>OZ005661.1:58266904-59729404 GCA_963930645.1 Salticus scenicus | reverse complement strand
TCTTAACATGGCAGCATAGGGCAAAATTTCACATAAACGTTAATTTTGAGAGATATTTTCATCGTAAAGATGTCAAACCACTTTCGAAATATTATTTAGGATACTGGCATGAATATCATAGACTATGATTTTTCCAATTTAAAAAACTCGTAAGTTATTTGGAATTTACGATTTACTTAACATGTCAGAATAAGACAAAATTGAGCATAAACTTCCATTCTGTAAGAAAAAGATGAACGCTTTTTTTATCATATTCAATAGGAAACAGGATTCTTCTACTAAGTTTGTATATATATATCAGTATCGCTATTATTGTTCAGATCGCTATTGTTGTTCCAGCTTAAGGCTCATCTTTGGATGTGATGCAAAGGCTCAACATACTATTTGGGGAAGTAGTGATTGAAACAAGCGTGCAGATGTGTTGATGTGGAGATATAAAACAATGCTCTGTGAAGGGGGAATACAATCTTAAAAGGCTTATGAAAAGCAAATTCCATAACCATGTAGTAAATAGACATAGTGAAAGAAGGAAGATAAGCAACAAATAAAATGAGGGAACCCTAAGACAGATGTCTAGAATAATATTTCCGAAAGCCCAGAAAATGATCCTACATGCAAGTTAAAGCTGCGGCTTCATTTCGATAATTAAATAGAAGCAGCCCAAGCAAACACTCAAAGGTAGCCGTAGGAGTAGTCTGAATGCAGCCTGAAAGAACAACACAGACCCTCCTTTACAGCCTATTAAGCGAAACTCTAATATTAGTCAGCTTAGTCGTAGACTATCAGACAATAGAGCCGTAGGTTATGAAAGGACAGATAATCATGGTGTAAATCCAATGGACAGCTTTCGGACATAACCCCCTAAGTTTTCACAATGTAACTCTTACAAGTCCAAAATACTTTTATGGCCTTATGTAAGGAAAACTCAACATGCTTTCTCAGTTTAATTTGGTGTCAAAGAACACACCTAGAAACTTAAAACCTCATTTAAGTGTAACAGCTTATTTGCCCGTACGTAGACATCACCAAAATTTAGAATTTTTCTCATAGAAAAGGAACAAGGCTTATCTTAGATGGATTTACAGATAAACCCGAATTAGAGCACCAATGTGCAAATGCTGAAGAGCAGCATTCTTAATATCAGAGACAGAGTTACCAAACTTGCCCCTGCAACAATACAGCCATCAACAGCATAACCAACACATGTAATACCAAGATTGGTAAAATGGACTAACATTGGTAGACAACAGTGCACCGCAGAATAGTAACTAGTTGTCCTTCATGTGGACAACCAGATCTAGTACGAACATAAGAGAGGTACACATAAGAGAGGCACAAACATACATAGAAAGCAACAAATTAGCAATCCATTTGGTAACAGTGGGATATTTCCCCTCGAGGCATGAGTATGAATCATAGTGTCAAAAAAGACCTTATCAAACGCCTTTTCAATACCAGAAAAACAATAAAGGGAACTTCATCATCATAAATGCACATTTCCTAAAGAAAGGAAAATTCATACAATACAGTATTGGAAAGCAGCACGGAATTCAACGGCGCTTGGCAGGAATTTAGGTCCACACCCAACTTAAAATTATATGCATCAACTTTTTCGAAATTCCCCATCCCCCGTTCCCCTCCTGAGGGGGTAAAATTCAAAAACACTTTTATAAGCATAACTCGGATCCAAATTATTTCACAGTAAAGAAATTACACATGGGGAGACTAGACATAAGTAAAAATAAAACACTATCTGCGATTTAGGAATTTTCGATTTTTAAGGGAAAGGAGGAGGAAAGTGATTTTTTTAGTGGGAAATATCAAAAATTCCTGACTTTTGAGTAGAACTCTACCAAAAATAGAACAAAAATGTTGAAAAAAAGCTAGGCGACTTCCTTTGGATATTTCCAAAAACACATGTTTTTTTTTTTTTTTTTTTTTTTTTTTTTTTTTTTTGTGATTTGCGATATTTTTTTTTTTTTTTTTTTTTTTTTTTTTGGGGGGGGGGATACGAGGGGGCAAAATCGAGACACACCTTTAGAGCTAAATTTGTCCTGGGAAATCTATGGGAGCTGCGGTCATTTATTTTGGTGCTTGGATAGTTTATATGTGTCCAGCACCTACACTAACGTGATTTATCAAAATTATCCCTGTTCCTTCCTTGGGAGAACAGAAAACAAAAACATAAGCAGAACGCGGCTCCAAATTACGTCACAGTGAGTATAAGGGGGGGGGGTCTCGAATTTGCTACTTTTAAGCACTAAATTTGCCATCGGAAATTTATGAGAGCTGCACTAACGAAGTTTAGTGCTTGAATTGTTTATCCAACACCTTAAGTAACGGGATTTCTCGAATTCCCCCTGGGGGGGAGGGGGGGGGCTGGAGGCAAAATATTATTGTGAGGGTAACTCAGCCCCAAATTACTACACGGTGGTGGAATTGCACAAGAGGAGACTAGATTTGAGTATAAATGAAACATTATGTTTGATTTGGAATTCTTGATTCTTAAAGGAGAGAGTGGAAAAAATCGTTTTTCGGGGGGAATATCCAGAAATTCCGGATTGTTGAGATGAACTCTACTAAAAATGTTACAGAGGTGTTGAAAACAGTCATGTGACTTCTTTAGAATATTTCCAAAAACGCATTTTCGATTTTTTTTTTTTTTTTTTTGAGGGGGGGGGGGGATGTAGGAAGTTGCAAATTCAAGATCCCCCTTTTAGCGCTAAATTTGTCTGCTGAAATCTATGGGATGTGCGGTCACGAAATTTGGTGCGTAAATTGTTTATATGTATCTGACACTTATTGAAACGGCATTTTACGAAATCTCTCCCCCCATAAACTCCCTTGGTGTCGGAGGGCAATAAACACGTGCAAAAACATGTTTTCCGGTTTAAATTCGCCTTAAATTATCTTAGAATTGCGAATTTTGGTGTGTAGATGTTAATTAAGTGTACGCATTACATACTTTGGTGGGATTTCGCAAAATTTCCGTCCTACCCACTGGGGGAGGGGAGGCAAGAAGGAGGAAAGTTCTGCCGAAGACAGTGGAAACTCGGTTGCAAGCGGGAGTAACATGTAAAAAACACAGCGGGAACTTTAACTTAGTTTATTAATAATGATATGTGATTTTGTCAACTCATTTAAGTATGATATCCAGCGAAGCGGCAAAGACAGCTAGTTTAACATATATCAAAATTAAGTCAGCATCTCAAGAATCAAGTCTTATACATTTTTACGCCAGAGAAAATGAGATAAGGCGCGCCCCGTACATACTTATCTCGTACATAATTTTACCCGTACATACACGGGTAAAATTTTCACCATAGAAATGTCACATGTCGGTCAATATATACATAGTTGTATCAGCATAGTTTTTCACAATGGCCTTCTCACGGATCAAGATTTATGCAGTATATGGCAATAGTATGTACGATATAGACTTCCTGATAATGGAACAACTCGCTGCTTAGCTACGTGACGTATTGGATGATTTTTTTAATAGCTGAAAGTCGTCAGTTCATACGAAGGTGCAACTAAACATAAATCTTTATAAAAACCTGCGCATTAAGTCTTGAGCTAGATTTCCCTGTGTAGCACATACAAAGAGATAGAAATACAAAGTGTTATTTTTTTAAAAAATAGACAAATCGTGTTCAGAAGATGTCTAAGCAAGTAAATCCATTAACCCTCTGATCACCTTTGAATGTAGCAGATTTATAATGATTATTTCACTGTACAGTTTTTTAAACGTACTAAAATAATGTTTGTTTCAGCTTGAGATTTAAAATCTGGCTATGCACATGATTTTTATTCTGGTGACTATTATTTAAGGCCTTCAAACTTAAAAAACAAGCCAAAAATGTATAATAATATAATTTTGTATTACAAGTATAATGTGGAAAAAGAAAAGATTAGTGAAAAGATATATCTATCATCAGCGGTTAGATGGTTAAAAACCGAAGTGAAAGAAATTTACGAATCCAGTACTTTCTTCTATAAATACAGAAGAGAGACATAATCTGTACAGAAAAGCACATCTGGTCAAACGATTTCATCATTGACTGTTTTTATTTTACTCTCAAATCTTGGAGAAAGTATAAATATATCATAGCCTACGTGTTAAAATTTGAGATGCTTATTTATACCTATATATTATTTATATCTATATAATTTTTTTTTCTTGTGTCAGGATGTACGTTAGTCTTCAAGAGTATTTTATCTGCATTGAGAAAAAATTATGTAACTGATATCTAGAATCTAAATTGTGGCTCTAGAAAAAATAGTTCCATGTCATCCTTGTAAATTCTAGTCCCATTTTAAAGCGAGTACTAGGAATCCCTATTAGAATTCTAGAGTGTTTGTCTATATTATCGAGGGCAAAGTTATTTAAAAATCTCTGCAAATAAATGCAAATATAAAGGCGGGTTTCAGCAACTATTATCTTGGTTTATTACCCAATTCTAGAAAATCAAGTTAGAAATTCTCGAAATACAAAAGATTCCAGAACAATCATAATATTATTTCACCATCTAGAAATGTGTAGACTAGAAATTCTCGATGATTTCATCTGTTCAGTATATTGGAAAATGACCGCTATTTTATTGTATATGAAGGCGATGTATTTTTTTTTTCTCAGTGTGTTAGATATTATTAAACAGACCAGTAAAAAGGTTAAAATTATGTGAAATAACCCAAGATTCGTCTAGTGGTCATACCTGGAATTTGATACATGTTATAAAAGGAATTCTTATAAGTTGTTAACTCCCAAGAACAAGTAGTCAATATATACGCAAAAGACGAACACCCACACTGTAAGCATTATTTAAATCAAATTAATGATTTTTTTTTTTTTTTTTTTTTTTTTTAATCTAAGGCTTCTCGCTCCTTCACTTTTTATTAGTGCTTTAATGTTTAAATATAATTTTTTTTCAGCAACACCAATTGAAAATATACGGGATATGTATTTTAAAAACAGTCATCAAACTATTTGGCAGTTGTAGTAAATTCTTCTCTCTATATCCTGCTGAATGAAAAAAAAAAAAAAAAAAAACATTATATATATGTATATATATATATATGAACGCATTAAAATTAACTTAGATATGTAAATTTTTGACTGAAATGACATTTTATGAATTTAAGCAGTATATTGTAATGCAGATGCCATTGAAAAAATGTGTCACTATTAATTAGTCCGCTGCTTAGAAAAAAATGTACAGTTCTATTACAAAAATTGCAACACCTTTATTTTCAAATCAGTTATGTATGTATATATATATATATATACATATATATTATTTAGTTCACTTTCTTATTTATTTGTGTTGTCCCCTACAGAAGTATGGAAGCAGAAAAAATCACCTTCAATAATTCCCTTTTACAATATGTAGAGAAAATCTTTTTCAAGTAACAGACAACATTGTTATATTAGCTGTAGCTTGCATATTCCCAGTTTTTTTTTGCCCCAAACCCTTTCATTCATAATTTTTGCCATACTTTATAATTTTTTTTATTAGTCTATTCCTATTTATACTTAGATATTTCTGCCTCCTCATTGGCATTCCGTGCCTTGCGTTTCTAGATTTCCTATTATTTCCCGCTTCCATTCAGAATGCTTGACTTGCTCCAGATATTTTCCCTTTCAAATAACCTCTTTGACATCGATTTTGTTGTTCACGATCTTCCTCATGAAGATGTAAAATTTTGTTTCACGAATACACATGGGGCTGATATTATAACTATGATGTGTCAAAAATCATTTACATATTTGTTAGTCATAATTCGATAAAATGTTATTAATTATTTTGCGAATAGTTATTAATTTATAACAAACATAAAAAAAAAATCAAGTTTTGCAATACCATTATTATTAAAATTATTACATAAAAATTGCTTTATTTAAATTTAAGCATGCTGTGATAAATTATATAATACATTTTGTATATAATTGTACAATAAACTTTTTTTGAATGTGCATTGAAATGCAACATTTATTTATTTTAGATTTTTTTTTTAAAGGTTTTACATTTATCTGTGAATTATTACTTTCTTCTATATTCAATAGAAGAAAGTATTGGATTCGCAAAAATTTTCGATTTCGGGTTTTTGATGGATTTACACGTTTTGAGAGCTGTAGAACACGATTTTACCATTTTTAGAAAATGTCTGTCTGTCTGTCTGTCTGTCTGTGTGTGTGTGTGCGTGTGTGTGACAAAATTTTGTGGCAACTGTATCTCTGGAACTACAGCACAGAATTTCATACAAATTGGTATGTAGTTGCACCTTGACATAAATTAGTGCCTATCAACTTTTGGTAAAAATCGTCTTACAGGTTGCGTTGCCATCCAGCTTTTTCTAAATTTGTAACAGGGTGATATAGGGCAAAAATTTTCAAGATGGGTATCTTTCGAAGGGTCTCATCAGTACCTTTAAAACGAATGGTTGAACTATAAATCTGTGATAATTTAAAACAAAGTTATCGATTTTTTTTACTTTTTACGAAAAAAAACTTAGAATTTTTTTTTCTCTCCCCTTAATTTTATCAAACTCCCACGGTTTCCGTGTTCTGACAAACTTAAACAAATTTTCACGTTTTACCCAAAATTTTGTCAAAGTCACACTTTTTTTTTTAATTTTTTTTTTTTAATCTCTCCCCTTAATTCTATCAAACTCCCACTTTTTCCGTGTTCTGACAAACTTAAACAAATTTTTGCATTTTTCCCCCAATTTTGTCAAAGACCCACGGTTTCCGTGTTTTGACAAACTTAGAATAATTTTCACATTTTACCCAAAATATTGTCCAACTTTTTTTTTTTTTTTTTTTTTTTTCAACTATTGTTACTGAGTGAATTTGTATAGGAAAATATAGAAGAAAGTCTCTTGGTGGCCACAACATACTAGTTTTTTCGTAGTGTGCTGATGGTAATTACAGATAAATTAAAATTATTATTAGATATGGTAAAATTACTTTAAATTTTGGAAAGTGGAGTGTTTTAGAAAGCTGATAAAACATATTTTCGATTGTTATTGCATATATTGCATATATTGCTTTAAAATGTTTTCTTTGCTTATTTATTACAAGATTATTAAAACTACGCCCGATTCCCAATATGGACACCTTATGTCCACATTGGAAGTAGAGCAAGTGAATATTCAGATTCATAAGTTTGTAAAATATCTGTTTAATGTTATTTTATTTAGCCAATTCATAATAAATTAATGTTTATATGTATTTTTAATCTTAATTATAGTATCCGTACAATACATATGTGAAAGTACACCTTTTTACAGGTTTGCAGTAATTACTTGAACAACTCTTATTTTCTGAACTGTTGGTTAAAATTTTTGTTTTCAATTGCAAAAATGTTTCAAATCAGTTGCTCAGATAGTAATGTAAAAACATAGCATCGAGAAATTTTAATTTTTAAGGTAAGGTGGGACCTGGGGGGGGGGGACAAAACATTTTTAAAAAATCAAATGTGAAAATAAAGGTCGTCCAAATTACGTGTGAATAAACTGTCAAATTTTTATTTATTACGTGTTCACTGTTTTAGGTTGGCTTCTTTAGAAATCGACCTATTGCAATCCGTTTATCTATCAAGGAACGCGGTAGCTTTCTGCCCCGCCAAGCTAAAACAAACACCCACCAAGCTAGGTAGGAAGTCAAAGTTGAGCGCTACAAGTGTATATTATGTCGACATAGCATCGCGGACTTTTCGACTACCTGTATCTGAGCTCCCTGATCCCCAAGACATATGATTTTTTGCACAGACCATAAGCATACCCTTAAGACAAAACATACAAATTTGCATGTCGCTCCGAATTAAGGGGCCTGAGTTATATAACTTTGAAAACCCGAAATTTGCCTGTCAGATTCTTCTTCTGCTTCTTCTTCTTTTTCTTCGTCTTCTTCTGCTTGTAATTGTTAAGACAAAAACTTTTGACGTTGATTGAGCCTAGAGTTCTGCAGCTAATGAGCTAAAAATTTGCATGGACATTCCTTCTGACCCATACCAGTGCCTTTTGCAATCAAAATTTTTACTTTCTTCTATATTCAGTAGGATAAAGTATTGGATTCGTAAAAAATTTCGACCTCGGGTTTTTGACGGATTTACACGTTTTGACCATTTTTAGAAAATGTCTGTCTGTCTGTCTGTCAGCCTGTCTGTGTGTGTGTGTGACAAAATTTTGTGGCAACTGTATCTCAGGAAATACTGCGCGGAATTTCATACAAGTTGGTATGTAGTTGCACCTTGACATAAATTAGTGCCTATCAACTTTTTGTAAATATTGTCTTACAGGTTGCGTTGCCATCCCGCTTTTTCTAAATTTTTAACATGGTGCGATATAGGACAAAATTTTGTATAAATGTGCATAAAGAGAATTATTTTTTAGTAATCATTATGAAATTTACAAGAATTATTTATAATAAAGATAGTCAACTGGGAAAAGTAAAATTGTATTTGTAGCCTTGCCAGCCCCCCCTGGGGGGGAAGTCCCCCCACGAGGGGAGTAAATTTTCAAGATGGGTATCTTTCGAAAGGTCTCGTCAATACCATTAAAACGAATGGCTGAACCATAAATCTGTGATAATTTAAAACAAAGTTATCGATTTTTTTTTTTTTTTTTTTTTTTTTACTTTTGTATTTTTTTTTTTTTTTTTAACGAAATTTAACCAAACTTGGTATTTAGTTGGCCCCTGACATAAACTGATGCTGATTAGATTTGGAGATCAATCGCTAAACTGGTGGCGCTGAGATCGTATTTTTTCTAAGTTTTTAACATGGCAGTATAGGACAAAATTCCGTATAAATGTACATTATGAGAGTTATTCTTAACCAATGATTGTAAAATTAATATGAATTTTTTATAATAGTAGTAGTTAATTAGTAAAAAAAAAATTGTGCATGTGGGGGCATCGCTTCCCCCTCCTGGGGGGAAGTACCCCCGGGTGGGGGGTGGGGGTAAATTTTCAAGATGGGTATCTTTCGGAAGCTCTCGTCAATACCTTTAAAACGAATTTTTTTTAATTGTTATTGAGTGAATTTGTATAGGAAAATATAGAAGAAAGTCTTGTGGTGGCCACAAAATACTAGTTTTTTTTTTTTTTTTTTTTTTTTTTTTTAATCAAAGACATATAACTTTATTCTATAAGAAATAAAATATATATATTTCTCTTGTTTTGCTTTCTCTAGCGTAAAAAAGAAAAAAGTATTACGAAAGAATGTTAAGTGAATTATATTAATCGCATACGTACTTCAGAAAAAGACAACACGTTGATCTTCAATACGTTTAATCGTATCACTTAATTTTTTTTCTTTTTTTTTTTTAGAAAAATTTTCTTTTTTTTTTTTTTCCTTTATTTTTATTGTGTGATGTATTTCTTAACAATTTGAACAATAGTTTAACTCCAGTTTAAATGGAAATTAAATTAAATTTGTACATCTTCTCTTACAAAAAAAATCTGGAGTGACTTCACTCGACTTTCCGAACATTGAGTAATTAACAGTTTTGTAGAAAAGTAAAGAAAGATTAGTTGTTAAACAAACAAAAGAGAGAAAACAATAATAGAGTGTTGAGTATTTTTCTCCATATATTACACGATGTTTTATTTAACGCTACTGAACTTTGAGCCCATAGATTATAATGATAAAGAATATTTCGTTGTTTCCCTGTAAAAACTTATATATGCTAGATTCACCAAAAATGCCTATAGTTAGTTCAACAGCGATTTATAATATTCATATTAATTTCAGCTCAATTTAATAAGGCGTTTAGATGCTATCGCACTTTTAAAAATTTGGTCTCATAGGCCATAATGATAAAGAATTTTTCTTTGTGTCCCTGTAAAAAAACTGTAAGTGTTAAATTCACCAAAATCTATACAGTTGGTGCAATTGTGACCTCTAACATCTGTAAAAATTTTTTGCACAGATTAATAAAGCGTTTAGACGCTATCGCACTTTTAAAAATTTGGACCCATAGGCCATAAAGATAAAGAATTTTTCCTGATGTCCCTGTAAAAAACTAGAAGTGCCGATTCACCAAAATCAATAGGGTTTGTATTATGGTGACTTACAATATACGTACCAACTTTCAGCTTATTCGAACAAAGCGTTCAGACGCTAGCGTGTTCACTCTCAGACATACACAACCACACATACATACACACACACATACATATATCATCGTAAAAATAGTGAAAACGGACTCAGTTGACCTCGGAATGTATAGAAACATCAAAATCTCAAATTCGGATTTTTGACATGATTACAATACTTTCCTCACTCTAGTGTTCGGAAAGTAATAACAAAAAATTTAAAAATTAATATATATATATATGTATATATTTGTATTTTGTAGTGTCAAATTATAATCAGTTATTCATTATATTGTGAATTACGGTAAAATTTGACTTTAAAGTAGGTAAAATTTTATAGAAATTACTTAGAAAAAAGAAGCAAGAAAAACTTAGAGTTAAAAGAAAAAAAGAAGAAAGAAAAGAGAGAAAGAAGAAAAACAAAAAGAAAACAGCCGTTAGTTAAATTGAAACAGATATATGAATTCTCTGTAAAAATTTGGAATAATGCAAATTAAATTAAATCTAAATCTTCTAAAATTGAAGCCTATAAAATACAAATTTATCTTGAAAGAAATTAAAAAAAATTATAATCGATTTTTTCAATCAGATGAAACTGAAATATTTTACCTAACTGACTTGTAATCGATGCGACATCAATAATAATAGTTATTCCCAAAATAATATAAAGGAATACACAAACATCCGCTTTTGTAATACTGATATGTTTTTAAATCCCCCCCCCCCCCAAAAAAAAAAAAAAAAAAAAACGAAACATTGAACACTACATCTTGTAACATTTGTAATCATGGTTAACAGCATATTTATAACCATGGCTCAAAATGTCCATAATCATAGCAAGCAGAATATTAAAGGTCACTGGTTATCACAGTTACAATATAGTAAAATTGCATTAAGAGTTAACTTCTAAATCCTAATTTTTTTCTCGAGTTTGAAGTTAAAAAATTTCAGAAAATTCTTTACACTAAAGAAATTTTCATATATCCATACATCTGTAGAAATTGCAAAATTGGATTTAAAGTATATAAATATTACTGTAAGACACTACTTTGTTTACACTGCTTGTTTAACATGTGCGTTTGCTGCTGCTTGTTTAACATGTGCAATCTAAATTTCCAGATATATATATATAAACGTAATTTTGATGCTGTTTGAAAATAAAGAATAAAAAATGAAAGAAAAATTTGAAATGCGTGATATTAAAATATATCATGTGCGTATTGAAGCTTGCTGTTAATTATACAAACTTTTTTTAATGTAATTTATTTATTATTATTTTTATTTGAAATTACAACTAATTTAATAAATTGGTTTTTGAATAAAATATTTGAAGAATAAAAAGAAGATATATATATATATATATATATATATATATATATATATATATATATCATTGGCTCTAAGACTCTTTACAGATATTTCTATATAAATAGAGTTTTTATTTATTTTTTTGTTTGTTTCTTTATTTTTTAATAATGAAAAGATGAAAGAAACTAAATAATTTAAAGTTTTCTATAAAAAAATAGTGGATGAGAAACTTTTGTGAAATTTTTGTTTTTCCGACTGAGTGAAAATAATGCCTGGACCGGAAGTCGAACCCCGGATCTTTGACTTACAAGGTCAAGGCTTTACCAATTGAGCTATCCAGGCCGACAACCGGTCAGCATTACTAACTCAGACAACCTTTTTGAAGAAACATCTGGTCTATCATTTAGAATGCTCAACAGAAATAAGCCGCAGGTAAAGGAAAACACCATTAAACAATGGGAGAAAGAAATACAATTTTTATTAAAATCCCAATCAACTGATTGGAAGAAAATCATATTTTATGAAATTTTTATTTTTCCGACTGAGTGAAAATAATGCCTGGACCGGAAGTCGAACCCCGGATCTTTGACTTACAAGGTCAAGGCTCTACCAATTGAGATATCCAGGCCGACAACCGGTCAGCATTACTCACTCAGACAACTTTTTGGCAGAAACCTCTGGTCTATCATTTAGATAGCTCAACAGGAATAAGCCGCAGGTAAAGGAAAACACCATTAAACATTGGGAGAAAGAAATACAATTTTTATTAAAATCACAATCAACTTATTGGAAGAAAATCATATTTTATGAAATTTTTATTTTTCCGACTGAGTGAAAATAATGCCTGGACCGGGAGTATTTGTATTTCTTTCTCCCATTGTTTAATGGTGTTTTCCTTTACCTGCAGCTTATTTCTGTTGAGCTATTTAAATGATAGACCAGATGTTTCTGCCAAAAGGTTGTCTGAGTGAGTAATGCTGATCGGTTGTCGGCCGGGATATCTCAATTGGTAGAGCCTTGACCTTGTAAGTCATAGATCCGGGGTTCGACGCCCGGTCCAGGCATTATTTTCACTCAGTCGGAAAAATAAAAATTTCATAAAATATGATTTTCTTCCAATAAGTTGATTGTGATTTTAATAAAAATTGTATTTCTTTCTCCCAATGTTTAATGGTGTTTTCCTTTACCTGCGGCTTATTCCTGTTGAGCTATCTAAATGATAGACCAGAGGTTTCTGCCAAAAGGTTGTCTGAGTGAGTAATGCTGACCGGTTTTCGGCCGGGATATCTCAATTGGTAGAGCCTTGACCTTGTAAGTCAAAGATCCGGGGTTCGACTCCCGGTCCAGGCATTATTTTCACTCAGTCGGAAAAATAAAAATTTCATAAAATGTGATTTTCTTCCAATCAGTTGATTGTGATTTTAATAAAAATTGTATTTCTTTCTCCCATTGTTTAATGGTGTTTTCCTTTACCTGCGGCTTATTTCTGTTGAGCTATCTAAATGATAGACAAGAGGTTTCTGCCAAAAGGTTGTCTGAGTGAGTAATGCTGACCGGTTGTCGGCCTGGGTAGCTCAATTGGTAGAGCCTTGACCTTGTAAGTCAAAGATCCGGGGTTCGACTCCCGGTCCAGGCATTATTTTCACTCAGTCGGAAAAATAAAAATTTCATAAAATGTGATTTTCTTCCAATCAGTTGATTGTGATTTTAATAAAAATTGAGACATTTTTGGTTGGTTGAAGTCTTACTAAAAAGCCATTTTCAACTACACCCGTTGTAAACATTTCTTAAATTAAACTCAAACATTCTTTAATTTAATAAAAGATGTAAATGAATTTCTTTACCATTATTAATTTATGGTAAAATATGTTTAATACTTTTGCTTTATAACAATAAAAGTGTTTCTTACTAAATAAATACTGCTTACAGTTTTAAGCCTCTTTTAGACACATTTTTAGAGTATAACTTATTGTGTTATAAATCCATTATGTAAGTTATGTAAAATGATAAATAGACATGAATTTAACTATATGTTACATAAATGCAAGTTTTAAGTGGAGTAGTTCTAATTGTTTAAAATGAGTCTTTCTAATGTATTATATCATAATAACCTCTGGGAGTTGCATGCGTGGAAAGCGCTTGTCAGTTAATTGCACCTTCATTAATTTCACAAAGCAGGGAACAGTTGTGATATTACTTTTGTTTAAAAAACATTTTTCTGGTATTTAACAGATTAATCATAAGAAAAAAAAGACTTTTTTAGGTTCCATGTAAGATGTTCTGATATAAAATTTACTTAAAGTAAAATAAACTTAAGAATAAACGTAAAACATTTGTGGAGGTTTTTAAACTAATGCATGTAATCTAATTCACTATTTTCCTCAACATTATGTTGAATAAGAAAATAAAACTTGCCTTACGTATTCTTAAAAATATTATTAAACCGAAATAAAATATTTACATTATTTTTAAACTTAAAAGATATTAAACATTTTTTTTTTTTTTTATATTTTCCTTTAAGCAGTCATATTTTTCTCAGGTATTGTTTTTAAATTAATAATAATAATAATATTTGTTGTGTAAAATTGCAAACTTTATTAGCTATTTTAAGTAATTAGTACAATGATAATATATATATACGTTACGGTGAAACACCGAAATCTGGAGAATGTCGACTTTCACCAGTGAATGTCAACAAACACATAGTTGCTTGGTGTAGTACATTCAAAATGAGTATGTACACACAGTACATTCAAAATGAGAAAGGAAAGTAATAGAAGTTAAAAACTTACTTAATTATACAGTACATTCAAAATGAGAAA
The DNA here is from genome assembly GCA_963930645.1 of Salticus scenicus. NCBI lineage: Eukaryota > Metazoa > Arthropoda > Arachnida > Araneae > Salticidae > Salticus > Salticus scenicus. The sequence continues at coordinate 59,715,175 of OZ005661.1, read as the reverse complement.
GGAAAATAATAGAAGTTAAAAACTTACTTAATTATACAGTACGTTCTAAATGAGAAAATAAAATAATAGTAATAAAAAACTTACTAAATTATGTGATTCAAATCTTATTTATTGCAAGAAATGAAACTATCATGACACTTTGAATTGCACAAGAGGCCCTTGCTTTTACAACTGCATTTATTTGTGGAGCACTTCTTTTTGCAATGACAGCGTTTATAGCCTTGCCCATGCCCACCGCTTCTCGAATTAGCTGCAGCTGCTTCTCTCAGCGAAATTTCTTGAAAATGAATCTCATCAATGGAAAGTAACTTTTCTTTACAAATTACGAATTGATTACGTGTGTAAAGCTGCTTGAGGGTACCATTTTCATTTGCAAGTTTATAGAAGTCGGAGTCTTCTATTCCAACAACAACCGCTAACACATTTCGGTTATCAGTACGACCACCGTCGACATCAGTCAGGGACTTGTATTCGTACAGTATCACCAATTTGAGCAGGAGGAAATTGTTTTTGTGAGGTTCGTAACATTTATGTTGTTTGCAGTAGAAGATTATCTTTCGCGGCTGCTCTTTTTATAGAAATTAACTCGTGTTTTTCAGTCAGAACTTGATGTGAAGCCGTGGTAGATTGCAAGTCCTCTTCAATATTTTTCTTTGGAATATGGTTTTCGGTATGACCACCACTCAAATTTTTTTCAGAAGTATTACCAGTTTCTTCAAGCTGTTCTTCGGTTTCAAAAGTATTGGCAATTTCTTCAAGTTGTTCTTCGGTTTCGATATTTGCGATTTGTTCGCTAGGCAAAACAGACGATGCTATGCCTCTTTTCGCTTTAATGCCAAACATGGCTTCATAAGGACTTTGGCGTATTCCTTCGTGGTATGTAGTGTTCTTGGCAAATTGGACAAAGGGTAAACCTTCTGACCATTTATTTGTATGGTTATCGTTCATCCATGCAGTTAGCATATTCTCTATATACTGATTGGCCCTTTCAACTGAGCCTTGTGTTTGACTATGCCGAGGCTTTCCATGAACTACCTTAACATCTTTCCACATAGCGCATATTTCGGATATGACTTAATTACTGAATTCTCTACCATTATCTGATTGCAATATTGCTGGAGCACCAAATGTTAAAAATATTGGAAGAACGTGATACGCTACTTCTTCCGCCCTCTTAGTTTTCAAAGGTCGTAGCTGGACAAATTTAGTTAAATGACCTTGATACACCATGATGAACTTATATTCGCCATCTCTGTTTGACTGCAGATCTATCAGATCAACTTGACATCTTGAATTTAACTCAGAACTGATCATTGGTTTCACAACAATACCTTTCCTAGGTGCACTGTGTTTCATTTGACACTGTTTGCATAAATTTAAATACAACATTACAACTTCATATGTAATATTTTTGTATTTATTTTGCAAGTCTTTAAGCATACGTGTTCTTTGTCCGTGGCCTATTCTGGTGTGAGTTTCATATAGTATACTGAACAATTCCTCATTGGTAACATAATACTGTATATTCGTTTCTCCTGGTTTTAATGGTTTTAATGGTACAATTAACTTCTCTTCATCATTAATTTTTAAAACGTCAAAACGTTTTAATCGTCTGTAATCCAAAGGTGTGTTGCACTTAGTTTTAGCAGAAACCACTTCAGAGTACTTTTCTTGTGAAAAATAAAAAAAATTGTCTTCTCGTTTACCCGCAATTAATGCATTTAACTTTTCAAGAAAAAGATCACGATTCACTGCAGTATCCATTCTGTATAAATTAGGGTATCGGAAAAAAAATTAAGAAAACGTTGCTCTAACCATCAAACCTTGCATAAGACTGACAAAGCTGACTGACTCCAAGCAGAACAAAGGATTTGGCGGGAAACAGCCAGTCGCCTCTTTGTCTGCTCCTCTCTTTTCGACCTCCACCAGAGCATATCTGTGATTGTCGACATATACCGGTGAGGGTCCGAATGTACAAGAATGTAATGAAATATTCGATCTTTCACCGACGTATTTGGTGTTTGTTGACATTCACCGGTGAAAGTCGACTTTCTCCAATTTCAGTCTTTCACGGTAACATATATATATATAGAGAGAGATAGATAGATAGATAGATAGATAGATAGATAGATATAGATAGATAGATAGATAGATATAGATAGATAGATAGATATAGCGCCTTCATCTAAAATGAATAAAGGGTCATTTTCTAAATCCCTAATCTAGGAATATAGATTTCCGAGTTATGCACATAAGGCACGCCAATAAACTGAATAGACAAAATGATAGAGAATTTCTAATCTACACATTTCTAGATGATGAAACAATATTGTGTATATTCTGAATCTTTTGTATTGCAATAAATTCTCGCTTGATTTTCTAGAATTGGGCTCTATACCAAGAATATAGTTGCTGAATCCCTTCTCTTTAGTTGGGTATTATTATTATTATTTATTTATTTATTTTTTTTTTTTGCAGAGATTTTTAAATATTTGCCCTCGATAATATAGGCAAACGCTCTAGAAATCTAATAGGGGTTTCGAGAACTCGCTTTCAAATGGAACTTAATTTATGAGGATGACATGAAACTATTTTTTTCTAGAGCCACAGTTTAGATTCTAGATGTCAGCTACAGAAACTTTCCTCAGTGTCAAAAACATTAAAATTATCAAATGAATTTCTTATGAAATAAATATTTTTTTGTTAATATGTATATATATATGTATATATATATATATATATATATATATAACTTTTTATTTTCAAGTAAGACATGTTTTAAGCAATTTTTTTTAGAACATATAAATAAATAAATAAAAAAAAATCCTAAGTGACGTAAAATGGTAAATGATTACTAATATAATTAAATAGTATATAAAACTGAATGGAAATTAATATTTTTTTCCTAGAAGGCATAGGTACCGTAGCTTAAATTATACAAAATATGTCTAATAAAATATATTTCCCAGTAGCCACTAGTTAATTTCATACCTCAAAATTTCTGTGTGTTGTCTTCACTTGTATTAATCCTTCAGGGTAGTGAAAAGTCCAAGTCAGAGCAGTGTAAAAAAAAGAAAAAATGTGTTATATACATTAATCTAGAGAGCAAAAACAAATAAAATTCATCTCATAAAAGATGTGTTTTTGTTTGTGTATGTTTGTCTCTTTGTAGGGAAACAGCTGATTGCAGATCTGCAAAATTTTGCATGTAGGTGCGTTTTGAACTCCCACGATGCACCTCAAAGCTAAATTTCCAAATTTTTGATTTTTTCCCCACCAATGGCTAGGAAAAAGTTACAGAGGACTTTAAAGTTACAAAACAAATTATAAACAATATGACATAGAACAAAAGACGGAATAGGCATTGCCTAAGGAGCGATCTTGCCTCCCAATTTCTCGACTCTTCTGTAGAACATCGAAGAGCCCCACGACGGTCCATTACTGCTCCAGAATCACAAAGTGGGCAAGTGGCGAGGCACCCTTGTCCTGTAGATAGGCGGAAAATCGTAACTGACTTACGTCTTGGTTTATCAGGGATAAGAGAAGGACATAAATTCCTCCAGTTTTTTAGAGCTGTACGATTCTCGCGATCTCGTAAGGCATGAGATGTAAACATAAAAAAAAAAAAAAAAAAAAAAAAAAAAAAAACAGTTTAATTTAAATATATTTAATTTAAACATATAATTTAAATATTTAGATTAAATATAGAAATTTAATTTAAATATATAAATTTCTGAAATATTCGACTATGGAGATAGAAATATAAATGTAAACGTTCTTTCTGTGTCCCATTAGTTCAGATGTGTTGTTTAGAGCGTCATGCTGAAAGCGAAAATATAGTGAGTTCTATCCTTCAAGGGTCAGTGTGTTATTTTTTGCAGGTAATTAATACAAAGGGTGTCAAATAGCAATAGAAATTCATTTAGTGTCTTCACAGTGTCCTAAACCATATGGGTGACGAGAAAGTGACAAAAACAAAGTTAAACTTAGAGATGTGTTGGTGGATTATAAGCAAACGGATGATCATAGAGCTGCAGAATTTTTATTGGAGACTTGTTTTTACATCTCTTGCCTGATGTTCAATGTTTGAATTTTCGATTAGTTTTTTTTTTTTTTTTTTTTTTTTTTTCTTTTTCTTTTTTAAGTTAATAAATATTTTTACAACTGTAGAGACTGCCTGTTGCTGCTATGTGTCGTTATAGAGGAAAGATGATAATCTGACCAAAAAATGTGTTTCCGGAAAAAGTAGTTCATGAGCTAAAGTAGCGCCACATATCGTGCAGTTAACACATAAGTTAAAATGTCCGGTTAAGGTGCAAATGCTAGCAATGGAGGCGCAGCGCCAATATAACACAAATGGGGATTGCGCCGTCGAAAGCAGCGGGGACTCAATGTGAGTTTTTAAGCGATTCCAATAGATTTTCATTTATAAAGAGATTGAAAATGTATTGATTAATGTTTTCTGAAAATTCCTTTAAAATTAGTTTAAAGCAAATTCCTTTAAATAATTCATTTCGTTTAAAAAATTTAAATAAAAAATGAGAAAAAAGAAATTTTGTCACAAATATAGTTTTATTTTTGCATTCATTCATCAGAAACCTTTCAAAAAGTATTTGTATTTGATTTAAAACGTTTTTGGCTACAAATTTCATTCTTAAAACGTTTACAAAACGTTTGCTTTATCTTCGAAATAAATACACCATTAGAAAGCGTCTATTCAAAATAATAGTTTATTAAAAAAGAATAAAAGTACAAATGTTCTCATAGAAAAAGAAAAAACAAATAAATATGCTCGTTTGTTGATTTTTCTTTAAGGAACCTGTAACCTTTGACTTGGCATTGCTGAAGGTTTCCTACAAAAAATTATATTTCCATTTTTTTTTTTTTTTTTTTTTTTTTTTTTTTAACTTTCCGAACACTATAGTGAGGAAAGTATTGTAATCATGTTAAAAATCCGAATTTGAGATTTTGATGCTTCTATACGTTTCGAGGTCCTCTGAGTCCGTTTCCACTATTTTTACGATGATGTATGTATGTCTGTCTGTATGTGTGTATGTCTGTGTGTATGTATGTCTCTGAGTGAACACGCTAGCGTCTAAACGCTTCGTTCGAATAAGCTGAAAGTTCGTACGTATATTGTAAGTCACCATAGTACGAACCCTATAGAGTTTGGTGAATCTAGCACTTATAGTTCTTTTTACAGGGACACCAGGAATAATTCTTTATCATTATGACCTAAGGGACCACATTTGTAACAGTGCGAAAGCGTCTAAACGCTTTATTAATCTGAGAAAAAAAATTGTACACGAGTTATAGGTCACAGTTGCACGAACTGTATAGATTTTGGGGAATTTAGCACTTCCAATTTTTTTTACAGGGGCACAAACATAAATTCTTTATCATTATGGCCAAATTTTTAAAAGTGTGATAGCGTCTAAACGCCTTATTAATCTGAGCAAAAAAAATTGTACAAATGTTGTACGTCACAGTTGCACGAACTGTATAGATTTTGGTGAATTTATCACTTACAGTTTTTTTACAGGGGCACAAACATAAATTCTTTATCATACATAAATTCTTTATCATGTGATAGCGTCTAAACACCTTATTAATCTGAGCAAAAAAAATGTACACATGTTGTACGTCACTGTTTGACCAACTGTGCAGATTTTGGCGAATTTAGCACTTACAGTTTTTTTACAGGGACACAAAGAAAAATCTTTATCGTTATGGCCTATGGGACCAAATTTTTAAAAGTGCGATACCATCTAAACGTCTTATTCAACTGAGCTAAAAACAAGAAGCGCTGCAACAAGAAAGCCAGTTGCGGAGCGCGAGTGAATACAGGGAGCTTTAAGAGTTTGTTAAATGAAGTGAGTGGAGTTGATGAAGATTATATATAAATATGAATGTGTGTGGTGAAGCAGGGAAGTGTGTTGTAGAGGTGAAGGAGGATAGAATCGTTCTTATGGTGAGCATGAGTGCTTAAGTTTCTGAGCTCGGTGAATGTTGGGTTGTTCTTGAAGGAATTGTATTAAAGTATAGTGTTAGGCGGATACAGGGAATTCTATCGCCTTATTCTACGCTGGAGAAGTATCGTGGATCACCAAGAGCAGTTATCTTTCTACATTATCTACTGTTGGTGAGATTTCTTTCGGAATTTATTTAAATTATTTATTGAAGCTATCTTTCTAACGTCGTTTAAGATTTTTATATTGAGTTTAGCCCAAAAATCGTCCTTGAACTTAAGCTCTAATAAATTTTATTTGTATTTAAATTTGAGTCTTGTGCAATTCTTATTTACTACTTAAGACACTTAAGTTAATCTTTGAGGAATGATGACCACCAATTCCTCACAACATGTTTATAAAGTTAAAATACATATATAATATGCAGACATACTATGAAAAATGACAAAAACAGTGGGTCACGACGTATGTAAGGTTAATTAATTACTAATAACATCTAGTTTATCCAAAATTAGAGTATAATGTACCACTTAAATAAACATTTTCAAGTGCTCAAATAGTTCATCTTTTTTTTATTTTTTTTTTCATTTAATTCTAGCAGAGAAAGTTTTTTTTTTTTTTTTTTTTTTAGTTCAAATATTCAAAATTAAGTTTTTGTTATATTTACATGTTTTGTGGTTACCTGAATATAAATAAGATATTTAGTGGCTAGTCTGTGTGTGTTATCAGCATATCTCAAAAATAAATATTACCAAGAAATCCTAACTGTAATTCGTGAATTTAATTTCTTTTCTATATTTTACCACGTCCAGGAAAACTGTTCAGGAATGAAAATTAATTCCTCATACATATATGGTAATTTTTTTTTTTTTTTTTTTTTTTTAAAGTTAAAAGGGTAAACAAAAGTCGTGTGAGTGCCACACCAATTTTTTTTTTCCACGATTTTGAATTTGTTTCGTGCATTTTTTCTTCCATGTATTCATTCATTTGCCTCGTGATATTTTCTGTTTAAGGAGTATCAGAATCTTCATTCTTCTTCCTTTTCTTACATGTCCCATCCCACTTTTTTCATTATTTTACAAAAAAATAATTTATTATTAGACGTATGCTACTTTTAGGCTTAATTTAGCTACTAATTCATAAAAGTTATATTATTAGGTATATAAAATATGAAAAGTAGTCATGTTAACCTCAATGAGTGACGTTGAAAACTTGCCTTGAAAATTTAGCAATTGTTTACTTTTGGTGTTATAAAATATTTTTTTTTCCACATAAATTTACAGAGTTCTCCAACTAAAACTATACGTAGCAAACAATATGGAGCTGTAGATATTTCACCTGGTAGAAGTGTGAAAATTTAAAAACAATTTTTATTTTAAGAATAATTTTAGGTGTCCCATCCCTCCCGACTCTCCCCTACATATACATATATTTATACAAAGTTGAAAATTTGATAAGTGTTCACACCATACTTGACCCCATATTACTGAAAAGAAAATAACTTAAACATTAAGTGTATTGTATTATACAGTAACTATCGATATTTGTCATTACAAAGCAATATTTCAAGTACTGAACATATTTAAAATAGTTATCTTAAGCCCTAAATTAATGGAGGGGTGTTCTTTCATATTCATAAACTTATAAAATTATAACTTTTATCTATAGGTACAACATTTCCTAAGTACAGTCGGTAACATAAGTCTCCGAACACTAGCAAAAATTCCTATGTAAAAAACGTACACTTTATACAGTTTTGTTAAATAAATCCTTGTCGAATCCTGTTTTTAGACAGACTAAGAACAGGATTCGACAAGGATTTATTTAACAAAGTTGTATTAAGTGTACTTTTTTTACATAGGAATTTTTGCTAGTGTTCGGAGACTTTTGTTACCGACTGGATCTTGAATAATGTCTTACAGTCAGCAGCCAAATTTTTCGAGCGCTAGCTATAGTTCCTATATAAAAAAAGTGTACACTTAATACTATTTTGTTAAATAAACCCTTGTCGAATCATGTTCTTAGTAAATATTTGCTAGCGCTCGAATAATTTTGCTGCAGACTGTATTTAAAATTACAGGTGAAATACTTAACTATAAGAAACAGTTTATGCTGCACTTATTCAACACAGAGCTATTTTGTTACTAAACAAATTTAAATCTAGTTAAATTAATCAGTTTTGGTATGGACTTTTCTATGTAATCTACATCGAAATCTTTCATAATCTATTAATATTTTCAAGTGTTCCTCTTTAGATATTTTTTCCGCGAAATACAAATAATATAGCAATGTATTAATTACATTTAAAAAATAAATATTTCAGTTCAGAAACAAGTTCACTTGTTTATGATTTTTTTAAATTAAATTACTTGTTAACATAAGCTTTGCTTTATAAGTATTTTTCACACTTTTTGAAACTTGAAAGGAAATAATTACTTACTCTTCAATTTCGAAGAATGTTTCACAATTAATAAAAAATAAATAATTAAATAAAACTATCTCTGCGTGAAATAAATATATATTTTTGAAATGTGTTTATAAAAGAAATCGCTTATTTATTTTTAAAAAGAACAGAAAATAAGAAATGCTTTGAAGAACATCCTTTGTGAGTTTCGTTGATGTACTTCAATAGATTTCTCATTAAAAAAGCTAACTTCAATATATCTTTTTCTACTTCAGATGTCAGCGATAATAAATGTTTTCATCTTTAGACTTACTACAAACTAATCATATTTTTGTAACACAATGCTGTTTTTTAAAATAAAAGAAAGACAGTAAATATCTATGTATTGTTATCAAAAGCCTCTTAATCAATAATTTTTGTTAATATCATATAGTTTCTTATTGATTATAATCTACTTAAATTGATAAAATAAAAGGGCAATTTTTTTTTTTTTTTTTTTTTTTTTTTTTTAAATCATTTGGTTAATTTTATTTCTCTAAAAGTTAAATAAAAATAAATAAATATTTTATTCAGTAATTTATAATTTAATGTTTTTCTTCCTTTTTCAGAGTAGAAATAATGTTTTCCCATTATAAATTTTTAACATATATTTTACAAGAAAGTTTATGTTCATTTATATATAAAGATCTGTTTATGCGTGTATGTATAAAGATTATACATGCAATGTATTATGCATAATTTTATATTAAAGGACATATTATGTATTTTCGTTGAAATGATATATATAATTGTCATGAAACATAAGGTAAAGCTAGGAAAGTTTGCGCAAAATTTTACATAAATATACAAAATTCGAAGTATTAATTTTTTGCCAAATTATTACTGAATATTTTTTAATTTATTCGGATTCTATGCATTTATGCTACTATTTTGATATTATGCTAAAAAAAAAAAAAAAAAAAAAAAAAAAAAAAAATGTAACAATACCAAGAGAACTGTTAGGGGACCAGAAAATATTGTTGTTTTTTAACTATAAATTTAAACATATAATTTTCTAAGAAGTTTTTATTTTTAATCAGTTATGTAATCTCCCTCATTATCAACAACCTTTAGGCAGATAGATAAAAATCGAATGGTTTTTGAACAAGATCTATGGAGACTGCAATTTGGACATCATCCAAATATTCAAATTTTTTGCCACTTAAAAAAATATTGCAGCGGTCAAAATTAGTGGAAATCCGAAGGCGCAATATCGGTTCAGTATGGCAGTCGATAAAAAAAGTGTCCGAATTTTACCAAAGTTCCTATATAGAAAAAGGACACTTAGAACGGTTTTGTTAAATAAATCGTTATCGAATCATGTTCATACACTGATTAAGAACAGGATTCGCAAGGATTTATTAAACAAAACCGTATGAATTGTACTTTTTTTACATAGGAATTTTTGCTAGTGTTCGGACACTTTTGTTACCGACTGTAGGTGAGGCAATTCCTCCCACCCTGATTCATTATTATTTCTGTAAGGGTTTGTCTTGCACAGTGCAGTCTTGCAATATCGTTTTGCAGACTAACGCCTTTTCTGTTGACAACCGCTGGGCACTTTTCAATTAAAGATTGATATACTTGATCCAAATGTTCAAAGTAAAGGTCTGTATTCAGAGTTTTTCAAGATTTCAGTTCTTTAAAATGAACTAATCCGCGAATGTTCCACAAAACATGCAAATGGTTCTGTTTGTGGTGTAAACATAGCTTAGCCTATTTCGTAGAGACTCATTCGAAGAAAGTCGCTGCTTTTGAGTTTTTGATTACCATAAAAGACCCATTTTTCATCTCCAGTGATCAAGTGATCGAAAAACGTATCTGTATTGTGCCTCTGAAGCAATAAGTTCCATGTGCTCGATCGGTTAGCTATGTTTCCTTCGGCAGATTATGCAAGACCCAAACACTTGAACTGCTTACTTTACCAATTTGCTGCAGATGTTCTTGGATGGTAGAACAAGGTTAGAGTGTTTGACAGTTTCTCGATTGTTTGACATGGATTTGTTTTCACTTCCGAACATGGCATTGTCTGAAATTGTTTGTCTTCCTGATCGACACGAGTCAGAAAGATCAAAATTACCGAATTTGAATTTAACAAAAAAGAAAAAAACACGCAGTACGCATTGATTAGTAACACTTTCAACTTTACGCAATTGTTGTATCGAATAACCTTTAATATTATTTTCCTATGTTATCACACAACAGACAGAAGGACTGAAAAATATACAGATAGACTAATTGATTGTAAAATTACGCTTAGGCATTTTGGAAAGTGTTAAAAAGGCTTAACGCAAAATAAAATGCAGCCATTAGATTATAATTACAGCTTTCCATATCTCTGAATATTTTAGTGTAGCCTGTAAATCAGAATGTTAATCATATAATATTCAATACAAAACATTATTTTAGAATAATAACAGTACATTTCAATATTTTAATGATTTTTACAGTTGAAAGACTTTTAAATATAACATTCAAAAAATTCTCTCCTAAAACGTAATGCATTGGCTTTTTTTTTTTTTTTTTTTTTTTGTCCCTGTAAACAAACTAGTTGTACAGGACCTATAAATGTCATTTTAAATGGGGAACATTCTATAGGGAGAATATTTATAAAAATAACACTCATAGAACACAATGCTTTCTAATGCTTTTGGGTGTCCCTGTACACAAACCATCAAAGATATTCACACCAATTTCAATACGGAATATCCAATAGTGAACTTCAGTAAAATATATCAGTTTCGAGAAATTCCATACATATTTACAGGCGTTAGAGCGCGGGCAGGCAGACAGAAAGACAGACATATGGACATACACAAAACTGAAATCATATTCACACTTAAAAAATGCTAGAAAGTGTTAAAAACGCTGAACGTAAACAAAAGTACAATTCTAGCAATTTTTTATTAATTCTTCTTAATATAACTGGATATTTTTTTTGCCACCCTGTGACTGTAATGCTAATTATGCTCTATTATATGCAAAGCATTCTTTTGTGCATATAAATAACATATTTCAATTCCTTAAAACTTCGTGGAAAGTAAAATTATTAAAATTTAATTTATAGAAATATCTCTCATAGAACGCAATTCTTTGCAATACTTTTGAGTATTCCTGTACATAAACCGATGGTGGTATTTCCTCCATTTTATACAGAAAACATCCAATAGTGAACTTGAATAACATATTTCAATTTCATTAAGATATGTCTACAGTAAATGTATGGAAATATGGTTTATAGAAATACCTCTCATAGAACAGAATGCTTTGATATACTTTCGGGTGTCCCTGTACACAAACCAGTAGAGGTATAAACTCTATTTTCAATAGGGAACGTCCGATAGTGAACTTGAATAACATATTTCAATTTCATTAAGATATGTCTACAGTAAAGGTATGAAAATATGGTTTATAGAAATACCTCTCAGAGAACACAAAGCTTTTAAATACTTTCGGGTGTCCCTGTATACAAAGCAGCAGAGGTATAAACTCCATTTTCAATAGGGAGCGACCGATAGTGAACTTGAGTAACATATATCAGTTTCAAGAAATTTTATAAATATTTACGGAGTTAGAGCACGGACAGACAGACAGACAGACAAACCGAAGTAATTAACACTTTTCAATCTTGTTGAAAAGTGTTAAAAAGCACATTTAGCATTTACAAAAGTTTAATGCACTTGAATAAACATCGCAAAAGGTTTTTGTAGCAACTGTTGCATTACTACCCATTTGAAACTCAAAACCATACAATACCTGGCATGTACATATTATTTTGTAGGCTAGCCATTTCACTATAAATTGAAAAAAATAAAAAATAAATTAAATAAATAAAATAAATAAGTCTATACTATTATATAAACAGCAAAAAATTTTAAGTTTGTGGAGGGTAATCTCTGAAACTACTGAACCGATTTAAAAACTTCTTTCAATGACCAAAAGCTACACTATCCCTTGTTTGTTATAGGCTATATTTAATTTTGATAAAATAAATTTTAGTTTAAAATCTGAGCATTTTAATTAAAATACCTATAAAAACCATAAAAGAAATGGAAATAATGAAATATTAAAAAAAAAGTAGCTGCTGCCAACATAAAAGAATAATTTACATGTTCCTTTTGCTTTTAAAATATCTTGACACAAAAAGAAAAGAAATATATTTGCACGTGAATTAAATTGAAATTCATATAAAGCCGTGAAATGTTAAACTTACAGGTTAAATCTGACGTCGTAATACGCAAGCGAAATGATGACGTCACTGGCCGCTCGTGGATTCAAGAAAAAGATTTCCTATGTTAATCGCCCATTGGATTTCTTGTAAAGAATTATTAAAAATCGAGGTATATTATTTCCCGATTTCAATATCCATATTTGGGTATAGATACTTATTAGTTATTATGTGCATGCGTTAGATTAAGTTGTTTTTGCTGTGAAATTGATAAAATTTCAAATTTAAATTTCAAAACTCCAGAAAAAAAATGGCAAACTTCCATATTCGATTCAAAACATAAACATTTCATTCCTAAGGAGGATATTTACACAATAAATATCCAACTAATATACTAATTAAAAGGAAAATGATAAATATTCTATCATAATTTGAAGTGAAATTTGTTTTCAAATGTCTAAATAAATTGTTTGATTAAGATACTAATATGTTGCAGCGGAATAGATTTTATATCGGTCATCCTTGGCAGAAAACAAAATGTTACCAAATTATCTGGCGAACATAATTTTAGGTGGTTCTACAACATCAAAAGTGAAGTGGCGACTTGAATTTGAATGTTGATTGCTTTAACAGCTTTGCTTGCTTTAACGTGGTTATTTTGCCTCGTTCTGAAAAATAAATCCTTGAATTTTCATAACCCTTTCTCAAAATTTCAGTAACATGGTAGTAGTACAAAATATTTTTTAATTAAACAATTTTCTCATAACCTAGTGACCTAGACTAACGGTACAAAAACCATGATTTCCTCTAAAGGTGAGTAATTATTTAATAAAAGACATAATTTATCTTAATAAATAATTTATAACATAATTTATTTTTAATAATCGAATCTCGGTATGTATGAGAAAAAATTACAAGGTTCGAAAATTTTTTCGATTTTAAGTTTTCGATGAACTTAAACGTTTTGAGATTTCCTGAATACGATTTCATCCTTTTTTGAAAAGGTCTGTCTTTTTGAGCTAGCAAAATTGTGCGAACACTGTACCTTATGAAGCAATGGGCTTAATTTAATAAAACTTGATATTTAATTGTATCTTGGTTTGAACTGACATGGTGATTGAAAATTTTGCTATATAAATGTAATTTTTCGAAACTCCTATTTCATAAAATTTTAGAGAAGTCTTAGCATCTACAGTCGGTAACAAAAGTGTCCGAACACTTGCCAAAATTCCTATGTAAAAAAAGTACACTTCGTACGGTTTTATTAAATAAATCCTTGTCGAATCCTATTCTTAGTCAGTGTAAGAACATGATTCGATAAGTATTTATTTAACAAAACCGTATGAAGTGTACTTTTTTTGCATAGGAATTTTTGCTAGTGTTCGGACACTTCTGTTACCGACTGTACAGTGTACCAATCTTTGCTTAAGTTATGTAAAGTCGGTAACAAAAATGTCTGAACACTAGAAAAATTCCTAAGTAAAAAAAAGTACACTTCATACGGTTTTTTTAAATAAATCCTTATCGAATCATGTTCTTAGACAGACTAAGAACATGATTCGACGAGGATTTATTTATCAAAACCGTATGAATTGTACTTTATTTACATAGGAATATTTGCTAGTATTCGGACACTTTTGTTACCGACTGTATATATATATATATTATGTAAAATTGTGCTGATTCAGTTTGAGTGCATATCGGCCAACAGTGGTGTTGGTATGTTACAATTTAATGCCATTTTGAAGGAAACAGTCCCTAAGCTCCTATAGTGTTAAATGTACAAAACTTGGTATCTGAGATAGGTATTAGGTAAAACTATGCTTATTCACTTTGGATCAGAATACAGGTGTTTCTGTTATTTTGCGATATCTTCTGTTTACGGAAGGCAATATCTTAACTTCTATGCTATTTAAATTTATCAAACTTCATGTGTGAGACATATTTTATCGAAAATTATACTTATTGAATTTTGGTGTGTGTAATATATAAAATATTTAAATTATAGATTTAAAAATTAAAATACAAATATTTGTTTCAACCAAAACTTTTTATTATTTTCCCGTATAGTGGATTACCTAAGTTAATGAAGAAATAAAACAAATACAGCTTTTACATTTAATAAATAAATCATTTCTGAGGAATAATCTCAGACAGTATTTATATATCTAATTAATAATAATTCTAAATTTCTTTATATTTAAAAATAGTTTTATACATTACAAAGGAATATTTTTTAATTTTTTTTTTTATTCTAAAGTTAAAGTAAAACTTACACTAAACACAGTGAAAAAAAAAAAAAAAAACGTTACTTTAAATAATAAACTATTCTAAATCCTTTTCGGTACATTAGAATTTTCTACGCCTTCAATATACTTAAAGGGGATTTTTTATGTAGTTGTCTTCATTAAGAACAAATTTTAGTTTTTTAACATCCTCCGCAATTTATTTTTATTCATTCTATCTTGTGAATTAATGTATTCTTTATTTAAATTTAATCCCTTTTTATTTCTGTAAGAGGTGCTTAATTAAATAAAAATACTATGATTTCTTATTCACTTGAGTACATAAGGTTCTTTGAACTATTTCACATGAAATTGGTTTTGTGTAATTACATTCGAGAATATATTTTTAAAATGGTGTTTTTAGATTTATCTTTCTGTTTCTATTATTTTTAATTCTTTTGTTAGGGACTAATTATAATTATTATTCTAAGTTTTAAAATTACGTATTGATTGCATATGTGTTTTAAAGTTATTATTAAATTATTGAATTATTTACTTTTTACACATACATCCAACATATATATTTGACCAGGTATTTGCTTATAGTTTTCATCGAGTTAGGAATTAGCAAGGGATTTTTTTTTTCTTTTCTATCGAAGAGAGTTAGCTCACCAGCATGTGGCAGTTTAGAGCTGTTTCGTGCCTCCCCAAAATGACCCCTAATACTCGGCAGGTTTTCAAGGTCCCCGGGTCCAACTGAGAAAGCATGGGTTAAGGCAATAGCACCTTACGGAAACATTATTATTATTATTATTATTATTTTTTTATTTGTTTTACTTTTAGGTATGCCTCCGGTTTAAATCGCCCGAACGAGCAGAGGGCGCCATTAAATCATTCTAAGTCATTAAGTTATTCGAAAGTGTGCCACTGCAATGCTCCAACGCAAACAGAGCTTTTGTTCAGAATATTTGGGATTAATGAGGCACAGTTGGCAAAGAAGAGAAGTTTTTGGGATACATCTGCTGTGAGGGTTGAAGCCCAGGAGGCAGTTGAAATGAGTTGAAATTTTGCAACGGGACTTTGAAAAAGTTAGTAAGATTAGTATTTAGTCTGTTAAATTGGATGTCTGCATAAGGGAAAAAAGATTTTTGTTAATTAAGTTCTTAAAGTGGGACGCTCTAAAATGTTACAAAGCCAGTTATTGCGTCTAATTGGAGGTTAACCATATCATTAGAGGCAGTTTGGGGGTTAAGAAAGAGTGTTTAGGAAATCCTTTCTCGCCGCACTCTGACCGAGAGGTACTCGATCAATACAAAGAATATAAGTAACTTCTGTACGGTCCATGATCCGCCAGAAAAACTGAAATCGTTGGAGACAACTCGAAGTCAATAAGTAAATAAATAAAATAAATAAATAAAGATCTTTGCGAAAATGCGTTGCTTCTCTGATGCTTCACTCTTGCTTTTTTTTCCTCATGATAGGTCATGCTGTTATTTAGACTCTTTTTTTAATTTATTTTTTACTTTTTTCCCCCTTATAGTTTGTATTGTTCTCTTACAATGGATCTTATTTTTAAATTTTCAACGCCAGTTTTTCTAGGCGTATTTAAATTTCGTATTTTTCCATATTATGAAAAATATATAATTTCTGATAACTTACAATTTTTTAATATAACAATATTGTTATCTAATATGTTCGTCTTAATTGTTTAATAAACGATATTCTGAAAGTAGTCTGGCTATCTTTTATTGAAAATAACCCTAAAAATGTACATTTTACTCTGTATGAATGTTAAAAAACTGTAATATTTCAAATAACTTATGAAGTTTTAGAAAGTTAAGTTAGAAAGTTAAATTTTAACAAAATATGTACTGTTAAAATTGCCCTGTTACAATAATTCATTCTTGAAATAAAAAACACACTTACTAAGGGATTAATCAATATGTAGACAACACATATATTCTAATATTTTTCAATTTCTTACACCACAAAATTTTGAAAATATCGAAAAGGAGAAGTAAAAATTTTCACAAACACCACAGTTTTTCATTCGCCTAGCATGATAGAGAATAATAATAATAAAATAGTATGTTCAGTAGTTAAAGTGATTAAATTGTAATGAACAGAAGTGGATATATTATTATTTATATCACTAATAACATATTGTGTTTTATTTTGCATATAAGACAGTACAAATACCGTGTCTATTAATTAAATACTAATTTTATAACTGTATGTACCAATTTTGTTGACAAACTACATTAACGAGGAAAATATAATTACGAAAAAGTTTATCAATTAAAACCAATAACTATTTCTCTAAAATATGAAATGTTTATGAACGGAAGAGTGTTCTTATTTTGATACCAAATGATCTCAAAATAAATAAATAAATAAAATAAATCACATTAAAAAAAAAAAAAAGTATATCATAATGTCCGTATATATGAGTAGCTTTTATTTATTTTTTTACTAAAAAGTAAACTAATTAAAAAATAATCAATTTCATTATTAATTCATTAAAGCATTACATGAAAATGTTTGAAATAAGTTTCTCGCCTGTGACATTAATTAAACATTCAAATTACGAAATGCATGTCGTAGGTTAACGAAATTGGTAAATGTTATTTAAAACATGATTTTCCATCACTTTAGGTTATTTAAAGAAGATTTAATTTATCAGCTGGAAGCATTAGCTAAAAATTACATTTAGTTGGCTTATTAAAAGTAGCTAATGCCCATAATTTACATTTGGTCAGAATCAAAATTCGTCTTTATGTGTTATAACTTATAATTAGGAAAATTAACTAATAATTAGAAGTTTTAATTTGTTTTTTTTTATTAAATATCGAACTATCATTTTACTATTCGTGTTATCCGTTGTGCAAAAATCAGTCTACTTTGGAAGTCTTAAAAATAATTAAATTAATGCTTTCAATTATTATTTTCATAAATTAATTAATAAATTCCTTATCTGTTTTAAAATCTAGTTTAAATTAAAAAACTCCAAATTAATTATTTGTAAATTTTTAATTAAATTATATCATATTTTTAACTTTTTTAGAAAACGTTGACACGTGTTTTCGAATAATATTCGACTATCTATCTCTGTGTACAATTAATATTTTATAAATCATTATGACTGATATAAATGTACCACTATATATATATATATATATATATATATATATATATATAATGGTATAAATGGGTATTTAAAAAAGGTATAATTCACTCTACTTGCTTTTGTGCAAACAGTCACAAATGTCTTATGGTCATTTAAAGGTAGTTTTGAAGCAAATTTTAATATGCGTATACTTTACAAAGCATAGTTAACTTAACAATTTTAACTAATTACAGTTCGTTCATGTATACGAATCGTAAACAAACATGTATAATTTTACTCGTTAAAGGAGTGAACGCTGTCACTAAGCTGAGCTGGAATGTATGAAGCTGTTAAGACAACATTCTAATCCCGATTTTAATCAAATCACACACTGAGAAAAATTTTTGTAAATGACACCTAGAATCAAAACTGTGGCTCTAGAAAAAATAGTTCCATGTCATTCTTATAAATAATAGTACCCTTTGAAATCGAGTTCTCAAAACCCCTATTAGAATTCTAGAGCATTTCCCTATATTATCGAGTTCAAACTTATTTAAAAATCTCTTCAAATAAATGTGGGCACAAGAGGCGAGTTTCAGCAACTATAATCCCAATTCTAGGAAGTCAAGCGAGAATTTCTCGATATACAAAGGATTCATCATATTCAGAACATTCAGAATACTGTTCCACCATCTAGAAATAAATAGACTAGATATTCTCGATCATTTGATCTATTCAGCTTATCGGCGTCCCTTATACGCAGAGTTCGGAAATCTATATTTCTAGTTTAGGAATTTAGAAAATGACCACTTATTTGTTCTAGATGCAGGCGGTATATATATATATATATATATATATATATATATATATATATATATTTATTTATTTTTTTTATTTTATTTTTTTTTTTTTACAGTGCAATGAACCTACCTTACGTATATAAAACAGTAAAACAGTGCCTTTCCAAATCCAATAAAAACAAAACCATATACCGTCGTTTATTTACAATAGAATATTATTATAATCAATAATTGCTATGTAGAGTAGTGGACTAACTACAAACACAAAAAATAGTTTATATATATAAGAAACTGTTCACGCAGGACCAACCTTTAGTACCTAAATGGAGACTAAATCTGATTTTTTTTTTCAATTTAATTTAATTTATTATTATCATTATTGTGCTCACACACACACACACACACACACACACACACATAACACATACACACGCACATATATATATATATATATATATACATATATATATATATATATATATATATATATATATATATATCTGATTTTCTTTTCTTCTTCTTATTATTATGCTTATATACATACAGTTGAACATTGTTAACATGAATCTGAAGGGGGATAAAAAATTTGTTCATTTTATCAGTAGTTCAGGCTGTTAGTAACTCAGAAACTGATATCCATTTTGACGTGAATTGTGGAAACAGATGTTAAACGTAATTCACGTTAACGAGGTTCGACTATATATATATATATATTTACCGGGTGAGCCAAAAGTTTGTGAAAATTTTAAAAATTCATTTAAAAAGACCAAATGATGATAAAAATGTGCCGTTTGCACGAATGACATCAGAAAGAGGGCGATTTTTTTTTTTTTTTTTTTAAGAAAACAAAAAGTTAAAAAATGACCGTTAGGTGGCGCTGATGTTGAATACGTTAAACAAATTAATACAGATGAGTCATACATTAAAATATAATGAGCAGAAACACAATACCAATACAATTTTACATTTTCAAAGATTTTTTTAAGCTGAATTTGTTCAACATCACCTCCACCACATTGTATGAAGCAAGTAAGGCGAGTCACGACATTTGTGACAGTTGAGTATAGCATGTCTGGATGAATCCCAGAAGAGTCCATGGGCATTCATATGTTTTATTGACAACCTAATTTTCATAAATCAGATTCGTGTATGCACCGCAGCGCCACCTATGAGTCAATTTTGAACTTTTTGTTTTCTTAAAAAGAAAATCTAACCTCTTTCTGATGTCATTCGTGCAAACCACACTTTTTTATAATCATTTGTTCCTTTTTAATGAATTTTTAAATTTTTCACCGACTTTTGGCACACCCGGTATATAATATATATACATATATATATCATATTTCAAAATATGTTTTTAATCATAAAATATATTATAAATATGAAACAAAAATAACTTATGATAATCTTACATCAAAACAAAAAATTGTAGAGCTGAAACTAAAGTAAAACTTAATCCTATATATATATATATATATATATATATATATATATATATAAGCACACTTATAATAACAATAAACATAGTAAAACAAATTCAGTTCCCACTTAAGTACAGAGAGTTGTTCCTGCGTGAGCAGTCTCTTACCTGAGGTTTGTATAATGCTACTAATGATATTTATTAATATCATTAATATGCTATTAATAAAAAGATATTAATAAATATAATTAAATATCAATCATATTAATTCTTGTAAACAGTTAGAGATTATTTGTATTTTAATTTAATGAATTTGCGCTTCATGCATATATCATATAGGATACGCAGTTTTCCCCACAGCACACATCCAGAGAATTTTTTTCATATTTATTTCGAGACATAAATGAAATCGTTCAAATTGTATTTTGAAATGTGTTATACATGAGACTTAAAAAAAAATAATAATAATATAATAACAACAATGAAGTATATAGTACAAAATTTACATTTTATTTGAAAGTCTATACAGAAGTAATCTTTTTCATTGATTTTCTTTAAAAATAAAGCTATGAAGATTGTTTTGAGAGATTTTTTGTTCGGATTATTGATATGTATTTTTTTCTTTAAAATTGATGGTATATACCTATAACAAAATAGAGTAAGATATAAGCTGCAATAATAAGATATAAGTAGATAATATACATATATATATAATGAAGGTGATGGTTTTAGTTAGATTTCTTTTCCTATGATTAATTAAAAAGGAAGCCACTTTTCAGTATGCATGACTGCTATTTTATGTAATATACATAGCTGCATAGAAACAATCTACTAAATATAAATTTTATAATTTTTTTCCGCACAAACAGAAAGAAAATAAATATTAATGTCTCCTGTTATTTTCAGAGTATATATACGGGGCTTAAGAAATTATTTATTGTTTCGCTCTAATATGTAATTTTGAAGATATTTTCTGCGATCTTACACTTTAAATAAAAATAAATTTACTTTTAGGTATAATAAAGCACTTAAAATACACTGCATGTCTAATAATCTTAATATTAATATCATTGTCTGTAAGCATGTATGTCTTACAGCTCCTCCAAAAGCACTGCGACGATTTGAACCAAACTGGACCCAGTTACTGTTTATGACCATAGTTGAAGTACTGTGGATGTTTCAAACTTCCAGCGCATGCGTAACGAGAGGTGGAAACTCTTTTAAAACTATATTTTTCTATGATTTATTCAGTATTATTTTAGTAGAAACTTTCTGTATATGTATGTTACTTCTTATATATATATATATATATATTCTACCAATATATATATTTATAAAAATTCGAAATTAAAAAGGTGTGAGATAATTAAAAAAAGAAACGTTCTAAAAATTCGCTTTCACCTAAATTTCCTGTCTGCGATTTAAATATTTTACTGTGAATACGTAAAAATGACTTATTGTCTTAATATAATTATAACCAAAAAAAAAAAAAAAAAAAAAAATATTTATAACGTGTCAGAATGACGTCACTTTGACAAAACCTTCCAAATGAAGTGCTATCATCTTTGAAAATAACGTCATTTCTTAAAAGTTTCGATGGGAAATTTGCATTTTAATAGATAAAACTGGTACGCTTTACAATAATTGTGTAAAAATTGTATTTTTTAGACATGGAATAAGTAGTAAGAAATAGTTATCTTAACTCCAAATTATAAAGCAACTAGCAGTTCTACCCGTTTTAGGCACGGGAAAAATAAAAATTAAAAAAAGAAAATTTGAAAGCCAAGCTAAGTAATTTGACCTGTTGACAAGTGTTATGTATAAACATTGAATAAATAGCAATTAAATGTGCCTTTTCATAGTTATAAGGAATTATTATTTTCATTAATTTATCATGTAAATTTTGCAGTTCATGTATCTGAATTTCAATCATTAACATGTTTTAGTATTTGATACAATTTTAACAAACCGATGTTGGCATATAACAGACTTTTTAATTAATATTCCATAGGGAATATTTTGTTCTTAATAAATATAGGAATTTTGTATTTAAAAAAAATATACAAAACATTATCAGGTTGGTTGGAGGATTAAGGCCGATTGACTCCTTATGTGTCCTAGGCCTATAGGGGGAATGCCCTCCGTGGGGGTCTTTCTAAGGGGTCCTAGCCCGTATTTACGCGAGTTTCGGAGGAAACCACGGAAAACTCCGAACGGCTAGGTCGATGAGCGCGACCTGGGATCGAACCCGGCACCTCCCCAAAACATTATCAGATAAAACACATTATAGAATTATTAATTTTTATTCTGTACGTAATAATTATTTATTTATTATGTAAGAAATCAAAATATTTATAAATCATTCAGTAGATGTTATTTAAATATATATATAATACATAAATATTTTAAAGTCATACAGTTGAAGTGATTTTTAGTTTACGAAAAAATACAATGCACTTTTTTTATTCCGTATTATTGCTTTACTTTTTTCATCTCATGAAGGATTGTGCTATGACTTAGATCCGAAATTCCAGTTGTGAGGTTCATATATTTATTTTTTATTATTTTCGTGTTTGATTACAAATTTAGTTAATTTTATCTTTTAACAACAGTTTTCTGTTTTTTTTTACTTTTGTAATCTGAAAGTTTTCACAGTTAGAGAAATACAGATACAATCTGCAAATATTAACTTCTCTTAGAAATTTTAAAAATAGCAATGTTAAAAGTCAAGCTAATAAAACGTTGTTTAAATTTGACTTTTTTTTTTCTTTTTTTTTTCTTTTTTTTCTTTCTTTTCTTTTCTTTTTTTTTTTTTTCACTTTTAAAAGTAATTAAAAATTCCGTTTGATCAGTCATGAGATAAATTAATTTGTATGGTCGGAATTCATTTTCTCAGTAAAGTCAAAATCGCAGTTTATTTCTTTTTCGAAATCGTTACAGAGGGTGTTTCTCTAAAATAAGATATTTAAGATTTAAGATTTATTTATTTATTTATTTTTTAAACTTTTGTATTAAGTTATGCATGTAATTAAAGTACTGAAAAAAAAAGAAATAAAAAATACTTTAGAAGACTGCTGTAACATAAATTTCAGCAATGCGTTTAATAAAGCTGTCCTTTGAAAAAATAATATTTCTTGTTTAATTATGTTCTGTATAGTAAATTAATTTTTGTCATACGTATACATATATATATATATATATATATATATATATATATATATATATATATATATACAATTTCATGTATGGCGCTCTATCAAAATAATACTTCTCAAGGAATATTTTCATGATCTATTGTTCAATTATTTATTTTTTGAAGTTACTAGGTGCATTTTTCATTAAGTGTACAGTTTTTAATAATAATAATAATAATAATAATAATAATAAATATTTTAAATTTATGGATGTATTTAAAATTATACTATAACATTCTAAAAAATAGAAAGGCGCTTGGATTTAGCTAAATCTCTCAATTCTGAAAAAAGAAACTACTACCTCTCCCGGTGTCTTATTTTAATTTGTTGTTGCTTCTTTGATTTCTTCGCATTAACAGCAAAAACTGTAGTACATATAAACGTGAAATTTGGCACTTTTGCACAAAAATGTGTAATAAACATGGTGAAGCAAACTGATTATATGTTAAAACACTATTTTAGGTGATATTTAATGATGAGATACGGCAATACATTTGAGTTATAAAGGTTTTAAAGAATTAAAAGTGTCCGTAGCAACTTTGCCAGATTTTGATAATATGTACATAAGTTTATTGTGGTGTGCAGTGCGTAAATGCTTTTATTTTATTTTTTTGATTTTATTTTTATTTTTCGAAATATACGTAGTTATTATCTAGATTTCTTTTGCTGAAATAACTCGAAAAATACGTAAAATTATTCTTTGAAACTTTCGTAAATGACAGACAAAAATATTTTATTTGGTTTACATTGTGTAAAAAAAGTCGAAGAACAGTCGACTTTTGAAATTATTTTCTGTGTTTCTACCTTGACTATCAGATTCTTTCTTATGTAGAATTTGTTTAAGAAAGCATTGTTTAATTTCGAGTAAAAATGAAATGTCTCTACCACCAATGGTAATTTTTAAAGCTCATAGTTTTTCAGGGTGTTACGAAAATATTACATTTGATACAATAATTTATTTGGTGAATTGTGCACGAGTAAAAGAATAACATAGATTTATTTATTTATTTATTTATTTATTTATTTTTTTATTTTTTTAAGGGAAATGCATTTTCTTAAAAATTACACTGTTATTCTTTTTTCACAATGCCTAGAGGAATACCTTTAAATAATTTTCAAAAGGGTGAAATTGTGGAATACAAAAAGTGTAGTAACGGTGTTAAACAGATTGTTGGTATACAGCACGCTACCTCCAATACATTTTCTAATTTTATAAAAGTGTCAGAAAGAAAACCTGGTAGAGCTAAAAAGTTAACCATCACCATGAAACGAAAATTGCTCACGATGTAGTGGAAGTATTGCAAAGGTTCGGCTCAAAATTAAGCAGAACATAATCATGTCAAGTCAAATAGTTTAAAGCTGCAAAAAATTCATTTTGAAAAAAGCGGAAGCATCATCCAAAATGAATATATATATATTGTTAACCATTTATCTTGAACTAAGGAAGACGTGTGAAAGACATCAAAATAGATTTCTGTGGTATCTTCAATCAAGAAGAAATTTAATTTAGAGGGCCCAAGTGATTAACAATGCTGCTGAAATTTTCTAAAGAATGCAAAAGAATTTTTTTCAACTCGACAAATAATGGAGGGCGTTTGATGGTCTATTTAGCAATTGGATACAGAGAAAGAAAAATTCTCGTCTTTCTCAGTGCTAGGCAAAAACATATAGAGTATATTGAAGTGCAGAATTCTGAGTTTATTCCTTATGACTCTGAAATAGGAGGAAAAGAATGGATGTTTCAGCGAGATGAAGCTTTTATTCATGCCGCCACTGGACTTACAGTTGGTAGCAAAAATAATCGAGCGCTAACAATAAATCCTACGTAAAAAAAAGGTACACTTAATACTGTTTTGTTAAATAAATCCTTGTCGAATCATGTTCTTAGATTGACTAAGAACATGACTCAACAAGGATTTATTTAACAAAGCTGTAATAAGCGTACATTTTTTTTTTATATAGGAATTATTGCTAGTGAATTATTATATAGGAATTATTGCTAACTGTAAAAATAGATTCGCTGCAAATAATGTGCAGATTTATCTATGGATAGCTATAAGTCCTGATCATAAGTTAGTGAAAAATATCTCGGCAATGCTTCGTCGAGTATATACTGGTGTGAAGCAGTTTGAATCCTTTACTGAGCTTCATAAAACATCGAATAACACATGAGATACTTTTTGCCAAAAAGAAATCCAATTTTTAATATGATTCACTACCAATTAGAATTTTTGAAGCTATAAAAGATAATGGGAAAAAATTCCTTACTAACATAGTTTACATTTTATTTATTACTAGCAGGCTACGCCCGCTTCGCTGGTCACTATTTTTAAATGAATCACTGTAATTAATGAATTCTCAAAATTGCATTAATTTTCATCATATGATAAAAAAAGAGAGAAAAAATTCTGATCGGGTAAAATATCGCACCGGGTCCCCACTGCCTTCGGCAGCATAGACTCGTGCGCGATGCGCCCGTGTATTCCTTCACCATCCTTATGATTTTCAAAATTCCAGATTATTACTGATAAACTTTTATTCTTAAAAAAAGAAATTAAAAAAAAAAAAAAAAAAAAAATCATTTCTGATCGGGTAAAAACTGACACCGGGTCCCCTCTGCATTCGCCCGCTAGCGGGTCAGTATTTTTAAATGAATCACTATAATGAGTGAATTCTGACAGCGGAACCCCACTTCCTTCGGCAGCGCTGCGCGCGCGTATTCCTTCACCATCTTTATGATTTCTCAAATTTACGTGTTATTACTCACAAACTTTCATTCTTAAGAAAAGGAATTTTAGAAAATGTCATTAATCATCGGGTAAAAACTCGCATTGGGTCCCCACTGCCTTCGGCAATGCAGACCCATGCGCGCGCACGTGTAAAGATATACGTGCGCTGCTCGCACATATTCCTTCTAAAATCAAGCATTTATTCTTAAGAAAAGAAAATTAAAAAAATAATTTCTCATCGGATAAAAAGTAGGACCAGGTCCCCACTGCCTTCGGCCGCGGAGTCCCGTGCGCGCTGTGCGCGCCTATTCCTTCCCCGCCCTTCCAGCCCCTCATAATTAACCTACATATACCAATTTTGAACGGTCTAACTCAATTAGCTGAGATGCAAAAGAAAACCTAATCAGAACACCCTAAAACGTGTAAATCAGGTGAAATCTCGAATTTCACTTTCGATAATATAAAAGAACTTTAAAATATCTTTCGAATGATGTATTAAAAACAATTTAATCATAATTAGAATTTGAAATATTGAAATTTTAAAATATTACAGCGCCATCTAGCGGTAGAATTTTCTGTAACCTACTGTACGATTCCAAATCAACAAAGCTTTCAAATGATGTATTACTTATGAAATTATTTTAATTAGTAGCTGAGATACAAAAGAAAACCTAAACAGGACACCTCAAAACGTGTAAATCGGGTGAAAACTCGAATTCCACTTTCGATAATATAAAAGTACTTTAAAATATCTTACGAATGATGCATTAAAAATAATTTAATCATAATTAGAATTTGAAATATTGAAATTTTAAAATATTACAGCGCTATCTGGCGGTAGAAAATTCTGTTATCTACTGTTCAAATCCAAATGAGCAAAGCTTTCAAATAATGTATTACTTATAAAATTATTTTAATTAGTAGCTGAGGTACAAAAGAAAACCTAATTAGGACACCTTAAAACGTTTAAATCACGTGAAATCTCGAATTCCATTACTTACGGTAGTCGGCTAATGGAATATGACAGAAGTTTGTGGCGTCTGCTCTTGAAATGCAATTCAAATAAGTTTTAAAATGGCATATTACTTTTGGAATTATGCTAATTAGAAGCTGAGTTACAAAAATGATATAAACACTATTATAAAACGATTTATGTCTTACTTTTTCGTGGTTTTCTCAACTTGCGTAATTCCGGGCAAATACTGTTAAAAATCCATAGTATGAAATGTGAAAGGAGTATCAGAATTCGAAACTCTGCAAAATATAAAAGAATAAAGGCGTTCTGGGTTTTCCGTTGTTTTCTCCGAAACAACCGTTCCTTTTATACATTTTTGCCCCCCCCCCCTTTCCGTCCTTTCTAATAATTTTACACTTGAAAATATCCTCCATCGATTTATCTTGCCTTAAAATCAAATAATACCAATTCCAAACTCTGTAACTCTTTTTTTTTTTTTTTTTTTCTTCCCACCCCCCTTTCCTCCAGCCCTTCCTAATAATTCTACACTTTCAAAAATATTCACAATCGAATTATCGGGCGTTAAATCCAAATATTACGAAATTTCAACTGCATATCTCAATTTAAAATAGTGCAAAATGTAATAGAAAACTTAATCTTACATTGTGTTTTGGTCACATGAGTCGTGATAAATATAATTCCCAATAAAAATGTAATTTTTTTGTTTATCCAGATATTTTCATGAAAATTGAACAGTAGCTTTATAATATGCTGTCTAGGCCGAATATTAATTAAAATGTAATGTGAATGAAAATTTGAAAAAAAATGAAAATTGCAATTTTTTTCCTCACTATAAAACATGTGACATCTTAATCGGTTACAATCATTTCCCTTTTCATCTCAGACAGTAGTCTGGCGTTTGAAATGATGTTGCCACAAAAAATTCATTCTTTAGTTAATTTTAAAAAATCTAATTGTTGTACCGATAAGCCGCTTGCACTCTTAGATTCAGAAAATTTGCCTCTTTCATCTGGTACCAAATTCGTAACGATCGGACTAATATTTCTAATTTATTTTCCCCTTTTCCTGCTTTTAACTCCGTTAAAATATCTATTTTTATGCAATCGCGGTGAATTCTCAGTCATTGAGATCGCTTTCTGATTAGGCATGATTCTACATTTTAATTAATATCTCCACAACTAATTAAAAATTTTAAATTCTGTTTTGAGGAGGACCTCGGAAAGGCTCCAGAGCATCCGTATGTCAATTCTTGCACTTCTGCGTTGAACAGGGGCTGAACGTATAGAAAAACAGACAGACAGACAGACAGACAAACCTTTCCATTTATTATTATAGATATTATTTTCTTTCTATTTTGCACAGAGTTTCAATTTGTGGAATTTATTTCTGTTATCATAATTTTTTTTTTTTTTTTTTTTTTTTTTTTTTATTTCATGGTAATGATACTGTTGTTTTCTTGTAAAATGATTTGTTTAATGTTGTACATAAAAATAACTTCATTAAAAACAAAAATTTACTTTTTAAAAAAATACATCAAGTGTTCTTTTACTTTTTTTACGCAATCTAAGGCACATTTTATCAAAGTAAATCAGTTAGTTTATTTTATATATATATATATTTTCAATTAACTGTATCATTAAGTTGTTAAAGTGAAAAGAAATTCCCTTTCATTTCTTTTTTCCCCATATAACAAAAAATATTTTAATTATTCTGTTTTCATTTAAAACTATCTATTATCGTAAGCGGATGAGGGGATTATGATGTTCTTTGTACTGTGGGTGGTTGTTAAAATTTAAATGATGGTGTATATTCGTAAAAAAAATTGATATCACATTCGCAATTCAGTTCATAAATCAACTTTCTCATTACACAAATTCCTGTTTTGTTTTTAAAATTGCATTGTGAAAAAGTGACTTTGTATGGTTTTAGGCAGTAGGTCCTCTTCCATTGTTTAGTATACTCACCACATGCTTTCTTACAAGATCTTATATAGACATGCATATACTCAAACGAACATAGAAGTAAATAATTCATTTTAAATATTTAATAATAATGAAAACATGTACAGTCGAAAAAAAAAAAAAAAAAAAAAAAAAAAAAAACGCAACACCCTCTGTAATTTCGTTATTAATTGACGCCGGAACAACTAATAGACAAAATTCAACAGGAAATTAAATGCACTTCCTGAAAATGTCGTCAAATTTTGAATTAGGGGTCATCTACATGTTGAAATGCGCGCCAACTTTAAAATATTCAATAGCACCACCCAATTTTGACTTCATATTCGATTTTCTGAGAGTCTGGTAGTGCGGAAAAGTATACTGTTTGTATACTTTAAATTTAGTATTTATAGAGTTATAATCAAACATGTGTTAGGGGGTTATCTGTAACTGTAGAAAAATAAAATTATGATCCTATAAGAAATAGACCAAATTTTAATGTTTCACACCGGAAATCTTTCAGGAAAGAAAGAATTATAAAAATTAATAAAAAACATTTACATTTTCCAGTTTCTTAATTGTCCAGAACTCAGTTTTTTAGATTTGTATACACTTCAGTACTGTTTTAGATAATTTTAGATCTATTTAAATACATCACACTTTCGATTGGTCCAGACAGTACTCTCTGAAAAAAGTGCAATATTTTTCAAGTAAAAGTGTCTATTATGGCTGTACTGATCACCAATAAAGCTTAAATTTTCTTTCGTAGATGTAACATAATATACGAAATTAAATAATATAGATACAACGCATAAACTAAATCTTTTCGGATAAATTATTGTAAGGGTTCATGAAGTAAATATTAAACAATTATTATCGCAATACCAGTTTTGGGTCAGTTGAACTCCTTGGAACTGTACGATTCGTTTCATAATTTCGTAATTTGTGTGTTACGTATTTCTTAGATGTGTACTCAGTGTTCATATTTTTGCAATAAAATATACTATGGATAGAAATATATTCATTAGAAAGAATATAATTATAATGTATATCCATTTGTAATATAAATGTGAATACAGAAAAGTTGTACTGAAATATTTCCTTTTGAGAGAATAACGCCTGTAGGCGGATCTTACAGTCAAAAAGACAAAATCCTGCGGTCGTAAAAAGTGTTAAAATATATTTTTAAAAGTTAAAGTATATTTTTAAAAATATATAAAGTTAAAATATATTAATAAAATTTTAGAGCCTAAAGTATATTTAATATAATAATCCTCCCACCTACAAAATAAATACATAAATAAATAAAAATAAAGCAATATATGAAGCAAATGACTTTAACTATACCGGTAGTTAAGAAATGATTTTGCAAGTCTGTCTTGTATTCCAATTCCATTCGTTTTCTTCTAATAGACAATTTTTACATTAAACCTAATTTTCTATTTAAAACAGTAAACCCCGCCTATTTAGTTAATTTTTTCTTCTAGTGTTCGTTTAAAAGATTCAAAATTTATCACCAGTAATCGATGAAGTAAATACCACTTGTGCATGTTTTTGTCAACATAAAATAAAGGGTTTAACACGAATTCACCACTCAATGTCACATTTACTTTTCTTTTCAGTATTGTTTTGTTTTGGAGAACGATGAAGGCGGGGCTTGTCTTCTTTAGAAGACAGGGATTCTTGATGCTAACACTAATATCTAAAAATCATCATTTTTGTTTCATTTCTTTGCGTTTGACGTTGTTGTTATATAATTTGACCCGTAAATAAAAAACAAAAATATTTTGTTTCATTTTCTTTGTTATTTTTAACAAAGTTCAGTTGCCCCCTAAGCCACACCAAAAGAAAGATTTATTTATATCTCGAAAACTAATAACTGGAATCAGCTGCAAATTTACACACTCATATTTTTCAGCATTAGGATTCATTTTATGTAAAAATTAATATAGGTCATAATTCATAATTTTTATGAATATGAATTTATTAATATTTTTTCAGAATTAAAAATTTTTTTTTGAATCAAAAGTAATGATGGATTATGTTTGGGTTTCTTCACTATATCTTGTAAATAAATAAAAGATATATATATGTATATATATATATATATATATATATATATATATATATATATATATGTATATATCAAGTTATTTTTTGTGAAGATATTAATAAAAGTTTGAAATATGAATTTAACATTAGCACCTTCGAACTTTAAACGCTTAAAACTCTGTGAAAAATTAAGTAACATATACATAGGGTAAGAATGTTTTTTATCTTTGTGTAAAGCGGAAAGGTTAGGAAGTTTGAGAACTTGTGGACTTTTTTTTAATTATTATTATGATTAATTTATCTTGTAATTAAATAAGAACAATAATAATAATAAAAATAAAAATAACTTCGATAAATTATCAATATCATATTCACATTCACCTGCCACTTAGCGTTTGTTATAGATAATACATTGTGTGATGAACTTTTGAAAGATAAAGAAAATATACGCAGAATTTGTTAGTAATAATAATACTAAAAGCAAGCTGCTGACCATAACAAAATATACGGCAGTAAACTGAACTCTAAAATTTGAGACTCAGCAATAAAAGCAATTGTAAGCTCATACATTCGAATTTTTCATTTCAAAAAATATTCTATATAGTTGACGTTGTTTTAATTAAAACATACGAAATTTTACATTTTTCTCAAGACTTTAACAATCTGCATTTCATTAAAAATACAATATACGAACGATGTATATTCAAGATTTCATTGCAAATTCTGACTCGAATATTTAGATTTCATTTGCATGCATTGTTGGATTTCCGAAGTTTAGCTTCCTTTAACAAACCTTGTTAAATTTTGAACATTTAATAACCATTATTTTGGGTGTATTTTGAGTTTCATTCTGAAAGTTAATGATGGAAAGACGAATGTATTCTGAATAAATTTGTTGAAAAATACACTGAAGCGTATTCAAAACCTTTCTCTGAATTTAAGTTTATTTGAAAGAATATATTTAGAGCAAAATCATACAGTAAAAGACATTTTTAGTGACTGTTGTTAGGTAAAAGAATGCAAAATATAAATTTCCATCTGTTTAATATTTATTTCAGTTGTTCGCAAGAATAAAATGTGTTAAGTTATATATTAAATAATACTAAATAGAATATTTTAAAAAAAATTTCTTTACACATACACACACACATATAATATATATATATATATATATATATATATATTTTTTTTTCTACAGTTAACAGATAATGTTTTAACTTATTAGGGTTCATATGGGGATAAAATGTCAAGGTTTGTCTTTGCTCATTTATGAACATTATTGATAAGATAAGAAGAACATTGAACTCGGCTAATGTCTAGCCGTCGCAGATTAATATGTATAAACCTATAGACTGCGTTTTATCTTTTTCACATTTACCTTATCTTAATACGAGTATATATATATATATATATATATATATATATATATATATATATACTACTCGCCATTAAAATTGCTACGCCAAGAAGGAATGATAATAATGGAATGAAATTTGTTGGACACATACATTGTAGTAGCAAGAACAATTGATTAAAATTTCAGGAAATTTGGAGTAATATGTACTGAGAAAACAGTACATAAAACAGCGACCTCTGTGAGCTCATACCAGGCGAGTCTTATTAACCTCGGACGATATATTTAACGCCCCAGCCCTCCCGTTTCCTCTCTTCGATATCTTTTTCTAGTCAATTTTGTCTTTTTATTACTTCCGGTGCAAGCCTTTTTTTTTTTTTTTTAACACACTTGACATTCTGAGTTTTTTTGGTTTTCGTCCCATGCTATTTCTATGTTGTTTTTTGTATTCCCCCCCCCCTCCTCCCTTATTTGTCACCACCGCACTTTAGAATGTAAAAAAAGAGGGGGGGGAGCTAAAAACTCCATAGAAATAGCATGGGAAGAAACAAAAAAAATAACTCACAATGTCAAGTGTGTTAAAAAAAAAAAAAATAAATAAATAAATATTCAAAATATTTTTTAAATCTTTCGATACCCTTAAAATTTAGGGTTTAACGATTAATTATACAAAAAAACTAATAACTAAGAATAATGGTCTCGAAGGTTTTTTAAAATATTTTGAATATTTAAAAAATTTCATCTCTTGCAAAAGGGAAAAGTCTATATTTTTCTCTAAAATTTCATTAGTGTTAATACTTTCACTTCTTTATAGCATGTCTTTACCTCAATAACTTTTTCTTTATGCTTTTCACAATAAAAAGCTTCTAATCTTAAGAAACGATTTCTTACTTAAATTTTTAATACTTCTTTATATAAAGTATAAGGAAGTATGGTAATCCCGATTTGCGAAATGGATTTTGTATCTAATAGCTCAATAACGAATGATAGTAGAATGTTGCAAATTTATATACGATTTTTTCATGATGTCTAGTTTTATATCTGCAACTTTCGTCTTAATACCAGATCCCATTTCAGAGATATCTACGACTTTATACGATTTTTCATGATGTCTGTCTGTCTGTATATATGTGTGTGTGTATGTGTGCGTATCTCGCATAACTCAAAAACAATTGGTTGTAGAACGTTGCAAATTGGTATATAGGTTTGTTATAACTTCTAATTGAACCACTCCTTTTTTTCTTTTTTTTTTTTTTTTTTTTTTTTTTTAGGACTGAGGACTATTAGTCTTAATCTGGGATTTTTGCGGTGTCATTTTTCGATACTTGGACATTCATCGAAATCTAAACTTTATCGAAAATATAATTGAATAATTTGAAAGCAATGTTATAAAAATTTAGTAAGTTATTTGTAATATAGATTTTATCAACACAGCAAAATTGAAAAATTTCCGTATAAATATGCATTTTGAGGATTATTTCATTGGAAATAGTAGCATGAAAACTAAACTACAAAGTATTTTTATATACTCATCTAAATACATAATTCCAAGTCATATGATTTTGACATGAAGACTCCTGAATTTCATTGTCTCTTGCTTTCCTGAGATTTAGAAAAAAAAATATATATATATATAATAATAACACTATATTTAAACGGTACTAATGTGCAAGTTGTACCTGACGGGACTAAAGTGAAAGTTGTACCTCAAGGGACTAATGTGAAAGTTGTACCGAACGAACAAACTATTTCTTTCAACGAAAATGCCTACTAACCCTGGACGATAGGTCTAATATATCGTATCATATTACATAACGTATTTATCGTAATATAACTCAATACTTATTTCGCTTCCTTCTTCGACTCGTTTTAATACGCATTTTTTATATGCATGAGCAGCCCCCGAAAAACAAAAACATTAAATCATTCAATTCATTTTTTTACTTATTTTTATTTCATATTATTTCACGCTCACTTTTTATTTCCTAATTCAAAATTATTAAAAAAACACTTTTTCGATATTGCTTGTAACGATACTGATTATTATTAATTTTCTTTTCTTTTTATTTCAATAATAATTAAAAAAAAAAAAGAGATTTTGATAAAATTTTGGCAAAAGCAGAATTTAGTTTAGGACGGAGGACTATTAGTTTTTTTTTTTTTTTTTTTCTTTTTTCAAATTATAACATCGCTTTCAAATTATTCAATTATATTTTGATAAATTTTAGATTTCGACAAATGTCCAACTATCGAAATCGACAACGCAAAAATCCCAGATTGAGACTAATAGGCCCTCAGTCCTAAAAGAAAAAAAAAGGCTCCCACAGGAAGTAATAAAAGTACAAAATTGACTAGGAAAAAGACATCGAAGAGCGGGAACGGGCGGCCTGGGGCGTTAAACATATCGTCCAGGGTTAATACGTCTCGCCTAGTATACGACCCGGCGGTAGTGGGGGTGGGTGGGCGGGAACCACCGCACTTTAGAATGTCATACTAGGCGAGTAACATAGGGGCATGCTAGGTGTGTAAACAGCACTTATCTGCCTAGGTAGTGAATCGAACAACAATTGGATGGCATGTACGGGTAGAGCACTTCATGAAGTTTTAACACGATGCCACAATTCATCGATCGAAGTTACTTGGTGAGTGGTTGGAGGCCAGTCGCTTTTCAACGGTTAAACAGTTATTTTCATTGGTGCGATATCAGGAGAACGCATTGGCTAGAGCAACAGACGAACACATTCTGTATCAAAGAAGGTCCGGACAATAAAAAAACTTGCGGTCGTGCATTTATCTTGCTTAAATTTTGCGCTACAGTGTCCTCGAATACAGGGCAGAGGAGCGGGCCTTAACTCAACAGAAATTTAATGGCCGCTGTCCAGACTGCCAGGAATACGAACAAGAAGTAATCGTGACGTGTATCCAATGGAAACCCATACCATCATTCCAAATGATGGACAGTTTGATGATATCGAATCCCAGCTGATAATGTGCATTATTCATAATTCTGTTAAATACGAATAAGGCAATATTGATGCTGTAAATAGGATTGTGATTTGTCTGAACAGTGACTTCACGCCATTCCTGCGTACAGGTTCATCGTTGATCACACATTAATGGCGCCCATATCAGTGATGCAGTTTTGAAGGTAATCTGAATTTTGGAAGCAGCATACTGAGTCACCACCTGGATTGATGGTATGTGGTACCACTGGATACACGCCCCGATCAATTCTTGTTTTCATTCCCGCCACTCTGAATACCAGCCATTACATTTCAGACGAGTTAAGGCCCATCGCTCTGCCCTATATTCAAGGCCTCCGAAGCGAAACATTTAAGCAGGACAATGCACGACCGCAAGTTGTCCATATTGTCTGGACCTTCATTGATGCCGTATGTGTTCGACTGTTGCTCTGGCCAGCGCGTTCTCCTGATCTCGTACCAATGAAAATGACTGTTTAATCGTTGAAAAGCGACTGGCCCCCCACCACTCACCTTATTAATCATTATTATTTTCAGCACAAAAAATACTTTTTCAAAATTATTTGCCTGTTACAATTTCCCCCGGATTTGGTTCAAATTGTAACAGTTATGAGGGTAATACTAATAATAAAAAACGAGAATATTTCAAAATGTTTTTGCGATCAGTCATTTATTAATTTGATTAAAAATAAATAAATAAATAAATAATATTAAATTATACCTCCTTGGTATATTAACAATGAATTATATCAAATGGATTATAGTAAAATAAAGAAAAAATTAAATATCTAATCAGTATAGGAGCCAATCTTTGTCAGAACTGAAGTTAATACAAAAAAAAGATACATTGTTCATTTCCTTCTCACACATTTAATGTGTGCCCACATTTCTCAGATTAAGCATTATACCTATTCTTCTGCCTCAGAGAGACTGTAACAGGGGTCGTTGTCCCCGCTTTTGTTTTTCAGTACACTTTCAGGGATGAGGAAATTCCACCTGTTGTGTCACCACTTTTTCTCTTAGAGAAAACTTTATTGTATTTTTAAAGTAATATGTCGTGATTAAACAGGATAGAAATTATTGTCTAAAAATAGTTGTAGCAAAAAAAGACACAAATTTCTCATTTATGAAATTGCCCTGAAAAAAAGGCTGAGACTACGATCCTTGGCTGTAGGCATCTCCAGAAGCTAAGTAAAACCACTTCTTTGATTCAGAATTTATGTCTGGAGTTAAAATCATTTTATTTATATTTTTATCCTTTCGTTTTATTATATATTAATTTATTACTCTAATCTCTTTCTTTCTTTTTCTTTCTCTTTACGTTTGTGTTACTTTTTAATTATCTCTTCAAAATATTCTCCAAACTTTTTTTTTTTTTTTTTTTTTTTTTTGGGGGGGGGGGTGATGGTGTCTAAAGCTGTAGCCAAATCCTATATGACCCTTTGTAGCTCTTTCATATTTCTTTTTATAGTTCTTCATTATAAAACAATAAAAAACAAATTCATGGAATAAAGAATAAATATTTTGCTTGTAAACATTTAAAATCGAATGTCTAATTTCGTGAATGTTACAACTTGACCCAATATTTTGTTTCAACTTGCCACATCGAAGGGTTTTGAATATATTGTTTATTTATTAAAAAAATATAACGATTTATACAAAACATTAAACATGGATTTTATAACTTAACACATAGACAAAATAAATAGCTATAAACATTTCTTTAAATTATAAATTAACGTATCTTTAATCAAAATTTACGATTTTTTTTTTCACTAACTAGTTAAAATGAAGCACGTGTATAAACCCCCTCATTAACCATTTTTGCGGAACACTGATTCTGCTACATAATAAAGCGCGTCATAAGAATTATGTTTATCGGTATATTTAATCAAAAATGCTTAAAACTACTTCGTAATTTTCATGTAACTTCCTACCCCTGTTACAACTAGCCCCACGCTCCCCTACTTAAAATATACAATATATGTATACAATGACATGAACTGAGGTGAATGTAGAAAGAAGAAGAAGAAGAAGTATAATATGACGCCTGTGTCCATAAGGTATCACTTTCTTAATTTTTTTTATATTCATATCCGTATCTCGAATCTGACTGTATCATTCTACTTTTTTTTACGGCTATTATCTGCTTCTAAATGTGCACGATATTTTAATTGGTCATAATTGATGTACATTTCAATGAAAAACAATATATAAAGTGTATTTTGCTATATAAATTTTATGAAAATATACATAAATATGACTATTTTAATAAAACAATATTCATACTACAGTAACATACTTTGCAGGAAAAAAAGTTCTTTACCTAATATTATTTAACTAGTATATAACCCCGTCAAAAATGACGAAATGTTAACAATAAATCTTGAAAACAATGTTTAGAACATGAAGATTACCACGTGATCATTTAAATGTAGTTTCAATTTTTGTTTATAAATCAAATGTGTTTCGATATTTTATAATTTTCGTTCTGAAATTAAAAAAATTCTACCCGATCAATAAATATGAATGACAATTAAAAAACTGCTCGCTGACAAAAAATATAGGCCCGACAACCACAACAGCAACAACACATCCCAGTGTTCCGTTAAGTGCTCTATTTAAAGTCCTCATAATAAGAATAATCTGGTGTGTCACTCACACGACTTTCTCTTACCCTGAAATTTAATACTATAAGTACAGGTTGGAAATTAAGAGGTATGGTAACGAGTACTGTCATGTAAACCTATGTTAAACAATTCAAATTAGGCTTCGGATGAGTTTTATATGATAATTAGTTCTGGCCCCCCCTCAACCCCCCGTTTCATTAATACACCTACATTTATACAGAATTTAATTGGGTTATTAAAAAATAATTCTGTTTTTAAAAAATAATTTATTAAAATTATTATTTAAAAAAGTTATTTTGTATGATAATACAGACGATTTACATATTACAGAAGTAGTATAACACTAAATATCCAAAAAAAAGTTGAATTTATTCTCAATATTAAAGTTAAAAAAAAGTTTTTTTTTTTTTTTTTTTTTTTTTTTTTGTTAAAAATGAAAAAAATTGATAACTTTATTTTAAATTATCGCAGATCGATGGTTCAACCATTCGTTTTAAAGGTATTGGCGAGCTCTTTTGAAAGATACCCATCATGAAAATTTACTCCCCTCGAGGGGGGTGCGGCGAGGCTCCTACATACAAAAAAAAAAAAAAAATTCGCAGTTGACTATCTCTATTACAAAAAATATATATTCGTTTTATTTGGTCTAGCGCAGTCTATAGATGTTAAATTCTACTTACCTGCAATTTCCCCCATAGACGTAATGTATTTAAATACTTTTGAATGTCCCTGTACACGAACCATTTGCTTCATCTCAACGAAATCTTACTGTAGCATCCCTATATGATACACATTTAGAATACCGAGTTTGGAATTTCTGCTACTATTCGTTCTTGAGATATGCTGATAACAGACACACAGACAGACACACACACACAGAGACCATTCGCTAAAAACATGATTTTCGTATTCAGGGGACCTCAGAACATGTAAGTATAACAAAAACCCACGTTTGAAAATTTGACCCTAAAACAATACTTTCTCGACCCTATGGGTAAGAGAAAGTAAAAAACTATTCACTTCATTTTACCAAAATACTTTTTTTTAAGACTATCGAAGATCCTGTTTTCAAATACGCAAGCGAAGTCTGACGTCACTGACCTTCCGTGGATGCAACAAAAAGATTCCCTATGTTAATCGTCCATTGGATTTTTTGTAAAAAATTATACAAAATCGAGAAAAAATTATTTCCCGATTTTAATACCTGTATTTGGGTATAGATATGCTATCGTATCCATGTGTTAGATTGAGTTATTTTGCTGTCAAATTGACAAAATTGTAAGTTTCAAAACTGTGCCATCTTTGGCGTTTTTGTATTTGGCGATTAAAAACATAATACGAAAATATACATGCCAGATGTTTATTTTCGTAATATGTATTGTACGAAATATTGTTTCATATAATTCATCGCTCTCTTAATATAAGTTGTTAAAATAACCATGATTTTTTAAATGAATTAAATGTGTTCGCCAAAATAATTTGGCGATATTTTTTTTTTCCGCCAAGGATGACAGATATATTAAATCTATTCCGCTGCAACATATGTGTATAATATCAGACACTTTATTTAGACATTTGAAAACAAATTTGACTTCAAATTATGATAGAATATTTATCATTTTCCTTTTAATTAGTATATTAGTTGGATATTTATTGTGTAAATATCATCCTTTGAAATGAAATGTTTATGTTTTTAATCGAATATGGAAGTTTGCCACTTTTTTTTTCTAGAGTTTTGAAATTTAAAATTAAAATTTATCAATTTTACAGCAAAAACAACTTAATCTAACGCATGCAGACGATAACTAATACATATCTATACTGAAATATGGGGATTAAAATCGGGAAATAATTTGCCTCAATTTTTAATAATTTTTTACAAAAAATCCAATGGGCGATTAACATAGGAAATCTTTTATTTGCATCCACTGACGGCCAGTGACGTCATCACTTTGCTTGCGTATTTTCTAATTAACTATCCAATAATTACAAACACTCCATGCTAACCCAAATTCAACTCTACTCGATACTTCCAACCAGCTATCTCACCCGCAACATCGCCAAAATATCCGGGATCCAGCTAGGGACTTTCTCATTCTCAACCGAACATTTTATCTTGACTCGACATTATCACCTTAGACTACTCTACTTTCAATACTCATTTCAACTGGTGACCTTTACTTGTCCAACCAAACATTCTATCCCAATTATAAATTTACACAAATTTCAAAACTAAAATCAACTGGCGTCATTTACGTACTGAACTCGACGCCAATCATACCTTACAATGTAAACAAACAATGAAGCTTGATAAAAATATTTAAAGACTTTAATAGGCTTTTACAAATATTTTAAGAATTTTAAGGCTTATGTTTTAGAAATACTTTAAGGGTTTTTTTTTTTTTTCGTAGAAACAGTCAAAGAGTCATTCATTCGGAATCCATTTGGAATTTGTATTTTCTGCATGGCAACAGTTTTTGTTTGTTTTTATTTGGTATTCCGTTGCTTACAATCATGAAGTTATATAATTCTATTTATTGATTCATGTTTATAATAGCCTGTGATCCATTATATTTAGTTTAGATCTTTAAACATTACAATTGAATAGTTTTTCAAGGTTTTAGTGAAAATATATAAGAATACGTGCGATACAAAACATATTATGTGTATGTTTCCGTAAGTTGAACCATCTCAGTGAGTTGAACAAACGGAAAAAAAGTAATGGCTGCCAAAAGTTTCTGTTTTGAAGCGGTACCATAGAATAATAATAGAGAAGAAGGAGCATGCCAATACTCTTAATGCTTACAAACCCCTTCTAGTGAAATGCCAGCGAAAGCTACTTTTGCTACTCAAAACCTTAAAGTAGGGCCATAGAAAAATAATAATATCGCTGTTTGTTGTGGCAACACAACAGCTTATTAGAAACACTTATGCTCCTTCTTCCTTTATTATTATTCTATGAGCGGTACTAACCGGATTCGTTCATGACAGATGAGGATCATTATATATATTAATTAGGCGTAGATAAATTCTTGAAATATGTATACGAGTGTGCGTGTGTGTCTGTGTCTGTGTAAAAAATTAAGACTTTTCTGATTAGATACCACCAGGAAATATTTTAAATGGATGTAAAACTGTTAACTTTTTATTGTAGGCTTTCCGAATTTATTTTGATACTCCTTTATATCAGAAGTTGCCGCGTACAAAATAAATGTATTTTTTTTCGTAATTTTTTTGTTTTTCAAAGAAATATTTTATACAAATAATTTTCCTTCAATAAGAAATTTAAATAATGATATGTAACAAAAATATTTTGAAAGGTATTTAAAAAAAAAAAAAAAAAAATCAATTAACAGTAAATTTTCATTGCAATATATTGCAATATAATATTTCATTATAAATTTCAGTCAGTAGAAAACAATAAATTTCTTCGACAATATTTGATAAAGTTCGACATTAGAAGAGGATTAATCTAAGTACTAGTATCGCCAGTGGTCGAAACTCGACCATTTTTTTTTTTTTTTTTTTTTTTTTTTGCAAAGCGAGGCAAAGCAAAGTTATTGCCTTGTCCTAAACGGAATGCAATTGCAACACAGCTGCGTCAATTGTTTGCCGATATTCACTCTAACTGAATCAGCAGAGTTTTACTTAATATAACTATTTCTCTCTGTAGATGTTAGCCTTTCCTGAAATGAGAGAAAATCGCAACGTCAAAACGCCCCTTGTTGTGTGATACAGCCCAGAAGCTAATAGGTACCATGTGAAACCAAGGCCCAACCAAGTATCAAATTCTGCTAAATTAATTCGATTGGTTCATAAAGTAAAGTGTTTGAAAAAAAAAAAAAAGACATTTTTCAAAAATGGTCGAATTGAGTTCGGGAAATTTCAGTTCGGGAAAAACGTGTAACTTTATCGAAAACCGAAAATCTAAAACTTTTCTGAATCTTATATTTTCTACTTATATATGCAGAGGAAAGAAATAAATCCACTTTTTAAAAAATAAAAATAAGTAGTCAATTTCACTTAATTAAAATGCAAGGAAATCTCAAAACCTGTAAATTCATCGAAAACCGGAAATCAAAAGTTTTTATGTATCTTCTACTTGCTTCTTCTACCCACAAAAGCTAACAATAAAGACACTTTTCTTAAAAATA
Source organism: Salticus scenicus (assembly GCA_963930645.1). NCBI lineage: Eukaryota > Metazoa > Arthropoda > Arachnida > Araneae > Salticidae > Salticus > Salticus scenicus. The sequence continues at coordinate 59,673,034 of OZ005661.1, read as the reverse complement.
AGTAGCCGCCAATTTCAGTTAATTGAAACGTAAAGAAAGCTCAAAACATGTAAATTCAGCAAAAAACGGAAATCGGAATTTTTTCCGTATCGTCTACTTATACATGCAGCAGTTAGTAACAAACCCATTTTCCTTTTATTTAGTATATTAGTTGAATATTTATTGTTTAAATATCACCCTTTGAAATGAAATGTTTATGTTTACATTCGAGACTGGAAGTTTGCCATTTTTTTTCTAGAGTTTTGTGATTTTAAATTAAAATTCTATCAATTTTACAGAAAAAATAACTCAATCAAACACATGTAGACAGTAACTTATATATAACTATACCCAAATATCGGAATTAAAATCGGCAGATAATTTCCGTTATTTTTTAATAATTTTTTACAAAAAATCCAATGGACGATTAACATAGAAAATCTTTTTCATGGCTCCATGGACAGACAGTGACGTCATCACTTCGCTTGCGTATAGTGATGGCACATTATACAAATTACTGTGTCTATGGTTTTATTTGAGCTTTATGAAATTGCCAGATTTAACAACTTTCTACTTTTAGGTACTTCTTAATGTAAAGGAATACGTGTATAAAAGGGAAAAATGGGGGAAAATGCGTAAAAAATAAATGTATTTTTAAATACCTTCTTGACATCGTAAGAAAATAATATTTGTATTCGCACCTTCGGGCTAACCATACCATTTTCAACCCTCTACTCCCATAATTAATATGTTAAAAAGGGACTACAAATTTTATGCTTGCCTATTAATATATAGATAAATAAAAGGAAGTTTAAAGTAAAATGAATGATTTATAACTAAAAGGAAAGTTGAATAAATCATACAGATTTTAATATAAAAGTAATAAATACAAATTTCTTTTCTTTTCCATTTTATTGAGTTTTTTTTTTTTTTTTTCCCACTAAAAAGGAATTTACATTATACGAATCACAATTACATTAATTAAAAAAATAATAATAGTATTAACAATACTCTTTAATCTATGTTTTCTTATCTACTCTTCTTTTTTGAAATTTACTTTAAAGTTAAGAAATATTAAAGATAAACATAAGATAAAAATTGTGGAGAAACATATTCTAAAATTTCTCCTTATGAGGATCTTTCTTATATACTGGAAATTGTAACAACTCAGACGAGTAACATTCGGATATTTCAAATATACGAGATTTTTTAAACGTAATTATTCGAAGCAACCATAATTCAATAATGGATATTTCTAATTAATATTTGAAAGTTTTAATTAAATGTGTAGTATAAACAAAAAAAAATCATTTTAAATGCTTAAAAAAATATCGTAAGTGGTAAATTTTTATTTTCGATTAGGAAAAGATTATTTTACAAAAAACAAAAGATAATGAAATTACTTTTAAGATTCAAGACTGAAAGTTTAAAAAATATTTTTTAGAGACTTTGAACTTTTCTTGGGAAAAATACATTTATTACAATGCAGTGATTCAGTAAATAACATTTTTAAGGTTTCGAAAATTTTTAATGATATTAGATTTGAGTAGACTTAGAATCATCTTAATAAACATACAGAAATTCAATGTATATTAGAAATATATATTGAAATAAGAACTGAACATTTTTCTCTTACGCAGAAATCTTTAGCTAAGAAACATAAATAACTAAAATTAGCATTGAATTTTAGAATATTCTAAATGACAGAATTATACATTTTTTATTTAGTTTCTTTCTTCGTTCAGTTTAAGAAAGCAATTACTTTTTCATTGATAGAGTGCATGATAACAGGCGAGTCCTGTTTCTAGGATTTTAAAATGAAACTTTCTAAACTCGGAATATTTTTAATTTGTAATGAGCAACCGGAATTTAGCTTTGTTACTAATGGTGCTTTTATGTTTGGGAAAAGAACGAAAAATAGTTTTGAAAGAAATAATACATGTGAATGTGTTTATGCAAAAGAAACAGTCAATCTGAAAAAGAATTTTATGGATTTATTATTTCGCCTCAATTTGTCCGTGCACTGTTTTGGAAATTATATTCTGAAAACGTTAAAATTAAAAATCTCACTTTGGTATAGATATTCAAAATTTGCTGTACTGAGTGACACATTACTGTAAGACATTTTCTTGTTTTTTGAGAAATCAATTTTTTTCAGAGTCAGTTTAAATTATAATCCTCTGAAATAAACAAAAACTCAATTCGGATTGCTTAGTTACATTATTTCACTTCATATATATATATATATATATATATATATAAATGATAGATATCTTAATAAACTTTAACCTTAATATTTTAGCATTTCATAGATGCATGTCAATACCAACACGACAAAAATAAATTAAAATGTAAAAATGTAAAAATCATCTAATTATTAACCTGTTAATTGTATAATAATAATAATAATAATAATAATAATAATAATAATAATAATAATGTGAATTGCGTGCTTTTTGCTATATGAACATATCTTTTTCAGAATCAATAAAGGATGTGTCTTATAATAAGTATTCTTATTAATATTATTGCATCATTAACATATCGAACAAAACATACCGAAATTTCCCAAAGAAAATTGCTGGAAAATTATTTTCAATCGTGCAGACATTATTTAGCCTTTTCAGTGATGTTAAAAAGTATTTTCGCCTTTTAACTTGTTTTATAATGGGCAAAAACAAGTGAAATACTTTTTATAATAGGCGGAATCGCGTTATTTTTGCGAAGTGAATATACGATTCTGAGAATGAATAAAGAATATGTCTTATAAAAAATATTCTGGTTAATATTATTGCGATGTTAACATGTTGACCAAAAAATACAGGTATTTTCCAGAGAAGTCTCATGGAAAATTATTTTCAATAGTGCAGACATTATTTACCCTTTGGAGTGATGTTAAAAAGTATTTTCGCCTTTTAACTTGTTTTTTAATGGGCAAAAACAAGTGAAAAGCTTTTTATAATAGAAAAAATCGCGTGATTTTTGCGAAGTGAACATACGTTTTTAGAATCAATAAAGAATGTGTCTGATAAAAAATATTTTGATTAATATTATTGCATCGTTATGTTGACCAAAAAATACAGAAATTTTCCAGAGAAAATTCATGTAAATTTATTTTCAATCATGCAGGCGTTATTTACCCTTTCCAGTGATGTTAAAAAATATTTGTGTGATTTCACGTATTTTTTAATGGGCAAGAACAGGTTAAAATTATTTATATAATAGGTCGAATGGGAAATTTTTGGGAAGGAAACATATGTTTTTCAGAATCCATAAAAGATGTGTTTTTACAAAAAATATTCTGATTAATATTATTGAATAGTTAACATGTTGAGCAAAAAAATACCGAAATTTTCCAGAGAAATCACTGGAAAATTATTTTCAATCGAGCAAGCATTATTTAACCTTTCCAGTGATGTTAAAAAGGATACGCTTCTTTTAACTTGTTTTTTAATGGGCAGGAACAAGTAAAAAACATTTATATAATAGTCCGAATACGTAACTTTTGGGATGTGAACATATGTTTTTCAAAAACAATAAAAGTTGCACGTTATGTATTAAAAAAAAAATCTGGTTAATATTATTGCATCGTTAACATGTTGACCAAAAAACATACCAAAAATTTCCAGAGAAATCTCTGGAAAATTATTTTCAATCGTGTAGGCATTATTTAACTTTTCCACTGGTGTTAAAAGGAATTGAGCCTTTTAACTTGTTTTTTAATGTCAAGAACATGTGATTTTTTTTTTAAATAAAAGATACGAATTGCGTGTTTATTTTCTTGTTTGACTGAAAATAACGTTTGCGGAATTAAAAAGTTTAAGGCATTCACTACTGCACAACAAGCTTAAATATAGGTTGCGGAAATTTAACATTCAATCAACTTATCGCCTTTAGAAAATAAAATAAAATAATGTAAAATAAAATCAAAACAAGATAAATAAGAAATAAAATTAGACGCTTATTTTATTTTTTATTTATTCATTTATGTATTTTAGTAATGCATAAATATTCTGTACGAACAAAATTTAATTTGATACAACAGGACATTTTAAATCTTCCTCAGGAAGGCATGCAGTAACTGTGTTTTTTCCTTACACTTCTTAAAATTTTTTCTATGTAGCATTAGTATAGAACATCCTTGTCAAATTTTGATTTTTGTTTTCATATTGACGATGAACTAAAGTGGCCGTCATAATTGCGTAAGCAAAATTCTTGACGAGAACATCCGAGCTACTTCGGTGCCAAAATTCAAATTTCACCGCGTGGCTTTGTACTAATGTTTTTCAATTTATTCAGTACTTTTTTTTTTCTCAAATATCTTTTAAATATTTGTTTTTCTTGGTTGAAGACTTTATTGGCAAGAGAAAAAAAAAATCAAACACTTTTAAATCGGTCTGAATATACTAAAAGCCTAATATATATGTATAGTATATATATGTGTGGGTGTGTGTATGTATATTATCCTTCAATTTAAATGAAAGAAAATTATTACACGTTATTTCTTTTTGACATAAAAATAAATATATTTTCTTTTATAGAGGGGGAAAAAAATATGCTTTTTTTTCCCCTTCAACTTATTTTTCTTTTTAGAAGCTTTTTACATGAAACTGACTTCGTCATCATGTCTTGATGTCACGCTAATATACAAGGCGCCTCCATTTTAAAGAAAATATAAGGTATTCTGTTTGTGGCTCCTCGGCATAGTTGGTTAGAATTTCTCGTTGATTACACAGAATTTTTAAAGAGTTTTTAAAGAAGGTTTTTTTTTTTTTTTTTTTTTTTTTTTTAAGATATTAAATAATGGAAAAATTTGAGATATTAAAAAAGCACAAAATAAAAAGTTTCAAGTAAAATATACTAAAAAAAATTTTTGGAAACTTTTTATTGAAATTGGATTTTGTCATCGTTTTTTCGTGTCACACTGTAAAACAAAACGCCTCCACTTTACCTGAAATGTTACTACCTTTTTTCGTCACTTGTTAGCTTAATTGGATTGAACGTCGTGTTGATTACACGATGGCTGTAAGTTCGAAGACTGATATGTTAATTTATTGCATATAATTAACTGTTGTTAATTAAATGTTACTTTATTGCATATAATTATGGTAAGAATGTCAAATGGTAAAATAAAGATCCTTTGTTGTGTAATCCTTCACTGTCCTAAAAAAATTGATTAATTTTTTAAGAAGCTTCTCTTAGTAACTGTAACGTACAAGAATAGAAATGTAAAAAAAAAAAAAAAAAACTGGAAGTTAGCTCCAATTTTTAAGTATTCAAATTATTTAAAAAAGCATTCGAGAACAATATTATTTTTGTATACGCATTTGGTGGAATCTATTAGCATTTTCTATAATTTTCTTTGCCGTTCTTTGATTTTTGGTTAGAGCGTGTCGTGGGATCAATTTTCCAAGGGACGATGTGTTAATTTTTACAAATAATTAATAGAAAATGTGTATATTGTAAAAAAAAAAAAAAAATCTTTCAAAGTCTACACAGTAACGTTTGATTAATTTTTTAAAAGTTTTTTTTTTTTCTTTTTAACCGACTTCAAAAAAGAAGGAAGGTTCTCAATTCAAACCGTATGTTTTTTTTATGTTTGTCAGCTCATAACTTTTGAACGGATGCTCCGATTTTGATACTTTTTGTTTTGTTGAAAAGGTCTTGGTCTACAATAGGTCCCATTGTAATATCTTTACGATCTAAAGAAAATACAGGGTGCCCAAAAAAATCAGTCCCAACTCTTTTAACTGCTAAACGGCTACTATAGCGATAAAAATGGTATGTAAGTATAGCAAAGTGGCCATGAAGTACAAGGTTAAAACGCTTGCAGCGCCACCTGGTGGAAAACAGCGAAGTTAGTGTTCCTATCTCGAAAACGGTTCTAAAGAAAAAGTGTATTACAAAGCTGAAGAGTATCCCCGATTTAGTACAAAAATATAGTTTAGACATTCATGCTAACGTTCCTATCTCGGAAACGGTTCAAGACAGGGGGAAAAGAGGAATTATAAAATTGCAGAACATCATCGATTTAATACGAAAAGATAGTTTTGGCATTGATGATGCTAAAAATACAAGTCTAAAAACGTGCATTATTTTGTTCGCAATCTCTTACACTATACACACTTGTGCTACATTGCTCACGTTGTAGCGTAGCAGGTGAGACATACGCTATATATTTCAAAATACGGTTACTTGATACTTTTTGTTTTATTGTACAGATCTTGGTCTGAAGTAGGTCCCATTATAACGTCTTTACAATCTAAAGAAAATAAAGCGCCATCTGGTTAAAAACAGCGAAATTAGCGATTCTATCTCAAAAACGGTTCAAGATGGGTGAAAAGTTAATTACGAAGTTGTAGAGCATCATCGATTTACTACGAAAAGATAGTTTTTAGACATTATTGCTAAAAATAGAACGCTTAAAGCGTGCAGCTGTTTGTTCGCAATTTCCTACACTGTGCACACTTGAACTACGTTGCACACTTTGCAGCGTAGCGGATGACACGTATACTCTGGTTCAAAGTACTGTCACTGTAAGCGGTCACATCGATTAGCGCAAAGTCGTTTTCAACCAACTTCAGAAAGGAGAGTGTTCTTAATTCGAGCTATGTGTTGTTTTTGGTGTTTGTAAGCTTATAACTTCGTAAGAGACGCTCTAATTAACCGACTTCAAAACGGAGGAGGTTCTTAATTCAAAGCGTATGTTTTTTTGCTTTTGTTTTTGTTTGTTAGCTCATAACTTCTGAACGGATGATCCGATTTTGATACTTTTTGTTTTATTGTAAAGGTCTTGGTCTGAAATAGGTCCCAGTGTAAGATCTTTTCGATCAAAAAAAAATACAGAGTGCCCAAAAAAGTCAGTCCCGACTCTTTTAACTGCTGAACAGCTGCAGCTATAGTCATAAAAGTGGTATGTAGGTATAATAAAGTGGTAATGTGCTACGCGATTCAACCGCCTAAAGCGCCACCTGGTGGAAAAGAGTGGAGTTAGCGATCCTATCTCGGAAACGTTTCAAGACAGGGGAAAAAATGAATTATAAAATTGCAGAGCATCATCGATGTAGTACGCAAAGATAGTTTAGACATTAATGCTAAAAACAAAACGCTTAAAACGCGCATTTGTTTGTTCACAATTTCCTATTTTGTGCACAGTTGAACGACATTGCATATGTTATAGCGTAGCGGGTGACATTTATGCTATGTAAAATTCAAAGTATGTTTACTGTAAGCGGTCACATCGATTAACGCATAGGCGTTTTAAACCGACTTCATAAAGGAAGAGGTTCTCAATACAAACCATGTTTCTCGTTGTTGTTGTTGAAATTTGTTAGCTTATAACTTCGTAAGAGATGATTTAATTTTAATACTTTTTTGTTGTCGTAATGATCTTGGCCTGAAATAGGTCTCATTATGATTTCATTAAGATATAAACAAATTACAGGATACTCACAAAAGTCTGTTCTGACTCTAACTGCTGAACGCATGCAGCTACACTGGTAAAAGCAGTATGTAAGTATCGATGTTGAAACTTCTGTCCGTCAGCTGAAATGCATATTTTGCTCTTTGTTTGAACTTTACGCTGCGCAATTTCCAGCGCAGCGGGTGACACGTATTCACTGTAAAGTTCAATATATATGCCTATAACAGAATTTTCGGTTACGAATACTGCGTATCCGTTCTTTACATTTCTAAAGACTTTTTAATTTAACGTATGTTTCTTCAATAGTGTTTTGCTCATATCCTATAAATGCAAGAAATGTGACACAACTTAAAAATGCATCACTTGAAAAAAATCAACTTAAAAATAACTTGACTAGAATAAAACTGGCACGACTCTCTCTCGAGTGGATAACTTTCTAGATGGAGATGTTCACATTGGGTGCATTTCATGCATTTTTCAGTGACATAAACCATTTTTTGAGTAATGTCACTTTTTTTGGAAGTTGTGATTTGTGAAACTTCCGTCGAACGTCTTCTGATGCTCTTAGGTCTTCTGATGCTACATAGGTTTTCACTGAAAAGAGAACAATAAAATCTTTTTGTAAAAAAATTGAACCGACTCCAAAAAAGAACTACTATTAAACAACTAAAAATGAAAGAAAATTGGCAAAATATAGAACTGTAATTGCGCCTAAAAGTATAAAATAATTTCCTTCGCCAAACAACCTATAACACTACAATTAATCATAACTTTTGAAGTCGGCGCAAAATTAAACAAAAATTGATACCTTTATTCAATACAAAAATCAAATCCTATTCAAAATACACATCTCACATTATTACCTGCAAAACGCAGCCGAAAACTACTTTGATTCAAGAAAACAAATAAGATTTTGTAAGGTGCAAAAGTTGGCGAAGATGCTGGTATCTGACATCCTTGGTGAACGAAAAATCGCAAAATTATCTGGCAAACATATTTAATTTCTTTGGGATATCATGATTATTTTGATAAGGTATATCAAGAGAGTAATCAAGAATATGAAACAACGCATCGTACAATATATATTATGAAAATATACATCTTGCGTGTATATTTTTGCCTTACGTTTTGATCGCCAAATCCAAATCCATCAAGGATGATAGTTATCATACCAAATTTGCAAAGGAAACTCTAACTTTGTCGAAACATAAATACCGCATTGTGAAGAATGTTCACTGTTCTATCTAGATACTACTAATGGACCAATTGTATACAGTGATAAAATAATAAAGGAAACATGAAAATGGATTATTCGAGACAACAGCATTTTTTGCTATGGATCTAAAAACAAAAATTTAAAAACTAATTAAATTTTATTTAATTTTGCGCCGACTTCAAAAGTTATGATTAATTGTAGTGTTATAGGTTGTTTGGCGAAGGAAATTATTTTATACTTTTAGGCGCAATTACAGTTCCATATTCTGCCAATTTTCTTTCATTTTTAGTTGTTTAATAGTAGTTCTTTTTTGGAGTCGGTTCTATTTATTTACAAAAAGATTTTATTATAACTAAAAAACAGAAAATAAAAATTTAAGTAAAAAAACATTTTTAAACAGTAGAAGCTTTTTATTGTGGAGGCCTGGAAAGCATAAAATAAAAATTTATTATTGCAAAGACATGCTATAAATAAATGAAAGTTTCAACACTAAGAGGATTTTAGAGAAAAACATACGTATTTAACTTTTAACAGAGATGAAAATGTTTAATTATTCAAAATATTTTAAAAAGCTTTTGAGACTTTTGAAACTTATGGCTTAACAAATACTTATGTAGAACCTAATCACTAAGAATATTGGTCTCAACAGCTTTTTAAACTATTTTGAATATTTAAAAAATTTCATCTCATGCAAAGTGAAATATCTATATTATTCTCTAAAATTTTCTTAGTGTTGAAACCTTCATTTATTTATAGCATGTCTTTTCAACAATAAATTTTTATTTTATCCTTTTCCGGGCTCCACAATACAAAGCTTCTACTGTTAAAAAAATGATGTTTTTACTTAAATTTTTATTTAATAACTTTAAACATAAAAGGAGCTATGAAAAAAATTCTGTAACTGACATCTAGAATCTAAATTGTAGCTCTAGTAAAAATTGTTCCCTGTCATCCTTATAAATTCTAGTCCGCTTTCAAAGCGAGTTATATAAATCATATCAGAATTCTAGAGCGTTTGCCTATAGTACCGAGGTCAAACGTATTCAAAAATATCTGCAAATAAATGCGAATACAAGAGGCGAGTTCTAGGAAATATAATATTGGTTTAAGACCTAATTCTAGAAAATCAAGCAAGAATTTCCAGCAATACAGAGGATTTATACCATTCAGAATATTGCTTCACCATCTAGAAACGTACAGACTAGAATTTCTGGATCATTTCGTCTCGTCACTTTTTTGTCTTGTCTTTTACGCATAGCTCGGAAATCTATATTTCTAGTTTAGAGATATAGAAAATGACCATTTATTCATTCTAGATGAAGGTGGTATAAATATATATATATATATTTTTTTTTTTTTCAGTGAGATTTCTATATAAAATCTTTTGGAGCAATCATTCAATTGAATTATCGTTAGCTAGATTTTGTCCTGAGTAATAAATTTACCAGTTTTCACAACGATCTATTGAATGATGTAGCTATGTATAGTGAGTTAAAATCTGGCATAGATAAATATATGCTTGTTTCAAGGTGGGCTTCAGTAAATTTGCATAATGCTAAAATATCTGCCTGCAATAAATAGCTCTGTCGTACTAAAAAAAAAAAAAAAAAAATATTTATAGCCAAAATGAAGATAAAATAGAAAAATCATGAAGACGTGCTCTATAATAAATCTGTATAAAAATTTATGAGTACTTATCATTTTAATCTATCATAACATCAACAGACGTATTTCAATTTTTAAGCGTAGTTAATTAAAAGCAGCTATTCATTTCATTTTTTTTTTCAAAATTTAAAGTTTTATTATTAAACCAAAAACTTTTCATTTATGCTAAAATTTTTTCTGTAAACCTACTTTCTCAACAATATCATTCAGAGTAATCTATTTGAGTAAAGACCTAGTTTTAAAGTAAAATAATATTTTTAAAAGAAAAATTTAAAACCTCTTCAAATAAAATAATCACAATTTCAATAGTAGTCTTTGATTAATATTGATGGTATCCGGGATTGCATTGATAAGATAAGAATATCAATAAAAAGGAAATATAAATATTCGCTCTACAATATCAGTTTTTCGATAATAGGTAAATATTTAAAAGCTTTTATTGAATTCTTTTAACTCCGAATTCTGTTACAATTCACTTCCATTTCGCATAGATAACTTGTATTATGTTATTTATAGATATTTTATTTCTTTATCTTAATGGATTCTGTTACTCATATCAAATATATTTCCGATAGTTTCAGTTACTGAATAGTTTAAACAATAGGGATTTTGTTTAAATACGAGTAATTACTTTATCACCTTTCAAGAAGAGATGACAAATGGAAGCAACTGTTTTATAAAATTAAAATTCTTCATGTTCATCATGTTAACAATAACAGTTTATATATTACACTTTTCAAAATGTATACGTTCTAGAATATCAGTAGAAAATTTGTTCTTCTAATTAAAGTAATTCATATTTGAGTATACTTTAAGGTTTATTTAATAGTTTAATGTTTTCAATAAAGATGAAAATTAATTCTAATACCAATTGTTTGTCTAAATATAACACTTTTGACTTTTTATTACACATATATATGGTAGAGAAAGTATTGCTTTTGGGTCAAATTTTCGAAATTGAGTTTATTTATCTATTTATTTTTTTTATGTACACGAGTTGAGGTCCTCTGAATCCGAAATTAAGGATTTTAGTTGTTGGTATATGCGCGCGCGCGCGTGCTGTGTGTGTGTACGTTATCAGCATATCTCAAGAATAAATTACAGCAGGAAGTCCATGCTCGGTATTCTAAATTTGTATGTATCAAATATATATTTAATCTAACTGATTATATATGAAAATTATTCTATTTACCAAATTTATTCTATTTCATTTTAATGATGTTTATGCTTATTTTTCACGATGCTCTTTAGAATATATAGCATAAAAATGTCGATTATGTCGAAGATATTCATAAAGATTTCGTGTATTACCAAAACATTATACATAATATTCTTTTTGCGATATTTTTTTTTTAATTTTACAAAGGTGCTAATCAAATCTGTAGGTATAAAAATGCATTACTCACTACGAGAACTATAACACAGTGGTCTATAAAGAAATAATCTTCTCTGTATTGAAAGTTTTCAAACTGTAGAAATATAACACACACAGTCTCTCTCTCTTTCTCTCGCACACACACATACACATACATATATATATATATATATATACATATACGTATATATGGGAAAGTTTCATACCTTTGATTAAAAGCAAAAATGCTTGAAAATTGTGACATTTTTCAAGAAAACACAGAAAATATAAGTAAATTTTCTATTATCATGGAGATTAGTTTCTTTCAAAGCAGCTTATCTCCTTAGATGATGGGATTTAAAGCAGTAAATATCCATAGCAAGGCATTTCATCTCATAATAAAATGAAAAAAGAATTATTTTTGGGGTACCGACTGTATTTATTCTTACATACATGTTTTATAATTTTCCGAGTAAGTAATACCAAATTCTTTAATTGGGCAATTTCAAGAAGATGTATTATTCATTTTATTTTATTTTATTTTTTATTTTCAACGTACAATAAATAAATAAATGAAAATATTTTGACAATAAATACAGGGTGGCCATAATTAAACTGCAAGTGTTCAAGGGGTGCTGTAGAGAAAACTTTTGGGACTATTTCAGTGAAATTTGGTATCTACACGTTTCAGAACATGCGCAAATCAAATATGCAAAAAAAAAAAAAATCGCCATTTTCACCCGATAGATGGCGCTGTACCGTATTTCAACACTCACCTGTGGCATATGCAACTTCCAAAATCGGTAGACAGAGCATAATGACATTCTAAAAGGCATATGATGATGATATCGTGTCTATGAAAGTGCAATTAAATGGCTCCGAAGCAGTCGAAGACAGCTTTAGCAATCTCGATAGCCCTATCTGTATAAAGTAGGTCTACTAGGTCTTCAAAGCCGATATTAAGAAGTTTGGCCTGGATTGCTGGGCAGCTGAAGATGTGTTGGGGAGACAGTGGGATGTCGTTTGGGCAGTGAGGACAAAAGTTGGTGTAACTACGCTGCCCGTCCTCAGAAATCCTCATCCCCTTTAAATGGTTTGTCCTCAGTCTGGTTAAAATAGTTGATAAGGCTCTATCACAGTTCAATTCCGGAATGGAGTTTCGTTTAACTTGTTGACCGATTAGTCTTCGGCCAGCGACGGCATTGGCGTCAACGAGGGTTAGACATTTGGATGGCTGAGGAGAATTACGTGCAGCCTTTGTGAACTCATCGGCCTTCTCATTACCGAAAATATTTACATGAGCCGGTATCCATTGCAAGATGCAGGATCCCTGGGCAGCAATGATTTTGTTTGTGAGCTCAATGATCTGATGGCTGAGTTGACATTTGCCCTTCTGGATCGCTTGCAATGCTGATCTGCAATCAGAGAATATGATGATGCCTTTGGAACTCTGGTCCTCCTTAGACAGATAAATCTCCAGAGCACATTTGATGGCGACGAGCTCAGATGTATAGTTGGAGGCGATTTTCCCAACGGGAATACCGTGGCATTCCTGCGCTCCGTCTGGTTCGATGAAAAAGACACCTGCTCCTCCTCTATCGAAATTAGAGTCAGAAGAGCCATCTGTGTAGGCGATCGTTAGATCTGGATTTGAGGTCGTGAGTACTTCAATGGTATGGTCGCCTTTCTTTTTAATTATTGTGGTGGGATCTTTCTTGGTGCAATGTTGTAAGAGATTTAAATATATTTTTGTTTGGGGGAGAGGGCACAGGATGTTGTAAGGCTCTTTGGAAATTTTGAAGGTCTCATATTTGAGGTTGATATCATTCCTGATATCTTGGTCATGTTGGAGGGTCGAGGATCTCTTCACCCTGCAATTTCCACTCCACGCTCTAAAGGTTCTACTTGAGATATGGCGATCAGCAAGGGTTTGGATTTTGTTGGTAAATTTAATGGTTGTTAATTTTCTTCTGCTTTCCAAGGGGGCAAGGCCACATTCCTTTTCAATTTTGATGTTATCCGTTGATAAAACAGCTCCAGTGATGATTTTAGAGGCCCTGTATTGAATAGCGTCGATCTTTTCTTTAACAGTAGGCCTTGCCGATGCCCATATGGGTGCTGCATATTCGATAACAGGCCTGACGACAGAAGTGTAGGTATTCTTGAGAGTTTTTGGACTAGATCCCCAGGAAGCACCACAAAGTCTTTTGAGGATGTTAAGCTTTTTCATTGCTTTATTTGAAATATTTTCAAGGTGTTTAGAGAATCTTAACTCTGCGTCTAGAGTTAGTCCAAGATACTTGGGGTTAGAAGTTTGTTTAGATTCTGAACCAAATATCTTTATAATAGGATGGAACGAGCTTCTATTTTTTCTATCTGTTGAGAAAACACAAAAGTTTGTTTTGTCTGGATTAATTTTGAGCTTAAGATCTTTTGACCAGGTTTCAATGCCTTTCATACAGATGTTAAGAGCTTTTTGCGAAACTTTGAGATTTGAGTGGGTGTGCCAGACTGCAATATCATCGGCATAACAGGCAACTTTAATTTCTTTACTGATGTGGGGGTCTATCGTATTCATGTACAGAGAAGAGGGCTAAGTACGGAGCCCTGAGGAACTCCCGCCCAGGTATGGTGAGTAGTAGAGAAGCTGCCATCAACTCTAACTTTAAAGCTTCTTTTTCTGAGAAAGTCATTAATCCAAATTAGGGCATTTGATGTAATGCCTGTTTCGTGTAAGATGTTGATCGGTTTCTGTCTCCAGACTCTGTCGAAAGCAGCAGAGAGATCGAGAAGAACCATGGTAGTTTTCTTATGGGGCTTGCTCAGGAAACCGTCAATAATAGATTGGCAAAGGTAGAAAAGCTGGTCGACGGTGCTGTGATTGGCTCTATATGCGGTCTGGTATGAGTGCAAGATGTTGTTCATATAAACAATATAAAACATCCCTTACAGTTTATCAAAATTTACGGATTGTTTAATTGGTGATCTTAAATAACGTTAATTTTTTATTACATGCTACTGTAAAAATTTAATTACTGAAGCGAATTGTATTTTTTTTTTGATAAACTGTAAGTGATGTTTTTATATTGTTTATATGCCTTTTAGAATGTAATTATGCTCTGTCTATCGGTTTTGGAAGTTGTGTATGCCACTGGTTAGCGTTGAAATACGGTACAGCGCCATCTATCGGGTGAAAATGGAGTTTTTTTTTTCTTTGCATATTTGATTTGCGCATGTTCTGAAATGTGTAGATACCAAATTTCACTGGAATATTCCCAGTAGTTGTCTCTCCAGCACACCTAGAACACTTGCAGTTTAATTATGGCCACCCTGTATATCTTTCTGTTCCCACAAACTTAAACTGTTTTTCCTGCATGTAAAATCTTAGAAAAAGAAGTAGCTAAAAAGGGGCAAAAAAATAACGCAATTAATTATACATACCTTTTTTTTTTTTTAACTAGTAATATATTTTATATAGCAAAAACTTAAAGAAAAATGTTCCCATACGAATAGAAGGGGAAACAAAAATTAGATTTTTTTTTACTAAAATGTTATAAATTTCAGCTACAGTAAACATTTCTGATATAAATGTAAAATGCAAATCATTGATATTAGTAATAACCTTATTAATCCAATAGGCACCAATGCTACCACTGCGGAATTTTTTTGTCAAGATTTTTTTTTCTCTGCACGTAATTAAGAAAAACATATGTATTTTTTTTATTTTTACATTCAATGCTAAATCATCTAGTTTCGTTGTTTTTTTTTTTTTTTTTTTTTTTTTTTTCAAAAAAATTTTAATGTAACTTTTTTTTTTATTTTTTTATTTAAACAATTATGTTTGTTTTTCTGCAAAACATCAGCAATGAAAAAATCAACAAGAATAACTCATTCGAGTGCAGATAATTAAAACAATGGATATGAAATAAAACACTTCTTTTCTTAAATTACAACCAACAGGGATCAAGGAAACTAATTTAAACGGGTTTTACAGTTTTCCAACAGCGGCGTTTAACGGATTAAGTATATCCCGAAATATGAAAAAATATTCTAATAAAAATTTCAAATATATTATACTTTTTTATTTATTGCAGAACTAGCAGGCTACGCACGCTCCGCTGGTCACTATAATTAAATGCATTTTCAAAAAAAAAAAAAAAAAAAAAAAAATGGATCACTATTTATTTTTTACATCGCATAAAAAAAAAAAAAAAAAAAAAAAAAAAAAAAAACTAAAAACATTACATTGAAATCACTCTAAACCTCGCTTTGGGTACCCGCTGCCTACGGTAGCTCTTTCTCCACCCACACTGCACCGGGTCCAGGTTCCCAGTGCCTGCAAAAAGGACTTTCCTGGGCACTTCAATTTGGGTATTTATCGACAGGTGGATCTGCTATTATTTAAGAACTACGATTTTAAAGATGCCTGTATCAGCACCTATTAAATATTTTAGTCTTTAAACCATTTTTTTTTAACAGCCTATTTACACTATATTACGATTTGATTCCAGCAATATAATAAACTAGTGGATCTGCAGATCAGGAGCCTCAACGTCCTATTTGCATCAGACATTATTCAACAGGTCAGTTTTATTTATTCCTTATTATATAATAGTATATTTATATTGATTCGATCGACTTATTACCATAATCAGATACATTCCTGAAGGGGGCTGCCGTCCCCCTTAACCCCCTGCTCAATCTCTCTTTGTATACCTATTGGTATATCATATAAAGTGTTACGCAATTGTAAATAATGGCATTTATTTTTGTATAAAGTCTTTCAAAGAGGCTTAGTAAGTCGATAAAATGCTAATTTTGTGCATTTCTAGTCGTTTTAGCGTTAAAATAGCCTACTTTTCGTTTAAAAACGCTTTAAAAAGCTCCAATAAGGGAAAAAATGGATTTGGCGCCAAATTTGGCGACTGTTTTCCTCCTTGGCGATTATTTTGGCGATCTTGGCGAGAGAATCCTTATTAGGGATATACCAAATATGGAAGCTCTAATCTCATTGGCTGATGAGATACGAGAATTTTCCAGAACAGTCTGTGTTCGATAGACTAGTATGAAAGGAGCCTTTTTCTAATCAAGGCGGCCAATCTCAGATCTGTGTCTGTTTCGTCAAATGCTTGTTTTGCTTTGAGCGTCTTTAAATGAGACTTGCGTTATGTTTTATTGATAAACAGTTTGTACTGTTGTTTTGCTGTTAACGGCTGTTGTTTAAGCTATGTTTACTGGTTGAATTGAAGCTGATACTTGGTTTATAGACCTGTATTTTCCTGGAACTTTCTGTGAATAAATCACGGAATTTTTACAAGTTTCGTCTTTCATTCTCGGACAACTTACGAACCCCCAAGTACGCAACAATATGTATTCTTAATAAACGACAGTCTTGTATTATTTCCCTGAAATTCATAAATACCAAATTTCATAACTATCAAATTTCATACAAAAAAAATTACATAGCATATCGAAATTATTTTGCATAACCTTTAAACTTTTAAACTAATTATCAATTTTATGGCCACAATTTTCAACAGGGAAACAAGCTTTTAAAATTCTAATAAAATTTCATTATATTTGATGGGGTGTAACCATGTTAAAATACACTTTTAAGAAATACCGACTATAGACCGTAATAGTACGAAATTCCTTTATGTATCCCGGAAAAGTAGCCACAGTCATTATAAACGCCAATAATAGTAATAAACCTAATTAATTATAACTCATTAATTTTTCAAACTAATTTGACATCATTTGGATGATTACAGTACATACTCGTAATTTTTTTTTGTGGTCCCATAAATTATTTAGTCTATACATAACCTTTTTTAAGAGTAAACAGGATTTTAAGCATCTTTATAATGTATGTTAACTTTATTATGTTCAATTCAGCATAAATGCATTAAAGTGCGCGCTTAGATTAAAAATTTGTCCATAGGCTCTAATGTTACGAAATCCTTTCGTGTGTCTTTGTAAACGAACCGTAAACATTGTATACACCAGTAAAAACTATTCAGCTTATTTTGCGTTTAAAATTAATAATTGTTCCAAATTTAACATTGTTTGGATGACTACGTGACATTGTCAGAACACTTTTGTAAGGTCCTGTACATTAATTAGAAAGCTTAAGAGCATATATTTTTTTCAAACAACACAAGTTTAAGCATCTTACTCACGTACGCTAGTTTCATTTTCTTCATTGCAAAGTAATGATATTAAAATGCGTTTAAACGAAATTCACCCCATACGCCGTAATGTTAAGAATTTTGGCGTGTCCCTGTACACAGTTCTTAAAAAATATAACAATAAAAATTAACAATAAAAATTATATATTATATTATGCTGGAACGTGTGCGCCAATTTGCAAGTCAATCGAAAGATTTTTGCGGCCGCTATTGCAGTACATACAAATTCTTCCCATAGGCCGTAAAGATAAGAAAAACTTTGGCGTGTTCCTGTACACGAACGACAAATGGAATACACACCTAACACTATACAGCTAATTCCGTTGGGCTCATGAATATGTGTACAAAATTGCAAGTCAATAGTGTTATTTTGGAGGCCGCTATCGAGGTACATACAAATTCTTCCCATAGGCCGTAATAATAAAAAAAACTTTGGCGTGTCCCTGTACACGAACAACAAATGGAATGCACACCCAAAACTATACAGCTAATTTCGTGGGGATCATGAACATGTGTACCAAATTTCAAGTCAATATAGCGTGATTTTTGCGGCCGCTATCGCACGACAGAAAGACGGACAGACGGAACCCAAAATCCTTTTGAGTCTCAACAGAGGGCCTCTACTGACGTTTCGGAAAAAATTGGAAGTCAATAGCATGATTTTTGCAGTGGCTATCGCGGTATATACAGAATATTCCCATAGGCCGTAATGATAGAAAATCTTTGGCGTGTCCCTGTACACGAACTACAAATGGAATATACACCTAAAACTATACACCTGATTCCGTACGGCTCATGAACATGTGTACCAAATTGAAAGTCTATAGCGTGATTTTTGTGGTCGCTATCGCGGGACATACAAATTCCTCCCATAGGCCGTAATGATAATAAACACTTTGGCGTATCCCTGTACACGAATTACAAATGGAATACACACCCAAAACTATACAGCTTATTTCGTGGTGCACATGAATACGTGTACCAAATTGCAAGTCAATAGCGTGATTTTTGTGGCCGCTATCGCGGTACATACAAATTCCTCCCATAGGCCGTAATGATAAGTAAAACTTTGGCGTGTCCCTGTATACGAACTACAAGTGGAATACATACCAAAAACTATTCAGCTGATTTCGTGCGGCTCATGAACATGTGCACCAAATTTCAAGTCAATAGCGCTATTTTTGCGGCCGCTATCGCGCGACAGACCGACACACAGACACAGCCCAAAACCGTTTTGAGTCTCAACAGAGGGCCTCCACTGACGTATCGGCAATTAAAATAAAAAATAGATTTTCTTTTAAAAGGAATTGAATACATAAAAAACGAAAATAATTAATCAATTTAATTCTTTTTACTATATACTACCATTTCTTTTCTTTTTTTTCCTGATTAATACTATTATTAAAAAAAAAAAAAAAAAATTAAAGGAATTAAATAAAAATATGAAAAATAAAAAGTTGTTTTACTGTAAAAAATATACATAAACATAACTATTATAAATAAGTTTGTGCATTTTAAATTTAATGTACTTAATTTTTTCTACTGCATTACAATTTTATTTTCAATAAATATAATAAATTAAAAAGAGAAAAAAGATTTTGCCTTCAAATTAATGTACTAAATAAAAAATAAATAGCTTAATAGCCGTTACTAAGGTACGCCGACAATTAAAATGGAAGAATGAATTTATGAATAAAAATTTATTCATAAGATATGCTAAAATAAGTGAAAGTTTGAACACTAAGAAAATTTTAGAGAAAAATATAGATATTTGACTTTTCAAGAGATGAAAATTTTTAAATGCTAAAATATTTTAAAATGCTACAGAGACCAATGTTCTTAGTCATTAGTTTCTACATAAGAATTTGTTAAGCCATATATTTCAAAGGTCTCTACAACTTTTTAAAACATTTTGAATATTTAAAACTTTTCATTTCTTGCAAAAGTGAAATATCTATATTTTTCTCTAAAATTTTCTTAGTGTTGAAACTTTCACTTATTTTAGCACGTCTTTGCAAGTATAAATTTTAATTTTATGATTTTCAGGGCTCCGCAATAAAAAGCTTCTACCATTTTTTAGAATAGATTAAAAAAAAAATTTACTATAAATTTTCTTCTGCAAAATTGTAATTTCCATTCATCAAAGTTCTAATGTTATCTTTCTATAACTTTTTCACCTCCACATTTATTTAATTTAAAAACCTGTTTAAAATTATTTCATTAAGTATTTTATCTACATTATCTATATTTAGCATTCGCTTTTTTTTTTTTTTTTTTTTTTTTTTTTTTTAAAAAAAGGGGGGGGGGTTATAAAAATTATAGTTTTAGGAGGAAAAAACAGTCGTACTAATTACATCATAAGGAATGTCATCATATTATTCAATATATGTTAATTATGACTACTGGTAGAAGTCACTGAAAATGAACTGTCAAATAAGATGTACTTAGGCTCCTCAAAACCCTCTTGCAATTTCCTTGTCTTCAATCTACAAATCCAATGCAACTATATGGGGAAATTTGTTTATAGAATTATTTATCACCTAGCTCTTTTTTTTTTTTTTTTTAAGCTCCATTTAAAAAAAAAAATACAACCATTAAATTAATACTTGTTTACCAAAATTTTATTTTTTACTTTATTTTAGAGACAAGAATATGAGAAAATACACTTCGATAATATACGCATTTTTGAATTCAAAAATTATAATTCTAAAAAATCAATTTTTAGAAAACTAGTACTAATTTAACTGTTGTAATTTTTCCGAATGGAAAAATGGAATTAATAAAAATACGTTAGGTAATGAGTAATTCTAAAAATAAAAATTATCGCATACAGGAGATAGGATTTCATGACGGGAGGAGAGAGAAGAGCCTTTCCGTGTTAACTTATGGGAGTTTCGTTGCTTCGTATTGTAAGGATATTTGATTCAAAAATGAAGTTTTTCAAATTATGTCTTTTGAATATGTCGCCTTTTAGTTTGTGATAAGTTTTTTTGGAAAAAGTAAATTATATATTTTATCTCATTAAGTAAATTTAGAACTGTAAGTTTGGATTTCTAAATAAAATATTTAAATTTAATTTTTCAAACAATTGCTCATAAGGTAAAAGACGACTTATAGAAAGACAAATTCTCAAAAGACAGAATTCGAAAAATTCATTTTTGAATGAGATATTCTTTTATGAAACGAAACAACAAAAGTCCCATTCGATAACATGGGACGATAGAAAGAGGTAATCTAACTGTGGTGTACAGTCTTAACGGCCCTCTTCACTTACCGTCGCCGGAGGTCCGATTCAATGTTATTCTATGGGAAATTTCCTTTACAAATAACTTATTAACTAATACATATTTTTAAATTCTGTTTTCACATTCTGAAAATTCCCAATTATTAAATTGACGGACCTTTTTTTAAAAAAGTATTTTTTTTTTTATTGTTTTATATTTTATTTTGTATCTGGAAAATACGAATTTTCAATATGTGAAATTTTGTATTTTGCAATTTCAAAATAAAATATTAAAAAAAAAAAAAAAAAAAAAATACATAAAAAAAAAAAAAAAAAAAAAAAAAAAAAGTCCGTCAATTTAACAGTTGAGAATTTTCAGAATGTGAAAACAGAATTTTAAAATATGCATTAGTTAATAAGTTTTTTGTAAATAAAATTTCCCAAAAAATAGCATTAGCTTCGGCTTCCGGCGACGGTGAGTGAAGCGGGCCCATAAGTTTAAAATCAAGGCTACTACGTGCCTGTGTGCCTTTTAAATTTCAAAGGCACCAGGTGTCTCTTAATTTCAAAAGCACCACGTGCTTCTTAATTTCAGAGGCTGGTGCCTCTTAAATTCGAAGGCAAAAGGTGCATCTTAATTTCAAAAGCACCCGTGCTTCTTAATTTCAAAGGCACCCTCGTGACTCTTATTTTTCAGAGGCACAAAAATTCAAAATGTGTCTCTTGTATCAGAGGCACAGTTTTATGAGTGTAACAAGCGCGAGAAGATAGGTTGTGATAGTAAAAGTACACACAAACACTCACGTACATATATTATCAAATTTTAAAAGTATTTAATGATTTAATATTAAAAATAAGATACCTTTAATAACAAATATCATGTAAACTAAAACTGATTAATATATACTTTAATTTTAATATATCATATCTCCTATAGAAAAAAAAAAAAATCTATATTTTTTTCTGATTAAAACTTTTTTGTTATTTTGTAAAAAAAACTTTATTAAAATCTTATACAATTTATGTTATCTCAGCAAAAGTAAATGTCACATAAGAAATCAAAAATCAGTCCCTCTTTAAGATTGAGATTCTTGAATACTTTATCTCCGAGAAAAATGTTTTCAAGTACCACTTTTATAAACAGTAAAAAAGAGAACTTTTCCTTGGTGTCGCTTTTCAAAATTTAAAATTGTTTAATAGAATAAAGTTTCAGTTTCTTCTCGTAATGTGAGATATTCTTTTCGTGAAACAAAATTATTTTAAAGTTTTCAAAGAATGTATATTTTATTTAAAAGACACACATATATACAAAAATTTAAATAATGCCGTATTGTATAACATTATTACAGGCAACACAATATATGCTTGCTGAAATGTAATTTTATTTATTTATTGTTATTTTTAATTTCTTCTATATTTAATAGAAGAAAGAACTGGAATAATGAGAATTTCCGACTGTCGATTTTTGAAGGACTTGCACTTTTTATATATTTAAAACATAATTTTGCACAGATTTTTTCGGTTATTGGTCTGTCCGTCCATCGGTCTGGATGTGTGACAAAACTTTGGGACTTTTCAAAAAGTAATGGACGCGATTTCCCAAAAAAATTATATGCAGTTGCATATATGCAAAAAATACATGCATGTGAACGTTTGAGAAAATCGCTGAATTATTTCCATTGACCTGTGTTGATTTACATTAAGCTTTTTCAATGTTTTGTAACAATTTTTTTAATGCGAATAATATTTCAATTAGTGTATCTGTCTATACAACTGCTCATCTGTCTGCTGTATAGACAGATCTCTCTGTTGGCTGCCACCAGCGGTAGTAAACATATTCAGAATTAAAAAAAAAAAAAAAAAAAAAAGGTACATGTTACTCAAGTTTACTATTGAATATTCCTTATTTAAAATTCCATAAGTTGGTTATGTACAACTGGTTTGAGTACAGGGACACCAAAAACATTGCCAGTGCGTTGTGATTTATGATAGACATTATTATAAATAACATTTAAATACCTTTCTCCTGTAAAAATTATGAAGGGACTGACATTTACTGTTAGTATGCTAAGATAATGATTTATATACAATGTTTTTGGTTAACCTTTAGATTTACAGAGCTACACTAAAATATCCAGATAAATTAAGGTCTGCAATTCGAATATAAGTGGTGAAGTTTTTTTTTTTTTTTTTTTTTTTTTTTTTTTTTTTTTTCTTTCCTTTTTGCGTTAAGCATTTTTAACACTTTACAACTATGTTTAAGAGTGAGTATGAGTTTAGTTAATCTGTCTGTATGCCTTTCAGTCCTGCCTGCCCGTTGTGTAATAACATAGGAAAAGAGCATTGAAAGATATACAATACAACAAAAAATTTACAGTTGGAAAGTGTTAATAATCAATGTGTACCGCATGATTTTTTCGTTCTTAATTTTAAAAAGTAAAACTTATTATAAGGACTGTTTTGTCGATGAAGTTAATTTGTGTAAAATAATGTAGATAAAACTTTTATGGTAGCCTTTTTTTTTTCTCTCTCACCCTGTGTAATGATATTGTAGTATTAGAAGCCCATTTTTTTTCACTTGATGTTTGATTTTTTAATTCCTTTTCTTAAAGTATATTTAACGATTTTTAAACTTAAAGACTAATTGGACAATTTTAAATTAATGAAGACATAATAGTAAATAAAAAAAAACATTTTTTTAAGTAGAAATAATAGATATTTTTATATTTCTTCAAAATAATGTTACCTTCCGTCTAAAAACATTAAGCAGCGGAAATATAGCTTTCCTCTTAGAGGGGTCTGATAATCCAGTTTCATTAATTCTGCCTTTTGAAGCATAAACTTCCAGCCATCAATACTTTCAGATCTATGTTTAGTAATATTATAATTAACAAATGTAAGTAATCTCGTTAACTAATAACCACAAAAATAACATTTATAAAACGATAAAGAATTTCTTTATTCATAGATTTCATCTGGAAACCAAAAATGTAGAAGCAATGGAGAATATACAAACGCAATATAGAAACAAATCTATTCAAATAGCTATTTCAAATAATAAAAGCTTTTTATTAGTTAGAAGCTTTTTATATGAAATTGAAATCATCATCGTGTCTTCGTGTCACGTTAATAAACAAGGCGCCTCTATTTAAAGCAAATATAAGCTATTCCGTTTTTCGCTCCTTGGTTTAGTTGGTTAGAGCGTCACGTTAATAACGCGATGGCTGAGAGTTCGAAACCCGAAGATCCGGTTTGCATATAATTAGTAGAAAAGGTGTCAGTAGATAAAAGAAAATTTTTCTTTAACTACACAGTATCCTATGACTTTTTGAATATAAATTTTTTTAAATGATATTAAAAAACACAAAATAATTTAGATATTAAAAAAAAAAAAAACACAAAATAAAAGTTTTTAAGTAAAAATCACATAAATAAATATATATATTTTTTAGATGATTTTTATTGAAATTGGATTTTGTCATCGTGTTTTCGAGTGACATTGAAAAACAAAACGCCTCCACTTTAACGTAAATGTTAGCACCATTTTTCGTCACTTGTTAGCTCAATTGGATAGAGCGTCATGTTGATAAAGCGTTGGTTGAAAGTTCAAAGACCGATGTGTTTCTTTATTGCATATAATTAATAGGAAAGATGTCAAATGATAAAATAAAGATCCTTCGTTGTCTACTCACTATCCTAAAAAAATTGATTAATTTTTTTAAGAAGCTTTTTTCAGCTACTAATAGCACAAGAATAAAAATGTAAAAAAAAAAAAAAAAAAAAAAAAAAAAAACTGGAGTTTTTTATTGTGTAGCTCTAAAAAGCATTAAAAAAATATTCTTGCAAAGACATGTTATAAAATAAATAAATAAATAAATGTTTCATTGTTGAAACACAAAAAAATATATATTTAAAGAAAATAAAAATGTTTCGCTTTGCAAGAGATAAAAAATTTTAAATATTCAAAATATTTTAAAAATCAATCGAGAACAATATTCTTTTGGTATAAGTATTTGTTGGAATCTTTTAGCATGTTCTATGACTTTTCTTTACTGTTGTTTGAGTTTTAGTTAGAGCGTGTAGTGGTTTTGATTCTCCAAGCGCCAATGGGTTAATTTTTGCAGATAATTAATAGGAAAGGTGTCAATTGATAAAAGAAAATCTTTCAAAGTTTACACAGCATCCTAAGAATTTTTAATTCGTTTTTTTAGAAATATTTTTTATGACTAGAAAGCAGAAAAAAATAACAGTTGAAGCTTTTAATTGTGGAGCCCTGAGAAACATAAAATAAAAATTTCTTCTTGCAAAGACATACTAAAATAAGTGAAAGCTTCAACACACAAAAAAAAAAAAAATATATATATATAGAGAGAGAGAGAGAGAGAGAGAAATATATAGATATTTCCCTTTTGCAAGAAATGAAAAGTTTTAAATATTCAAAATATTTTAAAAAGCTGTAGACCTTTGAAATTTATGGTTTAACAAATACTTATGTAGAACTAATGACTAAGATTATTGGTCTCTACAGCTTTTTAAAATATTTTGAATATTTAGGAATGTTCATCTCTGGTAAAAGTAAATTATCTGTATTTTTCTCTAAAATTTTCTTAGTGTTGAATTTTTCACTTTTTATAGCATGTCCTTGCAAGATTTATTTTATTTTTTATTTTTTTTTATTTTTTTTTATGCTTTTCAGGACTTCACAATAAGAAGTTTCTACTGTTGAAAAAAGTTTTATACTTAAATTTTTATTTTACAGTGTTATTTTGTTCATTTAATAATTTAAAAAATTGACTTAGTTTTAATGTACTTTTATCAGGTCATTCAATTTACTTCCTCAGAAGTCTATATGTTAAATTTTCACGTTAGCATAATATTTTCAATAACATAAAATGAACAAATGACATGTATCTAACAGCCGCTTCATTTCCTTTATTTCATAAATTTCACACACTAACGAATATTTAAAAACTAGAAAAAACTGTGATGACACTGTATACAAAAATTTTATGTTTGAATTTTTTTTTTTTTTAAAGTCATTTTATAAAATTATTTTTTAAACTCGTTCATAGGGGAAACTAATACACTAATTGAGTTATTTTACTTTAAAGTAGAACTATTCGTTACAAATGACTAATGGACAATTTTTTAATTGAGGAAGAACTAAATTACATACAAAGTGAAAGAAATATTTCATTTGTCATTTGTCTTAATTTATCAGAGATTCGATGAAATAGTCTTTTAGTAGAGTTTTGTGTCAGTTCGGGTAATCCGACATGATCCAGTTCATTTTATCATGATTGTTTTTCTCCTGCCTGTTGCTTCCGTATTGAGTTTATTCAAACTATTTTAAACACAGAACTAATTATCATATAAAACTCTTCCGAAGCCTAATTTGAATTGTTTAACACAGGTTTACATAACAGTACTCGTTATCTTACCTCTTAATCTGCAACCTGTATTTATAGTATTAAATTTCAGTGTAAGAGATAGTCGTGTGAGTGACACTCACACAGTGATTATATTTATGTATCTTCTTTTCTTTTCTTTATTTAATTCCTTTACTCATTAGGACTAAGAAGGCTATGAATTTCAATCTAGGTAAAAATGTCGTTGCCAGCTTTTGTAGACCAGTTTTGTGTAACACCAAAATAAATTAGAAATACCAGTCCTATCTTTGCAAAATTGGTAACAAATGAAGGGGGCAATTTTTATGAATCCATCGATACAAATATTTTTACGACACGACAATTATATTTTTTAAAGATAACTTAAATTTGAAATTTAGGTTGCAACACTTCATTTTAATATATTTCAGTCATTTTAAAAAGTACGTGGCCTAGGTGTACGGAAAAAAAAAATGAGATAAAAAAGTAACTTAAAAAAAAAAAAAAAAAAAAAAAACAGAATGAAGTTAACAGTCCTCCGTACTAAACTAAGTTCCATCTTTGAAAGAAATTTTCCTTGGTATTAGTTTTATATAGAGTTAAACAGAAAACGCCTTTACTGAAAAAAGTTATTTACCTTATTTATAAACATGTTACCTACTACCTTAAAACCTGGCACCTCACGTCACGCTGTGAGCGCAGAAACGCTCGGTCGCTCAGACAGTAAATCGGAGTAAATATTGTTACTTGTCTGAACGTTAAGTTTTAGTTATTAAATAAACTAAAACTTATTTTTCTTATTAATAATTCCTTATTTGTTTATTACCTTTTTAATACATATAACAACAATTCCGTTATTTTATCTTATTCAAAAATTCTAAACTTAAAAGGTAAACAGATTTTGAAATATGTGTTACAATGTATTTCACCCGTAAAATAATAATTAAATTTAACTTAATGCTATGTATATTTTATGTTCAGAATATGAGGATCGAACCTGATAAAAATTAAAGTTTTAAAAATAAGTTTTTAAAGTTTTAAAAATAAAGTTAACTGAATGAAAATATTATAAATTTGTTATTCGGAAGGAAAGTAAATTTTAGAATTTTGCCTTTCAAATGTTAATTAGATATTCGTCTTAAGAGCCCCGTTTTCAACCTTTAGGCGCAAAGTATTTAAGAAAAGCTGTATGTGTGTTTCTTCTTAATACAAGTTTATTTTGTTTTATTTTTATCCTTTTATTAACTTTGGTAAATTAACTCTTTTTTTAATAGCTGCACATTCAAGGATTATAATAATGTAAAAAAAAAAAAAAAAAAAAAAAACTGTAATTTAAATGAAAAGCTATATTTATAATGAATACAAAGTGAATATTGTTACGAATTTGTAAATATTTGTAATTATTACTATGTAAATTCATTCAAAGAGAGTTAGCCAGATTATAAAATGCATATTTTCGATATTTCTAATTTGTTTTCACATTAAGTAAGCTAATTTCCCGTTAAAAACACTTTAAAATTTTTCACCATGGTAAGTATTGGCCATGGCGCCAAATTTGGTAAGTTTTCCGCTCCTTGGCGACTTTTTTGGCAACCTTGGCGAGAAAACCCTTATTATCAATATACCAAATATTTAAGTTCTAACTTGAATATTCTATAAGTTACTGGAAAATTCTGAAATTTATAGAAGAGTATTTAAAGGATTCGGATTTTGGCCTTCAGTCCGTTTCTCGCCAACTGATTTACGATAAAGAGCTAGTCTCTTGTTTGCAGTGCATTTTAGTGTGTGTTAATTCTGCAATACAGTTTTTCTGTGAATTTGCTGTTGTCAGCTGTTGTATAAGCTGTGTTTACTAATGAAATTGAAGTTGTTACTTAGATTTTAGACCTTTAATCTAATCGATTTTTCTGTAAATTAACTTTTGATATTCTGCAAATTTCGCCTTTCATTTAAAGATAACTCACGAAACACAAGTACGCAACAATATTGTTATTTTTATAAAATATTGATTAATATATATATTCCAAATTTTTAACTCTAATGTTGTAGTATATATTCAAAAGTTTAAAATTTCTCATGAGAAATAATAAGGAATAGAATATGGAATAGAATAGAATATTTTATCTATGTTTATTAGAATGGGTTCGATTAAAATATTTTCAAAAATATCTAAACTATAAACTTCTAGAAAAACTTTTCTAATAAATGAGACATTATTTTCCTCATCATTCAAAACTTCGACCTGTATAAACACCTTTGAAAAAGAGAATAATTCAGATCTACAATCTGAGAATTACATGATTGTAAACCCATTAGGCGCCAATGCTCCCATTTTGGGAACACAAGTTTCATAAGTTCATTTCATGCTTAATATTACTATTTTTTTTTACCTCAATATATATTTATTTTCTTATCCAATTTTCCTTTCAATTTGTGCAAACATTATTAGATTTCGCACTTTCATTTTATCGCTATTTTAAAAATATTAATATTTTTCAAAAATGTTTAGTTCTATGTTAAATATTTCAAAATAAGGCTATTTTAAAATAATTAATTCATAAACTATTTATAAAAAAATTTTAAGTTATAATTAATGAGCATTTTTCTTAATGTTCCCAATTTGGGAGCATTGGCGGGAAACGTAGTTTTCTACCCTCGATCTAAAATGAACTCGTCTTTCCTCCCCTCACTTTGCTTTTGTTTAGGAACGAATAGCTTGTGCTGACCTTGATTTTTTTTTCTTTTTTTCTGTTGAAAGAAGTTGAATTTGTCATTTGTAAAAGAATTTTTTCCAAATTTGCGTAAAATGTGCATTTGAGTAAACATGACTTCTAAATTTTTAACTGTTGATCAAGCTCTAGAATATTTTAATGAACTCGATAGTGATGAATTCTCTGATGATCCAGAATTAATTTGTTTGCCACCCGAAACATCGGTGGTTACTGATGAAGAAGACATTGCTGAAAATAATTTGTGTGATGAAATTCCTGTCGACATATCTGGTGAAATTGAAACTAATCTCAAAAGTTTAAATGATGCTGATTCAGACAAGGATTATAATTTACCAAAGAATGAAATAACGAGTAAAACTCAAACAAAATCAAGGAGTAGTAGAAAAAGAAAAAGGAATAAAAAAAAATGAAATAGAGAATCCAAGAAATGAAAAGGTTAAATTTGATTGGTCTCCTGCGAATTTGATAGAAATTCCTTCTATTGAAATTGAGAGTTTGGAAGAAACATTTCCAGATCTAATAAACAAAACTCCATATCAACTTTTTAGAATGTTTTTCGATGATGAAATATTTGACATATTGATAGAAGAAAGTATTAGATATGCAACCCAAAAGAATAATCTCAACTTTTCACTTACTAGACAAGAAATGAAAAAATTTTTAGGCATAATCCTTTTCAGCGGTTATCACTCTTTGCCCCAAGAAGATATGTATTGGAATAAATCAGATGACTGTTATATTCCTTTCGTATCTGAAGCAATGTCCAGACAACGTTTTCGTGATATTAAAAAATATCTTCATTTATGTAACAACGATAACCTAGATCTAAGTGATAAAGTATTTAAAGTTAGAGGATTCTTGGAAAAATTTTGTTTAAAATTACAACAGTTTGGAATATTTTCTGAATGTTTGAGTGTAGATGAAGAAATGATTCCGTACACTGGACATCATACGGCAAAAATGTTTATGCGTGGTAAGCCTGTTAGATTTGGCTATAAAATATGGGTTCTTGCCTCGTCTGATGGGTATCCTTTCAACCTCCAAATTTATACAGGAAAACGGAAGGAGACAAATAATTCAGATACACTACCTCTTGGCACTCGCGTTGTATTGGATTTATTAAATTGCGTCCCATTTCCTCAAAAACATAAAGTATATGTTGATAACTTTTTTACTTCTCTGAAATTATTGAGTGAGATGCGCAAAAAAGAATTTCGCATTACTGGAACAATACGAGAAAATAGACTTCAAAATTGTCCTTT
Source organism: Salticus scenicus (assembly GCA_963930645.1). Taxonomy (NCBI): domain Eukaryota; kingdom Metazoa; phylum Arthropoda; class Arachnida; order Araneae; family Salticidae; genus Salticus; species Salticus scenicus. The sequence continues at coordinate 59,642,605 of OZ005661.1, read as the reverse complement.
AAGTGATTCAAAGGCTTTGAAAAAAAAAGAAAGAGGAACATTTGAAATTTTAACTACAGAAAGTGTTAGTGTTGTGAAGTGGAATGACAATCACGTAGTTTGCCTCGCATCTAACTTTGAAACATCTGATCCATTAGGAAAAGCAAAGCGGTGGAGTAACGTGGAAAAAAAAAAAGATTGATGTAAAACAACCTCACATTGTAGCGTCTTATAATAAACACATGGGAGGTGTAGATTTATTAGATCGATTTTTGAGTCAATACCGCCCAAAAATTAAAGGAAAGAAATGGTGGTGGCCTTTTTTTACCAATACAGTAAATATGGCTGTAGTAGCAGCATGGAGAATACACAAAGGATGCAAAGGAAATCTTTCGCAATTAGAATTTTTGCGATCTATTGTAACAGCCCTTATGAAAACAGAAGATGTTACTATTAGTTATAATCGACAAGGACCATGCGAAGAGGTAAATGTGGATGTGAGATTTGATAATATCAATCACTATATTGAAGGTGCCAATAAACAATCCCAATGCAAAGTGTGTAAGAAAAATACACGTCATTACTGTATCAAATGTAAAGTAATGTTACACAAAAGTTGTTCATTTCAATTTCATACTAAGAAATAAAAACATAGTATGTAAGTAAGTTGATTATATTCATATTAATATATAAATATAACTTTTTAAGTTCTCTTATAAATTTACGTATAATATAAATGTTATATCTAATATATATATTTTATAAATTTTATATATTTTATAAAATAGCCAAATGTTAAATATATTCGTATAAATGAATAAATTTCATTGTATAGTAAGAAATATCCTTCATAAGTTATAAAACAAAGCTCCAAAAGTCATGTAGCAACTCATTTTTAAAAATCAAAATTAGACCCCCATTAGGCGCCAATGATCCCATTTTGGGAACAAGCTTGTTTCAGCAAATTTCTAACAATTTCATTTAAATTTTTAGTGAAAATGTTTAATGACCTTAAATTATCCCAAATTCACTCATTAGTTAAAAATTATTTCATTTTATTCACATAGCGGCGCTTAATGGGTTAAATTGTTTCATCTTTTAAAACTAAATTTACTACATTAATTTTAAATTGAATTTTTTGTACGTTTTATTTTCTCATCTTAACCTTTTACAGGCTGAATTCAGATCCGGGTATAATTTAAATTAATTACTTTCTCTTACCCATAAGATACAGAAAGTATTGTTTTTGGGTCAAATTTTCAAAATTGTTTTTTTTGCTATATTTACACGTTTTGAGGTTCCCTGAATTCAAATATCAGGTTTTTAGCGGTGGTCTCTGTGTGTGTGTGTGTCTGTCTGTTATCAGCACATCTTAAAAACAAACAATAGCAGAAAGTCCAACATTACGTCTATGGGGAAAATTGCAGGTAAGTAGAGTTTAACATCTATAGACTGTACTAAACCAAATGAAAAGAATATATATTTTTTATATACGTAAAAATATGCTTAATGCAGAATATGGTATAGAAATCATTCACTGTTCGTTTACAGGGCTACACAAAAGAACTAGATTACAATGCAACAATACTTGAAAATTGATGGAAGTGTACTTCAGGTTGTGCCATGTTTTATTAACATAAGATTATATTTACGTCTACCAAGTGATGTGTACATAACTTTTAGAAGATACACAGGGCTGCCAATATTTAAGCCATAACATTCTTTTTTATTGTCAGTGGAAACTCTTTACTGGAATATTTTACCATGTCCAGGAAAACTGCTCAGGAATTAAAATTAATTCCTCATAGGGATATGGTAAATAATGTATTTTTTAAGCTACAGAGTAATTACTTGCTTTTTTCTATATATTTAGACGTTTTGTGGCTTCCCGAATACCGATGTCAAGTTTTTAACGTTTGACCTTTGTCTGTGTTTGTTAGAATAAATTAAAAACAAATAATTTCAGACAATCCACATGTTGTATTTTGAAGTTAATATGTTTGTTATTCTAAAAAATTGTTTAAGATTGATACGTTTCAAGGAACGTTGGTGTGAAAGTTGTTTCAATAATTTTAAATGAACTTTTGGATTTAATATATAGGGGAAAGTTGTCCAAAACGGGGACGTTAACATATCTCTGTCCACAAAAAAAAATCTATAAATAAGAAAAATTCGGCAAAGCATTTCCAGATTAGAACATGTCTTGGACTATCAGGTGGCAAAGTTATTTTTTAAAAAATATCATTAGTATAGGCAGAAAAAACATTTTTCTGAAAAATGTGCAAAGTCCCCGTTTTGGACAACCGGTTGGGTAAAATGGGGTACTCTTAAGAAATAACGTAAATGCAAGTCCTAATGCGAAATTTTATTAGAAAAACTTGGATTTCAAAGAAAAGGTGAAGTTAATGCAAAATCAAGATGCAGGTAAAGTATTTTGTTATCTTTTTCAACAGTTACTAGAATGACACAAAAAATAATCAAACACAGACGTCACATATGAAATTGACATCGCTTTTTTCAACACTTGAACAGACTTCATGTACCCAACTTCGACAACTGCTACATTGAATCTACCCCTTTTTGTCATTCGAGTTAATGTAAAGTTCATTACAAAAAATACAAGTGTCCTCGCTAGTGTGTTCCTCATCAGATGATAATATTGGGTCTTGAATTTATTTATTTTCTTCTCCTTTTTAGCTTTTGGATACCTAGGATTAGATTCGGTGAGTTTCTTGACCAAATTTCTTTTCTCTTTATTCTGCTTTGCATTTTTCTCCTGTTCTGCAGATTTCAATTCTGCTTTGTAAGGTGGTGAGGTGAGTATGACAGTTTTACTTCTCCTCATGTCACTCACTTTTTTTTTTTTTTTTTTTTGCTAACGTTCAGTTTTTTATGGTAGAGGCATTATTATTTTAGGCGAAGTGTTAAAAGCTGAACATTTCTGGGGTTCGACGTCCCCGTTTTGGACTACCGTCAATGTCCCCGTTTGAGCCGACCATGACGTGTGCTAAAAACGTGGTGTCTCTTCACACACGTGTCAGACAAAACTATAAAGCAATGTGTGAAAATGTATATTAAATCTAGACGGATCCATAACGTACTTACCAGAATCGAACGTTCAAAGGTCACTTGATAAGATACAATACAGTGTACGGCCACAATCGAAATGAAAATCGCAAAAATTTTAAAACTTTGTAGAAAATAACAGATACAGTAAAATGTGTCAACAACTAGATTCAAACTTGCTTATAGCCGAATTAGAATTATCTTAGACTATTAGATTCAAAGAGGACAGCACTAATGAATGAGAAACTGCACGTCCCCATTTGACCCACCGTCCCCGTTTTAGACAACTCTCCCCTATATATATATATACATTTATATATCATTAAAGTTGGAATGACATGAAATAATACATTTTTTTTTAAATTAATGAAAAACTATTCGTTAAGAATTAACTTTTAAATAGGGGTCTATATTACATTTATCTATTGTAAGAATAAATTTTACCTTGAACATATAACCTTAAACATAGTCTTAATTTCATTTTATGAAATTAAAACAATATTGGTACCAATATCAACAAAATTTATTTTTATTTAATTGAATGTCATGAAATATTCACAGTTTGAGTTACTAAAAAAATAATAATAAATAAACTGTTTTTTTTTTTTTTTTCACTTTTAAGCCAAATCTCAATTTGAGAAAATACTACTAAGCAGCTTTTCTTTTTATAACCTAAAATACGAAATAATGCTTGCAAACAAAATAATTTTGAATGCATGCAAGTGGTGATACTTAAGAATTATCCACATTCGAAAAAATATTATATCACTACATTTTTCCTACAACAAAGTGTGACAAATTTAATATTTTCTTCTTCGTCTTATTTGCGGAGGAAGTAAATGTTTCAACAATCAATATCCATTATAAAGACTTATTCCTAAAGGAACCTTTATATCACGATTCATACCTATGACATAATTACTATTTATAAAACTAGACTTGACGTCGAACAGAGATATAAATAAAACTAGTCTTGACGTCGAACAGAGATATAAATATAGAGAGTGTTCACACATATTTGTAACGATTTTGTCTTTCTTCTTGAATTTAAGTTTAAATTTTAAAATAAAAACGAACCTGACACCGAATTGAAATATAATTTAATTATCTTCTGCAAAAATAAAAATATTGTTTTCTTTAGAAATATTGCTTTAAATTAAACAATGGATCGAAGGATATATTTTTGCGCTTTTCGAAGAGAAATAGTCTTTCATATTCATTTATGAAAAAAAGATCTAAAAAGTACGAATTTAATATTCCTACACGAAAAGTAAAGGGCATAATTAATAAAAAAGTAAATAACCGTCAAATTGTACATTTGATTAGGGAAACGGGAACAAAATTGTGCCTAACAAAGGTATGTACATCTCCCATTAAATCTACGGTCGCATTTCATATTTTAAAAGAAAATTCAACCTCATTCCCCCCCCCCAACCCCCCACTTCTCCATAAGATAAAGAAAACGGTATCGTAAATTCTTGAAGTGTCTCTGTAGGAACTGTAAACAACAATATGAAATCTGATTTAAAGCTAATTATAACAAAAAATAATGATGATCATCGACTAACACCGGAAAATATTTCTCCGCGTAAAACTATGTGAAGATTGTTGTATGAAAATTATTTGACAAGTGAAAATGGAAAAATATAGCTGAAGTAGATAAAGATTGATTTATCTGTTTTCATTAGAAAAAGATCGATTTACTTGTGAAAAATAAAAATAAAATACATAAAATGTTGGTTTAGAGAAAACAAGGAAAATCTTTCTAAAGATGATATGGCTCTCTTAATTCTCTTTTAATGGGAAACTTAAAATAAAGAAATAAGAAAAACTATCATAACGTACTCGGATTACTATCTGGAATATGTTTTAACATTTTTTTTTTTTTTTTTCAGGAGGAATTCCACCACCTTAACTAAAGAGCTTTCACTGTGTTGAGTTCCTTTAAGATAAGTTTACAGGCTATATACCTCTCACATTTATAGCTCAATTTTTTGTTAATTAATTAACTAAATTATTTATTTTTGAAAAGAAGAAATAAATAAAGCGAGAATTGAAGCTATTTCCTTTAAATGCATCCCACCTCAGTCCCCTGACTTGTCTGTTAAGGATTATTGTACATTTGTACTTTTAAAACATTCGATGGGCGATGAAAAATTATGAAGGAAGAATGGAACAAAATCAACCTTAATGTTTTAATAAATTCTCTGTTATCTAGGAAATCAAGATTTTTTATGATAGTATAACAAAAAGGCTATCATTTGGAACATATTTCAAAATAAAATTCTCGTATTTGGTTCATTAAATATCTTTGCAAAATCGTTACACACGTGTGTGAACAGCCTCTGTATTTACACAACGTTGAAAACGTCATTTAAAAATATTAAGAGCAAACTGTAGTTTCGGTAGAGTTAAGCATACCGTCATCAATGCAAAATGACAGAAGTGGATTAGCGCTCTTATGTATAGACAGGGAAGAGAAATGACTTTATATACAGATAGTTTGCTTCCCTATCCATATATTTATATAAGTACTAATCTATCTTTGTCATTCTTCACTGATGACAGTACGTTTAACGCTACCGACTACCGACACTGCAGTTTCCTTCTAATATATATATATTTATATATATATATTATTGATCTTTAAATATTTTTTAATTTTAAGTTTGTGTAAATAGTCATATTTCATAACTATTATTTTTCTTGTCAGCACCAGTATTTCGAGAAAGTGTGTAATGCATGATTGCATGTATCAAAGCCTTTCACTGTAAATATTGGGGACAACTGTGTCGAAGATAAATTTATTGGAACGAAATCTCACCAGATTTACAGTAAAAAATAATTGCTTATATCTCAAAGAACTTTTCCTGAAACCTATTAAATTAGACAAGAAAGAAAAAAAGGAAATGGTTCAAACATTTATTTTTTTAACAAGTTTTAAATTGCCAAAATGTCACAAAAAGTATATAAAGTATGTTACTAAAATATAAGCATTCTTCAAGCAGCATCTTAAATGTACAAAAGTGTTTAGAAATATTTTATTTACGTATCGAGCACCAGTCTCTATATTTAAGCAAAATATGCAAATTGGCAGAAATTTCCTTTAAACTGTCTGTTACTAGTACCGTTATCTTAAATAAGTACGTTTCATATTATTTTGAGTAAGTTGCATTAAAAATTTTCTTTAAAAATTTTAAATATTTAGAGTACACGCAAAAAAAAAAAAAAAAAAAAAAAAAAAAAAAAAAAATGTGTATGTAGAAAAAGGTATGAAATTGATCCTCACAAGGACATCTAAAAAATGAGTTTATACAGCAAGGTTAAAGAATACCGGTAGATCTGGCATTTGACATAATGATCGAGAGACATTAACTGACGTAATTAGGACAAATTGATTTACCTAATTACGATGCTTACTAACTTTCTTGTATTAATTAGTTGAAACATGTAAATGAATATTCAGAAAGGTAATTTGAAAAAGATCAAAAGAAATTGGATGAAAGCAACAGATCCGATTACGAAATATCCATAATCAATCTCGTTTTCCGTTTCTGCCAAAATGCAGCAAAATCATAACCACACACACTGAAAAAAAAAAGACCTTAAGAAATCATTAAACATTAAAATAAAACTCGTTATGAAAATTATTGACAGAATACTTTCATTACACACTGCTGTTAGTTAATTGAAAAAAAAAAAAAAAAAAAAAAAAAAAAGAAGTTAAAATTGAATGTATACAATAATAAAGTATATGTATAGATATAAAAATTTCGACAATTTAAGAAATCAAAGACAATATATTTAAAATATATTACATTTTGAAATATTACATGTATTAATACATATAAAATAATATTTAAAAATAATAAAATGCGACGTGAAAATTATATTTCTTTTATCAAAGTTTCGTATATATATACACGTAAATATTAATACAAAACTTTAATAAAAGAAATACTATTTTAACGTCGCAAGTAACAAATAATAGACCAACTTAGTGTTTAATAAAACTATTACTTTTCGAACACTATAGTGAGGAAAGTATTGTAATCATGTCAAAAATCCGAATTCGAGATTTTGATGTTTCTATACGTTTCGAGGTCCCCTGAGTACGTTTTCACTATTTTTACGATGAGGAATGTATGTGTGTGTGTATGTCTGTGAGTGAACACGCTAGCGTCTAAACGCTTTGTTCGAATAAGCTGAAAGTTGGTGCGTATATTGTAAGTCACGATAGTACGAACCCTATAGATTTTGGTGAATCTAGCACTTATAGTTTTTTTACAGGGACACAAAGAAAAATTCTTTATCATTATGGTCTATGGGACCAAAATCTGAAAAGTGCGATAGCATCTAAACGCCTGCTTTAATTGAGCAAAATATTTATACACATATTATAGGTCACAGTTGCTCAATCTGTATAGGGTTTGGAGAATCTGGCACTTACAGTTTTTTTACAGGGGCACAAAGAAGAATTCTTTATCATTATGGCCTGAGGGACCAAATTTTTACTTTGGATTCATAAAAATTTTCGACCTCGGGTTTTTGATGGATTTATACGATTTGACACGATTTGACCATTTTTAGAAAATGTCTGTCTGTTTGTCTGTCAGTTTCTGTGTGTGTGTGTGACAAACTTTTGTGGCAACTTTATCTTAGGAACTACTTCACAGAATTTCATACAAATTGGTATGTAGTTACACCTTGACATAAATTAGTGCCTATCAACTTTTGGTAAAAATTGTCTTAAAGGTTGCGTTGACATCCCGCTTTTTCTAAATTTTTAACATGGTGGTATAGTACAAAATTTTGTATAAATGTGCATAAAGAGAATTATTTTTTAATAATCATTATGAAATTTACCAGAATTATTTATAATAGAGATAGTCAACTGGGAATTTTTCTTTTTTGTATGTGTAGGAGCCTCGCCTCTCCCCCCACTGGGGGGAATTCCCCCCTCGAGGGGAGTAAATTTGCATGATGGGTATCTTTCAAAAGAGCTCGACAGTACCTTTAAAACTAATGGTTGAACCATAGATCTGCGATAATTTAAAATGAAGTTATCGATTTTTTTTTCATGTTTAACAAATATATATATATATATATATATATATATATATATATCTTTATATATATATTTCTTTTGTGCGTGTGTATGTCACTGAACTCCTCCTAAACGGCTGGACTGAGTTTAATGAAATTTTTTGTGTGTCTTCAGGTGGATTCGAGAATGGTTTAGATTTACAAATGAAAGTTGTAACTTAATTAGTTCTTTCTTAATTAATTTATAACCAACTCTTTCAACAACTTTTCCACCTAGATGGCGTGAGTTGTCGTAAACACGATGTCAGAATTTATTTAATGTTGAAATGAAAAATGAATTTTTAGGCCATTATTATTTGTGCAGATGGAAAATGTACTAAAAGTTTTCCGAAAAATTTCACGATCACAAATGTTGACGGATATCCAATATATCGTCGAAGAAATCCCGATAATGGCGGACAATCTTATCATCTATGGCGGTCATCTATGTCAACAACATAGATATTGACATTGATCACCGTTGGGTGGTCCCATATTCGCCTCTGCTGAGCAAAACATTCAATGCTCATATTAATAGCAAGAAATTCAAACTTCTTCACACACCATAAATTTTAAATCAGCACAACCGGTTATGAAGGACGTAGCCTTTCTTCATCAGGTGCAAACATGTGCAACTGCCTTGGAGGCAAAAGCAAGACTGAAAGCATGACAAAATCCAGAGGGGGAGGAGCAACACAAACAACCAATAGGAAGCAACATGCAGGACAGGACCAATCAGAGAGGAACACACGTACACACACACCACAAAATGAGGAGGGAGGAAAGGAGCAAACAATTATTTTTTTTTTTTTCAATAATATTAAACTAATAAGTAAATTTAATAAAATTTATCTATTAATTATTATTTTTTTTATTTAAATTAGAACTATTTTATTATAACTAATATGATGTTATAAACATAATGAAGGAAATTATTTAATTGAATTAAACAAATTTTTCCAGGCTGTAGACAGCAAAGTGGAATCAGATTTTTCATTGACAATTTTATCACTTTGTTTAATTCAATTAAATAATTTCCTTAATTATGTTTATAACATCATATTAGTTATAATAAAATAATTCTAATTTAAATAAAAATAATAATAATTAATGGATAAATTTTATTAAATTTACTTATTAGTTTAATATTATTGAAAAAAAAAATAATTGTTTACTCCTTTCCTCCCTCCTCATTTTGTGGTGTGTGTGTACGTGTGTTCCTCTCTGATTGGTCCTGTCCTGCATGTTGCTTCCTATTGGTTGTTTGTGTTGCTCCTCCCCCTCTGGATTTTGTCCTGCTTTCAGTCTTGCTTTTGCCTCCAAGGCAGTTGCACGTGTTTGCACCTGATGAAGAAATTCTACCTCCTTTCGAAACCGGTTGTGCTGATTTAAAATTTATGGTGTGTGAAGAAGTTTGAATTTCTTGCTATTGTCTGTACGCCAGTTTTTTTTAATTTATTTTTGGTGCTCATATTAATGTTCAGTTCTGCAGTTCAGTGAAGAGCATCAAATACATTAGCAAGTATGTGAATAAAGGCAGTGATATGGCTGTATTTCGAGTTGAAAATACCAATGTGAATGCTCCTCCGGTGAATAACAACGATGAAATAACACTTTACCAAATTGGCCGGTACGTCAGCTCGAATGAAGCTGTTTGGCGTATCTTTGGTTTCCCAATTCATGAACGGGATCCAGCAGTTCTTCATTTAGCCGTCCATCTTGAAAATGGCCAGCGCGTATATTTCACGAGCGAGACAGCGATTGATCGTGCTATAAATCCACCAAAAACTACACTCACCGAATTTTTTGAATTGTGTAATCGTGCGGATGCTTTTGGTGCTTTTGCACGGACATTACTCTATTCAGAAGTACCACGCTATTTCACATGGGCTCCAACAAAAAAATGGATGCCCCGCAAGCAAGGCACGCCGATTGATGCATGTCCCGGTTTATTCAAATTAAACACCTTGGGACGAGTATTTACAGTCAATTCAAGGCAGACTGAGTGCTTTTATCTTCGACTGTTATTGGTTAATGTCATCGGCCCTTTGTCATTTCAAGATTTACGTAAAGTGAATGGACAACAGTATCCAACGTATAAAGATGCATGCCTTGCACTCGGCTTGCTGGAAGACGACAACCAGTGGGAGTGTATGCTTGCTGAAGTAGGACTGAACTGTACAGCAAAACAAATTCGTCTACTATTCGCTATAGTGTTGACTACATGTTTCCCGGCCAGAGCAGAGACATTATGGGATAATCACAAAGATTCAATGACTGATGATATATTGCATCAACATCGTTCACGGTGCAACGATCTAACGATAGTATTCAGTGACGCTATGTACAATGAAGCATTGATTGCTATTGAAGATCTTTGCATTATCATTGCCAACTTACCACTCAGTCATTTCGGTATGCATTCAACAAATCGAAATGCATCTGATTTAATAAGCACTGAATTGAATCGTGAACTACAATACAATACTGTAGAAATGGCAGCGATTGTTTCTCGCAATGTCCCACTAATGAATGAAGAACAAAGAACAATTTTCGACCGCATCATGCTCGCAGTTTTGGCAGGACAAGGTGGATTCTTTTTTTTTTTTTTTTTTTTTTTTTTTTTTTTTTGGGTGCACCAGGTTGAACTGGCAAAACATTCCTTATTTCGCTAATTCTCGCCGAAATACGATCAAATAATGGCATCGCATTGGCTGTTGCATCATCTGGCATTGCGGCAACTTTATTGGATGGAGGCAGAACAGCTCATTCATTATTTAAACTGCCACTAAATATTCAAAATAACCCCGACGCAGTGTGCAACATAAAAGAACAATCGTCCATGGCCACAGTGCTGAAATAGTGTAAAATTCTTATCTGGGATGAATGCACTACGGCACACAAACATTCGATTGAGGCGTTGAACAGGACATTGAAAGATATAAAAAACAACGACAAGCTATTTGGCGGCACTCTGTTACTCTTTTCAGGTGATTTCAGACAAGCACTTCCCGTTATTCCGCGTTCAACATACGCTGATCAACGCGTGCTTAAAATCATCGTCATTGTGGCGTAATGTTGAAAAAGTACAACTGAAAGTAAATTTGTGCGTTCAAAAGCTTCAAGATCCATCCGCTGAAACATTCTCAAAACAATTGTTAGATATCGGCGATGGAAAAGTTACTACAGATGAAACTGGATGCATAAAATTACCGACCGATTTCTGCACAATCATTGATTCTCAAGATGCTCTTATTGACCAGATATTTCCCGATGTACACAGACGATACACAAATCATGAGTGGCTGGCAGAAAGAGCAATTTTAGCAGCAAAAAATGTGGACGTCAACGAATTGAATCTCAAGATACAACATTTGTTACCAGGAGACTTGGTGTCATACAAATCTAATGATACAGTTTGCGATGCCACCGAAGCTGTAAATTATCCAACAAATTTTTTAAACTCATTGGATCTACCAGGCATGCCACCGCATATTTTACAACTGAAGGTTGGATATCCGGTTATTTTGCTTCGTAATTTGAACCCACAACGGTTGTGCAACGGCACGCGATTAATCATAAAAAAATAATGAAAAATGTTATCGAAGCCATCATTTTAAATGACAAATTCCGAGGTGAAAATATATTACTACTGCGAATCCCTATTATACCCACAGATGTGCCAATTCAATTTAAACGCCCTCAATTTCCAATTAGATTGGCATTTGCAATGACTATCAATAAGTCTCAGGGCCAAACGATGTCTGTCTGTGACTTAGATTTGAGAACATCATGTTTTTCACACGGACAATTATACGTGGCTCTCGAGTGGGAAAACCATCCAGTTTGTTTGCATTGGTGAAAGATGGAATAACAAAAAATATTATACACTCTGTTGCATTAAGGGATTTATATTGTTTTTTAGTAATATTGTTATAAGTAGCGATATGTATATAATTTTAAACAATCAATTTTAATAAATTAAAAAAATAAATGATTGGTGTTTTGTTATTTTTATATTCTTTCACCGTTCATAGCGCTCCATACATCTTCCACTTATATACCACATCCTTACACACTTACAATAAGTTAGTTATTTTTTTCTAGCAAAATATTCTCTAGAAATAATTTATATGACAAAACAACGTTTGTCGGGTCAGCTAGTATATATATATATATATATATATATATTTAATGTAATATTGACAATAAAATTGACCTTTTTTGGATATTTAGTGTTATACTATTTCTCTAATATGGAAATCATCTGCATTATCATGGAAGATAATTTTTTTAAATAATAATTTTAATAAATTATTTTTACTGAGTGAATTTGTATAGGACAATATAGAAGAAAGTCATGTGGTGGCCAAAACATACTAGCTAAAAGTGCGATAGCATCTAAACGACTTATTCTTCAATTGAGCTGAAAATTTATATGAATATTATAAATCAATGTTGCTCTAACTATAAGCATTTTGGTGAATCTAGCATTTATAGGTTTTTTACAGGGACACAACGAAAATTCTTTATCATTATGATTTATGGGCTCAAAGTTCAGTAGCATTAAATAAAACATCGTGTAATATATGGAGAAAAATACTCAAACACTTTATTATGGTTTTATCTCTTTTGTTTGTTTAACAACTCCTCTTTCTTTACTTTATCTACAAAACTGTTAATTACTGAATGTTCGGAAAGTCGAGTAAAGTCACTCCAGATTTTTTTTATAAGAATCTAAATCTATTTTATTATTATTGTTATTATTATTATTATTATTTATTTTTTACTTTCTCTTACCATAAGGTAGAGAAAATATTGTTTTTGGGTCGAATTTTCAAACGCGAGTTTTTGTTATATTTACATGTTCTGAGGTCCCCTGAATACGAAAATCAAGTTTTTAGCAAATGGTCTGTGTGTATGTCTGTGTGTGTGTGTGTGTGCGTATGTGTGTGTCTGTTATCAGCATATCTCAAAAACAAATCATGGCAGAAAGTTCAAACTTGGTATTCTAAATGTGTATCATAAAAGAATGCTACAGTAAGCTTTTCGTTAAGATCAAGCAAATGGTTCGTGTACAGGGACAATCAAGAGAATTCTAATATATTACGTCTATGGGGGAAATTGCAAGTAGAGTTGAACGTCTATAGACTGCACTGAACCAAATAAAACGAATATATATTTTTTTAATAGAGATAGTCAACATGGAAAAAAAATTGTGTATTATAGGAGCCTCGCCTCCCTCCCTGGGGGGGGGGGAATTACCCCTCGAGGGGAGTAAATTTTCATGATGGTTATCTTTCAAAAGAGCTCGCCAATACCTTTAAAACTAATGGTTGAACATCGATCTGCGATAATTTAAAACAAAGTTATCGATTTTTTTAACTTTTAACGAAAAAAAAAAAAAAAAAAACTTAGAAAAAAATTATCGTATTATTATTATTATTATTATTATTATTATTATTATTATTTTTTTTAATATTGAGAATAAAATGGACTTTTGTTTGGATATTTAGTGTTATACTACTTCTCTAATACGGAAATCGTCTGCATTATAATAAAAGATAATTTTTTTAAATAATAATTTTAATAAATTATTTTTTAAAAGCAGAATTATTTTTTAATAGCCGAATTAAATTACATATAAATGTAGGTGCATTAATGAAACGGTGGGTTGAGGGGGGGCAACCGAAATTTCAATTCAGAAATTTAATTCATCCAGGTTGATGAATTAAATTTCTATATTGAAAATTTCGCGGCAGTTTGGAGTTATGCCTTATTCAAATTTGCCATATGATATAGCTGCTTTAATGCAGACTCGGTGACCTTGCCAACGTAAATTATGTGAGAAGTGCCGAGCTGGTTATCAGTCAGGGTAGCTCAGTGGCTAGAGCATCCACGCGTTAAGCTAATGGCCCGGGGTTCGATTCCCTGCTCTGGTATTTTTCACATAGTTGTTAAAAATCAACCTTCTACTCCATTCTATCAAAAATTAATTTCCAGGTTGATGAATTAAATTTCTGAATTGAAATTTCGTGGCCGTTTGGAGTTATGCCATATTCAAATTTGTCACTTGATATAGCTGCTTTAATGCAGACTCGGTAACCTTACCAACGTAAATTATGTGAGAAGTGCCGAGCTGGTTATCAGTCACGGTAGCTCAGTGGCTAGAGCATCCGCGCGTTAAGCGGAAGACCCAGGGTTCGATTCCCGGCTCTGGTATATTTCACATAGTTGGTAAAAATCAACCTTCTACTCCATTCTATCAAAAATTAATTCCCAGGTTGATGAATTAAATCTCTGAATTGAAATTTCGTGGCCGTTTGGAGATATGCCATATTCAAATTTGTCACTTGATATAGCTGCTTTAATGCAGACTCGGTAACCTTACCAACGTAAATTATGTGAGAAGTGCCGAGCTGGTTATCAGTCAGGGTAGCTCAGTGGTTAGAGCATCCGCGCGTTAAGCGGAAGGCCCGGGGTTCGATTCCCGGCTCTGGTATTTTTCACAGAGTTGGTAAAAATCAGCCTTCTTTTTCATTCTATCAAAAATTAATTTCTAGGTTGATGAATTAAATTTCGGAATAATATTATAGTTTTAAAAAATTAAAGAACACGCTTTTATAGAAATGTGAACTAAAAAGCACAAAATATCTATCTTAGTATTAAAATGCAGGGTAAGAGAAAATTGTGTAACTGGCACACTATAATATTTACATACATTTAAATCTTTTGTTAAAATAATTTAGAATTAAACAAAAACCATTTTTAAAAAATCTCCCCTTACTTGTCTCGAACGCTAGACCTTTAGGTTCGTAGCGCGGAGCTTTACCTCACAGCCACAGCGTTCACGTAGGGAAAGTCTTTTACTACAATATAGATTTTTTGTTTGCTCCCAGAGTGGTTACAAACATACATTATATATACAAACATACAAACGTACATACAGGTGAAGCTAATAAAAGCGTGTTAATAAAATGCCAGTTGATTCCCCTGATGCATCTCGAAGTCCGATTTCCGAATTATTTGATTAGATTTTTTCTTTTAGTTTTTTTCAGCTGGAAAAAATTGTCTGGTTCTACCCTCTATTGTCATAGAGTGAAGATGGTAGTCTGTCCGAAAATTTTTGCCCGAAAAACGTAATTCTAGATTAACAGCAGCATTATTTATCGTCAAGTTATCATCAAAATTGAAATGTCCTGTTAAGGGCAAATGCAAGCGGCTGTCGGAAGCAGCGGGGACCTGAAGCGTGTTTTTAAGCTATTTCAATGGATTTGTTTTAGTTTTTATTTGTAAAATCATTAAAATATCGTGATTATTATTATTATTATTATTATTATTAATTCCTTTAAATATAGTGACTAGCGAAGCCGGCAAGGCCTGCTAGTAAGGAAAATATATTTCATAACAAAATTTAAAAATGCTGGTATCTATCTATCTATCTCTCTCTCTCTCTCTCTCTCTATATATATATATATATTATTATTATTATTATTATTATTATTATTCTTGGTTATATAGAATATTTTATCTTAACGTAGAGAATTTCAGAGGAACAATTTTTTAATACGAGAAAAAAAGATTATTTTGGTGTCTCTTACCTATCTATAGTTTAATCAAATAAAATTTCAGTTTCTTCCTCAAACTGAAAACGATTTTCATAAGAATGGCTGGCACTTTTATGAGACAGTACGTTCTATGTTTTGAACAACTAAATAAATAAATAAATAAATAAGTAAATATTCGCATAAAAATATCAGTATTAGTTTTATAGATGTCTAATTTGAAGATGTGATACGAACGTAACGAATTTTTTTTTTTTTTTTTTTTTTTTTTTTTTTTTTTTTGTGTGTGTGTGTGAGAGAGAGAGAGAGAGAGAGAGAAAGAAATAAATTTGTGAGAAAAATATAACAAAAAAAAAAAAAAAAAAATATTTTTTTTCAAATGATTATCATATTTCGTCTGTTATCACCCACTAAAATGGGATAAAATATGAAGAAAGAGAAAAATTATTGTTGTTATTTTCATATTATTAATATGTAACAGCAGGAAAAGAAGTGTCTTTATTGCTAAGCAAATTCTCTTTAAAATAACTTTTAATCGTATACCATTGGTATATAAAAAACCTTAAAAATGTTTTAAAAAAGTGTAGAAATAAAACAACACACTAAACTAATGCCGTAATTTGATTCTATAAACACTTTTAAAAAATTGAAATTATTAACACCAATTAACACCTAAAAGATGTTTCTGTCTCACTTCACAAAATAAAATAAAATAAAGTAAAATTTTATGCCATTTTAGGAAACGGTATGAAGTAAAAAAGTAAGTACAAGAATTAAAAAAAAAAAAAAAAAAGAAATATGTGGTTATATGTTAAATTAATACTAATTATTGGAGTTTTTTCAATACATTTTCTCTTTAAATATATATGAGTTTTATAATTCTTTTGCAAAATATAAATTTTTGAACTATTAGGCATCTTTTCAGCTTATCGTAAAGAAGAAAATAGTGCATTTCTAAAGTGACAGTTTTATTGAAAACATGCAAGTTTTCTTTTCTTTTCATTCATTCTTTATTATTATTATTATTATTATTATTTCTTTAGTTATACATATCAACAAAAGGCTTTTATACTTTTGTACTGAAATATAGAAAACATAAAGAAAATGCTCCTTATATGTGGATTTAAAAAAAAAAAAAAAAAAAAAAAAAAAAAACGTAATCTGCTATTGATTTTTACAACACAGAGTTTAACAATATTGCCATTTTATTTAAATGTATTTATTAAAGCATTTTTCAATTATCTCATTCTAAAGTAGTTTGGATATCTAACAGTTTAATTTAATTTAAAAAATAACCAACTGTATTTTTTTTTTTAAATAGAAGTAATAAACTTTCTCTATTGAAGAACCAAAAAAATTGTATCGAGTAAAACGAGATTTCTGTGCCAATAACAGTAATACCTAACATTATCAATAGCAAATCGAAGTTTCCTTTTAGCAAATTTTTAATGATTAATGTTTAATTAAAAAAATTAATATGTATTAGGTCGTTGCAAAAGTTCGTGCGGACGCGGATCATTTTATTGCCTCCAAAGACGTGAGCTTCCATCGCCGTGGTATACATTTGTTACCAGAAAAATCGGCAAAGGTTGTAGAAAGTAATGGAGAGTATTTCGATTAAAAAATGTCATTTGATTTGATGTATTTTTATGAAATAAAGCAATATAAAACCTCACGAATTTATGCAAAGACCTAATAATTCTCGTTTAATTTTGTATTTTTAAGAGGATTTCAACTGGATAGAAATTTTTAAATAACAACAACATTATTGCAAAATAATGTTTTATTGCATTTTTTTTTTTTTTTTTTTTTTTTTTTTAATGTTTAGAAATACTTGGTGATTTTGAAAGCCGATCAATTTAAATAATTTAATATATTATATTTTGTCATATAATATAATAAATCAGTAGTCTTTAAAATGAAAATGTTTTTAATTTCTAAAGAAACTTAAATTGTACTTTATACAATAACACTTTAATTTGTTGAATGAAAAACAATACATTTTTAAGCTAAACATATTTTAGTTTAATTAAATTAACTAAAATATGTTTAGCATGAAAAGTATGTAAGTATGAAAAAAATAAGTAAACTCTTAAATTAATCAATTTCTTAAGAAAAGCTTGTTTTAATTAAAAAGCTAACAATTTTTATTTAACTCTTTATAATATAGATGCGGGCTGAATTTTATTAAATAAGGTAATTGTAACGTTGATAAAGGGACTGTTAAATGCCAGTCTATCAAAGAAACAAAAGCACTGACATTTAATTTTACGTTATCATGCGCTTAGTTTATTGAAAATATACTAGAATATGTATTACTTCCTATCGACTAATTTATCATATGAATTGTTTTAAAAGGCCGCATTTTAATGAACGATTATTTTTTAAACTGAATGCTTTAAAAGATAATTCCTGTTTATTAATTAGATTTGTGTAGACTAAACTTTAGTATGACATTATTTTGGATTTATCTTTCAGCAAAAATTATTATTTTTGAAACATTTAAAGAAGTATGTCAAAGCAGAAAAACTGCATATTTTTTCAACATTATTATTTCTGCGAATTAATTGGAAAATTTAGTTGAAGTCTAAAGTAAATATTTTATTTTATTATATGTAAGATCGCTAAATAGATAATAGTATGGAATACAATAGTCAATTCATTATTAAAAATATTTTTGTTTTAAGAGTCTTATATTTAGTTATTGAGAATGAAATAAATTAAATTATTAATAGAATGAAGCTGTGCTGTATCATCTGAGCGTTTCCTCTAATTTTCGCTTCATGCTTTGTAAACTATAATAGATACATGTATATATATATATATATATATATATATATATATATATATAAGATAAAACTTAAATATAGGAGGGAGTAAAACTTGAATTATTAAATAAATAGAACTAGAACAAAGTTTTTATAAACCAATGCGCAAATGCAGCAAAAGGAAATATAAAACTATAATAAATAAGCAAAATAATCAAAGCCAGATGAAAATTTAATCCCATAACACATGAGGGCCTTCCATATATATATATATATATATATATATATATATATATATATATGGAAACTTTCTTGGCTAATTTTGAGATTACTAAACTTTATCGCTGTCATGAAAATTTAAATCTTAACAAACACGTTAGTTTCTTTAAGAGGACATAAATATAAAAAAAATCCGTTTTCTGCAAGCTTGAAGGCAAAAGTAAATTCCTTTACGTTATTGTTATAAAAGTAAAGAAATGTTACATATGCACTTAACACATACTTAGTCAATGGCTTAGTTCCCACAAATTGCATTATTTACGTCGCTATTCTATTTTTAAGAAATTTAATCATCAACTATTACTATTCATTCCGCTTAAAATTTTAGGCTAGATTTATTGGTCAGTAATTGTTTAATTTTTTTTAAATCCCAGCTCAAAATCATTCAACAAATAAAAGTCATAAAGATATACAATTTAGTGACAAAACTTGCGACTTAGCAATGGAATTTGCGATTTGGCGGCAAAATTTGATAGTTGACGACGGAATTAGGTAGCTATTTGATGACAAAATTCGGTGAGCTAGGCGATGAAAAATGGCAGCTTTGGTGTCATCATATTTTCTTCCCTTGCAAAAACCTCATATCTCTTCACAGACCAATATCTTGTTTTCGTAAGATAAAAAGTCAAAGGAAACCGTAACGTATTACTCTCAATTTCAATCGTAAATTTAAATTCTTGCGTAAACCGGTGTTCTAAACTATTCACCACAAACGATATTTTTACTAAGACTAACATATTATTTTAATTTTATATTTTTAAATGATTAATTAAAGCTGTTACCATGGTTTTTATATTTTCAGCTTTTTTAAGGACTGAGGGCCTATTAGTCTCAATCTGGGATTTTTGCGTTGTCGTTTTCGATAGTTTCACATTTGTCGAAATCATTTTTCGATAGTTGGACAGTTATCGAAATCTAAAATTTATCGAAAATATAACTGAATAATTTTATGCGAAATGTTGAATGAAAGCGATGTTATAAATGGGAAAAAAAAAAACTAATAGTCCTCCGTCCTAAACTAAATTCTGCTTTTGCCAGAATTTCATCACAATCTTTATTATTATTATTATTATTATTATTGAAAGAAAAAGAAAAGAAAATTAATAATAATCAGTATCGTTACAAGAGATATGGAAAAAGTTTTTTTTTAATAATTTTGAATTAGGAAATAAAAAGTGCGTGTGCAATAATATCAAATAAAAATAAATAAAAATATGAATTTAATGATTTGATTTTTATGCAAAAACACGATCGCGTTTTATCTTAAAAAGTAGATGTAAAATTTAAAGTTTAATTTTCTTGGCAACAATTATAAATTAAAATAAATAATTTAATGAAAGTTTAGAAGTTAGAAATTCAGTTTTTTTTTTTGTTTTTTTTTAAGCTGTTTAAGGTAAAAAATATATATATGGGAAATTATATTTCCCGGCTATCATCTCCACTGTGTGATGTCACTGTGTACGCAGCTATCACGTGTGTACGTCACTGTGTATCATCCCTTTCACTGTATGCGTGCGCACCTAACGCGCGCTAGTTAGTTTAGTTATTGAGTCGACGTCGAGCTGTTATGTGAGAGACAGACGGTCTTCTCCGCTCGTAAAATATGTATATGTTAGTGTTTCTGTAATGTCCCTTTTCTTTATTTAATAAATGTTGTAATGTTATACTGGTCTGTAGCCGTTTCCCTATATTTTTGGGGGCTCAACCTATCCCGTTCTACCCCTAGCATCACGAAAGCCGCTACTTTTGGTTTTCAAAAAAAAAAAAACAGTAGCGTGAAAATGTTGTTCTTCAAAGTGTTGTTTGTTTTCAAGTAGCTGTGAAAAGAAAAAAAAATTCTGTGGACGATATTTTACTTATTTCATTGAAATACACTCGGACGTTTTAAAAAGGATACTTTCTGCTCTTCGTTTCATCCAGTGGACGCTGTTCTTTATTATGACGTAAATTTACGTTTTTCAGTATGAAATATCATTATTTTCATGACGTTCTTACTTAATCCTTCATTCAATATGATTCAAGTTTTGTTCCTGTTGATGATTTAAAATTTACCAGTGTGCTATTTTCTTCATGCCCGACGTTGTTAAAGTGATTCATTTCGATTAAAGTTTGTTTTATATGTAATAAGAGCATCCTACACGGATTCATCATCATCTAATTGTTCCTGCTTAATAAAATGTTTTAATCATCACGGCATAAAGGACTGCCCTTAATGTCAGGTAGGAGCATGCATTTTTTTTTTTTTTTCTCCTCTTTGTATGATAGTATATAAAGAAAATTTTTTTTTTTTTTTTTTTCATTTGTAATTAAAATTTGAAATTCATTCATTGCCGTTTTACGCCCTTTAAAATTATTTGTTTGTTCATTTTTATATAAATAAAGAATTTTCTTCCCCCATATTTAATTGCTTTCCCTCAATAAAAAAATATTCTGTTCCCCAATATTTATTTATTATTCCTAAAATATATATGTTCTGGTTTTAATCCATTTTTTTCCCCAATATTTACATAAAAAAAAAAAAAATAATAATAATAATAATAATAATAATAATAATTTTTTTTTTTTATTTACTTCGGTATCCTTATTTTATTTTTATTGCATCCTAAAAATGGCCCTTAAATTAGGCGACCTTCCGCTAGTTGCAAATTCTTTGAAATATTCTAAAACAAATACCATAAAATTACTTAACACGCTATTAGGATACCCAACATTTGATCATCAATCGCGTAAACGTATGCGAAATTTTAGCGGTTTTACTGCCGATTTCGACATTAATAAACATCAAGAACAATTTTTAAAAACATTTTCTTTGTCCGATTTTATATCAATCGCTAATTCGCTACACTTAGAACCAGTCGGTAGTAAGGAAAATTTATGTAAAGACATCTTTAATTCACTTACTAATTTATCTGAATTTCAGAAAACATTAGATACTAGTTTCTTGTCAGACGAAGACGATCTCAGTGTAAATAATCATTCTGTTGAAACCCATTCTTCGATCGTTCCAAATACTTCTGTTTTTCAAACCCAAAGCGAAACTTTCCCTTCGGGTGTTCAAAATATTTCTCCGAATGACGCTGCAGACGCAATGTCTGATTTGAGTAATCATTTCTGGTTCCTCCTTCGAGATCTAACTAGCACATGTAGAACTTTTTCTGGAAATGATTCATATTCTATTCGTAATTTCTTTAATTACATTGAGGAACAATTCTGTTTATTTCCTAGTCTTACCGATCAACAAAAACTTATCTTTGCTAAACGTTTAATTAATGGTTCTGCCAAAACATTTTTATTTTCGCAACGAAATCTTAATACTTACGAGTCATTTAAAGCCGCGTTAATTTCTGAATTTTTGGATACCATACCATCCATCGAAATACATAAACAGTTAGAAAACAGAAAAATGCGTCCTAATGAAACTGCTACGCAATATTTTTTAGCGATGCGCGAAATTGCTAACCGCGGTAACTCCATTATTGACGATTCTTCGGTAATTCAGTACACCATTCAAGGTATACAGGGCAACCCCTCTGAAAAAATTCTTCTCTGTGGAGCAAAATCTTTTTCAGAATTTAAAGAAAAATTGCGTGTTTATGAAACTGCTCTTAATACAATAAACTTAAATCAACGAAATTCAGTTAATTATAAACAAACATATGACAGTCGAAAACGCAGTACTGGTCACACACAACCAGCTTTCACTCGTGAATCCAAATTTAATATTGGTCCGGCATCTCAAAATAAATTACGTTGTTTCAATTGTAACGATATCGGTCACTTATCTAAATTTTGTCCTAACCGTTCTCGTGGCCCTAGGTGCCTTGCATGTGGTCTTTTTGGACACAAGTCTACCGATTGCCGCCGAACCGCTGCAAATGACGGACCTCCTTCTAGAGATAGAGTTAACACTGTACATGAATCGCATGCTTCTCATATGTGTAAACAAGTTAAAATTAGTGGTAATGAATTAACTGGTTTGGTTGATACTGGTAGTCAGTTAACCCTTTTGAAACATTCTGCATGGATAAAAATAGGTTCCCCACCGTTGTCAAAAATTAATAAATCCTTAACTGGTTTTGGCTTTGCGCGTATACATGTTATTGGTACTTTTAATTCTTTTATTACTATAGACGATCAAGAGTTTTCAGCAACTATTTCAGTTGTACCCGACGTGTTCACATTTTATGACCTTATAATTGGATGTGACGTCATCCAACAAGCGAACATTAGCATTTCACCCACCGGTGTTACTTTTTCTAGTTTTTCACAACAAAATGAGTGTACCGCAGATCCAAATTTTATCATGACGATCACTGACGATAATCCCAAATTTGATATTGGTCCTAATGTTTCACGACATATTCGTAACGACATTAACAAACTGTTGTCGACCTATAAACCTAATAAAATCAAAACTGCGAACATTGAGCTTAACATCACTTTAACTGACGATACACCTATTTTTCACTCACCCCGACGTCTACCCTTTACCGAACGAGACATTGTAGACGCACAAGTCTCTGAATGACTTAAAGATGGTGTTATCGAACCAGTGTCCTCCCCATATGCCAGCCAAGTTGTAGTTGTTCGAAAAAAAGATGGTAAACACAGAGTTTGCATCGATTACAGGAAACTCAATCGTAAGTTAGTTAAAGATCACTACCCCCTCTCCCTAATTGATGATATTTTAGATCGACTTCAACATGCAAAAATTTTTAGTACGATAGACCTACGTAATGGATTTTTTCATGTACCCGTAAACAAACAGAGCCGTCCTTTCACTAGTTTTGTAACCCATAACGGTGAATTCCAATTTCGCTACATGCCTTTCGGACTTAGTTCCTGCCCTTCAGTGTTCATGAGATATATAAACGCTGTTTTCAGAGACTTGATTGCTGCCGGCATAGTACTCCCTTATATGGATGATCTTGTAATTCCCGCGAGTAACGAACATGAGGCCGTAGAACGTCTAAAAACTGTTCTTCAAACAGCAAGCGAGTACGGACTCGACATAAATTTTAACAAATGCCAATTTTTACATACCTCGGTCACATAATAGAAAATGGTAAACTTTTGCCATCCCCCTCCAAAACTAAAGCTGTTTTAAATTACCCAGATCTGAAAAATGTTAAAGACGTACGTAGATTCCTTGGCCTTACAGGGTATTTTAGGAAATTTATCCCTCATTTTTCTACCATTGCAAAACCCTTAAGTGATCTTCTGCGTAAGGACACCCCTTTTCAATTTCAAAATGAACAAAGAGCCGCATTTCAAAAATTAAAATATTTACTTTCCCAAGAACCAGTTCTCAATATTTTTAATCAAAATTCCCCTATTGAGGTACATACAGACGCGTCTATAGATGGCTTGGGGGCAGTCCTGTTGCAGAAAAACATGCATGATAATAAATTCCATCCAGTCTTTTATTTTTCGAAAAAAACATCGGATAACGAAAGAAAATATACTCGTTTTGAACTTGAAGTCCTGGCTGTGGTAGAAGCCCTCAAAAAGTTTAGAATCTACCTGCTCGGAACAAATTTCAAAATTATCACAGACTGTGATGCGTTCGTCCAGGCACTTAATAAAAAAGAAATAAATTTCCACATTGCACGATGGGCTCTGTACCTTCAAGAATTCCATTACAATATTGAGCATCGAACAGGTTCCCGCATGGCGCATGTGGACGCTCTAAGTCGAGCTCCACAGTGTTTCATCATCCAAGATAGCCTTCATGTCAAACTTTTGAAATCTCAACAATCGGATGAAGAAGTTCAAGCATTAAAAACGCTTTTGCAGTCCACACCCCATGATAATTACATTATAAAAAACAACCTTCTGTATAAAACAGTGAACGGTGTCGATTTACTCGTCGTCCCTACAGACTTACAGCATAGTATAATTAAAGAAGCACACGAGCGTGGACATTTTGCAGCACTCCGTACCCAAGAGCTAATAAACAAAGATTTTTATATACCTCACCTCAAAGACAAAATCGAAAGTTGCATTAAAAATTGTGTAAAGTGCATACTCTATAATAGAAAACGAGGTAAACAAGATGGTTTCCTCCACCCAATTGATAAAGACGATGCACCCCTGCACACATACCATGCTGATCACCTTGGTCCCCTAGCTACTACATCAAAAAATACAAACATATTATGGTTGTTGTAGATGCGTTTTCCAAGTTTACCTGGCTGTACCCCACAAAATCTACAGACGCCGCAGAAGTTATCAGCCGACTAGAAAGCCAACGATTCATCTTCGGTAACCCCGCCAGAATCATAACAGATCGAGGTCCAGCATTCACTTCCACTGCATTTCAAGACTATTGCCACGATCAAAATATTACTCACATACCCATTACAGCAGGTTTACCAAGATCGAATGGTCAAGTTGAAAATGAAAATTCTACTATCATCGCAGTGTTGTCCAATCTTTCATCCGACAACCCCGAAAAGTGGTTTTCCCACGTGCCTGCTCTCCAACAAATCCTCAACTCGACATTTCAAAGAAGCATAAAGACGACACCATTTGAATTACTATTCGGTACCAAGATGAAAAATAAAGATGACATCAAGATCCTGGAGCTTCTCAACGACGAATCTACAAACACATTCCATAGGCAACGTGAGGAGCAGCGTATCGACGCGAAAAAGCAGATTCGAATAGTGCAGGAAGAAAATCGCAGGCAGTATAACCTTCGAAGACGACCAGCTGCTAAATTCCAAATCAACGATTTAGTCGCAGTTAAACGCACCCAGTTCGGGCCTGGTCTGAAACTAAAACAGAAATTTTTAGGTCCATATAAGATAACCAAAATAAAACCAAACGACACATATGACGTCGTCAAGTGTGACTTCGTAGAAGGCCCATTCAAGACCAGCACTTGCGCTGAATTCCTGAAACCTTGGACCGACACTTTTGAAACACTCACTTGACATATTTCTTCAGGACTTTTTATTTCTTTTTTAAACTTAATTGACATAGTTCTTCAAGACTTTCTATTTATTTTTTTAAGAACTCTTCCTTGGACATTTTTGTATGCAAAATTAAACTTTTTTTTTTTTTTTTCTCAATCATACGTTGAACTTCAACTCATTTAACGAGTATTTTTTTTTTTTCATGAACAATTTTTTTTTTCCATGAACATTCTTCAATACCTGATTTTATTTTTGGTGAAAATTATCTACCTATTTTTTTTTTTCTACTTGTCTGTATGTATATTAACATCTTATCTTATTTTATTTTAGTATTTGATGATATGATTCAGGTTTTGAGTGTAATATTTACACTGTTTCCATTTGGTAATGTATACATTTTTTTTTTTTTTTTTTTTTTATTAATGCAGCTATATTATTACTGTATCTATAATTCTATTATGTAGTGTTGTATATTGTTTATTTTTTTTTCTTTCTTTTGTTTTTGTATAATTTAATTTTTTTTTTGTTGTTTAATAACCTTCAGGCGAGGCCGCCTGCTTGGTCATGATGGCCGATATGGGAAATTATATTTCCCGGCTATCATCTCCACTGTGTGATGTCACTGTGTACGCAGCTATCACGCGTGTACGTCACTGTGTATCATCCCTTTCACTGTATGCGTGCGCACCTAACGCGCGCTAGTTAGTTTAGTTATTGAGTCGACGTCGAGCTGTTATGTGAGAGACAGACGTTCTTCTCCGCTCGTAAAATATGTATATGTTAGTGTTTCTGTAATGTCCCTTTTCTTTATTTAATAAATGTTGTAATGTTATACTGGTCTGTAGCCGTTTCCCTATATATATATATTAAAAAAAATAAATTTTTGGAAAACAAGTACTAATTTAACGGCTGTATTTTTTTTTTTTTTTTTTTTTTTTTTTTTTTTTTTTTTTCTTTCTTTACCCCCAGGAGGAAAGGAAGGAATTTCTAAAAATACTGTTATTTTAGGGGTCGCGATATGTATAAACAATCCAAGCACCAATCTTTGTGACCGCAACTCTCGTAAATTTCTCAGGAAAAATTTAGCGCTAAAAGGGGTGTCTAGAATTTGACCTTCGTAACACATTTCCACCTCCTCCCCCTCCCCCCCCCCAAAAAAATATATATATAATAATAATAATAATGGCAGATTTCAGAAACATGGCAAAAATTCAAAAATGTGTTTTGGAAATATCCTAAAGAAGTCGCATGTCTGTTTTCAACATCTTTGTTCCATTTTTGGTAGAGTTCTACATAAAAATCCGGAGTTTGTAAAATTTCTCGCCAAAAATAGATTTATCCTTCCCTCCCCTTAAAAATCAATTTTTTCTTAATCGCAGATAATACTTTTTTTTTTTTTTTTTTCAATTCCTACTATTAGTTCATACACCCCTATATATATATATATATATATATATATTGTACAAATTTTGTAATCCATTTTTAACTAACCTCCCGACTAGCTAGGCATTTGAAACTTTCAGGATAGCTAAGAACACGGTGACAATAAATTTTTTAATTCTTTTAGTCCACTGTTTCATGTTCCTACTGCGTTCGACAGCGTTTATATAATTCAACAGAAAATGTATTTAAATAACTTCCCGACTAGCTAGACATTTCAAACTTTCAGAATAGTTCAGAACACGGTGAAAATGCATTTTTTAAATACTTTTAGCCAACTTTTTCGGGTTCCTGCTGCTTTCGGCAACGTTACTAGTACAAAGCTTGCAATCGATTTTTACCTAACTTCCCGACTAGCTAGGCATTTGAAACTTTCAGGATAGCTCAGAACACGGTGACAATACATTTTTTAATACTTTTAGTCAACTGTTTCAGGTCCCTACTGCATTCGGAAGCATTTATATGATTCAACAGAAAATTTATTTAGCTAACTTCCCGAGTAGCTAGACATTTGAAACTTTCAGAATAGTTCAGAACACGGTGAAAATGTATTTTAAAAATACTTTTAACCAACTCTTTCGGGTCTTTGCTGCCTTCGGCAGCGTTACCAGTAAAAGCTTTCAATCGATTTTTAATTAACTTCCCGCTATCTAGCTAGCCATTTGAAACTTTTTAATAGCTCAAAAAACGATAACAATGCATTTTGTCGATACTTTTAGCCAATTGTTCCGGATTCCCGCTGCCTTCGGTACGTTTATATGATTTAACAGAAAGTTTAAAAACATGGTATACGAAAAGTTCTTTTTATCTTGTAAATATTCTTATTGTATCACTGAACTGAATCCTCAAGCTTAAATATCGCCCATTAATAAATCTTATTTTACTTTTTATTTGATTTTACTCGCGCGCTTTTTATTTCTATTTATTAACTAAAAAATAATTTTCCTTTCTTGAGCTAAATAGGATTTTTTTATATTACTTGTCGGTTTTTATTATTATTATTATTATTATTATTATTATTATTATTATTATTATCGTTTGCACGTGACGTAAGCATCAGATTATAAATTTAAGCAATTAAAGTTAAAGTGAAAGTCGACTTCATTAAAACTGACGAAAAATCACTTTTTAACTTGTAACTTTTAAGCAATTGAAGTTATCGAAAGAGTTTAAATACAAAAAATATTCTTTCGGGTAAGGCGATAATTCGCTTGATTGGAAGTTTTTTCCTACTTTCTATATTTAAGAAATTGTGGGCAAATGAAAGTTTACACCTCCAACCATTTCCACCCCCTTTGAACTAGATACCCCATCTACGAACTCGACCCAGATTTTTACTAACCTGACAACATATCCCCAGCTGGTTAAATTTAAATAAAAATTACTCCAGTTACCGTGTTCACAGCTTAACATGGGAAAAAGCGTTACACACACACAGACATATATATATATACACACACACACATATATATATATATATAAACTTTTGAACGGAGGTTGGTTTTGAGTTCTAGGGGTCATGATCGGTGAATATATGATAAATGTTCCGGAAGTCGTGTCATGAGAACGTTTGCAATAGGTAGATCTCTTATAAGGAATCTACCTAAATAAATTTAATGATAAAAATAAATTTTTTAGATGAAAACTTTTAAGTTATTTATTATTTTAAGGAAAGATAATACAAAAAAAAAAGTCTAAATTCAAAATACTCCATGCTAATTCTATGCTACTTTAAAGATCAATTATTTTTGTGTGTTTTTTGTGCGTAACTGAATATATCTGTGCATTGATTCTTTTATATATAAATCACAGCATAATTTACAATAATAATAATAATAAATAAATAAATAAATAAATAAAAATTGAAATCTCTACGAATTGTTGTCTTGTGACTGAATTTAAAACTTCTCAATAATTGCTGTAATTTCTTGATTTCAAAATGAATGCCCAGTTTCGAACAAATACGCTGATTAATAGTCTCAAAATTTTCTAAGAAGATTGGACAAAAACTTTAGCAAAGAGCTAATGGTTTCATCCAATTTAATTTTTATTAGTACATAAAGTAACCAATATGAATAACTAATTATTCCCGATATTTGCAATACAAGAAAATATAAAATGAAATGATAATTTATGAAAAGGAATGTTGGAGGAGTTGTAGAATGGTATTATATATATATATATATATAAATCTATATATTAATAGGCAAGCAGGAAATTTGTGGTACACTACTTTTCACATGTTAATTATAGATGTAGGGGGCTAAAAGTGGTATCATTCGAAAGGTATTATTAGACATATGTGCAGAACACAAAAATGATTTTCTTACGATGTCAAAAAGGTATTTCAAAATACGTTTATTTTTTATGCATTTTTTCAATTTTTTTGCACGTATTCTTTTATATTGAACAATACCTGAAGTAGAAAGTTGTTAAATCTGCAATTTCTGAAAACTCAAATAAAACATAATTTTTTTCTGTATTATTATCACTATCATCTCGACTACAGATTTTTTATTCCATAAGAAAATAGCTATTAGATGGTAGAAACTTGAGTGATTACATAGTAGATCTAAAATTTATACGGTTGAAGATGTACGCAAGTTAAAAAATTATTTTATTTATGAGTTTTTTTTTTTTTTTTTAGAGCAAATTTCTTTTTTCTTTTCTTTCTTTTTCTTTCTTTTTTGTGATTTACGTCCGCTTTAGTTTCAAGACATATTTTTAAGAAAAAACATAATGCATTACAATTAACTGAAATTGACTACTCGTTTTTTTAAATAGATCTATTATTATACAAAAGTGAAGTGATGAAGTCACTGGCGCCAAGTAAAAGATTCCCTACGTTAATTGTACATTTTTTTTTTTTTTTTTTTTTTTTTTTTTTGCATTAAGGAAGATTATCTCCAGATTTCAATCCCATATTTTAGTATAGTTAAATATAAGTTGCTGTCTGTGTGTGTTAAATTGAGTTATTTTTTTCTGGAAATTTCATAAAATTTTAACTTTAGATTTCAAAACTCTGGAAATATAAAATTGGGGACAGATTTCTATTTTCTGGGCAGATTTCTATTTTCGATATAAACATGAACATTTCAATTCAGTGGAATGAGATTCATTTCAAAAGAACAGATTTAATATATCCTAGGCGAAAAAAAATAATAAAAGATCGCCAAATTATCTGTCGAACATATTCATATTTAACTCCTTTAAAAAATCATGGTTGTTTTAATAACGAGCAATCAATAATAAGTAACAGTATTTCGTAGAATATATATGTATTACAAAAATATACATCTGGAATGTATGTTTTCGTATTGTGTTTTTGATCACCAAATACACAAAACGCCAAGAACGAACAGATATCAAATCTATGCCCTTTTTGTTTCAAGAGTTTTAAAATTTAAAATTAAAATTTTGTCAATCTGACAGCAAAATAACTTTCTCTAACATAACGATGAATAATTATCAATTATATCCAAATATGGAGATTAAAATCGGGAAATAATTTTCCTCAATTT
Source organism: Salticus scenicus (assembly GCA_963930645.1). Lineage (NCBI taxonomy): Eukaryota > Metazoa > Arthropoda > Arachnida > Araneae > Salticidae > Salticus > Salticus scenicus. The sequence continues at coordinate 59,611,982 of OZ005661.1, read as the reverse complement.
TAATATTTTTTTACAAAAAATCCAATGGACTATTAACATAGGAAATCTTTTATTTGGTCAATACAACGGTCGGTGACGTCACATTTTGCTTGCGTATATCTTCTACATACATAAGAAGAATATTTAAGATTTGGAAAAACTTTTGATTTCCGGTTTTTGATGAATTTACACATTTGGAGATTTCCTTGCATTTCGATTAAATAAAATTGACTACTTATTTTTTAAAAAAGTGGATTTATTATTAGATTCTGCATGTATAAGATAAGAGTAGAAGATATGGAAAGGAATCGACTTCTGGTTTTCTATTAATTTACAGGTTTTGAGATTTTCTTGCATTTGAATTAACTGAAATTGACTACTTATTTTTAAAAAAATGGTTTTATTATTCTATCCTCTGCATAGATGAGAAGAAAGTATAAGATTCAGAAAAACTTCAGGTTTTCTGTTTTTGATGAAGTTACACGTTATGAGATTTCCCGAACTCAATTCGATCATTTTTAGAAAATATCTGTCTTTTTGAGTTCGTACACTGTAATTTATGAACCAATGAACTTAATTTAACAGAGCTTGATATTTGGTTGTACCTTGGTTTGAATTTATGCCGATTAGCTTTTGGGCTATATCACCCAAAAGGGGGTACTTCCATGTCGCGATTTCCTCTCATTTCAGGAAAGGTTCTGCATCTATAGTGTACCAAACATAGCTACAGATATTAAGCAAAACTCTGCTGATTCACTTTCAATGCATATCGACAAACAATTGATGCAGCTTTATTGCAATTTAATTTCGTTTATGAGAAGGTAATTATTTCGCTTTGCTTTGCAAAATAAGAGGTCGCCTTCGACCACTGGGCGATACTAGTGCATATTATATAGTTTAGTACATTTCATAATAACTATATAGATAATTTTATTTGTATCGATTTCGATTGTTTTTATCATATTTTGTCCCTTAATATGTATATGTATATATATGTGTATATAGATATATAGGGGAGCGTGGGACTGGTTGTAACAGTTTTGAAAATTAAACATATTTTAAATGTATTTACGTTTTCCTGATTATAACTGTTGTTTTCCATAGCATACCTATCCATCTAGCATATTCATAAAATAAATAAATAAATAAATAAAAACTTTCGTTAGTTTTGATAATTTTAGAACAATTTTTTTTTTTTTCAAAATTATTTGCCTGTTACAATTAGCCTCGGATTTGCGGCAAATTGTAATATTTATGAGGGAAATACTAAAAGTAGAAAACGACAGTACTTTGAAATGTTTTTGCTATCAATCATTTATTAATTTAACAAAAAAAAAAGGCAATAAATAATTAATATTAAATTATGCCTTCTTGGTATAGGAACAATGAATTATATCAAATAGATTATAGTAAAATAAAGAGAAAATTAAATGTCTATTCGATATAGTAGTCACTCTTTGTCACAACTATTTTTAATACAAAACAAATATATATTGTTCCTGTTTCCACTGACACATTTAATATGTGCCCACATTTTGCAGATTAAGCATTATACCCATTCTTATGCATGTAGCAAAGATCGTAGTCACCGCCTTTTTTTTTTTTTTTTTTTTTTTTTGCAGGACACCTTCAGGGATGAGAAAATTTCGCCGGTTTTGCCACCACTTTTTTCTTGTATTTTAAGAGTAATGTGTCGTGATTAAACAGGATAGAAATTATTGTATAAAAATAGTGGTAGCGAAAAAGACATAAATTTCTTATTTATGAAAGTGTCTTATGTATGAAAGGCATCTTCAGAAGCTAAATAAAACTACTCCTTAGATTCAGAATTTATATTTGGAGTTCAAATAATTTTATTTATATTTTTATACTTTTGTTTTATTATACATTAATTTCTTACTCTAATCTCTTTCTATCTTTTTTCTTTCTCGTTATGTTTGTGTTACTTTTTAATCTATTCATAATATTTTTCAAATGATTTTTATTTTTTTTTCGGATGGTGGTGTCTAATACTTCTAAGTGTCTCGAAGAAGCCAAATCATGTATGGCCCTTTGAAGCTGTTTCCGACTTTTTTTTTTTTTTTTTTTTATAGTTCCTCATTACAAACCAAGAAAAATCAAATTCATGGAATAAAGCACAGAATAAATAATTTGCTTGTTAACATTTAAAATAGAATAGGCAATTACATGAATGTTTCAACTTGCCCCAATATTTTGTTTCAACTTGTCCCATGAAATGATTTTGAACATTTTGTTTATTTATAACTAAATGTAAAGATTTATGCAAAAAAAAAAAAATAATAATAATAATAATAAAATAAAATAAATAAATAAACACGCATTTTATAATTTAACACATAGACAAAATAAATAGCTCTAAACATTTATTTAAAATACAAATTATCATATCTTTAATCATAATTTACGAAATTCGTTTTTTTCCACTAAGTAGCGAAAATGAATCTCGAGTACAGAGCCTCTCATTAATCATTTTTGCGGAACACTGATTGTTCTTACATAAAAAGCGCGTCATAAGGATTGTGTTTGTCGGAATATTTAATCAAAAATGTTACAAACTTTTTAGTAAATTGTGTGTTGCTTTTCACCCCGTTTACAACTAGGCCCACGCCCCCTATATATATATATATATAAGAGAGAGAGAGAGAGAGAGAGAGAGAGAGAGAGAGAGAGAGAGAGAGAATAGTAAGATTTCGAACACAACATTAGTGAATAATACAAATTCCGAACATAATTTTACATACTCTAAACATAATTGACTAACATATTGTATTAACTCATATCAAATCTTTCTAATACAATGAAGATCAACCAGCTTATGTTTACTGAGAAAAAATACAGTTTTTTTTAAACGTGCATTTAATTATTAGTTTGCAAAAACATAGCTTTTATTTCTTATTTATTTTTTATTTTGTTACAATTTAATTTTTTTTTTCTTGAAAACATATTACAGCTGTTTAGTTTGTAAATAATATTTAATGAAAAAATCTAAATCATAAATCCTGGCAACATTTTAAGAAAATGATGTAAAAAATAAATCGTTTTTAATTTAATTTAATTGGCTCTGAACGACCCAAAACTTCCCGTTAAAGTGTTATTAACATAAAAAGAAAAAAAAAAAGAATGTCTGCTTACAAAAATATATGAACTATAAATTAATTAAAACAAAATATTATTGACAATATATACTATATGTTTTATTACTTTTCTTAAAAAAGAAATATAACAACGTTTCCATTAAAAATTTTATTAACATAAACAAAATTGGTAAAAAACAAATCTTAATGAGATAAATTTTATTTAAATAATACAAAATTTATTTAGGCTTTTTAAAATTTATTTACAGACTAGCAGGCTTTGCCCGCTTCGCTGGACATTAAACTTAAATGAGTTGTCAAAATCCCATATCTTTATTAATAACCCAAGTTCTCGCTGTGATTGGTAGAGGTTTTCTCGCTCGCAAAGTGAGGAGTCTAGGTCTCCACTGTCTTCGGCACAACTTACCCACTTCTTACTTCCCCTTCCTCAGCGGGTAAGTTCGAAGTTTTGCAAAATCACACTAATGTACATAATGCGTACACTTAATCAATATACAGTCTGGGTCCCCACTGCCTTAGGCACAACTTACCCACTTGTTACTTCCCCTTCCTCAGTGGGTGAGTTCGAAGTTTTGCAAAATCCCACTAACGTACATAATGCGTACACTTAATCAATATCCGCACACCAAAATTCGCCATTCTAAGATAATTCAAAGCGAATTCAAACGGAAAAACATGTTTTTACACATGTTTATTGGGAACGACTTCAGTATAAACCCACAACGATATTTGGCGATTTTTTTTGTTGGCGATTATGGCTAAATCATAAATCTAAAAATCATAAATCATATATGATAAATGATAAAATCATAATCTAAATCATAAATCCAAAATAAACAAAATATTAGGCTGCCATATTATATCGCAAACAGTCCAGAACGACATCGTTATCCTTCAAAACAACGCCAAAGAAAAATCGCCAAATTCAGCTGTGGGGTTATACAGAAGTTATACCGTTTATTGCCCTCCGACTCCGAGAAGGGGGGGGGGGGGGAGATTTCGAATTTCGTGAAATCCAGTTACAATAAGTGCCGGATGCAAACAAACAATTTACGCACCAAATTTCGTGACCACAGAAGTCTTCAATAGAAAATATAAATAAATAAGTACAAAATGCACAGCTTTAGTATGGGAACCCTTTGGTGACTTTAAATATTTTAAGCCATTTTTGCGATGAACTGAATTGGCTATCTCAATTGTGCAATCAAAGATCTTGGCGAGAAACGTCCGAGCTACTTCGGTTCCGAATTTCAAATTTTGCCAAAGGGATCCAATACTAAAGCTGTTCCATATCGAATCTAGGTTGAAAACGGAAAAAGGGTAAAATAAATTAGAAATATCAGACCTATATTTATAAATTTGGTACCAAATGAAAGAGGCGATTTTTCTGAATCCAGGGGTGCAAACAGTTTTTCGATGCGACAATTAGATATTAAAAAAATAACTAAAGTATGAAATTTAAGTGGCAACGGAAAAACGGAAAAAGGGGAAAATAAATTAGAAGTATCAGACCTATCGTTACAAATTCAGTACCAAATTAAAGAGATGATTTTTCTGAATCCTGGGGTGTAAACAGTTTTTCGATACGACAATTAGATGTTTTAAAATTAACTAAAGTATGAAACTCAGATGGCAAAACTTCATTTAAATCTTTTCATAATTTGTAGTGCGATTCACGCGAATGAAAAAAGTCTTTATCTTAAAAATTTATTTTTGCATTTTATTTTTCCATTCAAAGCGTTTTAGTGAAAAAATATTTATGGCGCATGCGCAGGCGTTTTTTACCCACAATTTAAACACTAATCAGAATTTTGAAAATTTCTATAGATATCATTTTAAGTTGGGTGAAGACCTAAGTTTCTGCCAAGCGCCGTTGAATTCCGTCCAGCCGTTCTCGAGTGATGCCCGGACAAACGTGTTTTAGTCTTTTACCCCCCAGGGGGGAACGGGGGAGAATTTCTGAAAAGTTGATGGATATAATTTTAAGTTGGGTGAATACCTAAATCCCTGCCAAGCGGCGTTGAATTCCGTCCAGCCGTTCTCGAGTGATGCCCGGACAAACGTGTTTTAGTCTTTTACCCCCTAGGGGGGGAACGGGGGGGAATTTCCGAAAAGTTGATAGATATAATTTTAAGTTGGGTGAAGACCTAAATTACTGCCAAGCGTCGTTGAATTCCGTCCAGCCGTTCCCGAGTGATGCCCGGACAAAAAAAGCGACATTCGGACACGATGACATACACACAGACACACACACACACACACACACACAGGCAAAATTTTCTGAAGTCATTTTCGGCTTTCATGGGATGTGAAACGTGAAGATATCGCAAAATTTTTCGATTCCGACAAATTTACAGACAAAAGTCTGATTTTATTAATATAGATTATTTTACCATTCAATAATTATTGAATTTGTTTGATCATTTTTAATCAAGATATTTTTAAATTCTTTCAGCCGAGCAGGAAAACTTCTCAACCTTTATTTTTATTTCGAGCTCTACTGAACTTTATGCTACAATTAAAATAATTTTTTTCCGTTAAAAATCATATTTTTTCGCATGATGAATTAACGTTTTTTGTTAAAGAAAAAAAAGAAAAAAAAAAGAAAGAAACAGTGAGAATCCTTATACATTGTTTATTTCTTATAACGTTATTCATATGGTTCTTTTAAATACTGAGTGATCCAAAAGTCAGGAGAAAATTTAAAAACGAATAATTCGAAAACGAATTAAGATACAAAGATACGGTTTGCTCCAAACGGATGGAAAAAAAGCCGGGTTTTGTGTGGCAAAGAAAAAAAATAGTTCTGTTGGTGACCAACAGATGTCGCTGTCGTATTTCTGATGTAGGATTATGCAATGCAACAAACGATACAAAAAGGAACAACTACAGCAGGTAATGGTAGTCGAAGCTTATATGCATCGAAATATCGCATTCTCAGTCGCTACTTTAATCACGCATGGCCTCCAAGATCTCCCGATCTGACACCCTGTGACTTTTGGCTGTGGGGATTTTTGGAAGTCAAAAGTGTACCGCAACCAACCAGCATCCCTAGCAGCACTGAATGATGCCATCCGCCAAAATGTGTCTGCCATAACGCAAGAAATGCTACTAAATGCTGTGAACGATGGGGTGAATCATCTCACAGCTGTACTTCTGAATGATGGACATTGAACAGTTACTGTAGTAGTACTAATTAACTGTAATTGAGCTGACTTGTAAGTTGTCAATTTTTTTTTTCATTTGTAAATCATCTTTTGGTGAAATAAAACACTATAGCGCTATCTGTTGTTCGCCAACAGAAATAATTTGTTTCATTTGCCACACAAAACCCGGTTTATTTTTCATCCGTTTGGTGCAAACCGTATCTTTGTATCTTGATTCGTTTTCCAATTATTCATTTTTAAAGTTTGTCCTGACTTTTGGATCACCCGGTATATGTATTGAATTATATGTGTTCCAATACAATACTTATTAAAAATTATTATTTTACAACAAGAGGTCAATGTCTTTCAAAAAAAAAAAAAAAAAATCCTTTTAGACAACCATCAACAAATAGAAAGCCCTAAAACATCTCTTTAGATAAATAAATAAATAAATATCGTGCAATATATCTTTATATATATATTTCTTTTGTGCGTGTGTATGTCACTGAACTCCTCCTAAACGGCTGGACTGAGTTTAATGAAATTTTTTGTGTGTCTTCAGGTGGATTCGAGAATGGTTTAGATTTACAAATGAAAGTTGTAACTTAATTAGTTCTTTCTTAATTAATTTTTAACCAACTCTTTCAACAACTTTTCCACCTAGATGGCGTGAGTTGTCGTAAACACGATGTCAGAATTTATTTAATGTTGAAATGAAAAATGAATTTTTAGGCCATTATTATTTGTGCAGATGGAAAATGTACTAAAAGTTTTCCGAAAAATTTCACGATCACAAATGTTGACGGATATCCAATATTTCGTCGAAGAAATCTCGATAATGGCGGACAATCTTATCATCTATGGCGGTCATCTATGTCAACAACATAGATATTGACATTGATAACCGTTGGGTGGTCCCATATTCGCCTCTGCTGAGCAAAACATTCAATGCTCATATTAATAGCAAGAAATTCAAACTTCTTCACACACCATAAATTTTAAATCAGCACAACCGGTTATGAAGGACGTAGCCTTTCTTCATCAGGTGCAAACACGTGCAACTGCCTTGGAGGCAAAAGCAAGATTGAAAGCATGACAAAATCCAGAGGGGGAGGAGCAACACAAACAACCAATAGGAAGCAACATGCAGGACAGGACCAATCAGAGAGGAACACACGTACACACACACCACAAAATGAGGAGGGAGGAAAGGAGCAAACAATTATTATTTTTTTTTTTCAATAATATTAAACTAATAAGTAAATTTAATAAAATTTATCCATTAATTATTATTTTTTTATTTAAATTAGAACTATTTTATTATAACTAATATGATGTTATAAACATAATGAAGGAAATTATTTAATTGAATTAAACAAATTTTTCCAGGCTGTAGACAGCAAAGTGGAATCAGATTTTTCATTGACAATTTTATCACTTTGTTTAATTCAATTAAATAATTTCCTTAATTATGTTTATAACATCATATTAGTTATAATAAAATAATTCTAATTTAAATAAAAATAATAATAATTAATGGATAAATTTTATTAAATTTACTTATTAGTTTAATATTATTGAAAAATAAATAATTGTTTACTCCTTTCCTCCCTCCTCATTTTGTGGTGTGTGTGTACGTGTGTTCCTCTCTGATTGGTCCTGTCCTGCATGTTGCTTCCTATTGGTTGTTTGTGTTGCTCCTCCCCCTCTGGATTTTGTCCTGCTTTCAGTCTTGCTTTTGCCTCCAAGGCAGTTGCACGTGTTTGCACCTGATGAAGAAATTCTACCTCCTTTCGAAACCGGTTGTGCTGATTTAAAATTTATGGTGTGTGAAGAAGTTTGAATTTCTTGCTATTGTCTGTACGCCAGTTTTTTTTAATTTATTTTTGGTGCTCATATTAATGTTCAGTTCTGCAGTTCAGTGAAGAGCATCAAATACATTAGCAAGTATGTGAATAAAGGCAGTGATATGGCTGTATTTCGAGTTGAAAATACCAATGTGAATGCTCCTCCGGTGAATAACAACGATGAAATAACACTTTACCAAATTGGCCGGTACGTCAGCTCGAATGAAGCTGTTTGGCGTATCTTTGGTTTCCCAATTCATGAACGGGATCCAGCAGTTCTTCATTTAGCCGTCCATCTTGAAAATGGCCAGCGCGTATATTTCACGAGCGAGACAGCGATTGATCGTGCTATAAATCCACCAAAAACTACACTCACCGAATTTTTTCAATTGTGTAATCGTGCGGATGCTTTTGGTGCTTTTGCACGGACATTACTCTATTCAGAAGTACCACGCTATTTCACATGGGCTCCAACAAAAAAATGGATGCCCCGCAAGCAAGGCACGCCGATTGATGCATGTCCCGGTTTATTCAAATTAAACACCTTGGGACGAGTATTTACAGTCAATTCAAGGCAGACTGAGTGCTTTTATCTTCGGCTGTTATTGGTTAATGTCATCGGCAATTTGTCATTTCAAGATTTACGTAAAGTGAATGGACAACAGTATCCAACGTATAAAGATGCATGCCTTGCACTCGGCTTGCTGGAAGACGACAACCAGTAGGAGTGTATGCTTGCTGAAGTAGGACTGAACTGTACAGCAAAACAAATTCGTCTACTATTCGCTATAGTGTTGACTACATGTTTCCCGGCCAGAGCAGAGACATTATGGGATAATCACAAAGATTCAATGACTGATGATATATTGCATCAACATCGTTCACGGTGCAACGATCTAACGATAGTATTCAGTGACGCTATGTACAATGAAGCATTGATTGCTATTGAAGATCTTTGCATTATCATTGCCAACTTACCACTCAGTCATTTCGGTATGCATTCAACAAATCGAAATGCATCTGATTTAATAAGCACTGAATTGAATCGTGAACTACAATACAATACTGTAGAAATGGCAGCGATTGTTGCTCGCAATGTCCCAATAATGAATGAAGAACAAAGAACAATTTTCGACCGCATCATGCTCGCAGTTTTGGCAGGACAAGGTGGATTCTTTTTTTTTTTTTTTTTTTTTTTTGGGTGCACCAGGTTGAACTGGCAAAACTGGTGCACTGGTTGAACTACGGCACACAAACATTCGATTGAGGCGTCGAACAGGACATTGAAAGATATAAAAAACAACGACAAACTATTTGGCGGCACTCTGTTACTCTTTTCAGGTGATTTCAGACAAGCACTTCCCGTTATTCCGCGTTCAACATACGCTGATGAGATCAACGCGTGCTTAAAATCATCGTCATTGTGGCGTAATGTTGAAAAAGTACAACTGAAAGTAAATTTGTGCGTTCAAAAGCTTCAAGATCCATCCGCTGAAACATTCTCAAAACAATTGTTAGATATCGGCGATGGAAAAGTTACTACAGATGAAACTGGATGCATAAAATTACCGACCGATTTCTGCACAATCATTGATTCTCAAGATGCTCTTATTGACCAGATATTTCCCGATGTACACAGACGATACACAAATCATGAGTGGCTGGCAGAAAGAGCAATTTTAGCAGCAAAAAATGTGGACGTCAACGAATTGAATCTCAAGATACAACATTTGTTACCAGGAGACTTGGTGTCATACAAATCTAATGATACAGTTTGCGATGCCACCGAAGCTGTAAATTATCCAACAAATTTTTTAAACTCATTGGATCTACCAGGCATGCCACCGCATATTTTACAACTGAAGGTTGGATCTCCGGTTATTTTGCTTCGTAATTTGAACCCACAACGGTTGTGCAACGGCACGCGATTAATCATAAAAAAATAATGAAAAATGTTATCGAAGCCATCATTTTAAATGACAAATTCCGAGGTGAAAATATATTACTACTGCGAATCCCTATTATACCCACAGATGTGCCAATTCAATTTAAACGCCCTCAATTTCCAATTAGATTGGCATTTGCAATGACTATCAATAAGTCTCAGGGCCAAACGATGTCTGTCTGTGGCTTAGATTTGAGAACATCATGTTTTTCACACGGACAATTATACGTGGCTCTCGAGTGGGAAAACCATCCAGTTTGTTTGCATTGGTGAAAGATGGAATAACAAAAAATATTGTACACTCTGTTGCATTAAGGGATTTATATTGTTTTTTAGTAATATTGTTATAAGTAGCGATATGTATATAATTTTAAACAATCAATTTTAATAAATTAAAAAAATAAATGATTGGTGTTTTGTTATTTTTATATTCTTTCACCGTTCATAGCGCTCCATACATCTTCCACTTATATACCACATCCTTACACACTTACAATAAGTTAGTTATTTTTTTCTAGCAAAATATTCTCTAGAAATAATTTATATGACAAAACAACGTTTGTCGGGTCAGCTAGTATATATATATCTTTATATATATTTTGTTCGTGTGTATGTCACTGAACTCCTCCTAAACGGGTTTAATAAAATTTTTTGTGTGTCTTCAGGTGGATTCGAGAATGGTTTAGATTTTCAATTCAGTCCAATTAAAATTGTTTATTTAATTAATTTATCACTTATAAATTGTTGTTGATTTTGGAATGTTTCACATTGGATCCGGCAGACTGCGCTACGATCGTAATATCGAATATTTAATAATACGCAAGCGAAGTGATGACGTCACTGGCCGTCCGTGGATGCAAGAAAAATATTTCCTATGTTAATCGCCCATTGGATTTTAAATTAATAAAAATCGAGTAAAATTATTTCCCGATTTTAATCCCCATATTTGGGTATAGATATGTATTAGTTATCATGTGCATGCGTTAGATTGAGTTGATTTTGCTGTAAAATTGATAAAATTTGAATTTTTAATCTCCAAACTCTGCCATCCTTGGCGGAAAAAAAATATTGCCATATCATCTGGCGAACATATTTAATTTCTTTCAAAAATAATGGTTATTTCAACAACTTATATTAAGAGAGTAATGAATAATATGAAACAATTTCGTACAATACATATTACGAAAATATACATCTGGCATGTATATTTTCGTATTACGTTTTTGATCGCCAAATACAAAAAACGCCAAGGAAGATAGAGTTTTGAAATTTAAAATTAAAATTTTGTCAATTTGAGAGCAAAATAACTCAATCTAACACATGCATACGATAACTAATACATATCTATACCCAAATACGGGGATTAAAATCGAGAAATAATTATCCTCGATTTTTAATAATTTTTTATAAAAAATCCAATGGGAGATTAACATAGGATATCTTTTTCTTGCATCCACTGACGGTCAGTGACGTCACATTTCGCTTGCGTATATTCTATTGTAATTCCAGTTTGTCCCGACAGTTGATGCTGCGATCAAATTCAGGAAAATATTTTGTAACTTCGTGTTATTATTGTTATACAAAAAATTGTGTCCTAATTGAAATATTACATCAAGATGTAATTAGTGTTTGAAGAGTTTTGAAGTGTGCATAAAAACTATACATTTTGCAAATTTAGTGCGGATGTGGAGTGAGTATTTTATATAATTTTCTATCAAATTTACACGCGCGTTGATTAACAACCACCCTAACCTACAAATTTGTTTGTGTGGCTAATTTATTATATTTTATTTATTTATTTTTTGAATGGAACACCTTTAGTATCGGATCCCTTTGGCAAAATTTGAAATTTGGCACCGAAGTAGCTCGGACGCTTCTCGCCAAGATCTTTAGTTCCACAATTGGGATAGCCATTTCAGTTCATCGCAAAAATGGCTTAAAATATTTAAAGTCACCATAGAGGTCCCATACTTTTGAGCGTGTGTATGTCACTGATATTTTATTTATTTATTTTTTGTTTGGAAAATTTGGCACCGAGGTAGATCGGACGCTTCTCGCCAAGATCTTTAGTTCCACAATTGAGATAGCCATTTCAATTCATCGCAAAAATGGCTTAAAATATTTAAAGTTACCAATGGGGTTCCATACTTTTGTGCGTGTGTATCTCACTGATATTTTATTTATTTATTTTTTGTATGGAACACCTTTAGTATCGGATCCCTTTGGCAAAATTTGAAGTTTGGCACCGAAGTAGCTCGGACGCTTCTCACCAAGATCTTTTGTTCCCCAAATGAGATAGCCATTTCAATTCATCGCAAAAATGGCTTAAAATATTTAATGTCACCAAAGGGGTCCCAATTTGTGGCTTGATTTAGAAAATCCGTGCTTTTCTCACGGCCAATTATATGTTGCGTGTTCCAGGGTTGGAAAACCTTCGAATTTGTTTGTGTATACTCCTCAAGGATTAACCCAAAATATTGTAAATCCAATGGCACTACGATAAATTAAGTTTTTATAGATTAAAAAAATATACCTGTTATAAAATAAATTGAGTTTCAATTTTTTCACCTTTAATTAAAACGAGTTTAAGTTTTTATTTATTACGAACTCTACATCTCACTTCGCTCATACTATACACATACTCACATGCATCGATTGATTGAATTGCGATAAATGTATATGTAATGATGTTAGATATTGTAATAACTTTTTGATAAAAATTTTCATCAAATCGGTCCAGAATGTTACAGCTTATTCAAAAAAGGCGGAATTTTCATGTGAAATTTGTTGCTATCAGAGATTCTCTCATAAATTGAAATATTTGCCGTATGAAATAAAATTTTGTGCTGTTTGACATTCAGCGGAGGTTTTAAATAACAAGTAGAAAGCAGAAAGTACCAAGTAGCAAGTAGCAAGAAGCAAGTAGCGAAAATTTCGGTAATTATGCCTTATGCGTTATAATCGGAATTCACAGTTACCGTTCACAGCGCTCCATACCTGTTTCACTTATACACCACATCCTTACGCACTTACAATAAGTTAGTCATTTTTTTCTAGCAAAATATTCTCTAGAAATAATTTATATGACAAAACAACGTTTGTCGGGTCAGCTAGTATATATATATATATATATATACGAGTATATATATATATTAAATTATAATTTAATTTTCTATTTTTTTCTTTCTTCCTTTCTTTATTCCCTTTTAACACAATTTCAGGGAAAATGGTACCAAAAATAAATAAATAAATAAATAAATAATTAAATGAATATATAAATAAATAAATAAGCATATTTTTAGTACGTTAAGGCTATTGCTGTCGTCAGACATTTCTGGTCATTATCATTTACTGTGTTTCACCTTCCGATCTCTAACAAAATTGGTACACATTCCAATCAGGGCAAAATCTAGCTAACAGCGAACACGGAAAAAAAAAAAAAAATCTACAAATTAATTATTACTTGAATTTGAAAATAAGGTTTTAGCTAGATTTAGCCCTGAATAAGAAATGTACCAGTTTCCATAAAAATCGGTTTAATGATGTTGCTTTTTACAGCAAATTAAAGTCTGACTTATGTGTATATATATATATACATGTGTGTGTGTGTGTGCACGCGTGTATTATACTGCAAACTTCCTCAAATAATTGTCTGAAAATTGTAGTCCTATTGTACTAGAAGGAAAAAAAATCTTGAAAATGAAATGAAATTTGAAAATCCATCAAGTTGGGCTGTATAATTAGCGTTTACTTACCATTTTAACCTAATATGACATTTGCAGACATATTGCAATTTGTACGCGTAAAAGCATTTTTTTTTTTTTTTTTTTTTGAAAAAAATAAACTTTTAACTTTAAAACATTTAAACTTTTCATATATGTCAAAATTTATTAGTAAACCTATCTTCTGAGCAAAACTGCTTAGGCCCATCTATTTGAGTAAAAACCTAGTTTTAGAGTAAAATAATATTTTTAAAAGAAAACTTTCAAATCTCCTTCCAATGAACTAATCATATTTTCGGCTGCAGTGTCTGATTGATAGTGATAGTATCCGGGATTGCATTGGTAAGATAAGAATATCAATAAAAGGGAAATATAAATATTCTCTTTATAATATCAGTTTTTCGATAATCTGTAAATCTTTAAAAGCTTCTGTTGAATTCATTCAACTCAGAATTCAATTTTTGTAATTCACTTTCCTCTCGCAAGAATAATTTGTATTTAGTCATTTATAGTTATTCTATTTCCCTATCGTAGTGGAGAATGTTATACATATCAAGTATGTTTCCGATAGTTTTAGTTATTGAATAAGTTAATCTATAGGAATTTTGTTTAAGGGCGAGTAATTACTTTTTCGCATTTCAAGAAAATATGACAAATGGAAGCAATCGGTTTATAAAACTAAAACCTTTAGTTTAAATTTGACACAAGAAAAGACTATATATATTAAAGTGTTAAAATTGGATATGTTCTAGAATGTCAGCAGATTATTCGTTCTTCGAGAAAACGTAATTGTAATTCATCTTTAGTGTTATCAAAATCAACTTATTAAATGCAATTCAAATATATATATATTGGTGGAATTGCATCTAGTATGTTAGCTGATCTATATTTATATTATTATGAACGTGACATTGAATGTACGAATTTTAGATTACTAAGATATATTGATGACATAATTATATTTTATTTGGATAATATGAACCAAGATTTACCTGTTGATTATCCTGATAATCTATCTCTCAGTACCACTGATTTAGAACCTAATGTGATTAATTTCTTGGATTTAAAAAATATTCTTAACCATAATAGCCAATTGGAATTTGATTTGTATGACAAACGTAAAGATTTCCCCTTTAAAGCATTTTTTAAAATTAATCTTAAACTTGTTTACATAAATCTAGTTTTGTTAATATTCTACTTAATTTTAATCTACGAATAAAACAGTTAGAGTCTTGATAATAATAAAAACAGACAATTTCGATTTTTAAAACTTTAGCAATGATAAATGGTTATCCCAAACATTTAATTAAAAAAAAAAAAAAAAAGTTAAATGGACTTTTATTGCTTTTTTTTTTTTTTTTTTGGTCTAGAAATTAAATTAGGTGATTTTAAATTAAGTTATATTACATTATTAGTTTGAATATCCAATCATCATAATTCATTTTATTATGCTTTCCTAATTTTGATTTTTTTTTTTTTTTTCAAATGTAATTCCATATGGCATCACTATTTTTTTTTTTTTTTTTTTTTTTGTAATTTGGATTATGACTTCACGGTATTTCCTCCACGGTTTTTAGCCATTACTTTACTGTGATTAACTGTACTTTTAACTGCTATCTGGTTATTGAATTTTACGTTTTTGCATGCATCCTTTAGTTGCTTATTTCTTGACTATTGAATAAGTGAAATATGAATGAGAATATGAATTATATGAAATTTTACTACATTTATTAGTGATATGGATTTCATAATACTTGTATATTTATCTCTTTTTGTGGTGAGTTGATTTTGAGATTAGTTTTATTTAAATATGTTTTTCTTGTTTTGGCTCCATAGAATGTTTCTGGCCCTGATCTAAGATATTCTTAGCTATTGCTATATTTGAGACAGAAAAACATTCCTTTCATATATTTGTGTTCTACCAGGCGCTCCATAACGTTACAATACAAATACGTATTTATCGGTTTCCAATTTATTCCATTTTTGTTTGATTTGGTGGTCTTCATTTTCGATCAATTAAATATTTTGAATACTAATAATATTTAATAATCCTTAAATTTTACTGACTGATTACAGGGATGGCACACGGGCGCAGAATTCATATCTGAATCTGTTTAAGAAATTTCTCTACCTATAATAACGTTGATTTAAGTAGTAGACAATTATCTTACATTGATAGTGGTATGAATTCTGCGCCCGTGTTCCATCCCTGTATTATGAGTATACACACACACACACACACACACACACACATATATATATATATATATATATATATATATATTTAAATAATTTAATGTTTTTAATGAAGACGAAAAATAATTCTAAATAAATGCAGATTGATTTTCTGAATACACAAATTATAATATTTTTTTAATAATTTTTAAATTACAATGGAATTTAAATGATTATCAAGTGTCTCTATTGTACATTTCCTGGAGAAAGATGATTGTGTATTTAAGCTTATATTTCCAAGATTTGAATCATTTTAGAAAATGTCTGTATGCGTGCCTATGTGTCTGTGTGTGTATAAAAAATTTTTAGTCAATGCATCTCACGAAATAATGAACGAATTTGAACCAAATTTGGTAATTAGTTAGTAATCAGAGCTGAAATTTTCACTAACCCAATACTTTCTTCTTACATATGCAATATATATATATATATATATATATAAGAAAAAGAAAAAAAATACGCAATTACTGAGGTATTTTCTGACTTTACATAAAAGTGATTTTCCTGAGAAATTTAGATTTATACGTCTCTGTGATGAAAATTGTTTGCATTTATCATGGAACGTTAATTTAATAAATAATAATTTTAATAAATATAATAATAATAAATAATAAACTAATAATTTTAATAAATTATTTCCGAAACACGTCAATGGAAGCCTCCATATGGAAAAAGATTTTGGGTTTTGTGTGTGTCTGTCTATTTGTGCGCCTCGTTGTCTTGTGATAGCAGATGCAAAAACCCCACTACTGACTTACAATTTGGTACAAATGTTCATGAACAACACAGAATTATCTGTACACTTTTGGGTGTATATTATGTTAGTAGTTTGTGTACAAGGACACACGAGAAGTTTTCTTATCATTAAGGAATATGCACGGAATTTTAATTTCTCGTAATAGCGCCCACAAAAAAACCTCGATTGAATTGAAATTGAAATACACCTTCAGGCTGTATATTGATACTAGCGAGCTTCGCCCGCTAGCGGGTCAGTATTTTCAAATGAATCACTATAATTAATCAATCACTAACAGTAACTTTTAGTCCTAAGAAAAGAAGTTTAAAAAAAAAATCATTTCTGATCGGGTAAAATGTCGTCCCGGGTCCCCACTGCCTTCGGCAGCACAGTCCCGTGCGCGCTACGCGCGCGTATTCCTTCACTGACCCTTCGTGCCCCCCCCCAAAAAAAAAATCATTTCTGATCGGGTAAAAACTCACACCGGGTCCCCACTGCCTTCGGCAGCGCAGACCCATGCGCGCTGCGCGCGCACGTATTCCTTCTCAAATCAAATTTTTATTCTTAAGAAAAGAAAATTAAAAAAATTATTTCCCATCGGTTAAAAAGTCGGGCCGGGTCCCCACTGCCTTCGGCAGTGTAGTCCCGTGCGCGCTGCGCGCGCGCAAGTTAGGGGATACGCGCGCGGTGCACGCCTATTTCTTCTCCACCCTTTCAGCCCCTTCTAATTAACCTAAGAATACCAATTTTGAACGGTCTTACTCAATTAGCTGAGATGCAAAAGAACACCTAATCAGGACGCCTAAAAACGTGTAAGTCTGCTAAAAACTTTCGATAATATAAAAGAACTTTAAAATATCTTTCGCATGATGTATTAAAAATAATTTAATCATGATTAGAAATTGAAATATTGAAATTTGAAAATATTACAGCGCCATCTGGCTGTAGAAATTTCTGTATTCCACTGTTCGATCCCAAATCAACAAAGCCTTCTAATGATATATTACTTATGAAATTATTTTAATTAGTAGTTGAGATACAAAAGAAAACTGATTCAGGAGACCTCAAAACGTGTCAATCTGGTGAAATCTTGAATTCCATTTTCGATAATGTAAAGGTACTTCTAAATGTGTATCGAATGACGCATTAAAAAAAAATTAATCATGATTAGAAATAGAAATATTGTAATTTAAAAATATTACAGCGCCATCTGGCGGTAGAAATTTCTGTAATCTACTGTTCGATTCCAACTCAACAATGCTTTCAAATGATGTATTACTTATGAAATTTTTTTAATTAGTAACTGAGACAAAAGAGAAACCCATGCAGGACACCTCAAAACGTTTAAATCAGGAAATATCGAAATATCGAATTTCTGTAATCTACTATTCAATTCCAAATTAACAAAGCTTTCAAATGATGTATTACTTATGAAATTATTTTAATTAGCAGCTGAGATACAAAAGAAAACCCATTCAGGAGACCTCAAAACGTGTAAATCAGGTGAAATCTCTAATTCCCTTTTCGACACTTTAATTAGTAGCTGATATACAAAAGATAACCCATTCAGGAGACCTCAAAACGTGTAAATAAGCTGAAATCTCGAATTCCACTATTGCGATGCAAAAGAAAACCTAATCAGGAGACCTCAAAACGTGTAAATCGGGTGAAATCTCGAATTCCCCTTTCGATAATGTAACCGTACTTTAAAATGTGTATCGAATGACATATTAAAAAAAAAATAAATAAACATAATAAGAATTTTAAATATTGAAATTTTAAATTATTACAGCGCCATGACACCTCAAAACGTGTAAGTCAGGTGAAATTTCGAATTCCATTATCTACGGTAGTCGGTTAATGGAAGTAAATAGAAAAAGAAATATTTTTTCCTTAAGTGTATTTGTGTCGTTTTGAAACTGGTATCCTCTTTCGACAGATAAAATGTCAGGCGTGTAAAGATAAAATTTAATTTGCAATTAAAATGTAAATCTTTTGTTTATTGACCAAAATCAATGAAATTTGAAATGCAAGTTTGTTTTGTGGTGTTAAGATTGTATACTAATTGAAATGTGCGAATTTTGAAAAATTGAAGAAAATAGAAAATTGCAATTTTTAATCGCAGTACAAAAACAGGTGACTTCATTAAACACCAGATGTTTTTTCTTTCCGTTCAAGATCGCCTGCCAAGTTAAAATGCTTGTGATTTGTTGCCACCATTTTTTTTTAGTTTAGTTAATTAAAAAAATCTAATTGTCCGATCGATAAGCCGTTTAAACCATCGGATTGAGAAAAAAAAAGCCCTTTCCAATGGTATTTTGTTTGTAACAATACGACTGATATTTCTAATTAATTTTCCACTTTTTCCGTAAAAATGTCGCTTTTTAAGCATTTAATCATGAATTCTGGGTCATTTTTCGGTAGACATGGGTGGACATTTTAATTAATATCTCCGCTAATTAGGGTCGTATCGCTTAGCGAATTATCGCGATGTCGAGATGAAGACATTTTGCGTCTGTCAACACCGGTTTCGAGGCGATGCGACCATTAGCGCCGGAGCTTTAGCGGTCACAAGACATTTCTCACAGACAGACAGACAGACAGACAGACAGAAAGACAGATGCGCACAGATTTTAATAATATAAGGAGATAGCTGCATTATTTTTTATGTCTATATTGTTCGTGAATCGTGTTCAAAATTTTTCTTATTAAAACGGCCTGTGGGTTAAATTTCGTTTAAACGCATTTTTACACTGTTAATCTGCATTAAACAAAGTGAAGATATCGTAGATTATTGAGATGCTTAAACGCACGTTATATGTAGAAAATATGTGTACTTATTTTTCATAATTAATGTACAGGCCCTTACGAAGGTATTCCGACAATGTTACATAGTCATCCAAATTATTTCAAATTTCGAACATTTATTCGGTTAAATTTCGAAAAATTGAGGGAAACGTAGAATAAGTAGAATATTTTTTTACTGAAGCATACAATGTTTATGGTTCGTTTACCGAGATACACAAAATAATTTCGTGACATTAGAACCTATAAGGACAAATTTTTATTTAAGCGTATTTTAAAGCGTTTATGCAGCAGTCAACATAATGGAATTAATATACATCATAAAGATGCTTAAAAGCATGTTTTCTCCTTAAACAATTCTGGATTGACTCCACTCGACTTTCCGAACATTAAAAAATTAACGATTGTATAAACAAATTAAAGTACGGGAAATAGATAAATAAGCAAAAGAGAAAATAAAAATAGCGTGTATGGGTACTTTTCCTTATATAGTATTTTGTTTAATTTATCGCTATTGCCCTTCAGGTATGAACGCATACTTCATAATGATAAATTTTCGTTGTGTCCCTGTAAAAATCTATAAGTTCTATATTCACAAATATCTATAAAATTCGTGCGATGTGTGACCTACAGTGCGTATATAAATTTTCAGCTCAATCGGATAAAGTATTTAGACGCTAAAGATTTCAGCCCACAGACCATAATGTTATAGAATTTTTTCTTGTGTTCCTGTAAAAAAACTGTAATATATATTAATACATTTCTCCTCATTAGATACTGAGATCTGGGAAATTGCAGAAAACAATAGCAGCGCCATATTTCAATACATTTGATTTTAATCACTCATTTTACATTACATATATCATATACAGCGTTTCCTGATTTTGTATACAATAAAAGCTGAGATATATTCATCACGTTAAGGGGAAACATTACAGCATAACTGTACGACCTATCGTCCGATACACACTCGATCTGAAGCAACATTTTTATAATATCTTTCGCATATAACAAGTTCGATGCTTTTATATATTGTTGCGTACTTGGGGGTTCGTGAGTTGTCCGAGAATGAAAGGCCAATCGTACAAAAAATCAGTAATTTATTCACAGAAAGTTCCAGAAAAATACAGGTCTATAAACCAAGTATCAGCTTCAATTCGACCAGTAAACACAGCTTAAACAACAAATGTCAATAGCAAATCCACAGTGCAAACTGTATAGCAATAACACTTAAAGCAAGTCTCTTTCGAAGAGGCTCAATGCAAGCTGACCGACTCTGATCACAGACTGAACTGAACTGCCTTGGTGAGAAAGCGCTTCTTATATACTGTTCCATGGAACCCAGATTTTTCGAGAAAACTCTAGAAAGTGGTCAACCAATCAACTTACAGCTTCCATATTTCGTATATCCCTAATAAGGATTTTCTCGCCAAGGTCGCCAGAAAAATCGCCAAGGTGGGAAAAAGTCGCAAAATTTGGCGCCAAATCCATTACCTGAATTATTGGAGCTTTTTAATGCGTTTTTAAGGGAAATTAAGGCTATTTCAACGCTAAAACGACTAGAAATGCACAAAATTAGCACTTTATCAACTTACTAAGCCTCTTTGAAAGAATTTATACAAAAATAAACACAATTATTTACAATTTCTTAACAATATCATAGAAGATGAGATATTGTTTTTCAGTAAACTAGGTTAAATTGCAGAATATCAGTGTCATCTGTCAGCTGATATACACCCAAATCGAATCAATATTGTTTTTCATCATGTACCTCCTAAATATCATGACTTGTGCAAAGACAGACATTTCTTACAATTTTCTTTAGTTTATGATTATATCAAAATACAAAAATTTTACAACACTTTATTCACCGCATTTTCCTCAATGTAGCTCTTTAAAAGGGTTACCTTGACAAATGACCCTGTTAGTTCAGTTTTATTGACATACTAGCAGGCTTTGCCCGCTTCGCTGGACATTAAACGTAATGAGTTGTCAAAATGCCATATCTTTATTAATAACCTAAGTTCTCGCAGTGATTGGTAGAAGTTTTCTCGCTCCCAATGTGAGGAGTCTGGGTCCCCACTGTCTTCGGCACAACTTACCCACATCTTATTTCCCCACCCTCAGCGGGTGAGTTCGAAGTTTTGCATAATCCCACTAATGTACATAATGCGTACACTTAATCAATATCCACACACCAAAATTCGCCATTCTAAGATAATTCAAAGCGAATTCAAACGGAAAAACATGTTTTTACACATGTTTATTGCCCTCCGACTCCGAGAAGGGGGGGGGGGGATTTTGAATTTCGTGAAATGCAGTTACAATAAGTGCCGGGTGAGTACAAACAATTTACGCACCAAATTTCGTGACCACAGAAGTCTTTAATAGGCAATATTATAAATAAAAAAATAAAAAAAGCACAGCTTAAGTATCGGAATCCTTTGGTGACTTTAAATATTTTAAGCCAATTTTGCGATGAACTGAATTGGCTATCTCAATTGTGCAATTAAAGATCTTGGCGAGAAACGTCCGAGCTACTTTGGTGCCGAATTTCAAATTTTGCCAAAGGTATCCAATACTAAAGCTGTTCCATATCGAATCTGGGTTGAAAACGGAAAAAGGGTAAAATAAATTAGAAATATCAGACCTATATTTATAAATTTGATACCAAATGAAAGGGGTGCTTTTTCTGAATCCAGGGGTGCAAACAGTTTTTTGATGCGACAATTAGATTTTTAAAAAATAACTAAAGTGTGAAATTTAAGTGGCAACGGAAAAACGTAAAAAGGGAAAAATAAATTAGAAGTATCAGACCTATCGTTACAAACTCAGTACCAAATGAAAGTGGTGATTTTTCTGAATCTTGGGGTGTAAACAGTTTTTCGATACGACAATTAGATTTTTAGAAATTAACTAAAGTATGAAACTTAGATGGCAACACTTCATTTCCTTGTAGTGCAAATCACGTAAATGAAAAAGTCTTTGACTTAAAAATTTATTTTTATATTTTATTTTTCCATTCAAAGCGTTTTAGTGAAAAAATATTTATGGCGCATGCGTAGGCGTTTTTTTACACACAATTTAAACACTAATCATAATTTTGAAAATTTCTATAGATATAATTTCAAGTTGGGTGAAGACCAAAGTTTCTGCCAAGCGCCGTTGAATTCCGTCCAGCCGTTCTCGAGTGATGCCCGGACAAACGTGTTTTAGTCTTTTACCCCCCAGGGGGGAACGGGGGGGAATTTCTGAAAAGTTGATAGATATAATTTTAAGTTGGGTGAAGACCTAAATTCCTGCGAAGCGTCGTTGAATTCCGTACAGCCGTTCTCAAGTGATGCCCGGACAAAAAAAGGGGCATTCGGACACGATGACACACACACAGACACACACACACACACACACAGGCAAAATTTTCTGAAGTCATTTTCGGCTTTCATGGGGTGTGAAACGTGAAGTTATCGCAAAAGTTTTCGATTCCGACAAATTTACAGACAAAACTCTGATTTTATTAATATAGACTAGCAGGCTTTGCCCGCTTCGCTGGACATTAAACTTAAATGAGTTGTCAAAATCCCATATCTTTATTAATAACCCAAGTTCTCGCTGTGATTGGTAGAGGTTTTCTCGCTCGCAAAGTGAGGAGTCTAGGTCTCCACTGTCTTCGGCACAACTTACCCACTTCTTACTTCCCCTTCCTCAGCGGGTGAGTTCGAAGTTTTGCAAAATCACACTAATGTACATAATGCGTACACTTAATCAATATACAGTCTGGGTCCCCACTGCCTTAGGCACAACTTACCCACTTGTTACTTCCCCTTCCTCAGTGGGTGAGTTCGAAGTTTTGCAAAATCCCACTAACGTACATAATGGGTACACTTAATCAATATCCGCACACCAAAATTCGCCATTCTAAGATAATTCAAAGCGAATTCAAACGGAAAAACATGTTTTTACACATGTTTATTGGGAACGACTTCAGTATAAACCCACAACGATATTTGGCGATTTTTTTTGTTGGCGATTATGGCTAAATCATAAATCTAAAAATCATAAATCATATATGATAAATTATAAAATCATAATCTAAATCATAAATCCAAAATAAGCAAAATATTAGGCTGCCATATTATATCGCAAACAGTCCAGAACGACATCGTTATCCTTCAAAACAACGCCAAAGAAAAATCGCCAAATTCAGCTGTGGGGTTATACAGAAGTTATACCGTTTATTGCCCTCCGACTCCGAGAAGGGGGGGGGGAGATTTCGAATTTCGTGAAATCCAGTTACAATAAGTGCCGGATGCAAACAAACAATTTACGCACCAAATTTCGTGACCACAGAAGTCTTTAATAGAAAATATAAATAAATAAGTTCAAAATGCACAGCTTTAGTATGGGAACCCTTTGGTGACTTTAAATATTTTAAGCCATTTTTGCGATGAACTGAATTGGCTATCTCAATTGTGCAATCAAAGATCTTGGCGAGAAACGTCCGAGCTACTTCGGTTCCGAATTTCAAATTTTGCCAAAGGGATCCAATACTAAAGCTGTTCCATATCGAATCTGGGTCAAAAACGGAAAAAGGGTAAAATAAATTAGAAATATCAGACCTATATTTATAAATTTGGTACCAAATGAAAGAGGCGATTTTTCTGAATCCAGGGGTGCAAACAGTTTTTCGATGTGACAATTAGATATTAAAAAAATAACTAAAGTATGAAATTTAAGTGGCAACGGAAAAACGAAAAAAGGGGAAAATAAATTAGAAGTATCAGACCTATCGTTACAAATTCAGTACCAAATCAAAGAGATGATTTTTCTGAATCCTGGGGTGTAAACAGTTTTTCGATACGACAATTGGATGTTTTAAAATTAACTAAAGTATGAAACTCAGATGGCAAAACTTCATTTAAATCTTTTCATAATTTGTAGTGCGATTCACGCGAATGAAAAAAGTCTTTATCTTAAAAATTTATTTTTGCATTTTATTTTTCCATTCAAAGCGTTTTAGTGAAAAAATATTTATGGCGCATGCGCAGGCGTTTTTTACCCACAATTTAAACACTAATCAGAATTTTGAAAATTTCTATAGATATCATTTTAAGTTGGGTGAAGACCTAAGTTTCTGCCAAGCGCCGTTGAATTCCGTCCAGCCGTTCTCGAGTGATGCCCGGGCAAACGTGTTTTAGTCTTTTACCCCTATGGGGGGAACGGGGGGGAATTTCTGAAAAGTTGATAGATATAATTTCAAGTTGGGTGAAGACCTAAATTCCTGCCAAACGCCGTTGAATTCCGCCCAGCCGTTCTCGAGTGATGCCCGGACAAACGTGTTTTAGTCTTTTACCCCCTAGGGGGAGAACGGGGGGGAATTTCTGAAAAGTTGATAGATATAATTTTAAGTTGGGTGAAGACCTAAATTCCTGCCAAGCATCGTTGAATTCCGTCCAGCCGTTCTCAAGTGATGCCCGGACAAAAAAAGCGACATTCGGACACGATGACATACACACAGACACACACACACACACACACACACACAGGCAAAATTTTCTGAAGTCATTTTCGGCTTTCATGGGGTGTGAAACGTGAAGATATCGCAAAATTTTTCGATTCCGACAAATTTACAGACAAAACTCTGATTTTATTAATATAGATATAACACCGGTCAATAAGAGGAAATCATGATTGGACTGTGCAAAAGAATGTCGTACGATCAAAAAGCTCGCGGTGTTATCTGACTCAGGCCGATAAGTAAGTAAATGTGCGCTGCCTTACAAATGAAGCACTCTTAATTGAAAGTACGAATGCACTGTGGCGACTATACTATGCACTGTTGTAATGGACATTTTAAAGATGAATTGTTGTTGTTGAATATAATACCATATATGCCTCATACATTAGTTTTATGGTTGCAGACACACACGTCTAAATCGCCTATCTTCTAGAAAAGATTTGGAAGTATTCACCAAGAGTACAAAATATGGGGAGTTATGCGGGTGGGCTGTAACTATTCTGCAAGCCAAAAGTATTCCAATATGCTTTTGACAAAAAGACAGGTTGAGGTTATGTGGTTTAACATACTTAATCTACGAAGTGGGCTATTGACGATGGTCTAGGTACCATAGTACACCCCTAGAAGTTGTCCAGAGAGGAGGAGTTGTTCTTCGCGGAGGAGATGATTTCCATGCATTGGTAATTCCCCCCAGTACAGAAGAATTATTTTTAAAAGAAATGGAAGTCATTGCAGCCAAGACGAATTTTACGTTCATCAGCAGAAGTGGACAGAATGACTCGGCTAGTCAAGCTAGTCAAAGTATTCCGATATATTAAAGAACTGAGAAAGTTAGAATTGGTACTGACACCATGGTGTGTGACAGGTTATAATAATATTGGTAAAAATAGAATAACTTTAAAATAAAAATTTGCACTACCGATTCATAAATTTTGAAGTTAATCCACGAATGTACAAAGTACCCAAAAATTACAATTCTGTCTTAAAAATATAATAATAATCCATATAATATTTCTCTAACATAGACCAGTTATGATTATATTTTGTTGAAACGATACGGTAATTATGTAATTAATAAAATATGCGAGGATAAAAAATAATATTTATAAATGGACAATATTTAAGCACAAGGACACAGTACAATGCTATAATAAGAAAAAAATGACGACATTTGTGTGATGAGCTTATTTTACGGAAAAATGTATTTTTAACAGTTGCTTTTTCAATAACTTTGCAAGCGTCATTTTTAACACAGGAATATTTTAAAGATATATATATTAAAGATATAGATAATACTCTAAAAATATGAATTATTATCATAAATTGACTAAAAAACGCAATCATAAAAAGTATAATCAAAATAGGAATTAGTTTTTATCACGGAGTAATATTAATAGGAGTTGAAGGTCCAATGGGAGAAAGCTACGAAACTGTGATCTAAATTTTTGGTAAATATTGAGGGCGCCACTTGTCATTCCTCCCTACCTCGGCGCGGATATACTGTTGTTTTCAATAGAATTTTGCTGGAGTACATTTAAAATTTTTTATTTTAAGCAATTTTATTTCTTTGTAAGTTCTTAAAACTGCATAATTCAGATGTTTCAAATAAATGCTTCGTTCCTAGTTGTAAAACAGGCTATGATAGTGATAAGAAAAACAAAAAAAAAGCCCTAGGAGAAAAATAAAGTCCGAGTTCGTGTTTTCTGCACCTAAAGTAAGTTTATTCTTTTTCTTTACAAAATTTCATCCATTCTCCTTCCTTCCAATTGTCCGTTTTAGCTAGGTTTGGTTCATAAGAACCGTCATTTTTTAAAAGCTTTCTTTCAAAGTAAAATTAGTATAAAATGGCTCTTAAAAAAAACATGTTGGTTCGAATACTCTATTTAATGAAATTTGCTTTCAATCGAAATTTTTTCAGCTTGATATTATTTTTAAAAAAATAATTAAAACGAGACATTTCCCCATTGAATAACATTGCAGAAGCTGGAGAGAAGGAAGGATTGCACGCTGGCGCCATCTATAAACATTAGAAAACAACATCACAAAATTTCAGCGTTACCTTCTTCTCCTGTCTTTTTACTCCGTGGTTTTTATTAAACAAAATATTGTGTCGAAATCAGTGTTGCCATACTTGGGGACTTTTTTATTCAACTATCGCCAATAATTTTGAGAAGTGGAATTTGACATACATAATCTTATACTATTAAGTAAGCAATATTTGTATATATATTTCACTGCTCTCGAAAACGGTAGCTCGGACAGTCACGAGATTTAACACAAAGGTGCCCCCCGAAGGATCATTGTGCACATCGAAGTCAGAATTTCGAATTTCTGTTTAGTTTTCTTTTAATTAATAAAAATATGAAAATAATAAGGTAATAATAGCGAAAAATTGGCCATTTAAATTTAATCCATAATTTAATTGTTGCCAAAAAAAAAAAAAAAAAAAAAACGAGTTTTTTTTCAAACGGGAAAATAAATACATTTGTCTAAACATGAACAATACTACACACTACTGATCGCAGAGCTTCCAAATTTGACATATAGGTACCTGGGACCCTGCAGGTGTGCACCTCATCGAGATTTTTTCGAATTTTGAATTTGAATTTTTTAAATTAATGTTTTTTCGATTTTAAACATTGGCTTTTATGTTTCATTTTTCATGAATTTATTCTTCGATTGTAATCGTCTGCGTATCTTAAGCAACGGATATATTATGCAATTTATTTTTTATTTATTACATTTATTTGAGGGCGAATCTTTTTTCTCTTTTTAATTTATTATATTAAACTATATATATAAAAGAGTAAACTCTCTGATTCACTGACTGATTCACTGATTCACTGATTCACTGACTCAACACGGTTGTGGCGATCCTATGGGAGATAGAGTCACAATTTTTGGTGAGCAGGTTGATTTTAGGACCCTGACGCTCACTAAGACGGGATTTTGCGAAATACCCCCCGTCCCCCCCCCGGGGGGGCAGAAGGCAAAAACCACCTTTATAAGCATAACTCGGCTCCAAATTCCTTCACGGTGAAGAAATTGCAGATGGGGAGACTAGACTTGAATACAAAAAAATCATTTTCTGCGATTTTGGAATTTTGGATTTTTAAGGGGGTAGGGGGTAAAAATGAGATTTTCGGGGGCGCATAAGGCAAAAACACATTTATAAGTACAACTCGGCACCAAATTACTTCACAGGGAAGAAATTGCAGATGGGGAGACTAGGCTTGAATACGAAAAAATCATTTTCTGCGATTTTGGAATTTTTGATTTTTAAGGGGGGAAGGGGGTGAAAATGATTTTCGGAGTTGCTGAAGACAAAAACACCTTTATAAGCATAACTCGGCTTCAAATTGTTTCACGAGGAAGATATTGCAGATGGGGAGACTAAACTTGAATACAAAAAAATTACTTTATGCGATTTTGGATTTTTGGATTTTTCAGGGGGAAAAGGGGTGAAAATGATTTTCGGAGGCGTAGGAGGCAAAAACACCTTTATAAGTATAACTCGGCTCCAAATTACTTCACGATAAAAAAATTGCAGATGGAGAGACTAGACTTAAGTACAAAAAAATCATTTTCTGCGGTTTTGGAATTTTGGATTTTTAAGGGGGGAAGGGGGTATAAATGATTTTCGGAGGCGCATAAGGCAAAAACACATTTATAAGTATAACTCGGCTCCAAATAACTTCACAGTGAAGAAATTGCAGATGGGGAGACTAGACTTGAATACGAAAAAATAATTTCCTGCGATTTTGTAATTTTGGATTTTTAACGGGAGAAGGGGGTGTAAATGATTTAGAAAAATACGGATTTTCGAGTAAAATTAATAGCTCAAAGATGTAAAAAAAAAAAAAAAAACTGCCAAGCATCTTCTTGAAAATATTTCCAAAAACTCATTTTTTGATTTTTTCCGATTTTTTTTTTTTTTTTTTTTTTGGGGGGGGGGGGGGCAAAAAAATAAAAATAGTGTCAGATCGTTCAAAATTGGTTCATAGAGGTTTTCGATACTTACAAATCGATTGCAGATATTTTCGAATTTGGAAAATTATTAGAAGAGGTGGGAAGGGGGCAGTATGGGGGGGGGGGGGGCTATGGGCAAAAACAAATAGAAATACAGTTAGGCCGTTCAAAATTGGTACAGATAGGTTTTAGATGCCTGCAAGTCGAATGGGGATATTTTTGAAAGTATAAAGTTATTAGGAGGACCGGGAAAGGGGGGAGGGGAGAGGGGGGGGCAAAAAATAAAATAAAAATATAGTTAGATCGTTCAAAATTGGTATATAGATGTTTTCGATACTTACAAATCGATTGCGGATATTTTCGAATTTTTAAAATTATTAGGTGGGGCGGGAAGGGGGCCAGTAAGGGGGGGTTATGGTCAAAAACAAATAGAAATACAGCTAGGCCGTTCAAAATTGGTACAGATAGGTTTTAGAGGTCTGCAAGTCGAATGGGGATATTTTCGAAAGTGTAAAGTTATTAGGAGGGCCGGGGAGGGGGGGCAGAGGGGCTAAAAAAAAAAGAAAATAGAGTTAGATCATTCAAAATTGGTACATAGAGGTTTCTAATACCTACAAATGGATTGCGGATATTTTCGAATTTTTAAAATTATTGGGAGGGCGGGAAGGAGGGGGAGTAGAGCGGCAAAAAAATAAAAATAGAGATATATCGTTCAAAACTGGTGCATAGAGGTTTTTGATACTTACAAATCGATTGCGGATATTTTCAAATTTGTTTAATTATTAGGATAGACAGGAGGGGGGGGCGAAGTGGGAAAATAATAGAAATAAGGGTTAGAGCATGTTGGGGATTTTTTCCGAAGGCAGCGAGAACCCGGTGCGACATTTTTCCTAATCAGATTTTCTTTCTCTTTTCTTTCACGTGATAAAAATTAATGCAATTTTGAGAATTCATTATAGTGATTAATTTAAAAATAGGGACCAGCGAAGCGGGCGTTGCCTGCTAGTTGGAAATAAAATGGTAATGCAGTAGAAAAAATTAAATATATTAAATTTAAAATTTAAAAACGTATTTATAACAGTTATGTTTATGTATAATTTTTGTAGTATAACAAAAATTATTTTTCATTTGTTAATTTAATTTCTTTAAAAGTTTTTTTTTTTTTTTTTTTTTTTTTTTTCTAATTTATAGTATTTGTCAGGAATTAATGGTAGTATATAGTAGAAAGGATTAAACTGATTGGAATCTATTTGTTTTATATGTATTTAATTCCTTCTGAAAGAAAATCTACTTTTTATTTTATTTCATTACATTGGTCGGAATCAAATTGCAATACGTAAATAGCATGAGCAATAAAATACTTGGTTCAAAAACTAAAATATTTAATAGACGCTGAGATACAGTTATCTTTAAAATCGTAGTTCTTAAATAATGGCAGACCCACCTATCGTCAATAAATACCCATATTGAAATACATGGGAAAGAGATTTCTGCAGGAAGTGGCTCCCGATACAGTGCGCACTGTAAACGTAAATGTCTTAAATTCAATTTAAAAAGTGTCTTAAATGGATGGTCATTTTTTAAGCGAAAAAAAAATTTCTTACTTTTTTAAGACACCTTTTTGCATCAGAAATTAAGATATTGCAAGTGGCTTAAAACGCCACCATGTTTTAGGCTTAAAAACACCGCCATGTTAGGCTTAAAAATACTACCATTTTTAAGGCTTTTTAATAAATATATAAATAAATAAATATGGCGTGCGATTATGTTTTACTGTTAAAAATATTTTTAAAATTGTTTAGAGCATTAATGTAATATTTATATAAAAAAAGAAGAAGAAAATCCATTATCCGGCGTTGGGTTCGAACTCACACTGCTTAAGGAAACCGAAACCAAGCATCGTCAGAGTGAAGCATTTACCAATCACGCTACCGTCGAATACAGCAATACGCCTTTTTATGATATAATATACTGCAGTATTTGTGAAACTGATCACAATGTTATGGTTTATTTTTAATTTTTTGCCATAAAACTATTGATAGTATGGTATCTTAAACTTAATAAATATCATTATCATAAATTTCATATTTAGAGGACCAGAATTTTTTAATAATGCCTAACAAGTATGTGAAGGTTTAATCCCTCGATGATAATGATTTCTTTCCTTAAAGTGATATTTAAATAAAAACGAATTATAATCACGAATACAGGAAAATTTGTAGTTTTACATTTAGATGTAGGTGAATTTGTGAAAGAAAAAATTTTGTAAATGAATAATAAAAAGAAGAAAGAAAGAAAAAAAATATGCACAAATTATTCATGATTGTTCATTTTTAAATTCGCGTTTTTTCTACAAATTACTTGCTACATCAGTCTTCACACTTTTTCTTTTAATATAAGAAAGCCTTAAAGACAAATATTTTTTTTTTTTTTGAACAAAATAAGCATTGTATCTAAATATGTTGTTTATGAATTGTGTTAAAGATAATAGCATGCAAATATCATTCACATCCCTAGAGTATTATTCCATAAAAATATAATTTCATAAGCTACCATAATTTAAATAATTTAACTGCTTATTATATAAAATAATAATATATTTATTGAATGTGGAAAGAAGTAGCATAAGCATATTTTCTTAAAGTAGATTCCATATGAAAAAATTTCTAAGTAGTGTAAGTGTCTGAATTTCTAAAGTGTCTGAAAATTCAAACGCGTTTTGCTGTCTGAAAATTCGCGTACTTACGTGTTTCAGACATTTTTGTGTCTGAATTGATATTTCAGACATATTTCTGTCTTAAATTAAAATATCTATAACGTCTAAGGTACATTTTAAGACATTTACGTGTCTTAAATGCCGTTTCAGTTGTTTTTATGTCTTACTTTAAGACCCTTTTATTTGCAGTGCGGGCAGAGAAAGAGCTGCCGTAGTCAGCGAGTACGCGATGCTTGGTCTAGAGCGATTCCAATGTAATTATTTTAGTTTTTATTTATAATGTGATGTGAAAAATAAATAATGATCCAATTCTTTTGGAGATTCATTTAAATATAGTGGCCAGCGAAGCGGGCGTAGCCTGCTAGTAGTCGATTATTCTTCGAAGTGATTAAGCAACCGTTATAATAAAAATTTAGTAGTAGATGTTGAATAAAAAAGTCCCCAAATCTGACATTGCTGGGCGAATTAAATAAATGAAAAGTGCAACAGAGCAACAAAAATGTGAAAGGTGTAATGGGGGGGGGGGGGGCTCTTACACTAAAACGATATTGTAAAGGAAAAAAAACTGATCCATCAGATTTATCCTTTTCTTCTTTAACATTGACTGTTAAAAACAACTTTTCAGAGCTCCGAGTATTGCGCAATACTGTTTGTGAATTCTCCCCCTCCCATCGAACTATGTCACGTGACTCTTTCAAAAAAGAGAACTGTGATTAACTTTTGTTTTAGTTGGAAGTGTGGTATTGCGGTGTACAAATATGTAGCAGTGGGCTCTCTAGCCGATTAACCAAAAATTTTAAAATTAATCAGTTTCATTTCTTTTGTAAATAGTTATTTCTTTTGTGTGCTGTGTATCATCGTAATGTGTCCGTGAAATTAAAAATTATGTTTTAAGTGTGACAATGAGTCAAGTCATCTGCTTTATAAATTTTAAGAACATTCTATTCTGCATTCGTTGTTTTAAAATATTAATTAATTTAGGAAAGCAAAAATATTTTCAGATGTGTAAATGAAAACTAGACATACTTCTTTTGTAAAAAGTCAGTATTGCTTTTAGGAAATCTACAGCCACTGACATTAATATTACGAAACGAAGGCTGAATCATATATTGTAATACTGGAATTACATACAGACACAAACTCGCACACGCGGAAACCCATATATATACATAATATGTAAAGTCAAAAGTATTTAATGTTGTAATAGTAGAAACATGATAAACATAATATCGCATATCGCATAAAGAAAGACGAAATAACATATAGTGCTATAAAATTACAATGTTACATCTCTTATAGAAAAAAGTGACACTTTTCACTCTACTAAACATTTTGCTATTCTTTGTAGAGAAAAATAATATAACTCTATTCAAATTTCTTCTTATACAATTTATGTTCTCTCAGCACAAACGTAAATGTGACATAAGAAATCAAAAATGCTAACAATCCTTTCTTTAACATTCAGATTCTTGAATACTTTATCTGCGAGGAAAATGTTTTCAAGTACCACTTTTATAAACAGCGTGGAATAGAATTTTTCCTAGTGTCGCTTGCAAAAATTTAAAAGTGTTTAATAGAATAAAGTTTAGAAAGATTTAAGTTTCATCTCGTAATGTAAGTGATTCTGTTTGTAAAACAGACAAATTTTGAAGTTTTCAAAAAAATTATTTTATTTCAAAAACACGCAGATATTTAGAAATATCAATAATGTCGTATTGTATGACATTATTATGAGCAACACGATACATACTTACAGGAATATAATTTTATTTATTTATTATTATATGTAAGTTCTTCTATATTGAATAGAAAATATTGGATTCGTAAAAACTTTCGACTTCCGGTTATTGATGGTTTTACACGTTTTTCTATCTCCAGAACAGGATTTGACAAAAAAAAAAAAAAAAAGTTTATCTGTCCATCCATCGTCTGGATGTGTGTGATAAATGTTTTGTGGCGTCTCAGTAGGTAATGTACAGGATTTTACGCAAATCTATATGCAGTTACCCATTGACACAAAATTCATCCATGTTCACTTTATCGAAAATTGTCGGACAAATACCCTTGCCCTCCAAAATTTCACAATTTTCCAAGTGAGAGTACAGCACAAAATTTCTTATAAATGTACATAATAAAACTATTTTTATATAGCCATTGTAAATTGAATAATAATAACAATAATAATAATAAAAGTAATAATGAATAATAAAAGTAATATAAGAAAAGTAATAAGCTGTATATGTTTTGTAAAATTGCCATAATGGCGGAACTTTTTTTTTCTCTGCTTTTATTTAAACAAATTTTTCCTTTTAGTTCTAATAAACTAAATTTATTTCGATTCTGTTTTATTTCCCTTACCATATTCGTGTAAATTATCTTATTTAAAAGTCCAACTTAACTTAAATTTCTGAAAGGATTTGAAGTTTATGAATAAGGTTAAGTTATTTAAATTATGATTTAATTATTTTTCTTTTTCAAAGCTCTTCTAGATTTAAACTAAGTATAGCTAAAAACACTGACTACGCTCCATTGTTACTGGATCTCTGCTAATTAATATATTTTATCGGATTATAAAATTAATGTTAACCCATAATCCAACCCGGATTATGGGCCATAAGTTACTGTTTTAGTGGTGATAGCTTAGATTGGTAATTATCATTTTGTTTTATCTAGTAAAGAGCTAAATGTTTAAAAGAAATTTGAAGATTTTTTTTTTTTTAAATGTGTATGAGGGAACGTTACTTTCAGAAATCTCTAAAGATTATTACTTTCTTCTATATGTAATATAGAGAAAGTATTGGATTCGCGAAAATTTTCGACCTCCGTTTTTTGATGGATTTACATGTTTTGGGATGTCTAGATTACGAATTAATATTTTTTAGAAAATGTCTGTCTGTCTGTCTGTCTGTATCATTTTTTTTTTGTGGACGCTGTATCTCACGAACCAATGAATGAAATTTAACCAAACTTGGTATTTAGTTACACCCTGACATGAACTGGTGCTGATTAGATTTTGGGATCAATAGCTCAACTGTGATCGCATTTTATGCAAATTTTTAACATGGCAGCATAGGACAAAATTCCGTATAAATGGGCATAATGAGAGTTATTTTACACTTGTGATTGAAAATTAATATGAATTATTGATAATAGTAGTAGTTAACTAGGAAAAAAATTTTGTGCATGTGGGGGCATCGGTTCCCCCCCCAGGGGGGGGAAGTACCCCCCGGGGAAGTAAATTTTCAAGATGGGTATCTTTCGAAAGGTCTCGTTGATAATAGTAATAGTTAACTGGGAAAAAAATTTGTGCATGTGGGGGCATCGGTTCCCCCCCACCGGGGGCAAAGTTTCAAGATGGGTATCTTCCGAAAGGTCTCGTCAATACCTTTAAAACGAATGGTTGAACCATGAATCTGTGATAATTTAAAACAAAGTTATCGATTTTTTTTACTTTTAACAAAAAAAAAAACTGATTTTTTTTTTTTTTTTTTTTTTTTTTCAAACGAAATTTTACCAAACTTGGTATTTAGTTGGTCTCCGACATAAATTGGTGCTGATTATATTTGGGGATCAATAGCTCAACAGGTGGCGCTGTGATAGCATTTTGTCTAAATTTTTAACATGGCAGTATAGGACAAAAATTCGTATAAATGTGCATAATAAGAGTTATTTTAAACTTGTGATTTTAAAATTAATATGAATTATTGATAATAGTAGTATGTAACTAGGAAAAAAAAATGTGCATGTGGGGGGCATCGCTTCCCCCCCCCCTAGGGGGGAAATACCCCCCCAGGGGGGGTAAAATTTCACAATGGGTATCTTTCGAAAGATCTCGTTGATAATAGTAGTAGTTAACTAGGAAAAAATTTTTGTGCATGTGGGGGCATTGCTTCCCCCCCTGGGGGGAAGTACCCCCGGGGGGGGGGTAAAATCCTATTTTTTTAACGAAATTTTACCAAACTTGGTATTTAGTTGGTCCCCGACATAAAGTGCTGCTGATTACATTTGGGATCAATAGCTCAACAGGTGGCGCTGTGATCGCATTTTTTCTAAATTTTTAACATCTCAGTATAGGACAAAATTTCGTATAAATGTATATAATGAGAGTTATTTTTAACTTGTGATTGTAAAATTAATATGAGTTATTGATAATAGTAATAGTTAACTAGGAAAAAAATTCTGTGCATGTGGGGGCATTGCTTCCCCCCCTGGGGGGGAAGTAATTTTTAAGATGGTAATCTTGAAAATTTAAGTAGTAAATTTTCAAGATGGATATCTTTCGAAAGATCTCGTCAATACCTTTAAAACGAATGGTTGAACTATAAATCTGTGATAATTTAAAACAAAGTTATCGATTTTTTTTTACTTTTAACAAAAAAAAAAAAAAAAAAAAAAAAAAACAGAAAAAAAATCGTTTTTTTTTTTTTTTTTTTTTTTTTTTTAAATATTGTTGCTGGTTGAATATGTATTACTTTTAACAAAAAAAAAAAAAACCTTAGAAAAAAATCGTATTTTTTTTTTTTTTTTTTTTTTTTAATATTGTTACTGATTGAATATGTATATAGGAAAATATAGAAGAAAGTCTTGTGGTGGCCACAACATACTAGTTTTTAATATTGAAGCGTAAATTAAGTAATCGAGTTTTGAAATTGAAAGTAATTTCTTTTTCTCTCTATTGAATAACCTGAAAATACACACATTATCGTAAAGGAAAAAGCTGTGTTTCTTTCTAGGTAGGTTCTTTCTACTAGGTTTCTTTTCATATTCACTTGAAGATTTTTTTTTTTTTTTTTTTTTTTTTTTCGAATTGGACTTAGAAACTGTGTGGACAATAGCATGATTAAATATGCATAAGGACTTTAATTGCAATTATTTTAAGTGTTGCATAATACATATTAATGTTTCTTTACCTTTTTATGCAAAGTGTTCTGGACAAAGGGAAAAATAAGCTGAAATCTTTAGACGAATTAATTAGACGGGGTGTTTCGAATGAATGGCTATAGTTTAATGTAGTTTCCCCTCTTTTCCTTTCTTGCCTTAGTGGTTTTTAAGACGCCATGGCTTCGTTTACACAGTACAGTATTGCTAAACTCACCCACACTAATTATGTGAGCTGGTCCCATGATATTAAATTCATCTTAATGGAGAAAGGTGTCTGGGTATCGTCACCGGAGAGGACGTTGAGCCTGATTACAAGCCAGGTGATGCAGTTCCATAAGAGGTAACTGAATGCCGTTCTAGAGCTCAAACAGCTTTAACAACCTTTTTTCTTAATTTGAGTGATAATTTTAAGCAGATAATTTATGGTTGCCTTACAGCCAAAGACGATTGGAATAAAATCAAGGAGCACTTTACTCCTGATAATAGAGCTCAGCATATGGCTCTCTTCTCTGAACTTTGCGCATGCAAAATTAAACCAAAGGAATCCGTGGATGTCTTTGCTGCCAGGTTACGTATCATAAGGGATCAACTCAAGGGAATTGGTGAAAAAATAGTAGAAATATATGTTAGTTTCCAATTTCTCAGGTACCTCCCAAATATCTTTGACTGTATAGTACAATATGTTTTAAGATGGGAGGATACTAAGTTTAAATTTGAGACAATAGTTACAGAATTAGTAGCGGAAGAAAGCCGACAAAGAGTCCGTGAGAAGGACAAGGTTGAGACTTATGAAGCCAATAAGGTAGCTACTAAATTTAGATTTAGAAAACGTGAAATTAAGTGTTTCAGGTGCGGACAGGTGGGACATGTAAGAAGCAGTTGCCGTACCAAGTTGAAAGAGGAGAACCCAGAAAAGAGGACCACCTTTGAAAAGAGCTCGGAAGAGGAATCAACGGATGCATCTAACAGTCCAAGGAGGAGTCATACAGCCCCTAAAACAAGTGGCATCATGAAGGGTAAGAAGGGAAGTGGTAATTCAAATTTTGATTTAAAACCCAAATCTTTCTTTGTCCAGGCCAATTTGTCACATGCTAGTGAGTTAAAAGATGTTTTTGTGTTTGACACGGCGGCGTCTCATCAATTTACTCACAATAGAAATATCTTAGAGGATTACACTCCTGTAAATGATGAGACGTTGTCTGTCGCTGTAGATGGTCTTAATTATCCCATAAAGGGAAAAGGGACCATGAAGTTGAGATTCGGCCAACAAATTTTGTCTTTTAAGGACACAATGTATATACCTAGCCTTAGAAGGAACTTAATAAAGTGGGCCTCGTATGGATATTTTTGGTGCTTCATTTCATGGCAAAAATGGGAAGGTGAAAGTATCAGATAGAAATAATGAATATCTTTTTACAGCCATTCTTAAAAACGGCCTTTATGTTACTGATGCAAAACAAGTTACTGAGAAGCGGTCAGTTAAATTTTCCGCAAACACTAAAACTGAATGGGGAATCGATAAATTAGATTTATGGCATCGTAGATACGGACATCATATAAGTCCGAGTTCAATTGAACGTATAAAGTGAAAAAATGTGGAAAAGGCCTTCCTCACCTGAACTTCAGTAATTACTCACGTGAAACTTGTATTTTGAATATGTTTAGAAGAGTTACATTTAAGAGGGAACATGAAATTAAATCTAAATCCCCGGGAGAAATGATACACACTGATGTTTGGGGTCCGACCAAGACAATTGGTCGTGATGGGGAGAGGTACTTTTTGTCAGTAATAGATGATTTTAGCCGGTGTGTGACTGCTTATCCCATGGTTTCGAAGCATGAAGGTAGTGATAGGTTACGCCAGCATATATTGCGGATGGAAAACTCCCTAAATACTCGTCTGAAACGTGTAAGATCGGACAATGGAAGTGAGTACTTAAGTAATGACCTATCTGATTTCTTCAAAGAAAAGGGTGTTAAGCATGGAAGGTCAAATGTCTACACGCCGGAACAAAACAGTTTGGCGGAACGGTTTAATAAAACTGTGCTAAACAACGTTAGGTCGATACTGGATGATAGTAAACTTCCGGATACATTTTGGCCTGAAACTTTAAGGTAATATTCGTATACTTGGAATCGTTCTTGTCCCAAAAGGACTAAATGCACACCTTTTCAAGGATATTATGGTAGAGTGCCATCAATCAAGCATTTAAGGCCTTTTGGTTGCACAGCTTATGTTGGCAAACCTCGCCAGCTGAGACAGTCTAAATTTGAGACACGTGCCAAAAAGGGTATCATGATAGGATACACGTCAAAAACACGGGGGTACAGGATCTTTATTCCAGAAGACGATAAAATTATAGAGTCTATAAACATCAGGTTTAATCAACAGGAACACGGAAGTTGTAGCACTGATAGTGGAAGCATCCTGGACCCTGATGTCTGTGATAAGAACATTCCGGTTGAACCTCCCAATCAGTATTTTGTCTCGTTAAATCCTCCACTCTTATCTGATGACGAATATGAGGGTGCCCAAACAGATGTGGAAGACGGCGTTCAGGATGAGCCCCGTACGGTTGAGTGGTATAGAGAGTTAAAACATCGGAAGGAAGAGCCTCGTGTCGACGTGTACTATTATGAAGTAGGAAAGAAGGAGAAATTAAATTCATTGTAAAGGTCGAAAGGTATTATCTACGTCATAACATTAAATTTGACAAGTCATATTTTAACTTCTCTGCAAAAGAAACTTTTGAAGGTATAGTGCGCGGTTCTCTCATTCCACCTAGTACTAGTGCAACGCAAGCATGACTAGGTCAGTCCACTTTGGTAATTCCAAGAACATTAAAACAAGCTAGGCTAAACACTTCTTGGCTTTCACCTGAAAGTGGTGAGTGGCAAAAGGCCATGGTAAAAGAAATCCACACCATGAAGGCTCGTAAGGTGTGGAAATTGGTTAACCTCCCTCCTGGTAAAGAGATTGTCGGTTGTAGGTGGGTATTTAATGTAAAAAGAGATGAGACGGGACAAGTTGTACGGCACGAGGCACGCCTTGTGGTGCACGATTTAAGCAAATACGAGGCGACTCGTATGATGAAACAATCCCGCCCGTGGTAAATTTCTACGTTATACGTCTGTTCTTCTCTTTGCTAGTTAGCCATTTAGGCTGGGACCACCTGCAATGCGACGTAGAAGCAGCATACTTGTATGTACCCTGAAAAGGGACATTTATATGTCCCAACCATCAGGCTTTGAGATTTCAGGAAAGGAGCACATGGTATGCAAGCTAGAAAAGGCCTTGTACGGTCTTTGTCAGTCTAGTCGGATGTGGTTCTTTGAAATAGATCGAAAACTACAGTCTTTAGGGTTTATAAAATTTAAAGAGTGCAATTGTGTATACAAGCGTAACTCGAACCTCTTCCTTTTGCTCTATGTGGATGATATTGTGCTGTTCGCACCCAATAAACACATTATCGACCACGGTTTAAACCTGTTAAAATCGTGCTTTGATTTAAAGGTAATAGGTCGAAATAAAAGGTTACTGGGTGTCGAGTTTGAGCACAATGACAATCAGATAAATATCCACCAAAGGTTATACATCGAAGATGTGTACGAGAGGTTCAGGTCTTTTAAACCGCCTGTATCTTCCTTGCCAGTTGCTAAAGGCATAATTTACTCTAAAACCCAAAGTCCAGCTACGTTTGAGGAAAGATCAGAGATGGTTAACATGCCATATCGTAGTTTGTTAGGTTGCTAGTCATTTTTGGCGAATCGTACCAGGTCGGATTTAAGCTATGCGGTTAATTTGATGAGTCCATTTCAGGAGAATCCTGGCCCAACGCATTGGTATGGCTTGTTGCGGATACTAGGATATGTAAAAGGCACAGAAAGCTACAAGTTAAGACTACAGGCAAACTCGACTGAATTCGTTGGGTACTCTGACGCTGACTTTGCGTGTAATAAAGACGACAGGACTTCCGTTGGCGGCCATTTAGTGTTTCTTGGTGACGCTCCAATTAGCTGGCGCACATTTAAAAAGAAATGCGTTAGCCTTTCGTCAATGGAGTCTGAGTTCGTTGCGCTAACCGAAGCTACAAAGGACTTATTGTGGTATGACCACATTTTAACAGAATGTTGGGAGTACAAATTGGGAGTACACAGAAGACTAAACAGGCGACATTATTGGTTGACAATATATCCGCTATAAATTTTGTAAAATCATGTATTGAAAATGCGCGCACTAAGCACATTGATGTGCGGTTATTCTTTGTGCGTGTCCTTGTTTATAAAGATCTCTTTCAAATTAAATATGTTCCCAGTAAAGGAAATTTCACCAAGCCCCAGACTAGAGCCGATCTTGCTAAATTTATAAAAGCTTTATTTTTGTTGGTGTAATTTGTATATATTTATATGTATTTAATAATTAGAAAAGTGTAATTTCTGTAAGCTGAGATAGTTTTTTTTTTTTTTTTGTAGTTTATTTATAGTAGAAAATAAAGAACAATTTGCACTATGAACTATTAGTATGTAATGGACGTTTTAGTATATTTTTCTCTTCTGGAAGTGAGGGGCCATTGTCAAGATACGGGACAATCAGATATTGACAATCGGACTTCCATCGGAAAAATAACCATCTAGTCTCTTCATTCTGACTCCATGTTACAGAATCCGTAATGATCGCCAGCGGCTTCATTTCTTCTGAATTACCTTCCTCCAACGCAAGCCGCAACTACAGTGAATCCAATGCATGAATGGTTCTTCAGCAGAATTCCCCAGGGGGCGCATTGCGTCAGTATGTAAATACAAGTACTTGGAAGAAGTATAAATACTTCAGGCAGACTGTGATGAGTGGCTTGCTTCCTGGCTGAATTACTTCGATTCTTTGGTTTTTCCTAGCCTGCAGATAGAGATTATCCTGTGGCAGTTGTTCTTTTTCAGTTTTTTCAGAAGGGAAGAAATAGCACTAAGCTGGTGCAAAAGCTGCATATGTTTTGTAAAATTGCCATAATGGCTGAACTTTTTTATTTCTCTGTTTTTATTTAAACAAATTTTTCCTTTTGGTTTTTACAAACTAAATTTATTTTGATTCTGTTTTATTTTCCTTACCATATGTGTGTAAATTATATTATTTAAAGGCCCAACTTGGAAAAGTTTTTCGGGACTACTTAAACAAGCATTTAATCCAGGGATCTTACATGATTTTATTGGCAAAAAGTTCACTAGAATTTTGATAAGTATTGTACAAAAAATAGAGAAATTAAAAAGAAAAATCTACGCCAGCTAGCCTCAGACTCCCTATGTTCCAGATATGACACATTCTGAATTGAAGGGTAAACAAAAAAAGAAAAAAAAGAACTGTCAAAAATAAAATAAACTATCCATATTTTGTGAATTATTGAAAAAAAAAAAAAAACAACAAAATATACTTATTTAAAAGATACTCTTAGAAAATAGAAATATTTTGGTGCATATCACTATATTTAACACTTTGACTGCCAAGCCAAAATTGCAAATGTTCACCACGGGGCCAATTTTTTTTTTTGTTTTTTTTTGTTTTTTTTTGCGTAATTTGTACAGTCGGTAACAAAAGTGTCCGAACACTAGCAAAAATTCCTATCTAAGAAAAGTACACTTCATACGGTTTCTTTAAATAAATCCTAATCGAATTATGTTCTTACACTGACTAAGAACAGTATTCGACAAGGATTTGTTTAATAAAACCGTATGAAGTGTACTTTTTTTATATAGGAATTTTTTCTAGTGTTCGGACACTTTTGTTACCGACTGTATATATATTTCAACATAAAACTATATTTTTCAATCTAATTCATTTTCAAAACATGGGGAGATTTTCATCCTCCAACAATCAAACTCCTGTACGATTTTCATGTAACTGATATCGTTTTTATAGCCAAGGACTGAAGTGTTGAAACACTGTCCCAAAGGAAACATCACTGGCTATCACATATAATAGCCATGACAGTCAAAGTGTTAAAATGATTTTACTAAAAGTTTTAAAATTTATATTTATTGCTTTATAGAGATGTCCTTGGAGAAATTTTGGAATTGAAAATTCACTAGATGGAATGCAAAATGCATTATTTTTTATTTCGATTTATTTGAGGCAGACTTAATATGAAATTCAGAAATTAGTATAAAAATAAGAAGTTTTGAAAAATTTGGTTATATGCATCTAAACATACGTACACAAAATCATGCATATATGGATGCATAATTACGCATAAATTGGTTTGTCTTTTGTAAAATGTTGCATTTAAATAAAACACATATACAATCCTCCATTATAAATAAATCTATGCCCATTTTTATGTACAATTTTATTTTTTTAACCTTATGCAGAATTTTGATTTATTATATTTTTCGCATCATATTTCTTTTTTGCGTAGGATTCAAATACAGGATTTATTTCATACCTCAGATTATTTCTAGGATTTCGTTTCAGAGCCCGAAAGTGAAATATTTGCATGTCCATTTTCATATTATGGTAAATGATGGTAATATGTAGAATGGAATATTTGATTCGACATAGGTATGAATAAATATGAAATAATAATAATAATTGATGTTTTATATTTTGTAAAATATTGATATTTTGCAGAAATATAATATTTCACTTGCTGATAAATCTGAATTTAATAATAATAATAATAATAATGATAATAATAATAATATATATATATATATATATATATATATATATATATATATACGAAAGTTTAAAATTAAATACACACATTTAAATTAATGAAAAATCATTCATAAAAAAATAATTTTTAAATACAAATATTGCTTTAATGTACTGTAAAAATAGATATCACCTTAAACATATTTTTAATTTTATTTTCTCAAATTAAAATAATATCAACTATACCAATATTAACTAAGATGATTACTTTCTCTTACCCATAAGGTAGAGAAAGTATTGTTTTGGGGTCAAATTTTCGAACGCGAGATTTTGTTATATTTACACGTTTTGAGGTCCCCTGAATACGAAAATCATGTTTTTAGCAAATGGTCTGTGTGTGTGTGTGTCTGTGTGTGTGTCTGTGTGTATGTATGTGTGTGTGTCTGTCTGTTATAAGCATATCTCAAGAAAAAATAGTAGCAGACAGTCCAAACTTGGTATTCTAAATGTGTATCATATATAGATGCTACAGTAAGCTTTTCGTTAAGATCAAGCAAATGGTTCGTGCACAGGGACAATCAAGAGAATTCTAATACATTACGTCTATGGGGGGAAATTGCACGTAAGTAGAGTTTAACGTCTATAGACTGCACTAAACCAAATGAAACGAATATATATATATTGTAATAGAGATAGTCAACTGGGAAAAATTTTTGTGTATATAGGAGCCTCCCCCCCCCCCTGGGTGGGAAGTCTCCCCTCGAGGGGAGTAAATTTTCATGATGGGTATCTGTCAAAATAGCTCGTCAATACCTTTAAAACAAATGGTTGAACCATCGATCTGCAATAATTTAAAACAAATTTATCGATTTTTTTCACTTTTAACGAAAAAAAAAAAAAAAAAAAAAAAATATTTTTAAGTTTTTTTTTTTTTTTTTTTTTTTTTTTTTTTCG
This sequence comes from Salticus scenicus, assembly GCA_963930645.1. Classification (NCBI taxonomy): domain Eukaryota; kingdom Metazoa; phylum Arthropoda; class Arachnida; order Araneae; family Salticidae; genus Salticus; species Salticus scenicus. The sequence goes on along the minus strand of OZ005661.1, from coordinate 59,567,773 downwards.
TTAAAAGTGAAAAAAAAATCAATAACTTTGTTTTAAATTATTGCAGATCGATGGTTCAACCATTTGTTTTAAAGGTATTGACGAGCTATTTTGAAAGATACTCATCATGAAAATTTACTCCCCTCGAGGGGGGACTTCCCACCCAGGGGGGGGGGGAGGGCGAGGTTCCTACATACACAAAAAATTTTTCCCAGTTGACTATCTCTATTACAAAATATATATATTCGTTTCATTTGGTTTAGTGCAGTTCTATAGACGTTAAACTCTACTTACCTACAATTTCCCCCCATAGACGTAATGTATTAGAATTCTCTTGATTGTCCCTGTACACGAACCATTTGCTTGATCTTAACGAAAAGCTTACTGTAGCATCTATATATGATACACATTTAGAATACCAAGTTTGGACTGTCTGCTACTATTTTTTCTTGGGATATGCTGATAACAGACAGACACACACACATACATACACACATACATACAGACACACATACACACAGACACACACACGGACCATTTGCTAAAGACATGATTTTCATATTAAGGGACCTCAAAACGTGTAAATATAACAAAATCTCGCGTTCGAAAATTTGACCCCAAAACAATACTTTCTCTAACTTATGGGTAAGAGAAAGTAATCATCTTAGTTAATATTGGTATAGTTGATATTATTTTAATTTGAGAAAATAAAATTAAAAATATGTTTAAGGTGATATCTATTTTTACATTACATTAAAGCAATATAGACTTCTATTTAAAAATTAATTTTTTATGAATGATTTTTCATTAATTTAAATGTGTGTATTTAATTTTAAACTTTCGTATATATATATATATATATATATATATATATATATATATATTATTATTATTATTATTATTATTATTATTATTATCATTATTATTATTATTATTATTAAATTCAGATTTATCAGCAAATGAAATATTATATTTCTGCAAAATATCAATATTTTACATAATATAAAACATCAATTATTATTATTTTTTCATATTTATTCATACCTATGTCGAATCAAATATTCCATTCTACATATTACCATCATTTATCATAATATGAAAATGGAAATGCAAATATTTCACTTTTGGGCTCTGAAACGGAATCCTAGAAATAATCTGAGGTATGAAATAAATCCTGTATTTGAATCCTACGCAAAAAAGAAATATGAAGCGAAAAATATAATAAATCAAAATTCTGCATAAGGTTAAAAAAATAAAATTGTACATAAAAATGGGCATAGATTTATTTATAATGGAGGATTGTATATGTGTTTTATTTAAATGCAACATTTTACAAAAGACAAACCAATTTATGCGTAATTATGCATCCATATATGCATGGTTTTATGTACGTATGTTTAGATGCATATAACCAAATTTTTCACAACTTCTAATTTTTATACTAATTTCTGAATTTCATATTAAGTCTGCCTCAAATAAATCGAAATAAAAAATGCATTTGTTTGTTCGCAATTTCTTACACTATGCACACTTGAGCTACATTGCACACGTTGTAGCGAAGCTGGTGAGACATACGCTATATAGTTCAAAATACGGTTACTTGATACTTTTTAATTTGTTGTAAAGATCTTGGTCTGAAGTATGTCCCATTGTAATATCTTTACAATCTGAAGAAAATAAAACGTCATCTGGTGAAAAACAGCGGAATTAGCGCTCCTATCTCAAAAACGGTTCAAGATGGGAGAAAAGTTAATTACGAAGTTGTAGATCATCATCGATTTACTGCAAAAAAAAAAAAAAAAAAAAAAAAAACAGTATTTAGACATTATTGCTAAAAATAGAAAGCTTAAAACGTGCAGTTGTTTGTTAGCAATTTCCTACACTGTGCACATTTGAACTACGTTGCACACTTTGCAGCGTAGCGGATGACACGTATACTCTGTGGTTCAAAGTACTGTTGCTGTAAGCGGTCACATTGATTAGTGCAAAGTCGTTTTCAACCAACTTCAGAAAGGAGAGTGTTCTTAAAACAGGAATAAACTACTACGTCAGAAACGCCAAAGAAAAATTATTGAGGTGCATACAGCTGTTTCGGTAGCCTAAAGCGTACCGTCTTCAGTGCAAAAAGAATTCTTTCTTTTCTTTTATTCTTTTCTTCTTATTCTTTTTGCACTGAAGACGGTACGCTTTAGGCTACCGAAACAGCTGTATGCACCTCAATAATTTTTCTTTGGCGTTTCTGACGTAGTAGTTTATTCCTGTTTTAATATTCCAACGCCAAGTCTCCTGCTATTATTATGAGAGTGTTCTTAATTCGAGCTATGTGTTGTTGGTGTTTGTAAGCTTATAACTTCGTAAAAGATGCTCTAATTAACCGACTTCAAAAAGGAGGAGGTTCTCAATTCAAAGCGTATGTTTTTTTTGTTTTTGTTTGTTAGCTCATAACTTCTGAATGGATTATCCGATTTTCATACTTTTTGTTTTATTGTAAAGGTCTTGGTCTGAAATACGTCCCATTGTAATATCTTTACGATCAAAAGGGTGTTCAAAAAAGTCAGTCCCGACTCTTTTAACTGCTGAACAGCTGATGCCTAGTCATAAAAGTGGTATGTAGGTATAGTAAAGTGGAGATGTGCTACGAGATTGAACCGACTACAGCGCCAGCTGGTGGAAAACAGTGGAGTTAACTTTCCTATCTCGGTAACGGTTAAAGACTGGGAAGAAAGTGAATTATAAAATTACAGATCATCATCGATTTAGTACGAAAAGATAGTTTAAACATTACTGCTAAAAACAGAACGCTTAAAACATGCATTTGTTTGTTCACAATTTTCTTTTTTGTGCACACTTGAACGACATTGCATATGTTGTAGCGTAGCGGGTGACATTTATGCTATGTAAAATTCAATGTATGGTTATTGTAAGCTGTCACATCGATTAACGCATAGACGTTTTAAACCGACATCATAAAGGAAGAGGTTCTCAATACAAACCATGTTTCTCATTGTTGTTGTTGTTGAAATTTGTTAGCTTTTAACTTCGTAAGAGATGATTTAATTTTAATACTTTTTTGTTCTAATGATCTTGGCCTGAAATAGGTTACATTATGATTTCATTAAGATATAAACAAATTACAGTATACTCACAAAAGTCTGTTCTCCCTCTAACTGCTGAACGCATGCAGCTACACTGGTAAAAGCAGTATGTAAGTATCGATGTTGAAACTTCTGTCCGTCTGCTGCAATGCATATTTTGCTTTCTGTCTGAACTTTACGCTGCGCAATTTCCAGCGCAGCGGGTGACACGTATTCACTGTAAAATTCAATATATATGCCTAACAGAATTTTTGGTTACGAATACAGCGTATTCGTTCTTTACATTTCTAAAGACTTTTTAACTTAACGTATGTCCTTTCAATAGATAGTTTTTTGCTCATATCTGATAAAGGCAAGGAAAGTGACACAACTTAAAAATGCAGCATTTGAGAAAAATCAACTTAAATATAACTTGACTAGAATAAAACTGGCACAACTGTCTCTCGAGTGGATAACTGTCTATACAGAGATGTAACTTTTTTGTTCACATGGGTGCATTTCATGTATTTTTCAGTGATATAAACTATTTTTTGAGTTATGTCACTTTTCTTGGAAGTTGTGATTTGTGAAGCTGCCGTTGAACGGCTTTTAATGTTCTGCTATATGAATAAGTTTTCACTGAAAAGAGAAAAATAAAATATTTTGTAAGAAAAATAGAAAAAAGCAACTACTATTCAAAAAAAAAAAAAAGTTTGAAATGAAACTGTAAATTGCGCCTAAAAGTATAAAATAATTTCCTTCGCCAAACAACCTATAACACTACAATTAATCATAACTTTTGAAGTCGGCGCAAAATTAAATAAACATTTATGACTTTATTCATTACAAATATCAAATGCCATTCAATATCTCACATTCTCACCTGCAAAACGAAGCCGAAAACTACTTTGATTCAAGAGAACAAATAACATTTCGTAAGCAGCAAAAGTTGGCGAAGATGCTGGTATCTGACGTCCTTGGTGAAAGAAAAATCGCAAAATTATCTGGTAAACATGTATAATTTCTTTGGGATATCATGATTATTTTGATAAGGTATATTAAGAGAGTAATCAAGATTATGAAACAATACATCGCACAATATATATTATGAAAATATTCATCTTGCGTATATTTTTGTATTACGTTTTTATCGCCAAATCCAAAAGCAACCAAGGATGATAGTTATCAAAGCTATACCAAATTTGCAAAGGAAACTCTGAATTCGTAGAAACATAAATACCGCATTGTAAAGAATGTTCACTTTTCTATGTAGATGCTACTAATGGACCAATTGTATATAGTGATAAAATAATAAAGGAAACATGAAAATGGATCATTCGAGACAACAGCATTTCTTGCTACCGACCTAAAAAAAACATTTAAAAACTAATTAAATTTTATTTAATTTTGCGCCGACTTCAAAAGTTATGATTAATTGTAGTGTTTATAGGTTGTTTGGCGAAGGAAATGATTTTATACTTTAAGGCGCAATTTACAGTTTCACTTAATGCTTTTTTTTTTTTTTTAGTTGTCTGAATAGTAGTTGCTTTTTGGAGCCGGTTCTATTTTTTCTTTACAAAAAGATTTTATCAAATATGAATTTTCGATCCCGCTTTAAGCTTCTGCCAAAACTTGGCAAAATAATGAGTATACACACTCAATGTTAAAAAAAAAAAAATAATTGTCTTAAGAGACTTTAAACAATGAGATTAAGATAAAACTCGTTATCGAAAAATTTGTCTGAATGCAATACTTCCATTGCATACGGTAATTAGAGAATAGGAATAAAAAGATTAAATAATGAGAGGATACAATATTAAAGTATTAATACACTATAGTTATTAAAATAATTTTTACAGTTTAAATAATGAAACGTAAAACACTTTAAATGTACTGCATTTTTTTAAATTATATATATATATATATATATATATATATATATATATATATACTAGCTGACCCGACAAACGTTGTTTTGTCATATAAATTATTTCTAGAGAATATTTTGCTAGAAAAAAATGACTAACCTATTGTAAGTGCGTAAGGATATGGTATATAAGTGAAACAGGTATGGAGCGCTGTGAACGGTGACTGTGAATTCCGATTATAACGCATAAGGCATACCGAAATTTTCGCTACTTGCTTCTTGCTACTTGCTACTTGGTACTTTCTGCTTTCTACTTGTTATTTAAAACCTCCGCTGAATGTCAAACAGCACAAAATTTTATTTCATACGGCAAATATTTCAATTTATGAGAGAATCTCTGATAGCAACGAATTCCACATGAAAATTCCGTCTTTTTTGAATAAGCTGTAACATTCTGGACCGATTTGATGAAAATTTTTATCAAAAAGTTATTACAATATCTAACATCATTGCATGTACATTTATCGCAATTCAATCAATCAATGCATGTGAGTATGTGTATAGTATGAGCGAAGTGAGATGTAGAGTTCGTATTAAATAAAAACTTAAACTCGTTTTAATTAAAGGTGAAAAAGTTGAAACTCAATTTATTTTATAACAGGTATATTTTTTTAATCTATAAAAACTTAATTTATCGTAGTGCCATTGGATTTACAATATTTTGGGTTAATCCTTGAGGAGTATACACAAACAAATTCGAAGGTTTTCCAACCCTGGAACACGCAACATATAATTGGCCGTGAGAAAAGCACGGATTTTCTAAATCTAAGCCACAAATTGGAACCCCTTTGGTGACTCTAAATATTTTAAGCCATTTTTGCGATGAATTGAAATGGCTATCTCGTTTGTGGAACAAAAGATCTTGGCGAGAAGCGTCCGAGCTACTTCGGTGCCAAACTTCAAATTTTGCCAAAGGGATCCGATACTAAAGGTGTTCCATACAAAAAATAAATAAATAAAATATCAGTGAGATACACACGCACAAAAGTATGGAACCCCATTGGTAAATTTAAATATTTTAAGCCATTTTTGCGATGAATTGAAATGGCTATCTCAATTGTGGAACTAAAGATCTTGGCGAGAAGCGTCCGATCTACCTCGGTGCCAAATTTTCCAAACAAAAAATAAATAAATAAAATATCAGTGACATACACACGCTCAAAAGTATGGGACCCCTATGGTGACTTTAAATATTTTAAGCCATTTTTGCGATGAACTGAAATGGCTATCCCAATTGTGGAACTAAAGATCTTGGCGAGAAGCGTCCGAGCTACTTCGGTGCCAAATTTCAAATTTTGCCAAAGGGATCCGATACTAAAGGTGTTCCATTCAAAAAATAAATAAATAAAATATAATAAATTAGCCACACAAACAAATTTGTAGGTTAGGGTGGTTGTTAATCAACGCGCGTGTAAATTTGATAGAAAATTATATAAAATACTCACTCCACTTCCGCACTAAATTTGCAAAATGTATAGTTTTTATGCACACTTCAAAACTCTTCAAACACTAATTACATCTTGATGTAATATTTCAAATAGGACACAATTTTTTGTATAACAATAATAGCACGAAGTTACAAAATATTTTCCTGGATTTGATCGCAGCACCAACTGTCGGGACAAACTGGAATTACAATAGAATATACGCAAGCGAAGTGTGACGTCACTGACCGTCAGTGGATGCAAGAAAAAGATATCCTATGTTAATCTCCCATTGGATTTTTTATAAAAAATTATTAAAAATCGAGGATAATTATTTCTCGATTTTAATCCCCGTATTTGGGTATAGATATGTATTAGTTATCGTATGCATGTGTTAGATTGAGTTTTTTTGCTCTCAAATTGACAAAATTTTAATTTTAAATTTCAAAACTCTATCTTCCTTGGCGTTTTTTGTATTTGGCGATCAAAAACGTAATACGAAAATATACATGCCAGATGTATATTTTCGTAATATGTATTGTACGAAATTGTTTCATATTATTCATTACTCTCTTAATATAAGTTGTTGAAATAACCATTATTTTTGAAAGAAATTAAATATGTTCGCCAGATGATATGGCAATATTTTTTTTCCGCCAAGGATGACAGAGTTTTGAGATTAAAAATTCAAATTTTATCAATTTTACAGCAAAATCAACTCAATCTAACGCATGCACATGATAACTAATACATATCTATACCCAAATATGGGGATTAAAATCGGGAAATAATTTTACTCGATTTTTATTAATTTAAAATCCAATGGGCGATTAACATAGGAAATATTTTTCTTGCTTCCACGGACGGCCAGTGACGTCATCACTTCGCTTGCGTATTATTAAATATTCGATATTACGATCGTAGCGCAGTCTGCCGGATCCAATGTGAAACATTCCAAAATCAACAACAATTTATAAGTGATAAATTAATTAAATAAACAATTTTAATTGGACTGAATTGTAAATCTAAACCATTCTCGAATCCACCTGAAGACACACAAAAAATTTCATTAAACTCGGTCCAGCCGTTTAGGAGGAGTTCAGTGACATACACACGAACAAAATATATATAAAGATATATATATACTAGCTGACCCGACAAACGTTGTTTTGTCATATAAATTATTTCTAGAGAATATTTTGCTAGAAAAAAATAACTAACTTATTGTAAGTGTGTAAGGATGTGGTATATAAGTGGAAGATGTATGGAGCGCTATGAACGGTGAAAGAATATAAAAATAACAAAACACCAATCATTTATTTTTTTAATTTATTAAAATTGATTGTTTAAAATTATATACATATCGCTACTTATAACAATATTACTCAAAAACAATATAAATCCCTTAATGCAACAGAGTGTACAATATTTTTTGTTATTCCATCTTTCACCAATGCAAACAAACTGGATGGTTTTCCCACTCGAGAGCCACGTATAATTGTCCGTGTGAAAAACATGATGTGCTCAAATCTAAGCCACAGACAGACATCGTTTGGCCCTGAGACTTATTGATAGTCATTGCAAATGCCAATCTGATGGGAAATTGAGGGCGTTTAAATTGAATTGGCACATCTGTGGGTATAATAGGGATTCGCAGTAGTAATATATTTTCACCTCGGAATTTGTCATTTAAAATGATAACTTCGATAACATTTTTCATTATTTTTTTATGATTAATCGCGTGCCGTTGCACAACCGTTGTGGGTTCAAATTACGAAGCAAAGTAACCGGAGATCCAACCTTCAGTTGTAAAATATGCGGTGGCATGCCTGGTAGATCCAATGAGTTTAAAAACTTTGTTGGATAATTTACAGCTTCGGTGGCATCGCAAACTGTATCATTAGATTTGTATGACACCAAGTCTCCTGGTAACAAATGTTGTATCTTGAGATTCAATTCGTTGACGTCCACATTTTTTGCTGCTAAAATTGCTCTTTCTGCCAGCCACTCATGATTTGTGTATAGTCTGTGTACATCGGGAAATATCTGGTCAATAAGAGCATCTTGAGAATCAATGATTGTGCAGAAATCGGTCGGTAATTTTATGCATCCAGTTTCATCTGTAGTAACTTTTCCATCGCCGATATCTAACAATTGTTTTGAGAATGTTTCAGCGGATGGATCTTGAAGCTTTTGAACGCACAAATTTACTTTCAGTTGTACTTTTTCAACATTACGCCACAATGACGATGATTTTAAGCACGCGTTGATCTCATCAGCGTATGTTGAACGCGGAATAACGGGAAGTGCTTGTCTGAAATCACCTGAAAAGGGTAACAGAGTGCCGCCAAATAGTTTGTCGTTGTTTTTTATATCTTTCAATGTCCTTTTCGACGCCTCAATCGAATGTTTGTGTGCCGTAGTGCATTCATCCCAGATAAGAATTTTACACTATTTCAGCACTGTGGCCATGGACGATTGTTCTTTTATGTTGCACACTGCGTCGGGGTTATTTTGAATATTTAGTGGCAGTTTAAATAATGAATGAGCTGTTCTGCCTCCATCCAATAAAGTTGCCGCAATGCCAGATGATGCAACAGCCAATGCGATGCCATTATTTGATCGTATTTCGGCGAGAATTAGCGAAATAAGGAATGTTTTGCCAGTTCAACCTGGTGCACCCAAAAAAAAAAAAAAAAAAAAAAAAAAAAGAATCCACCTTGTCCTGCCAAAACTGCGAGCATGATGCGGTCGTAAATTGTTCTTTGTTCTTCATTCATTAGTGGGACATTGCGAGCAACAATCGCTGCCATTTCTACAGTATTGTATTGTAGTTCACGATTCAATTCAGTGCTTATTAAATCAGATGCATTTCGATTTGTTGAATGCATACCGAAATGACTGAGTGGTAAGTTGGCAATGATAATGCAAAGATCTTCAATAGCAATCAATGCTTCATTGTACATAGCGTCACTGAATACTATCGTTAGATCGTTGCACCGTGAACGATGTTGATGCAATATATCATCAGTCATTGAATCTTTGTGATTATCCCATAATGTCTCTGCTCTGGCCGGGAAACATGTAGTCAACACTATAGCGAATAGTAGACGAATTTGTTTTGCTGTACAGTTCAGTCCTACTTCAGCAAGCATACACTCCCACTGGTTGTCGTCTTCCAGCAAGCCGAGTGCAAGGCATGCATCTTTATACGTTGGATACTGTTGTCCATTCACTTTACGTAAATCTTGAAATGACAAAGGGCCGATGACATTAACCAATAACAGTCGAAGATAAAAGCACTCAGTCTGCCTTGAATTGACTGTAAATACTCGTCCCAAGGTGTTTAATTTGAATAAACCGGGACATGCATCAATCGGCGTGCCTTGCTTGCGGGGCATCAATTTTTTTGTTGGAGCCCATGTAAAATAGCGTGGTACTTCTGAATAGAGTAATGTCCGTGCAAAAGCACCAAAAGCATCCGCACGATTACACAATTCAAAAAATTCGGTGAGTGTAGTTTTTGGTGGATTTATAGCACGATCAATCGCTGTCTCGCTCGTGAAATATACGCGATGGCCATTTTCAAGATGGACGGCTAATTGAAGAACTGCTGGATCCCGTTCATGAATTGGAAAACCAAAGATACGCCAAACAGCTTCATTCGAGCTGACGTACCGGCCAATTTGGTAAAGTGTTATTTCATCGTTGTTATTCACCGGAGGAGCATTCACATTGGTATTTTCAACTCGAAATACAGCCATATCACTGCCTTTATTCACATACTTGCTAATGTATTTGATGCTCTTCACTGAACTGCAGAACTGAACATTAATATGAGCACCAAAAATAAATTAAAAAAAACTGGCGTACAGACAATAGCAAGAAATTCAAACTTCTTCACACACCATAAATTTTAAATCAGCACAACCGCTTTCGAAAGGAGGTAGAATTTCTTCATCAGGTGCAAACACGTGCAACTGCCTTGGAGTCAAAAGCAAGACTGAAAGCAGGACAAAATCCAGAGGGGGAGGAGCAACACAAACAACCAATAGGAAGCAACATGCAGGACAGGACCAATCAGAGAGGAATACACGTACACACACACCACAAAATGAGGAGGGAGGAAAGGAGTAAACAATTATTTTTTTTTTCAATAATATTAAACTAATAAGTAAATTTAATAAAATTTATCCATTAATTATTATTATTTTTATTTAAATTAGAATTATTTTATTATAATTAATATGATGTTATAAACATAATTAAGGAAATTATTTAATTGAATTAAACAAAGTGATAAAATTGTCAATGAAAAATCTGATTCCACTTTGCTGTCTACAGCCTGGAAAAATTTGTTTAATTCAATTAAATAATTTCCTTCATTATGTTTATAACATCATATTAGTTATAATAAAATAGTTCTAATTTAAATAAAAAAAATAATAATTAATGGATAAATTTTATTAAATTTACTTATTAGTTTAATATTATTGAAAAAAAAAATAATAATTGTTTGCTCCTTTCCTCCCTCCTCATTTTGTGGTGTGTGTGTACGTGTGTTCCTCTCTGATTGGTCCTGTCCTGCATGTTGCTTCCTATTGGTTGTTTGTGTTGCTCCTCCCCCTCTGGATTTTGTCATGCTTTCAGTCTTGCTTTTGCCTCCAAGGCAGTTGCACGTGTTTGCACCTGATGAAGAAAGGCTACGTCCTTCGAAACCGGTTGTGCTGATTTAAAATTTATGGTGTGTGAAGAAGTTTGAATTTCTTGCTATTAATATGAGCATTGAATGTTTTGCTCAGCAGAGGCGAATATGGGACCACCCAACGGTTATCAATGTCAATATCTATGTTGTTGACATAGATGACCGCCATAGATGATAAGATTGTCCGCCATTATCGGGATTTCTTCGACGATATATTGGATATCCGTCAACATTTGTGATCGTGAAATTTTTCGGAAAACTTTTAGTACATTTTCCATCTGCACAAATAATAATGGCCTAAAAATTCATTTTTCATTTCAACATTAAATAAATTCTGACATCGTGTTTACGACAACTCACGCCATCTAGGTGGAAAAGTTGTTGAAAGAGTTGGTTAAAAATTAATTAAGAAAGAACTAATTAAGTTACAACTTTCATTTGTAAATCTAAACCATTCTCGAATCCACCTGAAGACACACAAAAAATTTCATTAAACTCAGTCCAGCCGTTTAGGAGGAGTTCAGTGACATACACACGCACAAAAGAAATATATATATAAAGATATGTATAAACAAAACTTTGATACAAATAATATTATTTTAACGTCAGAAGTAATAAATAAAAGACCAATTTAGAGTTAAATAAAATCATTTTTAAAAAGAATCTAATCCTGTTTTATTAATTTTTTCTTACGTTCTTTCATTCTTAAAAATAATTTGTGAGAATAGTTGTGTGTAAATATCGAAATTTCATTCGCATTCTCCAATCTCCACACATAACAAAGGAAGATTTTTGTGTGTGTTTTTGTTTCACTTTATTTGTAGGCAAACGGTTGATTGAACAGCTATATAATCTTGGCCTCTTCCCTGATGCAGCTTGAAGCCCGATTTCTAAAATTGAGATTAGTTTTTTTATTAGTTAAATTCTATAAATTTCTCAAATTATCGGCTCTAGAGATAGAAACACAAAAGTAAAACGAATTTTCGTAGCAAGTTTAGTTGGCTAGTACGTCAGGCTAATAACGTGAAGGCCTTGGGCTAGATCCTTCAAAAGCAAGTGTGTTACTTTTCGGAGATAATTGATAGAAAATATCCAATTGTTTCTCTTGATGCACCTAGAGGCCCGATTTTAAGAATTATTTGAATAGTTTTTTTTTTTTTTTTTTTTTTTTTTAACCTGGAGAGAATGCCTGTTGCTGCCACCTATTGTCAGAGAGTGAAGATGATAATGGAACACCATTAATCATCCAGTTAGAAACTAAATTGAAATGTCCGGCTAAGTAACAAATGCAATCAGTGGGGTCCGGGAACCGATATAGTGTAGGAGGCGAAGACTCCTACACTATATCGAAACTGAAGGCATCGTGGACCCGGAGCGTAATTTTATTCTATTTCAATGAAATTAATTTTAGGTTTCAGATTTAAAGTGATTAAAATCGCACATAGCCACTTACACCCATCAGACATCTATAAACACGTATAAAAGTTAAAAAATGATCCATTAAACATCTATAAACATGCAACAGATATCTATTAGCACGAAAAATGTCACTCTTTTTACATTCATTAGATGTCTGTTACATCTTCTATCTATCTATAATAATAAATGGAAAGGTTTGTCTGTCTGTCTGTCTGTCTGTTCTTTTATACGTTCAGCCCCTATTGAACGCAGAAGTACAAGAATCGACATACGGATGCTCTGGAGTCTTTCCGATGTTTTCCTCGAAACAGAATTTAAAAATCTTAATTAGTTTCGGAGATATTAATTAAAATGCTGACCCATATCGATCGCAAAAATAACCAAAAATCCTTATTGCTTAAAAAGAGGCATTCTATCAGCATTCAGCAGACGATTTTAACAGCTGTCTCTAACGGAAAAAAAAACATGTGCAAGTCATTAATGTCACATGATCTTTAACTGGGGTTAAAAATTGCAAATTTCAAAGCGCTTCAAATTTTCTTTTTCGTACACAACACTTAATATACAACCTTTTCAGCACAAAACCAACCTGCAGTTAAAATTTCATCAAATTTCATTAATAAACAAAGCAGTTACATTTTAATTGCTAATTAAATTTTATTCTAACACGTAATCTATCTTTCAATAGACGATAGGAGTTTCCATAGCAACAAAATACATTTGAAGGAACTAAAAAATACTTTTTCTTTTTCTTTTTTCTTTTTATTTCCATTACCCGACTACCGTGGTATAGATTTTGGCGAAATAAAAAATATTTATTTTTCTTTTTACTTCCATTAATAAAACTACCGTAGATAATGGAATTAGAGATTTCACGTGATTTACATGTTTTATAATGTCCTGATTAGGTTTTCTTTCGTATCACAGCTACTAATTAAAATAATTTCATAAGTAACACATTATTTGAAAGCTTTGTTGATTTGTAATTGAACAGTAGATTACAGAAATTTCTACCGCCAGATATTTTAAAATTTCGATATTTCAAATTCCAATTAAATTATTTTTGATACATCATTCGAAAGATATTTTAAAGTTCTTTTAAATTATCGAAAGCTTTCACCAGATTTACACGCTTTGAGGTCTCATGAATTAGTTTTCTTTGTATCTCAGCTACTAATTAAAGTAATTTCATGTGTAATGCATCATTAGAAAGCTTTTTTAGATTTGGAATCGAACAGTGGAATACTGTAATTTGTACCGACAGATGGAGCTGTAATATTTTAAAATTTCAAAATTTCAATTTCTAATCATGATTAAATTATTTTTAATACGTCATTCGAAAGATATTTTAAAGTTCTTTTAAATTATCGAAAGTTTTCACCAGATTTACACGTTTTGAGGTGTCCTGAATCAGTTTTCTTTTATATCTCAGTTATTAATTAAAAAAATTTCATAAGTAATACATCATTTGAAAGCTTTGTTGACTTGATACACATTTTAAAGTACTTTTACATTATCGAAAATGGAATTCGAGATTTCACCCGATTTACACGTTTTGAGGTGTCCTGATTAGGTTTTCTTTTGTATCTCAGCTACTAATTAAAATAATTTTATAAGTAATACATCATTAGAAAGCTTTTTTGATTTGGAATCGAACAGTGGATTACAGAAATTTGTACCGCCAGATGGCGCTGTAATATTTTAAAATTTCAATATTTCAATTTCTAATTATGATTAAATTATTTTTAATGCATCATTCGAAAGATATTTTAAAGTTCTTTTATATTATCGACAGTTTTTACCAGATTTACACGTTTTGAGGTCTCCTGAATTAGTTTTCTTTTGTATCTCAGCTACTAATTAAAATAATTTCGTAAGTAGTACATCATTAGAAAGCTTTTTTGATTTGGAATCGAACAGTGGAATACAGAAATTTGTACCGCCAGATGGCGCTGTAATATTTTAAAATTTCAATATTTCAATTTCTAATTATGATTAAATTATTTGTAATACATCATTCGAAAGATATTTTAAAGTTCTTTTAAATTATAGAAAGTTTTCACCAGATTTACACGTTTTGAGGTGTCCTGAATCAGTTTTTTTTTGTATATCAGTTATTAATTAAAAAAAGTTCATAAGTAATACATCATTTGAAAGCTTATTTTAGTTGATACACATTTTAAAGTACTTTTACATTATCGAAAAATGGAATTCGAGATTTCACCCTATTTACACGTTTTGAGGTGTCCTGATTAGGTTTTCTTTTGTATCTCATCTACTAATTAAAATAATTTCATGAGTAATACATCATTTGAAAGCTTTGTTAATCTGGAATGGAACAATAGATTACAGAAATTTCTACCGCCAGATGGCGCTGTAATATTTTTAAATTTCATTATTTCATATTCTAATTATGATTAAATTATTTCTAATACATCATTCGAAAGATATTTTAAAGTTCTTTCACATTATCGAAAGTGGAATTCGAGATTTCACCTGATTTACAATTTAAAGTGTCCTGATCAGGTTTTCTTTTCCATCTCAGCAAATTGAGTAAGACCGTTCAAAATTGGTATATGCAAGTTAATTAGGAGGGGCTGGAACGGTGGGGAAGGAATAGGCGCACAGCGCGCATGGGTTTGGGACCCGGTGCGAGTTTTTACCCGATGATAAAAGATTTTTTTTTAAATTTATTTTCATAATAAAAGTTTGAGTTGAGAAGGAATCTGCGTGTACAGCGCACGTATATCCTCAAACGTGCGCGCGCAGCGCGCATGGGTCTACGCTGCCGAAGGCAGTGGCGTCCCGGTGTGAGTTTTTACCCGATGCTAAATGATATATTTTTTAATTCCTTTTCTTGAGAATGAAAGTTTATGAGTAATAACATGGAATTTTGAAAAGTCATAGGATGGTGAAGGAATACGTGCGCGCAGTGCACGGGTCTACGCTGCCGAAGGCAGTGGGGACCCGGTGCGACATTTTTCCTGATCAGATTTTTTTTTTCTTTTTTTATCACATGATAAAAATGAATGCAATTTTGAGAATTAATTAATTATTGTGATTCATTTAAAAATTCTGACCAGCGAAGCGGGCGTAGCCTGCTAGTATCCAATAAATCTCCAAATATCCAATAATTGGACTTGTTAGATCTAATAGATATAGAAAACATCTAAATCGTGATTTGATCTGACGTGTTACATCCATTAGACATCGAAAAATGCACGTCTAAATTTCGTCTTTATTTAAATATCTAATAGATACATAAAATTAGCACAGGGTATCTAGTTTTAGATATTTTGTACCTTTTAGGGGTCACTGGATGTAATTTAGATGTCTAAGTCTAATGAATATCAGTGGCTGTATGGATATAGTGATTATTATTATTATTATTATTTATTTGTTTATAATTATTATTATTATTATTGTTATTATTATTATTACTTTTATTTATTTATTTAAGTTCCTTTAAATTTAGTGACTGGCGGAGCAGGTAAAACCTGCTAGTGAGGAAAACATATTTCATATTAAAAATAAAAAAAATGCTGACATTTTTTTCTTTCCCATTTATGTGCTTCGAATATATTATCTCAAAGAAGATAAAAAAAATCTAAAAAAAAAAAAGGGATTCTTCTGGTGTTACCCATCAGTCTAAAAGTTTAATAAATTAAACTTTTAAGTCCCTCCGCAAAATGAAATCGATTTTCATAAGAATGGCTGGTATTTTTATGAGATTGCATAGCCTATGTTTTGAAAATAAATAAATAAATATCAGTATTCTCCTGATAGATATCTGACTTGAAAAAGTCTTAGCAACGTAACACACACACAAAAACAAAAAAGCAAAAAAAAAAAATATATATATATATATATATATATATATATATATATATAAATAAATAAATAAAAACGTTTTTAATTCTTAATAACGAAAAGCCAGAAAAATTATCTTTAACCCTCAGCAATAACCAAAATCATATATATATATATATGTGTGTGTGTGTGTGTGTGTTAATTGGTTATTATCGTTCATTAAAATGTGATAACACACACACACACAAAAAAAAAAAAAAAAGGAAAATCGCAGAAAATAGAAAATTTTTATTGATATTATTTCCATATTATTAACATTTAACAGCAGGGAAAGGGCGTCTTAATGTTAAGCATCACTTCGCTAAAATAATTTTTTGATCGCATATTATTTAATATATATATATATATATATATATATATATATATGGTAATAAAAGTAAGTAAACTAAAGCTGTAATTTTAAACTTTAAGGGATTTTAAACATGAAGTGTGTAACATATAAGCTATTTATACCAATTAACACCTAAAAGATGTTACAGTCTCATTTCATAAAAAGTAAATAAAGTAAAATAAAAGGTTATTCTTCTTTCAGAAAAACGATATGAAGAAGAAAATAAAATACAGAATTTAAAAAATTAAAATTTATTATTAATTTTTAAAATATTTTTTATATACATTAACGAAAAAACGTATTTTTATATTCATTTTGCAAAATGTTAATTTTTGAAATATTCTGCATATTTTCAATGCATCATAAAGACATAATTTGTGATACCTAAAGTTAAACTTTTATTGCATCAGGACAGCTTTTTTTTAAGTTTAGTTATACATATCAACAAAGGTATTTTATGTATTTTAGGGCTGAAACATAATTTAATATCTAAAAAATAAAGAAAATGCTCATTATTTGTGAATCTTGAATACAAAATCACTTAAAATGCTAATGAATTTTACAACAAAGAATTTAAGAATATGTATTTAAATACACTCCAAGACAAGAAAAAAATTCGACGTACCAAGAAGAAGTTATCCGAATAGGACGAAAATTGGTAGATGTACATGTAGAGAAAAACAAATGATTACTGTTTCAAAAAAAATAGATGATTTAATTAAGAGAAATGGACTCACAAATTAAAGAAGTCAATAACTAATTGGTATTTTTCTGATCCTTATGTAAGCAGTTATTCGGTTTGGTATAATTTGATAGAACTCTCAAATGTGCTCCTGTGAGATATCATACCAAAGTCTGTCCAAAAGGATCTTTAGATTGGCAAAATCTCGAGCTGGTTTTAGGTTCCTTCAAGATGCTTCAAACACTCTTAGTGGGAGAGAAATCCGGTGACTTTACTGATGAAAAAGATGTTAGACAAGCAGGAAAACAAGCAGTAAAAACATTATCTGTGCGTGTGCAAACATTATCATGCTGAAATATACAATCAGGATTGCATGATATGAAAGGAAACACAACGGAACGTAGAATGTCGTCGACGTACCGCTGTGCTGTAAAAATGCCACGGATGACAACCAAAAGGGTCCTGCTACGAAATGAAATGACATTCCAAACCTTCACTACTGGTTGTCAGGCCATATATCTGGTGACAGTCAAGGTGGAATCCCTCCTTTTTTAGGGACGTTTTCAGACGCGTTTTTTCGCTGGCCATCGGAGCTCAAATCTGTGTGGGACTCATCACTGAAGACAATTCTACTCCGTTCAGTGACATTCCTATTCGAACGATTCTGATATCACTGCAAACGTGCTTGTCGTTATACACAGTTCTATAGCAGTCCGAACAAGGAGCTCCGTGAGTTCAACCCCATTTCTCTGAGCCACCTGTAAGCGATCTTTGAAGTCACTGAAGTACCAGTTCCACGTAGGATCGATGATAGTGATGAATTAGAGCTTTGAGTACAGCTCTGATGATTCATTGGTTTTCAGGGTCTGTCCTCTCTGTAGCCTGACCGCTTCCCCCTACGCTGTGTTCAGCCATGGTTCACCGATTCCTGTCAATATCATCTAATAATGGCATAGTTCCTATCCAACTGACAAACAATTCGCGGATTTGACCAACCGGTTTTTTGAGCCTAACTACACCCCTGTCTCAAATGTAGACATCTGCGCATATTATTTGCGCACCTGTATGCGAGGCATAGTTACTGTCTACCTGAGTAGACGGAAAAAAATATTTGGACAATTTATGACCTCGAACCAAAATTTTTCATTTTTAATATTCTGCCAATTGCGCATTAAAGATGCGCTGCAGCGTTGCATGCTCATTCGATGGTAGCCAAAATTTAAAATTTTGCATTTTCCACCTAAAACTGTAAACTCTAAAACTGTAACATTTTCCATCTAAATTTGTGTCCAGTTTGCATTAATCTTTCTTGGTGCGTCGTATTTTTGTCTTAGAGTGTATATTTTTAAAACCATTTTTAATTATTCCACTCTGAAATAATCTGAGTATCTAACAATTTAATTCAACTTAAACTTATACTTACAGTCACTAATAGTAAAAAATTGATATAAAAAAAAAATATTTAACTCTCTCTTTTGAAGAACTAAAAATTTTGCATCATTAAAAATGAGATTGCACTACCACTAGCAGAAATAGCTAATATTATAAACAACATTTGAGAGCTTTTTTTTTTTTTTATATATATTTTATCAGTTATTTAAAAATTTCAAATTGTAATTCTAGTTTAATATTATTTTTAAGAGGCTTTCCACCAGTGAAAAGTTTTTTATGCAACAAAATTACTTTAAAATAATATTTGTATTGCATTTTTTCTAAAATGTGTAGAAATATACGGTGATTTTGAAAACCAATAATTTTAAATAAATTAATTGGTTAGATTTCGTCCTAAGATACAATAAATCAGTATCGTTTGTAACAAAAATCATTTTAATATTGAAAGAAACTAAAATTGTTAATTTTTGAAATAAAAAAAAAAAATGCATCTATAAGATAAACAAGGTTTATTTAATTTAATTAAAGTATTAAAAAAACTAGTTGGCATAGGTGGACTATGTACAGTTCCCCATCATATTTATGTTCTCATAACTTTCTAGTGCGAGACATATTATAATCATGTTAAAAGAAATGTATTTGACCAAAGCTTGATACAGTAACAGAATGAAATCCCGCCAATAGGCTATTCACCTTTCACTTCGATATATTTATCTTATTCTAATCTATTAATTTATTTTATCAGGGTCAATTCCGTTGTTTAGTTTTCATGCTACTATTTCCAATCCAAAAATCCTCAAAATTCATATTTATATGAAAAATTTACAATTTCGCTATGTTGATAAAATCGTAAATGACGAATAATTTACGAAATTTTCCTATTAGAATATTCGTATTCAATCATGTTCAAACGAATATCATAAATGTAATTTTAAATTTATCTAATGTATTTATGATCCTCAAAATGGAAGTTTATGCTCAATTTTGCCTTATTCTGCCATTTTAAATAAATCGTAAATTCCAAATAACTTACGAATTTTTTACATTGGAAAAATCATAGCCTATGATATTCATGTAAGTATCCTAAATAGTATTTCGAAAGTGGTTTGACATCTTTACGATGAAAATGTCTCTCAAAATTGACGTTTATGTGAAATTTCGCCGTATACTGCCATGTTAAGAAATTCGTAAATTTCCAGTAACTTGCGAATTTTTCAAAGTAGCATATTTATAGTTACAGATGTTCATTCCGGCATCAAAACTGGTATTTTAAAACTGTTCTGACATTTTTACAGTAAAAAGTTTCCATTTAATGCACGTTTAGGTGAATTCTTGTCCTATTCTCCCATGTTAAGAAAATCGCAAATATCTAGTAACTTACGAAGTTTTTTAATTCGCATGTTGGAAATTTATGGGTTCTTGCCAGTGTCGAAAGTAATATTTTAAAACTGATTTCACCTCTCTGCGACAATTTGTTCTTGAGATATTGTGTACAGAGACCACACTCATTTTGTCATTTTCGGATTCCTCACAACTGAAAACGTGTAAAAAAGTCAAAAAACCGAGGTCGAAAATTTTCACGATTACCTAAGTTCCCCATACCTATAGTATGATGAAGAATAACTTTTAATAAGTAAAAATTTTAAATTAATAAATTTGTTATGAAATGATTGTTTTAATTAGATTTAAACAATTTTGATTTAACTCTTTATATTCTTAATAAGTACAGATTTAAAAAAAAAAATGTAATTTCAAAGATGATAAATTAACTGTTAAACACGAACCTATAAACGAAACAAAAGAACTAATATTTAATTTTACGTAATTATGTGCTTAGTTTATTAACAACATTCTAGAATAAGTATTACTTCCGTTTCGACAAATTTATCGTATGAATGGTTTTGAAAGGACGTTATTTAATAAAATATTATTTAAGCTGAAATCTTAGATAGAAAAGATAATTCCTGTTTATTAATTAAATTTTTGTAATTTAAATTTTAGCAAAAGTTTATTTTGGATTTATTTTTTATCAAAAATTACTTTATGTTTAAACATTGAAAGAAATGTGTTTACTAAAATGCAGGGAAATTGTGCTTATATTTCCCATATTATTAATTCTGGAAATTAGTTGACAAATTTATTATCTAAATTAAATATTTTTTTAATTATATTTCAGCTTGTTAAATAGTTTGTAGTATGAAGACAATAATTAACTTTCTTGTGAAAATATTTTTGTTTTAAGTTTTATACTTAGTTATTGGGATTAAAATAAATAAAATTATGTAATAGGGTGAAGCTACAATTTATTATCTGAGATGATATTCCTCGACTTTCGCTTTGACTTTAATCTTTGGTGTTTGCTTCACGCGTTGAAAACTATATTACAGGGTTTATAATACACCCTGTATTATAAACATTAATATTATAATACAGGGTGAACCAAAAGTCAATATATATATATATATATATATATATATATATATACATACATATATATATATATATATATATATATATATATATATATATATATATATATTTATATATTATTCAAAAAGTATTGATCGTAACACTATGCGATTTTCACTGAAATGGACAGAAAGACATAGATTTCTTTTTCGCAACAAGAGATTTATTAGAAAATGAGTTTAAATTTTTCTTAATCAAGCGGAACTTTAATCGTGAAATTATTTTTTTTTTACAGCGGAGCAGAAAATTCAAATTCTACAACTACGAATGCTCAATGTGACGGCCGTCATACATTAGAATGGAAGTCAGACGTTTCCAGTGGAAATTCTCCTAAAAGAAGCTTCCGTAATCAAATATGCCATTATTCGATCAGGCGGATCTGTTAAAATATGAGAGTATACTGACAAAACAGTGCGATATATTCATAAAAAAATTTAACTAATACTTTTTCTTATATAGGTGTATATAATCCCATGCTCTTTTGTACATTGTAGTTAAAACTGCATACTAGAGCTACAATCAGTACTTTTGAATTTTATATATATTTTATATTTTCTGTGACTTTTGGATCACCCAGTATATATATATATATATATATATATAGGGTGGTTATAATTAAACTTCTCCTGTTATCAGCATCCTGCATCGCAAATGCGTGAATGGAATGCAACGAAATTTGGTATATAGAATATACACGAAATGCGCTCACGGAATTTTGAAAATAAAATTAGTTCCAAAATGTCCACCAGAGGGCACCTTTTACAGAAAAGCATTAAATTTAACACAATAAACGACCAAAAGGGAATATAGAAACAAAAGTAACAATCTAGAACAAGAATTATGAGTAATAAAATGTATAACCGGGAAAAGCTGTCAGTTCTAGGGAAAAATTGTCGAGATTTGCATGCTTGCGAAGAAGAGGTAGCTTTATGCGAAACAGATTAGGGTATACAACTTTTGCAGGCGTTTTCATGTTTTATGTCGATGTTTCCGTCTGTTATGATAACGGTATCTTTAGTTGAACGTGCGTTATTGGTTAAGTTATTTTAAGAAAACAAGGGGAATGTTTCTGCTGCATTTCGTGAATTTCGTCGTATAAAGAACCTACGGCGGGAACCAATGTCTACTAAAGGTATCCGGGCCATGATTAGGTGATTTGAAGGTACCGGAAAATTAAGAGTTAAACCTGGAAGGGGCTGTAAACCTATCACACCGGTACTTGTAGGTGCCGTCAGGACAACTGTTGCCGCACAGTCATAGACATCAGAGTTTGAGTGCAGTAGCACACAACAGACAGGCTACTTTTACAGTGCCGCCCGAAAAGTGCTCAAAAACATAATGCACTACTTTCCATACAAGATCTACCATACCCAAGAGCTGGTTTATGGGGACAAGCCACAACGTTTCTCATTCGCAGTCAGTTTTCCCAACAGAATAACTATTGATCTGTCATGGCCTTGGAATTGTCTTGGAGCGATGAGGCTCATTTCTACCTCAACGGGACAGCCAGAACACACAGAATTCCCGCATTTGAGCTAAGAAAAATCCGCAGATGCACACTGAAATTCCCCTACATTCTCCAAAGGTAACTGTCTGGTGTAGATTCACGACGACATTCATCCCTGGGCCATTCTTCTTTGAGGAAATAACTGCACGCGGTCCTGTCATATGTTCCGTTACGGGCCGTGCGTCGATACCATGACATTCTGCAGACATTTCTTGTGCCGCAACTACAGAAAAGGCGGGTCCTTTCATCGACCACTTTCAGGCAGAATGGTGCACTCCCACATATCCATGAGTCCGTGAAAGCGCTATTGGTGCAACACTTCATAGACGAACGTGTTATCAGTCCCTTCTATCGTAATCAATAGCCACCACGTTCGTCGGATCTAAATCCGTGCGATTCCTGGTTATGGGTCCACTTAAAAATTGTGGTGTATCGTGGAGGTGTTGCGACGCTGAATGACATAAAGCTTCATGTGCGAAGCATCACAACTGATAAGTTACGATCTGCTGTTGAACACACTGTCCATCGACTTGAAATTTTGCAGGTGAATGAAGGTGGTCATATGGAGTACCTTTCCCTATGTCATCTTGTACACGATTAACAACTGCTGCTATTGTGCAATTTCATCCTAATCTGTTCTTGTTTCTGTAATTTGAATTGTTCTTTTTTTTTTTTTTTCTAAAACAGACTACTATTATTTTTCCTTACCTTTACTTAATGTGGTTCGGTGACAAGGTGATCATAAACTAATCAATAAATGTTAATATTGTTTTTGTATTCAGTTTTTGTCCTCTATTGTGTTATATTTAATTTTTATTTATGGAAAAGGCGCCCTCTGGTAGACATTTTGGATTTTTTTTTTTTCGAAATTCCGCGATCGCATCTCGTGTACAGCCTACATACCACAAGTCGTTGGATTTTGTTCACCCGTTTATAGTGGAATGATGTTGTGTATAGGGGAAGCTTAATCAAAACCACTCTGTATAGGTGTGTGTCTATGTATATATATATATATATATATATATATATATATATATATGTACATATATATATATATATATATATATATATATGTATATATATATACATACATATATATATATATATATATATATATATATATATATATATATATATATATATATATATATATATATATATATATATATATATATATATATATATTATATTATATTATATTTTTATTATAGCCCGTAGGGTATCACACCCAGTGCAAAGCCATTTTTTGGAAACTTGAGTAATACACTACATTCAGCACATTGTAATTAATGTTAAAAAATGTTAAATATTTTACGAAATATGAGCATTTTTACTAAATAATTTTTAACTACGCATGCACAAGCTTTTAAAATGTCTCATTTGCATAACTTAATAGCCAAAAGTATTGAGCTACTTGTATTAAAACCCAAATGTCGTATAAATTCAAAAAGTTAGGTGTCATAGTATAAACATAATTGCAATTACTCCCACAAAAAAAAAAAAAAAAAGAAAAAAGAAAGAAAAAAAAGGGGTTTTATTAATATTTATGTACAATCACCGAGCATTGTATTGCAATTGGGCATTGATTGTCAAAATAAAAGTGGGAGTATCACCCACTGCAAGATTCAGACCTCTTATAGGTGATTCCATCTGCTCTGTTTTCTGAAATTCTTCTCCATTCTGCTTTTTCAAACTTTACAATTTTATCTCTCCAACGACACAGTGGTCTCTTTCTCGGTCTTTTCTTATCTCTTGATATCCAAAATAGAACTTCGGTTGACGTTCTATCATCATTTCCTCTCGCAATGTCCCCAGTCCTGTCCTGTGTAAAATTTTTGACGCTAGAAATAACATCAGTAACTTTGGTTTGCTTCCTAATCCAAATCTTTCGATTTCCGTCCCTTTTGGGTGAATCCTATCTTGCATCTATCCATGCTTTTCTGGGTTGTTTGAAGTTTTGTATGGCTTTAAATTTTAATCTCCAAGTTTCTGAAGTATAATTTAAAGCAGGTAAAATGCACTGATGAAAAACTTTTCTTTTCTGTCAAATTGGGAGGTAGGATATAGCTTTATTTCTTCCAAATGCTCTCTACGCAAGTTTAACACAGTAGTTAATTTCTTCCATGTTTTTTCCCGTTCATCAAAAGGACTTGTCCCAGATAAGTGTAATTACATACCGTTTCTAATTCCTCTATATCAACAGTGATCTTCCGTGGAGAAACAAAGGAATATGATATAGCATTTGTCTTGATGAGTTTCCTTTTCTATCCAATAAGATTGCTTTCTTTGTTTAATTCCTGAAGAATTCCTTGCAAATCCTCAAATGAGAAGGTAGAATATCATCCGCATATCTCAAATGATTTTTAAACTCTCGATCAATTTTTATGCCCTTCTATTCCCGATTTAAGTTTTTTAAATTTCTTCAAGTACTGCGTTGAAGAGTTTGGGTGAAATTGTGCCCCCTCTTCTTACACCCTTTCTAATTTTGAATGAATTATCCATTTTGTGGAGTTTTAATTTGGGTTTTGATTCTTTATAAATGTTTCCAATAAGGTGAATATATTCGGAATTAATATTAGTACGCCTTAATGCATTCATAACTGCTAGGAGTCAAAAGCTTTTTTTATAGACCTTACAGAGGGATTTCGTATTCATTACTTCTTTCAATATTTTCTGTACTTGTATAAATATGGGTGGTGGTACTAAAACCACTTCGAAATCCTGCTTATTGTTTAGTTTGTGATGCATCTAATCGTTGCTGTAAACTTTCATCAGAATTTTATACAAAACTGAGAGCAGCCTGATTGGACGAAAGTTTCTAATATTTTCTTTTATCCTTTTTTAAAATATTAAGATTGATGGCATTTTTTTCAGTCCTCTGGGACATCACATAATGTTATACATTTGATCAATCAACGAGTAAGAACTTCAGTGGCTTCATTCCCTGTTTATTTTAGAATATTCACAGTCATTCTGTCTGCTCCTGAAGCTATTCCATTTTTCATTTCTTTTACTGACATAGCTACTTCTTCCTTCAATATTGCTAGTACAGCGTCGTTTGTATTTGATGAGGTAGGTGAACTACAGAGTTGTTCTGGGGAGCTGTACAATTAAGAATAAAAATTTTCTGCACATTTTAGAATTTGCTCTTCATTTCGAGTGATATTTCAACTTTTTGTCTTCAAAGCTAGAATTTTTTTCCTATTAAGCACCAGGTTTGACTTTGCAGTCTTCAAACCTTCATTTTCTTCATTGGCTTGCTGGATCACATTATAAATGATTTTTTTACGCGTGTCTTCTACAACCTTTTACTTAATATATATATTCAGAGAGACTTTGTAGCCTTAAATTTGAGATTTACTAAACTTTTCAGTGTGTTATTCTCTAGTTAAGTATTTCCATCGCAGTCAAGAAAATTAAAATCTTAACAAACGCATTAGTTTCTTTAATGGGCCATATATGCATAAATTGATTTAAATGATAAAACTATTGATGAAATGATAATTTTATGTGAAAAATTTTAAAAGGCCACTTTTGTTGGAAAATTAATACAAAATAATGCACAATTTCAAAATGCTCCACGCTAATTCTAAATTATATTAAAGCTCCCTTTTTTCCCCGTCTGTCTTTTGCATATAAATGACTAAAATTTATATCTCAATTACAAATTCAGTTACCAACAAAAAGAAGTTTAAAGTCGAAATATTTATCAATTTTCGTCTGTTGATTAAAATTAAGAATTCGTTAAAAATGTAAAAAATTCTTAATCTCAAACTGATTTGTGAAATATACATTGAGTAACATTCACGCAGATTTTTAAGAGGATTGATTGAAAAGAAATCAGCAAGGAGCATTACAGGAAACTAATTATTTACGAAATTTAGAACACAAGAAAAGTTAATTTAAACTGTAAAATTTTGTTAAAAAATACTTTACGCTATCTAACAATAAGTAATTGGGCACTTTCGAATTTAGTTCTTTTTGTTTAGTATCTAAAAAAGTTTTTTGTCAATCATCTTGAAACTTTGGTAGAGTAAAGAACATGTCAAACCTCATATATTTCATCAAAACTTGCATCATGAAGAGAATAAGGAGACCAGTAAGAAATTAAACAAAATACAAAATGTTTTGGATCACCCTGTAAAAAGTAATACATTGAATGCATTTTGGTTGTAGCATGTGATTATGAAGATTTGTCTCATTATATGTATGAGGCTACCACATATATTCGTGGAAATATAACAGTTTCTAAAAACGTTGCAAAAACTCTTTCCACTTTCTTTAATTATAACACGTAGAGATTAGACTCAGTGCAAAGCCATTTTCAGGAAATATGACATACTACATTTGACACAGCATACAGCAATCAGAATTAAAAAAAATGTTAAATATCTTACGAAATACGAGAATTTTTACTAAATAATTTCTGACTATGCATTCCCTAGCTTAATATATATATATATATATATATATATATATATATATATATATAATAATTAATTAAAAATATTGAGGAACTTCTATGAAAACCTCAAATAAATATCAGATAAGTTTAAAAAGCTACAACAGATAGAATGAACAGAATTTCAGTTCTCTCAAAACAAAAGCTAAACTATAAGGAGTTTCACTCACATTTTTATTTTGATTCGATAAATGCCCAATGGTAATAGAGTGTTCGCTAATTATAAATAAATATTGACTAAATACTTTCATCTTCATTTTTTTTTCTTTAAAGGATAGTTAACATTCTGTTCATTTTATCTCTCATAATTTTTTAATTTACACGATATTTGTTTGGGGTTTCTCAATACAACTTTTGGCTATTAAATTATGCAAATGAATTTTTTAAGAGCTATTGCATGCGTAATAGTTAAAAAATATTTAGTAAAAATTCTTGTATTTCGTAAGATATTTAACATTTTTGCATTCCGATTGCAGTATGCAGTGTCTAAGGTAGTATGCCAAATTTCTTAAAAGTAGCTTTGCACTGGGTCTATGTGCCCTATGTGTTATAATTATTAGGTTAAGTAAAAGTTTTGTCCGGTTTCTAATCAGTTATTAAAAGTTAAATAAATAAGAATTATAACATATTTTAATTAACATATTCACCATTACTTTCAACAACCTTTTTCCAACGTCGATGCAACAATAAAATTCCACGGTTGTAAAAAGCCGCTGGTTTTTGAGCGAAGAAGTCGACAATGTCTTGTCGGAGATCGTATTCGTTGCTGAAGCGCTGTCCACGCATAAAGTGCTCTAGCGACCTGAACAAATGGTAAAGTGTAGGGGCAATGTCAGGGTTATATGGCGGGTGAGCGAGAAGTTCCTAGCCCAACTCATTGAGCTTCTCACGCGTCTGATTTGAAACGTGTGGTCTTGCGTTGCATTGTTGGAAGAAAACTCGAGCTGGATTAAAGCCTTTTTTCAGGAGTTTCTGTTGAACGTGGTTCCCTTGAGTGCAATAGACATCTGAGTTTCTTGTCTGTCCTTGATGAAGAAGATTCTAATGCACAACTCCTGTCGACATCCAAAAAACGCACAAAAGTGCGTTTTTTGAATGTATCCCAGGTGCAGCCGTTTTAACTCCTAGCTGATGTGGGTTTAGCCATTTACATCCGGTGTTTTTATTGTCGTATAGTACCCACTTCTCTTTACAGGTAAGAATTACACGCCATCCATCTCGGCTAAACTCTCGCAGCAGCAATTGACAGACTGATTTTCAACGATTCTTTTGCATTTTGTTGAGCTCATGCAGTACCATTTGACGAAGCTTAATCTTCAAGCCAATTTTGTGAAGGTGTCGAATTACAGTTGACTGAGAATAGCCAAAACCTTGCCCTAATTTTCGGGTGGTCTGAGTCGGATCGGCTTCAATCGCACAAAGTAAAGCTCTTTCATCGTTGTCGATCGTTGCCCAGAATGTTTCTTATCGCCATGGTGCATATCCCTGGAACAGAACTTTGCATATCAACGTATGCATGTTCTTTCGTTTACAGACTTCATACCAAATGTTGCACATACGTTACGACTTGCTTCAGTTGCATTGTGGCCTTGTTTGAACTCGGGAAAAATTAGGCTGCAGATTTATTCACGATTTTTTGACATACTTGATCTTTTTTAAAGAGTAATAAGTCTGTGAAAATTAAAATAACATAAAAATTACATACATCATTTCGATCAGCAAAAAATGAGCTTTCAAAATATATATGACATTCACATTACAACTTTAATGTAACATATTTATTGATACGCAAATAAAAAACGGACAAAACTTTTGACTCAACCTAATAGAAAAGTGGATTGTTTCTTTCAAGCGTTATATCTCCCCGAATATATGTGGTAGCCTAATATGAATTTGTACAGTTAATGAGAAAACTATTCGTAATCACATGCAAGCAGCCAAAACATATTTAATGCGACACTTTATAACCATATCAGTCGCAGTGTTCCTGCTGATGGAACACCTAATTTTAATTCTCAAGTGCAAAAACTCATCCCAGAAATTTTTTAGCAAAAATTTACATTTATAACACATTAGAAAAGGCCCTTTTTTTTACCCTGAAAATTTAAAATTTCTTTCATTTTAATTTTGTTCGTAATTTCCTGTGGCAGTATAATTTAAATGATCCGAATTACCCTGCGCCGCAAAGGGTTAAAGGGTGATCCAAAACATTTTGATATTTGTTTAATTTTTTATTCCTCCTCTTTAACTCTTCAAGACACAAATTTGGTGAATTACGTGAGGCATAACATGTTCTTTACAATACCAAAATTTCAAGATGATTCCCAAAGAACTTTTCTAGATATTTAACACAACATCTAAATTCGAAAGTGTCAAAAACATTTATTGGTAGATAGCGTAGTAGTTTTGAATAAGCTGTAGAATGATATTATAAAAAACATTACATGTATTATTATATCCTATGATAACTTTTAGGTATTCTTAACTGCATCTATTTTGATAAATATCATGATCCTTTGTCCTCTCAATATATATATATGAAACACGGTAAGATTCCGAACACAATTTAAGGGGCATTATCGGAAAATAATAATAATAATAAATAAATAAATAAATAATGGAAAATAAAAAAAAAAAACCTGTTCTTTCTCTAAACATAGCAAACTATTATAATATATAGTTTTGTCTAACATAAAATTATTTCAATAGAAAATGACCTCATTGAGCTTATATGTTTATTGAGAAAATTTACTATTATTTCTTTAACATGCATTTAATTAATATCCCAAGAAATACAGACTTTTGTAATTTTCATCTTTACAATTTCGAATACTTTTCTAAAAAAATATAATGCAGAAAATTAGTTACTTTTTTTTTAGGACTGAGGGCCTATTAGTCTCAATCTGCGATTTTTGCGTTCTCGTTTTCGATAGTTGGACATTTGTCGAAATCTAAAATTTATTGAAAATATAATTGAATAGTTTGAAAGCGATGTTATAATTTGAAAAAAATAAAAATAAAAAAACTAATAGTCCTCCGTCCTAAACTAAATTTGCTTTTGCCAGAATTTCATCAAAATCTTTTTTATTATTATTATTATTATTGAAAGAAAAAGAAAAGAAAATTAATAATAATCAGTATCGTTACAAGCGATATTTAAAAAGTTTTTTTTTTTTTTTTTTTTTTTTTTTTTAACAACAATCTATTTTATAGACCATAATACCTTAATTATTTAAAAACAATGTTAGAAAAACAAACCAAATGTGTAGTTATAAAATATAAAAACAATTACTTAATATATATATATAAAAAAAAAAAAAAAAAAAAATCTATTACTTTTCTTAAAAAAAAATAAATAAATAAATAAATGTTTCATTTAAAAATTTTGTCAACATAAACAAATTCATAAAATAACAAACCTTAAAGAAAGAATTTTTATGTAAATGATATAAAACTTTGTTCAAGATTTTTTTAAGTAATTAATCGTCTTATTTTGCCATTTATTTGTTAATAAATTTGTTATTTATTATTTTTAATTCTGATTTTTAAAAACTTTTAAAGCTAAGAAAGAAAATTACTCAATCTGTTTTTTTTTTTTTTTTTTTTTTTTTAATTTCTACTGAACATTATCTTACATTTCAAATTAGTTCTTTCGTTAAAAAAAAAAAAAAAAAAAAAAAAAAATGGATTTTTTCGCAAGGTGATATAATTTTCTTTTGTTGAGGAAAAGAAAAAAATCTTATGCATTGTTTTAAATTATCATTTTATTAATAAAAAGCTTTTTTAAACCATTTTTTTAATCAACGTATGTAATTAATCATGTGTGTTTTAATATTTTTATTAAATTATACTATTTTTCCAGATGTTAAGTATTAAATTTTACTTTACGGGCAGAAATTTTGAAATTTGTTGAAAATGTTTACTTATATTTACTGTAAAATGTAAAAATGTTTATTTCTATGTTGCTTGAAAAATGTTGCTATGTTGCTTGAAATCCACTGGTGAGTTCTTATTTGATTTAAATGAAAAATACAAATTTTATACGTATATAAAGCAAATTAAAAATTCCATACTTTCAGATGTTATTGATTCATATGATTAAAAAATTTAGTAAAAAATATTCTCAAAATATTCTTTAAATTTACAGAGATTACTAATGTTTAGAAAGAAGAATTTATGTTCAACTTAAATGGTTATTTATAAAACGATAAAACAGTTAGATTAAAAAATATATATATATATATATATTTGGAATAAAGGTATTATTTCTTTCAAACGGGGGGGGGGGGGAATGGTTTTCACTTTTTTTTTTACTGATTTCTACATGCATATATAATGAAATTTTCAAACCTCCGGTTTTCGATGAATTTACATGCTTGTTTCTTAATACGATGACTAATTTCAAACAAAGTCTGTCTGCATTTATCGCAAATTGTTTGACGCTGTAGTACACGTAAACTTAAAAGGAAATTAAACCAAACTTAGTTTTTCGTAGGACCTTGATCTATACGGGTGCTAATTACATTTTGGGATCAATCTATTAACAGATGGCGCTGTCATACCAATTTATTTTTCATAATGTTTATAATACTTGTACACAACAAAATTTCGTTTAATTATACGTAATCAGAGTTCTTTTGAATGAATGCTTTTAAAATTAGAATGAATTATTGATATTCCTAGTAGTATATTAGGAAATACATCGTGTACATATGTTATAATCGGTCCCCAATGTGGGTTCAAGTACGCCCTCGGAAGATGTAAATTTTCAATATGGGTATCTTTAAAAAGATCTCGTGGATACCTTTAAAACTAAGGGTTGAACCACAGATCTGTGATAATTTAAAACAGAGTTATAGTTTTATTTTTTATTTTTTCTTCATTTTTAACAATTAAAAAAAAAATAAATAAATAAATAAGAACCTGTAAAAACTAGTCGGCAAAGGTGGACTCTGCTCAGTTCTCTATCATATATATATATAGATATATAAATTTCTAGAACAGGACATTTTCTTAACATAGTTATCATGTTAAGAGAAATGAATTTGAAAAAAAACGCTTAACACAGTGACAGTATGAAATACCCGCCTAATAGGCTATCCAACGTTCACTTCGATATATTTATCTTATTCTAATCTATTAATTTATGTTATTAGGGTAAATTTCGTAGTTTAGTTTTCATGCTACTATGTCCAATGCAATAATCTTCAAAATGGCCGTTTATGCCCAATTCTGTATTTTTTTGCCATTTTAAGAAGATGTTAAATTCCAAATAACTTACGAATTTCTTAAATTAGAAAATTCATGCTCTATGGTATTCATGTCAGTATCCTAAATAATATTTCGAAAGTGGTTTGACACCTTTACGATGAAAATATTTCTCAAGAAATATTTCTTGTGTGAAATATTGCCCTATTTTGCCATGGTAAGAAATTCGAAAATTTCTAATAACTTACGAAATCTTTATATTGGAAAATTCATAGTCAGTGATATTCATGCCGGTATCCTAAATAATATTTCAAAAGTAGTCTAACATCTTTACGATGGAAATATCTCTCAAAATTGACGTTTATGTGAAATTTTGCCCTATACTGCCATGTTAAGATATTCGTAAATTTCCAATAGCTTGCGAAATTTTCTAAGTAGCATATTTATAGTTACTTATGTTCATTTTGGCATCAAAACTGATATTTTAAAACTGGTCTGACATTTTTACAGTAAAACGTTTCCATTTAATGCACGTTTACGTGCAGTTTTGTCCTATTCTCCCATGTTAAAAAAATCGTAAATTTCTCATAATTTACGAAGTTTTTTAATTCAAATGTTGTAAATGAATAAGGTTCTTGCCATTATCGAAAGTAATATTTTAAAACTAGTCTGATCTCTCTGCGATCATTTGTTCGTGAGATATCATGTAAACAGACTGACAAACTAACGGAGTAATATACTAACAGACACCCTACAGACAGACACCATACAAATTTTGTCATTTTAGTTCCCCATCATACTATAGGTATGGGGAACTTAGGTAATCGTGAAAATTTTCGACTTCGGTTTTTTGATTTTTTTACACGTTTTCAGGTGTGAGGATTCCGAAAATAACAAAATTTGTATGGTGTCTGTCTGTAGGGTGTCTGTTAGTGTGTCAGTGTGTCAGTGTGTCAGTCCGTTAGTGTGTCAGTGTGTTAGTCCGTTAGATTGTTAGTCTGTTAACACGATATCTCGCGAACAAATGATCGCAAAGAGGTCAGATCAGTTTTAAAATATTTCTTTCGATACTGGCAAGAACCCTATTCTTTTGCAACATTTGAATTAAAAAACTTAGTAAGTTATGAGAAATTTACGATTTTCTTAACATTGGAGAATAGGACAAAAATTCACTTAAACGTGCATTAAATGGAAACTTTTTACTGTAAAAATGTCAGACCAGTTTTAAAATATCAGGTTTGATGCCGGAATGAACATTAGTAACTATAAATGTGCTACTTTGAAAATTTCGCAAGTTATTGGAAATTTACGAATATCTTAACATGGCAGTATAGGGCAAAATTTCCCATAAACGTCAATTTTGAGAGATATTTTCATCGTAAAGATGTCAGACTACTTTGAAATATTATTTAGAACACTGGCATGAATATTAATGACTATGAATTTTCCAATATGAAAAATTCGTAAGTTATTTGGAATTTACGATTTACTTAACATGTCAGAATAAGGCAAAATTGAGCAAAAACTTCCATTTTGAGGATCATAAATACATTAGACAACTTCAAAATTACATTTATGATATTTGTTTGAACATGATTGAATACAAATATTCTAATAGGAAAATTTCGTAAATCATTCGTAATTTACGATTTTATCAACATAGCGAAATTGTAATTTTTTCATATAAATATGAATTTTGAGGATTATTATTGCATTGGAAATAGTAGCATGAAAACTAAACAATGGCATTGACCCTGATAAAATAAATTAATAGATTAGAATAAGCTATATATATCGAAGTTAACGGTGGATAGCCTATTAGGCGGGGATTTCATTCTGTCACTGTATCAAGCTTTGGTCAAATTAATTTCTTTTAACATGATTATAATGTGTCTTGCACTAGAAATTTACGAGAACATAAATATGACGGGGAACTGAGCAGAGTCCACCTATGCCAACTTGTTTTCTCTCTCTCTCTCTTATTTTCTGTGGAGTAGTTGGAACTTCGGTGATTCGTATTGTATAAAGTAATAGTTTCGGATTGGCTCAAATGTCTTTACTCGTGTGCAAAAACTCTAATTGTCTCAAAATAACATCTTTTTATTCCTAAAACATAATAATGATTAAATATTAATACTAGGAGATTCAATACTTCATTTATTCAATACTTCATCTAGTGCATTTAATGCTTTTAAAAGTCATAGGATGAAGTATGGTAATTGAAACATCGACTTATAGCTCAATTCATAAGCTAAATTTTGATATAATATCTAATGTTTTAAAGAATGTTAACAGTTTTACGCATTTCTAAGGATGCTTTAATTATTTAAATGAAACATAATTTCAAAGCTTAGAATTTTCTATAAATTTCTCTTTGCATTAAAGTTATTCTTTGGTAAATTGTGTCAATTATTAGAATACAATAACATTTATTTATCTGGAGTATGCTTGCATAATTTATGTGAATTTTCATAAATAAAGAAAACAAATTTCCGTTAGGAATCACCCTCTTCCTTATTCTGAAATAAAGCTTTTAATTAAGAAATGAACAAATTCATGTTATATCCGCTATCCGCTAAAGAGAATCTTAACATAATTCTGACTTGTCATTTGAATAAAAAGATGAACTTGAAATAAAGCAACTTATTTAATGTAGACGTATTTACGTACGTGTCACATACTAATAATTACATTTTTCCCATCATTTTATTCCACACACACACACATATATATATATATATATACGTATCTGCCAGCTGTTTTTATTACCGGAAATGGAAGTTTGTAACACAAATATTTAATAAACCACTTAGTACTTTTTCGGCGGTTAAATACATATATATATATATGTCTGTGCGCTTTACTCAGGAAAAGGGTGTTAAAAAATGACACACTTTTTGTTGCTTTAGAGTCAAAACACTTTTATATATATAAAAAAAAGAAAAAAAAAAGAAAAACTTAAATATTAATATACATTTCTTTTAATAAAATATAATGAAATACTTAATTAAATATTCAGAATATAACGTTTTTTTTTCTTTTTGCGTTGTAATTTATCTGTTTTATCACAATTAACCTGTTAGTATTAACCACTTAATTAATTACGACCCTCATAGTTCGTCTATTTAAAAATAATTTCCAGCATAACGTTACTCCACGCTCTTACAATTTTTAATTTGGGAGACAATTTTTAATTTTATAATTTTTAATTTTTTAATTATTATTTTTATGAGCATTATTATTATTTTTGTTACTTGTACTATTTGGTATTATTCTTTGTAACTTTTATGGATTGTATTTTATTTCATGCCACTGTTAAGTTGATTTCTTTCTTTCTTTTTTTTTTTTTTTTTTTTTTTTTTTTTTTTGTAATAAAAATAAAAAAATTCAATTTTATATTTTATTCTGCTCAAAAGTTTTCGCATGCCTGATTGGTGAATAGGGTGGGCAAAATAATAAATGTTTTAGATTGGCAATTTGTAATAGCCAAAAAGAAAAAATAATAAACCTGTACTTTGGCAGTCCTCAAGTTGGGAAAAAATCATTAAAAAATATATATTCATGCCTTTAGTTCGCGCATGACCTTCAAAGTTAGAAAAAACGATAAAATAATGTCAAATTTCAGAATTTTTTATTGAAATACAAATATTATTTTTTTGTTCTAATACCATTCAAATGGTTCCCTTTAACACTTTTTCCATATATCTTTAAAAACATTAATATTATTTTACAGTTTTTAAACGGTACATTTTCGTAAAATTGATAAAAATTAGTATTTTTTAGCCCCTTTTTTTTTTTTTACAAATTGCAGTACTCTGTCTTTTGTAATACAGGTTCACACTTTTTCGGAATAAATGCGCACTGTGCAGCTCTTCGTTTGTTATGAAATCATATTTTATTACGTTAACAATCCAGAACTCACCCCTGTGAGTTGACAGCACTTTGAGATCTATCCTGCCCCCATTGTCTATCGTCTGGTTCGATCCAACCAGCCATGATAGACAATTATTTACAATATTTAAATATTTATAATGTACTTACATTTACATTTATTATATGATTTTAAACAAGTTCCTATTTTCAGACTGAGGTTGGAAGTTGGATATAGTACTCAGTTTTGATATTGATGATCGCGAGTATAAATTTGTTATTCACCTCTTGAGTGTTCACCAATTACCTTTTCTGTAGATTCATTAACCAGCTTTACAATCCTTTTAGCAGCATGAATATGATATGCGAATTTCATTATTTTAAATTTAGCAATTGTTTAGTTTATAGAAATGACAAAAGATCCATGTTTGTCACACTTTCCATCATTGGAGGCATAAAACAGAAAGAGAATGTAAACACGTTGACCAGCTGATCAACACATCATAGTTCGAAATTTCAAAATTTAATATTATTGGAAGAAATTACCTTATAGATACAGAAGTGTGTCCTGGCGATTACTTTCTTGCTATGAGTAATCTTATGTAAGGTAACTCCGTTATATGTCGCTTATTGTTGCTCTATAATTCCGTTACTATCTCTAGATGGACTGCATGTGTTGCTCTATAATTAATTATAGCTGCGTATCCCTTAATAAACACACATTCTTAATGGTTTTCATATTTGATTAACAACTCTGTTTCCTCCACACTCTGGCACCAACAACTTACTGTTAAGGGATCAGCATATAGCATCCTAAGTTATTGCCACTATATTTTTTCTAGACAAAGTAACCACCAAGGTTGGACACTTTAACAATTTACCCGTATACGGACATCCAACGGACGCAGTATTACATGTCTGACTTATCTGACGCTTGTCACACTATGGTATTTTTGTTAAAGAAACGGTAATCATTTAAATTAAATGAGCCATGTCCGATAAAACCGAATTTACATTACAAAAATAAATATATAACTCAAGAAATATAAATATAAATAAAAAGAAAATTCCTGGAATCAGCGAGTGCTTACTTTCAGAAAATTTTCGTCCGTGTATCTCATCGTTTTAGCACCATCCCATTCCTTCTGTCATTTGTCTTTAATATACTATCAACAAAGTTAAAAGTGAATTGCACAAAAATGTGTAAATAGACATATTCATTTCCAAATGAGTTAAATTGTTTCAAGAAAGATAACATGTTTGTCTCATATAGGAAATATCGCATCTTTTCAAATTCATGTGTCC
This sequence comes from Salticus scenicus, assembly GCA_963930645.1. Lineage (NCBI taxonomy): Eukaryota > Metazoa > Arthropoda > Arachnida > Araneae > Salticidae > Salticus > Salticus scenicus. The sequence goes on along the minus strand of OZ005661.1, from coordinate 59,530,149 downwards.
ACTTCATAATTTATTATAAATATGCTGAACTAAAAGAACTTCTGTAAAAGAATTTCAAGAAATTTAATCAGATATATTTCAAAAACAAAATTTATTCCCAATTAACTCTTTAGAACTATATTCTGTGGCGGTTTCATACTGATTTGCGGAAGAATACATGAATGAGAATTTATGCTTCAAATACTGGGATTCATGTTGGTCGATTCCAACTTTTGAGCATTTTAATGTACTTAATAATAAATATATGGGAATTTTAAATTTGAGTATATTTATTTAGGAGCTATTTTGAGTATGTCCTTTAGTTAAACTTGTCGTAATTTTACTTATTTCTGAGTATTTTTGCTCCCCCTTTTTTTTCAGCGTAAATGTACGTTTATCGGACTTTGGACTTACAAGGAAACATTCAAAATCTGTCGTCTTCAATAAATGATTTAGCGCTGTTAAGCGTTCAGTTCGCTAGCACCAAGATTGCCGTGTACGAACAGAAACATGTTTTGTTTCTCCGCCATGTACTCAAAACCAATCGCCTAACAATGGGAAATCACCAAATATGCTTAATTTGATAATTTTTTGTTGTCGCTGTAATTAATTTCAGCCGAAATTTTTTTTCACTTTCTGGTGTTTTAGGAAAAGTATAACCACACATATATTTTGAAGACGACACTTTTTGATTGTTTCCTTGTTAGATTACTGAGAGGTAAATAACAAGCCTCTCAGCCGCCTGCAGAAAATTGTCTAGTAAAATAAATTAAATGCAGTTAAAAAAAAAAAAAAAAAAGAAAAAAGAAAGAAAGAAAGAAAGAAAAAAAGAGAACGAAAAAAGAAAAAATGAAACCAAATTACAAATTTTCAACTTTTAACGCCATTGTTCAAAAATTTATCAAAATCTTTTAACACACTGACAGACTTTGAATAAGGAAAATAGGTAAGGTTGCTTTGCAGCACAGATTTCATAGTATACTGAAATAATACTTATTTCACCTGAATATAATTCACCTGAATGTAAAAAATATAGCTATGTATCAGAATTTAAAAATTACGATATTTATTTATAACTTCTATGCTTTAAACACAAGTTAAAAATCCCGAATTTCATAATTTTGAATTATAAGTGTACTTTTTTAAAAACAACATCTCATTGGACAAATACATCAATCAGCGGCGGTCAGATGGCTAATGTTTTAAATTTATTTACACCATTACTAATATCAGGAAGTACGAATTTATCCCAAAATAGTTTTTCTTCTAAAACTTTTGAAATAGAAAAAAAAATTAAAGCGTGTAAAATGAGCTAAGAAATCAAGTATAATTTCAACGGTCATTATTAAGTACGACTTACGTGCCGGTGATCCATCAACTTTACCATCAACTCCCGGTTTAACGCAAAAGTTTGAAAAACGTCTAAAGACAGGGTGCAGCTTTCTAAAAAAATGACCTTCTTCTTCTGCCATCTAGCGGCGAAGATTTCATAAAATCTTTGAATCTTTGATTGGTTATTTGCCGCAAAATATCAGAAAGTAATTGTGCCACTAGATGGCATAAGCAACGCATAAAATTTTTCTGAAAATTTGTACCCTAACTTTATGCACTTTTCGAGTTTTCGTGTTCAACTGGGAGTTGAAGTTATTGGTGAATACAGACGTTAGTGTTTCTTTCACATTGAAAACTTTCTGACAAGAAGTTGATCTTCCAAGATCATGTAGTCACCACATGTGTCCCAAAAATCAGCAAGAACAAAGTCTAAGCAATTTTTCAAAATAAACTAAAAGTAATCGCTTTAAAATACCATTACTTAATTTTTGTAAATTTTCATTGTTTAAACTGAATTTACTTAAAGACATTACAGCATTTTTTTTTTTTTTTTTTTTTTTTTTTTTTTTTCAGTTCTGGAAGTTTTTAGTCAAACGATTTTAGTCAAAATGAAAATATCAAATCACCACAATTCAGATAAAAGATATATTTGTGCCAGAATTTCAATTTCCTGCAAATTGGTCCGTATAACTGAATTTATATGTTGTTATGAAAGAAAATTTGAACCTCTCATGCTGTCTGTTGCTTAAAAAAAATGTCCATTTCTTTTTTAAATAATTTTAACGATTTCTTTATTTTTTTCTTTTCCATTATGATTTTTTTGGTTTGTTTGCTATTTTTATGTATTTAAGTCCTAATTGCATGATGAAAAATATAACTCTTTCAAGCAAAGTCATTCAAGCAATAGACAACATTAAAATGTAGTCTGTTGCTGCTGTTGCTTAAATAAATCTGTTTAATTCGTTTTTGCCGCTCACACATTTCTTTGCTTATAGTTTTAAACAATGTATATATTTTTATTTATTTATCTAATTTTATTTTTATTTATTTATCTTTAGTATATTCTAGTTATGGGAGTTTTTGATTTGTATGTTGATTCCAGCCAACTCAGATATACGTTTTGTCCTTTCCCTCTTCATTTTTTAACACTAACACAAGGCAGTTGTCCATCATTTTCCTCTTTAAGATGGATTATTTTGTTCTTCTGATCCTCGAAGTGGAGGTATTAATTTTTTGTTCACCCAAATCTTTTTAAAAACTTAATAATTTATTTTAGCTGAATTATTAATAACGTTATCGAAAACAGTACTGGAAAACTTTAATTAAAAACAATAAATAATAATAATAACAAAATATGGAAAAAAAAATAGAATAAGTACAATCATTATTATTAAATTTCAACTATAAGAATAGTTTCATTTAAATTTAAGCGTATTAAAAAAAAAATCTTATGTTCTTTTTCTACCATATCACTTTGTACCTTTTAATGCTTTAAAAAAAAAAAAAAAAAAAACCCTCTTGTTAAATAACATTTCCTACAATGTTACTGTTATCTGTGGTTTAATTCCAGCTAAAAAAAAAAAAATATATTCTGTTTTATTCCCTTAAACAAAATCTTTGATTTAGAATTTTTTATCCAAGTGTAAAAAACAGCCTTATAATGGCCTGTTAAGTGCATTGCATTAATCGTATGCGTGCATTCGATAAAGAAACACACGTTGATCTTTAATGTGTTGTTTCATCTTATCGGCTTTTAAGTGTCTTTTTACATTTTTTTAAAAATACTTTATAATACAGTTAATTTCTTTAACAGCGTATTTCTTAACATTTTTAACGTTAGCTCATTTCTTTTTTCAATAGAAATCACATTACAGAAATACATTTTGTTTTCAGTATACAAAATATACAAAATAAATAAAAAAATCATCTTAATGTATTTTATAGAGCTAAAATTAAAATATTATTAAAAAAAAATTTACTTTTTTAAAATATTTGTTTCATAATATTATTATTTAATTTGTTTGCCTTTAAAAAATTTAAAGGATGTATGTTTTATGCTTATTATAAAGTAATTGATTATGTTTTTGTAAGAAAGACACGATTCACTTCTTCTTATATGTTTAATTTGAGATTATGTAAATAACAACACCTTTAAGGTAACGACACCAGTGCTCGTCACTCTTAAGGCCTTATTTTTTAAATGTTTGTTTTTTTCGCGTGGCATTCATGTGGAATTTATGTATCACTATTATACTTTGGTCTATTTTATACACTGATTCTTCTAGTTGTTGTTAGACACTTTCATTTTTTCAATACGTTAAGCGAATTTTTTAAAAAAAATAATAATTAAACCTATAAAAATGCACCAGTGCTCGTCACTTGAAAACTGCTTTTCACCAGTAGTCGTCAGGTGATTGCACCAGTGGTCGTCATGTAAATAAAACACAACAATTTGCTAAATAGTTTGATTTTAATTGCGTTTTTGCAAAATTAACAGAATATTATTGAAACAAAATATCTTTGGAACATATTTAGAACCCAAATCCATTCTTAGGGTTTAAAACACAAAACATTAAATGGTAAAATACAAAATATTGCGAATAAAACAAATTCATATGCGAAATAATTTGAAAATTCTTTGCTTTTAAGAAAAGTTTTCAAAATTTAATTCGTTCTCAAATATATCTTTACTTAAAGCAGAGGGTAAGTAGCAGGGGAGGGGGTAATAATCTCGTTTTTAAGAGTGACTTTGTTCCAAATTATCGCAGTAAGATTGATTTTACCATGCTTTTTATTAACGCGTATTCTTGTTTGTTTGTCCAGTACAAATCTTACAATTAATTTTTAACTAACTTCCCGACTACCTAGACATTTGAAACTTTCAGAATAATTCAGAACACGATGAAAATGCACTTTTTGAATACTTTTAGACAACTGCTCCGGGTCCTTACTGCCTTCGGCAGCGTTATCAGTACAAATCTTGCAATCGATTTTTAACTGTTTTCTCGACTAGCTTGACATTTGAAACTTTCAGAAAAGCTCAGAAGACGGTAACAATGGATTTTTAAAATATTTTTAGCCAATTGTTTCGAGTCGCTGCTGCCTTCGGCAGCGTTTATATGGTTCAACAGAAAATTTAGTTAACTTTTTTCCCCAAGTCGAAATTCATGCTGGTATTTGTTTGCTAGGCAAGCACTACATGCTTCATCCCAGCTAGTAAAATAGCATAAAACTACCATAAATATTTGCTAGTTCCACCAGAACTACCAGCAAGTCATGTGGTGTTTTGGCACACTTTTTATGCTTGTCCAGCATATATATTCCAGCTTGTGTAGCTTGAATATTTTGCTGGTCTAGCAGCCATCGCGACCACTACTTGCTTGCACTTTTTGCTATTCTAGCAGAAATTCACAACCAACAGATGCTTTTTTTCTTTGCTAGACTAGCATTAAATGCTGTATCCCAGCAAGTAAAATAGCATAAAACTAGCATTAATATTTGCTGGTTACACCAGAATTACCAGCTTGTCATGGTGTGTTTTGGCACACTTTTATTGCTTGTCCAGCATACAAAATCCAGCTTTTCATGCTGGTATTAGTTTGGTGGACCAGCATTAGATGCTGTATCCCAGCAAGTAAAATAGCATAAAACTAGCATTAATATTTGCTGGTTCTACCAGTATTACCAGCTTGCCATGGTGTGTTTTGGCCCACTTTTATTGCTTGCCCAGCATAATCCAGCTTTTCATGCTAGTATTTGTTTGGTGGACTAGCATTAGACGCTGTATCCCAGCAAGTAAAATAGCATAAAACTAGCATTAATATTTGCTGGTTCTACCAGAATTACCAGCTTGTCATGGTGTGTTTTGGCCCACTTTTATTGCTTATCCAGCATACATAATCCAGCTTTTCATTCTGGTATTTGTTTGCTGGACTAGCATTAAATGCTGTATCCCAGCAAGTAAAATAGCATAAAACTAGCATTAATATTTGCTGGTTCTACCAGAATTACCAGCTTGTCATGGTGTGTTTTGGCCCACTTTTATTGCTTATCCAGCATACATAATCCAGCTTTTCATTCTGGTATTTGTTTGCTGGACTAGCATTAAATGCTGTATCCCAGCAAGTAAAATAGCATAAAAACTAGCATTAATATTTGCTGGTTCCACCAGAATTACCAGCATATCATGGTGTGTATTGGCTTACTTTTATTGCTTGTCCAGCATACATAATCCAATTTGTGTTGCTTGAATAAGTTGCTGGCCTAGCAGCAATCTAGACCACCACTTGCATGCACTTTCGGCTATTCTAGCAGTAATTCACATCCAATAGATGCTTTTTTATTGCTATTCTAGCATTACTTTTCTACCATCAGTTGCTTTTAATTTTTGCTATTATAGCAGGACTTTCCTACCATCTGTTACTTTTTGTTATTATAACATTATTTTTCAACCAGCAGTTGCTTTTAATTTTATTTATACTAGCCAAATTTAGGGTATTTACCTAAGGCCTGTGTGAATACCACAAAACTGGGTATTTTTGAAAGTTAAATCAGTAATCAATTTTTATCTAAATATATATATATTCAAAAAATAAAAAGGGATGCAAGGAATGGTACTTATAATGGAATGCAAATAATTAACTCTGTTTATTTCATATAGATGGCACCTGCAAAGCTTCTAATAGTGATTTCTTAGAATGTTGTGCTACAAATGAATTCTTATTTTGATTAGTGAACAGTTAACCATTCAATTTTTATGCTAATATTACTATAAGTAAATTTTATGCTACAAGGATGTTAAAATGGAAGATTAGTTACCTTACCCACTCATTAACACGGTATTCTGAAATTGGTGGGAAATGGTGAGAAGCATTTTTAAAGCTGTTCTTAAATGGATAACATTGTGGTAAATAATGCACAATTTTCAACAGATTCACAGAACTAATTTTTGATGAAAATGTATGACTTTTTCTGACATTACCATTGACAGGGTTACCACTCAAATAGGAGAATGAAATTCCCTGACTTTTCCAGGTTTTCCAGATGTGTTCTAAGAAAATTCCAGTCTAGCCACATATTGTGCATTGGTTGCATTGAGGGCAAAATAATTATGGTAAAACTTGAAAACACAAAAGTTACATATTACTTTGACCTAAGGACAGATTGCCCTCCATGCGGGGGTCTTTCTAAGACGTCTTGTTTTTAAAAAATGGCAAAAGCTAAGAAAAAAACAAGAAAAATGACTCTACATTGGAGGAAAATTTAATTTTTTTTGGCAATCATTGTATGAAATTCCCTGACTTTTCCAGATTCTGGCGAAAATATTAAAATTCCTTGACTTTTCCCTGACTTTCATGGTCAATTTTCAAATTCCCTGACTGTTCCAGGATTTCCAGGTAGCGTGGCAATTCTGCATTGAAATGCCTAAAACGGGAAATAAGTTTAAATTTTTTCTCTAAATACAATACTTCTCAAAACTCTAATTTGTAAACTTTCACATCACAAAAAAGGGATGAAAATCATCAACTAAATTGCCAACTTTGACGTACTTAAAGAAAAAAAAGAAAGAAAATATATATATAGACAGAGAGAGCCAGAAATCTGCCGATCTAAAATCCGTCAAAGTCTGAAATTTGCATAGCTTTTCAGATACAAACAATCAAATTTAAGTTACAAAACTGCAAAGCAGAATTTTTGTAAAGGATCCTGAATGCAGACTTTGTGCTTGCATTTTATGATTACAATAATAAAAATATGAAAAACTGCAAGAACCAAGTTTCATATAAAGAAATTATCAACAATATATTAAATTAATCCAAAGAAAATTATGATTATTATGATGATCATTATCAATAAGGAAAACAATAAATTAATTTTTTAAAATGCTATTTGATAAATACATAGTTTACGGAAGAATTCAGTTAAATACTTTGAAAAATAAATTTGAGTTACAAAATAAGAATTGATAACTATTTACAATAGACAAAAAAAAAAAAAATCTCGATGTATGTGTGCATGTTAAAGTGTAGTTTAAAACAAACTGCATGTGAACAGATTTTGTCTAAATTTGACGAATATTTTTTCATTTTTCATTTATTGTTTTCTTTATATATATATTTAATGTTCAGTGTTATTCTTATATACCTAATAATTTAATATACAAGTGAAATTGTGTTATTATTCAATTGTATATGTTTAATTTGATTAATATTCTGGTTTTATTATTCAAACTGAAAATGATTTTTTATGGGCTCCAAAATCCGCCAAATGCACAACATCTGGTCCTGAGCTGTGCAGATATTTGACTCTCCACTGCATATATATTTCTTTATTACTACAAAAATAATATCTCAATTATTAAGAGTTTACAAATTAAAATGGTACGGAGCTATACTAGAAGATAATTAAAATAAAAAATTTCTAAAAACATCAAACATTATTCTATTTTCTACTGTTTAAAAATGATATCTACATTTTTTTTCTTTTTTCAATCATTGAAAACAGCCTTTATATCATCTCAAAAAATTGTGAGTTTTTATTTGAGAGCAGCCTTAAGGATTCTTTGAATTACTTTTCAAAAAACTTTAAAAAATAAGTGTTGTACAATGGTACAGTAAAAAATATTTTAAATTTAGTTAGTTTTGAACATTTGGTTTTTTTTTTTTTTTAAATATAATTTATATTCCTTTTAAAAATAATTATAACTATTTTAAGTTTTAACTAAAATGTTTCTTTCCTGAATGTTATTTTAGAAATGAGTTGCAAGTATTGCCATAAGTTTTAAGATATTTAAATTAGTATCAATCCGCCCCAGTATTGCATCTTAATTTTTGTGATTATTACCAGCTCTTTCTCATTTAAAAAAAGAAAGTTCTTATTAATTTAAATAAAATGACTTTATAAAGATCTTCAAATATATTATTCAAAAAGTACTGTTATTTAAATCAAGTAATTTGCGAAAAATGTATGATATAATACTGCATTATTATTTTCAGATTAATATACATTTTTTTTAGCCTTTATAAAATAAAAATTCTGTAAAAACTTTCAATTTTTTTCTTAAATTTACCTTAAAACTCTATATATATATATATATACATAATATCATACTATATACTAATCATAGATACTTTATATATGAATAGAACTCACTGAAAAATAAATACCAAGGTAAGTACCCAAAATGGGTAAGGACAGAAAAGGACAAAGCAAATTATTTAAAAAAGATTTATTATGATTTCTTTTTTTTTCCATTTATTAAGGAAAAGGCAAAAACACACTTTAAACATATTTATTACGAGGTACACATATCGATTGTAATTTTTTATTTCAGCCTCACTTCCACACATGTCTTTCCCTCTTTTCAGTAGATATTCTCTCATTTGACCTGGAATGAAAATGAAACAAGAAATATATATATGTATGAATCTAGTATTTAAAAAAATGTCAAAAAAAAAAAAAAAAAATCTAATAATTTGATTACCCACTGTATATAAAAAGGAAAACTCACTGAAAAAGTATATTTGAAATTTACAGTTTGTAAATTAAGTGCTATATATCCAAAGCTTTAGTCATTAAACAACATTCTTTAAACAGTGTTGGCACAGTTTAAAACAAACAGTCCCCCCCCCCTCCCAAAATACATAAATAATTTTTAAAAAAAGTCCACTTAAAACAAAATTGGTTGTAACAAAGTATAGATTAGTACAAACTTTTATTGCTCCCTTTGAATCTACTATGCTTTAACCCTTTGAGTCGCAGTGTTCCCGCTGATGGAACACCTAATTTTAATTCTCAAGAGCAAAAACTCATCCCAGAAATTTTTTAGCAAAAATTTACATTTATAACAAAGCAGAAAATGCCCTTTTTTCAACATGAACATTTAAAATTTCTTGTATTATAATTATGTTTGTAAATTCCGGTGGCAGTGTAATTTAAATGATCAGAATTACCTTGCCCCGCAAAGGGTTAAAATACTCCGGAATATATTGAAATGTTGGGATCTATGCAACTTTTACAAGTTGATGTTGCCGGTAATGTTTACTTATAAAGTGATTTATTTATTAAATTAAATATTATTTGAATTTAATAAGGTTTACTTACAGATGTTTCAAACCGAACATTCCTCGAAAACGAACAATGCTAATTTTTTATTTTTTAAATATTTATGATCAGCTATGTGGCTAAAAGCCATTTTTAAAATTAGTTTAGTAATTTTTAAAATAAATTAAGTAGTGAACCTTAAAGGGTTAATAAAGTCTGAGACTGGTTACAGTAAACAACTGAAAACATTAGTATCGGATATTGCGAAGTTTTTCCATTTGAATAAGTTTAAACAAACTTTTAAAGTTAAAACTAAAGCTTCACTTTCCTATGTATTTTCTTTGAATAAATGCACAATTGGATATGTATTTCTGTCTGTTCCTCTCTCATCATTCAGAAATACTTGTTTCTACTACTTTAGAGCATATGCATTTTGCTAGCTTGTACAATGATTAGTTTGATAACTGTGCTGCCCATAAACACAAGCATTCAGCTTAAAAACATTACATAATGTCATTTTCATCAAATGCTACATGAAAAATTCAACCTTTAGATATGGGCGTAATAAACTGTATCAAAAAGAAATACAGGATGAATAAAATCTAGCAACTTTTCTTAAACCTTGAAATGAATCAGAGTGGTGAACTTCTGTTGAACCAAAATTATAATATAAAAAATTATAAAATATTAAATTATGCATCTTTGAAAAGTTGACGTCATTATCAATTTGAAAATTTTATGCACAATGATAAAGTGCTAATATACTTTATGATAATATTACATGTTGTTCTAAAACATTTTTTTTTAACTACTATTTTTATTGTCAAGTTGTTATTTAAAAAAAAAAAAAAAAAAAAAAAAAAAAAAACTGTCCATGATGTCACATTTGACTGCATAGCGTTTCTTTACTACAATAAACTCTATGAATTATAAATTTATTTTATCAGTTTTACTTATAGATCCTACTATTTTTTTTAATTTTGGCGTTGAAATATACCGAATGTTTTTCGCCAAGAAGTTTAATTTAGCAACAGCCATTTTAATCTAAGTAAAGCATCAAAAATATAAATAAATTATAAAATATTACAAAAAGACAAAAATTATAAACTGAAATAGTAGCCACACAAATGATCTATTTATATCTCAGTAGATAATTTTATAGAAAAAAAAAATGCAGTTTTAAAAATGGAAAATTTATTTCAGCAAGTCTAAAAACTATTAAAAATATAAACAGAATATGAAGAATTCTTATAAATTAACGAAAAGGTGTCCGATAAAAGTATCAGCAAAATAGGGCTCCTCCTTTTATACAAGAAATTATTTTAAAAATATATATACATATATCCATTGCTAATATGGAGCCAAAAATTCAAAAGCCGCCAAGGGAGAAATTTAATAAAGTTGTGTAGCACGATAATGTTTATTTATTTATTTATTTTTCATATACCAATCACTACGCTAATTTATCATACAAATAAACGAACTGATATGTGTGATTCCACTTGTATGCCGTCGGGCAGAAATATTTGATAAATTCAAATTAATATTTAAATAAATAAATAAAAATAGATTTAATGGGAAATATATATAACCATAAAAACATTAGTTGTCTAAAATGAGGCAGAAATAGTGCTCATAGCATATTGTTATAAGGGATTAATTCTTTGCCCTGCATCAGTTGTACTGTTGCAATGAAAGTAGTTTTACAGGCAAAGTGAAAATAAAAGGGCAGTTCATTCACTTTCAGTGGGGTCAGCCTTGGTGACAAACTTGATGAGTGGACGACCAAATTTGGTGAAAAATGGTAGTTTAGAATTCCCGAAGCTCTCTAACACACGGGAGCACAGATCTCAATCTTTCCATGGGATTCTCGATGGAATCATCTTCAAAAGTTATAAATAGGAGTGAGTTGATTTCTGCGAGAGAGTATGTAGTCACTGCGATTCAGAGACTTCTTCTGAGTGAGTGCACTTTAGGGATTGAGCTCTAAGCGACTGGATATTTTTTGTCAGCTAGCAAAGATTTCTGCTCTGGAGTATTTGATGTTATTGTCTTTACTCCTGTGGGACAAGTGACTGCTTTTTAGACTGTTCCAGAACATTCATCGAATAGTGACTTTTGCTGCATGAGTAACACCTTCGACTATTTCCAGAATATTCGAAGAATTAACTTTACTATTGGACTGTATTAGAGAATATTCGTTTTAATGAGTTTTGTTGTACAGATTCGAGAAGTTCAAAAAATATTTAATATCGCCAAGGAGGTCCCATAATAAAGCTGTGATGAAAATAGTCGGCAATTGAAATATATTTATTGAAAAGTTTCAATTATTCAATTAAAAAGAAATCATTTAAATATACTGATCCGCGAAGCGGGCAAAGCCTGCTAGTATATACATACATATACAGTCATACCCACTTAATTGGGTAATGAATAATTGAATACGCCGCTTATTCGAATAAAATTCGTTAGAACCAAAATCAGTCTCACAGGAACAATGTTAAATTTCCCCATTTAAACAAATATTTTTCACATACCGTCCTCGGTTATTCGAATAAAGTTTGAACAGTCTTCCTTATTAAAAAATGTGTTCTTAATCGAAAAATACAAGATTTCCTTTTCTAAAAGTAATTAAAAATTGTTTATTGTTGTTGAAAAAAGCAAAATTGGAAAATATCGAATGTGAAATATGGGATGATGAAAAAGTAATTTATGATTTTGAGCACAGTGAAATTTGGTATTTTGAAGACTTCGGGATAGGTGATTTCAGACAGCTGAAATTCACTTAGGCAGAGCTCGTGCAATTTAAAGAATTGGATGGAAACGAGATGACAGAAGATGACAAAGAAATTTTCACATCTTCCTCGCAAGAAAAATATGAAAATGAAAGTAATGATGAGCCAATCGATCCATTCCCCCCTCTGAAATAAGTAAATGAGTCATATGCTATAATTAGCCGACATTTTAAGGTTTGTTTAGGTGACTATAATCTACTTTATAAATTAGAAAAAGAATTGTAGAAATATTAAACATCCGTGAAAAGGAAAACGTTATCACTTATCAGAACTTTCTTCCGAGAGGGAATAAAATATTATATGAGTGAGTGATATTGAATAATTCTACTTCTTTATGAGCTCTGGAATCGAATTAGGTAAGTTTAAAAAGACATTTTTGCAATTATGTTGCAGATGGAGAAAAATTAGAAATTGCAAGTATTACAGGTGGCATGTGATTGCCGACTGTTGGGAGTGGGTGGGAAACACACACACACACAAAAAAAAATAAAAATAAACAAGTGAAAGATATTGAACAATTCTACTTCTTTATATTTTCTGGAATCTCATAAAGCAAGTTAAAAAAGATTATTGCATACCTGCCAAACTGAGAAAATTCCAAGGAGTAAAACAGTGCACGAACAAAAAAATTTGCACCCCCCCCCCCCCAAAAAAAAAAAAAAAAAAAAAAAAAAAAAAAGAAAAAAGAAGCAAATGGGATTTTTTCTGTTTTGGCATATAAGATTTTAAAAGTATTTAAAAAAAAAAAAATCACTAATTTACTTTTTAAATACGTTAACATTTGATAAAAAGTAATATAATGTAAAGTTTAGCTATCATTCATAATTATTTACTATACTTACAAATTTAATATATTCACACAGTGATGCAATTAGTCTGAATTTCACATTAGATTTATTTTAAAAATAGTTTTCATTTCAAACTGCTTAGAAGTATCAGATACAGTAATTATTTTTAAATATTTCAGATAACTATTTTTCAATTTAATTAGTTATTACATTTACAAACTCAAAAAAAGAAGAAAAAAAAAAAAAAAAAACGGAAAGGAAAAATAAATTTAAAAGCTTCATTTATTAAAATACAATGTAAAAACTACATTTGTTGAAAGAATTTTTTTTTAAACACTTTCTCAGAATATAGTAAATATAATTGATTATCTTCCTTGAAGTAGTAATGTATTTTATTCTTTTTGCTAATATTAGCTGATTTTGCATAAATATAGACATTTCTTTTCTTTCCAATGTGTTTGGTTGTATGGTATTTGCCGCTATGAGAAATTGTAAAACTGGACTGACAATAAATGCAATATGCAAACTTTTCACCCTGACTAGATGCTCTTATACATCGAAATTCAGTTCTATAGCTATCTTTAAACAGTTGATAAGATTTCTTTTCAGCCATCATCAAAATTTTCAAAAGCGTGTGACAATTGTAAGCACAAACATAATAACAAAACGAACATCACCCACGTTTCCCATGCTTCCGTTTCTGTAAGATGCGCAAGGGTTGAGGTGAACCGAGCATGTCTGGTGAGGAGGAAAAAAACACACCATGCCTCTGAAGCGATGACGTTGAAACGGAGCGTGCTTCAACCAATAAATGGGGACCAACGATAGTTATAGAAGCATCAACTCAGAATCAATCAATTGATCAAATACATTGCGATCTTTGTTTACTAAGCATTAGCAGCAAAAATCGTACTTTTTAGATACTTTTTTTTTAAGATGAGTTTTTTTATTTTTAACTTTTTTTATTAAATTTAATCGAATACTTAAACAAAAAAAAAAAAAAAAAAAAAAAAATGAAAATCAGTAGAAAAAGAGTAAAAATAGCAATCTAGGCATAAAAGCGTAAAAAATGTGAAAAAAACGTAAATTTTATGCCCGGGGCATAAAACTTGGCAGCTATGTTATAGACATTTACACTGTGGATGAAGAAAGATTAGAAATCGCAACACTTCTGCAGGGCATTTGATCATTAGCAGAGAGGGGGGATAAAATATTATATGAGTGAGCGATATTGAACAATTCTACTTCTTCATAGGCTCTAGAATCTAATTAGGTAAGTTTAAAAAGAACATTGACATTTATGATGTGGGGGGAAAACAATTAGAAATCACATATTTCAGAAGGCATTTGATCACTGATTGTTTTGGAAGGGGGGGGAGAGTACCATAAAAAGTTACATCAGTGAAAGATATTGAACAATTCTATCTATTCACAGTTTCTAGAACCTCATAAACCAAGTTTAAAATAAACATTGATATTTATGCTATAGATGGAGAAAGATGGCGATTTTGAATCTTTCCTACCAAATTCGGGACATTTGGAATCTCTGCACAATACTGTTTTGAAAATAATCTGCAGACTGTAAAAGAAAAAAAAAAAAAAAAAAAAAAAAAACTGTGATGTAATCTCACATTTTCTGTTATGGGGGCGTAAGGTCGTGTCTGCTTTTGACCAGAAAATATTGTTACAAGTTCTTGCATTTTATGTTTTTTATTCATAGTTTTGTACTTATTACATATATACATAAGCTCAATAAAAACCAGCAAATACAAAATTACATAAATGCTGTTTTAATTTTTTTTTTTTTTTATTATTATTCATAAAAAGTTTTAAATTTATATATACAGCAGAGCCTCGGTTATCCAAACCCTGATTAACCAAGGTAATCTAAAAAGTGCCACATCCCAGTTGAGGTGTGACCCTTAAAAAATGGCATAAAGAACTTCGACTTTGAGAGCACAGTACTTTTTTTTATTTTTTTATAATTCATGTATGCATGTATTGTATTGCATTTTTAACTGATTACATTTAAATGTGTAAGAGGTATATTCTTTTACTTCATTGGTTGTGTTTCCATTCATTTTAAACGTTACTGTATATTTTCCCTCGATTTACAATAGAGTCCATTTAACCTGAGTTTTTGATTATCTGAGGTTCCATCGGTCCACATTACCTTAGATAAACAAAGTTCTATGGCATATTATTTATCTGTCTATTACAATCACTTAGTTTCTCTATATATAATTAACAATTTGTTATGACAATTTCTGAAATACTGAAAGAAGCCTGTCCACTGTGGAAGATTTTCCAAGGTGTCTTAGTCCGTATTCACAAGAATTTCGGAGAAAATCACAGAAAAATCCGACCTACAAAGAATGTTATCCATGGGAAATTTACTAAGGTATTTCAGTCCACATTCATGCAAGTTTCGGAGAAAATCACGGAAAACTTAGAACTTTATTGACGAAGTACTTACCATTGGAGAAAGAAAAGAATATTTTCTGTAACACTGGGATAATCGAATATGTTATGCCTCAATTTTTATAGTGCAGCAGTAATTCTAAGAAAATTTCGGATTTGAAAACGACTATTTCACAAAAATTGGTAGTTTTAAAACAATTCTTCATAAAAATATTTTAAAAAAATTGCATGAGAGAAGAGAATTATGTATTTGGAAACCAGTAGCGAAAAATGACAATTTCAGTAATCAAATACACAAAAAAAGAATATTATTGAATTATGGACAGATTTGGCTTGATTTTGCCAGACCTGAAAAAAACTGGGTGGGTTTTTTTCAAAATCCTTATATAAAATTCCACTTTTATCTAACTTACAATAAACATATAAATAGCATAAAACAAATATTATATACATTATTATAACATGAACAAAGAATTTTTAGAAATGTTGGAGTTTCTAAAACTGCTCTGTAGAAAAAAAAATCCTAAAAAATCTCCCATAAAAAAAATTATAATTATCTTATTAAAACAGAATAAAAAAATATACATTTTAAAAATTAAAAAGGATTGATTTCAAAAATTATTATATTAAATATACCTTATTTAAAATCCTTAAAAAGTTTGAACTGATATATTTCAGCATCCCAAATGGGGCCATCTTCAGAGCTCGAAATGACAAACTACAGCTGGGCGGTATGTTTACTTTTCTCCTCTTCTTCTTCATCCTTTTCTTCACTTTGCTTCGTTTGCTGAAACAGGTGCTGCCAGAAAAGATGTTTTTTTTTCAATAAAAACTCAACGAAATGTTATTATGCTTAAATGTTTTATTTTTACACATAAATTAATAACTGTTCTTTGAATAATTTATTGAATTCAAGTAGGTTTCACTAGAATGAGAAATTTTAGAGATTGCTTTTTGTCCCACACGCGACATCATGAATGGGAAGTTTTTATAAAACACTCAAATAGCTTAAGTTTTTCTTTCTTCTTCTTCTTCTTTTTGTCTAATATAAATTGATAAATATCAGATAAGAGTCATAAATACTTAATATTAAGATTGTGTTCTGAAATTACTCATATTTAAGGTTAATCGCTAGAATGAAAGATAGCATCTGTGTATGGAAAGAAGGACAAAGGAAAGTTGTCCTAATGCATTATTTAACAATGGTTTTAAAAGAAGCTTTCTCGATATTTAGAGAGGAAATTCCTATATTTGATATGCTCCTCAAAAATTTTCAGCCTATGACCTAAAAATGTCGTCTTTATGAAAAATACACCATCAGAGAAGTGAAAATGTAAAATACATGTAAATTTTATATTGAAACTAAAATCCTTAAAGTATGAGTACTCAAATACATTCCGAAAAAATCACCTAAGCAATACAAACCTGGATCCAAGTACTAAAAAAATGAATGCATCATACGCGTGAAGCGTCTTGTTAGGTAAAAAATAATGGCACAGACTGGACTCATCATTCAATCAACAAAAGCTGAATTACATCTATTTCTGTGAAAAATACCAAAGTAGGTTTTTTTTTTTCAAGCCTAAGAACAAATAAAGAAGGAAATTAAAACATACAAGCCTTGGGAGACAGCATCTAATGTTCCAGGAATACAACAGTATCAACAAAAATCCACTACAAGTATATAATGCAAATGACACCAAAAAAATCCTCAATAATGAAAAGTGTCATGTTGAAAATTTGAATATTTGCAAAGGAGACTTATGTTTGATTTTAAATCATATCCAGTAGAAATAATACACTGAAATTTCTAATGAGATTCAAATATTGATTATGCAAGAAGCAAGAGGGATATCTGAGAAGTACAAGTGGCCAGTTTCTACTGACTGCATCACATACGATAAAATTCTGCACCGACAGACGTCAATATTGTGGTCAATTTAAATTTAATGAAAAAATTCAAAGTATTTTTTTCTTCTCTCTTCCCCCCCCCCCCCTCTGTGTGTGTATTATTTTGTCATTTTATGCTTCAATAAAAAGGTAAGAGAAAAAGAAGTTGTGTACTACAAGATTTCATTTAATCACACTGCATAAAAAAATTCCTTAAAAAAAAAAAAAAAAAAAAAAAAAAAGATAAATTCTGCCTTAAATTGAAAAAAAAAAAAAAAAAAAAAAAAAGATATTTTATAGTGCTAACTAATAAAAGTCTAGAATGTTACAAAATATAAGATAAAAATTATTTTTTTTGTTTACTGTCACATGTGGGACATCAGGCATCACACATTTTTTTACAAATGTCATACACGTGACAGTCTATTGCAAACTTTAAAAAATGATTACAAAATTAATATTATTAGTAACATAATCAAACCTAATGCACATCACTTACAAATGCATACTTTTTGCAAAAAAAAATATATTAATGCAATAATTTATTTCAATTAACTGAAATTCTTCATTTATATCAAAAAGTAGATCTCTGTCATTTCAGTTCCGTCCCACACGGTACACTTGGTTAAATGACTTTAAATAGGGTATTTTGATACTTTTCAAAAACATATTAGTCTTAAAAAATACAGAGTTATATGCAATTCAGAAAAAACACATCAAATTTCTTTTAAAAAATATCTAGGTTTGCTAATATAGAATCTATCTGCAAAATGCCTGTGTAAATGTCCCACACGTGACCATGGAATGACCCTTAATCATATTCCAAACGCTCAAAAAATAAAACGATCTTTCACTTCCGCGATCCCCTATTGTAAAGGTGCCTCTGTAAAAATAAAAAATGAAGCCAAAAAACATAACATTAATATTCCGATTAAACCAAACAAAAATACAGTCGTTCCCACTTAATTGGGTAACGGATAATCGAATATCCCCGCTTATAAGAATATAAAGTGATAGAACAAATTTTTTCCCCATAGAAGTAATGTTAAATTTCCTCGTTTAAAGAAATATTTTTTACAATGCCACCTCGCTTAATCACATAAACACTCGAACGACGTTTCTTAAATAAAATTTCTCTATTTCTGAGCTAATTTTTCCTCTCTTTCTCAAAAAAAAAAAAAAAAAAAAAAAGAGAGAGAAAAGAAAAATCCGTTTTTCTTTTAAAAAACCTTACATAACTAAGGCTCTTTAAACATGAGACAGTATTCCTGCCGAGGTGATAAAAATTGGTGATAAAACAAATTTATAAAATCAGCAACTGATGATGAAATTAGAAATTAAAATACATATGATCTCACACAAATCACAAATTTTTGAAGTTTTCAGATGACTTTTTGAATTCATAGATGGTGGATAAAGATGGAGAAACAGAAAGAGATAAAAAGTTTAATCTTTCTATAAAATCTTTAAATTAAAGTGATAAAAAAAAAAAAAAACAAGCAGATCCCCCTCCAACAACAGATGAAGTTACAAAATCCTAAATATTATTCATCGTAATTTTGTATCTCATCGAAGTGGTTATAATCTATTAATGTGCTTTAGAAATAGAAATTGAAATAATAAGTCTATGTCAAAATAATCAATCATATATATATATATATATATATATATAAATTTTTATTTTATTTTTATTTTTATTTTTTTTTTTTTTTGGGGGGGGGGGATTAAAAATAAAAATTGTAAGTATACTTTATTTATTTTGTATTTATTCCAGCATTAATTGCATATATAAATTACTATAATATTTTAACTTAGTTAAATATTTAAATAAGAAAGAGGTATCGATCATTTATCTTTTCATGTAAGCATAAAATCACTCTAGTTAAACATGTATTTGCGTTTCTAGTCTTCCCCGAATAATCAAATACTCCGCTTAATCGAATTAATATAGATGGAACGGTAGCTATTCATTTAAGCAGGTCCGACTGTATGTACCAACGCATATGAAATGAAAAAGATCCAATTCATTTTAAACACACCGCAGGAATTTATAAAATCAATTTTCAGTTTCATGATAAAAATAATGCCAACTACACATTGGAATGACAAAACGCAAAATTAAAAAACGTATCTCTGAACACCTCGCCGACTTCAAATATAATAAACACTCTACAGCATGTTCAAGGACTAACAATATTAAAAATATTAACACTAATTCCATTAATTATCAAAAAATAGCCCCTTATAATTCACACCATTTGCCCTAAAAAGAGAAACCCTTGAAATCTTAACATCTAACAATTCTGTTAATGACATCGAACATAGTATAATTCCACCAGAATGGCAGCACCTGTTTCAGCAAACGAAGCAAAGTGAAGAAAAGGATGAAGAAGAAGAGAAGAAAAGTAAACATACTGCCCAGCTGTAGTTTGTCATTTCGAGCTCTGAAGATGATCTTTTTAGGGACGCCGAAATATATCAGCTCAAACTTTTTAAGGATTTTAAATAAGGTATATTTAATACAATAATTTTTAAATATATATATATATATATATATATATATATATATATATATATATAAGCAAAATAAGAGTTGTTTATTAATACAAATAAAACTGTGGGATTCAGGGAATGTAAAATATAAATCAAAATCAAATTTTTAAAAAATTCTGAAAACTTTAACAGTGCAACACTGTTAGGTAATTTAGAGGAACCAGGGGTCGATCCCGGCAAAAATTGGGACCCTTTTGCTGCCCCTTGACAAAATTCAAATCTCTAAAATGGGCCCCTTCACAAAATTTATATCCTTAACCCTCGCTTTCCCAAGATCAACGTGTTACAGCAGAAAAAGTGCTTTCAGGCGCCGCTTGGCAGGTTTGGCGAAAATCACCAGCACTGCACCTTTCTGTATCGTTTAGAAATTGCAACATTCCACAGATTATGTTTGCTATCTTTGGCGAATTAGTGCACTTTTTGAATGAGGCGGGGTTAACTAAATTTCAACTACAAAATGGGATCAAAATGACCCCATCTTGGGAAAGCGAGGGTTAAAATGGGTCCCTTCACAAAATTCAGATTTTTAAAAACAGCCCTTCACAAAATTTTGTTTTATAATAAAAATACTTTTGTAAAATTTTTCCATATTTACAGTATTATTTTTAATGAGCGTCTGTACTTGTTTTATAAAATGCTATTAACTTGATGTTAAACATTAGATAGAGTAACTGTTAAAATGAAAGGTTTCAAGCAACAATTCTTTTTTTCACAAAAATGGGCCCCAAAAATAAAAACCTGGACCAACCCTGGGAACAATAATTAAAAATATTTTATGAGAATCTAACGACTACAAAAAATTTAATAAAGCATCACTAAATAATTATTAAAATCCAATTTTTTGTTGTAAAGGGCAAATAAACAGAATTTTAGAATATTAAAAGAACAACCATTAATTATAAAAATACTTTAGAAATTTTAAAATTAAATTCAAAAAGACTTTAGAAATTTAAAAAATTAATTTTGTTTAATTTTAATGAATTATTAATATTTACTTTCATAAATTATCTTATTATGAATGATATACTTAAAGTAAAAAAAAAGAAGGAAGAAAATATTCCTGAAAACTCTGATAAAACCCAAAAATCCTGATAAAACCCACTGGGCTGGGTTTTTTTCAACCCTGATTATGGAGGCTAAATATTTACATGTTTTTAGCAAAATAACATTTATTTTAACAATTAGTTGCAATTACGTAAATTTACTGCAGTTATATAAATTTTTACAATTTTAAAATTCCACATTTCAGTAAATGGCCATAAATTATTGCATATACAGTCGAACCTCGTTAACGTGAACACTGTTAGCGTGAATTACTCTTAACATGAACTGTTTCTACACTTCCTGTCAAGATGAAGATTAGTTTAGTTATATAAATATTAGTTACTGATAACATGAACTACTGAAAACATAAACAAATGTATCTCTCTTGAGATTCACATTAACAAGGTTCGACTGTATTGCAAATCATTGCAGAAAATTGCAATTGCAGAAAAAATAAAAAAAATAAAAAACAAGAATTTCACCAATTAGCATCGAAATAAAGCCTACTATATCAGCAATTAATTCCAATTAAATCTAAATTTCATTAATTATCGGAGAAAGCATTACATATTTTCACTATCAGTTATAAAGACATCACAATTTACAAAAATCAGCTTTTAAAGTATTACAACCTTTATCAATTAGGCTAAATAATAACATATTAAACATAAAATTTTGACTTCAACTGTCAAAATAATGTAATTTTCATCGATTAGTAGCTAAATAACAGCAAATTATTTAGTCGATTATGGCCGATTACAGAACGCATGGCAATCTGTATTTCAAGAATCAGTTTTGAAAAAACAAAGTGAAATTATTATCGATTAGCAAGAAAATAATAGTTTAGTTGTGAAAAAACATAAATGTTGGACAATTATTGGAGAAATAGCCTGGTACTTTTAATTTCATTTGCAAAAATATTGCATAATTTCTGATGTGTGACTTTCGACAAAAGTGTGACAGTCATCAATTAGCAGCAAGATTTTCAATATTTTAGAATTCAGCTTTGCAAAAGGCATAGATTTTATCCATTAGCAAATTAGCATATAAATAAATTCAGGGTTGGGTTTTTGACATGACAAGGGTTTAAACCGTCAAAAACCTGTCAGAAACCTCAACTGTCAAAAGCCTATATCGTCAAGATTCAGAATCTATAAATGTGCTTGAATCTGGTTAGAAATATGAATTAATAATATCTGTCATATATAAGTTAACATCTAAGTATTATGCTGTTTATAAATTAACGAATCTTAAAACAATTTATTGATGATAATTAATAAAAATTTAAGTAAATATACTGGTTTCAGACATCAGAAATATATACAAAGCATGTGTAGACATATTTAATATTTTGTATGTTTATTTATATTAATATTTATGAAATTCTAAAATTCCAAAGTTACTTAGGAATTTTAACATAAACCAAGTTTTAAATACAGGAAAACTGGATTCTTTTTTTTTTTTTTTTTTTTTTTTTAAGTAGAACATAATATGTGTGGGCAGTAAGTTAATAGGAATTCGAAAATAATTATATTTATAATCTATATTTATTTCACTTATCATTTAAATAATAATTTATCTATTTATTATTATTTCTGGTTATTAATGCACTTGCACACTACTTATAATTGAATATCTTACAGAAAGAAATTAGCTCTAGTGAGGTTTGTCGCAGAAAGCAGGAAAAAATTCTGCCACAGGGAGTAAAAAAAAATTTCAAACTTTAAAATTACATAAATTTTGTCAGTTAGCAGTGAAATTGTGCTAACTTTGTATTTAATTTTAATAAATACACATACCTTTCTTTCTTTTGGAAAACATCCTTCTAATTTTCATTCTTCTCTTTCCTTCAGCACTTAAATCTAAAATATCTCCAGTTCTTTTTCTGTATCTAAACAATAACAACAAATATATAATATTCATAATTAAAATGAGCTATGCATAATACTACAAATCAAACATGCAAGAATTTTCAGTATGGTTTGATATGAAAACATTAGAAAAAAATTACACCAAATGAACAATTTAGGGGACCTGGATTGCTCAGGTTACTACTATTAGTAGTGAGCCTTGAATATCAACTACAATAACCCATACAGATTACTCGAACTGTAAACTTGTAGTAACAGACAAACAAGTGGCACCTACAGAGCAACCTGTAGATATCGATTGGTATCTTCATAGGTGTCAACATTACTAATCTTTAAATCAGATTTATACATTGATATTTTAAAAAGGAATCTGTCACATATATTTTCGACGTATAATTACAATTAAAAGGGAAACATTTATAAAAACTTTCCAATGTGAAGTCTCCGTTGAAAATAACGAAGACTTGGCACGTCTATGTATCTTGGATTTGGATGCTATTTCTTGAGAATTTAAAAAGTTGTTGCTAATTACGAAAAATATTCACTAAATTACACAACAAGTTTTTATTCTTACATTAGCTTGGAACTTAATTTTCTAAAAATGAAAATTAATTATAATTTGTTATAGTTAATTATAATTAATTTGTAATTAATTATAGTTTGTGGGGCCTGACAAACTATAATCCTATGCAATGACACAATCTATGTTTGGAATGTTTATCGCTTCTTGCCGTGTGAGATTAAATTTACCCTACTACAAGAAAAATATTTTGAAATAGCATTTGTCAAATAGTGTATTTTTAAATTGTTTTAAAATTTTTTGAATATTTTTCTCAGATGAATTAAACACTTGAATAAAGAAATTGAAACAATACGCTATAAGTTGCAAAAGTAATTGCTAAGAATTGGGCGAGTTTTCAAATTCAGATTACAGTACCTATACACCAGAGTTTAATTCAGATTTTTTTTTTAATGATACCCCATTTGTAAATTTATAAAATAATTTGCGAAATATCAAGTAGAAAATTAATAATGCAGGGGTCAAAGCATTCAAATATGAAAATATAAGAATTTTCTTATACAAATATGCCGTTGCTATTCGGACCATCGGTGCGATTAGTGGGCGGGGGGGGGGGCTATTCAGACCGCTTCCTTGTTACGCTGGTCATAATAATGATTTTGTTTGTTTGATCTTCAATTTTCTCTGTAATATACTAATGATTTTGCTTGTTTCAACTACAAATTCAAACTTTTAGCATTTTGAAAGTGTATAATGCGATTGATCTACAATTCATATATATTTCAACATTGCTGTTAGAAAACATTACAAAATAAGTACAAATGTCATTTTCAGAAAAATCATACATATATTTGTATAGAAAATTGGGTTTGGTTTGTATCGAATTATATTGGAATGGTTTAATTTTTTTTTAAAGAAGGAAAAGAAATAAAAAACCAATTGCATTCTATGTAGTTGAATATACAGATTTATTCATATGTTATACATTTATTCATATTTATGTATATTCATAACACATATTGCGAAGATTTTTTCAAAGATTAAAAATACTCATTTACTAAGATCTGTTTTCATGTTGCATTTTTTATTTTTATTATTCAATTTTTGAAATCTTCATTATTTTCATTTTTGCTTTATAAAAATTATTTTGAGTTATTGCTCTTTTATGAAGAATTTTAACATCATTTAGAGTACAAAATTACTGTGAAAATAATTAATCTCTACCACACTCCCACACTTAAAAAAAAGTAAAAAGATAATTTTTCCTGCATGGGGACGAGACACATTGTATTATGTCTAAATTTCACTCTTTTATCAGTGCTAACTTATTCTCCTTGGAAAAGATGGTCCGAATAGCCTGTACAAAATTGCAGAAACGGTCCGATTAGCCACTTCGTATACAAATATAGGAACATAATTTCAAGAAAAGGTTGAGAGATTCAGTAAAAACAAACTATCTCTAACATTACTTTGTAATCTCGGAATGATTAAATGACTTGTAAATAAAACGCCCTAATTTAATTTCATGTAATTTAACAGATAAAACAAATGAAAAGATCAATTATTGTTTACTTCTCACATTATTTAGAAAAGAACATATTTTCAAATTTATGATCTTTTATTAGTCTACCTTTCACTTTCATACCAATTTATATTATTTAACATCAGTCCACATAATATTTTTTAAATAATGATTTTTTTTTTTTTTTTAAACATGTTTAAAAAATTAAAAAGAAGAAGAAAAAAAAATCAGAACCCTTCAATTTAACTACCAATTGTACTCCCCCCCCCCCCCCCCTCTTAAAAAAAAAAAAAAAAAAAAAAAAAAAAAGTTAAAGAGTAAGGGGAAAATATTAAAATAGTAATGGAATTATCAATTCTTTTGATTGTATAATTTTTTTTTTTCTTTTTTCAAATGATATTTGCTAAGCATTAAGTAACAATATGTTTATATTAGGATATATTAGTTTTATTTTAAATTACCTTTTTATTTTATTCATTTGAAGACATCCAGGTGAAAATTCCTGTATTTTTTGTCAGATTTTATGTTAAATTATCCTTTAAAATGTTTTATTATGCCTTCCATACCACAGTTAAGTTTTTGTTTTTTCTTTTTAATCGATAAATTGTTATAGCTATGAAGTACAGCAATGAATACCGTACAAACAATAAATATCGTACAGCAAAAAGATGAATTTCATGAACTTTTATTATGAAATAAATAATTTTGACTTATTTCAAACATACACATTTGAACACATTTCGATGCTACTTAAATATAATCCGTTCAGACAAGCATTCAGAATAACGCTAAAGGACGATTTGGTAAACATACCAAAAATTTTAATTATAATTGTTTTCCTACAGCTATGTCCAAAATTAAATGTACTGGAGAATGACAAAAACGAAAACGTATTAAAATGTAACAAATGTTTTATTTATGAACTTACCTCGATAATTAAAATAGTAATCCTAATCAGAACATCCACGTTTTCCTCACATGGCAGCATGGCAGCATCCATCTTGCTTGAATCTTGTTCTTGATCCGTGTTGTAAACAAACAAGCGCTACGTTGCCATACCTGCTTTCTCATACCAAAAAAATTAACCAATATTAATAAAAAATCATATTTTTAATTTTAAAATGGAGCCTCTTATGACGTCGCAATTTCAATTTTTTTTTAAGATTTAATGTAATATTCTTTGGTATATTGCGCTTAAGCTCTATGATAAGGTGACCATATTTTCAAACACTGATTTAACAAATTACCGTTTGTCCCCAAATCAAAATAAATTTCAAGGACATTGAAAACTCTATTTCGGGACTTTTTCGGGGATATAAAAGACTAATAGCTATATGCTAGGCATAATTAATAAAAAGAACTCTGATTTATACATAACAAAATGCTTTGAAACACTTTTTTCTATGACAAATTGCTGAGCCTGCGATATGTTTATGCAAGTTAGGGAGGCATACTATTGTCCTTGTCGTATCATGTTCTTAGACAGACTAAGAACGAGATTCAACAAGGATTTATTTAACGAAGCAGTATTAAATGTGTATTTTTAAGACGGGAATTATTGCTAGTGCTCGGATACTTTTGCTGCGGAGTGTACGATCCGACTTGTGATCTACGATAGCTGCGATTGTTACAATAGTATGCCTCCCTTAAACTATCCCAGCTTTATTAAAATAATCAAGTCTATAGAACCCATTTACACTTTATTATGATGATAGGAGAGAACACAAAATAAAAGCATTTCATTTTAATCTTCAGAATCCCCACTCCCAGAAATGCAGAAATTATTCCCGATTACATAACTACAAGAAAATCATTTCTTTTTCTCTCCTATCAATGTATCAATGCAATTTGTGGTAATCATATAACTGCCATTTTTGTGAAATTTCATAAAATAAATTTTATTTTTCACTTAACATAAATCGGGCAAGATAGAATTTATATACTAATTAGTAGTGCATGATTCTTTCTCTGCTCATGAAGTATGAGGGTCTTTATTTCAAAGTTTCGTTGATTTCCAAGATTATCCAATTATTTGTGCTTCAACGTATAGAATTAACAGTGTGGAAAGCGGGAAATAAAATTGTACTAAAAAAATTACTGTAATCGAAGTTAGTGTCACGAAATTAAAACCGAGACTCCCTATTGGTTAATTATGTTCTTAGATGACGTGATTGAGCAGACGAAACTAGGAAAATCCAATCAGCTCTTCGGTTTGAGCAAAAAAATCGATCGAAGCGCCATCTAGGAAGCTTAATTATTTTAGCAGTATTTTAAGCATTCGATTATAAGCGCTTGCCCCACTGTATATAAGACTACTATATAATATAGTAGTCTTAACTGTATATTCTAGACACTGTACGTGTACTTGTGCATTAGACTGCAATTTTGATTGGATTAAAATGGATGGGTTTTCCGTCTCACTAGTGCTTAATGGGCATTAGGCAACGGTCTGGGATTCAACCCTAGAGGTGATCTGGAAACATGCCGCCACAATTTTGATCCTCCACGGAATGGACTACGATTTTGAAAGAAATACTTGCAAATATTTAAATTTGGGGACATTTAGTCTCCCCCAGTAATCAAAGAATTTTTGGTTGGTTGGGTTTTACGTCACACTAGTGCTGCGCAGATGGGCAATTGGCGACGGTCTGGGACACACCCCTAGAGGTGGTCTGGAGACATGTCATCACAATTTACAAAGAATTTTTGGAGACAAAAAATAAAAATGTCAAAATTCGAGGGCAGTCCTCGATTTTCGAGGACGTATGGTCACCTTACACTATGGGGTAAATATTTTTCAGTCATTCATTGATAAGGTAACCAAATGTCTTCATTTTCCGAGGACTATCGCTATCCCCAATTTCGAAGGAAAATAATTTCAATATGTAATACTTTTACAATTTGTACTAGAATATACAGAAAGCAGTTTTGTGATGACCATAACAAACTAATTTTACAATGTTTCAAAAAACTTCTTAAGTTTTTTTTTTTACTTTCTTCAAAAGAAGATTAGTAAAAATTTTCAACTCTTCGTTTTTGATGGATTCACATGTTTTGATAAGTCTCAAGCACGATTTAACTATTTATACTTTCTTCTGTATATCTAAGAAAAAAATGATGAATTCGTGAAAGTTTTTGAACTCTAGTTTTAAATGGATTTACATGTTTTGTGAGGTCCTTAATACCTGGGCCGCGGTAGCCCAGTCGGTAAAGTGCCGGCCTCGTAATTGGAAGATTGCGGGTTCTGTACTCGAGCCGGCCAGAGACCGTCGTGTACATCACCGGTTGCTGGTGCACGTAAAATCTGTCATGGCCGCAATGTCCTCCATGCTCCCATCAAAAATTATACCTCTGGGGTTACCGAAGCTGGAGAGCCATCCCTTCCATGGAGGATCAAAATTGTGATGGCATGTCTCCGAACCACCTCTAGGGGTGTGTCCCAGACCGTCGCCAATTACCCATCTGCGCAGCACTAGTGCGACGAAAAACCCAACCATCCATCCTTAATATGGTTTGACCATTTTTAGAAAACATGTGACTGTGTGCTAGGGTGTAGTACAGAACAAAATTTCGTATAAATATGTATGTAATGAGAATTACTTTTTATGAAGTGATTGTGAGATTAATAGGAATTACTGATAACTGTAGTTGTAAACTATGAGGAAAAAGTATGTGCATTTTAGAACATCCCCTGAGAGGAAATAGCCCCCATTTGGTATAAATATTCAGTATGGATATATTTAAAAAAAACTCGTCAATACCTTTGAAACGAATGGTTGAACCATAGATCTATGTTAATTTAAAACAATGTTATAGATTTTTTTCGAGTAATACATTTGAGTTCAATATTTGTCGCGTCATGATCTTAGCCTTACGCTCTTTCTATGCTGTAAACTGATGATAAAAATTAGCAACCAAACTATACATATATATATGAGAAATCTAAGTTTGTGCTTCAATAATTTTTCTGCCAACTGTAAATTTTGAGTTACTAGCGTCATTTCCCCCTCCAATTGATGATAGGGAATACCGTCTGGAGGGGGGGGGGGGATAAAAGAAATATGTTCTTTGGAGGAATACTTCAGAACCTCTAAAAAGATGTTTAGCATGACATTTTGTATGCACCGGAACGGGAGATACATATTTTTAAATATTTGAACCATTTTCTTTTTCTGGGACTTGGAAAAAATTAATCAATTTTGCAAACCTAATGCATATACCTCAAAACCAATTTTCTTTGAATGCTGAAATTTTTTAAATCAGTTTTTATATTAAAATGTCAATGAAAAAAATAGAATATTTTAAAATTTCGATCAAAACTTCGCAGATATAAATTTTTTAATACTGAACGTGATTCCCCCCCCCCAAGGGGGATCCCTGAGGGAGCATGAAAAATAATGTTTTTTAGAGGAATACGTCATTGCGTTTAAAACATGCTTTGAAACGGGAAATACAGATTTTTAAACATTTTAATTTTTTTTTATCGAGATTTGGTAAAAAATGAGCAAAATTTGCAAATATCATTTTTTCTACAGATACTAATTGGGATCAATAGCCTACCGATCGAATTTCTACTGATGTCTGTAAAGATCTATTGATATCGATTGAGGATATAATTAATAGGTGGCAGATGTCAATAGCTTCTATTGATAAAGGTAGGGAAATCCATAGAAATCAATTCGTATCAATAAAACTCTATTTATATCGGCAGCCTACTGATCAAATTTCTAATAATGTCTGTAAAGGTCTACTGATATCAGTTGAGGATATAATCAATAGGTTACAGATGTCAATAGCTTCTATTGATAGCGGTAGGGACATCCATAGAAATAAACTCATACCAATAGAATTCTATTGATATCGATAAGTTTTTGTATTGATCTCTACGGATCATTTTTAGTATGGTTGGGCAATATATCTACGCTACAGGGGTTGTTCCAATCATACAAAACAAATTAATACATCTTCCTGCTTAACTTTGGTACATTGCATTTGATA
Source organism: Salticus scenicus (assembly GCA_963930645.1). Taxonomy (NCBI): domain Eukaryota; kingdom Metazoa; phylum Arthropoda; class Arachnida; order Araneae; family Salticidae; genus Salticus; species Salticus scenicus. The sequence continues at coordinate 59,500,393 of OZ005661.1, read as the reverse complement.
CTGACAAGCATTAACAAGCACAAAATTGTTCATTGTGGTACCTACCTTGCCATGATTGGAAAAAGCTTGTGTAGCAAATTAGCACATCTTACTGGCACATAGCACCACATCATCTCGTTTCTACATAAGCTGCTTACATAGCATATTATGCTAGCAAGCATTTACAAGCACACGATTGCTCACTGTGGTACCTTTTCCCCCATGATTGGAAGAAGCTTGTGCAGCAAATTAGCACTTCTTACTGGCATATAGCATGCCATACTATTTCTACTTAAGCTGCCTACGTAGCACATTATGCTGGCAAGCATAGAAAAGTATATAATAGCTCGTTAAGGTACATACCTTGCCATGATTGGAAGAAGCTTGTGCAGCAAGTTAGTATTTCTTACTGGAATACAGCATGCCATGCTATTTCTGCCTAAGCTGCCTACACAGCATATTATGCTAACAAGCATATAATAGCTTATTAAGGTACATACCTTGCCATGATTGGAAGAAGCTTGTGCAGCAAGTTAGCACTTCTTACTGGGATATAGCATGCCATGCTATTTCTACCTAAGCTACCTACATAGCATGTTATGCTGGCAAGCATGAAAAAGCATATAATTGCTTATTAAGGTACATACCTTGCCATGATTGAAAGAAGCTTGTGCAGCAAGTTAGCACTTCTTACTGGGATATAGCATGTCATGTTATTTCTACCTAAGCTACCTACATAGCATGTTATGCTGGCAAGCATGAAAAAGCATATAATAGCTTATTAAGGTACATACCTTGCCATGATTGGAAGAAGCTTGTGCAGCAAGTTAGCTTTTCTTACTGGGAAATAGCATGTCATGCTATTTTTTCCTAAGCTACCTACATAGCATGTTATGCTGGCAAGCATGAAAAAGCATATAATAGCTTATTAAGGTACATACCTTGCCATGATTAGAAGAAGCTTGTGCAGCAAGTTAGCACTTCTTACTGGGATATAGCATGTCATGCTATTTCTACCTAAGCTATCTACATAGCATGTTATGCTGGCAAGCATGAAAAAGCATACAATAGCTTGTTAAGGTACATACCTCTCCATGCTTTGGAAGAAGCTTAAACAACAAATAAGCATACAATGATTGTACATAGCATGTCATGCTTTTGCCGTGTTAGCTAGCTAATATAGCATTCGATGCTGGCTAGCATTATAAAGCATATAATAGCAAGAAAATCTAGCAGACATAGCAATACATAGCAATAACTAGCATATTTTTGTTGCTGGTACTAGCATGAATTTTAACTTGGGTCCCGACTAGCTAGACATTTGAAACTTTCAGAATAGCTCAAAACACGGTGACAATGCATTTTTTAAATATTTTTAGCAAACTGTTTCGGGTCCCCGCTGCCTTCGGTAGCGTTCACATGATTCAACAGAAAATTTATTTAACTAACTTCTCGACTAGCTAGACATTTGAAACTTTTAGAATAGCTCAAAACACGATAACAATGCATTTTTTAATACTTTTAGCCAATTGTTTCGGGTCCTCGCTGCCTTCAGTAGCGTTTATATGATTCATCAATCATATACTCGTCCCGATCATCAATCTACCCGACTACCTAGACTTTTGAAATTTTCAGAATAGCTCAGAACACAGTGACGATACATTTTTAAATTACTTTTAGCCAATTGTTTCAGGTTCTCGCTGCCTTCAATAGCATTTATATGATTCGACAGAAAAATTTAAAACACGGTACATAAAAAATTATTTTTGTATTGCAATTATTTTTTTTAAACGTATGGGTTGATTATGCGTACCTAACTCATACTATTAAGGAATTTTGAGAAATCCTTCGCCTCTTCTTCCTCATTAAGTGTGGGGTGGATTCAAAAACACGTTTTCAAGAGTAATTATTCTCCAAATTATATCAGGACAAATTATATCAGGAAAGCAATTTTTTGATGCGTTGATTGGTTAAGCGTACCCAAAAATACTGTAAAGGTATTTTGTGTAATTTTTTCCGACCAAATTTTGACAAAGGGTAGCAAAAACATATTTCTACGCATAACTCTGCTCTAAATAATCTTACAAAGGCGATTTCTGATATGTGAGTTGATCATATGCATCCAACACCTAGTATAAAGAGATTTTGCGAAGATCTTTCGTGTATGTGAGGGTGGAGAAAAAAAAAAATATATATATATATGTTTTCAAGCTCAACTCTGGTGCAAATTATTTTCGGGAGGGGATTTTTTTTATGCGTTGGTTGGTTGTGTGTGTGTACCTTAGACGCATTATAAGGCGATTTTGCAAAATTACCCTGCCCCTCTTCCCTCGGCCGGGCGGACAAAAAACACGTTTTTAACCTTAGCTCTACTCCAAATTAACTCAGAAAGGCGAGTTTTGATGTCTGGGTATTGGTTAAAAGTACGGAATATGGAATTTGATAATATTTCGTTAAAATTCTAAATTTACCCGTGGCAGAGGGGGGAATAAAAGCGGTTAACTCTATGCCGAAGGCAGTAGAAGCCAATCATCATATTGCGGGACGGAAAGCTATTACAGAAGCCAGCGGGAACATTAACTGCGGTTTCGACTGATGTCAAAGATTTTTTTTTTCTTTTTTTTAATTTTTGATAATGATAGGGATTTTTTCTATTTTATTTAAATATAGGGACCAGCGAAGGTGGCAAAGCTTGCTAGTATTATTCTACACATCAAGCTAATGTTATCAAATATTATGGATATTAATGTTATCAAATGTTAATGTTAATTAATGTTATCAAATATTATCTTACAATTTTAATTATTTAAGAACAACAGTCAACAGGGTAATTTTTATCAACATTTTAACTATTTGTTTATCTTACATAATTAATATAATGTATAAACAGAAAATTTGCTTAAGAAATGTTTTTAATGTTTAATATTTTCTATATAAGTTGTTATTCACCTGTATCTAACATAACAAAAAAGCCTTAACATAATTTTGAACCGACTCACAGTCATGCTAACTATGAAATTAAGCCTTTGTATTTTATCATTTTCGAAATATATATATGAATTAAAATTAAATTATCACGGTCAATAAAAAACTTAAACATCACTTAAATACATCTTCGCAAAACCATGACATCATAAAAATTTAAAATACATTAGACAGATGTATGGAGTAATCATGTCTGTTTTTCTAAAATATAACAGAAAACTAGATAAAGCGCTTTGTAACTAAATATGTTTATGTGCCATTGTTTAATTTTCCAGCAAAATAATATGGAAAATTTTAGGTGGTTTAAAGTCAGTCATAGTGAATTAAAGGTACCATGACTGACTTTATTTAAACAAGCTATACAAAAGTTACTAGTGCAATAAAGTTCACGTTCTTGAGGTTAAAATACATTTGTTTACATTTACGAATACCCCTCACGACTACTGGTGCCGATAGTCAAATTAAAGTAAAAATTATACCATCATAATTCTAAACGAAAATATAGTATTTTTCATCAAAAATGTTACCCAGTTATTAAAAATGTTAAAACACCAGTGTTCATCAGGGGTGACGAGCACTGGTAAAACGTGCAAAATATGCACCAGTAGTCGTCATACCTTAAAAACCTTTATATTATGTCAAATTTTAAAAAGTTGCACATAAATCGTATTCTGCATTTCATAAACATTACATACAATGCTTTATGAGCAATGTCAAAAGCAGCGAACAACAAAATATATCAATAAATGCATATCTATTCCCTTAATCATTTGCTTTACGTTGACTCAATTCAATTGTAATTTAACGTATACTTCCCTTATTTTGTTTCTCCCTACTCTTCCCCAATAGTTGAAATCGAACTTTTTATGTCATAAGAAGCAGAAAGCTTTGGAGAATCATATGCGGGTGGATTCAAATTCATACAGGTTATAAAACGGTTATTAACATATCTTTCAAGAGGGTGACGACTACTGGTGCAGATTTTAGGGGTGACGAGCACTGGTGTCTTTACCTTAAATGTAGCTGTTTTAAGATTAATTTATTTTTGTCTACATTTTCTAAAAAAAATAACAATTATTCAATTTAAAATTTACAAATTTGCAATCATAACTTAAGAAATATCTGACTAGCGTAATGAGAATTTAAGTACATTATAAAACACATTTCCAAAAAGTATCTAATAATTTCAATGTGATTTTATAAGTGTAATCAAAATAATATACACTACGTGACATAGAAATAGCAACACTAAGGAGGAGTGAACAGAAAGTGATGAAACTCGACCAACAGAGAGAGACAGCAACGAACAATAAAGGGTCTTTATTTCGAAATGATATTCATAATACAGAACGAAAACTGTATCGGTTCAGTAGGTTATAGGAGCAATGTGGAGGGCGATACACAAAGTAACACGTGTAGGTACAGAGTCAATGAGAGTATGGATAGCGTTCTGAGGAATGTCTCGCCATTCCCTGTCAACCATTTGTTACAGTTCGTCTTCTGAACGCGGCAGTGGTAGGGTCTGCAAATGGCGTCCAATCAATATGTTCGAATGGTGAGAGGTCAGTAGAGAACGGTGGCTAGGAAAGCATCTGTACACCTTTCAGAACACGTTAACTCATGTGAGCAGGGTACTGTCGGGCGTTATTCTGCTGATAAAGAGCACTGGGTAACCCCCTGAAAGTAGGGGACTGTCACCTGCCGTAGCACATGATACACGTATCGTTGCGCCGCCATTAGTGCCATAAAAAAGAACTAAAGGTGACCTATAATCGTACGTAATTGCACCACAAACCATGATGCCGCGTTGTCGTGTTGTGGACGTTCCCTAATTGCTACCAGATTGGACCTGTCTCCACAGCGACGCCACACACGTATACGACAGTATGGAGAAACCCTGTGTCATTCCTTTGTCCACGTCGCTCTATCCCTGAACCATTGGAGAGTAGGCGTCTACTTAACGGACACCATGGTTTCTATTCTCCGATCCGACTGCCATAGCGCCCGTCCTTAAACAACGACTGTCGTCAAATCAAAAGTCGGAATGTGACGTCACGTGATCAAAATAACGACTGCCACAGTCGGAATTGATGTATAGTCTGGTCGGAGAATAGATGCCTATGAGTGCAGGCCATTAGCATCCAATCGACTCGAAATGGTTCTGTTCGATATAAAACATTCAGGATGGCTTGAATATGCTTCAGAATGGAGGTAGAAGTGACCTGCGGATCCGCCAACGTTTTTCGACGGATACATCTATTTACGCATGCTGACATCACTCTAGCTGCACTGGCATTCCTCAAACATGCCACATCCCCTTCGAACCATCTTCGCCACAACCGGTACACTGTAGACACGCCCAGGTATATCTGAGCTCATATTTACCATATGGACCAACCTTATTTCCTCATTTAAATCATCATGCCCTGCGTAAAATTGCTGGAACCCTCTGTTTACGACGGTCTGGAATTCTTTGCTATTACACACGTCCTCTGAGACAAGAATAAAATTTCTACGATGATTTCTTTAACAGAATTTAACATTTTAATTTAAAAATTGAACATTCTGCAGGTTTCTCCGCTTATGTCTTATTCAACGTGCGCTTGAGAGCTGGGCATTTCACATCATTCACATAACTCGGTGATGTGCGTCTACCCTGAAATTCGCATAATTTTCGGGTCACTCATTCTTGGTTTATTTTTTTCATTGTCGTGTAGTGTATCATAATTAAAATATCCCTGATTATTGAATGTCAGCAGTTGCTACATATCCTGTTCAGTCAGGCAATAGATTCAGTTAAACGAAAAACAGTTTTCTGTATGTTACTAACTCACACCGTTAATAATTAAGAGCAATTAGAAATGCGTAATTGCTACAATTATTGAAGCAGTTATAGCTTTTAAATTAGTTGAATAAATAAATAATATAACAGTTCTTATACTGGAAATTATAATGCATCCTTAAAACCAAAAATGAATACTTCGTTATTGTATCTTTATTCATTTATTTATTTTATTTTATTATTATTACTATCATTTTTTTTTTTGTTGTTGTTAAGAAATTACAGAACATTTATATTGTTATGTATATAGATTTAAATCATTTATACAGATTTTTTTTTAAATGTACATTGTAATTTTTGTTCTGATTATTGAAATGAGTTTGTATAATTATCACAATTTTCTATATTCTGTTACAAGCTGCGGTAAAATCTATTGCATTTACATCATTTTAACTTCGTTTATGCAAAGAAGAAAAATTGATATTTTTTCAATATTACCAAAACAGCCATTACCAGTGATGCAATATCTAACCTTTGTTCTTCCGTGGCCGTTATATTAATGCTAAAATATCCTTAGTTGCCTTCATGACAGCAAATGCGACCCCCATGTGTGTGCACTTAGAAAATTCGCTTAAAACCTGCCTCCCAACAAGAGAGGATCTAAATTGTAACCATACTCTCTAGAAAACTTACCTTGAAACTTTCCTTATGTCCACTCATTGTTAGTTTTAAATGCATTATATATATATATATATATATATATATATATATATATATAGTTATAGTAATAACCAAATAGTCCAATACTCTACATTTTTACTGGATGCTCGACAGATATCATCACATAGAAGTGATTGATTCTTAACAAAAATTTTCATTCAGTTTTTTTTTTCTATATTGATTAAATTTTTCATTTCTTTCAAAACTTACTTTTGCGAAGAATCAAATAAATATGTTTAAAAAATTAAATTATTGATTTGATAAAGAGCATACCATCTAAATTTTCTACTGATGTGCCCATTTATTTAAAATATATGCGGAAAAAAGAAAAAAAAATCCCATTGTTGTTTAAAATTTTTCAAGGCAGCGTATTTTACGCTTACTCATTTTGGGAAATGCACATATGTACACATATATACAGAGAAATACAAAAGAGGAAGTTTGAAAAGCACTATTTCTATACACACACACACTTACATGCATATATATATATATATATATATATATATATATATATATATATAACAGTAATTTCAAATAATTTGGAAAAAATAATAGTAATTTGCTTTGTATTGAGTAGAGAAAATGTGAAGTTTGGCAGTTGGTCTGCAGATCCCCTGGTTTCAGATTTGTTATTGACCGAGGAAAATATACTACTGGTCTTTAAAATTGCTACACCAAGAAGGAATAATAATAAAGGAATGAAATTTGATGGACACAGACATTATAGTAGGAAGAACAATTGATTGAAATTTCAGGAAATTTGGAGAAATATGTACTGAGAAAACAGTACATAAAGCAGCGACCTCTGTGATCAATAACAGCACTTATCTGCCTAGGCATTGAATCGAACAGCGATTGGATGACATGTACGGGCAGAGCCCTTCATGAAGTTTTATCACGATGCCACAATTCATCGATCGAAGTTGCTGGTGAGTGGTGGGGGGGCCAGTCGCTTTTCAACGATTAAATAGTCATTTTCATTGGTGCGAGATCAGGAGAATGCACTGGCCAGAGCAACAGTCGAACACATTCGGCATCAATGAAGGTCCAGACAAACTGGACGACTTGAGGTCGTGCATTGTCCTGCTTAAATGTTCCGCTTCGGAGGCCTTGAATATAGGGCAGAGCGATGGGCCTTAACTCGTGAGAAATGTAATGGCTGTTATTCAGAGTAGCGGGAATGAAAACAAGAGGTGATCGGGACGTGTATCCAATGGTACCACATACCATCAATCCAGGTGGTGACTCAGTATGCGGCTTCCGAAATTCTGATTACCCTCAAAACTGCGTCACTGATATGAGCGCCATTAATGTTTGATCAACGATGAACCAGGACGCAGGAATGGCGTGAAGTCACTTTTGAGACAAATCACAATCCTCTTTACAGCATCAAGATTGCCTTATCCGCATTTAACAGAATTATGAATAATGCACATTACCAGCTGGGATTCGACATCATCATACTGTCCATCATTTGCAATGATGTTATTGGTTCCCATTGGATACACGTCTCGATTACTTCTTGTTCGTATTCCTGGCACTCTGAACAGCGGCCATTAAATTTCTGTTGAGTTAAGGCCCGCCCCTCTACCCTGTATTAGAGCCCTACGTAGCGCAAAACTTAAGCAAGATAATGCACGACCGTAAGTTGTTTGTATTGTCCGTACCTTCTTTGATGCAGAATGTGTTCGACTGTTGCTCTGGCCAGCGCGTTCTCCTGATCTCGCACCAATGAAAATGACTGTTTAATCGTTGAAAAGCGACTGGCCCACACCACTAACCAGTAACTTCGATCGATGAATTGTGGCATCGTGTAAAAACGTCATGAAGTGCTATACCCGTACATGTCATGCAATCGCTGTTCGATTCAGTGCCTAGGCAGATAAGTGCTGTTATTGCTCACAGAGGTCGCTGCTTTATGTACTGTTTTCTCAGTACATATTACTCCAAATTTCCTGAAATTTTAATCAATTGTTCTGCCTACTATAATGTATGTGTCCAACAAATTTCGTTCCGTTATTATTATTCCTTCTTGGTGTAGCAATTTTAATGGCCAGTAGTGGTAGTGTAGTTTCCTCAATTTACAAAAATATTATTTTCAGTTTTTACAAAAATATAACATTGTAAAATCAATCATAAAATGCTTGAAAAAAATTATGAAAGAAACTATTTAACGTGACTTTTACATCTATTCTTTATATCAGGATTTTTTTTATTATTTAATATACAAAATTATGAAAACAAATTCATACTTTCACATTTTGCAATTATTTTCAATTCACAGATAAAAAATATTTCCTTTTTCGAAAACCAATTTTTTTTCTTTCAAAAAAAAAAAAAAATGTTATGGCTTTTATAGCTTGTTACAAAAAAAAAAAAAAAAAAAAAAAAAAAAAAAGTCAGAATATGCATGTTACAAAAAATATCTTTTGAGATTTTTTTTTTTTTTTTTTTTTTTTTTTCAATCTTCGAAATTAATGTTCCAGCGTGAAATTTTAAAATGAAAATGCAAAGTTTATTCCTTTACACTTACGTACTTATAAAATGGCGGAAAAATATTTAAAAGCTTCTCTGCATAATTTATTTTTAGTATCATATTGAACGTCTTGATAACAAAACCATTTTATTTTCATTATTCGAGTTTTGTAGATTATATATGTATTAAATATGATATGGAAATGATTAAAAAAGTTTTAAAATATTGCACTCATTAATTTCCTTACATGCCAATATGTACATTAGTCTATATATTTTATAACCCACTAGCGTACATCGCACGCTTCAAAGATCACTGTGTTTAAATAAATCATTAAAAATATAAAATATTATAATTCTGAAACGAAATTCCAATGTATTCTGTCCAATCCGCGTTTCAGATCGCCGCTGTTTTGACAGCGTGATGGTTGTCTTCAGTATTGCGGGTTTAAAATCCCACTGCTTCCGACAGCACTTTACCCGTAAGCGATATGCGCGCGCACGAATAAACGAATTCACACATGAACCTCTATTTAAGTACCCACTGCTTTTAACAACATCTACCCCATGCGCGCGAGGCACTTGAATTAGTAGATCACAATACTTTTTTTGTCTCGCTAAAAATATATCTGAATATAATGAAAGAAAAAAAAGTTGCTTATTCTGCGGAATTTTGTTGTTAATGTAAATAAGCTTTTAATAACGATAGGTCTTTTACAATCTCTTTAATTTATAAATATTTGTAAATGTTTATAAGTGTTTTTATGTATGCTCGCCGTACTGCAACAGGTTTCAGACAATTGCTCTCTCCAAAACTTATCTTACAATGAAATACAGTTCGGCCTGGATAGCTCAATTGGTAGAGCATTGACCTTGAAGGTCAAAGGTCCGGGGTTCGACTCCCGGTTCAGGCATTATTTTTACTCAGTCGAAAAAAAAAATTCAATTATCTTACAATGGTTTTAATTTAAACAGTAAATTCAGTCACACAATTGCACTTATTTATACTTTGTGATGGCAGAAAAATTTTTTAAACACGATTGTTTAAAATTACATTTTTTTTTTTTTTTTTAAATACAAATAAGTACTTTTTTAAATATATTCTTGAAAAATAAGCATTTTTCAATATATATTTTTCAGCCATTAAATCTTCCGGAGAAATATGTCTTACACGAGGGATGCAAATTGATAAGTCAACGCGAAAATATTTGTTGTTATATAAGTTGAATAAAAATTTTAACGTAAAGAATGAAGCATACTATCTCTAATTATACGAAATATATGTTCTTAATTGTATACTCTGTTCTTAATTATATACATTGTGCTCTATATATATATATATATATAAATTTTTATTTTTATTTTTTTGCGTTAAAAAACGAAATAGATTTTTTTTTTTTTTTTTCAATGATTTTTTTAGTTCCCCATCATACTATAGGTATGGGGAACTTAGGTAATCGTGAAAAATTTCGACCTCCGTTTTTCTACTTTTTTATACGTTTTCAGGTGTGAGGAATCAGAAAATGACAAAATTTGTATGGTGTCTGTCTGTAGGGTGTCTGTTAGTGTGTCAGTCCGTTAGTGTGTTAGTCCGTTAGTGTGTTAGTCCGTTAGTGTGTTAGTCTGTTAACACGATATCTCACGAACAATTGATCGCAGAGAGGTCAAATCAGTTTTAAAATATTACTTTCGATACTGGCAAGAACCCTATTTATTTGCGACATTCGAATTAAAAAACTTCGTAAGTTATGAGAAATTTACGATTTTCTTAACATGGGAAAATAGGACAAAAATTCACTTAAACGTGCATTAAATGGAAACTTTTAACTGTAAAAATGTCAGACCAGTTTAAAATATCAGTTTTGATGCCGGAATGAACATCGGTAACTATAAATATGCTACTTTGAAATTTTCGCAAGCTATTGGAAATTTACGAATTCCTTAACATTGCAGTATATAGGGCAAAATTTCACATAAACGTCAATTTTTAGAGATATTTTCATTGTAAAGATGTCAGACTACTTTTGAAATATTATTTAAGACACTTGCATGAATATTTATGACTATGAATTTTCCAATATAAAAATTTCGTAAGTTATTGGAAATTTACGAATTTTATAACATGGCTGAATAGAGCAAAATTTCACATAAACGTCAATCTTGAGGGAGGTTTTCATCGTAAAGATGTCAAACCACTTTCGAAATATTATTTAGGATACTGGCATGAATATCATAGACTATGATATTTTTCAATTAAAAAAATTCGTAAGTTATTTGGAATTTACGATTTACTTAGCATGTCAGAATAAGGCAAAATTGAGTATAAACTTCCATTTTGAGGATCATAAATACATTAGACAACTTCAAAATTACATTTATGATATTTGTTTGAACATGATTGAATACAAATATTCTAATAGGAAAATTTCGTAAATTATCCGTAATTTACGATTTTATCAACATAGCGAAATTGTAATTTTTTCATATAAATATGAATTTTGAGGATTATTGCATTGGAAATAGTAGCATGAAAACTAAACAACGGAATTGACTCTGATGAAATAAATTAATAGATTAGAATAAGATAAATATATCGAAGTGAACGGTGGATAGCCTATTAGGCGGTGATTTCATTCTGTCACTGTATCAAGCTTTGGTCAAATTCATTTCTTTTAACATGATTATAATATGTCTCGCACTAAAAATTTATGAGAGCATAAATATGATGGGGAACTGAGCAGAGTCCACCTATGCCAACTAGTTTTTTTTTTTTTTTTTTTTTTTTTATGTAGCAATAAGAAAACTGGAGTATTACTTATGTTTTAAACACACATTTTGTGAGTTAAATATATTAATCTTGAAAACAGAAAAACAATTTTCTGTATTTTTGTAAACAATGCTTGATTACACAAGAGGCTTGGAAATCAAACCTACTCTCTGAAATTTAAGAAGGGTCACGCAATTATTAAAAAACGATATCCAAATTCAAAGTACCAATTTTTCATACGCTACCTACCAATAAATATTTGGACACTTTCGAATTTAGACATTTTGTCAAACATTTAAAAAAGTTCTTTTGGAATAATCTTGAAACTTTGGTAGCGTCACGAACACGTTATACCTGATATACGTCAGCAAAAGTTGCGTCCTGAAAAGAAAAAGGTGACCTGTATAAAGTTTAATGGGATGACCCTGTTCAACGTAATGATTGAAATGAATTTTGGCTGTAGCTTGTAAATTAAGAGGAATTTTCTGATTTTGTGTATAAAACTTTAAAAGGCTACCAATTATATTCATGGAGATATAACGCTTTTTTAAAACATTGAAATAAATATATATATCCACTTTTTTTCATTACAACACGTATGTTATTAGAACCAGTGCAAAGACATTTTCAGAAAATTTGGCATACTTTACAGCTTGCCTTTACAGCTTTACTTCGGCATACAGACACAGCATACTGCAATCAGAATGCAAAAATGTTTAATATCTTACAAAGTATGTGCATTTTTGCTAAATAATTTTTATTTGCGCATGAGCTAGCTGTAAAAAAAAAAAAAATATTTGCCTAATTTATTCGCAAAATGGATTAAGCAACTTACTATAGGAAAACTCCAAACAAATATCGCGTAAATTTAAAGACTCATGAGAGATAGAATAAACAGAATTTTGAACATTTTGACACGTCCTTGAAATGATTTTCCCCTTTTTAGAAATTATCTGTCTGTCAATCTGTCTCACTGTATCAAAAATTTTAGAAGCTACATCTCACGAACTAATTGACGAAATTTAACCAAACTTTGTAATTAGTTTAATCTTGACTAAATCTGGTGCTGTTACATTTGGGTTCTATCGCTCAGCAGGTGGCACTGTCGTATTTTTTTTTTTTCATAATTTTTATATTACAGTCTTTGGCAAACTTTCGTGTAAACGTACGCAATATGAATTATTTTTAACGAATAGTTGTAAAATTAATGTGCATTATTAATTATAAGAGTAGGAAAGTAGGAAAGACATCCTGCACATGTAGGAGCGTCGCACGTTCCTGATTAGAATTAACTCCCGAGAGATGTAAACTTTCACTTTAAAAGATCTTGTTATTGCCTTTAAAAAGAATGGTTGGAACAACTACAGTATTTCCCCTCAGCTAGATTTGGCGATTTTTCGTTGGCAATTATGGCTAAATCATAAATCTAAAAATCATAAATCATATAGCATAAATGATAAAATCGTAAGCTAAATTATAAATCATAAATCCAAAATAAATAGCATGCAGGCTGCCATATTATATCTCAAACAATCCAGAACGACATCGTTATCGTTCAAATCGGCGCCAAAGAAAAATCGCCAAATTCAGCTGAGGGGAAATAATATAGCTGTGCCGAAAAATTGAGCCATTGATCTAAACTATTGGATTTTTAACGAAAATGAAGTAGTTTCTCACATGTCACCACAAAATTGTGTTTTCCGCATTTAGTGTCTTAATTCTCTGCAATGTACAGGTGTTGGACAAAATATTTTGAACACTTTCGCTTTTTTTACGTTTTGTCTAGTATCTGTAAAAGTTCTTTAGGAATCATCTTTAAACTTTGGTAGTTTAAAGATCATGTTATACCTCATATTTGTCAGTAAAAGTTATGTCATGAAAAGGAAAAGGAGACCAGTAAAAAGATAAAGATAAAACTTTGGTAGTGTAAAGAGCATGTTATATCGCACATATTTCAGCAAAAATATGAATAGCAACAGGGCACCAGTAAAAAATTAAACAAAATTCAAAATGTTTTGGATCCCCCTGTACAAGGTAATGCTATAAATGCTTTTTGGCTGTAGCATGTGATTAGGAGGATTTTTCTCATCTGTATGAACTTTTATGATGCTACCTGATATATTCATGGATATATAACGGATTCTTTAAAAAATTGCAAAAACAATTTCTACATTAGACACACTACAGTAATCAGAATGATAAAATGTTAAATATCTTATGAAATATGAGCACTTTTACTAAATAATTTTTAACTACACATGCGCAAGCTTTATAAAAATTTTATTTGCATATATTAATAGCCAAAGGTATTGAGCAACTTATATGAAAACCCCCAAAAATATCATATAAATTCAAAATGTTATGAGAGATAGAATAAACAGAATTTAAGTTTTTTCTAGAATTAAAAAAAAAAAAAAATGTTAGGCGGGTTTGTGAATATTTATTTACAATCAGCGAAAACACTGTAACATCATTGGGCATTGTTTGAATTAAAATAAAAATGTGAGTAAAATCCCTTATAATTTAGCTTCGTTTTTGAGAAAACTGAAATTATGTTCCTTCTATCTCTCGTAATGTTTTGAATTTACATGATATTTGTTTAAGGTTTTCACATAAGTTGCTCAATAACTTTGGCTATTAAATTATACAAATGAAAATTTTATAAAGCTTTCACATGCGTAGTTAAAAATTATTTAGTAAAGATGTTCGTCTTTCCTAAGATATTTAACATTCTTTTATTTTGATTCCTGTATGCTGTGTCCAATGAAATATGCCATATTTCCTCAAAATGGATTCGCACTGGGTCTAATACACTACGCGTTACAATAAAAATGTGGAAATTGTTTTTGGAACTTTTTAAAGAATCCTTGAATATGTGGGGTAGCCTCATAAAATTTTATACTGATAATGATAAAAGTCCTCATAATCACATGCTACAGCTAAAACGCATTTAAAGCATTACCTTTTACCGGCTGATCCAAGTTACATTTACTTTTTTTTTTTTTACTGATCTCCTTTTTCTTTTCATGACATATCTTTTATTGAAAAATATGAGGTATAACAAGTTCTAGGTCATTCTAGATCATGTTCTAGAACATACAATGTTTCAAGATCAATCCTATAGAACTTTTCAAAATATTTGACAAAACGTAAAAAAAGTGAAAGAGTTCACATTATTTTGTCCAACACCAGTAGGTCGTCTGCATTCATTATGGAAAATTATTTTAATAAATAACATTTAATACATATTTTGTATAGCATAAATTTGTATAGAAAAAATTAAAGAAAAGTCTTGTGGCTGTCAATATACTAGTTCTACACATTGTCGAAAACATGTGAAAGGCTTGTAAAGTATTTTGTAACCACGTTTCCTAAAATTTGCAGTGACGATGAATCCAAAAGCTTGGAGGGGTGCCAAATTGGTCGACATTTTGGGATTTAGAAAACATTCAGTCATTACGAGCTTATTTCCTTTCAAGCATATGACTACCACCCCTATTTTAACACAGGACGCATTGAGTCAGCATTTGCGCAGAGCCTTCCATGGTTCAAGAAATGTGGTTGAAGAATATCGTTATCGTTTATGAAAAATAAACGAAAGTCATCTGCACTTCTTAAAATAATAATAAAAAAAATAGATTTTTTGACGTTCTTATACTTTTAAAACTAATTATTAAAAACATATTTTGGAAAAAAATAAATTCTTTTATCGAAAGTTCCTCGGAAAATAAAAAATAAAAAAATAAGCTCTACAATTATTTCTGTTTAAACAGTAGTTGAAACAGCAAATTTAATTGCATTGGACTATGACTAAAATATTTTTATCGTTTTAACTTCCATTAACATACTACCGTAATAGAAGTATTGTATTCGGCTCAAAAAATCGATATGGCGTTTTCACCTGATTTACACATTTTAAGGCCTCCTGAGTAAAAAAAAAGTAGTTTTTGGCATTTGGTCAGTATGTGTATATGTATGTGTGGAATCTTCTGGCTATCATATCTCCAAAACTAATAAAGATAGAACTACGAAACTTCAGAATTTAATCAGGTCTGATGTAAAGATGAATTTTCTAAAATTGAAAAACCAGAAGTGGGTCATCGGGAACTGGATGCGGAACCGTAAGTCCGTATCTCAAAAACGGCTCTAATGATTTTCTTCAAAATTGCTACATAAACAATTTACGATATGTCCTTCTGAATGACATATTTGGTTAGCTCAGAAAAATTGATAGGCACCCTGTATAAATAGCTCAATTTCATGTCTCGCAAGTGCGTTCCTTTAAAAAGGGCTTCATCACAGATTTTTTTTTTTCAAACTCGCCAAATTAACTCCTTTTTAAATACCTTTTTGTATATAATTATTGTTTGCTTGTCAATAATTGAGCATGCCAAGTTTTAGTAAAAGTTGGTATCACAAAAACGTCTCTTGCGATTTTTTTTTTTTTTGACAATTTTTACATAAGTTCATTTTAGATACCCTTTTTCATGTATTACGTGGATATTATAGAAAAATTAACGGTCAAACTGATTAGGTAGTTCAGTTTTAGATCTCGGAAATTGATGTTTCAAAAAGTAACTCTATCATTTTTCTTTTCGCATTTTTTAACTCTCTCAGTAAACTTTGTTTTACATGTCTTTACACGTGTATGAAGTTTCTCCTTACTGGAAAATTCCACAAAATGCATATAATATCTGAAAAAAAAAGAATGAAGTGCGTGTAGTAGTGGTTAATCGAAGTCGTTCTGTTTTTTCACTCAAGATTTTTTTTTTTTTTTTTTGTTATTTTCTAACTTGCCATGTAAACTTTGTTTTATATGTCTTTTATCGTGTATTAAATTTCTCATACCGGAAAAAAATTAGGTTTTTACTTCGTTAGGTCAATTATGTATCTTCTGATCATATTATCTCAGGAAAGATTAAATAAATAAATAAATAAAGCACATAATACACTGTAAAAAATGCTGCAGTAAAATTACGGGCAAAGCCCGTAAAAATACATTTAGACGATGAATGATGTATCGCCAGTAATTTTACATTGTGATGAAACATACAACCAATCTGCAAAAAAAGTAGCATTGACCGTAAAATTAAAAGTTAAAGATTGAGTATCTCGAATACATTAAAAAAGTTTGTTGCAATTATTACACGTGCGTGCAAGGAGAAATCCCCAACACTAAAAACTTATTTATTTTTTTACACGCAAAAGCTAATTTATTAATTTTCATGCGAAGCCAACCGTCTAGGGTAGCCCGGGTTTTGAACTCACAATCACCTGTTTCAGAAGACAGCGATTTGCCAACCGCGCCGTTGGGATCACAGAGACTTTTCTTTACAAAAACAGATAAAGTCAATATCAGAACTGACAAGTTGATAAATCTTGTCATACGCACCAAAAGACTTCTGGAAAATTTTTTAAACCGATTCACAGCACAATATGAAGTAACAAATCTTCAATTATTTTTACAGAACTAGCTATACAAATTTACAGCAACCTATACTGTATTTAAAAAAAAAAAAAGAAAAAGAGCTTTTTTGTTAGAGAAATTTTTACAGTGATTAAATTGTTAACGTTCAAACTATGTAAAAAAATTATTTTATTTTAAGATTTCATTTTATTTTATTTTATTTTATTTTATTTTATTTGCTATTTTTGACAAAATTAAGAAGTTAGTCAATTCTCATATTGGAAAAAAAAAAAAAAAAAAAAAAAAAAGCTTTTTTTTTTTTTTTTTTTTTTTTTTTTTTTTCCATTAAGACTACGATTCTGAATTTTGTGAAAGAAAGTCTATCTATTTTTCGAAATCATTTTTATTTGTAAACGGACTGGATTGGATTTGGGAATAAGGCCGATTGACTGCTGTAGGTCCTAGGCCTGAGGGAGAGTGCCCTCCGATGGGTCTTTCTGAGGGGTCCTAGCCCGTATTTACACAAGTTTCGCGAAGGAAACCACAGAAAACTCCTATCAGCTAGGACGATGAGCGCGACCTGCTGTGATCGAGCCCGGCACCTAACGTCAACCAGCTTTGAGCGCAGAACCGCTCGGTCGCTGGTGAACCTTTTTTATTCGTAAACACTAGCACTAAAGAGGTAGTCTTATTTCAAGGTTCTCATTAGAGGTAAATGATGGGTGAGAATTTCTCACCCTTTTTCAAAAACAAAATGAAACTTTTGAAAACTAGTGAGATCTCTGAAAATTAACCGAGACGCAGAAAAGATTTTGAATAATAATAATAAATCTTTTACATAAATACAGAGAATTTGTATCTCCAATTATTACGATTTGTTTCATGGTTTTCGATCTTTATGGTTTCAGTAGTGGTGCAAAGAAGAAATAACTAGAGCCTAATTCTTATTCATCCAAACAGGATTTCATTATAAAGCCGATTTTAAACTGTGTTTATGAAGTGTTAGGCGTATTTGCACTTTTTAGAATAGCAGAAGAGTTTTTTTTTTTTTTTTTTAAGCTGTATTCTATTGAAGGGAGCCTACCAGCGGCCGAGCGGTTCTGCGCTCAAAGCTGGTAGACATAAGGTGCCGGGTTCGATCCCAGGTCGCGCTCGTTGGCCTAGCCGTTTGGAGTTTTCCGTGGTTTTCTTCGAAATTTGAGTAAATACGGGCTAGGACCCCTTTAGAACGATCCCCACGGAGGGCACTCCCCCTCTAGCCTAGGACCTATAGCACTCAATCGGCCTTATTCCCAAAATCCAAACCCATTGAAGGAACAAAGGACTGAAGTATTTCGAGAGCAGAACTTGCTATATATGATGTAATGTACATATCTAAAGGTCATATTCAGATAAAACAGTTTTGTTTTTTAACAGTGAAGATCATACATAATAATCACAAGACTTACTTTCAAATGGTTAATTACATATTCATTTCATATTGAAATAATCTTTATTTTATCATATTGTAAAAAATTGCATTGTGGAAACAACATTAAAATTTTCTATTTTGTAAGGCTTAACTAAAGGGTTATGAGCAATTAGAATGCTGTATGCTTAAAAAAAATTAATTAAATAAAATTTAAAAAACTAAAATTAAAAAAATGCGTTTAGTGGATAAAACAATTATTAGGTTGTAGTTTGTGTTTTAGAAATCTGGCTTCAAATCAAGAAACCATTTTAGCTTTCTTTTTTAATGTTTTCGTGTTAATAGACAAAGAAAATCAATTTCATCAATATCAATTACTCAGTTTCAGTCAGATGGAAATTTTTTGAATTAAATTAGGAAAACAATAGCTTATTAAAACCAATGGATGTTTCTATGCGTCATGCGTGCATAATTAAACACATTCAATTAGTATAAATAGCAATCATGGTTTCAGTTTGAAAATGAAAGAAAATGGAATTCTCCCTTGATGTCACTGAAATGATAGCATTTGAAGAGATTTTCTCATAAGAAAATGGTTTGGTGAAAGATAAGAGCAATTTGCGTAGATTAATGGCTTTTTCTCGTAAAAATTCAAAAAATTATACTTTCGAAACATCAATTTACGGGCTGCAACCGTTTAGCTAGCAAAACGGTTATTTCCCGTAAAATTATATGGTTATTTCCTAAATTATGCTTCCAAAACATTAATTTACGGATTATGATCGTTTAGGTAGCAAAACGGTCATTTCCCCTAAAATTATACGGTCAAATACCGTGATTGTACATTTTTTTTTTCAGCGTACGTGTAATAGTGCGTAATTGTAGTCGTGTGATTGTTTCACACCAGATTTTTTTTACAGATACATATAAAATAAACATTTTTTTTTTTTTTTTTTTTTTTTTAATATTTTCAAACTAAGCATTTTTTTAGACAATTTTTTTTCAGCATTCAGTTTATTTTAAATAACTTTAATTGTATACGCAACATAAAATGATAAATGAACACGAATATAACTAAACGTTACATAAAACAAGGTAAAAGTTATAACGTTCCGTCCCAGAAGGATTAAGCAGAGTAGTTCTAATTACACGAAATGTGTCTTTCTAATAAAATATAATTCATACTAGTATCCTCTGGGAACTTTTCGCGTCAAAAACGCCTGTTTGTTAATTTCTCCTTTATTAATTTTACTAAGTTGTAAAGTATTATTATATTATTTATGTTTTAAACACACAGTTTCTCTGTTAAATATAATAGTCATCAAAAGAGAATTTTTTTCTTTATTTTTCTTAAAGTGAAACTCTACTTATTGTCTCCAAAAGCTAAAGACAATGTTAATCTATGGGGAAATTTGCCCTTTTTAACTCATTAACTAAATTCATTATTGTTAAACAGGTTATTGCATTCTAAAAATTGAGTTTTCTAATTTTCAATATTTCATTTTTAAGCTAAAATATCAAAAAATTCACATTTTTAAAATTCGCATTGTATAACTTCAAAAAATAAATAAATAAATAAATAAATAAATAAATAAATAAAAATAAATAAATAAATAAATAAAAATAAATAAATAAATAAATTAAAATTAAATTAAAATTAAAATTAAAAAAATCCACTTTTAGAAATTGATAACCTGGCATACAGTTGTGAATTTTCTCAATGTGAAAACGGAATTTAAAGCTATGTATTAGGGAGTCATAATGGGGCAAAATTTCTCCATAGATTAACATTGGATTTGACGTCCAGCCACGACACGTAGAGACTCTTAAGAAAATAATAATAATAATTATAATAAATAATAAATATATGAATCAGAAACATTTCAAAAGTTATTTGTATTCCATTGAAAATCCTTCCAGATAAAAAGTCTTTAAAAGCTTATAGAACTGTAGTCAAAATAGAGTTGAATTGCTTTTTTTCACTAGTAGATATATATATATATATATATATATATATATATATATATATATATAAACAGGGTATAGGTTTCTCAGCATCCCATATTTTGAATACCACTATTTTTTAACAATAATTTTTGCATTAATTAATCAGAGAATTCTTACTATTAAATAAAGAAAATCCTGCTATAAACAAAATATAATATTTAAATGTAGAATACTGCAATGTAAAAAATAACGGCAGTTTTTACGACAGAATGTGCTGGCAATATGGATGTCAGCACATTTTGCTGTTGGGAATAAGTACAAATAATTTACAGCAGAAAATCCTGTAAAAGCGTCTCTCTTTACAGATGTTTCCGCTGTAAATTGCCTTATTTAACAGCAGAATGTGCTGACAATATGGATGGCAGCACATTCTGCTGTAAAAACGACCGTTATTTTTTACAGTGCGCAAACTCTCTGATATATATATATATATATATATATATTACGCAATTAACATTTTTCTTTTTCTGAAACACGTCTGAAAAAAGTTTTTCAATAAATAGCAAGAGAAAATTTTGAGTATTATAATGTCTGGATTTTAGGATGCGAGATTCTCCAATAAACTGCTGACAGGATATACCTTATTGTAATTTTTCGTAAAATTAATGTTGGAAAAAGAGGGCACATGACACTTTGGTCCCACCGTTTTGGTCCCGCCACTTTGGCCCCGAGAAAATTTTTGTCCCGCCGTTTTTGTCCTGCCATTTTTGTCCCACCGTTTTGGTTCAGCCATTTTGGTCCTGTTGTTTTGGTCCCACGTTTTGGTCCCGATATCAGAGGTAATCAAAGTATTACAGAAAAAAAAAATATTTTTTTCATATTTCGTATTCTTGTCATTTGACTTGAAAACAGGGGGGTGGGAAAAGACAAATTTTATATTATTATTATTATTATCATTATTATTATTATGCAAGAGAAAGTACTAGTAACAAATAAAACTGAAAAAAAGTCTGAATTTTTTAGATTTTTTTCTTTGTACGATAGCGGAAAAAGGACAGCAAATACATGAAGAAACTTCGGGCGAAAGAGAACTTAAACGAATGTTTATAATTGGAAGGTACAACCATTGTTGAAATATAACTACAACCATTGTTGAAATAATTGTAATTATAGAACACGTGAAACAGAAAATTTATCATTTCGGATCGAATTTTAAATAATAAAGGGTATTAGTTATCAGCGAAGATCCAAGCATTGTTAATTTATCTAAGTCCCTTAAATTTCAGTTTAAATAAAATAAAAAGTTTTTAAAACAAAACACTGTAACGCGGTACTTAATTATCACATTAAAATTTAGAGTGTTCGAATGCAAAATTTGTTGGAAATCGATGCTTTATCCAAGCATCCCCTAAATGTTACAATTTAATAATAAAAGAAGATACGAGGAACTTAAATTATGATCTCGGAATTTAATTTGTACAGATCTGCTGAACTTGAGTCGTTGTCTTCTCTGTCAATCCGGATGTATTTGTCAAATACAGAAAATATTTATGTATCACACAGCATTTTTCTTCCATTATAATCCCTTGTAATATTAGTTAAAAAAAAAAAAAAAAAAAATCGGTTAAAAGCCCCTTGCCCCCCCCCCTCTCTTTTTTTCAAATTCGCTAAAAGAA
This sequence comes from Salticus scenicus, assembly GCA_963930645.1. Classification (NCBI taxonomy): domain Eukaryota; kingdom Metazoa; phylum Arthropoda; class Arachnida; order Araneae; family Salticidae; genus Salticus; species Salticus scenicus. Next base: position 59,478,244 of record OZ005661.1, on the reverse strand, counting down.
AGCAGTGAAATTCCTTTTTACTGTCTGTGGGTGAAACAGGTGTGAAACGAATCCCAAGGTGCTACACAGATTTCAATGTGGGCATTGTTTTTAGTCATGGAGACATATTATACATACATATATGTATATATATATATATATATACACATATATATATATATATATATATATATATATATATATATGTATATATATATATATATATAATACATATGATTAAATTAAAAAATAAATAATTGTGCATCAACATTTTCTAAACCTTGATGCCTGCAATGTGCACAATGATTAAATAGTGCAATTTTTCATTTTTTTTAATAAAATTTTTGTAATTGAAAGAAAAGTAATTTATATACATATATGCATGGTTAACATAACTAAACATCACGGACAAAAAAAAAACATGCATTTTTTTTTTTTTATTATTATTAATATAACACAGATTTTGAAATTACTTCTCTTAGATTAAAGATTAAAATTAAATCACAATCAAAGCGAATGTAACGTGTATCTCTTCTCTCTCTTTCCCTCTCTCTCTCACACACACACACACATATGCATATATATGAATAAATTCATATGTAAATTAAAAAGCTTCTTAAATGATCCCAAGCTTATGCTTAGGATGAAGAGTCTGTGATGGGGCAGATCATTAATTGGTTCTTTGAAAGAAATAGCATTCTGTCACTAAAAGCAAATTGCATTTAATATTCTAAACTTTTCCTTCTTTTCCCTCTTTTTTTTTTATTTTTTTCTTTCTTTCTGTATTTCATTATTTTTAAATTAATTCAGATTTTATCAATAAATGTATTCAAATTCGGATTCTTTTTTAATAAGAAGGTACAGTTGTTATTTTTAATAATGCTTTTAAAATTACAAAATTTTGTCACTACTAGTAAATTGAAAAACATAGTACAATTTAAGTAAGTTAAATCGAAATCAAATTAAAAAAATATATATATAAATTAAAAATGTATATATATATATATAAAATAAAACAAGAAAACAAGAAAAAAAATTGCAATTACATTTAAAAAAAATGTTTAAATATACTTAAATGTTTGCAATAAAGTCAGTTTGAACAAAATTATCCGAATCTCAATGGCTAGGGAGTAACCGTAATGTCTAAAATGTATATATTTACATTTAAGATATTTTTTAATTAAAGATATTCTAAGGGCACTTCAATTTTCCCATATCAACCAATTTGCTAAACTGATATATATTTAAAAGATAGCAAAAAAATAGCGGGGCCAAAATGTCTCGTAACCAAATTGACTAGGGACCAAAACGGCAGGACCAAAATACCGGGACCAAAGTGCCCTGCTTCGAAAAAAGATGAGTGAAAGAAGAGTAAAACTGTAAAAATAATTGTAAAAATAGAAGGGATAAACCGTGAAACATTTTAGAATTATGTAGGTAATTAAGCTCTTTATTTATAAAAGAGCACCGTAGAACTGGCGTTAACGTATAATAAGTACAAATCTCTGAATAAACACCATAAAATGCATAAACACGCAACAATTTTTAGGTTGGGACGAAATAATTGTTTCGTGTTCTTACATTTTATGGTGTTTATTCAAAGTTTTGCTGTTAAGCTCCTTAGTATTTAATAATAATATCCCTGCTATAAACAAAATATAATATTTAAATGTAGAATACTGCAATGTAAAAAATAACGGCAGTTTTTACGACAGAATGTGCTGGCAATATGGATGTCAGCACATTTTGCTGTTGGGAATAAGTACAAATAATTTACAGCAGAAAATCCTGTAAAAGCGTCTCTCTTTACAGATGTTTCCGCTGTAAATTGCCTTATTTAACAGCAGAATGTGCTGACAATATGGATGGCAGCACATTCTGCTGTAAAAACGACCGTTATTTTTTACAGTGCGCAAACTCTCTGATATATATATATATATATATATATATATATATATATATATATATATTACGCAATTAACATTTTTCTTTTTCTGAAACACGTCTGAAAAAAGTTTTTCAATAAATAGCAAGAGAAAATTTTGAGTATTATAATGTCTGGATTTTAGGATGCGAGATTCTCCAATAAACTGCTGACGGGATATACCTTATTGTAATTTTTCGTAAAATTAATGTTGGAAAAAGAGGGCACATGACACTTTGGTCCCACCGTTTTGGTCCCGCCACTTTGGCCCCGAGAAAATTTTTGTCCCGCCGTTTTTGTCCTGCCATTTTTGTCCCACCGTTTTGGTTCAGCCATTTTGGTCCTGTTGTTTTGGTCCCACGTTTTGGTCCCGATATCAGAGGTAATCAAAGTATTACAGAAAAAAAAAATATTTTTTTCATATTTCGTATTCTTGTCATTTGACTTGAAAACAGGGGGGTGGGAAAAGACAAATTTTATATTATTATTATTATTATCATTATTATTATTATGCAAGAGAAAGTACTAGTAACAAATAAAACTGAAAAAAAGTCTGAATTTTTTAGATTTTTTTCTTTGTACGATAGCGGAAAAAGGACAGCAAATACATGAAGAAACTTCGGGCGAAAGAGAACTTAAACGAATGTTTATAATTGGAAGGTACAACCATTGTTGAAATATAACTACAACCATTGTTGAAATAATTGTAATTATAGAACACGTGAAACAGAAAATTTATCATTTCGGATCGAATTTTAAATAATAAAGGGTATTAGTTATCAGCGAAGATCCAAGCATTGTTAATTTATCTAAGTCCCTTAAATTTCAGTTTAAATAAAATAAAAAGTTTTTAAAACAAAACACTGTAACGCGGTACTTAATTATCACATTAAAATTTAGAGTGTTCGAATGCAAAATTTGTTGGAAATCGATGCTTTATCCAAGCATCCCCTAAATGTTACAATTTAATAATAAAAGAAGATACGAGGAACTTAAATTATGATCTCGGAATTTAATTTGTACAGATCTGCTGAACTTGAGTCGTTGTCTTCTCTGTCAATCCGGATGTATTTGTCAAATACAGAAAATATTTATGTATCACACAGCATTTTTCTTCCATTATAATCCCTTGTAATATTAGTTAAAAAAAAAAAAAAAAAAAATCGGTTAAAAGCCCCTTGCCCCCCCCCCCCTCTCTTTTTTTCAAATTCGCTAAAAGAAAGCAGTGAAATTCCTTTTTACTGTCTGTGGGTGAAACAGGTGTGAAACGAATCCCAAGGTGCTACACAGATTTCAATGTGGGCATTGTTTTTAGTCATGGAGACATATTATACATACATATATGTATATATATATATATATATATATATACACATATATATATATATATATATATATATATATATATATATATATATATATATATATATATATATATATATATATGTATATATATATATATATATAATACATATGATTAAATTAAAAAATAAATAATTGTGCATCAACATTTTCTAAACCTTGATGCCTGCAATGTGCACAATGATTAAATAGTGCAATTTTTCATTTTTTTTAATAAAATTTTTGTAATTGAAAGAAAAGTAATTTATATACATATATGCATGGTTAACATAACTAAACATCACGGACAAAAAAAAAACATGCATTTTTTTTTTTTATTATTATTAATATAACACAGATTTTGAAATTACTTCTCTTAGATTAAAGATTAAAATTAAATCACAATCAAAGCGAATGTAACGTGTATCTCTTCTCTCTCTTTCCCTCTCTCTCTCTCACACACACACACATATGCATATATATGAATAAATTCATATGTAAATTAAAAAGCTTCTTAAATGATCCCAAGCTTATGCTTAGGATGAAGAGTCTGTGATGGGGCAGATCATTAATTGGTTCTTTGAAAGAAATAGCATTCTGTCACTAAAAGCAAATTGCATTTAATATTCTAAACTTTTCCTTCTTTTCCCTCTTTTTTTTTATTTTTTTCTTTCTTTCTGTATTTCATTATTTTTAAATTAATTCAGATTTTATCAATAAATGTATTCAAATTCGGATTCTTTTTTAATAAGAAGGTACAGTTGTTATTTTTAATAATGCTTTTAAAATTACAAAATTTTGTCACTACTAGTAAATTGAAAAACATAGTACAATTTAAGTAAGTTAAATCGAAATCAAATTAAAAAAATATATATATAAATTAAAAATGTATATATATATATATAAAATAAAACAAGAAAACAAGAAAAAAAATTGCAATTACATTTAAAAAAAATGTTTAAATATACTTAAATGTTTGCAATAAAGTCAGTTTGAACAAAATTATCCGAATCTCAATGGCTAGGGAGTAACCGTAATGTCTAAAATGTATATATTTACATTTAAGATATTTTTTAATTAAAGATATTCTAAGGGCACTTCAATTTTCCCATATCAACCAATTTGCTAAACTGATATATATTTAAAAGATAGCAAAAAAATAGCGGGGCCAAAATGTCTCGTAACCAAATTGACTAGGGACCAAAACGGCAGGACCAAAATACCGGGACCAAAGTGCCCTGCTTCGAAAAAAGATGAGTGAAAGAAGAGTAAAACTGTAAAAATAATTGTAAAAATAGAAGGGATAAACCGTGAAACATTTTAGAATTATGTAGGTAATTAAGCTCTTTATTTATAAAAGAGCACCGTAGAACTGGCGTTAACGTATAATAAGTACAAATCTCTGAATAAACACCATAAAATGCATAAACACGCAACAATTTTTAGGTTGGGACGAAATAATTGTTTCGTGTTCTTACATTTTATGGTGTTTATTCAAAGTTTTGCTGTTAAGCTCCTTAGTATTTAATAATAATATCCCTGCTATAAACAAAATATAATATTTAAATGTAGAATACTGCAATGTAAAAAATAACGGCAGTTTTTACGACAGAATGTGCTGGCAATATGGATGTCAGCACATTTTGCTGTTGGGAATAAGTACAAATAATTTACAGCAGAAAATCCTGTAAAAGCGTCTCTCTTTACAGATGTTTCCGCTGTAAATTGCCTTATTTAACAGCAGAATGTGCTGACAATATGGATGGCAGCACATTCTGCTGTAAAAACGACCGTTATTTTTTACAGTGCGCAAACTCTCTGATATATATATATATATATATATATATATATATATATATATATATATTACGCAATTAACATTTTTCTTTTTCTGAAACACGTCTGAAAAAAGTTTTTCAATAAATAGCAAGAGAAAATTTTGAGTATTATAATGTCTGGATTTTAGGATGCGAGATTCTCCAATAAACTGCTGACGGGATATACCTTATTGTAATTTTTCGTAAAATTAATGTTGGAAAAAGAGGGCACATGACACTTTGGTCCCACCGTTTTGGTCCCGCCACTTTGGCCCCGAGAAAATTTTTGTCCCGCCGTTTTTGTCCTGCCATTTTTGTCCCACCGTTTTGGTTCAGCCATTTTGGTCCTGTTGTTTTGGTCCCACGTTTTGGTCCCGATATCAGAGGTAATCAAAGTATTACAGAAAAAAAAAATATTTTTTTCATATTTCGTATTCTTGTCATTTGACTTGAAAACAGGGGGGTGGGAAAAGACAAATTTTATATTATTATTATTATTATCATTATTATTATTATGCAAGAGAAAGTACTAGTAACAAATAAAACTGAAAAAAAGTCTGAATTTTTTAGATTTTTTTCTTTGTACGATAGCGGAAAAAGGACAGCAAATACATGAAGAAACTTCGGGCGAAAGAGAACTTAAACGAATGTTTATAATTGGAAGGTACAACCATTGTTGAAATATAACTACAACCATTGTTGAAATAATTGTAATTATAGAACACGTGAAACAGAAAATTTATCATTTCGGATCGAATTTTAAATAATAAAGGGTATTAGTTATCAGCGAAGATCCAAGCATTGTTAATTTATCTAAGTCCCTTAAATTTCAGTTTAAATAAAATAAAAAGTTTTTAAAACAAAACACTGTAACGCGGTACTTAATTATCACATTAAAATTTAGAGTGTTCGAATGCAAAATTTGTTGGAAATCGATGCTTTATCCAAGCATCCCCTAAATGTTACAATTTAATAATAAAAGAAGATACGAGGAACTTAAATTATGATCTCGGAATTTAATTTGTACAGATCTGCTGAACTTGAGTCGTTGTCTTCTCTGTCAATCCGGATGTATTTGTCAAATACAGAAAATATTTATGTATCACACAGCATTTTTCTTCCATTATAATCCCTTGTAATATTAGTTAAAAAAAAAAAAAAAAAAAATCGGTTAAAAGCCCCTTGCCCCCCCCCCCCTCTCTTTTTTTCAAATTCGCTAAAAGAAAGCAGTGAAATTCCTTTTTACTGTCTGTGGGTGAAACAGGTGTGAAACGAATCCCAAGGTGCTACACAGATTTCAATGTGGGCATTGTTTTTAGTCATGGAGACATATTATACATACATATATGTATATATATATATATATATATATATACACATATATATATATATATATATATATATATATATATATATATATATATATATATATATATATATATATATATATATATATATATATATATATGTATATATATATATATATATAATACATATGATTAAATTAAAAAATAAATAATTGTGCATCAACATTTTCTAAACCTTGATGCCTGCAATGTGCACAATGATTAAATAGTGCAATTTTTCATTTTTTTTAATAAAATTTTTGTAATTGAAAGAAAAGTAATTTATATACATATATGCATGGTTAACATAACTAAACATCACGGACAAAAAAAAAACATGCATTTTTTTTTTTTATTATTATTAATATAACACAGATTTTGAAATTACTTCTCTTAGATTAAAGATTAAAATTAAATCACAATCAAAGCGAATGTAACGTGTATCTCTTCTCTCTCTTTCCCTCTCTCTCTCTCACACACACACACATATGCATATATATGAATAAATTCATATGTAAATTAAAAAGCTTCTTAAATGATCCCAAGCTTATGCTTAGGATGAAGAGTCTGTGATGGGGCAGATCATTAATTGGTTCTTTGAAAGAAATAGCATTCTGTCACTAAAAGCAAATTGCATTTAATATTCTAAACTTTTCCTTCTTTTCCCTCTTTTTTTTTATTTTTTTCTTTCTTTCTGTATTTCATTATTTTTAAATTAATTCAGATTTTATCAATAAATGTATTCAAATTCGGATTCTTTTTTAATAAGAAGGTACAGTTGTTATTTTTAATAATGCTTTTAAAATTACAAAATTTTGTCACTACTAGTAAATTGAAAAACATAGTACAATTTAAGTAAGTTAAATCGAAATCAAATTAAAAAAATATATATATAAATTAAAAATGTATATATATATATATAAAATAAAACAAGAAAACAAGAAAAAAAATTGCAATTACATTTAAAAAAAATGTTTAAATATACTTAAATGTTTGCAATAAAGTCAGTTTGAACAAAATTATCCGAATCTCAATGGCTAGGGAGTAACCGTAATGTCTAAAATGTATATATTTACATTTAAGATATTTTTTAATTAAAGATATTCTAAGGGCACTTCAATTTTCCCATATCAACCAATTTGCTAAACTGATATATATTTAAAAGATAGCAAAAAAATAGCGGGGCCAAAATGTCTCGTAACCAAATTGACTAGGGACCAAAACGGCAGGACCAAAATACCGGGACCAAAGTGCCCTGCTTCGAAAAAAGATGAGTGAAAGAAGAGTAAAACTGTAAAAATAATTGTAAAAATAGAAGGGATAAACCGTGAAACATTTTAGAATTATGTAGGTAATTAAGCTCTTTATTTATAAAAGAGCACCGTAGAACTGGCGTTAACGTATAATAAGTACAAATCTCTGAATAAACACCATAAAATGCATAAACACGCAACAATTTTTAGGTTGGGACGAAATAATTGTTTCGTGTTCTTACATTTTATGGTGTTTATTCAAAGTTTTGCTGTTAAGCTCCTTAGTATTTAATAATAATATCCCTGCTATAAACAAAATATAATATTTAAATGTAGAATACTGCAATGTAAAAAATAACGGCAGTTTTTACGACAGAATGTGCTGGCAATATGGATGTCAGCACATTTTGCTGTTGGGAATAAGTACAAATAATTTACAGCAGAAAATCCTGTAAAAGCGTCTCTCTTTACAGATGTTTCCGCTGTAAATTGCCTTATTTAACAGCAGAATGTGCTGACAATATGGATGGCAGCACATTCTGCTGTAAAAACGACCGTTATTTTTTACAGTGCGCAAACTCTCTGATATATATATATATATATATATATATATATATATATATATATTACGCAATTAACATTTTTCTTTTTCTGAAACACGTCTGAAAAAAGTTTTTCAATAAATAGCAAGAGAAAATTTTGAGTATTATAATGTCTGGATTTTAGGATGCGAGATTCTCCAATAAACTGCTGACGGGATATACCTTATTGTAATTTTTCGTAAAATTAATGTTGGAAAAAGAGGGCACATGACACTTTGGTCCCACCGTTTTGGTCCCGCCACTTTGGCCCCGAGAAAATTTTTGTCCCGCCGTTTTTGTCCTGCCATTTTTGTCCCACCGTTTTGGTTCAGCCATTTTGGTCCTGTTGTTTTGGTCCCACGTTTTGGTCCCGATATCAGAGGTAATCAAAGTATTACAGAAAAAAAAAATATTTTTTTCATATTTCGTATTCTTGTCATTTGACTTGAAAACAGGGGGGTGGGAAAAGACAAATTTTATATTATTATTATTATTATCATTATTATTATTATGCAAGAGAATGTACTAGTAACAAATAAAACTGAAAAAAAGTCTGAATTTTTTAGATTTTTTTCTTTGTACGATAGCGGAAAAAGGACAGCAAATACATGAAGAAACTTCGGGCGAAAGAGAACTTAAACGAATGTTTATAATTGGAAGGTACAACCATTGTTGAAATATAACTACAACCATTGTTGAAATAATTGTAATTATAGAACACGTGAAACAGAAAATTTATCATTTCGGATCGAATTTTAAATAATAAAGGGTATTAGTTATCAGCGAAGATCCAAGCATTGTTAATTTATCTAAGTCCCTTAAATTTCAGTTTAAATAAAATAAAAAGTTTTTAAAACAAAACACTGTAACGCGGTACTTAATTATCACATTAAAATTTAGAGTGTTCGAATGCAAAATTTGTTGGAAATCGATGCTTTATCCAAGCATCCCCTAAATGTTACAATTTAATAATAAAAGAAGATACGAGGAACTTAAATTATGATCTCGGAATTTAATTTGTACAGATCTGCTGAACTTGAGTCGTTGTCTTCTCTGTCAATCCGGATGTATTTGTCAAATACAGAAAATATTTATGTATCACACAGCATTTTTCTTCCATTATAATCCCTTGTAATATTAGTTAAAAAAAAAAAAAAAAAAAAATCGGTTAAAAGCCCCTTGCCCCCCCCCTCTCTTTTTTTCAAATTCGCTAAAAGAAAGCAGTGAAATTCCTTTTTACTGTCTGTGGGTGAAACAGGTGTGAAACGAATCCCAAGGTGCTACACAGATTTCAATGTGGGCATTGTTTTTAGTCATGGAGACATATTATACATACATATATGTATATATATATATATATATATACACATATATATATATATATATATATATATATATATATATATATATATATATATATATATATATATATATATATGTATATATATATATATATATAATACATATGATTAAATTAAAAAATAAATAATTGTGCATCAACATTTTCTAAACCTTGATGCCTGCAATGTGCACAATGATTAAATAGTGCAATTTTTCATTTTTTTTAATAAAATTTTTGTAATTGAAAGAAAAGTAATTTATATACATATATGCATGGTTAACATAACTAAACATCACGGACAAAAAAAAAACATGCATTTTTTTTTTTTTATTATTATTAATATAACACAGATTTTGAAATTACTTCTCTTAGATTAAAGATTAAAATTAAATCACAATCAAAGCGAATGTAACGTGTATCTCTTCTCTCTCTTTCCCTCTCTCTCTCTCACACACACACACATATGCATATATATGAATAAATTCATATGTAAATTAAAAAGCTTCTTAAATGATCCCAAGCTTATGCTTAGGATGAAGAGTCTGTGATGGGGCAGATCAATAATTGGTTCTTTGAAAGAAATAGCATTCTGTCACTAAAAGCAAATTGCATTTAATATTCTAAACTTTTCCTTCTTTTCCCTCTTTTTTTTTTATTTTTTTCTTTCTTTCTGTATTTCATTATTTTTAAATTAATTCAGATTTTATCAATAAATGTATTCAAATTCGGATTCTTTTTTAATAAGAAGGTACAGTTGTTATTTTTAATAATGCTTTTAAAATTACAAAATTTTGTCACTACTAGTAAATTGAAAAACATAGTACAATTTAAGTAAGTTAAATCGAAATCAAATTAAAAAAATATATATATAAATTAAAAATGTATATATATATATATAAAATAAAACAAGAAAACAAGAAAAGAAATTGCAATTACATTTAAAAAAAATGTTTAAATATACTTAAATGTTTGCAATAAAGTCAGTTTGAACAAAATTATCCGAATCTCAATGGCTAGGGAGTAACCGTAATGTCTAAAATGTATATATTTACATTTAAGATATTTTTTAATTAAAGATATTCTAAGGGCACTTCAATTTTCCCATATCAACCAATTTGCTAAACTGATATATATTTAAAAGATAGCAAAAAAATAGCGGGGCCAAAATGTCTCGTAACCAAATTGACTAGGGACCAAAATTTCCTCGGGACCAAAACGGCAGGACCAAAATACCGGGACCAAAGTGCCCTGCTTCGAAAAAAGATGAGTGAAAGAAGAGTAAAACTGTAAAAATAATTGTAAAAATAGAAGGGATAAACCGTGAAACATTTTAGAATTATGTAGGTAATTAAGCTCTTTATTTATAAAAGAGCACCGTAGAACTGGCGTTAACGTATAATAAGTACAAATCTCTGAATAAACACCATAAAATGCATAAACACGCAACAATTTTTAGGTTGGGACGAAATAATTGTTTCGTGTTCTTACATTTTATGGTGTTTATTCAAAGTTTTGCTGTTAAGCTCCTTAGTATTTAATAATTTGGTGTTTTTTATTCCAAATCATTTAAAATGTCAAAAGCTGTCCATTCATAAAAAAATGCGTATGCATAAAGCATTTCTGGAGTTTGTAAGGATAAAAAAAGAAACTGTTTTTCTTGAACAAAAAAATAGTAGTAGTATGAGAAAAATGTAAATAAAATTGGGAAAGGTTGTAGATTGGTAGATTAGAATACGGTGATCACACTCGTGATTAAAATAAACCAAATATGTGTGTTACTTTATATGATTACCATTATTTCTTTTGCAAAAAGTTTATGCTAAAGTACCGTATTTTCCCGATTTTTTGCCATTAACTGTGATCATTTGGATATAAAATTAACAGTATATTCCAATTTATAGAGGTAAACATATGGAAATCCGTATGTAGTGCCGTAAATTCAAGTATGTGATTATAGCTCACATTTGCTAACGGTGACATAAATTCCATAGCATTATCGCAAAACGCACTGTGGAATACAGTCTATATTTTGTACTGTCAGCGTTGTCATATTCAGTGATACCCAAACTATTAGGAGACATAACGTTCCATTGCACAAGCATACAAACTCGGTACACTGAGAAAAAAATTATGTAACTGGCATTTAGAATCTAAATTTTAACTCTAGAAAAAATGGTTCCATGTCATACTTATAAATTCTAGTCCCCGTTAAAAGTGAGTTCAGGAAACTACTATTCGAATTCTAGAGAGTTTGTCTAAATTATCGTGGTTAAACCTATTTGAAAATATCTCCAAATAAATGCGAACACAAGAGGCGGGATTCAGCAACTATAATCTTGGCCTATGCCCCAATTCTAAAAAATCAAGCGAGAATTTCTCGCCATACAAAAGATTCAGAATAATCAGAATATTATTTCACCATCTAGAAATTTGTAGACTAGAAATTCTTGATCATTTCGTCTGTTCAGTTTATTGGTTTGCCTTATGCGCATAGCTCGGAAATCTATATTTTTAGTTAAGGGATTTAGAAAATGGCTACTTATTCACTCTAAAGGAAGGCGGTATATATTTATTTCTCAATATAAAAAATATTCAAACATCGTATGTTATTTTTCACTTTTGTTTTTATTTACTAAAATATTGTGTGATTCAAAATCGTGAGAATAATTACTAATTATTTGGAAAGACGAGTAGATATTTTCATTGTATGTAAAGATGATCTGCAATTTATTCTAATAATAGTAATTTCAAACTGATGAATTTATATGCATATTTTACTTTCTTTTGCCCATATAATAGAGGATAGAGAAAGTATTGTTTTGGGTTCAATTTTTCGAAATTGAGTTTTTGTTATATTTACACATTTGGAGACGTCCTGAATCAGAAAAACATGTTTTTAGCGATTGGTGTGTGTTTCAGTCGTACGTGTGTGCGTGTGTGTCTGTCTGTTATCAGCATATCTCCAGAACAAAAAAATTATATGAAATCCAGATTCGGTTTTCTAAATACATATCATCTAGGAATATTATATATTTTTTTTCGTAGAGAGCAAGTAAACGGTTTGTGCTCAGGTATATCCAAGATATTTCCAACTCATTACGTCAATAAGCTAAATTACATTACGTCTATAGGTACTGTATTGAAATGGAAGGATAAGGGGGCGAACCCCCTTCACACAGAAGTATTTGTCAAGTAAAACTATTCCTAAACGTAATTTGAACTCTTTTTAACGTTTGTTTATATACATTACTTCGTATCTTATTCTTTATTCTATAAATTGTCTTTAAAGTATTAAAATAGAGGGTAACAGAAGATCATAGAAATTCCACACCATTTTTTTCTTTTAAATACTCTAAAGAAAGTATGATATTTATGAATAAACATTTTTTCTGTTTATGATTTTTTATTTATTATTCATTTGAAACCTATATTTTTATCAAATATTAAACAAACAAACAAACAAAAAAAAAAAAAAAAAAAAAAAAAAAAAGAAGGAAGAGAAATTTAGTGAGAAATTTAAAAAAAATCTCAATTTTTCGATTGATTTGGATAAAGCAAAATTCCAAAGTTTTTGCGTTGATATGCAAATGCATGTTTTTATATGCATTTAGAAGTTTTTCCAAAAATAAAAGTCAACAGAAATTCTTCTAGGATATCAGCTTTTACGTTAAATAAAAGTGCCTGAACTATCCCAGGATTTTATGATTGTTTCTTTCTTTCTTTTCTTTATATGCTATATTCTGGCAGTATTATGTTTGGATATGCCCTATTGTTATAAAGGGATTTATGTATGTTTCATATTTTGAATATTTTAATTTACAAAAACAAAAGCGATGTAAATTAAATAATTTACATAGGTCAAAGAATATTACAGGTTAATGAAAAGTAACTCTTTTAATAAAAAATGACCTTAATATATTTTTGGATTTTTATCTATTCTTCACAAATTTTTAAACTATTTTATGGCCAATCTCAAAAATAATATTTAATGAGTACGCCAACTTCGCTGGTCACTATATTAAAATGATTTTTCAAAAGAATTGGATCACTGTTCATTTTTTATATCACACTATATATATATATATATATATATATATATATACATACCTACAATGAAATCGCCCTAAACCATGCTCTGGGTATCTACTGCCTACGACAGTTTTTTTTTTTTTTTTTTTCCCCGCACTGCATCGGGTCCAGGTTATCACTGCAAGTAGAAAGGCCTATTACAGGTAAATTTAATTTGGGTATTTATCGGCGAAAGGTAGATTTGTTAGTATTTACGAACTACGATTTCAAAGATGACTGTATCTCAACATCTATTAAATATTTCAGTTTCAATATTCAGTAATAAAATTTCATTATTCACGTTAAAATATATTTATTTTTCTGTCGAAAACAGTGAACTGGGAAACTTTCTTCTCAACAACTAAATTTAAAACTGATATTTTAATGGCTAATTTTCAAGTTATTTTATGGAAATTATTTTCATATTTTAATTAATAAAAAGAAAGAAAAATTTAAAAATAAAAAATATAAAATATATAAAAAGAATCTCGAATGTTGTCATCGAATGTTTTTTAAAATATTTTGATTATTTAAAATTTTCATTTCTTGCAAAAGTGAAGCATCTATATTTTTCTTTAAAATTTACTTATTGATGACACATTAATTTTTTTATAGCCATACCTCTTCAAGAATAAATATGTATTTTATGATTTTCAGGTTTCCAGTGTTTTTTTTTTTCTTTCTACACTTAATTTTTTATTTTGTGCGTATTAGAAACTAAAAGAAAGCTTTTAAAAAATCTAATCAGAATTTCTTAGGATACTATGTAGAAAATGAAATATTTTCTATTACAATTGACACTTTAACTATTCATTATCTGAAAAAAAAAAAAAAAAATAACACATCCGCTACAGAGTTGGGTTCCATACTCTGTAGCGGATGTGTTACTTTTTTTTACGACCATCGTATCAACAACTTGATGCTTTAACCCACTGAGTCATTGACCAACATAAGGATTATCTCATATATACTTTTAAATGGAATTGCTTTGTTTTTTAACGTGACACAAAAACACTATGGCAAAATCCAGTTTCAATAAAAATAAACTTCTAAATAAAAGAAAACTTATCAAAATCTCGAAAATCATGATTCGAGGTGCATCAAGAGAGGTCAATACGAACATCCACACAAATGTTTGTATCTCTGCGATCAGCTGTTATCCTAAAATGCTCCGGGCATACATACACAATGACACACACACACACACACACAAACATGTTATTCTATAATATGTATAGAAGATATCTCAAAAGTTAGTATTTTATTTAGTAAGTTAGTATTGCCTTGATACATTTTAACACTAGAAAGACGGTTATTTTCGTATACCTAGAAAGACGATAAGCAGTTATTTTCACCGCTCTTTTTAAATGATCAAACATAAGGCTTTTTTTTTTTTTTTTTATTGAAACTTATTTTTTTTTTTAAGTATATGTAGTAAGAAAATAATATATAAAGATTATATTAGTTTTTCGCTTAATTAAAAATATCATGTTTTTTATTTATTTTATTTTATTTATTTGCTTATTTATTTATTTTGTGAAAGTATAATCTATAGATTTGTGTTACATGAAATTTGAAAGTAGAGATGTCTCACAGGAGACATATTTTATACCTAGTTCATCAACTAAATTTAAACTTAATAAAGACGCTTGATATTTATACCAAACTTATAAATAATCTAAGCATTTATAATTGCCAAAATAAAATAGCATTTATAAATGGAAAAAAAAAAAAAAAAAAAAACCTTTTACAGGTCCTCCTTAAGAAAGTATTGTATTTTGTAGAATAGTTTCTTACAATCTGATCAACAATATTCACACCATGTTTCACCGTCTTATAAAAGTTAAACACAATACAGAGTTTGCGTCTTCTTTTATTGCCACCAATTTCGAGTGTATTACACAAAGAGCTTAAAAATAGCACATTTTTGTTCGTTCCTTAATATGACGTCAGAGAAAAATTATCGTGAGTGAGAATTTTGGTTGAATACCTTTTTTAACACGCTTTTATTAGCTTCACCTGTATGTATGTATGTATGTTTTAAACACGCTTTTATTAGCTTCACCTGTATGTATGTATATATGTTTGTAACCGCTCTGGGAGCAAACAAAAAATCTATATTGTAAAAAAATACTGTCCCTACGTGAACGCCGTGGCGTTGAGGTATAGCCCTGCGCTACTAGCCTAAAGGTCTAGCGTTCGATCCCAGCCAAGGGAGATTTTTTTAAAATGGTTTTTGTGTAATTCTAAATTATTTTAATTAAAGATTTAAATGTATGTAAATATTATGGTATTTCACTCGCACGATTTTGTCTTACCCTGCATTTTAATACTAAGATAGATATTTTGTGCTTTTTAGTTCACATTTCTATAAAAGCGTGTTCTTTAATTTTTTAAAACTGTAATATTATCTGTTAGTGAATTTGAAGGATTTGGGCACTTCTTTCTTTGCACATTTCACAGTATTTACGATGTTTTAATTGTTAAGTTCTCGCTAATTTCAACAATGTAAAAAAAAAAAAAAAAGAAGAAAAAAGTATGTTGTTTTATTCCTTCCAGCATTGTAAAAAGGCTTTGCCAAACGACAAACTGCATGTTCCCAAACAGGTTGCTTGGGTTTAACGTTGCACTAATACTGCTCAATGGGCAATTGGCAACGATCTGGGACGTACCCCTAAGGATGGTCCGGAGATATGCCATCACCTTTTTGATCCACTAGGAAGGGTATGGCTCCCCCACTTCGGTGATTACCAAAGGTATTACTTGTTCTTAAATAGTTCCACCTATAAAGAAATTGTATTTTTCCCCCTAAATATGAATAAATACCTTGATCGAATGTCAACTGATAGCCAGAATTTAATCCCGATTTTTTTGTTTTTTACAGTATATATACTGTGTAAATGGGCAACTCCTCTTACTTGGAAATAGTTGTTCAACTACCGTTATATGTTCTCCAGGTTTAGAACAAAGTAAACAATTTTCAGTAAATGTACAATAAAAAAAAAAAAAAAAAGTACTAAAATTTTTGAGAAATGCAAACGAGGTAGCCTGCACAACAAAAGTGAAAGATAAAAATATAACTTAGGTATATTTGTACAGCGGTCAAATTGACTGCTGACCGTTTTTTTAAGTGCACATATACAGAGCGCTAATAATATTGTGAGGAAAAAAAATATATTTTTTTTACGTTACACACTCCTTGTGAATAATTAGGAAATACCAATAATAATGCGGAGAACAAAGAATAACTTAAGTGAAATACACGCATTTTATTCTGGTGTGAAATACATAAATACTGTTATGCAGTTCATATAATTAATATTAGAAAGAAATATTTTATTATATTTTATATGTTTTAAACATAAAAAAATGGTATCAAGCGGAATTAAGTTGGTAGTTTAAACATAGTTAGATTTCGAATTTACTGTTTCCTATATAAATCTATACTGCAAATAAAGACATAAAACAAGACATAAAACAAATAAGACATAAAACAAATAAAAAGGTATTCAAGACACGCAAATGTCTTAATATTGAGCTTAGAGGCTATAGATATTTAATTTTAAGATAGAAATGTATCTGAAATACCAATTCAGACACAAAAATTTCTAAAACACATAAATACGCGAAATTTCAGACAGCAAACGCGTCTGCATTTTCAGACATTTTATAAATTCAGACACTTGCATTACTTAACAAATTTTTCATAGGAAATCTAATTTAAGTAACATACTTATTCTGCTTAAACGCCTTTTCACATTCAATAAATATAATAATATTTTATATAATAAACAGTTAAGATGATTAAACTATGGTAATTTTATAAAATTAAATTTTCATGGAATAATACTCCAGCGATGTGAATGATTTTTGCATGTAATTATGTTTAACATAAATCATAAAAATATATTCAGACACAAAGCTTATTTCGTTAAAAAAAAAAAAAAAAAAAAAAATTGCGGGCAATTTAGAAAGCAGGCAAATTAGGGCGGGCAATTTAGAAAGCAAGCAAATTAGGATTTCCTTTACTTTCTTGCTGATCTCTTTATTATACTTTAAAAGATACAAATAAAAGTAACAAACTTAATAGAATTCCACAATAGAACTATGAAAAACGAACTCCGGAATCCTATTATTTAATGCTTTAATAAGCACAATCACAATATATATATATATAAATCCATATTTACATATTTATATTTCGCGCAGTAAAAAAACAGAGTTTAAATTTAAAATACATCATTCAGGCCGCAGATACATATTGCAGCGATATCGTACAACTGTTTATTGCATTGGCAAAATATCTAATAGTATTTTGCCAAGAATAGCTACAACGCCCTCTATTTAAAGTAGGGAAGATGGCTCAATAGTAATTACGCTATTTAACGTATTCGTACGTGTTTGAACCTAGCGCGTTACACAAGAAGTAAACGTTATACTAATTATTTCAAAGGTTTAAAAAAAATAATAATAAGACATATCATTAACTTTATTTGGTATACATATAATACTGATATATAAATATATCTCCCTTTATAAACATTTCACTTTTTATTGATTGAAAAAAATTCATTCCACAGATTGAAAATATATATATATATTTCTTTAGAGGAATTTTTAATTTTTGTTGTAAAATAAAAGTTAGTCTGAAATTTTTTTTCATCGTTCTGTACTATGAGAAAATACTCAATAACTTCTTTTTCATTATGTTATCCCAGAAAAAAATTTCGATATAACTTTTGACTTTTAAACATCTTTCCGAAAAAAAAAAAAAAAAAAAAAAGATAGAAAGAAAGAACAGAAATATTTGCGCTTTTTTAACTCTTCCAATCTTAGAAATCGTACATGCAAAAATAAATGACTGGGATTATTATTCTAAGGATTAAGTGTAATCCTCTTCATTGCAAAAAAAAAAAAAAAAGAAAAAAAAATCTTTTACATAAAACTTCTTTTTTTTTTTAACTCGCATGGAAATAACACGCAATCTGAGAAAGAGTGGATAAAGCTTATGTGCAATCATTTCGCATTATAAAAGAAGTTCTTTCATTTTTTAAGGCATACAGAGGCTGTTCGCACATTTTTTAGACGATTTTATTTCGCAGTAAGAAAAAATCGTTTACATGGAGAATTTTATTTTTACAACAGTTATATTTTTGGAAGTTTTATTTATCTTCTGATATTTAGAATTTTTGTTTAGATGCAAAAATGCGCTTTTAAAAAGGCAGTGGATGGAAGGATAGGTTTCCGCTCTTTCCAAAGAGAGTTTTTAGTGAAATCTATATGAAAAGCATTTATCAGGAGAAAAATGGAAAAATGTCGCAACAATAGATGAATCTTGGGTCTATTTAAGTGGTTGCAATAAAAAAAAAAATCAATTTATAATCACAAAAGTGGAGAAAAAAACTTTTGCTACATGGTTCAAAGCATCAAAAGAAAGTTTTTCTAAAGGATTTATGATTGCCACTGGTTTTTCATACAAGCGCAAGATAAAAGCAAAAAAAAAATGTGACAAAAATGTCAAAATCAGCTCTAAATACTATCAAAAACATATTTTAATTCCAATTTTTAAAAATTAAAATCCAGATCTTTATCCACAATGCTATCAATCCGTTGAACTGTATGAAGACAAAACAAGCAGCCACACATCGCAATCCGCAATTGTTTTTCTAGTAATAAATGGAACAAAAAACGGGAATTAAAACCATACCCTTCGCTGATATCCCTGCTAAATCTCCTGATGTATCACTGTTGGATTTTTGTGTTTTTGACTCTTAAAACCAACATTATCCAAACACCGACTACAACGCTTTGTGGACTTTGTAGAAAAATATAACCTCGATATTATAAAAAGCATTATTATCATATAAATTACGATGTAGAATGATAGTTAAGAACAAGGGCTATCAAACTGAACAATTAAAACACGAAATATGAGTGAAATTGCTTCAGTACACTCCATCAAAATCGTCTAAAAAAATGTGCGAACAGCCGCTGTACATGCCTTTTTATTTTTGCATAGTCCAGAACACGATCCGATTCTTTTTAGAAAGTGCCTCTGTGTGGCAAAAAATTTGCGGCAAACGTATTTTAAGAACTACTGCATGAAGTTTCAAATATAGTTATATGTCGTTGCAAAAATAATTTATTATATGATATATAGTCAGTTGCACATCAAATTATGGTGGAAGTCGCTCAACAGATAGCACTGTTATTCTGCATTTTCTACCATCTAAAGGAATTCCATATCTCAGATTCTATGTGTATTAAAACAAAATTTTCATATGTTAAAGAGATTTTTCAAAACATTATGCTGATTCAATTTGGATGCATATAGGTGGATAGGCCATGCTACCATGTTGTAATTTCTCCCCTTTACGGGGAACACGATATATCATATATAATGTACATATTTCCACACAAAAAAAATATTATGATAGGGCAATTATGAAAAACTGCAATTGTTCCATTTGGATGCATATCAGCCGAATAGGGTGCTGTTGTGCTATAATTTACCCCGTGAATAAGCAGAGTAAATCTCAGTTTCTACGGAACATAAATGTATTAAACTTGGTGTGTAAGACAACCATTTTGAAAATTAATTCTGATTTAATTTGAGTGTATACAGAGCTAATTGTGACACTGCTTAAAAATCCTGAAATATCATATGAAAAAAAAAAGTGTACGATTACTATTATTATTATTATTATTACTATTATTATTTACAATTCATAATCAATACATCACATACAAAGTTGAAAATTTAAAATTAAGTAAAATAAAAAATTACTAGTGAATTAAACAAGATATTCCTAAATTTCCACTGTATAATTATCTTTCTTAACACTGAAAAAAAAAAAAAATCCAGAAATCCGAAAATATATGAAGCAAAAATTCCTAAAATCCGAAAAAAAAATCCTACATGCATTTATGATTGTATCACTCCTGTGTATATCATGCGAAAGGTGGCGCAGATATTAGTCACATTCTGCGACTTTCCATACTGTAAATAGAAGCGTCTTAAATTCAGACAGAAATGTGTCTGAAATGTCAATTCAGACACATAAATGTCTGAAACGCTTACACATGCAAAATTTCAGACGCATGTGCTGTCTTAAATTAAGACACGTAAGTGTATTTTTTATAAATGAGCTCAGATAAGTATCTGAATAAGGTCGATATGTCTGAAATTAAGAAATTTTACAGACATTTTACAGACATTTTACAATTTATGCACTTAAAAATTCAGACATTACAAATTTCAGACACTTAGAAATTCAGACATTTGTATTACTTAACAAATTTTCCATGTGGAATCTACTTTAAGCAGCATGCATATCCTGTTTTAACATTTTTTTAAACAAATAAATTTGACATTTTATGTAATACAAGTAGTTAACTTATTTAAAATACTTAGACACGGATCTTATTCTGTTAAAAATTAAAAAACAAAGTAATTTTTATTTAAAATTCTCACATGCAATAAATCAAAGAAATATTAAGATAAACGAAGCATGTACCTTGTAGCTAAGAAAGCGAATTCGTAGCTAAACAATCTTAAACAATTTGTGCATAATTGATTTTTTTTTTCGAGTTTTAAAAATTATTTTATGTTTCCCTACACTTCAAAATGTAAAAGAGCATTTTTTTTTTTTTTTTTTTTTTGGTTTCATGGATGCAGTTTGTTTTCTTGTAAATACCAATTAAAAAAAAAAAAATCGTTTCAAATCCTTAGGCTACTATTTTTTCATATTTATTACGCAATTTACAAAAAAAAAAAAAAAAAAAAAAAACCTCTAAACCTCTACACATGAAATTTAAGATTAAGCTTTACTTCTTATGAACAGTTTTATTGCAAAGACATAAAACTTCAATTTGTTTTACGGATACTAGAATATATTTCGTTATACAAGCACAATACAGCGTGAGCACGGATGGTTTGATTGGGAAGACACTCGACTTTGAATCCATTGGTTGTCTGTTCGATTCCCGCCGGGAGCAACGGGGACTATTATTGTAAAAATTATTAATATGTATATTCTATGATCTAGGAGATTCTAAAATCTATTTCTCACAGGTAAACAGTATAAAACGCATTTATTTATTTATGAAAAATATTCACTTCAGACAGGATCAAAGATGGCGGAATTTCAGACGTTTCGAGTGTGAAACGTTGTGTCTTTTAAGACACTTTTTAGCATCTTAAAATTAAACACCCGTTTCAGACACAATTTTGTCTGAATTTCAGACACTTGTATTTACAGTGCACACGGCCACATCACATCATCTCTTGATTATATACATATATATATATATCTGTAAGAATTTTATTACGAATTTGTATATAAAATATTTTGTATAAAATATTTTGTACATGTTAAATGATAAGTGTCACTGCTATGTAAATATATATAGTAAAAAATTTTGTGATAGCCGCAACATACTAGATTTTATATGGCATAATTCACTCTGAACGATAATTTTGTGTTTCATTAATTGTATAGTTCGTATATGAAAAATATATAAACAATAAAACGTTAATATGATAGTAGGAAATATTTATGCATTTTACCATGTTTTTATTAACTTCGATTCTTGTTTGTTCGGTACAAATCTTGCAACCTATTTTTGACTATATTCCTTACTAGCTAGACATTTGAAACTTTCACAGTAGCTCAGAACCCGGTGAAAACACAATACTTCGAAGTCAAATTTTCGAATAGTTTTCTTTTATGTAATTAAAATAGGAAAATAATAAGCACTTAATAGCAATAAAATAGCCATTAAAATATTAGCAATAATTTAATTGTTGTAATAATTTAATTGTTCTAATTCGCTCTCGGGCAAATTAGAACGATACAGATTAGTTTTTACAGTCATGAAATTTTTACATGCAAATCTTACTTTTGATAAATTTTTACGTACAAAATTCTTGATTAATTTTTTCATACAGATTAATTTTTACAAAAAGTATTGAAATAAATTGCATTAATTTGCGAAATATCACTTCGTAAAGAAAAAGAGGAATACGAATTATTTATTTTACTTCAAACTTACTATAGAGAGTTACTTGAAAGTGTAATAAGACATTTTTTGAACCTTTAAGAGGACTTTAAAACAATTTAATTACAAACACTTTTTATGCGTGTAATTTTTGATTAGAAAATTTTTACTTTCCGAACACTATAATGAGGAAAATTGTAATCATGTCAAAAATCCGAATTTGAGATTTTGATGTTTCTAGAAGTTTCGAGGTCCCCTGAGTCCGTTTTCACTATTTGTGCGATGATGTATGTATGTGTGTGTATGTATGTGTGTATGTATGTGTGTATGTGTGTGAGTGAACAAGCTAGCGACTAAACGCTTCGCTCGAATGAGCTGTAAGTTGGTACGCATGTTCCATTTACCGTAGCACGAGCCCTATTGATTTTGATGAATCTAGCAATTATAGTTTTTTACAGGGACACAAAGAAAAATTCTTTATCATTATGGCCTATGGGACCAAAATCTTAAAAGTGCAATAGCATCTAAACGCCTTATTCAATAGAGATGAAAATTTATTTGACTATTATAAATCACTGTTGCACTAACTATAAGCATTTTGGTGAATCTAGCATTTATAGGTTTTTACAGGGACACAACGAAAACTTCTTTATCATTATGATCTATGGGCTTAAAAATCAGTAGCGTTAAATAAAACATCGTGTAATATATGGAGAAAAGTACTCAAACACTCTATTATGGTTTTATCTCTTTTGTTCGTTTAACAACTCCTCTTTCTTTACCTTATCTACAAAACTGTTAATTCCTCAATGTTCGAAAAGTCGAGTGGAGTCACTCCAGATTTTTTTCTTTTAAATACGAGTAGTTGTAAAAAACAAATTTATCAGAATTAAAAATTCAATGCATAAAAAATTATGTTTTCTTTTCTTATTCATTCTTTTGCGAAGAAAAATAGCTCGTAAATTTCTGCAGCAAAGGAAATTTTAAATTATTTGTGAAATATATTTTACCGAAAATGTATTGACAAAGATCTGGAAAAAGAAAACAAAAGAAGAAGGAAAAAGGAAAAAAGGAACAAAAGGAAAATTTATAAAAATATGCTCGTTTATGTAAAACATTTTTTATATCCAAATTATTCTCGTATCAAAATAATTTTTAAGCAGACAAGTCATCATTAAAAACCGGGTATTTATAGTAATACTTTGCTAAACTTAGTCTGTTGCGAAATCGTAATTAATGAGTTGGATTTTACACATCATTGATCCTTCATAAAAATTCTTGTTATTAAAGAATTTGGTGCGTAACAACCCCACGATTCTCATTATCTATTATTACATGTATTATATATATTTTTTGCAGATGATGTGGTCAGATGTTATAAAATTGACCTAACAGAAAAGACGGCTAACACTATTCAAGTAAGGAAAGCCTGGTACATGTATAAATACATATAAAATATTTTACATAGCGAGTTAAAAAAAAATTAGAGCCGTTTTTTTTAATTACCCATTTCCATGAACTATAACTGACCTATCCCATACAGCACAAAATGTTTCAGTTATGTTTCAAAATGCTTACAAACTTTCAAAAACGTAACACATTTTAATATGCTCACTGATGCCTTTCTGAAACATTAACCTTTTTCTATTCTCTCTGTTATGTGATTGAAACGTTTCTGTTACGTATCCGATTTTTTTGTTATGATCGCGGAGATTTCTACGCTTATGAAAGTAATCGGAAAGCAAACTGAAAGTTTATGTAATATTTATAGTTTCCATGTTATATGACTCTTATGTTTCTGAAACATTTTGTGCTGTTAGGGATCTAATCAGGATGACTGTCACTTTTCATGTTATAACAAAGTGATACATGCAAAAGAATATCTTAAAAGGAGTTTTATGTAGCAGTTTCCAAGAAAATCGTTAGAGCCATCTTTGAGATACCGACTTTCTGTCCCACTTCCAATTTTCACTAAAGCATGCGAACTTTATTTGTTGGCCGAAAAATAACCGTTACATATGAAAATATATATAAAATGAAGATAATATGGCGAGTTTGGAAAAAATCCGTTAGCTGTTTTTAAAGAAATTCACTACAGGACCTTAAATGGACCTACTTATACAGGATACTTACCAAGTTTTCTCAATTAATCAACTAATGCATGTGATAGGCCATCTAATAGGGTGTTATACCTGTATAGCGAATTTCAAGAAAATCGTTAATGCTGTTTTCGAGATATGAACTTACAGTCCAATTTCCAGTTTACAAATTTCCATTTTCGTTTTTCTAATTTTCACTAAAAGTTTTAAAAATCATCTACCAGAAAATTCTTAATTCTAAAATTTTTTCGTTCTATCTTTATTAGTTTAGGAAATGTGATAGTCATAATATTCCACACATGCATACCTAAATATACACCTATATACACACTGAACAATTGACCAAACCACTTTTTTGACTCAGGAGACCTAAAAACACTGAAATAAGGAGAAAACTCCATATCAAAATTTTTCCCGAGAACAATACTCCCATTCACTAGGGTGGTCGAAATGTGGAAGCAAAAATATCTAGCGGATCTGTAATTTCTGAAACTCAACGTCCTCTTTGCATTACTCATTTCTAAACAGTTCTTTTTTTTATTTATTCCCTATTATTTAAGATAATGATATAATTTTCCAAACGCACAAAATGTTCCAGAAATGTAGCAGTCATATAACATCGAAACATTATAAATATTTCAGAAACGTTTCGAAACGTTCAATTTACTTTCTGATTAGTTTAAAAAACTTAGAAATGTCTGCGATCGTAACAAAAAAATCTGTTACGTAACAGAAACGTTTCGATTACTTAACAGATGGAACATCGAAAAATGCGAATGTTTCAGAAAGGTATCAGAGAGCATACTTAATTTTTTTACGTTTTTGCAAGAGTGTAAACATTTTGCAACATAACTGAAACATTCTGTGCCGTATGGTGTAATATATATTTAACTCGAAACATAATCAGATGCATTTATTAAGGGTTTGTCGACTTCTTCAACTCACCGTTATATTTCTCTGTCTATATCTATATGAATAGACTTGTATATCTATTTCCTTGTAACGCAACATTGTGTTAATTCCTTGCAATATTTCTAAATACTTGCTCCAAGATTGGTGGCAAACAGATTTATAATGTATCAAGATTATTTTGTGTACCTCTGTAAACTAATTACAAAATCTGTGTCTACCATTTTCAATAGAAAACATGTCTTTAAGCATTCTAATAACATTACTTAGTTGTATTACACTGAACAGAGTGCAACCATGTTAAAATGTACTTAAAAGAAATTCAATCTGTAGAACTTAATAGTACAAAATCGTTTTGTGTGCCTTTATGCACGAGTCACAAACATAACACAAAGAAATGAAAAATATACACCTAATTCCATGCAACCCATTTTTATCTATACAAAATTTAGCTTTATTTGAATGATTGTATAACGTTAACCTTAATCTTTTGTGTGGTCCTGTAGATCAGGGCTGGCCAACCCGTGGCCCGCGGGCCGCCTTTGGTCCGCCATGTAAGATCTTGCAGCCTGCGACAGAATTAAGAAAAAAGTTCTAATTTGACATCATCAGTTAAAACATCTAAAAATAATAAATTATTTCTGACTGTTTTTAATAAAAATACCGATTGAGAGAGCTAAAGAAACAAATATTGCCCTTATTGATGTTAATAAAATATTATGAGATCTATAACTGATTCTTACTATTAAGCTTAAGAATGTATAGTCATAAGTTTTTGACTATATTATACTTATTTTATAAATAAATATTTATTTAATATCAATATTTTCTGTTTTAAATCCTCACGGACCTATCGGAAAAAAGAATTGCTATATGTGTATAGTTCATGCATTTATACAATGCGGCCCGCCTGCGCAAAATAGATTTCTAATGCGAACCGCCAAAAGTTTTGGGTTGGACAGGCCTGCTGTTGATAATTAAGTTTGTGCACACATTTTTCACCAAAGAACGTGATTTTCAGTATATGCATAATATATGTTAGTTTTACTATGTTTAATACAATGTAACTATGTTAAATTGCGTTTAATGAAATTCTATCCTTAGGTCGTAATGATAAGAAATACTTCGGTTGGTTGGGTTTTACGTCACACTAGTGCTGCGCAGATGGGCAATCGGCGACGGTCTGGGAAATACCCCTAGTGGTAGTCCGGAGACATGCCATCACAATTTTGATCCTCCACGGTTGGGATGGCTCTCCGCTTCAAGAAATATTTCGAAGTGTCCTTGTAGATAAATAATAGTAAACAATATAAACACACACACACACACACACACAAAAAAAAGAAACATACAGCTGCATAAGCCTGAACACGTGTAAAAATTTGCAAGTTAATCGAGGGTTTTTTTTTTTCGGCCATTATCGCTGTATATAATTATTTTTCCATAAGCCATAATGACAATAAAAAAAATCGGGGTATCCCAATTTTTGCAGATAAGTCTGAAACAGAATACATATCCAAAAATATACTGCTATGTAGTTCATGAACCTGTGTAGTGATTTGCAAATCAATAAAGGTGATTTTTGCGGCCGCTATCGAATGTATTCACAAACACACAACCGGAAACTTTTATACAGAAGGAGATCTCCAGTGACATTTCGGCAATATATATATACATTCACGACTATTAAAGTGAATCTCAAGGGGAATTAAAAAATATTTCATGCTATCAGTAGTTCAGACTATCAGTAACTCAGAAACTAATCATCATTTTGACGGGGATTGTAGAAACAGTTCATGTTAAAAGTAGTTCACGTTAAGCATGTTCACGTTAACGAGGTTCGACTGCATATATACAGTCGAAGATATATATAAATATATATATATATATATATATATATATATATATATATACTAAGAATATTAACACGCTTCATGAGTTACACGTACTTATTTCTGCAGAAGATAGGTTTTATATAATTTTGTTAAAAAATTTTTTAATATAAAACTGTTTATTTTCGCAATTTTAAATGACATTGATCATTTTTTGAATATCTCGAACAAACAGAAATATAGAAAAAATTTAGATATTTATAAAGTGTGTAAGAGCATTTAAAATGAATTATTTTTGTTTTTTGGTTGAAAGGCAGTAGAGAAACTTAAATTATGTTATCACATCTGGAAGAAAATTAATGTAATTAAACATATAAAAAAAAAAAAACATAGATATTGGGAGAACCATACTGAGCGAGAGTTTGTAAGGATGAGAGGAATGATATGCATTGTATCGACACAATATTGTTCGTTTTTTTTTTTTTTTTTTTTTTTTTTTTTTTGTGTGTGTGTGTGTGTGTGTGTGTGTTTCAAACATTGAAACCTCTGTTTGTGTTTATGATAGATAAATCCAAGAACAGAAATGCTTGAAAATAATAAAATTATATTTCTTTTGCTAGAGTGTAAAACAGAGCTGTATAACACATACGGGTATGTGGGGGTTGTGGGGGTGTGTGTGGGGGGGAGGGGGAAATAAAGATTAAATTTTAAACCTTGTTAGAATTTCTTCACTACGAATTGGTATTCAATAAGTGAAAGTACAGAACGTGAAGTTGTGTAACAAATGTTGAAAGCAATGCAAGCGTTTACAACAGCTACAGTCCGCAAATTATTCAAAACCCAAAGACTTTATTTCTTAAGAAATATACCCTTTACAAAAAAAAAAAAAAAAAAAAAAAAAAAAGATTTTTTCAAAAATTTAGATGAAACTTCTTTAAATACACCCACCCACCCACATTTATTTTTTTTATATATATTTAAACAGTAAATACATGAATAAATAAAAATAACATTTCTTTTTTTTTTTTTTTCTACAAACTTATGAATGTTACTTAATTCACCAATAGAAAAAAAAGAGCTATTTCCTATCTTTTCACTCAATTTATTGTACACATCATGTGAAAAATTATACGAACTCTTTCCGTGAGAACATATTTCTAAAGCAGAGGATTTTTTTTTCTTTTTTAATATATTTTTGTAAAATCATTCCTTTTTTTTATTTTACCAAAAAAATTTGATAAATGTCTTATTTATTTTATTTTATTTTTATATTTTAAGAAAAGAAAAGTTGTTTTTTTATTAATATTTTTAAATTCAAAAAATATGAATCTATAAAAATATCCTAAACCCAGATATTATAAATTCTGTAGGACATTTTTTCCGTTGATCATTTTTAATCTTCATTCATAACATTATGGAATGAAATAAAATAAATAAATAAATAAATAAGAGTGCAACAGTTTTCGGGAAAATAAATTATTCTTGAACTATTTTTACATACATTATACAATTTAATGTGCGCTGCAGATTTTATTGCAGTAATATAATGATTGGAAAAAATAAGAAAAGTGTATTAATTAATTTGGAATTTTGAAATGAAAGAAAATAAGTTATATTCATCATATCGTAATTATTTTTACAGTGATGGAAAAAACTTTAAGACCACCTGTGAAATTGCAAAAAAAATAATTTTACTAAACAAAAGAAACATTATATAGCATAAACAAAATAAAAAATAATACATCTTCACATAGTTTTATGAAAGAATGATTGTAACCATATATTATATGCAAGTTATTTTTTTTCACAACATAAAAGTGTGGAAAAAACTTTAAGACCACAAAGCTAAGCATTAATTAAATGTATTGCATTCTATTTTTTAGTACTTCATGTGTTTTTCTTTCACATAAATTACTTCTAAAACATGATTTTAGAAGGATTTTACTAGATTTTTGAATGTTAGAATCGATATTTTATCCCATACTTTTGAAATAGCAAACTTGAGCTCAGAAACAGAATGGTATTGTTTACCATTTTCATATACCTTGCATGAAACAATACCCACACGTTTGCTATGGTGTTTAAGTCTGGATTTTTGACCGGAAATTCCATAAAACTTACATTATTTTCTGTTAGCCAAGCAGACATGTTCACAGACGCATTATCTTGCCACAAAATCCAATTTTGATAAATAAGCTTATCATTTAATGGGATAAAATTGTTAGCCAGTATATCTTGATAGTAAAAAAAGTTCATATTACTTTTAGCAAATACAATATTAGACTCACCTCGAGCACAGAAATCTGCTCAATCATGACAGAATCTTGCACTCGCTTTGAGAGATACGTAGGATTGTTCATGCCAATCATGCCAATAGTTTCGTAAACCATCAGATCCATCTAGCTTAAATTTCTTTTCATCTGTGAATGCCATTTTTCACCAAAAGTTGCGTTTTAAAGCATTAGATGTAGCAAAATTCAATCTTGCTTCAATGTGCCGTTATTCAAGCTTAGGTATGCTTTTTAATTTTGGATATTTGATATTTTCTGCACGATTCAGGACATTTCTAACAGTTCTAGCTTTTACTTGA
The DNA here is from genome assembly GCA_963930645.1 of Salticus scenicus. Taxonomy (NCBI): domain Eukaryota; kingdom Metazoa; phylum Arthropoda; class Arachnida; order Araneae; family Salticidae; genus Salticus; species Salticus scenicus. Next base: position 59,448,163 of record OZ005661.1, on the reverse strand, counting down.
AGCATTAGAGCAGTTTTATTGTTATAAAATAGGACTTATGTTTCATAGACATTCTTATAACATTTCTATTCATTCTGATTGATAGTTTTGAAGGCATTTCTCTTCAATTTTTTATACGATACCTGGATGCTGAATGGGTCTGCGAGAAATTGATGAACTATAGTTTCAGACCTCTCGATTTTGCAAGCGATTTGCTTTTCACTCATTCCACTTTCTTGAAATAACAAGAGTTTTCCTTTTTCAATTTCACTCAGTAATTTTCCTCTATCCATACTCTCAGTTGCTTCAACACTCAGGTAAATGATTAAAAAATGTTTCTGTTCATTCTAACAACTGTCGCGCACAAAACTGTGCAAACATGATGTTATCTCATTACTCAAACAATCACTTTTAAAACTGGCGTTAAAGATTTTTCCATTTGATTACATTACACATTTTTTTTTATATCGAAAAGAAATGTATTTTAAATTCTAAACTAATATTTTTTTATTTCTTACATTTTATATATTAAATGAAAAGGTAACTTACAAAGAAATCTTCATTTTCTAATGCAAGCAAAAAAATTCCATGGTGGTTTTAAAGTTTTTTCCACCACTGTATCGATATTCATAGAAATAATTTTTCTTATTTCTGGAAACTTTTCACTTCCGATTTTTAATTGATATATAAGATTTTATGTGTTCTGAACACGGTTTAACTATTTATAGATAATATTTGTGTGCACGTTTGTCTGTGTGTGTATGTAACAAAATTTCGCAGCTCTAATTTAATTATTAAAGAAAAAAATAAAGTTATATTTAGTTGCAATCTTATTTAAGTGTTTCATTTCAACTATTGATGCAAATCAGACAAAAGGTGACGCAGATGTGCTGAGATTTCTAGATTTTACTGGAAGGCTATATTTCATCTACTATTGTATAGAGCTGAAAAATATTTGACAGAAATCTATTATGAAACATAATGCTGATTGAGTTTGGGTTCTCATAGGCGGCAATATGGTACTGCTAATCTGCAACATTTCATGTGTTAGGAAAAAGTATATCCCATTTTTATATCCTGAATAAGTAAATGAAATTTAATATAGAAGATTGCATTATTTAAAAAAATGGTAATTTAATTTTCATATACCACAGAAGAAAGTTTTAAATTTTTGTTTGGGCAACATTTTCAATATGTTTATAGGAGCTCTATTCCAGTGGCAAGGATGTCGGTTTAGAAATTGCTGAAAACAACATAACCTCACAACACGCGTAATCTCATTGATAATTTCAAGTATAATCCAATACTTGTGTGTGTGCTTACATGTAACGTGTTCGGTAGAGCATGAAACTTGCAATTGTAGATTGCAAGTTTGACATTCAAGACGGCTGAAGACCGTCAGGTGCATGGATAGAGGCTGGTGCACAAAAAATCCATCGTGTACACAATAACCTTTATGTTTCAGCCATATGTTATATTTATTTGTAAATACATGAAAAATATATATCCTTAAGTCTCCAGTAACACACTATGCAGTTCTAGCACAACATTATCAAGCCTATCCAACCCAACCTACACGTATTAATATTTTAATTTGTTCACTGAAACTGGCACTCTCTTACTAAGGCAGTGTAGGATTGTAATTTTCGATACGATACGAAAAGCGCTATGTTGGCGATTTTTTAGAAGCAGGTGTCCTATTCAATTAAAATCTGCCCGCTGGGGGATTCAGTCACCCCGTGCGATTGCTACCGGGTTAATGTGCAAGACAATGATCATTGAGCGGCACCTCAAACACAAACGTTTAATGGCCCACCAGCGGCCGAGTGGTTCTGCGCTGAAAGCTGGTAGACGCGAGGTGCCGGTTCGATCACAGGTAACTCTCGTCGGCATAAACCTTCGGAATTCTTTGTGTTTTTCTACGAAACTTGTGTAAATACAAGCTAAGACCCCTTAGAAAGACCTCTACGGAGGGAACATCCCCTCAGTCCTAGAACCCTAGTGCTGTCAAACAACCAAATCCAAATGTTTAATACAATTCAGTCCAGAATGTTAAAAAAAAATCTTTGGTAAAAGGGACCATCTCAAAATACAAAGGAAAATATCGAGTGAAATGCTATTATTCCACAATTCATCACTTCGGAACAGTAGCGAATACATTGTAATGTGAAGATTGCTATGAAAATTGCTATGGGAAATATGAAGAAAATACGATCAGGAATTAGAAAAAAAAAAAAAAAAAGAAGAAACAGAAGAAAGAATAAGAAAAAAATGCAAGAAAAAGAGGAAATAAACAAGGAAAGGGAAATAGTGATACTAAAAGTAAAGAAAAATGCTTTAGAAAAACGAAAATATCAGAATGAAAGAATGGAACTGTGGTGTATTTCGTCATTGTATTCCTGATTTAATCTATTGGACTGTTGGTAAGTGACGTCACGTCCAATCAATGATCTGTTCATTCCTTTTTACGTTTATCTCTGCTAGAACAGATCGCAGTCTTAAAAATGTAGTCGTTCATGTTACTTGTATTTTTCATATGTAATTGTCATAGTCATCTATTAAATTTTATGTGTTTAAAATGAAACGCCTCGTCATATCCTAGTTATGGCTTATAAATCTTCTCCTGCTCACAAAATACTATATTGGCGACGAAATGAAAAAGAAAAAAAGCAAAAAGAAGTTTTGCTCTTCAACATTTTAATAATATCTACTTCAAGATGATTAAGAATGAAATCTGCAGTTCATAAAAAAAGAACGGAATATCTTCTACACATGTGTTTATTCAAAATCTACTTATTTCATAAAGAAAATTGATATTTCGAAAGTAACGAAAAGCAATCGGAGACGGGCAGTTGGTGAGTTTTTGTCTACTGTCAGGCCGGAAATGCATAGACGCCGCAGATAATTAGTTGTCTACGATTTTTTATTTTTTCGGGAAAGAGAGAAAAAAAGGTATTTACACATTTATTTCATTTTTTTCTTTCTGTTCTTTTATTAGATTGCATGTTTTTATTGTTAGAACTAGTATATTTTCATTAAAAATGTTTCAAAATTTTAAAGAATTCAATGATTCGGTTGAATCGTTTGAGATTTATGTAAGGAGACTGGAACAGAACTTTATATTGTTTGATATTAAGGATGAAAAAAAAGTTAGTGCCTTAATAACTTTTATCGGACCGAAATTATATAATTTACTTACAAATTTACTGTTCCTAGATCTCCCTGAATCAAAAACTTACACTAAATTAGTAGCTGTCTTAACAAAACATCTATGTAAAATTCCAAACAAAATCAGTGAACGCATTAAATTTAGAAAATGTTGTCAAGGAGATAACGAATCTGTGCAGGATTTTAGTGTTCGTTTAAAGAAACTTACAACACATTGCGCGTTTACAGGCGATTCGCTGTCAGAAAATTTGTTAGAACAATTTTTACGCGGATTAAAAAATGAAACAATCCAAAGCAAATTAATGTCTCAGGTTGAAGATTTAACATTTGAAAAAGCAGTAGAACAAGCCGTAATTATGCAAAGTACTGAAAATGACATGATAGAATTTCAAAATGAAAATTTGAATTTGAATAAAGTTTCTGTTAGTGTTAGGAAACCAAAACAAAATTATTCTCAAAATAACTTAAGTAAACAAAACGTGAACAAAACTGCGAGTGCAAATAAAAGTAAAACTTATTGTTATCGTTGTGGAAATAGCTCTCATTTAGTAAATGTTTGTAAATTTATTAATGCAGTTTGCAATTTTTGTAAAAAACGTGGTCATTTGAGTAAAGTGTATCGGAACGCACAAAACAATGTTACTCAAAAGAAAAATGTAAATGTTCTTGATACTGTAGACATTTTGTCGTTACAATCTGAAGGCACTAAACCTATAAAAATTTGGGTTTTGATAGAAAATAGTGCTAAAGCAGAAATGGAACTTGATACGGGATCGGCGATTTCCGCCGTACCGATAAATCGTTTTCGGAGATTATTTCCAGAACATAAAATGTTTCCTGCTGATGTAAAATTAAAACCAGCCACGGGAGAAATTTTCCAGCCCGAGGGATTTGTTAGAGTAAATGTAACTTACGAAAACAAAACTAGGAATGTTAAGTTATATTTAGTTAAAAAAGACAATTTTCCTTTATTGCTCGGTAGGGATTGGATAACTACATTTAATATATTCCCAAACAATTTACAAACTGTTCCGGTAAACAAAGTACAAATCTCGGATAATTTAAATAATTTACTAAATGAATTTACGGATTTATTTACAAATAACGTAGGTGAAATTAAAAATGTTAAAGCTGAATTACATTTAGAGAAAGACTCATCACCAATATTTTGTAAATCGCGAACAGTTACGTATGCATTAAGGAATGCGGTAAATGAAGAATTGGAAAGATTAGAAAATGAAGGGATAATAAAAGCTGTTAGTACGAGTAAATGGGCAACACCTATTGTTCCGGTGGTAAAACCTAATGGGAAAATTCGTTTATGCGGCGATTTTAAAGTCACGGTAAATAATTTTTTAAAGGTTGACAAATACCCGCTACCAAAAATTGAGGATATATTAGCAACTTTAGGGGGTGGATTACACTTTACAAAGATTGACTTAAATCAAGCATACTTGCTTTTACCGGTAGAGGAAAATTCACAAGAATTACTTACTATTAACACTCCTAAAGGCTTATTTAAATTTACGCGATTACCATACGGAATTGCCAGTTCGCCAGCAATATGGCAGAGAACTATAGAACAAATTTTAAAAGGTATAGAGGGTATTTCAGTTTTTATTGACGATATATGTATCTCAGGGGAAACTGATGAAATACATTTAGAGCGATTAAAACAAGTGCTAGAAAGGTTACGTGAATATAATCTTAAAATAAATAAAGAAAAATCTTTTTTCATGAATGATGAAATTACATACTGCGGTTACAAAATTGATAAAAATGGCATACACAAAACGCAAGAAAAAATTACTGCTATTTTAAATGCTCCAATACCTCAAAACGTAACTCAAGTAAAAGCGTTCCTAGGCTTAGTATCTTACTATTCTAGATTTGTTCCTAAATTATCTACGATTGCTTATCCTCTAAATGAATTATTACGTAAAAATGTAAATTTTCAGTGGACTAAAAAATGTGAAAATTCATTTAATGCAATTAAACAGGAAATTACTTCCGAAAGGATTCTCACCCACTTTAATCCTAAATTACCCTTAATTTTAGCCACTGATGCTTCTCCTTATGGAATTTCGGCAGTACTTTCGCATACAATGCCAGATAACTCCGAAAAACCCACAGCTTTTGCTTCTAGAACTTTATCTTCTGCAGAAAAGCGGTATAGTCAGGTAGATAAAGAAGCGTTATCAATAATTTTTGGTGTAAAGAAATTTTTTCAATTTTTAGATGGTAGGAGATTTACACTGTATACAGATAGTAAACCCCTAGTTTCCATATTTTCACCCGTAAAAAGTATTCCTGTACTTTCGGCAGCTAGAATGCAAAGATACGCATTATACTTACAGACATTTAATTATGATATTAAATATAAAAAATCTGCAGAGCACGGAAATGCCGATGCTCTATCACGTCTTCCATTACGTAGTGAAGACTTACTGCTGCCGTCGTCCGATTCGTTACAACCAGAAAAAGTGTCACCAACTTTGTCACCAAATTGATTTGGCAACCTTGATGAATCCGATTGTTTATTTATTCATCAAATCACATCGTTACCGTTAAATACAAAGATATTATGTGCAAGTTCTAAGCGAGATCCAACATTGAAAGAAATGTACCGACATTTAATATCAGGCACACAGATGCCAAATTACTTACTTTTTGGACATAAACAACAGGATTTTTCTATACTAAATAATTGCATACTACAAGGGAATCGTGTTGTAATTCCTACTGTTCATAGACAAAAAGTGTTGGAAGATTTGCATTTTGGCCATTTTGGCATAGTAAAAATGAAAGCACTGGCACGTAGTTTTGTATGGTGGCCAGGTATTGATAAAGACATTGAGAATTTAGCAAATAACTGTTCTGTTTGTATTAAATTAAAACATAATCCTCCCAAAATGGACAACCATCACTGGGAATGGCCTACAACACCTTGGAACAGAATACATGTAGCCTTTTTTGGTCCAATGATGGGGAAAATGTTTCTAATCGTAGTAGATGCCCATAGTAAATGGACAGAAGTGTTCATTGTTCCTAATACTACGGCCGAGAACACTATAAACTGTCTTTCTTCGCTTTTTGCCAGATATGGCTATCCTGTGTCCCTTGTGTCTGGTAATGGGCCACAATTCATTTCAGAAAAATTCGAACATTTTCTACAAAGTAAAGGCATAAAACATAGTTTAACTGCACGATATCATCCCTCTACAAATGGTCAAGCCGAAAGATATGTCCAAATTATTAAAAAAGGATTAAAATCCTTAAGTTCAGAGCCCGGAAATCTCCAATTTAAGTTAAACGAATTTTTATTCCAATACCGAATAATGCCTCATATTACAACAGGGGAGAGTCCCACATCATTATTTCTGAAAAGAAATATCAGATTAAAATTAGATTTGCTTGTACCAAATGTTAAAAATTATGTTGAAAACAAACAACATAAAAATGTTTTTAACAAGAAAAAGATAAGAGAATTCGAAATAAATGAAAAAGTTGCAGTACGCAATTACACATCACGAGATAAATGGAAAATAGGTAAAGTAATTGCCAGACTAGGTAAACTACATTATAAAATTCAAGTAGGTTCATGTGTATGGAAAAGACACGTTGATCAACTAAAAAGTGTAGGTTCCAGAGTACAACTGGAGGAAACTATAAATCCTGGTGAAATTGAAAAGAACACTCTTTATGGAAATATTCCCATGGTTTCCGATAGCAAGAGTCCACACCTGCAAAGCAATGGAGAATCTAAGTCTGGTAGGAGGCCTGCAATAACACCAGATCCAGTGCCAACCGATCCTACCACTACACCAGATCCAGGGCCAACCGACAGTAGATCTGTGTCTACAAAGCCTGGAGAAATTGACTGTGATAAAAAAATCAACAGTACTCTAAATAAAAATAAACTAAAATCTGAACATTCAAAACTTAAAAACACTAATTTGTCTTTTTCTGAACAGGTTGTAAGAAGATCATCTAGAGTAAGAAAACCTCCCATCAGGTATGGTATACAGAATTAAGGGGAGGAGAAATGTGGTGTATTTCGTCATTGTATTCCTGATTTAATCTATTGGACTGTTGGTAAGTGATGTCACGTCCAATCAATGATCTGTTCATTCCTTTTTACGTTTATCTCTGCTAGAACAGATCGCAGTCTTAAAAATGTAGTCGTTCATGTTACTTGTATTTTTCATATGTAATTGTCATAGTCATCTATTAAATTTTATGTGTTTAAAATGAAACGCCTCGTCATATCCTAGTTATGGCTTATAAATCTTCTCCTGCTCACAAAATACTATAGGAACTTTTTAAGAACACACTAATGTAGAAGAAATACTTTCGTTTAATAAAAAATATATATTTTCTGTGGAATCACTTTTTATTTTCCACAGGTCTGCAAAAATTCAAAGGGAACAAAAGGATACTGGAACAAAAAGTTGTCTACTCTTGAGTACTGGCGTGTTCACTACTGGGGCCCTTTAGAATCTATCTATATATATATATTAATTGTATAGGAAAATGTTACAGTTAGCAACTTTTACAGTACAGTTGCATGTAAAGCAATAGCTAATTGAAATATGAAAAAAGGGTTAAATTTTCAGTCTCTAAAATTAAAAACAGTACATATAAAATAACTCTAAAATATCTTTATACTCTACACTACGGGTGCAGTTACCTACGATCAAAGAACAAAAATTTCTTTATAATGATAACATTTGCGTAAGAGTTGAAATTTGGAAGAGTTTACAAAATATTACTTCGAAATTAATTCAAACTGATTAAATAGATATTTTTTACAAATTTGTATTGTGAAATAAATGAATCTGTGATTATCTTATACTATTAAGTGTGCAATATTTGTATATTTCACTGTTCTCGAAAACGGTAGTTCGGACAGTCACGAGATTTAACACAAAGGTGCCTCCCGAAGGATCATTGTGCACGCCGATGTCAGAATTTCGAATTTTTGTTTAGTTTTCTTTTAATTAATAAAAATATGAAAAGAATAAGCTAATAATAGCAAAAAAATCGCCATTTAAATTTAATCCATGATTTAATTGTTGCCAAAAAAAAAAAACTTATACTATTAAGTGAGCAATATTTGTATTTAAATTTTATCCATAAATTAATTGTTGCCAAAAAAAAAAAAAAAAAAACGAGTTTCTTATTATTTTCTTTTTTCAACAGGAAAATAAATGCATTTATCTAAACATGAACAATAAAAAAAAAAAAAAAAAAAAAATTATGCATCTCACAAAGATTGACGTTATTTTTAATTTAAAATTTCTTTTACACATTGATAAAGTGCTAATAGAGTTTACGATGCTAATATATGTTGTACTAAAATCGGTTTTATTTATAGATCCTCCCGGATGATTTTTAGGTTGATTTCTTTAGAAATCGACCTATTGCAATCACTTCGTTTATCTATCTATATTAATACTAGCAGACCCGGCCACGCGTTGCTGTGACTAAGTTATAGGTTGAATTATACGGCTGTAAACTATTTAGTACAGTCAAATTATTATTTACGAACAAAGACGAGAACGTTGTAGCCGATGTAAAAACCCACAGGGTTGAGATTTGAAACTTAGGTCAAAATTTGGAAGCGATTGATAAAAATTTTCGTAGTGTTGATATTAAGCACAAATTAATTTCATTGTAGGGTCCTATAAATTTTAATGAAAAAGTGATATATATTATTTCTAATGTTACTTTGGATAAAATTGCTAAAATGACTAATATATAAATTAAATTCTATTAAAATTCTATTAAAATAAAAGTATAAAAGAAACAGACGATTTTAAAATCAATTTTTATGGAGGAGTGAAATGTAATATATGCTATAATGGATAATTTTACTATAAAATGACCTCATCATTTTAAATATTTTAAAGAGGGCAACAGCTGTAGTTATAAAAAGGAAAACAATAAGGCTAAACCAGAAAAATAAGTAAATTTGATAAATATTTTAAAACTTTAAAATTGGATATCTTATGAAATATTGGACATTTAAAGTAAATACATGTATCATTTTAAATAGAAAAAGATTTTGTAAAAGTTTAGTGTATTTTAACGAAGTGATGAGAAGTTTTTGAGTATGTTAAAATTTTAATAGTAAATTCAAGTTAATAAAGATGGGAAACATTGAGGATTAAGATAAGAATAATTATAAGATAAAAAAAAAAAAAAAAAAAAAAAAAAAAACTTTTTATAAACCATGCTTTTAAATTTTAATATACTAATAATATACTAATTAAAAGGAAAATGATAAATATTCTATCATAGTTTGAAGTCAAATTTGTTTTCAAATGTCTAAATAAAATATCTGATGTAAGATACTAATATTTTGCAGCGGAATAGATTTCATTTCTGTCATCCTTGGCGAAAAAAAAAGAATATCGCCAAATTATCTGGCGAAAATATTTAATTCCTTTCAAAAATCATGGTTATTTTAACAACTTATATTAAAAGAGTAATGAATAATATGAAACAATATTTCGTACAATACATATTACATGTCATACATACGTACAATGAATAATACATATTACGTTTCGTACAATGCATACATCTGGCATGTATATTTTTGTGTTACGCTTTTGATCGCCAAATAATAATAATAATAATAATAAAAGCCAAGGGCGACAGAGTTTTGAAATTTAAAATTAAAATTTTGTCAATTTGACAGCAAAATAATTCAATCTAACACCCGCCATAACTAATGCATATCTATACCCAAATATAAGGATTAAAATCGGGAAATAAATTTCCTCGATTTTTAATAATTTCTTACAAAAAATCCAGTGGGCAATTAACATAGGAAATCTTTTTCTTGGCTGCACAGACGGTCAGTGAGTCACACTTCGCTTGCGTATAGAACTCATAGATATAGTATAGCATATATAGAATAGAGTGATCATTGGGGAGAAAAAAGTTATTCCTTTTCATTTGGGAAAAGGCGACGTTTTTACCAAAATATGTCCGTCTTTCCCCGAGTGAATACACACGGGAATACATACTAATATTTTAGCAAATAAAATTTATGAATAATTTATTTGCTAAAGGGGAATGGAAGACTCCAGATACAGTTTCAAATTCATATTTCTTTCTTTCTTTTCTTTTCTTTTCTTTTCTTTTTTTTTTTTTTTTTTCAATACCACTTAATGGCTGTTTCCAAAGCTTTTTTTTTTTTTTTTTTTTTTTTTTTTTCCGGCATCAAAAATCTTTGTACGATAACATGGGGATGAGAGATCTATATATATTACTATACCTGTGATAGAACTACATTAGCACTTTATCAATGTGTATAAAATCTTTAAATTGATTATGACGTCAATTTTCGTGAGATGCATAATTTAACTTTTTATAATTTTTTAACGTTCACGTTTGATTAAATGTATTTATTTTTATGTCGAAAGAAAATGAACTCGTATTTTTTTTTTTTTTTTTTTTTTTTTTTGGCAACAATTAAATTAATGGAACTCACAGATATTTTGGAGCAACTTTAATAAAGGTCTATAATTAACAAATAATTGCAATAAAACAATATTGTGACAATAAATTGAGATAAAAACTATCCTATCTCTCAAGTTGGACCAAACTGCACACAGTGTGCAAAATTTCATTAAAATCGGTTCCTTAGTTTAGGAGTTTACCCCGGACAAACATCGTGACACGTAATTGATATATATATACAGATTATAAATACGAAAGCTTGGATGGATGTTTGTCACTCAATCATGCCACAACGACTTATCGGATCTGGATGCGATTCGGTACAGAGATAGAGAATAGTCTGGAATAGAACATAGGCTACTACTTATACCGGGAATTTAATTAGATTTTTTAAAATTATTTAAAATATGAAATTAATAACTGGTAATTGACATAATATAAGCCATTTAAATTTTTAATTGTTGCCAAAAAAGTTTACGAGGTATTTTTTATTTATTTATTTATTTATTTTTTCTAAAATGAAATATGCTTTCACGCGAAAAATAAAAAATTACTAAATGTTAAATTGATCGATGAGAAAATGACACTTTATAATTTTAAAATAAAATAGTAATATCACAAATCGAACATATTTTTTCTGAATTTTATTTCACAGCATTATTTTATATACCTCACATTCAGATTTTTTTTCTTTTTTTTTTTTTTAGTACGGCGGATGGAACACGCTTGGCATAAAAGCTAATTCAGCATTATATTAAAGGTATTTTCCTATTGATTATTCTGGACATTTTTTTTTTTTTAATTTTGATGCTGAAGTAGATCAGACATTTTTCGCCAAGGAAACGATAGAAAGAAATACGCAAGCGAAATGATGATGTCACTTGCCGTTCGTGGATGCAAGAAAATATTTCCTATGTTAAACGCCCATTGGGTTTTTTAAAAAATTATTAAAGATCGAGGAAAATTATTTCCCGATTTTAATCCCCATATTTATGTATATATATATGTATTAGTTATCATGTCCATCCGTTAGATAAAGTTACTTTTCTTGTAAAATTTACAAAGTTTGAATTTTTAATTTCAAAACTCTAGAGAAAAAAACATGGCAAACTTCCATATTCGATTGAAAACACAAACACATCATTTCAAAGGATGATATTTACACAATAAATATCCAAATAATATACTAATTCAAAGGAAAATGATAAATATTCTATCATAATTTGAAGTCAAATTTGTTTTCAAATGTCTAAATAAAGTATCTGATTTAAATAATAATATGTTGCAGCGGAATAGATTTGATATCGGTCATCCTTGGCAGAAAAAAAAAAAAAATATCGCCAAATTATTCGGCGAACATAATTTAATTCCTTTCAAAAATCATGGTTATTTTAACAACTTATATTAAGAGAGTAATGAATAATATGAAACAATATTTCTTACAATGGATATTACGAAAATATACATCTGGCATGTATATTTTCGTATTACGTTTTTGATCACCAAATACAATAAGCGCCAAGAACGACAGAGTTTTGAAATTTAAAATTAAAATTTTGTCAATTTGACAGCAAAATAACTCAATCTAACACATGTAAATGATAACTAATCTATACTAATATTATAAATGCGAAAGTTTGGATGGATATTTGTTACTCAATCACGTCACAACGGCTAAACGGATCTGGATGAAATTTTGTACAGAGATAGATAATAGTCTGTAATAAGACATAGGCTACTATTTATACCGGAAAAATGTAAATTTTTAATAAATCTTCTATATAATATAGATATTTCTTCTATAATAAAACTTTAAAATAATTTATTTTAATTTTTAATTGTTGCCAAAGAATATTTCACGCGAATAATAATAATAAAAAAAAATATTAAATATTAAATTTGCTTAGGCACATGACAACATGACGTCACTATCAAAATTAAATAATAAGAAAATGAAAGCTAATTCAGATCTGTATTAAAGAGCTTTATTTGTTGATAATCCTGGGTATATTTTAAATTTTAATACTGAAGTAGATAGGACATTTTTCGCCAAGGACTCTATTTTTGTGACAGCAACTTTTAGCCAAGGTGTCCATAAAAAATATAAACAAATCTGTACATATAAAAGAGTAAACTCACTGATTCACTGACTCAACACTGCCATGACGATTCTGTGGGAAAAAGGGTCACAAATTTTAGTGACCAGGTTGGTTTTCGGAGCCTGACTCCCCACTAAAACGGAATTTTGCAAAATACCCCTCTGTCCCCCTTGGGGGGCAGAAGGCATAATTCGGCTCCAAATTACTTAACGGTAAAGAAATTGCAGATTGAAAGACCAGAGTTGAGTACAAAAAAAATATTTTCTGCGAATTTTGGATTTTTAAGGGAGGGGGGGGGAGCAGGGAAGGGAAAAGGTTTTCAAACAATGGTACTCAACACACGAGGAAATCGAACTGAACACACTACAAAGGGATTTTGTGAAATTCCACCCTACCTCCCTTTGGAGAATGGGGGGCAAAAACATGTATTCATACGTAACGCTGCACTAAATTATCTTAGGTAGGAAATTTTTTATGTAATGGACGATTATATGTATCTAACTCATAGTATGAAGATATTTTGCGAAATTCCCTCCTCCTTCCCTCCTTTAAGAGCGGAGGGAGAGATTTAAAAAAAGAAAAGTTTTAAAGCATAGCTCAGCTTTAAATAATTTCAGGATCTCAATTTATTTATGTGTCTGTTAGGTATGTGTATGCAACATGCAATATAAAGTAATTTTGGAAATTTATCCCCCCCCCGCCCTTCCCCTTGGGGCGGGCGGGACCAAAACCACATTTTGAAGCTTAAATCCGTCCAAATTACCTAAGAATGCCGAATTTTGGTGTGTGGGTGTTAATTAAGTGTGCGAAATATGCACTTTGATAAGATTTTGTAAAACTTTCAATTTTAACCGCGAGGGAGGGGGAGTAAAAAGCAGGTAAGGGACTGCCGAAGGCATTGGGGCTCCAGACTCGACTGTGACGAGCGGGAATACCGCTACAGAAAGTAGCAGGAACTTAAACTTAAGATTTTGACGGATTTCAATGATTTTTTTTTTTATAGATATTTTATTATTAATGATATGCTGTTTTGGGGATTCATTTCGATATAATGGCCAGCGAAGCGGGCAAAGCCTGCTAGTTTTTTTTTTTTTAAATCAATCATGAGAAATACAAATAAATAAAAAAGAAAACTTCTGTTATTATCAACCAGAATGTTGGGCTTAATTACTAGGTTGATTTAATTAGAAGTCAACATATTGCAATCACCCCGTTTTTCTTTTAATAATAATAATAATAAACTTCTAAAAACTGAACAAAATACAATGAAATATTTATGTAACTAAATACACGAAGAAAAAAGAATATGTTAAAAAAATAAAAGTATTTTCTTTTTCTAATGAAAAAAAAACAATATATATATATATATATATATATATATTTATATATATATATATATACATATATATATACATATATATATATATATATAAGTATTCATTTTTCACATTTTCAAGTTTGTTTATCTACTTCTTTAAATATTGAATAGAAAAAAAGTTGTATTAACTAATATTTCAGTCAATATTTTATACGAATATTCCAAATAAATACTAAGTAAGTAAATTAGCTTCAGAAATCGAATGCTAATGTTATTTAATAATATGCCTGTTGAGTGTATTTTCTGTAAAAATCTAATATATATATAAAGGCAAAAAGTTCAATTCTAAGCAAATATAATCTGCATTTGCAAATAAAATTCAAAGAAAGAAAGATAAGAAAAAATATTGATTTAATCTAGATTTTAATGTATTTATTTACTTTATGTTTCATTTTAATGCATTTGAGTTTTTCATCTTAGAAATTAAATTTTTATCAAAATTTAATTTGTTTTTCCGACACAATGAATTTAATATGAAATATATTTCAATTTATTTAAGAATTATTTTATATTTTAAGTAAAACAAACAGTTTCTTCTAAGATTTGACAATGAATTGAAATTTCAAATTAAAAATTTGTACATAATTCAGAAATTTAAATTTTCATTCTAGATAGAAATTAAAACATTTAAATGTGAAAAGAATATCAGATTTAGAATATATATTGTTATCTAAACTAATTTCTTAATACACTAAAAACCTGTAAAGCAAAGTGCCCTGATTTCGTCCACAGTCACCTTTAGGTCCTTGGAAGCTATGAATTTCCCTGAAAACTTACCAGATTCGGATGTTACATTCACTAAGTACACACAAATGTTTAAACATAGCCAAACAGACTACAAAAATATTTTTACCAAGTGAAAAGCTGTATTTCAAAAGTTGCCTGTGTTTGGCAAATGTAAAAAAAGTGGTCCCAATTTCGTCCCCCTCAAAAAAATTCGATGAAACGAGACTTTACTTATGAATAAAAATTTATTTCCGAATGAGTAAAGGTAAAAAAAAAAAAATGCAGTAATCAATTGAACTATAACTAAAGGAAGTATTAGGCATTTAAACATTAGGGACATACTTACAACCCTGGAAAAAATGTTAAGGCCAGGCGTAACACTTAATTTGTTTCACAACCGCTGATGTGAGTTTTATGTAAATTTAAACATAACACAAGAAAATGCAATTTTAAATAATATAAAATAATAAATCTATAAAATTTTGCAAAATTTGAATTATTTCTTATTTTTAAATTTATTTTCTTTTTTCATATATGTAAAAAACTGGAAAATATATTATTTAAAAAACAGCTAATAATGTAAAAACTTAGCCTTATTTTCAGTTAATTTAGTGGTTTTTGAGATCACAAAATCTTAAAAAAATTAAAGTCTGGGAAAAAACTTTAAACTGTTCACAAATACATATTGAAATTTTATGTATTCTTAAACACAATGTAATGAACGACAGTTTTAAATAAATTTATAAAAATATTTCAAAATTAAAATTACATAGCTAAAAAAATAAGATCTAAGACTGTAGTGAATAACTTAAAAAAAAAAAAAAAAAAAAAAAAAAAAACTAGTGATGATTACGCTTAATGGAAAGGTGCAGAATGGTCATCTTTCTTGACTCCTCGACAAGTGAGAGCTATTGTTAGACGAGTAACGCAAAAAAACCTTTCCTCTTTGCAAATTGGGAAGGACTTAAAGCTTTCTTGTACTAGCCGAACTATGCGCAATGTGCTATCAAAACACCCAAACGTAAAATTTAGTAAACTGAAGCATTTGTTACCTGTAAGTAACAGACATGAAATAAAGCGTTTAGATTTTACATGTTGCTTTTAATGATAAATTGTAAAAGGTTATTTTTACTGATAAAAAAAAAATAATAATAATAATACGATGGACCGGTCGGTTTTAGGTATTACTGGCATGATCTACGGTGACAACGAAGTTGTTTCTGAAGCTTCAGTTTAAGGGTGGATCCGTGATGGTTTGGAGTGCTATTGCTCTAATGGTACTGCACCAATTTCTTTTTTTTTTAAACCAAAGATCTACTTAGAAGCCTATTAAGATATTCTTTCCGAAAATGTGTTGCCAGAGGCGCCTGTCATAACATCTGAACACTATATATTTCAGCAAGATAATGTACCAACACACATCAAGCTCCACAAAATCATGGCTTCAATCTAATCATGTCCAAGTGCTTTAACGGTCCTTAAGAAGCCGTGATCTGAACCCAACAGAAAGTTTATGAAGCATTCTGGTTGTTGACATTTATGGAAATAGGAAAACTTACAACACAGCAGGTGAGCTGAAAATGACCATTGAAAGGGCTGGAAATGCACACCAAAAGACACATTGAAGAAACTCTCTAAATCTTTGACATCGAAAATGATTCAGTTAATTGAAAAGAAGGACAATTTTTTTTAATTATTAGCAGTTCTTTTAATACTATCTTATGTGTATCGTTTCTTCAAGTTTTCTACATGTATTAAAGAAAAAAATGAACCGTAAAATAAAAAGTAATTTTAATTTTTGAAATTTTTTTATAGATTTATTTAAAACTGTTATTCATTACATTGTGTTTGAAAATGCATAAAATTTCAATGTGTATTTGTAAATATTTTGAAGTTTTTCCCCAGACTTTATTTATTTATTTTTTTAAATTTTATAAGCTTAAAAATGATTAAATTAACTGAAAATAAGGCGACATTTTTAGATTATTAGCCTTTTTTAAATGATATCTTATGTGGCCTTAATATTTTTTCCAGGTTTTAACATACATGAAAAATGAAATAAATTTTAAATTAAGAAATATTTTAATTTTTTGCAAAATTTTTATAGGTATAATTAAAATTGCCTTTACTTATGTTATATTTAAATTTGCATAAAACTGGTATCAGCGGTTGTGAAATAAATTAAATTATATTGTTTGACCTTAACATTTTTTCCAGGGCTGTATATTGCTAAATCTCTTCTTTCGAAGATCGATGATGTGATCACTGGCACTTTCCTAATGTCTTTAAGGTTGATAGAAGCAGCAGTTTGCTGAACATGAACACTTAATGATGGTTGACAAGTTATCATGAAATTTTCGTCGTATGGGGGACGGGAAATGGGGAACGAAATTGAGAACTTCAAGGGGGACGAAATTAGGACTAAGCTACTTCCCAACATGGAGAAGCTTCACTTCTCGTAAAATAAACTGAACACCTAAAGGTTCACTGTATGCTACTATTATACTTCCAAACATAGAATACATTCGATGTATGAGAAAGTACACTAAATAGCATTTTAGAAAAGACGCAGTAATATCTAATCTCACCTAAATATAGGAAATCTAGCTTATATAAGAGATATATGTGTCTTGGTGAACGAAACTTTTACTACTGACTCGTTATACCTCCGCGCCTCCTGTACCTTGTGTGACAGGTAGCGCCGTTCAGGGGTAAGTTGAGAGGGGACGAAATTAGGACACTTCCCCCTAATAGTGGTTAACACAAAATACAACGACTCACTTTTCGTCATATTGATTTATTACAAAAACTATTACATATAAAATAATTTTTTGTAAAGTTTGATATATAGGGGAGAGTTGTCTAAAACGGGGACGGCGGGTCAAATGGGGACGCTCAGTTTCTCATTGATTAGTGCTGTTTTCTTTGAATCCAATAGTCTACGATAATTCTAATTCGGCTATATGGAAGTTTGAATCTAGTTGTTGACATATTTAGCCGGTTCAGTTATTTTCTACAAAGTTTTCAATTTTTTGCGATTTCCATTTCGATTGTACACGTATACTGTATTGGATCTTATCAAGTGACCGTTGAACGTTCGATTTTGGTAAGTGTGTTATGAATTTGTCTAGATTTCATTTACATTTTCACTTATTGTTTTATAGTTTTGTCTGACACGTATGCGTAGGGACGCCACGTTTTTAGCATACGTCATGGTCGGCTCAAATGGGGACATTGACGGTAGTCCAAAACGGGGTCGTCCCCATTTTGGACGCCATGGAAGTAGGATAAATTTGTAATTGTTATTTCGTTTTTAAAGTGTTTTAAAAGAGTATAAGTGCTTATTTATGTGTGTAATACATATGTGGAGAGGACGAATAAGAGACAAAATGGCTAATACATCACCCTGGACGCTACGTGACAATTTACTAGGTCAGAAAACTTTTCGGAACTGCATTTTTAAGAGCAGCTACTGTGCAAAATGCTATGAATGGATAAAAAGAAAAACAGGCATATATCTCTTTAACAGGAATGTGTTCCCTGAACATTTATTTGCGCCTTCAGAAACAACTGAAAAACCTGCTTACAACTCTTTAGAGCCTCAGTTAGCATCAAGGTGTGAAAACGTCACATTCCAAACTTCCACTTCATCATTTGGAATATCTCCAGATATAGAACTCCAGAAATGTGCAGCTTTTAACACTTCGCCGAATAATGCCTCTACCTCAAGGAACTAAACGTTAGCAAAAAAAAAAAAAAAAAAGTGAATGACATGAGGAGAGGTAAAACAATCATACTCACTTCATCACCTTACAAAGCAAAATTGAAAGTTGTAGAACAGGAGAAAAATGCAAAGCAGCATAAACAGAAAAGAAAATTGGTCAAGAAACCCACCGAACCTAATCCTAGGTATCCAAAAGCTAAAAAAGAGAAGAAAAAAATAAGACCCAATATTATCATCTGATGAGGACACTTTTATTTTTTGTAAAGTACTTTACACTGACTCGAAAGACAAAGAGGGGTAGATTCAATGTAGCAGCTGTCGAAGTTGGGCACATGAAGTCTGTTCAAGTGTTGAAAAAAGCGATGTCAATTTCATATGTGAGGTGTGTGTTTGATTATTTTTGTGTCATTCTAGTAACTGTTGAAAAAGATAACAAAATACTTTATCTGCATCTTGATTTTGCATTAACTTCACCTTTTCTTTGTAACCCAAGTTTTACTAATAAAATTTCGCATTAGGACTTGAATTTACGTTACTTTTTACACCATTTTACCCAACCGGTTGTCCAAAACGGGGACTTCGCACATTTTTCAGAAAAACGTTTTTTCTGCCTATACTAATGATATTTTTTTTAAAAATAACTTTGCCATCCGATAGTCCAAGACATGTTCTAATCAGGAAATGCTTTGCCGAATTTTTCTTATTTATAGATTTTTTTTTTTTGCGGACAGAGATAGGTTAACGTCCCCGTTATGGACAAATTTCCCCTACGTATAAAAAATTTCCGGCAAGAGAAACTTCATTCAAGAATTAAAATTGAAAATCATGTGTACTTGAAAATCACGTATAAAGACATAAAACAGAATTTATAGAGAGGGTGAAAAAAAAATGGTAGAATTATTTTATGAAATACCAATTTCCGAGATCTAAAACTGAACTACCTAATCAGAAATATTGTTAATTTTCCTGTAATTACCACCTAATACATGAGAAAGGACATCTAAAATGGATTTATGCCGCAATTTTAGTGAAAATAGTTAGAGCCGTTTTTGAGATACCATCTTTCACCAAAACTTGGCATACTCAATTATTGACCGGTAAACAATAATTTCATACAAAAGGATATTTAAAAGGTAGCCAATTAAGAAAAAATATATATATGTACAGTCGTTTTTAAAGGAAATCACTTCTGAGACCTCAAATTGAGCTATTTATGCAGGACGCCTATCAAATTTTCTGGACTAAGCAACTATATCATTTGAAAGAGCATCTAACAAAATGTTTACATAAAAACTTTCAAGAAAATCGTTGGAGCCATTTCTGAGATACGGACTTACGGTTCCACTTCCGGTTTCCCAATTTTCACTAAAATTTGGAAATTTCGTCTGTACACCAAACTTATCTCAATTCTGAGGTTTCGCAGTTCTATCTTTATTGGTTTCGGAGATATGATAACACATGCACACACACACACACACACTGATCGATTGCCAAAAACTACTTATTTTGACTCCGGAGACCTTAAAACATGCAAATCAGGTGAAAACTCGATATCGAATTTTTGGACCGAACTCAATACTTCCAGTACCTACGATAAATAGGTAATGGAAGCAAAAAATAAATAAATAAATAAATAAATAAATGAAAATGAAATGAAATAAATTAATAAACAATTTAATGCTTCGCACAATAAATATTCTCAATTAAAAATCATTAGAATTTTTTTAATTTCAAGGATTAAAAATAATGATTATTTATTACTTTACTCAATATCAACCTTAAAATGCTAAACGCTAGAATTTCTCATTAAAACATAGTTTTTTTGAAATTTCATTCTTATTTACATAGATCGTAATTGAATTTAAATAATAATGATCTTTCAAGAGTCTTTTTCAATGAGAAACTAAATCCAGTGTTATTTAACTTCCTTTTTTTTCCCACAATAATTTCAATTTATTGTTAAAAAAAGAAAAAAGAAAAAAAAATCCATTTATTCCAAAGACTGTTGTTCTCAGTGTTATTACATTTTAAACAGGCAATTATTTAAATGTAGGGGAAAAACTAAATGTTTAATATATATTAATATTTCTTCGCTGAACTTGTAAAAAAATTAAAATCACTGATTTTTTCCGGAACTTTATGGGAAGATTTTTTTTAAGCATGTATAAAAAAAGTATAAATTATAAGCAGTAAAATTTTTTATTTACATGAAACTTATGTAAATTTATTTTTAACCTATTAAAAAGTCACATAATATGTATAAATTAATGTTCTCTGTATAATCTAAGCTTTGCCCGTTTTACTGATCACTGCAATTAAATAAATTATTGAAATAATATACAACTTATTAATATAAAAATCTCAAAAAAAAAAAAAAAGAAAAGAAAAGAAAAGAAAAGAAAATAAATAAATCAGTAAAAACTTTCGTTAAGATCCCCGCTGTCTTTCGCGGCGCCTTTCTCTCCCAGAACATGTTGAGTCCATGTTGAACATGTTGAACGTGTGTACCAAAACAAAATCGCACATGTAAATCTCGGTTGGGTCATTGTTATTTTCGTCAGCGTCCTTTTACCTATAATATATCGGGTTTCGGTCCACATCCCATATGGTAACATCATACCCATACATTGCTCTTGCCCTTCTAACCACTTGTTTTAATTTTACAGCTTTTAAAGAAAGTGCAGTTAATTTCCAGCCCTGATAACCGACCCACACAGTAGAAATCATACTGCTGAGGTAATTTGGAAAAGAGTTACGCTTGAAATTGTTTATTTACACCCTCAACCCTACACAAGTTAGGTCGGAAATTTTGCAAAATCCCATCAAAGTGATTAACCGACACCCACAAAACAAAATTCGTCTGCCTGAAGTAATTTGCAGTAAAATTAAGCTTGAAAACATTTTTTTTTTTTCCATTCCTAAAGAGGTGAAAGGGAAATTTTCCCAAAATTACTTTATAATGTGATTTATGTACACGTAACACACTCACATACCAAAAAATAGCCTTCCAGAGATAATTTAGAATACAGTTACGCTTGGAAACCTGTT
Source organism: Salticus scenicus (assembly GCA_963930645.1). NCBI lineage: Eukaryota > Metazoa > Arthropoda > Arachnida > Araneae > Salticidae > Salticus > Salticus scenicus. Next base: position 59,426,568 of record OZ005661.1, on the reverse strand, counting down.
TTTTGCATTCTCGCCAAGAGAAAAAGAGGAAATTTTCGCAAAACCTTTTTATAGTGTGTGTTAGGCACACATAACCAACACATACACACAAATAAATAAATAAATAAATAATATCCTGAGATAATTTAGGACAGAGTTACAATTGAACCAACATTCACACAAAAAAATCCTGACACAGCCCCATATGCAATCGTCATGGCGGTGTTATGTCAGTAGGTGGATTATCCTTTTATATGTATAGATGAAGGGGGATGTGAAATCTCATTTTCTTTCTCGCCCTCCTCCCTTGAGAACCGAATTTCTGAAATTACAAAACTGGTTTTTAGTACTTGTACTTGCTGTAATTTACAGCAAAAATCTTACGGATATCTGTTTTTTTGTTTCGTATATGAAGTATTATAAGAATTCACGTTTTGAACCCCCCCCCCATCCCCTCCTCTTTATAGGCCGAATTTTAAAATTTCCAGAAAGGAAATTTAGGTATTTGTTTTCGCTGTATTTTAATGCAAAAATCTTAAGGATATCTGTTTTTATTTTTATTTATTTATTTAATTTTTCTTTGTCTGAGATGTGAAAGTTTTTGTGAAATCAAGTTTTGCACTTTGCTCCCCTTGGGAGTTTCAATCTGTAAAATTCAAGAAATCATTATAGGTGCCAGTATTATAAAAATTTTGTGTTACAAAAATCTTACTGATATCTGTCTTTTTCGTTGAGTTATGAAGGTTTTTTGTGAATTTACGTTCTACCAGCCCCTTTCCTCTCTTCTGAGAGGAATTTCTAAAAATTGATTCTTAGTTGTTCTCTACATCACAAAAGAAAAGTTTGAACCATGTTTCACGCTTCTAGGTACAGAAAAGCTCAATGATGAATCTGTTAATCAGGACAAACGATTTTATGTATACTGATGAGCACGTTATAATTATTTCTTAGATGCTATACTCAATGCAATAATACAACTTTAAATGATTAATTAAAAATTTTAATTGTGTACAGCTCCTAAAATCTTTTAAATGATTGTAATTATTACACGGCGTATAATAAGTATTAGTTTAATTTCTTTACATAAATAATTATTATCAACAACTCATTAAGTTAAAGATACCGTTTTAAAGAATTTTTAAAGTAGGCAAATTTTTAATCATTTGCTTTCATCTCTTAATAAAATATAATTTACCGAAATTTCGATTTTTTAAATCATATTTATCACCACTATTTGTAATAGAATCTAATTATATAGATTTTCTACAATTAAATAGATCAGAATGTGTTACCGGAAATATCTTGTACGAAGTCTCTTTTAAGAAACGAGTGAGTTGGTAGCGTTAGTAAATTGTAAAATATGTTTGAGTATTTTTTTTTTTTTTTTTTTTGCATTTGCATGGCTTAATGATATAATCACATGGCTTTTGAAGTATTTTAAATATATATTTAACCTTTAAACTTTATTTTGAACGGAAAAGGAAAAAAAAATTAAGTAAATAAAAAATATATTTGCATATTTCTGTAAAAATGAAAGAGGCAAACTGTATATATACTTAAAATTAGCTTCTTAGTACGAAAACGTGACTTCTTATAAATTCTCCACTTTTCTTAATCATACTACAATAACATAAGAATTTAATTCAAACATTTTTTTTTTTTTTTTCGAGTAAATATTAAAAAATATCATGAATTGAAGTTTAAACAATTTGTTAAATAAAATTGTAAAACATAAGTATGTTTATTTATTTTCCTTTAAAATAATTTAATGAATATGCTAATTATATTATACACCATGGATTGGTATGGTTATATGCGAATATAATAATAATATACAGCTAAATTGTTTTGATTTGTAAAGTGTTGTTATGCCAAATTTGTTTCGTGTCATAAAAAAATGAATTTATTTATTGATGTTTACAATACAAAATAATAACTATATATATTAATTCGTAAATATTAAATTCGTCATACTTTTTTAACATATTAATTATACTCGTAAGTAGGGCTGGATTATTTATCAATATATCCCCAAGTATCGATATTTTTTTAATATCCCGATAACAATATTTAAGATCTAGCTCCGCGGATATACTTCTTTAACGATATTGCCTAGTGCGCACCCGAGTGAGCGAAACTCGAGCGAACGAAACCCGATCAGCCAACATACAACAGCGAGCGGGACCCGAAGAAAATAAGCGCCGAATATCTTATTCTAATACCCATTCTCTACTTTCCCCTAATTACTCACTGATAAACTAGAAAAAATAACCCCACGCCAAACGATCTCTATTGCAATACATATACTTCCTCATCCTTCATAAACTCAAATCTAAACATCACTGCTTTAAAAAGGCCACCGCATAATAAAAAAATAAACCAGTATTTATTTAAAGCCATCTGCTTTGATTATCGCGTGAATAAGCTGACTTCGTTCAAGGTCACGGTTCTACCCCTTCAGAAGAAATTCATTAGCCACACACATACTCCAATATCACAATCCATTGACTATTAATGCGTATTCATACCCTTAATTAGTAGGTGTGTTTACTAGGAAAGGCATTTGATGTTAGTCGAAACGATATATCCCTATCCGAGATATCTACTATGGGTTCTGATCTATCACACTATATTGACTTCCCACTCTACATTCATGCATATCGTAGGTGATGAAAAACCACAGACAAGACGATACAAAAACAAACGCTCATTATGACGAATGAGAACAATATCTTTTGTTTTAGCTCCTTTCCTGCTATTGGTTCATTGATATCGGTCTATTTCAAAGTGTCGATATTTTCTGGCCAATGACATGCGAGCTTCAACATGTGTTTAACAAAGATCATCAAAGCCGAACTGATATATACTAGAAGAGATTTTTTTTTTTGCAAATTTTCTTAGCGTTTAATAAAAAATATAAGCAATTTATGGAATGTATTTTTTTTTTTTTTAAATATTATTTTATTATTACTAAATATTTCGATAAAATAATTTTTTTTATTAAGGCTGTACACCAGTCAGATAGCTCCCTTTCTCCCTTCCCATGTTATCCAATGGGATTTTCGTTGCTTCGTTTTATAAAAATATCTCATTCAAAAATGAAGTTTTTCAAATTCTGTTTTTTGAATATTACTCTTTGAACTGGTCGCTTTTTAGCTTAGTGAGCAATTTTTCGAAAAAATTAATTTAAATATTTTATTTGAATAAGTAAATTACGGACTCTAAGGGTGGATCTCTAAGTTAATTTTCTGTCAGGAAAAAAAAAATGGTTGGTAATTAAAAAATAAATAAATAAATAAAAATTAATATTAACAGAAAATCTTGGACATAATTCCTGTTAAATAAAAACAAATATTTGATATATATTAATTCAATAGAAAGATAAGTTAGAACGTAGAAGTAATAATAATAATATTATTATTTTTTAATAAATATAAAAAAAAATTAAATAATTTCAATTTCTAAAAAAAAAAAATGTATAGTAGTCATTAAAAAATATTGTATTTAGCTGTTAATTTCAGTTATTTATTTATTTATTTACTATTGAAACAAGAAAGAATTTTCTCTTCTTTAGTTATGTTATAAAAAAAAAAAAAAAAAAAAAAATTAATAATAACTGAAAAAGTTTTGTTCAAAAAACCACATTTATTTTGTTGGTTGAATTTTAAGACCTATTACGTTTTAATAACAAAAATTTGGTCCGTACTTTTTCATCACAAAACACATGAAACCTCCTTCGATTAACTAAATAAATATGATTGATTGTAAGGGCAATAACTGTCACTGTTCGATAACCTACGTCATAGATTTCCCTGTAAACAGCCAATAAGCGAACGATGTTCCGAATTAACAGATCTAATTGTTTCTTTCTACAAAATAACTTTTTTGATTTATAATATATATATATATATATATATTATTTGAATCAACAAAACTGTTTGGTTAAAAAAAAAAAAAAAAAAAATGTTGTTATTATTATTATTATTATTATTATTGTTGTTGTACAGTATTTATTCGTTACATTTTACTTTCACTACTGTTCAGTTCCTATATACTGTATACATGTAACTTTTGGATCAATAACATAGCCAATGATTACTAACTGCAGGAACCTGTTCTTCAACCATGTTTCTTTCGGCCATGGAAGCCTCTGCGCATATGCCGACTCAATGAGTCCAGTGTTAAAATAGGGGGTGATAATCTTTGTGGTTGAGAGAAAATAAGCGGTAAGGGAACGCTGAATGGCTGGATGTTTACCAAATCGCAATCTGTAGGTCAATATGGCACTCGTCCAAGCCTTTAAACTAATCTAACGAAACTAATCTAACGAAATTTTAGAAATAAATAAGAAAAGATAAGATTAAGAGACGATTTTAGAGATAAATAAAAACATAATGCATTTTATATATATATATATATGTGTACATATATATATATATATATATATATATATATGATGCAATAAGTGCGCAAATATGAGCTAATTTATGCTAAAACAAAGAGAGTAATGTAATATATATACATATATATATGTATATATGTGTGTGTGTGTGTGTGTGTGTGTGTACACATACAGGGTGGTCCGAAAAGCATGATAGAAAGTAAGCGATCGTTGTATAAATAATACAACAAGCAAGAGCATGAAACCTACTTTACTGAATAAAGATATGACTGATATTTAATATACAAGATGCTCGAAATGTCGACCGCCCCGTCTATAGTGTTATAAATCGGATTCTGAAACTTTGTCATGTCGCATTGCAGTGTGTCGGAATCAAGTGCATCAATCTCACTTCTTATGCCGATTTCAGGTCCTCCAGTGAATCAGGGGGATTCCTATAGATTCTGTACTTGATGTAACCCCATAAAAAGAGATCGTTCGGATTTAGGTCCGGGCTGTATGGAGGCCACTGTATCCCGTGCCCCGTGAGTTTCTCTGCATTAAATATGCAAATAAACGCTCACCAAACATTGTTTCAAATCACATGAAAACGTTAATAGTTTAATCGGGACAAGCCCCATTCTGAATGAACCAGTACCAGCGTAGCATGTTGCGACGGCCCGCTTCAGGGCCAAAGTGACGCTCTAGCAACATTCGATACTTCACTCCTGTGATCATACTGTCAATCAATATCGGGCCAATTATTCGCTACGACGATATGACACACCCCACCGTGGCTCTTTGTGGATGCAGTAGCGAGACGACATTTAGATGACGATTCTCCGTACCCCAATGGTGCCAGTTTTGTTTGTTCACGTAACCATTCAACTGAAAATGGGCCTCATCACTGAACGAGATCTAGTGTTCACTGATGGAACCATTTTCAAGTTCCTCGATAATGTGGTTTGCGAAATCTCTCCGCCGCACAGTGTCCCCCTCCTTTAGTGGCTGGCACATTTGGATCGTGTATGGACGCAACCCCACTGCTTTCGTAGGCCTTTATAATGATGTTTTGGATATGGTTAATTGTTGGTTCGCCTATCGAGTGGAAGTGGTTGGCTGATCCTCAAAGATTGCGCGTACACGCTTCCTGTTGTCATCAGTAACAGCTGTGGATTTTCATCCCAACGCCTTGCTTCTTGCATCCCAAACACTCCCGGTAGATTCAAATCTGTCCATCCACCTGTAAACAATGAAAATCAGTGTCAGATTAAGACCAGAACATTAGCCATCTAATTACTTCGGTCGTCCTCATAAAATTTTCTTACGATAAATAATCGTTCTTCCAAGCTCGGTGATTCCATATTGCTTATTCTTTACTTCCGGTAATCAAGCATTCACCTGTAATGCCAATATTTGTGCTATTACAATATGGAAGAATCATACTTATGCCAATGCATTTGAAATCAGGAACTTAAAATACTTCCCATCATGTTCTTTGGACCACCTTGATTATACATTTCCTATCTGGGCAATAATACCATACATGAAACTTCTAGATCAAGAGAAAACACAGCTCATTTAGAGCTATTGTATCACAATAGCATTTCAGACTTTTCTTGTCAGTTTTTTTTTCTTCTAGAATGTAGTTTGCAACAGTTGAACCATCTCTAAAATCAAATATAGAGCTACGAATCTGCTTACTTAACTTAAAAGTTCTTTTCATGTAGTGGCAAACAATGTAATATTTTAATATAGAAATAGTTTCACCAGGCTGTGTAAAATATAAAAATGGTATTACCTGCAACATTGTATCCTTTAATTTTACGGTTAAGATAATTTACAACGCTTACACGTAATTATTCCATTTTTTTTTTTTTAAACAGTATAACTCGGTGCTTTTAAAACTAAAAATACATACTGTTACTTTAATACTGTATTTTTTTATTTTCATATTTATATAATTTACTTGGCATATAATGCTTTAATTGGATTGCCAGTTACTGTCAAATACAGAATAATATAATACGCTTTATTTTATGGAGTTTTCAGGCTCTATTTCTTTGTTTGAGATATCGTGTCACGTGTTTTATATCACTTAGCACTACACATGAGATTGAAAGGAATTTCAATTTCCAAAAACACATTTACTAAGTACAGGATTTATGAACAAAATAATGAGCGGCCATGATATTATTTCCATGCTACAATTTTTATAAACATATAACATTTTTGAGAGGTTAAATATGTCCGAATACAGCAGCAAGGTTAAAAAAAATATTAATGGTATAAAGATACACTAAAATAAATTTAAATTTAAGTTTGAAAAGCGATACCTGAAAAAACTACATTTATAGCTTTAATTTAAAAGAATAAACAAAAAATATACTGTGTTTTTATAGCCTTCTTTGTTGTGTAAAATTTACACATGCATCATATTAAGCACTAAATATTTGATATAATAATAATAGTACTTGTAATAATATGTATATTTAAATGAAGCAAATCTGCCCATATCTCATACTGCATCAGAATATTTTTCCTAGCAGATATATATATATACTATCTTTAACATTTATTATATCATATTTTATCAGAAACATTATTTTGTGTATCTTCATTTCGTTACGCTCTATGTATTCTAGATATATTAAAATTTACTTCTAAATAATACCTCTCATTGACAGAAATGTGATTTTACAGTCATTTGCAAAAGTTTAAGACTAGTAGCCGATTTTCAGTATTTTAACACATTGCATCCTTTGCGCAGATTTTTGCGTCTATGAGCTGATTGCATCAGACGCATTCTGCTGCTATAAATAAAGGCACCCGGCAAGTTTATTGCCAGTTGTTTATTGGATTTTGTCGTAGACAGTGCTGTTGTATAATTGTTATAATGGGTAAATAACCTTCACTTACTCTATAATGACTCTGCATAAAATTGGACTTTCTGAATGTGAAATAAATCCGAGGGTAAATGTAAGTAAGACAGCCGTACATCAAGCTATTAGTAAATTTAAAATTTCAAGAAAATTTGTGGACCTTAAAGGTCGTTTCTTTTTCATACTTGGAGTAAGTTTCCTTGCAAGTTTATGGGATGACAAACCAAAATTTTTAGCCAAACGTCTTGAAATAGTACTCAACCTGACGTTGGTGCCGTTTTTAGCCAGAGAATATCTAATCGTATTACAGGAGGTTCTTGGATCTCGTACGACCATCCTTCTAATCACATGATCGTCACGTGCACTCGTTTTTCTAGGGCGACCGCTTCTCTTACAGTCCACAACTTTTCCCGAAATTTTAAATCGAGGAGCAAGCATTCAAACAGTGTTTTCTCAAAAAAAAAAAAAAAAAAAAAAAAAATTGAGTTAGCAATTTTTTTTTTTTTTTTTTTTTTAACATAACATAAAATAACTTACCTACTTATCTTCCTAGAAACTAGTAGTACATCTAAACAAAAGATAATTAGATTTTAAGTCTAATTACTTTATTTATTTATTATTTTTTGTGTTCTCTGAAAAATTGTAGCCAAAGGAGAAAACATAGTTTGAATGTTTTCTCCTTAATTTAGTAGTAGTTTGATGCACATCTCTTGCTCACATTTACCCTCAAACTTATTTGACGTTCAGAAATTCCAATTTTATTCAGGGTCAACATTTCCAACTATTTTGTAACAGGGAAGGTTTGTACCCATCACAATAATTACACAACAGCACTGTCTACGACAAAACCCAATAAACAAATGGCAATAAACGTGCCGGGCACCTTTATTTATACCAATAGAATGCGTCTGATGCAATCAGCATATGAGATGACGCAATAATCTGCGCAAATGAAGCAATGTATTAAAATACAGAAAATTGGCTACTGGTCTTAAACTTTTGCAAATGACTGTATACGTATCATATAACCTATTACAAAATTAATATAGAAAAAAAAAATACATAAATAAGAATCCACATAATTCTGCATCCCTCCTATTTTCATTTGATAAAATTTTCAAAAGTATTTGAAACATCACATTGATATTCAAAATGATTGTTTATCTTTTTTACTTCCATTAACCGACTACCATAGGTATTGGAGGTATTTTATTCGGTCAAAAAATTCGATATAGAGATTTCGCCCGTTTTACATGTTTTAAGGTCTCATGAGTCCAAAAAATTGGTTTGTGTCAATTGGTCTGTGTGTGTGTGGTGGTGGGGGGGGAGGTGCGCCCGTATGTGTGTATGTGTGTGGGGAACCTTCTGACTATTATATTTCCAAATCTAATAAAGATAAAACTACGAAACTTCAGAATTTAAGCAAGTCTGGTGTACAGATGAATTTTCTAAATTTTGGTGATAATTGAAAAATCAAAAATGGGTCATCCGAAACCGGAAGTCCGTATCTCAAAAACGGCTCTAACGATTTTCTTAAAAATTACTGGATAAACACTCTATTAGATGCTCTTTCGAATGCTATTGTTCGTTAGTTCAGGAAAATTAATAGGCGTCCTATATAAATAGCTGAATTTTAGGTACTGCAAGTGCGTACCTTTCAAAACTGCTGTATGGATTTTTTTCAAACTTTCCATATTAAACCTCTTTAAACTTCCTTTTGTATATGTAATTGTTGTTTTCCGTTCAACAATTAAATATGCCAAGTTTTGGTAAAAGTCGGTATCTTAAAAAAAGGCTCTAACGATTTTCTTGAAAACTGTTATATAACCCATTTTAGATATCCTTTCTCAAGTTTTACGTGGTTATTACAGGAAAATTAATAGTCGCCGTGATCAGATACAGAAATTTTAGATCTCGAAAATTGGTGTAAAATATATATATATATATATTTATTTATTTATTCTTATTTTTTAACTCGCTATGTATACTCTGTTTTATATGTCTTTACGCGTGTATTAGCTTTCTCTTACCGGAAAATTTTTAGTTGTCTATTTCATTAGGTCAATTCTATGTCTTCTGATCACATCTCCAAAAAGTTCATATAATATGTGTAATAGTGAGTAATGAAAGTCGTGTGGTTGTTTCATAACAGTTTTTTTTTTTTTTATTTTTTTTTTCGTGGACTGTCTCTCCTTCTCTCGGAATTTTGTCTAAACACTGGTTAATCTTCATCAAAATTTTAAGTAACTCTCTGTTGTATAACTGTCTTTCAAAGTTAGATCCTTGCTACTGAAATTCTCTTGTTATTTTTGTCAAAATGGATATACTTGAAAGGTTTTGCCGTTAAAAATTGTATAGTAACAAAAGAGTAGTGATTTAAATACACAATATGGATAATATATTGTAGAGAAAATATCATTTTGGGTGTCATAATATTTGACTAGAGCTAATTAAAGACTTACATATAGTATCCATACTTACTACCGAATAGTATATCATTATATTTAAATCTGTTGAAAAATATAATTATTTTTTTATTAATTTATTAAAAACAAACAGGTTTTGTCTGTATCGCTAGTTACTATATTTAAAAGAATTTTCAAAATATATTTATGTAGAATCTTGGCTGGGTGTCTAGAGGTGGGGCAATGATGAGATGCGACTTAGATAACGAAAACATTTATTACGTAACATACACAAAACAGATTAAATATAAGGATTAATATATATTAGCAGACTTCCTATCATAAACCAACTGCTGGTTTCGAGGCTTAGCACATAACAAGCTTTCTTCATCAGTATAACCGTAACAAAACAACATTTAAGCACCTACTCGTACTTATATACACAAAAACACCTACGCGTGCTATCAAATAGTGAAAATGAAGTAATCAGCCCTCCATGGCTCTACACACTTATTAAGAGCACAACAAGCTCTAATTATGAGAACATGAGCAAGTCAGCCTTCGCGCTGACGGTCTCAACCGATCTCCACTGCAGCCAGATCTCAATTGACTCCCGTTCGTCATCTCGTTCAAAGATAAACATCAGAGACAGCGCCATCTGTTGGCTGTGCAAGAAACTTCCCACAACGCTCGGCCATTCTGATGTGCGGTGACCTCACCGTAAACCAGCCTGGGGTACTAAAGGATATCTGCAAAATACAATTAAAAGAAAAAAAAAACAAAAAAGAGAAACAGACATTAAAAAAAAATTATGTACATAAAAATTCACAGTTAACTTTTTCTTTAAAGTTTATCAGTTTAGTTTGTGGACCATAATTTCATATGGTCTGCAGAAGTACTAGTATGTATAGGTCCTTCGTGATCACCTATCTTCTCGACTTCATATCTGTCTTTGGTCTTTACTCGCACAACTTTATAAGGACCTAAGAATTTTGGTCTTAGTTTCATGCCGGTTCCAAACTAAGTTCGCTGGATGGCAACTAGATCATTAATTTTATACACATGGGCTTTCTTTCTCTTCTTGTTGTAACATCGGCGATTTTCTTCTTGAATCTTAAGAATGTTTTTTCTTGCTTCTTCACGAATGGTGTTAAGATTATTAAGCATGGAATTTATCCTTTCCTCTTCGAGAAGTTCTAGTATTCTCTTATCTTCTTTCCTTCTCATTGTTACTCCAGTGAGTATTTCGAACGGAGTTCTTTTGGTACTTCTTGATACGGTGGAATTAATAGTTCTCTGGACAGCCTCAACAAACTTGTACCACTTGTTAGGGTCATTTATACATAACTTGGATAATACAGGAATGATTGTTCGATGAAGTCTCTCAATCTGACCATTCCCTCTTGGGATTCCTGTTGTGATGATGTCATGTTCGAATCCCTCGGATACACAGTAATCTGCAAACTCCTTCGATATGAACGCAGGTCCACGATCAGATATTATTCTTGCGGGGTTACCGAAAATAGCAGCTTGCTGTTTCAATTTTTGCAAGGCGTCTGCTGAAGAAGTTGACTTCACCGGATATAGCCACGAAAATTTACTAAATCCATCGATGACGGTGAAAATGTAATTGTAGTTTTTGTTAGTGGTAATGGACCCACAAAATCGATGTGATACGTGGATAATGGTATATCTCCTTTAGGGATAGGGTTCAAAAAACCTTCTCCTTTTCCCTGTTTCTTATTTACGAGTATACAATCTACGCAACTTTTTACAACATTATCTATGCATTTTTTCATATTAGGAAAGTAATATTCTCGTTTAACTAACTCTTCAGTTTTATTAGCCGAAAAATGTCCTAAGGCATGACATTTCTTTACGACCTCGATTTGCATGATCTCTGGGACAATTAGTACATCCCTATCACTTAACACTTTATATAAAGCATTATTTTTTAACACATATTCGTCATTTTGGTTCTGTTGTAAAAGAGATTTCATAGTGTATATAAACTCATCATTTTCTTGAGCAGTAGCAATACGATGAGTAAGGGTATCAGTTGTTACAGTCATTACAGGGTGTCTGCTAAGCGCGTAAACATGCTGCATTTGTTTACCAGGTGGATGTTCTACTTCGTAGTCGAATTCCTGTAGCAGGAAAGACCACCTGGCTACCTTAGGTGTCAATTCACGTTTATCTAAAGTTTTAGTGAACGCTTGACAATCAGTATAAATTTTGAATTTACTACCTAATAAATAGTTCCTAAATTTTTTAAGGGCTTCTACTATCGCTAACACTTCTAACTCATAACTACAGTATTTTTCTTCTTGTACAGAGGTCTTTTTACTCATATAATGGATTGGATAGTACTGTCCATCGTCATCTTGTTCTAATAGGATTGCACTGAATCCTAATTTAGATGCATCTGTATGAACTTCTAACTTATAGCCTTGTTTAAAAAGATGTAAGACAGGCGTATTAGATAAAATGTCTTTCAGCTTTTGAAAAGCCAATTTCTGTTCTTTCTCGAATTTAAATGGAGTGGAAGCACGTAATAAGTCACTGAGTGGTCTTGCTATGTTGGCATATGAACGAATAAATTTTCTAAAGTAACCCGTTAAACCTAAGAAACTCTGCACTTCCCTAGCATTACGGGGTTCTGGGAAATTTTGGACTGCAAGAGTTTTTTCTACTGAGGGTTTAATCGTGCCATTCTCAATTATGTGACCTAAGAAATCGATCTTACGTTTCAAAAACTGACATTTCTTTAAATTTAACTCTAGACCAAATTTTGATGCCGTTTCTAACACACGTTTTAATTTATCTAACCCTTCATTCTCATCTTTAGATGGAATAATTATATCATCTAAATAAATAATTACAGTGCCATCTTTTAATAAGTCTTTAAACACATAATTTACATATCTTTGAAATACTAAGGGACTATTACATAATCCATAGGGAACTTTTAGAAACTCATACTGGGCATTATCGGTCACAAAAGCTGTATATTTCCTACTTTTTTCCTCTACATCAACTTATAAAAACGCATTCTTTAAATCTAGTGTCAAAAAAACTTTACCCTCCCCTAATCTATCAAATAAATCTTCAATATTTGGCAACGGGTATTTATCTTTAATTATTTTCTTATTCAAAGCACGATAATCACAGCATAACCTTATTCCTCCATCTTTTTTCCTACACACCACTATTGGCGAAGCGTAATTTGACGTACTTTCTGTAATTATACCATATTTTAACCACTGGTCAATTTGTCTGTCCACCTCTGATTTCTCAACAAATGATAATCTGCGAGAGCGTAAACACACTGGTGTATCATCAGATAAAATAATGGACATTTTTAAATCAGTACTTTTTGTTTTAACTGACTTATAACTTTTTATTAATTCGCTAATTCTCTTTTAACGACTTATCTAAAATATAACTGACATCGAATTTTTCTTCTTCTGAAAAATTGCACATATTTGAAAAAAAAGAATTTATTTCATTTTCCCTTCGATCAAATAAAGAAAAAGAACACTCACTTGCTTCATCGAAATCGCTTTCCCCCGAACTCAGAAAATCCCCCCCCCCTATGTCGGAATTCGAAACATGTGTTTCCTCTTTATTTTGTTGTTTCAAAATATGAAAGATATTACCAGGGAGAATTACGTCACATGACAAATTGTTGCAAAAAGCCCCGATTACATTTATTGAATCATGATTAGGTAAAGATATTTTAAATTCAGTCAGATTTGCATCTTTCTTTTCATTAAAGCAGCTAACTAGAGTGGTTGAAGAAATAACATTTTTAGTCTGTGGAATGCTATTTTTATTTACAATTAGAATCGAAGAACCCGAATCTTTTAACCCTTTAAGTGGAATATCATCCACTAAAATATCAACATATTCGAGCTCATTAACAATTAGGTTAATCGGACTTGTTTCGGATTGAACTACTGAATTCGTTGGAAGATTTTCACGGAATTCTTTTTTCTCTGAAATACGTTTAGGACACACTCTAGCGAAATGAAATGTTTTCCCTTTTGCACCACAAATATAACACATTCTTTCATGCTTTTCGTGAGTTTGATTAGATACCGAATTACGTACTATGGGATCTTTATTATTATAATGTGTCTTTCTAAAAGGAGTTTTGTTTACAAACCGCTTATTCTCTGAACTTTCGTTTCGCGTATTATTATTAGTTTCAATTAACGATTTCCCTCTAGAAGAGTAGAATAAATCACACTCCCGACCTAATTCGTTGGGTTTAAACCAATTTTGACCTTCTCGAACACTAATATGTTCCTTAGTTCTAGAATCCAACGTTTCATATAATTTATCAGAAACTATAAGATCACAGAATTGCTTAACGTCGTTAACCCCTCTGAATCTACAATAGTAATCAAAAGAAGCGCTTAGACGGGAAGCGAACTGGACATGAGATTCTGACGGATTACGCAGCGCATTTTTAAAATTACTTAAACATTCACGCGGCGTTGGTTGAAATTGTCTTAAAATTAATTCCTTAACTTTTTCATAATCGTTAATTTCTTCGGTGGTTACGCACGCAAGAACCTGATTACATTTATCTCCCAATAAATTAATCAATATTTCCGATTTAAATTTAGACGGTACATTTTTAGAAACGAATGCTTTTTCAAGGGATTGAAAAAATAAATGCAAAGCTTCCGGTTTCTCAGGTACTGAGATGGTTAATGTTCGAATACTTCTAATTAAATTTTCTAATGATTGCGAAGTAGTTTCTGAATTTGATTGCTCAACATTATTACTAGAATTATTTGCTGCAGCCTGTAACTTTAAATTCTGTAACTCTATTTCTTTTTCTAACTGGGATAATTTAATTCTTTCTATCTCAATTTTGGTTTGTTCTTCTACAGATTTCAACTTTTGTTCTTCTACTAGCATTTTAATAACACCTCTAACAAATTCTAAATCATTTTTATAAATATCAGAACTCTCAATCAAAGTTTTGATTTCAAGTACCTTAGCTTCCGTCGGAACAGTTAGGCCTAATTCTTCAGCAATTGTTCTTAAATCGGCTTTTCTAATACCTTGTAACACGTTTTGGGCCATTATATCTCTAAATAATTACTTATACCAGAAAATATTTCAATATTTCTACCCAATTAATATCATACTTAAATAGAAACAAAACAATATGAGAACATTTTTCTAGAAATGATTCTATGCTTTTTGTTCTTAAATCAAAATTATCATGATTTTTAAATAAACACATTCAGAACAATTTATACCATTTAATAGAATATTTAGAACAACTTATATATTTCTTAATTATTACTATATACATATATTTCATATAATATCACCATTATCATTATTCTTTCTTTAATAACTGTTATCACTTTCGTTTTAACATAATATTGTTATAATATTGTTAAAATATTATTGCAAACAGTAATAAGCAAAATACTAAATGATTATTCAGAATATTTTTTCAATCATAATTCTTATTTCTATTCATTCTTCTCAAGTAATGTATTTATTTTTATTTCATCACACAATGAAACCAAAAGTGTTCTCAAAAATATATTTCACCATTAATTTCTAATTCAAAACTGTATTAAATTCCCTTTTCTCAATTTATGCATTAATCATTATTATTTATTATCAAATAGAATGATAAATAAATAACAGTTACCTTTTATAACTTGTTGGTGCCATAATATCGCGGCAGAGTCCCCACTTGTAGAATCTTGGCTGGGTGTCTAGAGGTGGGGCAATGATGAGATGCGACTTAGATAACGAAAACATTTATTACGTAACATACACAAAACAGATTAAATATAAGGATTAATATATATTAGCAGACTTCCTATCATTAACCAATTGCTGGTTTCGAGGCTTAGCACATAACAAGCTTTCTTCATCAGTATAACCGTAACAAAACAACATTTAAGCACCTACTCGTACTTATATACACAAAAACACCTACGCGTGCTATCAAATAGTGAAAATGAAGTAATGAGCCCTCCATGGCTCTACACACTTATTAAGAGCACAACAAGCTCTAATTATGAGAACATGAGCAAGTCAGCCTTCGCGCTGACGGTCAGCCTTCGCGCCCACATTTATGACAATACTTTAAAATAAATTAATTAATAAATTTAAAAAAAAATGTTTATTTAATTCGCTTAAAACCTTACTACGTGTCTTCACTTTTTGCACTTGCACCTTAACTGGACATTTCGGTTTAGGTGCTAACTAGACAGTAAGTATCGCTGCCATTTTTCAAGAAATATGTTTTTTGGACAAACTATCATCTTCACTCTATGACAACATATTGAAGCAACAAGCTCTCCACTCGAAAAAAAAAAAAAAAAAAAAAAAAAAGTTAATAAGAATAGAAAAGAAAAATTATTCCTAGAGTAGATATTACTTCTATAAAATTCAAAAATTCAAACTATATAACAAAATGCAACCAACATCATTGCTTTCTTTATTCTATTCTATTTCTTAAAACAATTTTTATGGATTCCACACGCAACACATAAACTTTAAATTTTACATCTGCTTTTTAAGATAGCACGTAATCACGGTTTATATAAAAATTAAATCATTAAATTCATTTTGTTGGATATTTTTATTCCATTTTGACGCGCACATTTTATGTACTAATTCAAAATTATAAAAAAAAAAAAAAAAAAGGGGGGGGGTCGACAGTGTTTGTTTCGATACTGATTATTATTAATTTTCTTTTCTTTTCTTTTTCTTTCCAAAAAAAAAAAAAAAAAAAAAAAAATCCCTTTTCGGCAAGCTTAAAGGCAAAGGTAGATTCCTTTATGTTAATGTTACAACAATTGTAAAGAAATTTTACATATGCATTAACACCTATCCAATGGCTTTGTTCCCACACATTGCATTATTTACGTCGCTATTCTGTTTTCAAGAAATTTAATTTTCAACTACAAAAGGGTTTTATTCATTCTACTTAAAATTTCAGGCTAAATTTATTGGTTTGTAAATGTTTCATTTTTTTAAAATTCAAGCTCATTATCATTCAACAAATAAAAGCCTTAAAGATATACAATCCCAGCAATGGTGAATCCCGGAGGGGGCTATTGGGCTACACCCCCCCCCTCCCCACCCAAGCTTAATCAAAATTATAATTTTTATTTAAAATCCATATAACTGTTGTTCAATACCTTTCTTTTAAAAGAAAAGTAATAGAAACGTGAAGATGCACTTGTGATCTTACTAGTTCTGGTAAGCCTGGCGTTGCTATGGTCAAGTCAAATACAGATAAGTGGTAGCGGTTTTTGTATAGTTATTTCATTGTAATTTTTTTTTGAATAATTGAAAGTTTTGTATTGTGTTTTTGTGATTCTTATTGTCAGATGAGTAAAAATTGTAAAGTGAAACTGTTTTGGTTCACATAAGCTGGAACATTAACATTAGTTAACATTTGACCATTTGGCACTGCTGAATTTCAATGTCAATTGTTATGAATTTAGTAAATTGTATGATTTGGCGATATTTTGGTGACAAAACTTGCGACTTAGCAATGAAATTTGTGATTTGGCTGCAAAAGTTGATAGTTGACGACGAAATTTTTGACTTGGCGACAAAATTTGGAGAGCTTGGGGATGGAAAGGCAGCTTTGACGTCATTATATTTTCTTTCCACGCGAAAACCTCATATCTTTTCACAGACCAATATCTTGTTTCGACAAGATAACAAGTCAAAGGAAGCTGTAATAGAGTGAGATCCCAGTCACCCCAGACTTACGTTATTTTAGGAAAGATGAAATTTTTAGGATCGGTAGTATACCATAAACTTAGAAAGGGATGGATACTCGCTAAGCTCAAAGCGGGGCCTTTTTACAGGTAGCAGGTATCAAACGTGGAAAAAAAAACATGCTAACTTACGTCAAAGTAGGAAGGCTGGTTTTTACATATGTTATATATGATATTGCTATAAACAAACATATACAGTTGCCAGACACCTCCTGTGGGCCATAACTTTTAACAGACACTTTAACGTTCATCACAGACAAACGTTCATCACAGAATGTGAAGCAGACATCAGTAGATTTGAGAAGAGTAGCAAAAAAGAATCCACTTGATAACTTTGGTCAAGATTATTCAAAAAAGAAAAAAAAATAGGTGGTAAAGTACAGGAAGTGCGTGTTCAAAGAGATATATTTGGGCGTATGCTTGGAATATCTATTGATCATAAAGTCGATATTGCTAAAATTTTATCTTATCCTGTAACTCTAGTGCCTTTATCAATGTGTCATTTTGATGGTGCTATTTGTAAAACTGAAAAATCAGCTTTGATGAAATCTTTTGAAAAAAACATTGAACATCACCCACCACCGCATATAGATGTTTTAATAATTGATGGCTTTTTTGTGCTCTATACGATGAAAGATGTTCCTAAAAAATTTGGAATTATTTTTTAAAAAAATGTTACAAATGATAACATTTAAATGCACAAAGAATTGATGTTATTTTTGATCAATATTTTACTCCTTCAATTAAGGATTATGAAAGATCTCTACGACATGAATATAAACAACTGGCTTTCAATATAACAGAGCCTGATCAAGTTCGGCCTGCTAATTTTGCAAAAGAGTTGAGAAATACATACTTTAAACAGGCACTTGTTCATTTTTACTTTCCGAACACTATAGTGAGGAAAGTATTGTAATCATGTCAAAAATTCGAATTCCAGATTTTGATGTTTCTATACGTTTTGAGGTCCCCTGAGTCCGTTTTCACTATTTTTACGATGATGTATGTATGTGTGTGTGTATGTGTGTATGTGTGTATGTATGTGTGTATGTCTGTGAGTGAACACGCTAGCGTCTAAACGCTTTGTTCGATTAACCTGAAAGTTGGTACGCATATTGTAAGTCACCATAGTACGAACCCTATAGATTTTGGTGAATCTAGCACTTATAGTTTTTTTACAGGGACACAAAGAAAAATTCTTTATCATTATGGCCTATGGGAGCAAAATCTTAAAAGTGCGATAGCATCTAAACGCCTTATTCAATTGAGCAAAAAATTTATACACATATTATAGGTCACAAATACTCAATCTGTATAGATTTTGGAGAATCTAGCACTTATAGTTTTTTTACAGGGACACAAAGAAAAATTCTTTATCATTATGGCCTACGGGAGCAAAATCTTAAAAGTGCGATAGCATCTAAACGCCTTATTCAATTGAGCAAAAAATTTATACACATATTATAGGTCACAAATACTCAATCTGTATAGATTTTGGAGAATCTAGCACTTATAGTTTTTTTTACAGGGACACAAAGAAAAATTCTTTATCATTATGCGTATGGGGCCAAATTTTTAAAAGTGTGATAGCGTCTAAACGCCTTATTAATATGAGCAAAAAATCTGTACACATGTTATAGATCACAGTTGAACTAACTGTATAGATTTTGGTGAATCTAGCACTTACAGTTTTTTTACAGGGATACAAAGAAATATTCTTTATCATTATGGCCTATGGGACTAAATTTTTAAAAGTACGATAGCATCTAAACGCCTTATTGAATTGAGCTGAAAATTTATATGAGTATTATAAATCACTGTTGCACTAACTATAAGCATTTTGGTGAATCTAGCATTTATAGGTTTTTACAGGGACACAACGAAAAATTATTTATCATTATGATCTATGGGCTCAAAGTTCAGTAGCGTTAAATAAAACATCGTGTAATAGATGGAGAAAAATACTCAAACACTCTATTATGGTTTTCTCTATTTTGTTTGTTTAACAACTCCTCTTTCTTTACTTTATCTACAAAACTGTTAATTACTCAATGTTCGGAAAGTCGAGTGGAGTCACTCCAGATTTTTTTTATTCAACACTGGGCTACTGATTAGATGGCACCATTTATTGGAAATAAACGGATCAAAATTAATTTCCAGCAATGTCATTCGTTCACAGTCAATAATAATACCGTTGTATCTGACATTGATGAAGACTTGTCATGTCCACAGCATGAAGAAGCCGACACAAAAATTATTTACCACATATGAAATGTCGAGGCTCAGGCAAACATTGTAATTAAATGTTCTGATACTGATGTTGCCGTAATAATGCTGGCCAATATGCATCATTTGAAAGATGATAGTTCACATGTTTGGATACTTACAGGCATCGGAAACAAACAAAGATATGTTGATTTAACTAAAATTTATGAACACTTCGGATCGTCCTTATGTAGAAGTTTATTGGGATTTCATGCTATCACAGGATGTGATCACAATCCTGCTTTCTTCAGGAAAGGAAAACAAAGACCTTTTAAAATATTACAAAGCAAACCTGAGTATCAAGAAGTCTTTCTTCGATTTGGCGAGCTTGAGTTATTTAATGATGAAAACACCAAACAAAATGTATTCAATACAATACAAAAATTCATCTGTGAAGTATATAACGTTGCAACAGTAACTGATGTAGATGCTGATCGACTTCAGCTTTTTATCAATAAACAGTTTCTAATGTAAATGAAGAATTTAACCGTAAAAGTGTAAAAAACTTTGATGAAAATAATCTGCCACCGTGTAAAAGTGAATTACTCCAACAATTTCATCGAGCCAACTATATTGCAAGTATTTGGAATAATGCTTACATGAAAAATCCAAGCACTTTCAGTCCTGAAAATAATGGTTGGGTAATAGAAAATGACCAGTATAATTTTAATTGGTTTCATGGAGATCAACTACAGCGAGTCACTGCAAAATGAACCAGGTAATAAACATTTAATGTAAATTATTTTTATATGTATATTTGTTGGTATGTGCAATGTGGTTATTCAATTCCTTGTTACAGATGAATCAATCGGTGAAACGGAAGAGGTAGATGACGAAAATGATTATAATTTTGAAGATTATTTGGAAGAAGATGTGATGAGTCCATCACCCTTCGAGGGAGATGAAATTGATAATTAAACATGATTATTCACATATATTTTGTATGATAAGAAAAATAAATAATTTATAAATTTTTATATCATAATATTTTTACTTTTAAAAAAAAAAAGGATGTACCCAAATATCCTTCTTAAGCACACTTTTCACTTTCAGCTTCTAAAAAAACGGGCTTTTTAAACTTAAATTATTATTAGTTTTTATTATTAAATGAATAATATAATAAAATTTAAATATAAATAATATTGAATTGACTTGAATAATGCTCTCACACTTCCTCGCACAACGGAACTTTTAACAAGTCTGGGAGGATGTTTGGCCCGTCAGATTTGTCTGGCTCATTGGAAAATATTTTAAAATGTCATACTTAATAATATATATAAAATTCAGCCTTCCTAAAATGACGTAAGTTCCCACATTTTTTTACGACTTTTAAAGTGTCTGTTAAAAGTTATGGCCCACAGGAGGTGTCTGGCAACTGTATATGTTTGTTTATAACAATATCATATATAACATATGTAAAAACCATTCCTACTTTAACGTAAGTTAGCATGTTTTTTTTTCCACCTTTGATACCTGCTACCTGTACCTCTTTCAGCTTAGCGAGTATCCATCCCTTTCTAAGTTTATGGTATACTACCGATCCCAAAAATTTCATCTTTCTTAAAATAACGTAAGTCTGGGGTGACTGGGATCTTGGACTATAACGTATTACATTCAATCGTAAATTTTAAATTCTTGCCTAAACTGATTTTCTAAACTATTCACCACAAACAGTATTTGTATTAAGATTGACGTATTATTTTAATTTTATATTTTTAAATTATTAATTAAAGCGTTTAACAAGGTTTTTAATTAACACATTTTATTAACTTGATATGATGCAATTATTAATGTATGTAACGGAATTTTGCAATTCAATTTTCGGCAACTTCTTGTCGTCCAAAGGACCAGAAATTTTGCACACGACTTCATAATCAATGACAATACTAGATACAAGTGTTTCCAGGCACTTTTCCCATCAGGGGCAGGTTCCAAGGGCAAACAAAAAATCTATACTTATACAAAACTATCGTATATGACACAGGATTTGGATGTATTTGTTTTATGTTGAGTGGCAACAATTAATTTTTTTTAAATAAATATTTAAAAGTATGTAATAGTTTTCTAAAACCTTTATTAGTTCATTTTTCAATAAAAGAGTGATCTTTATTTTTTTTAAATGGTATAGTTTTATTTATCAAAATAAGGGAACTCGAGTAATGAAATATTTAAATTTAAATTTTCATGAAAATAAACTTCAACGGAAAATTCATTAAAATCGTCCCTAGTTCATTTGTTAAAGGGATACCTAAATGTCCCCAAATTTATTACCTTTTCTACCATGCCAGTTTAATTCGTTTAGCATCGATTTACAATTTTTTTTTTTTTTTTTTTTTTAAACGATGACATTTATCTTTTACATTATAGCATCTATGTCATAAAGCTAAGTCTAAATCTGCTTAGCGCTAAGATATGTTGATTTTATTTCATTATTTTTTTATTAACTTTTATTTTATTTGTTTAAAATCACGGATAAAATTTTATTTCATTTTTCTCAGTACGTTGTTGTAATTGTGACGTCATATTTTCTGTTAAATAAAACTTTTTTTTTTTTTTTTTTTTTTTTTTTTTTAATCAGATTATTATATTGTTTAAAAACATGATTAAAATTTTATTATATTTTCAGTGATCTTTTTTATTATCATTTGCACGTGACATAAGTATCGGATTATAAATTTTTGCAATGAAAGCTATAGAAACTGTCGGCTTCATCACAAGAAAAATCACTTTTTAACTTGTAACTTTTAAGCAATTGAAGTTATTGAAAAACTTTAAATACAAAAGTTGTTCTTTAGAGTAAGGCGGTAATTCGCCTGATTTGAAGTACTTTCCTATTTTCAATACTAAAGAAATTATGGGCAAATGAAAATTTCCACCCCCTTCGAGCTGGATACCCCATCTACGAACTCGAGCGTGATTTTTACTGTCCTGACAACATATCCCGAGCTGGTTAAATTTAAATAAAAATTACTCCAGTTATCGTGTTCACAACTTAACATGGGAAAAAGCGTTATACATACATATATATATATATATATATATATATATATATAAACTTTTGAACGGAGGGTGGTTTTGAGTTCTAGGGGTCATGATCGGTGAAGATATGAAGAAATTTTCCAGAAGTCGTGTCATGAGAACCATTGCAATAGGTAGATCCCCTATAAGGAATCTACCTAAAAAAGGGAGGGGGATTCGACAGTGTTTGTTTCGATACTGATTATTATTAATTTTCTTTTCTTTTCTTTTTCTTTCCAAAAAAAAAAAAAAAAAAAAAAAAAAATGATTTTGATGAAATTCTGGCGAAAGCATAATTTAATTTAGGTCGGGGGACATTTTTTTTTTTTCAAATTATAACATCAATTATATTTTAGATAAATTTTAGATTTCAATAAATGTCCAACTATCGAAAAATGACACCGCAAAAATCCCAGACTGAGACTAATAGGCCACAGTCATATATATATATATATATATATATATATATATATATATATATATATACTAGCTGACCCGACAAACGTTGTTTTGTCCTATAAATTACTTCTAGAGAATATTTTGCTAGAAAAAAATAACTAACTTATTGTAAGTGTGTAAGGATGTGGTATATAAGTGGAAGATGTATGGAGCGCTGTGAACGGTGAAAGAATATAAAAATAACAAAACACCAATCAATTATCTTTTTAATTTATTAAAATTGATTCTTTAAAATTATATACATATCGCTACTTATAACAATATTGCTAAAAAACAATATCAATCCCTTAATGCAACAGAGTGTACAATATTTTTTGTTATCCCATCTTTCGCCAATACAAACAAACTGGATGGTTTGCCCACTCGAGAGCCACGTATAATTGTCCGTGTGAAAAACATGATGTGCTCAAATCTAAGCCACAGACAGACATCGTTTGGTCCTGAGACTTATTGATAGTCATTGCAAATGCCAATCTAATTGGAAATTGAGGGCGTTTAAATTGAATTGGCACATCTGTGGGTATAATAGGGATTCGCAGTAGTAATATATTTTCACCTCGGAATTTTTCATTTAAAATGATGGCTTCGATAACATTTTTCATTAATTTTTTTATGACTAATCGCGTGCCGTTGCACAAACGTTGTGGGTTCAAATTACGAAGCAAAATAACCGGAGATCCAACCTTCAGTTGTAAAATATGCGGTGGCATGCCTGGTAAATCCAATGAGTTTAAAAACTTTGTTGGATAATTTACAGCTTCGGTGGCATCGCAAACTGTATCATTAGATTTGTATGACACCAAGTCTCCTGGTAACAAATGTTGTATCTTGAGATTCAATTCGTTGACATCCACATTTTTTGCTGCTAAAATTGCTCTTTCTGCCAGCCACTCATGATTTGTGTATCATCTGTGTACATCGGAAAATATCTGGTCAAAAAGAGCATCTTGAGAATCAATGATTGTGCAGAAATCGGTCGGTAATTTTATGCATCCAGTTTCACTTGTAGTAACTTTTCCATCGCCGATATCTAACAATTGTTTTGAGAATGTTTCAGCGGATGGATCTTGAAGCTTTTGAACGCACAAATTTACTTTCAGTTGTATTTTTTCAACATTACGCCACAATGACGATGATTTTAAGCACGCGTTGATCTCATCAGCGTATGTTGAACGCGGAATAACGGGAAGTGGTTGTCTGAAATCACCTGAAAAGAGTAACAGAGTGCCGCCAAATAGTTTGTCGTTGTTTTTCATATCTTTCAATGTCCTGTTCGACGCCTCAATCGAATGTTTGTGTGCCATAGTGCATTCATCCCAGATAAGAATTTTACACTATTTCAGCGTTGTTTTTTTATGTTGCACACTGCGTCTGGGTTATTTTGAATATTTAGTTGCAGTTTAAATAATGAATGAGCTGTTCTGCCTCCATCCAATAAAGTTGCCGCAATGCCAGATGATGCAACAGCCAATGCAATGCCATTATTTGATCGTATTTCGGCGAGAATTAGCGAAATAAGGAATGTTTCGCCAGTTCCACCTGGTGCACCCCCCCCCAAAAAAAAAAAAAAGAAAAAAGAATCCACTTTGTCCTGCCAAAACTGCGAGCATGATGCGGTCGTAAATGGTTCTTTGTTCTTCATTCATTAGTAGGACATTGCGAGCAACAATCGCTGCCATTTCTACAGTATATTATTGTAGTTCACGATTCAATTCAGTGCTTATTAAATCAGATGCATTTCGATTTGTTAAATGCATACCGAAATGACTGAGTGGTAAGTTGGCAATGATAATGCAAAGATCTTCAATAGCAATCAATGCTTCATTGTACATAGCGTCAGTGAATACTATCGTTAGATCATTGCACCGTGAACGATGTTGATGGTATCATCAGTCATTGAATCTTTGTGATTATCCCGTAATGTCTCTGCTCGGGCCGGGAAACATGCAGTCAACACTATAGCGAATAGTAGACGAATTTATTTTGCTGTAAAGTTCAGTCCTACTTCAGCAAGCATGCACTCCCACTGGTTGTCGTCTTCCAGCAAGCCGAGTGCAAGGCATGCATCTTTATACGTTGGATACTGTTGTCCATTCACTTTACGTAAATCTTGAAATGACAAAAGGCCGATGACATTAACCAATAACAGTCGAAGATAAACGCACTCAGTCTGCCTTGGATTGACTGTAAATACTCGTACCAAGGTGTTGGATTTGAATTAACCGGGACATGCATCAATCGGCGTGCCTTGCTTGCGGGGCATCCAGTTTTTTGTTGGAGTCCATGTGAAATAGCGTGGTACTTCTGAATAGAGTAATGTCCGTGCAAAAGCACCAAAAGCATCCGCACAATTACACAATTCAAAAAATTCGGTGAGTGTAGTTTTTGGTGGATTTATAGCACGATCAATCGCTGTCTCGCTCATGAAATATACGCGCTGGTCATTTTCAAGATGGACGGCTAAATGAAGAACTGCTGGATCCCGTTCATGAATTGGGAAACCAAAGATACGCCAAACAGCTTCATTGGAGCTGACGTACCGGCCAATTTGGTAAAGTGTTATTTCATCGTTATTATTCACCGGAGGAGCATTCACATTGGTATTTTAAACTCGAAATACAGCCATATCACTGCCTTTATTCACATACTTGCAAATGTATTTGATGCTCTTCACTGAACTGCAGAACTGAACATTAATATGAGCACCAAAAATAAATTAAAAAAACTGGCGTACAGACAATAGCAAAAAATTCAAACTTCTGCACACACCATAAATTTTAAATCAGCACAACCAATTTCGAAAGGACGTAGCCTTTCTTCATCAGGTGCAAACACGTGCAACTGCCTTGGAGGCAAAAGCAAGACTGAAAGCAGGACAAAATCCAGATTCCACTTTGTTGTCTACAGCCTGGAAAAATTTCTTTAATTCAATTAAATAATTTCCTTCATTATGTTTATAACATCATATTAGTTATAATAAAATAATTCTAATTTAAATAAAAATAATAATAACTAATGGATAAATTTTATTAAATTTACTTATTAGTTTAATATTATTGAAAAAAAATAATAATAATTGTTTACTCTTTTCCTCCCTCCTCATTTTGTGGTGTGTGTGTACGTGTGTTCCTCTCTGATTGGTCCTGTCCTGCATGTTGCTTCCTATTGGTTGTTTGTGTTGCTCCTCCCCCTCTGGATTTTGTCCTGCTTTCAGTCTTTCTTTTGCCTCCAAGGCAGTTGCACGTGTTTGCACCTGATGAAGAAAGGCTACGTCCTTTCGAAACCGGTTGTCCTGATTTAAAATTTATGGTGTGTGAAGAAGTTTGAATTTCTTGCGATTAATATGAGCATTGAATGTTTTGCTCAGCAGAGGCGAATATGGGACCACCCAACGGTTATCAATGTCAATATCTATGTTGTTGACATAGATGACCGCTATAGATGATAAGATTGTCCGCCATTATCGGGATTTCTTCGACGATATATTGGATATCCGTCAACATTTGTGATCGTGAAATTTTTCGGAAAACTTTTAGTACATTTTCCATCTGCACAAATAATAATGGCCTAAAAATTCATTTTTCATTTTAACATAAAATAACTCCGTCGGATATTGACGAATTTTTTAAAAGAATATACCATTTTAACTAATTTTAACATTTTAACAATATTAACGTTGAAAAAATATTTTAAACACTTACGGTTAAATTTCATTTTTCATTTCAACATTAAATAAATTCTGACATCGTGTTTACGATTCTAAAATATTAACTTTGAAAAAATATTTTAAACTCTTCGTAAGATACGGTTAAAAATTCATTTTTCATTTCAACATTTAATAAATTCTGACATCGTGTTTACGACAACTCACGCCATCTAGGTGGAAAAGTTGTTGAAAGAGTTGGTTAAAAATTAATTAAGAAAGAACTAATTAAGTTACGACTTTCATTTGTAAATCTAAACCATTCTCGAATCCACCTGAAGACACACAAAAAATTTCATTAAACTCAGTCCAGCCGTTTAGGAGGAGTTCAGTGACATACACACGCACAAAAGAAATATATATATAAAGATATTGGACTTTAGGATACAGTGGAGACACTGAAAATTTGTCTGTTATCAATTGACGTTATCAGATGTTTTGAAGGAAACTTTTTAATTTAAAAAGAAAAGCATGAGCTTTTTGCATAGTAATGAAGATTTTCATCAAAGGAAAGCATATAGAACTTTGAATGCGTTTGATTTACTTATACAAAAAAAAAAAAAAAAAAATATTTTATCTGTCAAAAATTCATTAATATTGTTTAGCAATTCCGTTACTGGTTATCTTTTGAAAATTCATTGAAAATTCAGAGAATCGAATTCCTTTTTTATGAGTGCAGAAACGATTGCTAGATATAACAAACAACCGCTTAGTAAAATAATTTTGGCTCATAACGAATATCATTTTAATAAGCGGCGGGTACGGTATCTGCAGAAAGTAACATATTGTCCTTTGGAGGATCCAATTCACAACCTTTACGTTGTTAGTCTGACGCTCTAACCAAGTGAGCTAATTTGACAAGGAAAGATATATTACATTTAGTTTTCTATCTCCAAAGTCGATCATTCCCGAAATTTATGCATTTTAATTTATTAAAAAAAAAAAAAAAAAAAAAAAAAAAAAAATCAAAAATTCGAAAATCGGTTTTTGAGATGAGTCAGGAAAGAACAAAATGGAACTTCACGCAAAACTCTGTAGCTCTGCGATCAGCCGTTTAACTACAGAGCGATGAATACACGACTCTTCTTTCATTATATGTAAAGATATAACAGAAACAAGGCTTTGTTTTTTACTTAATATTTCTGTTTTTACTTTATAATGTATTTTATACTTCAACAATTTCGTAATATTTTAATATATTTTTTTACTGTTAAATAATAGATTATTTAAGTTCTTGTACATTTTTATAAATAGATAAAATATTTAAATATATATATATGGGGCTTAAGAAAGATGCATCTTTTTAAATTCTGATAGTAATAACCTTCTATAAAAAAATACCCTTCTTCATCAGAAAATAAAGTAAAATGAATTTAAAGGATTTGACACTATAGCATTTTGAAATATTTTATTCTAATATCCATGAATGTCTTCAGTATTAACATGAATAAATAAATGTTTTAATATCTAGGCAAGATGCGCTTTGATCTAATTAGTTTTATTTATAATTTCATAACAATCTCTAAATTACAAAATATTCTCAAATATACAAATATTAATATTATTTCGCTAGTTTTGAAAAGAGTTTATTCCCGGGGGAAAATTTGCATCTCTTTCTACGAAATAATTCATATAATAAGGAATTAAACATTGTATCGATTAAAGTTGTTATTTGATAATGTAATTTCGTCATATCACTTAAGTTCAAAATTGAGAATGCACATTTCTAATGAGAAAAGGAAAGAAAATACTTTGTTTATATAAAAGATGTAAACAGATTTTAAATTGCGTATTCTTTTGGGAAATATTTTAAATTTCCTAATCAATTTAAAATGTGTTTCAAGTTCTAAAGTAATACATACATGTTATGTAAAATTTCAAATAAAAATTATGTACTTGATGTCTAAATTTAATAAAATACATTTTAAACAGCAACAGAATAATTATGAATTTTTAATGAGATGGTAGCCATTCGTATAATTATAAAGCTATTGCTATTTGCACCACATATGTTCAAACAGAAAGTATTGTTTTCGGGAACATTTTGGATTGTAACTTATGGTATTTAATATAAAGGTTTTGATTTAAAACTTTTAACGCCAGTTCTCTAGTACATTATTTTTCTACTGTTGATTTGGAGATAGAATTTTCAAAACTGAGTTTTGGCAATAATAATGCAGTTATTGAGATACTAGTATGACCAACCCAGTTTTTAAAATTTGAGAAGTGTATATTGTTTATGCATGGGAAATTTATCATAAGTACATTATTAATCTCTTTAGACTGTACTAAAAGTATGAGGAGCAAACATTCTAACCGTGTTTTATGAAAAAAAAATGAGTTAGTGGTTTTTCTTTTAACCTAACATAAAAATAGTATGTTAACATATCATCCTAGATATGTCTGCATGTCTCCATAGTAACAAGTAATACATCTAAACAAACGAAAATTAGATTTTAAGTTTAGTTATTTCTTAATTTATTAGTTTCTGAGTTGTCTGAAAAATTGTATCCGAAGGAGAAAACACGGTTTGAATGTTTGCTCCTCATATATTAATTATATTATAATATTATATATAATAATAATGAATATATGTGTACATGAACATATATATTCTTATGAACATGAAATGCATTCGTCATTCTTTTATAAAACCACGCAAATTATTCGTACATGTTAAGAGCTACGTTTAAAATTTGTTCCCTTCGAGTTGTCTTTTACCGATTTTAAGATGAATGCATAGTTTATAGGTTATGTACTGTACTACACATAAATAGTTTAATAAAACAATTTAAATTATTTATGATCATATTAAACTATTAACAGGGATTCAGACCTGCAAGAGATTTCTGATATATTTTTTAAATGATTTGTTTCAAGTGAACCAAAATTAAACTGTTTATAAATTTGAGGTTCAGTAAATTGTAGGTTACACTAGTGCTACACTATGGGCAATTGGCTGCGGTATAAAACTCACCCCTAAGGGTCTTACGGAGACGCGAAATCAGAATTTTATTCTTTCATGCAGGGGACGACTTCATGGCTTCGGTGCAAGTACAGTATCCGAAAACTATAATTTGGTCGGAGTACGGAGGGCATTGCGAATTATTTACAAAAATACCTACAATAATTGAATATTTTTGTGAAATACGGGAGAACTTTACAAATTCAATTGCATGTCTATGAAACTGTTTCCAAATTTTAATCTTCTTTTAAAGTTATTTATTATATTACCAATTATCTTGCTTCCTAAACTGTAATAATATGTTTTTTTTTTTTTTTCAGTAATGCATTTCATGAGAATTACCCAATACTTTTAATAATTACATATTAACACACGCGTACTTTTTGTGTTTTCGTAATATTACAACAGGGTGTAAAATTTTAATCATTTCTGTATAATAATAGTCATTTATGTATAATTTCTGTATTTTAATATTTTTTATCCTTCACAATATTCGCATCAACATTAAAATACCGTTAGAAAATAAGGAGACTTTAAATCAGTTTGTAATATTCGTTAAGGAAAAAAAAAAATAAATAAATAAAGGGCAGTGATTTACAACATATATTTTAAGAAATATTGTATATAATTATGTAATTTTAGAACAACAAATTATACATGAAAGGGTGTTGTAAAAAAAGGGCATAGACTTTCTCGTGATTTTAATAGAATAATATTTTTAACTACTAGGTGAGGCCACCACCGGAGTTTCTTCTTTATTTTCATACATAATATCACACAGCGCATTTTTTTAAATCAAATTTAATCTCCCTGATGAATGCAAACAATTTTCATCTCAGAAAAAAAAAAAAAAAAAAATAATCTAAATGCTCACAAAGAAAGTCAATTTTATACTATACAGAAGATTTCGTAGGAAATATATTACGTTTCTTTGAAAAAGATAAATATAGATAACTTTCTTTTAAGTTATAAAGGATCTATGATTCAATCATTCGTTCTAAATACATTGAAGAGTTCTTTTCGAAGATGCCCAACGTTGAACATTTACATCCTTCGAGGATACTGCTCCCCAGAGAGGGAAGAAATGATCCATACTTGCAAATATTTTTTCCTAGATTGCTACTGCTATTGTAAATAATTTTCATTAATGTTATAATCATTTGTTAAACATAATTATCATTATGTTCTTTTATTCAAAATTTTATCCTATACTGATCTATTAAAAATTTTGAATAAATGGAAAGACAGCACCAATTCTTATGTGATTGATCCTCAAACATAATCAGCACTAGTTCAAGTCAAACTTTAACTAAATAAAAAATATTGGTTGAAATGTGAGGTACACACACAAGAGAGATACATATATTTTCATCAAATATTAAATCACATTCATGACCCCTGAAAACATCTAAATGCTTAAAAAAACTGGATCTCGCAAATTTTCTCGAATACCATATATTTTTTCTTACTTATATAGAAGAAAATAAAAATGTGGTAATGTACTTGAAAAATATTGCTCTTTTTAGCCCACCTGTTAACGAATTCTTTAAATTTAAAGGAGCAAAATGGCAACAGGCGCAGTTTTCATTTGGCATGCACTGTGGTGAATTTAAACAACCTACACAAATTTCAAAATGATTCAAGTATATTTACAGACCTATCATACAAATAGACATACAAATTAAATCTAGTAATAAATATTTTTAAATACATGGCAAAATATTAAGGTATACTGTTATAATCATGCAACAAATATATCGAAATATTTTACTTGATAAATATTTTAATTTTTTTAGTATGGATAAAAGCATAAAATACATAAAGTATTAATAGTCAAAAACCTAATAAAATCGCATTTTATAAACACGTTAAAGACGGTAATATAATGGCGCTATTGCACACGACAACGTTTCGCGCAACTTTGATTTGAGCCGATATTTCCTCCTATTTTTGAAAACTGAAATCCAAAACAAAATTGCGAAGATATCAAAAGTCGTCAAAAAAAAAAACTTATTTTCACGGTTTTCAGTACATGTTAAGGAGCTACTCTTTTGTTTTTTATTTAGGGGCAATTGCTCGAAAGAGCAAATGTTGTTAGTTCTCTTAATTTAAATTGCAATTGATGTTTAGGGGAAAGTTATCGTGTGTAATAGTGCCATAACTTAGCATTTCTTTTTAAGTTCTGATGTTTCAATTTATTACAGTCTTAAAAAGTGTCATTATATATATAAAAAAAAAAAAAAAAAAAAAAAAAAAATACAAATACAAATACAAAAATAGTGCAATTATTTGTGTAAAAGATAGAAACTGTGTTAACAGATAATATCTGAAGCATAGACAAATAAATAAAAGAATTTTTTCAAAATTAGATAATGAAGTACTGTTATTCTAATGATTCTAATGAATCATTTTTCACCTGCTTAACTACAATACTTTAGTACTTAAGTTGAATATAATTATCTTTAAAATTTAAAATGACAAATTTATGATGCGGCGATTACTAAACAACACATATCCTTAAACCTTACTCAACGAGTACCTCATCACATAAAATACAAATTTATTAAACGGAATTTACTACCCTGGAAGCTTTACTAATATCGTTCTATTTTATGTTATAGCTGCAGTTCAATTACAATTAAGGACATTCTAGATTGCACCGTACCGAGACAAACTTTTGAGAAAATGAAATTTTTATATACTTTGACATTTATAAACATATAAGGAATGGTAATATAATCTTGCAGATATTTTTATGTCCTGATGTTTCAAATTCCGACAGTCTTAAAAAAAAAAGGTCAGTATGAGAATAAGATTAAGAAATTTCAGAGTTTCTTTAAATTTCTAGCGGTAAATATTTCGTAAAAGGATGTTATCATCGTGATACTCTCCATTATGAAAGCATTAATTTTGTCCTTTTTTTTTTTTTTTTTATGAACAAAATATTCATTTTTATACCTTCTTTTATATCTCAGAAAATTACATCAATAACTCATATTAAATGTTTTTAATAAGATTTACGTAACAATAGATTTTCTCTCTATGCATCAATCTCTGTTTTTATAATATAAAGTCATTTATTTAAAGTTTTCAGTAATAAGAAAAAAATTTAACAATAATATATTATATTTAGATGTAAATATAGAAAACTACTTATTGGTTAATGATATTTTTTTATATATGTTATGATAACTTAAAGTTCATGTTTTATTATAATTATATCATTATAACATTCGAACAAAGTTAAAATAAGAAGAATGCAATTCTATATATTTTTTACTGGCATTATAAAAAAAAAAAAAAAAAAAAAAAAAAAAGAATATATAAAAATAATTTATGAGAATCTCAAATAAGATTTAAAATTGAATTATAATGTTACAAATATCTACTACACACACTTGCAAATAAATTAAAAACCTTGGATTAATATTTTATTTTTTCTTCTTTTGCACGTTGAATCTCCTTTTGCATGAATAGGAAATCGATTCTACAAGATTCTGATGCGCAATTTTTTAATAAAATCACACAATCAACTGTGGAAGAAAATCATATTTATTGAAATTTTATTTTTCCGACTGAGTGAAAATAATGCCTGGACCGGGACGCGAACCCCGGATCTTTGACTTACAAGTTCAATGCTCTACCAATTGAGCTATCCAGGCCGACATCCCGGTCAGCATTACTCACTCAGACAACCTTTTAGGCAGAAACAATCTGGTCTATCATTTAGATAGCTCAACAGAAAAAAGCCGCAGGAAATGGAAAACACCATTAAACAATGGGAGAAAGAAATACAATTTTTTAATAAAATCACACAATCGACTGTGGAAGAAAATCATATTTATTGAAATTTTATTTTTCCGACTGAGTGAAAATACTCGAGTGAAAATCCGACTGAGTGAATTTCTGTTGAGCTATCTAAATGATAGACCAGATTGTTTCTGCCTAAAAGGTTGTCTGAGTGAGTAACGCTGACCGGGATGTCGGCCTGGATAGCTCAATTGGTAGAGCCTTGACCTTGTAAGTCAAAGATCCGGGGTTCGTGTCCCGGTCCAGGCATTATTTTCACTCAGTCGGAAAAATAAAATTTCAATAAATATTCTGATGTGCATTTACGACCACAGTATACCATGAATTGGCTACACAGACTCTAAGATCTTGTAAATTGGATTGAAGAAGGGATTGTTGATGAATGCGTCTTTCAATTATGCCGAAAACATTTTCTAGTGAATTAAGATCCGCGATTTGCAGCGACAAAGAAAAGTGTTGGAAGTCATACTGAGGTTCATTGAACCAATTTCTAACGATTCTGGCACGATTTATACATGCATTATCGTCCGTAAATTAACTGTCACCTTCGGAGTAAAAATGTAACATAACATAATGCACTTAATCAACCAATATAATATGTCCATTTATTACATATCTTTTTATTTACCCTCAGGTAACACAAGGGGATCACTTTCATTTCAACAGAACATTCCCCACACCATGATAGCAAAAATACCTGTTAACATTGTATTTGACATTCCGTACTCCTGTAGCCCCCACCCATTTTTCCACATCAGTATTTCTTAGAATATTGTTATTCTTATTAAATAGTAATTAAATTGGAAGAAAATTACTCTAAAAATGAAGTCCAAAGATTCAAAGACGGATAGAGGCCGCCCACCACTATGCAGTGGTTTTGAGCGATTTCAACCTCCAAAGAGGGGCTCTGACGACAAATGTCACATATAAATGTGAAATTCTGAAAGAGCCCGTTTCTAGAGGTTATGTCTCCCCGCTGTTTATTACATAAACATAAAAAAAAAAAAAAAAAAAAAAAAATATATATATATATACAATTGCTGCCAGATATAAAATCCAACGCGACAGAAGGCGGAATTTAATTAAAAAGACAAAATTTTGGCTTCTAATTAGGAACGCAACAAGAATTAAAAACAGAGATGACTGTTGATGAGCAATGTCTAATTTGAGAGTCTTATATAACGAGGATCCCATGGTTATAGTCCGAAGTTGCGCCGGGGATTAGACCTTCGCGACAAGGAGCGCTGTAGGGACTAGAAATGATTGGTTGGAGAGGGACACCGCACAAATGGAGAGTCACGGCGGAAATAAACCATACTGACAATGGGAATTAATTGATAATTAACAGAGGTTGAAAACAGATATGATAGTTGGTGAGAACTGTCCTATTTGAAAGTCCTGTACTACAATTAGTCCATATGTTTTGTCTGAACTTGCGCCGGGAATTAACCCTTCGTGACAAGGGCCGTTTTTTGTAATGAAATTATGTAGAAACGCATTCATACTTTTATTGTTGCAGTAAACTGATGACTG
The DNA here is from genome assembly GCA_963930645.1 of Salticus scenicus. Taxonomy (NCBI): domain Eukaryota; kingdom Metazoa; phylum Arthropoda; class Arachnida; order Araneae; family Salticidae; genus Salticus; species Salticus scenicus. Next base: position 59,391,387 of record OZ005661.1, on the reverse strand, counting down.
TAACACTCTGTTGTACCACAAAACACCATTGAAGTAATGTTCGCATTCGTTAGTTGGAAAATATGCTTTAGCGATTCTAAACTCGAAGAAAGAAGAGTATTATTCTTGTAGTCAAATCCTTCATCTAAGTTGAAAGCAGCACAGAGAGGAAAAGTATCAGAATGCATTTCACATACATAGATTAAAACACACTCAAACACACTCAGACAAACACATAAAAAAAAGAATTTTTCTTTCCCCTTTCCTTTTTTTTTTTTTTTTTTTTTTTTTTTTTTTTTTAAAGAGCCTTAAATTTAATTAAACCCCAATATCAATAAATAGTTTGAGAAGCTTTTCAGAAAAAAGAGTATTTAAATTAATTAATTATTTCTGTTTGAGATATCAGTCAAAAGAGTATAGATTCTTTTCAAATTGATCGTGAGGGATGGACGAGAAACAATATTCTCGAGCCATCCCTCAGGCCTAAGCGAAGGATTTTTAATGTGGAAGGAACTAGTAAGGGTGTAACTGAAATAATAATGGCCCGGTGTGCCCTTCTCTCCACAAGGGCATAGGGGCGTGCGTCGGCAATGGAATCTATGAAGGTATTTCGGGAATGGCCCATGACCCGATAGGAAGGCTGTTGATTGAGTAAGTTAACAATCATTGACAGTCGCATTTGGTATCAGGGAAAAGATATATCTATCATTTTCTGATTCTTCCCACCAGGTCTGTCAATCCCGTAGCATAGTTTGTTTAAGTATTCTCTTTATATAAGAAGTAGGTGCTGGAAGAGAATAGTTGATACAACAGTCCTCTGTGGCACTCTTTGCTATGAATCTGCCAGTTCATTACCGATCATAACCCTATGGGCAGAAACGTGTTTCAGGGACAATTGGAAATTAAGGTCTCTTAAAAGTAGCTTTATTGTGATTGCCTGAGGGTGTCTAGCTCTGTGACGGACAATGTCCTGCACACCCGACATACTATCACTAAAAAGGTGGATTTTTTGGTTGGTAACTGTTTGGGCTGTGATCCACTCTAGAGCCTTTTCTATTGTAAAAAGGCTCCGCTTGAAAGACTGAATTAAAAGTCATCGAATCTGCATGCCCACTGATGGATGCATTCGTTATTACTTTCCGAACACTATAGTGAGGAAAGTATTGTAATCATGTCAAAAATCCGAATTGGAGATTTTGATGTTTCTATACGTTTCGAGGTCCCCTGAGTCCGTTTCCACTATTTTTGAAATGATGTATGTATGTGTGTGTGTATGTGTGTATGTGTGTATGTATGTGTGTATGTCTGTGAGTGAACACGCTAGCGTCTAAACGCTTTGTTCGAATAAGCTAATAGTTGGTACGTATATTGTAAGTCACGATAGTACGAACCCTATAGATTTTGGTGAATCTAGCACTTATAGTTTTTTTACAGGGACACAAAGAAAAATTCTTTATCATTATGGCCTATGGGACCAAAATCTTAAAAGTGCGATAGCATCTAAACGCCTTATTCAATTGAGCAAAAACTTTATACACATATTATAGGTCACAGATACTCAATCTGTATAGATTTTGGAGAATCTAGCACTTATAGTTTTTTTACAGGGACACAAAGAAAAATTCTTTATCATTATGGCCTATGGGGCCAAATTTTTTAAAGTGTGATAGCGTCTAAACGCCATATTAATCTGAGCAAAAAATTTGTACACATGTTATAGGTCGCATTTGCACCAACTGTATAGATTCTGGTGAATCTAGCACTTACAATTTTTTTACAGGGACACAAAGAAAAATTCTTTATCATTATGGCCTATGAGACCAAATTTTTAAAAGTGCGATAGCATCTAAACGCCTTATTCAATTGAGCTGAAAATTTGTATGAATATTATAAATCACTGTTGCACTAACTATAAGCATTTTGGTGAATCTAGCATTTATAGATTTTTACAGGGACACAACGAAAAATTCTTTATCATTATGATCTATGGGCTCAAAGTTCAGTAACGTTAAATAAAACCTCGTGTGATATATGGAGAAAAATACTCAAACACTCTATTATGGTTTTCTCTCTTTTGTTTGTTTAGCAACTCCTCTTTCTTTATTTTATCTACAAAACTGTTAGTTACTCAATGTTCGGAAAGTCGAGTGGAGTCACTCCAGATTTTTTTTTAGAACACATAAAGCAGCCGCCACCCCATGCTGCGTTTTAAAGTAGACCGCCACTGGAACCGACGGAGAGAAACTATTTTTTGTACATAGAGTAATTAAAGAAGCAATGTCCTGTGCTGTGTGAATTTGCCAGTTTGAAAGAGAAATAAAATTGTGTGGAAAAAGAGGTGACGTTAACAATACTACGGATTATTATTTAGAAAGCGTGCAGGTATGATAGCTGGTTTTGCATACTTACGCCGTTAGAGAGCATTTATAGAAACGCTCACTCTTCTGAGTTTCTAATTCATTCATCAGTGTGTGTAGAAAGATTTAGATTGAAAAGTCTAAGAAAAAATATACAGATTTGCATCATGAAGGAAGTCTTGAATACTTTGATTATTACAAGAATGTTTATAAGATACCTAAATGTAATTATCCAAGTAAGCAAAATGTAACGATATTTTTCACCTACTTTAGCAAATACAGAAAATACGTCTTAAATGCATACATCAATAACATTTATTTACAAAATCATATAAACAAGTATGTGTTAATATATTTTCTTAGAATAAACGTGTCTCAATTTATTTAACCGATGCTCTGCACTTTATTTTTCAGTAACCAGTAGAGCTTTTAGCATTAGTTTATTGTACTAAGATGCAAATATTAAAACTTTCTTTTAGATTAATTCTATATGAGTTAAATTAACCAAATGGAGTATTAAAATTATGAAATCCAAATACAGCACTCTGAAAAGGAAAGTGAATTCTAATATTATTTGCATTTATAACAACAATAATCATAAGATTTAACAATTACCATTGCATAAGACTTGGAAGCTACCTGACGGTGTTAAAAAATACGTACAATGGAATATATCGATTGTATAAGGAAAAGGACAAAGTCTTTGTTTGTTAAATACTTGTTAAATACTTTCACAGTTACACAAAACATTTTTTTAACCTATAAAAAGAATTATACAAGCGAATAAAATACTATAAAACCTTGTACAGAAAGAACTTATTTTTATGATGAATACTTTCTTAAAGTGAATGAGTTAATTTGCCTTCTCATACATGATTTATGTATTTATTTATTTGTTTATTTTCGAATGGATTAGAATTACAATGCCTTAAGGCACCTTTTTCCAGGCAATTTTTTGCTTTGCACTTAATCTAACTTGAATTTTATTTATGATTTACATGTTACAAATTCTTTTTTTTTTTTTTTTTTTTTTAATTTGTGGCACACGCTATTAACCATATCTTAATTATGATAGAAATTTTTTTATATCATGAAGACTTTCAATTTATTTATTTGTTTAGATATGTCATTTAGATTTTTTTCTTTTAAATATAGAATTTAATTTTCAACGCGAAAAATTATTTTTAATGTAACAAACATTATCGTTACCAATAACTCAATATAAAATTTGTTAAAGGCGCTGTTCTTTTAGAGCACTATAAAATACATAATGAAAAGCTGATTGTTAATAAGCATTTGCATGAAAGTTGAAGATTAACGCATGTTTGTATGCGAATTTAATTAAAATCTCATGGCTTATATATGATATTTTTATTTCTTAAAACCCAACATTTTCATAATAAATTTTTTTTAAATAATTCACTAATGAAGCTTTTTCTGTAGTTTTATTTCACTCTCTTAGAATTCTTTTTGTAGATAAAGGAAGTGACAAATCTTGAATAACAAGAGTGAGTCTTCTCTAAGAATGATTGAGAACAGCTAACAAAATAGGTGAGATATGAATCTTTGGTGGAGGTAAATTATGCTTTTGCAAACCAAGCGGTTCGAGCTCAAAAGTCATTTATATATATAATTTGATTCCAATATTTCAAATACAATTACTTAAGCTGAACTTATGATCAGGGGTTTGAATTTTTATAAGGGAACTTGATACAATATGCTCAAGATAAGTAATTTTATTCTGAAATGTAAAATTTTAATTTTTGAATATATATATGTGAAATGTGTATTTTGTCTTTAAGATTAACTCGTTTAGAATTACGGAACAACTAATTAGATACTCAAGGTTAGTTCCCTGGCCACATAAAAAACCAATTACTCATAAGCCTTAAAAGCAAAGAATTAAACGACCTGGTAACAACGGAAACGGACGGAACGGATCTGGAAATGACTTTGGTATATCGGAAACATTAAATATTGCTACATGGAATGTTAGAGGACTAAGAGGAAAAGAGAATGATCTTGACAGAAAATTGAAAAAGCGAACAGTAAACATAGCAGTAATAACAGAGACTATAAAAAATTAGAAGGAACAAAGGATATTGAAAACTACACCTTAATCTACAAAGGAGTTGATCAAGATCAAAGAGCAGCTGCAGGAATCGCAATGATGATAGATAAAAAACGGAATAGAATAATTTTGAGTTACACTTTTGTTAGCGAAAGAATAATCATTATAAGATTTGAAATAGATAGGGGAAAATTTCTACTAATTGGAGTTTATGCTCCAACAGATGGAAACACTACAGAGACAGAAAAATTTTATGAACAGTTACAGGAATTGATCAGTCGATGCAATAAAAAAGATTCCATTATACTATGTAGAGATTTTAATGCAAGAGTAGGGAGGCAGCCTATTCCAAAAATTATTTGAACAGAAGGCGAAGATATATTAAATGAAAGTGGCAAAGTTCTCCGAGAATTCGTGACATTTAATGATTTGAAAATTACAAACACTCTTTTCAAAAAGAAAGACATACATAAATTCACATGGAGTGCTAGAGCCTTCAGGTCTCTTATTGATTGCATAATTGTAAACAGTAAACTACCTACACAGGTTAAAAATGTAAATATTTTTCGAGGAAGTGACATTGGTTCAGACCATTTCTTGACCTGTGGAAAGATTGAATTATGGGCACGATGGAGAAAACCAAATTATCGCATACCGAGTTGATCCTTGTGCCGCCTTTCAAGTGATGTTTGAAACAGCTGTTTTTTTTATTAAGAACTAAGTAAATATTGCATTCTTTTTCCGTATTAATATTATTTATCAGAACTAGTAGGACTATTTGTTTCAATCTGGATGAAAACGTCGGTCGTCGCCAGTTTTTGTGGACCAGTTTTGAGTAACAGCAAAAAAAGGGGAAAATAAATTAGAAATATCACTCATATCGTTACAAATTCGATACTGAATGAAAGGGTGATTTTTCTGAATCCAGAGCTGCAAACAATTTCTTGGACACGACAGTTAGATTTTTAAAAAATAACTAAATTATGAAATTTATGTTGCAACACTTCATTTTAATTCATTTCAGTCATTTTAAAAAGTACGTGGCCCACACTGTTAAAATTTTCTGTAAATTTAATGTAAATATTTACCCAGAGTCTCTGGAAATTTACTGTAATTCTTAGTTAAAAGAGAATAATCAAGATTATCAATCTTTATTCTGTATTTTTACCGAATTTTATTATTTAATTTTTTAATTAAAATACAAAATGACTGTTTCTACTTTAGATAAAGCATTCCAAGTCCGAAATGTATTCGCACCAATAATTAATTAAATTAATATTAGTTATTAAAATGAATGTATAAAGTATGTTTTTTAACATCTCCCTTTATTTTTCTCTGTAATTTTACGTAAGACTTAAGATAATAGATTACACAGAGTTTTCTGTTGAAATTTTTAACAGTGTACTTTTACGTCAAAAAATGAGATAAAAGATAAATTAAAATTAAAAAATGAAAAATTTACAGAGGGAAATTAATAGTCCTCCGCACTAAACTAAATTCTATCTTTGACAGTATTTTCACTTTTTTTTTTTTTTTTTTCCAACAAAATTGAAAAGTGCTTATGTTTTCATCTTGCTCAAGCTCGCTTTAGAATTCAGTTATTTTTTTTTTTGTTGTTGTTGTTGTTGTTGTTGTAGGGGTTATGTCTAAGGTGCCAAAGGAAATTAAGAGACAGACATGAGGTTATTGTTCTGCAGGCAGCATATCAAGCAGTTTTGAAACAAGAAATGGAAAAGTTAAAGATATCCATATAGTCTGACGTTCGAGTGTGTTTGTGTGTGTTATGGGATTAAGGTCGAATGGCAACATTTTAATAAATACTTTTTATCTTAACATCATTGACTCAAACCATAAAATATTAAAATTTTATAAAGCTTCTTTTCAAATTTCATCAGTTAAAAAATAGAAAATAATACTTATGATTTCCCCTGTATTATGTTTGAAAATATGCTAATCATATTTTAATACTTTTATCTCTTAAAATAATACATAATCCCCCCAAAAAATCGAATTCGCCAATATATTCTAATATATATATATATATATGGGGCTAGAAATAAAATATAATTTTAGGAAAAAATAAATAAAAGGAAAGGAATGTATTAAACATTATTTATAAAGACATCTTCCGCCACGTCAGTATTTTTCTCTATATAGTATTTTTCTCTATATAGTATTATTTTTAAATTAACGCCATTGTGCTTCAAATATTTCGAGAATAGATCATGATGATAAAGAAATTTTAGTTGCGTCACTGTTAAAATCTATAAATGCTATTCTCACTAAAATCTATACAGATCGTGCGACGATCACCTATAACAATTATATGAATTTTCAGCTAAAGCGAATAAGGCGTTCAGACGATATCGAACTTAAAATAATTTGAGCCCATAAGCCAAAATGGTAAATAATTTTTATTTGTGTCATGAAATTTTCTTTCACCCACTAAGCATTGTGTTCAGTATTTCTGATGCTGCCTTTTACTGTGCTGTTATCTATTTGTTAGAATCACAGTTAGAAAAAAAATGATATTACCAATAGTATTTGTGAAATTGCTATAATTCCAAGGTACAGCACTCTCCCTTAATGATAAGGAAATTTTCGTTGTGTCCCTGCAAATATATATAAGTGCTAGACTCACCGAAATTTATACAGCTTCTGCTACGGTGATCTGTAATATGTATGTAAATTTTCAACTAAATCGAATGAGGCGTTTAGACGCTGTCGCATTTTAAATATTTTTAGTCCATAAGGCACAATGATAAAGAATTTTTCTTTGTGCTCCTCTTAAAAACTATATGTGCTATATGGTCCCAAATAGATATAATCATTGTGTGATGGTAATCCAGAAGATGTATATAAAGTTTCAGATCAATCCGACATGGTGTTTAGATGTTATCATACTTTAAAGAATTTGAGCACAAAGGGCATATTGATAAAGAATTTTTCGCTGTCTCCCTGTAAAAAAAAAAAAAAAAAAAAACTATACGCTCTAGATTCACCAAAATCTATTCACTTCGTGAAACTATGACTTATAGCATGTGTATAAATTTTCAGCTCAATTCAATAAGGGGTTTCTACGCTATCTCTGTTTAAACAATTTGGGTCCATATAGACCATAACGATAAAGAATTTTTCTTTATGTCCCTTTAAAAAATATATAAAGGCTAGATTCATCAAAAATTTATGTTGTTCATGTGACGGTGAAACATAGCATGTGTACAAAATTTCAGTTCAGTTGAATAAATGCATTTAGAAGTATCGCACTTTAAACAAAACTGGCCCATAGACCATAATGATAAAGAATTTTATAAAGAATTTTTCTTTGTGTCCCTGTAAAAAAGCTATAAATATTATATATATATATATATACTATAAAATCAATAGGGTTCGTGCTATGGTGACGTATAACATATGTACCAACTTTCAGCTCATTCGAACAAAGCGTTTAGGTGTTATCGTGTTTAATCACCTGCATACACAAATACATATACACATACATCATCGTAAAAATAGTAAATATTAATTCATTGGACCTTTAACCGTGTAGAAACACCGAAATCTATTCAGATTTTTTAGATAATTACAATATTTTCTTCATCATAGTGTTCGGAAAGTATAAATAACATAAAAACATTATTATTTCAGTGAAATAATAAGCATGTGAATTCCTATAACATGTTTTTAATTTCTTTATATACACATTACAACCATACATTAAATGTTCGGAAAAATTGTTTTATTTTAGTAAGTAATTTTAAATATATAATATTTGAAATTTTTACAATGTATTTTTAAATTAAATTCATTAATGAGTTTATCTTTTAATTATGAAATGCATCATTGAAACAACATCCAGTTCTTATTGCCATGAATATAAAATATTTTGATGAAAAGTCTTTATGGAAATTCATGATATTATATTAGTGTGAAGGAAGTAACAACAAAAAATAATTTATTTTATTTAGTGACTAAGTAATATAATTTTCAACACGAAAAATTTGATAGCATGTTTTAAATTATCAAGTTATCAATTTAGGGGTTTACAAAAATCCTAACCTTGAATGCAACATTGTCATATTTACGTATTATATAATCCATATTAAAAACATTACAACATTTCTTTATATACAAAATTCATTGTTTTGTTAGTTTTCACTACGATGTGAACTTTAAAAATTTTGATTGATCGAATTTAAAACATCCTTATATGTAATTGAACAAAGTAAATAAATACCATCATTCAAATAAACGTATAGTTATAATGCAGAAGAAAGGTTAAATACAAACAGGAATACTTCAGATAAACAAGATAACCTACGTAACTCAGACAAAAAGTAAAAAAAAAAAAAAAAAAAAATGCAGTTTCCTATGCAACAGATAAGGAATGATACACAATAACTTTTGACACATGCAAAAGTGTACATTTTATAAAAAGTGGAAAAAATAAAATAAAAGGATCTATACACACTTTGCTGTAGATCAAAATAAGCAATTATGAAATTTTTAAGGCTAATACTTACAACCATATAGAAAATCCTTGGGAAAATCGGAAGAGCAAAAAGAATTTATGTACAGAATGAAATGACTGATACCAGAAGTTCATAAACATGAACTAACGTCTGTTCGCTACGGAAAGGAATAGAGCCTACAGTGCAGCCGCACATCCTAAAACTAGTAGTGAAGACGCGTCCAAAATGTTGGAGGGATGCCAGCTTGACTGACAGCTTGAAATTAAAAAAACATACAGTTATTCCACGCTCTGTGTTTTTGCTCATTTTCTCTGAGTCAGATGACTGTCGCCCCTATTTTAGCATTGAACTCGTTGAGTTAGCGCTTGAGCAGATGCTTCCATGGTTTCAAAAAATGTGGTCGAAGAATACTTCGGATGCCTTTAAATTGGTTCAAAGCAAAGCGAGTGCATTTCAGTGATTGGGTTACAGTTACGTCTAAAGAAAGGAATAGACTTTATATTCATATTAGAAGGCATTAAAGCAAATAATTAGGTATTTTCTTTCTGTAATCTTTACGTAATGTTTCTAACGTTATTGCTTTCCCTTCAAAATAATGCACTGTATTTTCGTATAATGACATTTAGAAAAATTCTTAAAATTATTTTCTACTAAAGACATTTTATTATCGTTTCCATTTACGTTACCCTCAAGGCATAAAATGTTACATTTTTCTCTTTCCTGTAATACTAAAATAAATCAGTTCAATTACCTTTAATATTTATCTAGTGAAAATAAATATCTCATTAAATATGGATATTTCCAGTAATAGGCACATTGAAAATTTAATAAATGAAGTAATATATTAAGGATTTTTTTTTACACATTTCGCAAAAAACATAATATTTTCTCTAGGTGAATTTTATTAAATTAGCGAGCGTAATAGACAACTAAACTGTAAATCTATTCGCTACTCTTTTTCTCTAGCTTTCTGTTACATATAAATAATACATATGTAGAAAAATATTAAATAGCTTCTTCTTGGATTTTTTGTTTAATTAAATATATATATATATATATATATATATTGTATGCTTTCAATGAATATAAAACACTTTAATCTAAACAAACTTTGTTTAGGACATTAATTGCTATTTGAATAATTTTGAAGGTTTAGCTCGTCATTTATCCTTCTATCCACCATTGTTAAAAATTTATAAGCAAATCTATGGCTGATATAAAAAACAGAAATTAATCCGTATTTCAACACTTTAATGCTTATTTTCACAAGAATATTATTTCGCACTATCTACGAAATTTTTAAGGGGAAAAAAAATATCACGAATACTTCAATGATTTTTATATTAAGATTTTTTTTTTTTTTTTAAACATATTAAAAGAAAAAAAAAATAGTTTGTGTAAAGTATAAGTGTTTGCAAGCATTTTAAAAACACAAAATTTTAAAGTTACTTAATATATATATATATATATATATTAAAAATTACATTTAACTTTGCGATCAGATATCTTCTTACGAATAAAGTATAAATAAATTCCCATTCATGGTCACGCCATTTTTAATTTTTTCGTTTCGAAGCCATTTTAGTGGGATGTGCTTTATATATTTTTAAGTCATTAAGTACTAGTAATATTACAAATTTATCAGGAATTCTGAGCAACTGATTGTTTTCTATTTAGCAAATTCGTAGCAATGAATAAATGGTTCAGAAGTAAAAAACTCTGACGGCGTATACGCGTTCATGACCGTGAAAGGGTTAAAAAAAAAACTAAAGAAGCAAAGTTGAAAAGTGATTTAACTTCGATTTTCCTATTTATCCATCAGTTTGTCCGCGCTCTAAATTCCATAAATATTTTTAGAATTTCTAATATATGATATTCAAGTTCATTATGGCATGCACCTTCTAAAAATGGCACAGGTAAATTGCATGACCCTGTTTAATACATTATTATCCAAAAGAATTATTCCAATCTATTACATTCAATGAGAGACATCTTTATAAATTATATTTAAAATGTATTTTTATTGCACAATGCTTAACGAAATTGATATTTATAATCCATATGCAAATAAACGTATTTCTGTATAATATGTTAAATTTAATATTCAGGTTTACTAGGCAACACGAAAATATACACAGGCACTAAATTTTATAATTAAAATTGCTGTAATCGCATTTTCTGTAGAGTTACGTATATTTATCACATTTCTACAAATCTTAAGAGTGATAATTACTTCAAATAGTCTATATATGTCTCTGTTTTGTTTCGGACTCTCTGACCGCTTTCCAGTTTCCGCTAATTTTTATAGAATGTCTCTAAATTAATTTATGTCAATCACGCTCAGTATTTCATGTTCTGTCTCGAAAAATGCTAAAAACACCTGCTTCTAGTTTGCGAACAAGGGTTCTCGAAAGAATTGTGTCGTATTACAGTTATTGTGAAGAATTTTTCAATTCTCATTTTAACAGCTCTCTCTATACCACATAATATAACACATCAGTATTTCATGTTTTCTATTGAAAAATGTTAATGCTCATGGTTTCTGTGCAGTGATTCTCAAATTAAATAATTTAATAATAATAATAATAATAATAACAAAATTCTCGTAATACGGTCAATGTAAAGATTTTTTCAATGTAGATTTTAGTACCTTTATACTACATACAACACTTAAAATTTAATTTATTAATAACCATTTGAATACTGCAGAATTTTCTTGTGTATATAATATAACATATATATATATATATATATATATATATATATATATATATATATATATTGCTTTTTTGAAAATAATAGAAACGGTTACAAATAACGTCAATTTTTTATAAAAAGTACATTTTACCAACAAAAAGGTTTTTTATTCTCACTTATTAGACGAGTGTTTTGCTACACAAATTCCATGAATTCCTTTTTACAGATAGCGCAAAATAAATGAATTTTTTTTAACCTCATTTACATTTTTTAAAATTATTTTATTATATTTTTTTTTTTACTGTCACACCAAGTTCCCCCCAGGGAGTGTTTCTAAAGAAACATTTTACTTATTGACAGTCTTTCTGTGATATTTTTGGTTACAAATCTTTCCTCTCTATAGCATAAGTAATGCTCGAAGTACATTTTTGCCTAGTTAATTTTTTACTCAGACAGTTTTCAGATAAGCGTTCTAAGCATCTAATATCATTATAACAAAAATTTTTAAAACAACTTTTTTTCCCTAGCATGAGAGTTCGTCTGAGATTCGATAAAAATCATTCAAGCACTGCAAATGGATTGAGTGGTTGAATCGTTAATTATTTCAGTGATTTTTACTTTCTCTTATCCACATACATAGAATATAAAGTATTATTTCTGAGTCAAGGTTTCAAAACTGAGTTTTTGTTATGTTCACATGTTTTGATGTGCTTCGAATTAAGAAAAAAAAAGTCATGTTCTTAGTGGTTGGTGTCGCTGTATGTTTGTGTGTATGTGTGTGTCTGAGTGCCTGTTATCAGCATATCTCATGAACAATTAGTTGCAGTAAATCCAAACTTGCTATTGTAAATGTGTATCATAAAGAGATGCTACAATAAACTTTTCGTTGAGATCAAGCAAATGGTTCGTATATAGGGACATCCAAAAGAATTCAAACACGGAAATTTCTAATAAGTACAGTGTAACGTTTGAAAAATGATTTAAACAAAATAGAATGAACATTTTTTATATGCATAAAAGTATGTTTTCTGTAGATTGTGGTATGGAAATCATTCATTATTCGTTTACAGGGCTACCCAAAGCATTTGAATATATTGGGGCTATTAGTAATTGTTGAAAGTGTATTTCCTTTCATGTTAATCCCCTATCAGACGAAGTTCCATATGAAAGGCAATAGCACATAGTATCTCATAAAAAGATTTTTTCATGAGGGAAACCGGTGAAATATTACTGTTTGATACTTTTGCCTCATATTCTTCAGTCACGCACTTTCGACTATTAAGTTGCTATCAGACGAAAGAACATATATTCTGAAGTATAATCTATTGCATCTCAAAGCTACCGAACGACATTCTTGAGCTTAATCAAGAGTTCTTTTTTAGTATAAACGAAATCCACAAATGTAAACAACGAGCGCACCGTATGGCGATAATTCCCCTCTTGGAGGTTTGAAGGGAATGAGGATAGAGGATTCCTATGGAAGCGCGATTCTCTGATTAGAGGGCTTCATTCTAGAAACTACTGTATGTGATTCTAACAGTTAAAAGTGCGTGAATGAAGAATGCACGCGAGGCAAAAATCAAACAGAAGTATTCCACCGGATTTCCCCATAAAAAGCCTGTTTATGAGATACTATATTTTAATGCCTTTTATACGGAACTTCGTCTGATAGCGGCTTTAGAATCACATACGGTAGTTTTCAGAATGAAGTCCTCCAATCAGAGAATCGTGATTCCAGAGTATCCTTCATCCTCATTCCTTTCAAACCTCCGAGAGGGGAGTTATCGCCAAATGTTGCGCTCGTTGTTTACATTTGTGGATTTCGTTTATGCTTAAAAATAACAATTGATGTAGCTCAGGAAAGTCGTTCGGTAGCTTTGAAATGCAATGGAGTATACTTCAGAATATATCTTATTTCGTATGGTAGCAGATTTAGCAGTTTTTTCCATATGAAATTAAATGTAAGTGCATATTGTAATGTGCATATAGTTTTTAGACAATATGCAAGGATAAGCATAAACGTTATTTTTGTATTGAATCTAATTTATGGAAACGCTTTGCAACATTTTACTATGCCCACGAATACCGATTTGGAAGAAAGATTACTTTTTCATACCCATACAGTAAATAAAGTAATTTTTGAAATTTTAATTTCAACATTGTTCTTTTATATAATATCACGTTTTGAGATGTCCTAAATACGAAAGTTTTAGTTTTTTTTTTTTGTTGATGTGTATGTATATCGGTTATCAGCTCAACGTAAAAATAAATAATTGCAGGGAATTTAAATTTTGTATTTTGAAGTTCCTTACTGGTTACTACTTGAAATATTTGATCAAGATTGTCAAGTTTGGAGGTAAATTAATAACAGCCTTATTTTTTTCTTTCAATTTTTCCGTAAAATGATGTGTAATTCTTTATTTTCTGATTTATTTTTGGTATTCTTTAAAATAAAATAAAATAAATATTTATGAAATTATAAAAGGTTTCATTTATCTCTCTCAGAATTCTCTCTCTCTTGATGGAAAGAAATATCCATTTTTCAATTTAAAATTGATTAAGTTTTTAATTATTTTCGACTATTATTGAAAATAAATATATAGTTACGCTTTTTTAAGAACATTATAATCTTCTATTGTCTCATTAAATTGAGTTTTTCTTGTCATAGACAATTATTAGAATTATTTTATAACGGTTAATTATATTTAATTGAGAATGATATTTTATTCTATAAAGAAATAGAACACGATGACTTTGTTTCTTTTTTACATTTTTACTTTTATTTCACTTTTTTTTTTTTAGCAGAAACGATTTTTTTCCATATTTTTTCAATTATTAGGACTGAGGGCCTATTAGTCTCAATCTGTGATTTTTGCGTTGTCGATTTCGATAGTTGGACATTTGTCGAAATCTAAAATTTATCGAAAATATAATTGAATAATTTGAAAGCGATGTTATAATTTGAAAAAAAAAAATAAAATACTAATAGTCCTCCTTCCTAAACTAAATTCTGCCTTTGCCAGAATTTCATCAAAATCTTTTTATTATTAATATTATTATTGAAAGAAAAAGAAAAAAAAAATTAATAATAATCAGTATCGTTACAAGCGATATCGAAAAAGTTTTTTTTTTTTTAATAATTTTGAATTAGAAAATAAAAAGTGCGCGTGAAATAATATGAAATAAAAAAAAGTAAAAAAAAAATAATTTGATGATTTCATTTTTGTACAAAACATAATCGCGTGCTATCTTAAAAAGTAGATGTAAAATTTAAAGTTTAATTTTTTTTCTTTTATTTCCTAGTATTATACTAAGTCTCATTAACTGACATTATTTCTGTGACGACAATCAAAATAAATTAATTAAATAATTAAATGGATTATATAAAATACTTCAATAAGCAAATAATTTGCATAGAATATTTAACGACATTTAATTAAAAAAAATCTCTAATTGCAAATGTATATTTATTTATTTATTTATTTTATAAATACAACTATATTTATAAAATAATATTTTTTTTAATTAAAAAAAAATCAATAAATAAAAAATAATAATTTACATTATTAATATCTTCAAAATAATTTACATTATAAACAGTTACATTATATAAAGACCTAAACTGAAAATGAATTATCATACATCCTTTAAAAATAAATGGTTTGAAAATTAACTTATTTACATTAATAAAAGAAACTGTTTGGAAACTGTAGATATGGTGTCTATATGCATAATATTTAAGTATTTTCTGGTCATGGAAGAATATAAATGGATGGATGGATGGATGGTTGGATTTTACGTCGCACTAGTGCTGCGCAGATGGGCAATTGGCGACAGTCTGGGACACACCCCTAGAGGTAGTCAGGAGACATGTCATCACAATTTTAATCCTCCACGGAAGGAATGGCTCCCCCGCTTTGGTAACCCCCAGAGGTGTAATTTTTTAGGGGAACATGGAGGTCATTGCGGCCACGACAGATTTTACGTGCACCAGCCACCATTAGTGTACACGACGGTCTTTGGCCGACTCGAGTACCGAACCCGCAATCTTCCAATTACGAGGACGGCGGTCTACCGACTGGGCTACCACGGCCCGAGTGAGAAATGGAAGAAAAAGGAAGGACAATTAAACTACAAGAGAGAACCAAGAAAATTGAAGAAAAGACTGCTAAGTAATCCCTCTTAAAAATTCCGTAAAAAGAAGGTTGAAAGAAAAGAAAATGAAAAAGCGGAAGAAGAAGAGCTACCAGGTTCAGCTAAACCTGAAAGTAGGCCTACAAAAGAATCCAAAGGAACGCCTAATCCTGGTGTTAAAAGTAAAAGAAAGGAAAAGTTTAATAAATCTTCAGCAAGTAGCCAAGAATGCATGTCGTCATGGTCTGAAGATGAAACAGAGCAAGGAAAAACCAGCATATTTTGCATTGCACTGTAAGTCGACTGTAACGCTGGTGAAGGTTGTAAACAATGTTCTTGATGCCAAGAATGGGCTCACGAAACGTGTTCTAATGACGAAGAAGAGGACGAGATCTTTTTATGCGACTTTTGTTCTGCTACAGACCTAAATAAAAGGTCTTCATTCCCATTTGTAAATAAAAACATAAAAAACTCTTATTTTAAGTCACTGATTACTGAAGATATTGTTCTTTCAAGCGGAAATTTTGCTTTACAGTTTTCTGTCAAATATCTATGTTTTCAGTTAGTTTTACACGAAATATTAAAAATTGTAATCCCTATACCGTTTTGTCCAACCCAGGTATGCTAATACGGGATGTCTAAGAGTTTGATAAATAATTTTTTTACTATTTCAGAGGCATTAAAATTAGTTAAAAGTATGATTTTTTGTGTGCTTCAATAAATGTTGTAGTTCCAAAAAAAAAAAAAAAAAAAAAAGTGTGGTTATCTTGAAATGAGTGGTTTTTTTTGGGTTTTTTCCGTAGAAAAAAAAAAAAAAAAAAAAAACATGTTTTGTATGTACAACTCCGTACAAATCCCGTTTTGTACAATTCTCCCCTATATAAGGTAAAGCTAGGAGAGTTTGCGCACAATTCAATAAAATGATATAAAGAATCCAAAAGTTAATTTTTTTCTAAACTTTTAATGCAAAACTGTAAACTGATCCTTTTTCTATGTATTTCCATTGCTATTTTGTTGCTCTGTTGTAATTTAAAACAACAATAGTAATAAAACCAACAGAACTATTTTCCGTAATCTCTCCTTATAGGGTAGGAGTGATTGCGCACATAAGTAGGAGAAATTGCGCTTAATTATAACTATAGTTACATTATCAGTAATAAAAAGCATGACTTTTACTGAAAAATAGAACCTTTAAGCAAATCATAGACCTCATTCTTTTAGAATAATACGTTTATGAAACAAATGTAGTTTTAGAAAGCAAAATTCAAATGTTCTAAAAAATAATGCGAGATTCATATAAATCATTCAATTAATAAACAAAAGTTAATTATTGAAATTAAAATTTATCGTTTTTAATCTTTATAATTTGTAAAAGAGTTTTAAAAAGGAAAAATAATTGTTGCCGAAAGACACCCCCCCACACACACACACGCACACTTTTTTTTTTTTTAAGTTTATTTTTATGAAAAAATATTTTTCTTTCTTTCAAAATTTCTGACTTCTTTTCGGCAACAACAATGCGAGTGCCGTTTTCTAAATACGAGACAAATTAAAATACGATTTTTATCCTTATGTATTTTTGTAAATAATTTTAAAGAAAT
Organism: Salticus scenicus; assembly: GCA_963930645.1. Taxonomy (NCBI): domain Eukaryota; kingdom Metazoa; phylum Arthropoda; class Arachnida; order Araneae; family Salticidae; genus Salticus; species Salticus scenicus. The sequence goes on along the minus strand of OZ005661.1, from coordinate 59,374,076 downwards.
TTAATGTAGCTTTTTATATAGAAGACGCAAAATGCACATCCGTATATTTCTGTTTTTATGATGGAATAATTATTGAAACATTACTCTCTTCAATGAACATTTTTTTTTTTTTTTTTTTTTTTTTTTTTTTTAAATTTCGGTTTCGAACATTATACTATCAACACTTTTGGAATTTAAACTTCGCCGTAAAGCACCATGAAAGGTACGTTGCATTACTCTCTTTAATTTGATATTTTATGAATAAAGAATAGCGTTTATTAATTTCGTTTTTACCATTCCTTTTACATCTTTTACATATTCTTTTCCATAACTTAAAGTAATTTTCCCAAGTGTAAATATAGAATTTATTAGCAATTTCTTCATAATTACATTGTATACAAATCTTACGCATTCTTCTTTTTTTTTTTTTTACTTTTTCGAGGGCGGTGATGCCACTACAGCATCACCTAATTTTAATTTTCAACTGCAAAAACTCATCCTGGAAATTTTTTAGCAAAATTTTACTTTTATAACATTGCAGAAAAATGTCGTCAATTTCTTTCCTTTTAATATTGTTCGTGAATTCCGGTGGCAGTGTAATTTAAATGATCCCAATCACCTTGTGCCGCAAAGAGTTAAACATTGGTATTCTTAAAAAAAATAAGTGCTTTATAATTATATCTCTAACTGTACTTCAATTACCAACGATGCTACTTGTTGTGTATCCATTGGCACCATAAGGAGAAGTGGAATACTGGGTATAAGGGGATGCATATTAATATTCTGTGCCAGGTGCAGCAGCAACACCAGTACCAGGTACTCTCATAATTGTAACTGAAAAGAAAAGTAAGAAAACATTAAAGGTTTAGTATAGGACTCCTTTGGTGAAATTTGAAATTTGGCACCGAAGAAACTCGGACGTTTCTCGCAAAGGTCTTTACTAGCACAATTATGATATTCACATTTTAATTTATTAAAAACAATTTACAACAAAAAAGTTACTATATCAATAACATCCTTAAATTACTAATTCAAATTCCTACTTAATTATTATTTTTTTTATCTTTCTTCTTTATTTATTTCATTTTGCACGCGCTCTTTTTATTTCCTAATTCAAAATTATTAAAAAAAAAAAATCTTGAGCTAATTATGGTAGGGATTTTTAGTTCCCCATCATACTATAGGGGAACTTAGGTAATTGTGAAAATTTTCGACCTGGTTTTTTTTTTACTTTTTTACACGTTTCAGGTGTGAGGAATCCGAAAATGACAAAATTTGTATGGTGTCTGTATGTAGGGTGTCTGTTAGTCCGTTAGTGTGTTAGAGTGTTAGTGTGTTAGTCCGTTAGTTTGTTTACACGATATCTCACGAACAAATGATCGCAGAGAGGTCAGTTCTCGGCCTCTGCATTTAATGTTACGCAAAGGTAGATACAAAACATTTATAACTTAGGATGAAGCAACGTTTCATATGTCATCCAATACTGGAAAAAAGATGATACAATATGTTTCATGCGAAAAGCGCTGCAAAGACTCAACTGTGTTGCAAAAGGCAAGTTGACCATCAGGTGTTATGGTATGGGTGGAAATGTCCTCTCAAGGCTTAACAAAACCATTTTTTGTAGAATCAAAGGCTAAAATTGATGCTAAATTCTATCAAAATACAGTTTTGAAACACATGATCAAATTAAATAAACGGCTTTTCCCTCAAGTTAACTTTGATTTTCATCAAGATTCTGCACTAAGTCACACTGCAAAATCAGCTATAAAATGGCTGAAAAAAAAAATAAAATAAATGTTCTTCATCCTGAGAAATGGCTGCCATCATCCCCTGACTGTGCTGCTTAAGATTATGTTTTATGGGTAAATTTAAAAAAACAATTAAGTAGACGTAAAGTAAGAACACTTCAAGGGCTTCAAAAAGCTGTAAAAGAGGAAGTTTGAAAAATAACCCCAAAAATGGTCGAAAAAGCTCTTTTGGCTTGGTCTAAACGTTTACATAAAATGTACTATACTAAAGGAAACCACCTTGAAAATTACATATAATAACGTAATTCAATAAATATTTCTAAAACTCTAAAATTGGTCACACTAATTTTCAATCAACCTGTATGAGTGACTTCTGTAATCGGCTTCATCTAAAATTCAATTTTTGTTAAATTCTGTACTAGTGCTGATATATACCGAACAAAGAAGGAAGAAAATTTTAAAAATTGATCAAAAATAAATAAATAAATAAATAAATAAATAAAAATAAATAAATAAATAAAAATCGAAAATTACTTTTTGAATTCAGGACGATTCCAATGAACATCAAAATATTAAATAATTGATTTCAACTTTTGTAAAATATTTGATATAGTGAAATTCGAATTCGTATATTTTACTAAATTAGAAGATATGGACTGGAGTTTATATTTACAGTAACAGAGGGATTATTATTGAATACATATAAATAACTCATTTGCACGTTAAGTATTAAAAATATTTACAGGAAAAGAAATTTGCAGTCGTTCCCATTAAAAACAAGAAAGAAAAATCATGCAGTACGCGTTGATTACTAACACTTTCCAACTGTAGGCAATTGTTGTATCGAATAACTATTAATATTCTTTGCCTACGTTATCGCACAACAGACAGAAGGACTGAAAAACATACAGATAGACTAATTTGTTTTAAAATTACTCTTAGGCATTTTAGAAAGTGTTAAAAAGGCTCAACGCAAAAGAAAATGCAGCCGTTAGATTATAATTACAGCTTTTAAACTCTCTGAATATTTTACTGTAGCCCTGTAAATCTGAGAGTTAATCATATAATATTCTATACAAAAATTAATTTTAGAATATTAATAATACATGTCAATGTTTTTAAACTTTTTGTAGTAGAAAGTTTTTTAAATATAACTTTTAAAAAATCCTGTCCTAAAACGTAATACATTGGCTTTTTTCTATTGTTGTTGTTGTTGTTGTCCCTGTAAACAAACTAGTAGTACAGGACCTATTAATGGCATTTTAAATAGGGAACATTCGATAAGGAACTTGAGTGTAACATTTTTACAAAATTCTCAAAATATTCACGGATGATAGGAGCCGGAGACAAACAGATAGAAAGGTAGACAATCGGACAGACATATGCACAAATTGAAATCATATTCCCACTAAAATTATAAGAAAGTTTTTAAACGCTCATGTAAACAAAAGTGCAATTCCAGCAAATTTTTATTAATACCTCTTAATGTAACTGATTATTTTTGTGTGGCCCTGTAAATCTAACGCTAACCATACCACATTACATAGAAGGCACACTCTTTTGTGCGTAAGAATAATATATTTCAATTGCATTAAGCTTTGAGGAACATAAAATTATTAAAATTTTGTTTATAAAAATAACTCTCATACAACACAATGCTTTGGAGTACTTTCAAGTGCCCCTGTACACAAACCAGTTAGAAATGTACTCTATTTTACCTAGGAAACATCCGATAGGAAATTGAATAACATATTAAAATTTCATTAAAATTTCTATACATTAAAGGTATTAAAATATGATTTATAGAAACTCCTCTCATAGAACAGAATGCTTTCGAATACTTTTGGGTGTCCCTGTACACAAACCAGAAGAAGTATCCATTCCATTTTTAATAGGCAACATTCGATAGTGAACTTCAATAAAATATATTGGTTTAAAGTAATTCCATAAATATTTACAGGAATTAGAGTGCAGAAAAACAGACAGAGAGACAGACAGACGTACAGAAGAACAGTCAGAAAGATACATAAATTCAAATTATATTCAAACTAAAAAAAATGATAGAACGTGTCAAAAACGCTTAATGTAAACGAAAGTACAATTCTAGCAATTTTTTCTATTAATATCTATTAATATAACTGAATATTTTTGTGTCACCCTGTAAATCTAATGGTAACCATACTATATTATATGCAAAGCATTCTTTTGTGCATACAAAAAACATATTTCAATTTCCTAAAACTTCGTGAAAAGTAAAGTTATTAAAATTTGATTTATAGAAATATCTCACAAAGAACGCAATGCTTTAGAGTACTTTAGAGTGTCCCTGTATATAAAACAGAGTAGGTATGTAATCTATTTCATAAAGAAAATATGCAATAGTGAACTTGAATAACATATTTCAATTTCATTAAAATATGTGTACAGTAAAGGTATGAAAATATGATTTATAGAAATACCTCTCATAGAACATAATGCTTTGAAATACTTTCGGGTGCCCCTGTACCCGAAGTATAAACTCCATTTTCAACAGGAAACATCTGATAGTGAACTGGAACAATATATTTCAATTTCATTAAAATATGTGTACAGTAATAGTATGAAAATACGATTTATAGAAATACCTCTCAAAGAACACAATGCTTTGAACTACTTTCGGGTGTTCCTGTATACAAACTAGTAAAGGTATAAACTCCATTTACAAAAGGGAGCATCCGAGAGTGAACTTGAATAACATATATCAGTTTCAAGAAATTCCAGAAATATTTACGGGAAGTAGAGCGCTGAGAGACAGACCGACGGACAGACAGACAGACAGACAGACCGAAGTCATTAACACTTTTCAACCTTGTTGGGAAGTGTTAAAAATTTTATAAAGTGTTAAAAACGCTTAATGTAAACGAAAGTACACTTTTAGAAAATATTTATTAATAGCTCTTTATATTACTGAATATTTTTGTGTCACCCTATAAATCTAATGCTAATCATGCTATATTCTATGCAAAGCATTTTCTTTTCAGCTTATAAATAACACATTTCAATTTCATAAATCTTCGTGCAAAGCAAAATTATTAAAATTTACTTTTCAGAAATATCTCCATAAAACGCAATGCTTTGGAATACTTTTGTATGTCCCTGTACACAAATCATTGGTGGTATTTGCTCCATTTTATACAGGAAACATTTTATAATGGACTTGGATAACATATTTCAATTTCATTAAGATTTGTGTACAGTAAGGGTATGGAAATATGGTTTATAGAAATGCCTCTCATAGAACACAATGAATTGAAATATTTTAGGGGGTCCCTGTACACAAACTATTAGAGGTATAACTCCATATTCAACAGAAAACATCCGATAGTGATCTTCTATAACATATTTCAATTTCATTAAGATTTTTGTACAGTAAGGGTATGAAAATATGGTTTATAGAAATACCTCTCAAAGAACACAATGCTTTGAACTACTTTCAGGTGTTCCTGTATACAAACTAGTAAAGGTATAAACTCCATTTACAAAAGGGAGCATCCGAGAGTGAACTTGAATAACATATATCAGTTTCAAGAAATTCCAGAAATATTTACGGGAAGTAGAGCGCGGAGAGACAGACCGACGGACAGACAGACAGACAGACAGACCGAAGTCATTAACACTTTTCAACCTTGTTGGGAAGTGTTAAAAATGTTAGAAAGTGTTAAAAACGCTTAATGTAAACGAAAGTACACTTTTAGAAAATATTTATTAATAGCTCTTTATATAACTGAATATTTTTGTGTCACCTTGTAAAACTAATGCTAATCATGCTATATTCTATGCAAAGCATTTACTTTTGTGCTTATGAATAACACATTTCAATTTCATAAATCTTCGTGCAAAGTAAAGTTATTAAAATTTACTTTTCAGAAATATCTCCATAAAACGCAATGCTTTGGAATACTTTTGTGTGTCCCTGTACACAAATCATTGGTGGTATTTGCTCCATTTTATACAGGAAACTTTTTATATTGGACTTGAATAACATATTTCAATTTCATTAAGATTTGTGTACAGTAAGGGTATGGAAATATGGTTTATAGAAATGCCTCTCATAGAACACAAGGCTTTGAAATATTTTAGGGGGTCCCTGTACACAAACTATTAGAGGTATAACTCCATATTCAACAGGAAACATCCGATAGTGAACTTGTATAGCATATTTCAATTTCATTAAGATTTTTGTACAGTAAGGGTATGGAAATATGGTTTATAGAAATGCCTCTCATAGAACACAACGCTTTGAAATATTTTCGGGGATCCCTGCACACAAACCAGTAGAGGTATAAACTCCAATTTGAATAGGGAACATCCGATAGTGGACTTGAATAACATATATCAGTTTCAAGAAATTCCATATATATTTACAAGAGTTAGAGCACGGACAGACAGACAGACAGAAAAACCCAAATCATAAACACTTTTCAACCTTGTTGGAAAGTATTAAAAAAAGTATTCGAGTCTATCATGAAATTAAATGTGACTTCTTAGTATGGCTTCCTCTGATTTATATCTATAGATTTACTTTTTATTTTTGAAATAGTGCTAATATCTATGGAACAGAAAACCTACAAAACATTAAAAATCGATCAAAAAAAAAAAAAAAAAAATGCATAAAATAATGTTAGATATTTGGTTTCAGTTCGATAATAATGACCACCAAAGTACAATTGACTTGTTGAAAAACAAAAACAAAAAACAGTAAAACTGTATCAAATCACAATTTTATACTTTTACTAACTTAAAAGAAGTGCATTGTAATTTATATTTACAGCAGCAGAAGGATTATTATCGAAAATATTATAAATAGCTCATTTTTGCGTTAAATATTGAAAATATACATGATAAAAGAAATTTGCACTGATGAGTCTGCACTCTCACTTGAGTGTGTAATAAATGTTCATGTGTGAGAACTTCACTGAAAAACACCAAATTTTAAAACACATTTCATTCAAAAATACCAACTAAGCAATTTCCCTATCAGATGTGTAAACTTGTATGTAGTGTGAAAGCAGGTGTATACGCTTTCCTCTTGCCTACTTTTATCTTCACCTGATGAAGAATTGTGTATGGTTATTATGATCCAAAACACCTGTTGTGTTTTTTAAATGATGACATTCATTGAGAAAGTTACTATATTTTGTGGTAATTTTACAGTCATAATAATCATTTTTATGCAACTGAAATTCCTCAACAATTTAACCCCCCCCCCCCCTCCAAACCCACCTTTTTTTTTTTTTTTTTTGTTAAATTAACCAACACTCTATTTATGTTTTTCAGTAATACGCTAAAAATCATTTTATTATTTAAATTAATAAATCAAATTAAGTCAATTTATAAAATTAATTATTCACTAATATAACGTTATTTTAAACAGAGCTGAAATCATTAATATATTTGTTAAAAATTAATTACTAACAGGATAGATAAATATAATGCCTTTCTATAAAGCTTACTTAATATTAAATTAAACATTTTCTATTCTTTCAGATAATCCTTATGAAGCAATTTGTCAGTTTAAAGGGACGTAAACAGTCTGTACACGTATGAACATGCACTCATGTAGGGTTAATATGGCTTGAATTTATTTTACAATTTTCTGGGCTTATTATTAAAACGAACTTAGTTCAATGCATCTGATGCAAAATTTTATGAAATTCGCACACTTCAGCATTGTTTATTGTTAGTTAAGGATTTTAGTATTCATGAGATGTGTTTGAAGTGCTTTACTACAGTATCAAAAGTTTAATGATGGGAATCGTAAAATTTTAAGAATAATTTTGTTAAACCACTTTAGAAGATCTTTAAATCCATATGCACAAAACCCACTTTATTTCTGAGTTTGAATACTGAAAATTATTGATAGTTTGATGGAATACTTATTAAATGCTAAAAATAATAATTGGAAAATTGTTTCATAATTTGGTATCCAAATGCATAATTATTATTTACGTTCTTTAAAGTAGCGATTGATTAATGAATGTTTTAACCTATCGGAAAAATTATTAAAAATTAATTCCTTCTTAGGGATTAATTCTGTACTGATAAGTATAAAGGATTTTTGTCCATTTTCTCTATTTTTCAGGAGACGAAAAATAAAGTTAAACTAACTAAAAACTAATCAGAAGAATCGAATAGGAAAAAGGGATTAGGTTGATTTATACCCTTTATATCATTCAGTGATTGTCAATCTTCATTCAATAAAGGGAAAAAATTGAATTAAATATTTTATACTAAAGATTAATACTAAATTTCTAACTTGAACCTTTTTTTGGATTTTCTCAAAGACTAAATGACATGGATTTAAATCATTTATACCAATCGATTGAGAATTTTTTTCTGAGTCTGACTATGTACTTAACTCAAAATTGACATTTTTGGACAAATCCTTTATACTTATCACCACAGAATTATTTCTCAAAAATTACAGAACAAAATTGTTATTGTATGTAAATAGAAATGATTTTTACAATGTAAAATAATTAACATGGATTCCAGATATAAAGTGAATACAGTGTCGTCAAATAATGTCGGATTTAATTAATTAAATGTTAATCATGGGCACAAAGGGTATCCGAATCAAATATCCTTCGACTAAAAGATATATAAGCGATATGTTGAGCATATTATGGAAAAATGGCTGCTGAGTTCTTAGAATTTTGATGACATTTCTGGTTTTACTTTGTGCTTAGTGAACTTCTATATGCGTCTCGCACACGCACAGTGCTGTGAAACGAAATCATTGCGCTACGGTAGGAAACGGGATTTGACTTGCAAGCACAGTTCCGTAATAAAAGTACAAAAATTGTTTCGAACAATTTATAAAATAAGTTCACCCGATTCTAAGAGTATCAAAAAAGTGTGAAGAATTTTCTTCAAATTGGAAGCGAACAGAAAGCATATGCAGAAAGGGCACTAGAAGTGATCGTGGGAGTGCACTGATTTCTTTACTTAACTTTTTCTTTTTTTTTTTCTAAAACGATTTTGATTCCTGTAATTTAATTATAATATTTCTTATAATTTTTAACACTGTTCAACTCCGACAAGAGGGTAGACTCGATTCATTGTATGTACGAAGTGTGGTTCTGATGTTTTATCGAAGAATTACGCATGCGCAAACACGAACTGCCAACATCTGTGTACTATGAATTGTTCTTTTTCGAATGTGACGTCCTATGTGTATCTAAATAAACTAAGCTGGCCATAACCTCTGTTTGTATAAGAGAAGTTATTTTATTTCGCAAGAGACTCAAAAAGATTTTTTGTTCCGTCTGCATGATTGTTTGTCTGTCTGTCGAGCGATAGCTGCCGCAAATATCTCGCTTTTCACTTGCAATTTGGTATACATGTTCACGAGACCAACATAATTAGCTGTATAATTTTAGGTGTGTATTCCATTTGTAGTTCGTATACAGGGACACGCCAAAATTTATCTTATCATTACGACCTATGGAAGGAATTTGTATGTACCGCGATAGGGATCGCAAAAATCCCGCTTTTGACTTGCAATTTGGTACACATATTTATGAGCCTCCCAGAATTAGTTGTGTAATTTTCGTTGTGTATTCCACTTGTAGTTCGTGTACAGGGACATGCCAATTTTTTTCTTATCATTACGGCTTAAGGGCAAAATTTGTAAGTGCCACAATAACGGTCGTAAAAATTCTTCGATTGACTTGCAAATTGGCACAAACATTCGGACTTTGTTTAGAAATAGCTGTATAAATTTTTATGTCTTATTTCTTTTATGAAGCTCCTCTTTTTCTTTTTTCACTATGATTGTTTCCTCTGTAAACACGTACTCTTGTCTTTTTGCTATAAAAAATATTGTAAACCCTTGAAGTCTATTGTTTCCTGCTATACCATTGTCTTGCTAAACACATTCTTGTATTTAATCAGTCCATTTAGGCGATTCCCCTGGCGTTACACATATTTATATGTGTTACACAAAATTTGTATGTGCCACAATAACGGTCGCAAAAATCCTTCGATTGACTTGCAAATTGGCACATACATTTGGACTTTGTTTAGAAATATCTGTATAGTTTTTTTATGTCTATATTGTTTATGAATTGTACACAGGGTAACGCCAAAATTCTTATAAATACAGCATAGGGGGTAAATTTCTCTAAAACTCACTTTAATATCATAGCATTGCAATCAACAAAATGAAATTAGCATATAGGTTGATTATTATTAAAGTTACGATTTCAAAACGCCCTAATTATAAAACTGCCCATCAGAGTGATTTGATATTTTACCAGAGAAGTCATGAGCTAATGAAATTCAGTTTGACATAAGAAAAAAAAAATAGTTCCAAAATGTGCCGTTAATTATCCGTAAAGTATTTCTTTGATGAAGCTCCTCTTTTTCTTTTTTCACTATGATTGTTTCCGCTGTAAACACGTACTCTTGTCTTTTTACTAAAAACATATTGTAAACCCTTGAAGTCTATTGTTTCCTGCTATTCCATTGTGTTGCTAAACCCATTCCTGTGTTTAATCAGTCCATTTAGGCGTTTCCCCTGATGTTACCCTGACTGAGCCATCTATAGGAACATGTTGGAACTACTTTTTTCCTCACCCAAACAAATTTACATTGCCACACGATAGCTCTAGTAAAATATCAAATCCCTCTGATGGGTAGTTTCAAAATTATAGAGTTTTGAAATAGTGACTTTATTTTTAATCATCCTGTACATAAGTGAGATACTTAAACTTATGTTTTCTGCAGAAACCATGTGCTCTTAGGCTTCCTAATTAATGTACAGGAACTTACAAATGTATTCTGACAATCTCACGTAATCACCAAATTACGTCAATTTTCGAACAAATATTCATAAAAAACGTAGAATAAACTGAATAGTTTTTACTTATATGTACAATGTTTATGGTTCGTTTACAGAGACACACAAAAGAATTTCCTGACATTAGCACCTATGGACAATTTTTTTTATTTAAGTGCACTTAAATTAGTTTATGCTATATTGAACATAATGGAATTAACATTCATTGTAAAGATGCTTAAAAGCATGTTTACTCTGAAAAAATGGTATGTATAGACTAAATATTTATTTATTTATTTATTTATTTATTTATTATTTTTTATTGGACGAAACAAAATAGTTCCGATATCGTACTGTAATCATTCAAATTATGTCAAATTAGGTTGAAAAAATGAGTTATATTTAATTATGTGTGTTCTTATTATTGACGTATATAATAACCGTAGCTCCTTTTCTGGGATACATAAAAGAATTTCGTAATATTACTGTCTAAAGTCGGTATTTCTTAAAAGTGTATTTTAACATAGTTATACCCCATTATATATAATGGAATTTTATTAGAATTTTAAAACATATATTTCAGTGGAAAAGTGTGGGCACAGAATTTTAAATTTGTTTAGAGGGTTACACAAAATAATTCCGATATGCTATGTAATGTTTTGACCTGTTAAATATGGAAGAAAGTTTAAAAAAAAAAAAAAAAAAAAAAAAAAAAAAAAAACTAATAAGCCTATCTAAATAAAAAGTTTGATATTATTAGTAATATTAAATTTGAATAAATAAATAAAAGAATCAATCATTTAAATGTGGATAAATAAGTCTTTTATAAATTATTATTCAAATTTTAAATTACATATTTATAGTAAATATTCAGAGAGTTCTACTCTGTAGTAGAAAATCCTGTGATAAAAATTTGTGTAAAATAAAGTATAACTATTTTTTTCCCCTTTGGAATTCTGTCTCTTCTTTGCTTTTATATCTTAAGAAAGTAGATGCTTGAAAGAAACAACTTTTAAATGAAAAGAGTTATTTAACCGTGTTGATATTAAATAGAAATCTGGAATCTGAACAAAAGAAACCTGAAATTTATTTTTGAACTTTCTAAAGAAGTTTTTTTCTTAGACACACTTCAAATTTTACATTTAACGTTGGAGAATTTCTTACATGATTTTTTTTTTTTTTTAATGTTCTCGTACAAACTTTAATATTTTGAATCAATTATGTACACAATATAAGAGTTTTTAGTTCTTTAATCAAATTAACCACGAGCTATTTATAAATTTAAATTTATTTTAAACGTTAATTGGATATATACACTACTTTTCCATACAGAATACAGATACTACCTTTCGACCAGACATTTTCGATTTTAGACATTTTGTGAAATAACTCTGTGAGGTTTACGTTGATGCAAACTTCATCTTAATTAATTACTTAGATAACTAAATGGATAAGTAAAGAGAGCACGAGACTTGAATATAACATAAAATAAGACTTATATTTGAACAGGTTAATGGGAGGGCGGTCTGGCACTTGAGATAGCTCAGTCAGCGTATTTAATTTATCAAAATATATGTATGAGAAATTGAATTAGATAATTTTAAATATCTCACCCCAACAAACAGTCGAAGGTGTAGAGACAGATGCACTCGTTAAATCCGCTACTGTGACTTCACTGTGGATTAGAGGATTCCCTGCTGAACCAACTTTACCTTTACGAATGCTAGTAGGTACGCGTACCAACACTCATCACTACTTAATCGTCACACAACTAAATCTCCACTACGTAACACCTCAATACTCGCCAAAATAATACTATTCGCAATCTACACCACAATCTCCTACAGTATACAACACAATCTACTCCACCATCCACCTTAATCTACTAAAACCATCTCCATCTTATACTTCTTCCTACTAACCTCCTTTTCCTTCATTTCAATCCATACTTTTAAAATCACTTCATGTTCATCTAACTCTCAGAACCTAAATCTTTCGTTGCAGCACCATGCCGACACGAAACTAATCCGACCTCAAATTTCACTGAGTCACTGGCATCGAAGCGGTTTTAACCGTCCCAACTTTATACTTTGCTGGATCCAGCTTAATTTCACACAAACTGTGGTGACGTTCTGTCGTCTCAACCTCACAACCCAAAAAATACTTAACGAGTCATCTTGAAATTTGAGGAGAGTAAAGAATATGTTACACCTCATACATTTCAGTAGAAGTTTCCCCGAAAGCAAAAGGTGCACTGTAAAAAAATGTTGTAATTTTTCCTGCACTTTCTCTTGTATATTTTCAAGCATTGTCGCTTTTTTAATAAATTCAAGCACTAAATGCTGTTAAAATCGATTTCCTGTGGACTTTAGATGCGAACATCTGCGCTGAAACATAAAATATGTGTCTCTGAACGTAGATGCAGATGAACGATGAATGAACGAAGAGAAGATCATGGAACGAGCAATGATGTCCGTTCATCAAAAAGGTTAGCTATTAACTTTTTTATTAATATTTTGTATTGATTAATGGTACTTTTACGTTTGCGGGGCGCAAACGAAAAATCGCCAATTCAATATTATCGCTAATTTATATTATTGCTATTTATATTATTATTGCTATTTATATTCAAATCGCATATTGCATTCTTTGCAAATAAACCTTTTTCTTGAAAAAAATAGATTGCATCTTCTTCAGTTGTGGGCAAATCCCAAATTTTCATCATTTTTGTAAAACAAAAATTCAGGTAGAAGAAAGAATGTTAATATATTTTACTTAGAAAACAAAAATGTTCTAATATGTTCTAATGTTCTAAAATGTTCTACTGTTAATAATTGGCGATTTTTCGTTTGCGCTCCGCAAACGGAAAAGTACCTGATTAATTAATATTTCGTTAAAACGCATTAGTTGTAAACATATTGCAGCATGCTACCTAAATCACCTAAGCTAAATCGTGTGCCAATATCCTAGCACTATATTTCAGTGCTGTAAGTAATGCTCGAATCTGTTGATGACACCTATCACTTTTGTCTTAACGATTTACAATTAATTTTTAGAAAACCAAATTTCTTGTTAATCATTCAGTATAGTCCTTTTAAAGGTTTTTCATAAAATTACATTTCTCGAGTTATATGTTGGTCAAGCATTTTTTTTAGATTAAAAGATTTATATTAAAGTCTAAAAGTTGCACTCATGTCATTCAGCAAAAAAAATTCATTATTTATCATAATATATTCAATATTTACATGATTACACATTAATTTTTTAAAAAGAAAATTTTCTTAACTTCAAATTAAAATGTATTCACTTTGACATAAAGTCTTGATAAATTATATAAGTATAAAAACATATTCCTTAGATAACTCTCTCTCTCTCTCTCTCTTTTTTTTTTTAATTACTAACAGCAAAAAATGTTTGCATGACAGTATGATGCATATACTTTATTTTAAAAATTAAAATAGGTATACTTCCGGGACAGAATAAGAACAAAAATTGGGACCGCTTTAACGGCCCTCTTCACTTACAGTCGCTGGAAGCCCGAGCCAATGTTATTCTATGGGGAAATTTTCTTTACAAATAACTTATTAACTAATACATATTCTTAAATTCTGTTTTCACATTCAGAAAATTCCCAACTGGTAAATGACGGACGTTTTTTTTAAAAATGTATTTTTTTAATTTTTAATATTTTATTTTGAACTTGCAAAATGAGAAAATTTCACATATTAAAAATTCGTATTTTGCAGCTTTAAAATGAAATATAAAAAATTAAAAAAATAATTTTTTAAAAAAAGGTCCGTCAATTTAACAGCTGGAAATTTTCAGAATGTGAAAACAGAATTTAAAAATATTTATTAGTTAATAAGTTATTTGTAAAGAAAAATTTCCCATAGAATAACATTAGCTTCGGCTTCCGGCGGCGGTGAGTGAAGAGGGCCCTTAAGGCCCCTTGTCATATTCTATCTCATATTACACTTAATTTGTGCAGAGATTCTTAGAGCTTATTTTGAAAGTTTTATTTGATCATTTAAAACGGAAATCTAATTTTGCATTCTATATTTTGTTTCATTTTAAGGATTTTAATCCCAATTTAAACAGAGGTAGAAATATAACAAATTTTAAATAAATAATTTAAATTAGGATAAAAATTCTTTTGTTTCAGTATAGCTTATATATATATATATATATATATATATATATATATATATATATATATATATATCCACACGAAAACATTAGCTTAGTGTAGTGCAGATTATAAATTAAATATGTCAAAACGGAAATGATTAATTCCAACACATGCTCGAACTAATACAAAGCCTCTGAACCAAAATTCGCGCCTCCACTTACGTCAGCAACCGAGGTCCCAAATGATCTTTCCAACACCTGCTCCACCAATTTAAAATTCCAGTATATCTCGTGTTCACTTGCATGGACAATGGAGAATTTTCCTGAACCATTTCAACATTCTTTAGATAATTATTATAATTGGAATTTATTTGCAATAAGGTAAGTGTTTAATTTCGATAATTCTTAAATACATGTGTGTATTTACTTATATATGTTTGTTTAAACTATTTTAAAATCTCATTTAATTCAATTAGGAAGTTTTTCATAATGCGTAAGATAGTAATAATTTAACATGTGTTGATAACTAGCCCATGACTCTTTTTATACTGCTTATTTTATTCAAGATTTAAGATTTGTCTTTATTGTCTATTGTCTCTATAGTCTTTGTCTATTTATTGTCTTTAATGGTTATTTCTGCACATACTGTTTCCATTTCATCTACCTTTTAGTTTGTTATCTTTCCCATATTGTTAAAAAAATATTAGTAAACAAGACGAAAATAAAATTAACAATACGATTTCTTTTAATGAAAGTGAAACAAGTAAAATTACGAGATTAAAATTTAATAATAAGTAATAGTATTTCAAAGTATATTCTGGTTACTAACTTATTTGTTTGCTTTTAAAACTTCTTATTAATTTTTAATAAGTGATGAAATACCTGAAAATTACTTTCTATTAATTTAATAGAAAATATTTTATTCGTAATTTAAGAATTTTTACTATTAGGCATAATTTTGACTTGGTGTTTAAATTTATATGACAAACGTAAATGCAAACCAAATTATTAAATATTCATTTTTCGAATGGACATGAAATTATAGTCATAATAATATTCTTTTGAATAACCTACGTAACTGAGTAAGTTATATGTTGACTTTGTTATAGTTCATATGTAGTATAATTTCATTGTCTTTTTTTTTAGTGAGTTATATTATTAGTGAGAGTTAAAAATAATGTGACTAGAGCAAAATATAAACACAATTATTCAGCATTTCTTTGTGAATTGCCAAGAATATCTATCTATCTATCTATATATATTTATTTTTTTCGCATTTATGTTATCATTTATATGTTAAAATGTTAGCCCATGTGCAATATAATTTTATAATTTGCATTTATTTCTTAATTTGATATAGTTTTTTTAATCATTTAATAATTAAATTGATGAGACTCCTTTACATATTTTCTAACTCTGAACAAAATTATCTTGCATGTATATAATTTATAAGCCACGATTATTTAAGGCCTTTCAACTGATTTATTTAAAAGTTCTTAACATTTTCCATCAAACTGTATGACTTCTGTTCAGTGGCGGATCCAGAACTTAACTTTTTTTTTTTTTTTTTTTTTTTTTTTTTTGGGGGGGGGGAGGGGGCTAAGACTTTTCAAAATGTTATTCTAGACCAATAAAAAAAATTACAATTGCAATATTCAATTCTGAATGTCAATGTTTTTTTACTGGGGGGAAATCCGCCACTGCTTCTGTTTGACTATCTGTCTTACCGCGCTGAAACTCTCGTAAATATTCATGTAATTTCTTGTCATTGACATATGTTTGAAATATATATATATATATTGCACAGATATAATAAAATTGACATTTTTTTTATTCCTATGTATAAAAAAAAAAGAAGGTTTCTATAAAATAGGATATGATTAGCATAGACTTTTTAAGCGAATAATTCCATGATACAATTATCGTTTTACAACAGAAAATTTAAATTTTATTTTTAAACACTTGTTTTAAAAGTTCTAATTTAACTTTTTGATGCATTTGTTTAAATGATCAAAAATTTTTTAGACCTTATGACAATTCAGAAAATCTAAAAAACTTTTTTTTTTTTTTTTTTTTTTTTTTACTTTAATTATTCTTTTTTACTATTTAAATAGCTTCTTTTCAGATAAAATCCTTTGGTTAATTTTTTTAAGACAACACTTTAATTCATAATTTTCATTTACAAATTTATCTTGATTTCTAAAATAAATTAGAAATATTATGACAAAACTTATTAATAATTATAAGAGCAATTTATTCTGATATTACGGTAAATGTGAACCTTAATACGTTTTTAGATTGTTACTATACAACTGTTAAATGTGCAAATTAAAATTTCATTTATATATTTCCAAAACCTAAAAAGTAATATATAATGATTCTGGTTGTCAAGAAACTGATGTCATGCTGTATTAAAAACATTTTAATGGATTACATATTAATTGTTATCTTATTGTCATCATTAAACAAAAGGGTGAAATATATGACTAAAAGTTTGTAATTTTAAAATTTAAATATCACTGAAAATATTGTGTAGAGTAAGTCTTAATAAAATATTCTAAGGAATATATTAATGGAAATTCATTAAAGAAGAAATAATGAATTGAAATAAGAACATTCAAGCTTATAAATAATATATCACAGTGCACATTATGCAATTTCATTTTTTGTGGAATAAATAATAAAAAAAAAAATGCTTTGAATAAATATTTGAAGTAAGAAATAAGAAGAACTACAGCGAAGACTAAACTGTAATAAATAATGTAATATTTTTAGGAGTACTTCAACAAAGAAAATATAGATGACTTATAAATTAAGCAGGAATTATTTCTGCTTTTTTCTATGCATGAATAATAATCAAATTTATAAAAAAAGAGTTTATTGAAAAACTAGAAAATATATTCGAAAATCAGTAGATTTTTTTTTTTCTTTTCTTTTTTTTTTTTTTAGATGAATATTTTATTAAAAATTCGAATGCACAAACGTGAATAAAGAATATTTAAACGTCAATATAGTAGTATAGTTCTTTTTGTAAAGAAAAAATGCATGATTTTTTTTTTTTATTTATTTATTTTATTAATTTAAAAACAAATTATCAATGAAACTTTAGTGAAGAGTGAATTGTGATAAAATGTACTAGGGATAGCTTCAATTAAAGAATCATGAATATAAGAAATTTGAATTGAAACAAAAACAACCAAGTTAATATGTAAAACAGTAGTGAGTTTATTGTATATTCTACTATAAACTTAATTTTCATTTAAACTTAAAAGTATTTCATGTAAAATATAAATGTTTACAAGTGAACAATGATATTTGCTATATTTTCACACAAATTAAAAAAATAATAACCACCATTCATAAAAATAAATAATAAAATATTCTAACAATTTTTCTGAACGTTTAAAAATACAAATTATTTTCAGCAAAATAATTAAAAAAAAAAAAAAAAAAAAAAAAAAAAAAAATGTTAAATGAACCAGATATTTCTTTTAAGATATTCATAAATTGCTTAAATTTGGACTTTTACAAATCATGTAATGTTTTAATTGTTTATTTATCATTTACTTCTTCCTCCTCAATATTGAATAACATAAAGATTTTCTTAGTGTAAGTAAAGATATCTAGGATGACATTTAATTTTTAAAATGGTTTTATTTTTTATTTTAGCCATATGTTTTAAGAATCTTAAATGCTTTTAAAAATTTATTTTAAAATATTTAATAGTAATATTTGAAATCCTTTTAAATAAATTCCTAAAAATAGGTAGAAAATAATTCAAGCATATACATTTATTTTAAAAAGGCACAATATAAACGAAAATTTCAAAATGTGTTTTACAAATGCCACGCATTTAATTTGAAGGTCCAATTATTTTAATCACATTGCAAAAGTTCTTTTTTGTGAAAAACCCCTTATGAACTCACAAATCTTAGTAAATAATAATTAAAAAAAAAAAAAATAAATAAAGGTAAAGTTACAAGCCTATAAGAGGTTTTTCACACACACACACACACACACAAAAAAAAAAAAAAAAAAAAAAAAAAAACTTTTGAAACGTGGTTGAAGTAATTGGATCTTCAAATTAAATACGTGGTATAAAAACCCTTCATGAAATTTCACCTCTGGAAAATACTTAAAATCTAGCTCATTCTTTTGCCAAAAATTTGCTTAATTTTTAATCCATTCAAATGATCTTTTGATAAAAGTTGCTCAATATATCGAGCTTTCAACGTATGTAGTAAAAATTTTTCATCTTTCGAGCTTGCGCAATAAAATGATATTTTCTAAAAATGCTTATACCTCAACGAGTATTACACGTGTGAATTGGATTTCATGTTTCATAATAATGTTTCTCTAATGTTTTGTCAATTTTTCTATAAGTTTTTATGGAAATCCGTTGTTATTACAAGCAAAAGACTTGCCAAAAAAAAAAAAAAAAAAAAACAGTAATTTTTTGGGAGAAAAAAATTTATATCCGCCTAAAGTATGCGCAATTTCCGCACCAAAAAATACATATTGTACATAGTATGTGCAATAATGTGTTAAAATTAAAAATCATTTGTAGTTTTTTATGGTACAGAGTGAATCAAAGTATTTCGCTCTTCTTCAGTATGTGATTGATCCCCTAATTCCCCCTCTCGAATAAATCGATTGTAGAAACAATGAACTTTTAAATGTTCTTTGCATATATAAAGTTTCAGACTTCGTCAGGTTTTTTTTTTTTTTTTTTTTTTAATCGAGAAAATGTAAAACAAAAACAAAAACAAAAAATATATATATATATATATATATAATTTAATCACCCACTGTAGTGATTATTCTTAGAAAATGTCTCATCTTTGTTGTATTTAGGTTCATACTACCAACAACGAATAAACAGAATCGAGGTTCTCTTACTGTTAATCTCTTTAACTTAAAAAATATTCGCGATTTCATTGAAGGAACGCATTTTTGATCTAAAGCTGAAAAAATCACATTCTCAGAGTGTATTGCTACTAATGATTTTCCATTCAAAAACGTGCGAAAGTTTGAAAAACATGCAAAAATTTTTATTGATTAACAGCAAAACAACAGCATATATTAGCAATTAAACGTAAATTTCGTGAAAGAAGAATAAAATTTCATTATGAAGTTGAAAAGTTGACGCATATTTTGCGAAATACCTTTGAAGAACTGCTAAAATTATCAGTTACGCAAAGAAGTAATTGCACATTTCGCTAGTTATTTGCGTGTTTAAACATAAATTTTAGCGACGAAATGATTCAATTTTTTAACACTAAGTTGCGAATTTATCGCGTATTTCGGTAATTAGCTTTGAAAAAAGGGTGAACTTTATCTTTTGGCGGAAACTTATTTTGGAATTATTTGCATTATTAACTTACGTAGAATCTGAAAACCCCTTTATTAAATTTTAACTCTGAAAAATATTTAAAATCTACCTCGTTCTTTTGCCGATAATTTGCTTACTTTTCACTGTATTCTTATGAAATTTTGACATAAGTTGCGCAATATATGTAGCTTTTAATCTATTTTATAATAATATTAATAATAAATTCTACCTCTTGCGTAGTATGCGCATTAAAAAAAAAAAAAACTCATATTTTAGCGAATATTACACGTGACAATTTTATGTTTCAGAATAATGTTTCTTTAAGAATTTGTCATTTTTTCTGCAACTTTTGTAAAATTTTGTAGAAATACATTCTTGTTATTAAGTTTTTGGCAAGTTTTTTGTTTATAATTTTTGAAAATAAAAAATTATACCTGTCTAAATAATTGTGCTATTCCCACAAAAAAAAAAAAAAAAAAAAAATAATAATAATAAATGTATCGTTATTTATTGCTTTTGTTCGACGTGAATGTTTATAATACTTTGGGACATCTGCTTTCCTACAATCACTTTCAGTTCACACGATCAGCAGCAAATTATCTTTCTACAGTTGCAATTTTCGCGCTTTGTTATTGTTTATTTGTTCTAGAGAAGACCTTAAAGAATATTATTATTCTGCCTTTATGGAATCCGTTTCCTGAAGGTGTTTATTTTACATTACTTTTTACTTTCTTCTGTATTCAATATAAGAAAGTATTGGAATCGTAAAAAAATTAAGCTTACATTTTTTGATGGATTTACACGTTTTGCGGATTCCAGAACACAATTTGACTAGATATTTTTAGAAAATATGTGTCTGTCTGTGGAAAAAAAAAATGTTGTGGCAACTGTATCTCAGTGCCGATAACTACATATAAATTTATATGCTGATGTACCTTGACCTAAATTAGTGCATATCAACTTTTGGTGTCAATTTCTCAACAAATGGCGCTGCTGGATTTTCACAATTTCAGGAAAGTCTATATCTCAGGAACTACTACACGATTTTACATATACATTTAGATGCAGATACACTTGATACACTTTGACATAAGTTAGTGCCTACTAACTTTTGTGTCAATTTCTCAACAGGTGGTGCTGTTATACGTCGACTTTCGCATTTTCAAGGAAGGCTATATCTCAGGTTCTGCTGTGTATTATCAAACAAAACTTGACATGCATCAGTGTAGCCATTATATGACATTACGCTGATTCAGTTTGGATGCATATCAGCCTATAAGTGGCGCTGCTACACTGCAAATTTCCCCGAGAACGGAATGTGGCTACATCTCAACATCTAAGGCATATAACTGTACGAAACCCAATGTATGAGGTAACCAATATGAAGACGCATTTTTTAAGACTTTATTTATAGAGAATTAAACTGTCTTTCTTTTCTTATATTTAGTGTTAGATTTTATAAAATGAAAATCATTCATTATGGTAGATAAATTAAATAAATAATATTTTTAAGAAAATATTTTTTTCTGAGCGAATTCCTATGGCGAAATATAGAAGAAATTTTGAGGTGGTCACAGCATACTATCTTTAAATGAAATCACAACAAGTATTTCTTCTATATTTGCTGTATATATACAAGTATAAATGGAGGAAAATTCCAAAATTCCGTTCACATAAAAGCGAGGATTGAATTTCATTAAAAGTAGAGGTATATCTATCTATATATATATATATAAGCTAGCATAATGTGCCCACCACAAGACTTTCTTCTATATTTTCTAATACAGATTCGCTCAGTACAGATAATTTATTAAAGCTATTATTTATTAAAATTCCCTACTATAGTGAATGCAGGCGATTTTCATCTTAGAGAAAAAATATACTAAAAGTACAAAGAAAGACAGTTTTATTCTCTACAAATTATATATTAAAAAAATGCGTTTTGATAATGGTTATTGAGGTTATACTGTATCAATACAAAAACCCTTAACGGGTTAAAAGTTTGTGACGCAGCTACTTTATGGCTATAAGAATTTTTGAAATATGGGTCTTAAAAGTAATGATATCAAATTTTATGTGACGCTTTGCTGTTAATTAAAATGCACATAATTTTCTTTTATTTGATCATTTTCTTTTTTCTTCTATTTATAACTACAATGCACACATAATATTTTTTACTTCAACATAGGCAGGTAATAAAATATACTCACTGATGCTTTTTCATTCACATTTCAAATTCAAAATAAAGGTTTTAAAAAGAATGATATCAAAATTCCAGTGACGCCTCGATGTCACTTTAAAAGATTTGTTTTTAGATTGCATTAAAATTACTTTTGTTTTGTCGAATAAATTATATTTACACATTCAGACAATGCTTTTAATTTTCAAATATACTGTCAAATAATCACACTTTCACAGAGTTTGCATTTCAAATTTAAATTATTTTTTTCAATAAATTGAATTGTCTTTTGCGTCACGCTATCCAAAGCTGCAACTAAAATTTGTGCATATGTTTTCTTTACATCACACTATCTCTTTGCACATATTTTCAGATAGTTGGATACTATGATACAAAGTAACATTTACATAAATTTTACTTACAGTTTTGGATAGCGTGACGCAAAAGACAATTCAATTTATTGAAAAAAATAATTTAAATTTGAAATGCAAACTCTGTGAAAGTGTGATTATTTGACAGTATATTTGAAAATTAAAAGCATTGTCTGAATGTGTAAATATAATTTATTAGACAAAACAAAAGTAATTTTAATGCAATCTAAAAGCAAATCTTTTAAAGTGACATCGAGGCGTCACTGGAATTTTGATATCATTCTTTTTAAAACCTTTATTTTGAATTTGAAATTTGAATGAAAAAGCATCAGTGAGTATATTTTATTACCTGCCTATGTTGAAGTTAAAAATATTATGTGTGCATTGTAGTTATAAATAGAAGAAAAAAGAAAATGATCAAATAAAAGAAAATTATGTACATTTTAATTAACAGCAAAGCGTCACATAAAATTTGATATCATTACTTTTAAGACCCATATTTCAAAAATTCTTATAGCCATACAGTAGCTGCGTCACAAACTTTTAACCCGTTAAGGGTTTTTGTATTGATATCATTACTTTTTAAGGGTTATTGATTAAAAGATCACAGAAATGAGTTTATAGCACTATATAAAAAGTATTTTTGTATTAAATTTAACTTGAAAGTAAATTTTAAAATTATACAGCAAGTGATAAAACTTAAAAGAAAAACAGAACAATACAAAAACATACTACTTGGGGGTGAGAGAAGCTATTACATACAATAAAATTGCATAACATGTAACTATTAGAAATAAACTTTATAAACTTTTGAAAACAGTTTCACAAGAAAAATAAATTTTTTACTCATGCTGTAAAATTGAAATAAAAAGAAGATTTTAACAGTATATATATATATTTTTTTTTCATTGGCAACTCCATATTACTACAGAAATATATGAAACTTGTAACATTTATTTTTTTATATAATGAACGTCTGAACATTCAATTGGTAATGTGGGTCCCCGGGAGAAGAAAAATATTTAAAAACAATTACTCCCTATTATCCACAGAACAAGGTGGGGGTATCACCGTTACCAATGGAACGGCTCATTGTTGCCCACTTTTGTTCAGGCATTATGAATATAAATATTTAAAAAAAAAAAAAAAAAAAAAAACTTAAAAATTAAACAACAGATGACAAATTTTTACTCAAAACTCCTGTGTAGTAATTATTAATGGTTACCTGATGTATAAAAATGGGTTTTCTAAACTAAAAAGGTTATTCTGTTTTTTCAAAAAATAAAATGTAAATATTTTTGCTATTTCTTGGCCATGAAGACTTAGAAATTGTACTATCGTCTGCTTTGTACCAATGTTTGTTTTTTCGGACTATAGCTGTATAATGGCCGCTTGTTGCACTTTTACCATGATGAAATATTGCACCTTTTAATATGTAATTTTTATCACAAAATTTTATTTTACTCTGTGTAACTCCTGACAGTAACAAGTTTGTATTTTTCTGCATGTTTGAATTTATTAATTGCAATGAAAAAATTAAAACATTTTGTGTATTTTCAATGTTAGTTTTAGTAATTAAAACATTAACGTTATTACAATTAGGGCATTTTGCTTCTTTACATAAATTTGAATTCCAGGCATTAAAATTATAGTCAAGTAACTCCTGAAATTGAAATTTGTTTTTTGTTATTGGTATTATTAATTTTCCTATTTGAGTTTTAATCGCTTCTTGGTTTCCATATTCACAATTTTGGCATCTATAATAATTTTTAGTATCAAATGACATAAGAAATTTTAAATATCTATATTTATCAAGAAGTAACTGTAAAAATTCTGTGCTATCCTGCTGCTGTTTAATATCAAACATATCATCATCATGAAACTCTAATTGTAATTTATGTGAATCTAAAGCAGTACTGGATATGCAACTTGAAAAATCTAAACATAGTTTTTTTAATTCTGAATGAGTGGATAACATTATTGCAGAGTTTATACACTCTATATTAAAAAGACATTGTAAGACAGAGTTAACGTAACAAGATACACCATATGGATTATTAAAACCATGAAAATTACTTAATGATTCTATTATGTCTTCTCCGTGTTTCTTAATTTGTGCATTTTCTATATCAATTAATGGAGGTGTATGCAAGTGTGTTAAGTAATTGTTTTTATCAGGCACATTCTTATTAACAGTTTTGTCTAATGAGAACAGTTTCAGGTCTGGTTTAAATGTAGATTTCAATCTATTATACTCTAAAATTGCACTAGTCTGAGCTTGAATTTTATTTGGATTTAAATTAATTATGTGTAGACCATCTAAACATTTAACTCTGGATAAAGCAACATACACCTGACCAGATGAAAATATCGAGCTACCTATATCTACTACACAAGTGTCTAAAGTTAAGCCTTGGCTTTTATGGATAGTTATTCCATAGGCTAAACAAATCGGAAACTGCTTTCGAAAAACAAATATGTTTGTAAACAACTGAAATTTTGAGGTTACAGGTTCTATGTCAAATTCTCCAGTTTCAAATTTTATTCTAAGTTTATTAATATTTTCGGTTGCAAAATTATCTTTATAAATTTTAATTATAAAACCTATTGCTCCATTTACTAAGCCATTAGTTATATCTATATTTCTTAATAACATAACTTTTGCTCCTAATTTAATTTCTATTTCGTCTTCTAACCCTGCAGTTCGACTATTATCTTCGTTAATCTTATTTAAGGATTTCCGTGCTTTATCTTTTTGTGCATTAGTTTTTGCTTCAATTATATCAATAGCTTTCAGAATAACTTTCGGTTCATTTGAATATTCTAGCATTGCTGCATTAAAAAGATTACACTGCTTATTTGTTGGGAATAAACAAATAGTTTTATATTCTAATTTTTTTACATATTCAACTAGTTCTTTCATACAGTCCGATGGATTATTGCATTTTAAAACAATTTCTCTTTCACGTAAAATTAACTCATCAGCATCAGTTAATATACCTACACGAATTGAATCTAAAATGGATGCATATACTTTATCTGTCTGTTGCCTCATGTTAATGGATAACTCATCATAAGTAAGCAATTCTTGCCAAATATTTATAAAATGTAATCCAGAAAAATGTGTAGCACTGACTTCTTTAGAAATATTCACAAATGGAGAATGTCCCATTACAGGTGGAAGTTGCAATAAATCACCAAAAAACAAAATGTTTATTCGCCCGAACCAACCATCATTTTCATCTATAGTGTCAAAAATTTCCGATAACCTCATGTGAATATGCATTAACATTACATTAGAAACCACGGACACTTCATCTAAAATAAGCAAAACCAGATTATTTAATTCAGCACGAATAGAATTTAATTTATCATCAGATAATTTACTGTATTTTGGTATAGTTCCATGTTCAACTGGTAATTGCAATAAGCGATGAATAGTTAAGCCATTTATATTAAAAGCAGCAATACCAGTTGGTGCTGTTACAGCAACTTTATTAAATTTATTTGAAATATAACATCGGATAGCTTTAATTAAATATGATTTTCCTGTTCCTCCTATTCCAGACACAAATTTTCTCAAAATTGAATTTGGAATCAATCTTTTGTTATGATTACTTGATGTACAAGCATTCATTTCTTTAATATATTGTTCTAAACAACCTACAACTTCATTGAAAACACGTTTTTGATCTACATTTAAATGTTCAATCATACTATCAATATCTTCCTTAGACAATAACTTCTCAAAGTCTTCTATTTCATTCCCTATTGGTTCAACAAAATTAATAATATTAAAGTTATCACCACCATCATGGTTATTTGAAAGCATTTGTTTTTCTATATTTTCTATGTCTGAATTCAAATCACATTTAGCCTGCTGTATTTCCTCTAAACGCTCATGATACTTCATTGCCTCCAGTAAATTTTCCTTGCAATCAGCAAAAGACTCACTATATGTATTAAAATCACCTCTTAGTTCAGAAACAGCTCTCCATGGCTTAAACAAGATTAATAAACAGAAATAATAATTTTCTGGTTCTTGTTTACAATTGAAATTATAATGGTTAATTAAATATGGAATTTTTCTTTTACGTAAATGTTTTTCTTCATACTCATAAGAAATTACTTTTTCAGAAGGTTTTTTATCTACAATATCATACCATCTGGAAAAATCAAACAAAGAAAGATTCTCAAGTTGGATTGGCCTACGTGGGTAATGGGTATCAATCCAACTTGAACAGTATATATCAGTTGCATCACCACTTAACTTCTGTAGTTCATTCTGTTTTTTTAATTTACGAGATCTATGAATTTTTACGTCTAACCACCTGATAACCGTACCAGAATCTGTTCCAAATAATGAGTGTGATAATAAAGTGTCAGCGGCTTCTAAAGCTCCACATTCCCGATTTGATAATGTTCGTAAACCGAAATTCCATAAACGATTATATAAAGGTTTTGTGGAATAAAAATCACTGAAATCATCAGATGCAAATGATTTTTCAGCTTTAGTTTGATATTTTGTTATGTATGTAGTTAAAGACGCTGACTTTTCACCAATAAACTGAATATCTATATTACCACACCAGGCTAGCATTATAACTGCATTATAATCATTAATGTATAACTCATCTTTATTTCGCGGCAAATTATACAAACGAGTTTTTGTCAACTTTCTTCGACCTATTACTGCATCAGCAACTTCATTAATATGTAAATATTCAGAGATTTCCCGTGAAAAGCTAAACCTACAAACTCTAATTGTTTTATTCTTAACCTTTTTAGCCCGCATACAATATGAATTATGTTTATGGATTTGATATTTCATAACACGATCATGAAGTAGTGGAAAATTACTTTTACTGGGAATTCTGGTGGTTATATATTTATTTATAAATTCAGCAATGGAATCTAAACTAGCTTTCCCTAATATTGGGGCATCCTTGATCCATAGCAATAAATGAAAATGTTGTAATCCCCGTGACTGATACTCACGGCGCCAAGCATAATGTTCAACTACACCTAACGGTCCATTACTAGAAGTTATAAAATCTAACATAGCTCGAAATTTATTTCCTATAAAGCGTGATGTGTTTACTGGGTCTAAAGCTATTAAATGTGATAAAGGTTTATCTTTGTATTTTGTATTTGTTTGTCCTAGATACATATGCAAATCTTCCCAATGATATTCACTTGGACTCAAAGTTAAAAAGAATGTAGCAGGACCATAGTTCTTCACCATACAGTTTAAATCATTGCGTGGTTTTGACCAAAACTGTTCTGTATTTCGTAATCTACTAAAAATTGTGGATAAATTACCCACTAATTCTTTGCTTGCAATCATATCTAAGCATTTTTTTGCAGTAAGATTTGATGTAGAATTTGTAATATTTAATTTATGAAAAATTCCAGCTTTTAACTGTCTGATATTAGCATTGTTTAATAAATAAAACAAATATTGTAAATTTAGTCGAAACTGTGAATGAGAAGATTTTAATAAACATTTAATAAAATCGGCTACTGGCAAATTAATCAGTCGTATTTCAGAATTACCATTTTCACCATAACAAAATAAGTCTGGAAAGCATTTTAAATCTAACTGTACATCACGGTCATCCAAATGTTTTTCCATAATTTGTAAAAACTGATATATTGTGCTAGAATCCATGTTGATCCTTTTTTCAAATAATGGATGTATTGTCATGTTATTGTAATAACAATCTGTCATGTCTTTTTGAGTTAACATAGCACCCTCTACTTCTGGAATTTCATCATTATCGCAATCTAGCTTAATATCACAATTTTTTACATTTTCTAGCAATTTATCAGCTGAAGTTGGTATAATGATATGGTGATACAAAGGATTATTATTTTTTAACCAATGTAATGCTTCAAAAATTTTATTGATGTTAATTAATGATTGCCAAATGTAATTTTGTTTAGATGGTACACTACGAGCTAACACATAAAATTCCTGATCTGCCATTAGTGCATCGGATGGATTGGGTAATTTTTTAAGCGTCTGTTCTAATGGCAATGGCAAATGAAAAACTCTACCTGTCATTTTCTTAACAAGACCCACTACTGGTTTCTTAGTACTTCCCTGAACTGTACCCATCCTAGTGATAACTTGAAAAGCTTTTGCACGTTGAATTAAATTTTTTTCAAATTCATTTAAAGTAGAAATACATGTTGGAACTGGTTTGAATGTCAAATTATTTAATATACATGTGGGTGGCATTTGATTAGTTTTAAATTTATTTACACAATACAAACAAATATAATTTAAATCGCCAAATTTTCCTTTGTAATAATTTACTAATTTTTCCCACTCTGTGCCTGTATTAAGAGGCAAACTAGAAATTAAACGAACATTCCGTTTATGACAAAGCTGTAAGCAAGAAACACAAGTATTAACTGGCCAATCTGTATCTTTTACCTTGAATTTATGAAAAGCTTTCTGAAAATGATCGAAAATTTCTCCTTCTTCCTTAAACGGGAATGAATCAACAATAAAAGAGCAATTTTTAATACTAATTTTGTCACAAATATCTGTTAAACATTCTAAATTCAAATTGAAAAGAGAGAATTCATAGTAATTTATACTTTTTTCAGCATGCAAAATTTTATAGATTAATCTCACAATTTGACGAATATCTGGAAAATGTGGGGCAATTGAACGAAAAAATAGTAAAACAGAATCGCAGTTGTCATTGACATAACAGAAAGATGGATGACCTAGCTTACATTTATCATAATTATGTGAATCACTTTCATTGCATTCATTAGAAATTTTCCCAGTGACAAATGTTTTCTTTAATGCAGAATTCCTACAATTATCGATATTTTGAAAAAACTGTAAGATTTGTGAACACTGTAAATTTAGAATAACATTTATAACAGTAAGAAGACGATCAAATATTTTTTGTTTGTTGAGTAAACATATATTAGGGTTGCAAATCCAAGTGGTGCATCTGTCACCATATTGAAATAAATTCATAACTTGGCCCTTAATGTTACATTCTAAATTTGTTTCATAATTTATAGAAAGATTAGTATAAGTTGAATCAGTAAAAAAATTTTCTGATGTTGAAGTATGAAGAGAATTTCCGACTAATGCATTAAAGTTGTGTTCTAAATCAGAAACTGGCTTAACTTTTAATTTACTACATTTTAATTTTTCTTTTAAGAAGATAAATGTCCTACAAAATGTATTTATTAAACTCTCTCGATAATTATATATTTTACTTACAATTTTTTCTGCCTGCAATCGCCTATCAACATTTTTGTTATTTTCCAAGATTCTTAGAATTATACATTCTTTATTTTCAGACAATTTAAACAAGTTTTTAATTGCAGTAAATTCATTATTTAAATTGCTACTCTGATTCGTTCCAGCTAAAGAAATTTTTCTGTGAATTTTTTTTTCTGTCAATCTGGTTTGTCGCTGAATTGGTGTTTCTAAATTAATACATTGCTTCCTTCGAATCTTTTTTTTATTTAAGTATATTTTACGTTGAGTTTGTGTCTGTGAATCTCTAGATAATTTCGTATATGCACTAAGTTTTCTTAACCTTATTTCTCGTTTATCTTGTGTTTCTGAACTAATGTGTTTCTTTGTGTGAATTTTTATTTTACTTAAGTAAATTTGACGTTGGATTTGTGTCTGCGAATTTCTATATTTATATAATTTCATGTAGGCTCTACGTTTGGAACTTTTTTCTTGTTTATCTCTTATTTCTAAACAGAATTTTCTTTTTCGCTGTATTTTCTTTTTAACTACTTTTGTCTGTGTTAAATTTTGTGTATGTTTGGTTAATCTTACTTCTGAGCATTGTTTTTCGACACTTTGATTATGTGTTACACAGACAGACATTAAACTAAATTGAGATCATTTTGTAACAGTATAATCATGATCGCTTTTATCAACCAAACAACAATTGCTTAGTAACTGGTTAGCTAAACATTCAAGTGATCTCATGCAACATAAGACAGCCGCACCTTTTTCATCAGAAGTTGGATAACCTTGAGAGTTTCGTTTGTGTGAATCAAAAAAATAATACTTAGATTTAAATTTCATAATGGCAAATGTATAGCTGTTGCATGTAAAAAGTCCTGTTGTGTACTTATTTATTTCAAAAAAAGAAGTTAACGATGTAATCAAATTATTGAATGTACAAAAGTTTATATGTTTTATATTTCCATTACTGTGCATTTCAATGTTTTCAGAAAAGCTAAATGTATCGCCACGAAAATTAACTGTGTTAAAAACTTCATGAAATGAAAGGTAATCTGAATTAGCATTAATTTCTTGATTAATTGTGTTTTTAGAAGTTCTGTATAATTGATCTCCAATATGTAATATATAGTTAATATCATTTGAATTCCATGTGTCAATATTTTTTTTATAGAAATACGCGAGTGCAACACAAGACATAGGTGTACATTGTTTACCACGAGTGTCAAAAAATATTTCATCTCCTTGATCAATACTACCCATTATTATTGTGAATTCATTTTCCAAAATAATTTCGTCTTTACTCATGACATTTTCTTCTGCTCTATTTCTTAGATTTTTGCTAATACGTTTACGAGGCCGACCTCCACCACATAATTTCAAGTTTTTAATGTTAGACAGTGTATTAGAATCTGAAACAAAATGGCGAAATGAATGAGATTTATAGGGGCAAGCAAACCGAAAACCCACAAAAGACAGTGAATTTAGTGTTCTATCTACTATACTATCAACAACTGAATTTATTCCATTCCCAAGTACATAATGATTCACTTGTTTAAAGTTTACATTACAAAATGAAATATTACTTGACAATTTATTATTTAAAAATAATAAACCCCCAAAAAAATTGAAGTGATACATAATAGAAAAAAACAAACAAAATTTCTAATTTGAAAGAAGTGTTTATAAAGGGGAAAATAGTTACAAGGCAATGGATAAGAGGAAGGTGAATAGCAAGATATTGAGTAACAGGAAGGGGCTATGCTAGATGGTAGTTTCAAAAATGGGGAACCATGGGACAGCTGTTTAGAGCCAGGAGGAGCATGATGCAGCAGGGGGCAAGCAGGATGGAAGGGAGAAGCACGACGCAGCAGAGGACGAGCAGGGTACAAGGAGGGAGAAGCACGACGCAGCAGAGGACGAGCAGGGCGCAAGGAGGGAGAAGCACGATGCAGCAGAGGACGAGCAGGGCGCAAGGAGGGAGAAGCACGATGCAGCAGAGGACGAGCAGGGCGAGAGGAGGGAGAAGCATGACGCAGCACAGGGCGAAAAGGCGCAAGGGAGAAGGAGAACCGAGCAGCGGGGAACGAGCAGGACGCAATGGGGGAGGTGCACAGAGCAGCGGGGAATGAGCAGGACGCAAGGGGGGAGGAGCACAGAGCAGCGGGGAACGAGCTGGACGCAATGGGGGAGGTGCACAGAGCAGCGGAGAATGCGCAGGACGCAAGGGGGGAGAACAGAGCAGCGGGAAACGAGCTGGACGCAATGGAGGAGGTGCACAGAGCAGCGGAGAACGAGCAGGACGCAAGGGGGGAGGAGAACAGAGCAGCGGGGAACGAGCTGGACGCAATGGGGGAGGAGCACAGAGCAGCGGAGAACGAGCAGGACGCAAGGGGGGAGGAGAACAGAGCAGCGGGGAACGAGCTGGACGCAATGGGGGAGGTGCACAGAGCAGCGGAGAACGAGCAGGACGCAAGGGAGGAGAACAGAGCAGCGGGGAACGAGCTGGACGCAATGGGGGAGGAGCACAGATCAGTGGGGAACGAGCAGGACGCAAGGGGGAGGAGAACAGAGCAGCGGGGAACGAGCTGGACGCAATGGGGGAGGAGCACAGAACAGCGGAGAACGAGCAGGACGCAAGGGGGGAGGAGAACAGAGCAGCGGGGAACGAGCTGGACGCAATGGGGGAGGTGCACAGAGCAGCACAGAACGCAAGGAAGGAAAACAGCGCAGCGGGGAACGAGCTGGACGCAATGGGGGAGGAGCACAGAGCAGTGGGGAACGAGCAGGACGCAAGGGGGGAGGTGCACAGAGCAGCGGAGAACAAGCAGGACGCAAGGGGGGAGGAGAACAGAGTAGCGGTGAACGAGCAGAACACAAGGGGGGAGGAAGGTGACAGGCAGCGGCAGCAGAGGGCAGTGGCGGGGGCAGACAGACCAGCAGCAGTGGTGGCAAAAGCAGACAGACAGGCAGCAGTGGAGCAGACGGACAGACAGCGACAGCAGCAGAGGGGGCAGATGGACGTGCGACAGCAACAGGAGCAGATGCAGATGGAAAAGCGGCAGCGGCAGCAGGGACAAACGGACGGGCAACAACAGCAACAGAGGCAGGTGCACAAGCAGCTGCGACAGACGGACAAGAGGAAGCAGAGGAGGGGGCAGACAGACAGACAACAGCAGGAGCAGCAGCAGACAGACGGGCAGCGACGGGAGGGGCAGACAAACCGGCAGATGGAGCAGCTGTGGCAGCGGCAGATGGAGGAGCAGCTGCTGACGGACAAGCAGCAGAAACAGACCGACGGGCAGCAGCAACGGAAGAGAACCGAGCAGCCCGAGGGCAAGCACCACAGGCAGCGGATGGAGAAGCAGCAGGAACAGACCGACAGACGGCGGGGACAGATGGACGGGCAGCAGAGGCAGGTGCACGGGCAACAGCAGCAGGCGCACAAGCAGCTGCGACAGACAGACAAGCGGAAGCAGAGGGGACAGACAGACGGACAGCAACAGCAGGGGCAGACAAACAGGCAGATGGAGAAGCTGCAGCAGCAGCGGATGACGGACAAGCAGCAGCAACGGAAGAGGACCGAGCAGCCGGAGGGCAAGCCTCAGAGGCAGCAGATGAAGAAGCAGCAGCAACAGACCAACGAGCAGCAGGAACAGACCGAAGGGCAGCAGCAACAGGAGCAGATGCAGCAACAGACCGACGAGCAGCAACAGCAGAAGAGGATCGAGCAGCTGGAGGGCAAGCACCAGACAGTGGTGGAAAATCGCTAGGTAGAAAAGAGAAGGTGTTTGAGTGAGGAGCGGAAGAGGAAACCTGAAGCTTAACCAGAGGGACACACCCTTGCCCAAAAAAAGAAGCAGCTTTAACTGGAGAACCTACTGCAACTCCCACAGAGACTCGTACCAGTGATTTAGGTGTTAGAACTGACTTAACAGTTTCTGTTCCCGGCTTAAACACACGAAAGGTGAAAGCCCAACGTCCACTGTTAGACGATTCAACACCATCAATCCCATGGTAAAACATTCTCTGGTCCCTGAACACATAAAAATCCCCACCTCCCAGCCATTCCCGTGCAACCTCCTGCCTTCTATTGTTCTCCAACACAAGAGTGGCTCCAGCACCATAACACAAAGTAACAACCTGTTCTGAGTCATGTGCAGGTTCATCATCCTTATGAGTGCTAAGTCCTGAAGTCCCACTTGGATAGTAGACCACTAGACAAGCATTTGGTTTACCTAGCCGCAAATCCCTAACAACCACTGCACACAGATGCTCTACTTCTGAGAAGGCCCCAAATGGCTTAATTTTTCTACATAAATCTTTCCCATACTCATACTGCCTATCAGCAAAAAGCCACTCAAAACGATTCCCTTTACGACCCCTTGCAATTAAGCCATCATTAAGATTAAAGTTAAGCTTCCTAACAAATTTCTGCATTGCTGCCTTCTCAGAAACGCTAAGACGGCCACGCTCCACACTCGGAAAAACAGAGCACACAGGACGAGAATAAGAAGTTAAAACATCAACTGAAGATGTAACAGGTAAATACTTACCTGTCTTAACATGGACACCTCTGGAAAACATTCTGAAGGAAAACTGTTGAAGTAGCTTCAATTCTTTCAAAACCTAGAAACATTTAGAAATTATTCTGACTAATAAATAAAAATGAAAGATTTCCTTTAAAAAAGAAATAAAAAATTAATTTTAATTAAACTTGAATTTTTAATAAGTTTTAACATTTTGGTAATGTTTTCCAATATTTAAAAAAATAAAAAAAAGGGGGGGGGGATTTCCCTTTTAAGTAAATAGATGTAAAATAAAAAGTTGTTATATTATAAAAATTATACATAAACATAGCTGTAGAGATGTAAGTTGAGAATATTAACTGAGAACGAGAATATTGAGAATATTCTCCAATGCTCCAAATTCAGAGAAGAGAACAATCAAGAATATTCTTATTTTTCTTAAATTTATAAGAAATTTCCTGTTTATGACCTGAATTATGAAACTTATTCATAATTATTGAATTTTAAAGGCACAACTAAAACAAACAAACTTTATTTCACGATATTCTCTTTACAATTCATAATTTTCAATTTGAGAATATGCTTCAGTAAGCTCCACAAAACAATTTTTCTAAAAGTTCATTAATTATTCCATGACAAAAAGCATTCAATGGCAAATAATGAATAATTATTCATGTTAAAATACAAATTTCAATGTTTAAAGATTTGCATTTGTAACAGAACAGTAACTATAATTTGAAATTTAAAGAGAGTATTCTCATTAAAAAGATTTTCAGGGAAAAAAAAAAAAAAAAAAAAAAATGTGGATTTAAAAAATTTAATTTACATAATTAATATTTCTGGAATTCTTATTCTATATATAAATCGTTTATTATCTATTATATTCATGATTTTTAACTAAGCAGTAATTTGATAGTATGTGCATGAAAACTAATTTGCTTGAAAAAAATTTCTGAATCCTGAAAGTCTCTAATTTAAAAATGAAATTGCACTAAACAGTTCACAAATTAAAATTAAACATCATTTTATGGTAAATAATAAATAAAATATGTGTGGGAGTGGGGTAGAGATTAATTATTTTCACAGACATTTTGTACTCTAAATGATGCTAAACTTCTTCATAAAAGGGCAATAACTCAAAATAATTTTTAAAAAGCAAAAATGAAAATAATAAAGTTTTCGAAAATTCAATGACAAAAATAAAAAATGCAATATGAAAACAGATCTTAGTAAATGAGTATTTTCAATCTTTGAAAAAAAATCTTCGCAATATGTTTGTTTATGAATATCTATAAATAAATCTGCATATTCAACTACATAGATGTTATTCGTTTTTTTAATTATTTTCCTCCTGTTTTTTTTTTAAAACAATTAAACCATTTCAATATAATATGATACAAACCAAACCCAATTTTCTATACAAATACATATTTGATTTTTTCTGAAAGTGACTTTTGTACTCATTTTGTAATGTTTTCTAACAGTAATGTTGAAATAAACATGGATCTTGTAGATCGCTACCATAGCAACAAGGAAGTGGTCCGAATAGCCTCTCCACACTAACCACACTGATGGTCTGAATAGCAATGGCCGTGTGTATGTGTGATGAAATAAAACAGTTGAAAAAATGAGAATAAATTCACACACTAAAATAAAAACTATAATTTCATCTCAAGCATGTCAGGAAAATAAGAATATTTGTGGAAAAAAAAAAAAAAAAAAATATCAACTTTTATGATAATATATGTAATATATATTTTAAATCAAAATATTCACCATACTTTATTTGATAATGCAAATGTAAACAAACATACAGCTTTAGTATAAAGCAATTCGTTATGTTTATATTTTCAAAATCAGAATGGCCCACCAGCGGCCGAGCGGTTCTGCGCTCAAAGCTGGTAGATGGGAGGTGCCGGGTTCGATCCCAGGTCGCGCTCATCGACCTAGCCGTTCGGAGTTTTCCGTGGTTTCCTCCGAAACTCGCGTAAATACGGGCTAGGACCCCTTAGAAAGACCCCCACGGAGGGCATTCCCCCTCTAGGCCTAGGACACATCAGGAGTCAATCGGCCTTAAATCCTACAACCAACCAACCAACCAACCAAAATCAGAATGAGGAACAGCTATCAAAAAATCTAGCTGTTCCTCATCAGCTATCTACAAATTTTATGCTTGCCTATTAATATATATATTAATAGGCAAGCATAAAATTTGTAGTCCCTTTTTAACATATTAATTATGGGAGTAGAGGGTTGAAAATGGTATTATTCAAAAGGTATGATAAGTAGCCAGATGCTGTGAATACAAAAATTATTTTCTTACGATGTCAAGAAGGTATTTAAAAGTACTTATATTTTTATGCATTTTCCCCATTTTTTACTTTCATACAAGTATTCCTTTACATAAAAAAAATCTGGTGTGTAACAGCCACACGACTTACATTACCCAGTACTACACACATTATAAACATTTTATATTTGCATACTTTTTTTATTTAGATAATATCGTTTTCTTAACATGCATTCACACTGAATTAAACTTTTCCAAGTAATCGATTGCCTGAAATTGAGCTATTTATAAAGGACTCCTATCAATTTTCCTGAACTAACCAACTATATTGTTCGAAAGAACATCTAATAGAGTGTTTATATAGCAAATTTGAAGAAAATCGTTAGAACTCTTTTTGAGATACGGACTTACGGTAACACTTCCGGCTTCCGATGTCTAATCCGGTTTTTCAATTTTCACCAAAATTTGGAAATTTCATCTGTACACC
Source organism: Salticus scenicus (assembly GCA_963930645.1). Taxonomy (NCBI): domain Eukaryota; kingdom Metazoa; phylum Arthropoda; class Arachnida; order Araneae; family Salticidae; genus Salticus; species Salticus scenicus. The sequence continues at coordinate 59,336,972 of OZ005661.1, read as the reverse complement.
AGACGTATTTCAATTCTAAAATTTTGTAGCTCTATCTTTATTAGTTTCTGAGCTATAATAGCCAGAAGATTCTCCACATACATACATACATACATACACACTGACCAATTGCCAAAAACCACTTTTTCGGACTCAGGGGGACCTTAAAACGTGTAAATTAGGTGAAAACCTGATATCGAATTTTCAGACTGAATACAATACTTCCATTACCTACGGTAGTAGGGTAATGGAAGTAATACCTAAAAGTAGAAAATTGTTAAATCTGGCAATTTTATAAAACTCAAATAAAACCACAGACACAGTAATTTGTATAACGTAGCATCACTATACGCTTGCGAAGTGATTACATCACTGGCTGTCTGTGGAGCCACAAAAAAGATTTCCTATGTTAATCGTCCATTGAAATTTTTTGTAAAAAATTATTAAAAATTAACTGAAATTATCTCCCGATTTTAATTTCCATATATCAAACTAATATACTAAATAAAAGGAAAATGGTAAATATTCTATCATAATTTGAAGTTAAATTTTCTGATATAAGATACTAATATATTGCAGTGGAAGATATTTGATATCTGTCGTTCTTGGAGGGAAGAAAATCGCCAAATTATCTGGCGAACACATTTATTTCCTTTCAAAAACCATGTTTATTTTAACAATGTATATTAAGAGAGCAATCAATAATATGAAACAATATTTCATACAACAGATATTATGAAAATATACATCTGGTATGCATATTTTTGTATTACGTTTTTAATCGCCAGGCAGTGGCGGCTCGTGCACTGAAAACAGGTGAAGAGGCACACCACACTGTATTCATTTATAGAATATAAATTTACATTTACATAAGTATTTTTAGTTAAGACCATGCTTAATAAAAATTATGCATTAAAAATACTTCAATATTACTTTTGAGCTCTTCACCTATTTTTGGTTCACGAACTGCCACTGTCGCCAAGTACAAAAAACGCCAAGGACAGTTTTGAAATTAAATTAAGCACATGTGCATGATAATTTATAAATTATATCCATATATGGGGATTAAAATCGGGAAATATTTTTCCTCAAGTTTTAGTACTTTTTTTTTTATTTATTTTTTTTTTTTTACAAAAAAATTCAATGGACGATTAATATCTTTTACTTAGCCCCAACCAATGGTCAGTGACATCACACTTTGCTTGCGCATATTTTTTGCATCTGTAAGAAAAAAGTAGAAGATATGGAAAAAATTTTGATTTCCAGTTTTCGATAAATTTACACATTTTGAGATTTCCTTGCATTTCAATTAACTTAAATCAACTACTTATTTTTAAAAAAGTGGATTTATTATTCTTTCCTCTGTATATATAAGAAGAAAGTATAAAATTCATAAAAATTTTAGATTCTCGGTTTTTGATGAAGTTACATGTTTTTAAATTTCCCGAACTCTATTCGACCAATTTTGCAAAATATCTTTCTCTTTGAGTTCAAACCAGGGTTGGCAAGTTTCTTCCAAGGCGGAAAAAACCATGGAAAAAACCGGCCGGAAGAAATAGATTTCTTCCAAGTGGAAGAAACTGTTTTTCTTAAAAATTTATCCTATAAATTGCAGATTTGTAAGATACAATGGATGCATTTGTCTTATAAACAACTTTAAGTAACTTTAATTATACCTATAAAAATTTAATTACATATTTAATTAATAATTATAAGATTTTTACTGAAGTGATCTTCGGTATCTGTTAATCACATTCCAAAATACTCAAAATCCAGTAAAAAAATCAATTCCAATTAAAAAAGCGTAAAGTTTTATAATTTATTATTTAGACAATTTTATTTCTTTAACTGGTAATAAATAATAGTTTGTATCACTTGCTTATACTTTCTTATAAGGGGGTTTGGGCCATAATTGGCAAAACAACAGATTTGATTATGAAAATACGTTTTAGTGTATTTACCTTTTTTATATATACTGCAAAAATGCCTTAAAAGCCTTTACTCGGTTAAATGCCCCTCCTCTTTTCACATTATTTTTATTCTTAAAATACTAAATAAATGCACCCTTTGCTCAACGATAGACTGTATCCGAATAGGTAATAGTTTTCTACGTTATTTTATAGTATAAAATTCAAATTCAATCTTTTCTTACCGATTTGAAAATGTCTTACTTTTATTTGCACAAATGTGCAACTAAAATTTTGCGTTAATATTACATAGAGGTTATTTTTTTTTTCTAAAATATTTTATTTTTGTCCGATTTATAGATACAATTTTATGTACTAATGTTAATAAAAATAATGCATACAAGATAGTTATAATTAAAATCTCATATCATAAATCATCTCTATACTAAGTTTGGTAACAGCCCGTTTTAACTGTAGAAAGCTGTTATAGGAAAAAATTTAATTATAATGACTCTGTATTTATATTTTCATACTTTTTTAGTTTAGTTACAAAATTAATATCTCTCATTAACACATTTCTTTCAGAAATGCATAAAAATACTGAAATTCTCACTACTCGGTATTGGCCGAATACATAGCCTAAATTTGGCCGAGTACCGAGTACCGAGGGGGGTACTTCCCCCCCAGGGGGGAAGCGATGCCCCCCCATGCACAAAATTTTTTTCCTAGTTACGTACTACTATTATCAATAATTCATATTAATTTTACAATCACAAGTGTAAAATAACTCTTATTATGCACATTTATACGAATTTTTGTCCTATTCTGCCATGTTAAAAATTTAGATAAAATGCTATCACAGCGCCTCCTGTTGAGCTATTGATCCCCATATATAATCAGCACCAGTTTATGTCGGGGACCAACTAAATACCAAGTTTGGTAAAATTTCGTTAAAAAAAAAAAAAAAAAAAAAAAAAAAAAATACGATTTTTTTTTCTAAGTTTTTTTTTTTTTTGTTAAAAGTAAAAAAAAATCGATAACTTTGTTTTAAATTATCACAGATTTATGGTTCAACCATTCGTTTTAAAAGTATTGACAAGATCTTTCGAATGATACCCATCTTCAAAATTTACTTCCCAGGGGGTGAACCGATGCCCCCACATGCACAATTTTTTTTTCCTAGTTAACTACTACTATTATCAATAATTCATATTAATTTTACAATCACAAGTTTAAAATAACTCTCATTATGCCCATTTATACGGAATTTTGTCCTATGCTGCCATGTTAAAAATTTGCATAAAATGCGATCACAGCGCCACCTTTTGAGCTATTGATCCCCAAATCTAATGGGCACCAGTTCATGTCAGGGTGCAACTAAATACCAAGTTTGGTTAAATTTCATTCATTGGTTCGTGAGATACAGCGTCCACAAAAAATGATACAGACAGACAGACAGACATTTTTTAAAAACTATCAATTCGTGTTCAGGACATCCCAAAATGTGTAGATCCGTCAAAAAACGGAGGTCGAAAATTTTCGCGAATCCAATACTTTCTCTATATTATATATAGAAGAAAGTAAAAAAGTATTTGGAATAACAGAAACAGACACGAACATGTGATAAACAAATCGCGATCGCGAAGCGAAGCAGTCTCATAGACAGGGTTCAATCTAAAATATGGGAAAAAAATTCCCTGAGTTCCCAGACAAGTTTCAAGAAAATATTAGCGACATATTACAAGAAACACTGTTCTTGACATGACAAAATACAGCTATTTCCACTCTATGATGTCATATTACTGCCGATCATGATAGAAATCATTATTTACATGCATATTTTCACAATACTTAATCATTTAAATTTTGATACAAAGCTAAACAAGAAAAACATAACTTGAGAGAAAAAAAAAAAAATTTGTTTTTCCAGGTTTATAACTGATTTTCCTTGAGTTTTAATGAAAATTTTAATTTTCCCTGAGTTTTCCCCGACTTTTTTTTAACAAATTCCAAATTCCCTGTTTTCCAGGTTTTCCCTGAGGAGTGTGAACCTGAACCCTGATAGAATAATTGAGCAGTCTAGAATTTGCTAGCAGTTAAAAAAACAGTTAATTGCACTGTTATTAACTGATATGAAAGAACAAAACAGGGTGAACGATAACTATTAAAGTTACATATGCAGGTACTATTACGGAGTTATCATGCTATTTATTGATTTAAAATTAAAAAGAGAATTTAAAATTTAGAAAAGAGATGTGATCGCAAAAAACAAAGTCGCGTAAGCAAGATTGTTAAAGCCACAGCCGTTTGTGGATAGCAGTTAACGTTTTGGAGTTTAAAGAATGTAAACAACACCACATGTTTTTTATTTGGAGTTATTTTGCTTTAAAAAGATGAGTAAAAATAACACTTGGATATGTTTATATGCAAATTAAAGTTTCTAAATAAACATATATAGACTTCAGAATTTAAAAAAACTATGTTTGCAACGCTCATGGAAGTTTATTTAGAAAGTAAAGAAAAACAATCTTAATAGAAGTACAAGAAAATTTCCTCATTTCAAATTGATTAAGGTTCACAATTATTTAAACTAGTACTGCACCGAGTAGCACTTTGGCCGAGTTGCTGAATACCGAGTACTCAGCCAAGTAGTTGTAAGAAAGAATAATTGATGCATATATGAAGAAATTTGCACATCTTGGAATAAAAAAGGCTTTTGAACATAAAATTTAGTTAAATTTTAAACAGCATGCTTTCATGCAGAACTTTTGTAGTGTTTATACATAATTAGGTTCATTGCTATATTTTGATACTTTCAGCATAGTGGATTACTAAAACCATAACTGATAACTTTATTCTTAATATCTTTTTTAGATGTGGAATTATCATCCTCAGATAATTCTTAGAGAATATAAAAGTTATTATGCACTAAGACAATTTAAGATAAATGAAATTTATGATAGGCTTCATTAATCTTCAGATCGTAGAAATGTAAAATGATAGAAGGTTTTGGGCCATAATTGGCAAAACAACAGATTTGATTATGAAAATACATTTTAAATAACGTTTCAGTGTTTTACCTTTTTTATATGTACCGTAAAATACCTTAAAAGCATTTACTTGGTTTAATGCCCCCTTCTCTTTTCACATTAATTATTTTTGTTTTTAAATTACTAAATAAATGCCGAGTACCGAGTATATACCGAGTACTCGGTACAGCTCTAATTTAAACATGCCTTATATTTACCCTACAATTTCATGATAACAAATTAGCATACATAATAAAATTCTTACTTTAGTTTTAAGAAAATGACTTTCCAATTCAAGATTTATAGGAAGAGATTTAAGAAAAAATACCGTAAGATTATGGAATGTAAGATTATGGAATGAAATATTATCCATCTACATACTTTATATATTTTACATTATTAATTTATGTAAAATATGCATCTACAAATTAATTTTATGAATTGCTATTATTCCTAGTGATATCAGACTTGGTTCGGCCTTCATGGGTTGTGTGTGTTTGTGTTTGGGATTAAGGTGGTTTGAAGATAAATTATATTTCTCTGCGGAGAGACAGAAAATTCTTCTGCTTTTTTTTTTTTTTTTTTAATCATGAATTATTTTATTAATTTGGGAAAATTTTTAAATTCAGGGACGAAATTAGCAAAACTACAAAAAAGCTGAAACTAAACGCCAAGGCAAGATATCGAAATGAAATACTAGAATTTTAATGACAAAATCTATTATATTAGAGTAATAAATAAAATACATAGTAAATAAAACACAACAATAACATAAAAAAGCTGAAAAAAAAAAAAAAAAAAAAAAACTAGAAGTTAAATGTAGGAATTTTATTTACACGTGCATCACAAAGGCATGTAAAAAAATTAATAAAACTATTAAAAGACGAATTCTTACCTGAAATGTAATTTATGGAGAATAATAGAATAATGCGATAGTATACTCCAAACAATGATGAAATGATATAATTAAGAGCAATTAGCAATCCGTGATAGCTAAGTACGCACAAAATCAGAAAGACAAGAGCTAGTCTCGCTAACGAATTGTTGTCGTTTGTAGTGTTGCCAATCAGAAATTTGCTTTTTACATTAACTGTTTGGGGACTAGCGGATGAATACATAGAAATATTTTCTCCTTAAAAAATTGTAACTTAATCATCAACAATTATGAAATAGAATCATTATAATTATAAAATAGTTCCCTATTTAAAATATTATCGAAATAGTTTTTTGACGAAATGCGAAATTTTAAAATCTTAAATATTTCCTTTATAACAAAAAAATAAAATATATTTAAATGAAATTTTATTTCGTATATATACAATAAATATTTAAAACAAACAATAAAGTGTCTTTCTTGCATTAAAAAACAAAATCTAAATTTTTTATTGAATGCATTCAGATTGAACCAACCAACCAACTACAAGACCAAACCGAATTCCACCTATTGAGAATTCTGAGAATTAGCAATAGAAATCTTTGTATCGCGTAGTAAAAATAGTTCGATTTTCAAACTGAGTTAGAAAAGAAACAAGAGTTTTCCTAGGGAAAAGGGAGACGTCAGGCACATCAGATAAAAGCGATTAATATCATATATCAATTAAACGACATTCGTTCGAGCCATATTCGAGAAAAATTTGTACCTTACATACGCCGCCCATTTACAACTTAAATGAGCCAATTCATATCTCGAAATATATTGCACGCAGAAATATAGCGATTTCAGGGTAGGATCAGACAGAAGGTGAAAGACTATTTTGAAAATATCAGATTATAACCTCCCATATTTCCTGAGATATTAAGTGTCGGCTTTCAGCGGTTTCTTTGATCTTTAAATTCCTGTATATATAAGTGTCGCAGTTTTCGTTCGTTTTTCCGTTTCCGCTGAGTGTCGTGGCGTTCGTTTGTTTTTGCGCTTGCGTCACTTGAGACTCTACCGAGTCTCTTGATTTGAATTTATTAATTTATATATTAACAACAGTCGAAAAAGATTTATAATACTTTTCTAATTTTCATACAATTTCTACAAAAGATACATATTAGTTTCGTTGAAGAAAAGAAAACAGATCCAGATACAAATACGGATCTATTTTTTTGGCGGATATCCGCGGATACGAATAGGGAGCTCCGATACATGTCTAGTATGTGCAGAATGTTTAAATTAGTTACAGAGTTATAAACATGCCTATAAATTTATCTTTAACGTACACAAACATCAAACTGTCTCAATTTTATATATTAAAAGAAAAATCTGTTTTATTTAATAGACAAAAATTTTAAGTTAAAATACATTTATCAAAACAAAAAAATACATATAAAAACAATTAAAATCAGACGTTTCGAAATCCGTCCGGGTTTCCTCATCAGTAATTACAACACAATATGCACACATTAAATGAACACTCAAGGTATTTAAAGGAGTACCGAATATTGAGAAGCCAGTGCGCATGCTTCATTGATAGTGTGGAGATGCTTGGCAGTGTGCCAGCTCTCAAGGAAAATACGCGATTTATAATTATGAAAACCAGAATTTAGAATTTTTATATTTTCGAAGTCAGGAATATGATCGGTTTCTATTGAATGGATTACAATTTTAGAACTATGATTGCAATTTTTAAAAGATCGTCTGTGCTCCTGTAGTCTAATTTTTGCTGTACGGCCAGTTTCACCTATATAAGCATATTTGCAATTTTTACAAGGAATTAAATGTATTACTCGAGTAAAATCCAGAGAAGGAGTTATGGGTTTAAAGTTAAAAAGGACGTCTTTTAATTGTTTAATTGGCCGGAAAGCAGTATAAATATTATGTGGTTTAAGTAATTTAGAAATAAATTCTGAAAGAAAACCAAAATATGGCATAGAAATATATTTGTTCTTATTAATTAGTAAATTATTCATTTGCATTGGAGTAGAGGGGGAAATGTAATTTATAAGAATGTCTGTCCCAAAACGCAAGACATTGGCATTTTTTTGTGCGTTCTTGTTACATAAACCAATTGTAGAGGATTTTAAATAGGGAATATCATATAGCAAACCTGAATAACATATATTATTTTTTAAAACTTCTGAAAATATTTGCAGACGCTGAGGGCGGGCAGACGGACAGATGGACAGTCAGATAAAAAAATTTGCAAATTGAAATAATATTCACAGTTAAAAATTGTTAGAAAATGTTTAATGTAGACGAAAATGCAATTCCATCAAATGTCCAATAATAACCCTTAACGTAACTGAATAGTTCTGTGTGCCCTGTAAATCTAATGCTAATCGTACTGCACACTATAGAAAGCATTCTTTTGTGCATATGAATAATATATTTCAATTTCATTAAGATTTATGCAAAGTAATTTGTGTATTTTCCTTGAGAGCTGGCAAAATGCCAAGCATCTTCACACTATCAATGAAGCATGCGCACTGGCTCCTCAATATTCGGTACTCCTTTAATTCCTTGAGTGTTCATTTAATGTTTGCATATTGTGTTGTAATTACTGATGAGGAAACCCAGACGGGTTTCGAAACGTCTGATTTTAATTGTTTTTATATGTATTTTTTTGTTTTTATAAATGTATTTTAACTTAAAATTTTTGTCTCTTAAATAAAACAGTTTTTGCTTTTACTATAAATTTATGTTTATAATTATAAAAAATATTTGGAAATGTCTCAAGTCGACCCGACTTGCTGAAAACCAAGCCCGACCCGAACCCGACAACGACCCGCAAAAAAAAAAAAAAATTCAGTCAACCGATCCGAACCCGACCCGCACGAAAAAAATATCAGTCAACTCGACCCGAACGCGACCCGCGGATCGGGTCGGGTTTGGGAAAAATCGGGTTACCCGACTCGATGCAGGACTCTAATCCAACTAGCAGCATCATGTTTTCTTTGAAGGTACAAACAAACGTCCTTTCTCTCTTTTGATATTTCTGTTTTTGATGGCGCGCGGCGCCTACACTGAGTGATGCCAGATGGTCGAAAATTATTTCCCCAAACTGGTCTTCAAATTTTCAGTTTTTTTTTTTTTTTTTTTTTTTTTTTTTTTCCGAAAAAATCCCCAGCTTGATTTCTACTAAAAAGGGGAAAAAAAAAAAAAAAAAAAAAAAAAAAAAACAAGCAGATTTTTGTATGATTTAAGCTCAGATTTTTCCCCAAATGAAGGCAATTTTTGAAAAAAAATCCCCAAATAACAGTAAAGCTATTGAAAGTCTCTAGTCGTAGGGATAAATCATTACGTTGCCATCATTGGCAGAAAGTTGAAGAACTCCCCAAATTTGTCCCCAAAAATTTTAGAATTCCCCAAAAAAGTCCCCACAAATATTTGGTTCCCAAAATTGTCCTCAGAAGCCTCGAAAATCCACAAAATGGGGACAAAATCCCCAATCTGGCATCACTGCCCACACTGTAAAAAAAAAAAATCAGTATTTTACAACAAAAAGTGCTGGCACCGCGGCTGCCAACACATTTGCTGTAAAATTTTCAAGCGGCTGCTTTTTATGGTGCTGTAAAATTTACTGCACTTTGCTGTGAATATTACAAGATGTTGTTTTTAGTAGTGGTGTAAAATTAACTGCACTTTGCTGTGAATTTTACAAGATGCTGTTTTAAAAATTGTTGTAAAATTAACTACACTTTGCTGTAAATTTTACAACACTTTTCAAAACAGCATCTAGTAAAATTCACAGCAAAATGCTGTTAATTTTACAGCACCACTTAAAACAGCATCTTGTAAAATTTACAGCAACGTGCAGTAAATTTTACAGCTCCATAAAAAAACAGCAGCTTGTAAATTTTAGAGCAACTGTGCTGGCAGCCGCGGTGCTAGCACCTTTTGTTGTAAAATACTGGAATTTTTTTTTTACAGTGTGGACCAGCAAAATATTAAATGATAATGAAAATATTTGAGATCACCCTGTAAAAAATAGTATTTCAAATCAATCTGGCTATTCCATGTGAATTTGAGGTTCGTTCTTATTATCTGTAAAATTTTTATGAGGCTACAGCATATATCCATGGAGAACAGTTCCATTAAAAAATAGCAAAGAAAACAAAAGCTACTTTTTTATCTATAATACGCAAGGTATTAAAGTAGTGCAAAGCCATTTTTATTAAACTTGACGCAGTAGAAATAGAAGCAGTATACTGCAATCAGAATGGAAAAATATTAAATATATAATGAAACATGAGCGTTTTTACTAAATAATTTTAACTGCGCAGGTGCAAGTTAAAAATACAGGGTGACAAGAAATAACTTGGTCACATGATACATTATAACTTTAATGCTAATGAAAAAAATAAGACCAAACTTCAAATAAATAAAAATACATTATTTTGTCTAATATATTTACAAATTTTCAAAGTGGCTACCTTTGGACTTAATACAGAGCTTTAAACGCGTCACAAAATTTTCGGCTGTGGGCCGCAACTTACTTACTGATATTTTATCTCATTACTTGCATAAGGATTTCTTTAGGGATGCCAAAGTTTTATGAGGTTTAGCACACACCCTTGTCTTTAAGATGGTCAAACAGAATATTCCATTGCGTTCAAATCTGGGGAATATGGTGGCCATTCTTGAGCTCCAATGAAGTCAGGAAAATTTCTCTGGCACCAATCTTTAGTGCGTTTAGCTCTGTGTGCAGGTGCGGAATCCTAATGGAAGGTCCATCTTTTGTTTCTAAAGAACTTTTGGGACCAAGGTAAGACAACATCTTTCAAAATGAGTTTGCGATATGTTTGTTGATTAATCTTTATCCCTTGATTAACAAAACAAGTGGTGTTTTCCCACTAGCACATATCCCACCCCAGATCATTACAGATTGGGGTCGTTGAGCCCGTTCAACAATGCAAGAAGGTCTAGGTGCTTCTGCTGACCAAACTCTATCATTATGGCTATTGTGAGCTTGTTGAATCGAGAACAGTTTCTCATCTGTGAAGACATATGTTTGACATCGATCCCCTGCGGCCCGCTTTAACAGTTCTTTACACCTTTGAAGTCTTGAGTGTTTGTTCTCTGCTGTTAACTTTTGAGCCTCTTTCATTTTGTAAGGGCGAAGACCAAGCTCTACTCTTGTCATCAAACTTGCGGTTTCTCTGTCGATCTTCATCTCTCCAGCATCCTTTCTCATTGAAATCCTAGGATTTCGTTGAACTCGGTTTTTTATAACTTTCCGGTTTCTTGATATGTTAACTGTGTGCTTTCTTACTCTTCCTGGCCTGTCACCATCATGTCCGATTTCTTTAAAGATTTCTTTGATTGTGTATAAATCTTTGATTGTGTATGAAACCGTCTGCTAAGGCACTTTAAATAGTTGAACAACTTCTCATTGTTTTTTCCTTGCTTATGCAATTCAAGTATGGCAGATCGTTTGTTAACCATAATGGTTATCACAACTAAATTACTTACACCTGTTTAGGAGCTTTCTAGGATTAATACTTACTGAAATAAATTTATAACTTTAACGGTAGTTACAGATATTTCGTTTGAAACTTCGTCCAAGTTATTTCTTGTCACCCTGTATATATATATATATTATTCATGTAATTTAATAGCCAAATGTGTTGAGCTATATGAAAACTCCAAATAAGTATCGAGTACATTTAAAAACCTGCAAGTGTTACAATGAACTGTTATTCAGTTTCTCCCAGAGAAAAAACTAAATCATAAAGGGTTATACTCGCATTTTTATTCTTATTCAGTCAATGGTAATGCAGTGTTCATTGATTGTAAATAAATATTGATAAAAACCCCTTATTTTTTCCCCCTTAATTTTAAAAAGAAATAATTACACTTAATTCTATCGCGTACAACTTTTTGGATCTACACGATATTTGGGGTTTTGATATAAAGATTAATATCATACATTAAGGGCGCATTCGAAAGTATTTCCCGGTCACTTCCCGAGTTGGGAAATGACGTCACGCGGAAGTTCGGGAAATTAGAACTACCATATAGGAGCCTTACGAAAAATGACCGAGATATAACTGCTTCCGTACACATCTCATCTTCCCGGGAAACAAATATATAAACAAACAAGGCTCCTATATGGTAGTTCTAATTTCCCGAACTTACCGCGTGATGTCATTTACCAGCTCGGGAAGTTACCGGGAAATACTTTCGAATGCGCCCTATATTACGCAAACGAAAATCATTAAAATTTGTGCATTAATAGTTAAAAATTATTTAGTAAACATGCTCACATTTCATTGGATATTCAATATTTTTAATTTCTGATTAAAGTATGCTGAGTCTATCAGACTGTGTGAATTTTCCTAAAAGTGACTTTGCACTACCCTGTAAAAAATATGTCCTATTTGCTGCAAGAAATTCTCTGTAATTATGAGACTAACACACATATTCATTAAGATATAACAGTTTCTTTAAAATATTGAAAAAATTACCACTTTTTTTATTATAACACACAAGGTATAAAACCTATACTGTAAAAAAAAAAAAAAAAAAATGTCCTATTTGCTGCCAGACATTCTCTGTAATTTGAGAAAACACCTGAATTTTACGAAAAAATTACGTTGTCAGAACGTAATTTCTCAAATTACAGAGCATTTCTGGCAGCAAATAGAACATATTTTTTACAGTATAGGTACCTTGAGTGTTAAAATTTAAAAAGTGGTAATTTTTTTCAATATTTTAAAGAAACTGTTATATGTTATTGAATATGTGTGTTAGTCTCATAATAATTTATACAGATAATTAAAAATGCCTTATTATCGCATTCTATATCCGGAACAAATTTCAAGCATTACTATTTTCAGGGTGATCACAAACATTTTCATTTTTCTTTAAGTTCTTACTGATACCCCTTTTGCTTTCTGTGTAAAACTTTCTCTGAAGTATTTGAGATACTATACGATTTTCACACTCCTGAAATTTTAAGATGATTCGTCGAGGACTTTTTGAGATATTTGACAAAATGTTTAAAATCGAAAGCGTCCGGTGATTTATGGTTCGGTAGTGTATGTTATTTTATCGTTGGAGTAGGTTTAACGAAATGACAGTAGGACGAAAGACTTTTTTTTTTTATTTAAATCAAATTGGAGTGTACAGGTTGATATTTTTATTTATTACCAACTATGTGAAAAATACCAGAGCCGGGAATCGAACCCGGGCCCTCCGCTTAACGCACGGATGCTCTACCACTGAGCTACCCCGGCCGATAACCAGCTAGGCATTTCTCACATAATATACGTTGGCAAAGTCACCGAGTCTGCAAACGCAGATATATCAGGTGAGACAATAATAATCGTAGCACAACTCCATATACCACGAAATTTCAATTTAGAAATTTTTATTCATGAATTCATCAACCGTGAATATTTTTTTAAATCAAATTGGAGTGTACAGGTTGATATTTTTATTTATTACCAACTATGTGAAAAATACCAGAGCCGGGAATCGAACCCGGGCCCTCCGCTTAACGCACGGATGCTCTACCACTGAGCTACCCCGGCCGATAACCAGCTAGGCATTTCTCACATAATATATGTTGGCAAAGTCACCGAGTCTGCAAACGCAGATATATCAGGTGAGACAATAATAATCGTACACAACTCCATATACCACGAAATTTCAATTTAGAAATTTTTATTCATGAATTCATCAACCGTGAATATTTTTTTAAATCAAATTAGAGTGTACAGGTTGATATTTTTATTTATTACCAACTATGTGAAAAATACCAGAGCCGGGAATCGAACCCGGGCCCTCCGCGTAACGCACGGATGCTCTTTTTTTTTTTTTTTTTTTTTTTTTTTATTATTATTATTATCTGATTCTATACTTCATCTTCTAAAACATTTTGAGCATACAAATATAAACAAATTATTATTATCACTAGGATTTTCCACGCAGAACATCTGCGTGATAGTACCTACATATCTAATATGAATTTGAAAAAAACTCATAAATAAATATCACTAGAAATTTTCATATTTTTACTATTTTATTTTTTAATAAAAGGGATATAAATCGCTTGTATTTGCATTACATTTTCAACTTCAGAAATTATTTCTTTCTTTGCTACACTGTAAAAAATATGTCTTATTTGCTGCCAGAAATTCTCGGTAGTTTGAGAAAATACGTTCTGACAACGTAATTTTTTCGTAAATTTCGCGTATTTTCTCACATCACAGAGAATGTCTGGCAGCAAATAAGACATATTCTTTACAGTGTAATTTAAAGATTCTTTGAATTAAATTATTGTTATATTAAAAATGAAACATTTCAATTTTTTTTTTTTTTTTACGTAAATAACTTACCATATTACTATACACAATAGAAATCGTATAATTAATAAATGTATCTACGAAATAAATAAATAAATAAATAAAAAGAAATAACATTCATTCTCTTTATAATGAATGAAAAATCTCAAAAAAATGTGTAACTTTTGCTTTATTTTATTTTATTTTATTTTATTTTTTATCTTAATAAGTCTTTTTTGATCTTGGTCAATAAATAGCTCCACCGCCACCCTCTCGTATAGCCAGTTATGAATGCCCGACATAAATGGCTTTAAAAGTTTTCAAATATACTTCAAAATATGAGATTTTTGAGCATATGTTTCGGCACAAAAGTTATTTTATTTTATTTTATTTATTTATTTATTTTTCAATTTCTTTTTAAAAATATGCGTTTCAATTGTATTAGATTAAATTTTTGTAACCTAAAGCTCTAGAATGATCAAAACGTAAATTCATATGCTAATCTTGGTTGATAAATCAGATAGCACCTTACGTCACTATGGTATCGTTTCGGCAAAATTTAATCGTAACTGCTCCCCTTTAGATAAATATTACATAGATTTTTATCTTAAGGTCTGCAGAAACTTAAAATTACACATCAGGAAATTCAATCACAAACTCTCTTATAAAATAAATAAATAAATAAATAAATAAATAATAATAATATAAAAATAAATTAATAAATAAAATGAATTCGAATAAAATGTATGAAAAATAAATCTGTCCATTTAAAAATACTATTATCGCCGAGTGGTCCAAACGTGACCAGTTCTTTTTTTTTTTTTTTTTTTTTTTTTTTAAATAAGCATTAAAAAATTTAAAATTAATTTTTTTTGTTTAAACAGCGTTCGTTGTATAAATTCTATAGCTAAAAGAAAAAAAAAAAAAAAAAATCACGATTAGCATTTCTCTTTACATGACGATGCATGTCCTTGTTAACTTCTGTTTGACTTTCAATCCGGTCGATTAAAGTTCCTTTTCTGGCCATTTTAATAGCAAAATCACTGTTTATTGCGAAACAAAAAAAAATCTGGTGTGAAACAACCACACGACTTCCATTATCCGCTATTACATGTATTATATGCATTTTTGAGAGATAATGTGATCAGAAAACATAAAAGTGACCAAAAAAGAAAATCGTTAGAGCCGTTTTTGAGATACCAACTTTCACAAAAAATCAATTATTGACCGGAAAACAATAATTACATACAAAAGCATATTTAAAAGTGAGTTAAAATGGCGAGTTTGAAAAAAATCCGTACAACCGTTTTTAAAGGAACGCCTTTGCGAGGCCTGAAATTGAGCTATTTATACAGGACGCCTATCAATTTTCATGAACTAACCAACTATATCATTCAAGAGGATATCTGATAGAGTGTTTATATAGCAAATTTGAAGAAAATCGTTAGAGCCGTTTTTGAGATACGGACTTACGGTCCCACTTCCGGTTTCCGATGTCCCATTTCCGGTTAAACTCAATTATTGACAGGAAAACAATAATTACATACAAAAGCATATTTAAAATTGAGTTAAAATGGCGAGTTTGAAAAAAATCCGTACAACCGTTTTTAAAGGAACGCCCTTGGGAGGCCTGAAATTGAGCTATTTATACAGGGCGCCTATCAATTTTCCTGAACTAACCAACTATATCATTCGAAAGGACATCTAATAGAGTGTTTATATAGCAAGTTTGAAGAAAATCGTTAGAGCCGTTTTTGAGATACGGACTTACGGTCCAACTTCCGGTTTCCGATGTCCCACTTCCGTTTTTTCAATTTTCACCAAAATTTGGAAATTTCATCTGTAGGCCAGACGTATTTGAATTCTAAAGTTTCGTAGCTCTATCTTTATTAGTTTCTGAGCTATAATAGCCAGAAGATTCTCCACATACATACACACACACACACACACACACACACATACATACACACTGACCAATTGCCGAAAACCACTTTTTTGGACTCAGGGGACCTTAAAACGTGTAAATCAGGTGAAAACCCGATATCGAATTTTCAGACCGAATACAATACTTCCATTACCTACGGTAGTAGGGTAATGGAAGTAACAATGAACAGATTCAAAATATTATGATTATCATTACGCCCATTTCCAGACGAATTAACTATTAATATATATATATATATATATATATATATATATATATATTCACGTCTGTTGTAAAATGACAATAAGAGAATATTAGAATAAAGAAAATGCCCTTACCCTATGTGACATTATGTTTGATATTTAAAAAAAATAAATCCAGACAATAAAATAAATCACGAAGTTTTAACAATGTACTTCTATAGGAATTTTAAATACGAAAATTTACATGTATAAAATTAAAAAGTGATTAAAAATAAAAGTGTTTTGTATGCCTTCTGGATATCCTACGAGATTTTTTTTTTTTTCGGCAACCCTCATTAATCATACCTTTCGAACTATACTGTTTCTGTATATCCATCTTCTTATTAAAATAAGGCTAAAACCGTGCGTGCGACAAATGTTTTGTTTGAGTTTTGATACATAGATAATAGCCGTTTCTAAGAAACACAGACGATTGAAATATATATATATATATATATATATATATATATATATATATAAAGTGTAATAAAAGGAAAATAGTGCATACAAAAAATATATTTTTGAATATCTTCTTCACAACGTAAGAAAATAATTCTTTTTTCCTGAAACACAAATTAAAAATGCCTTTCGAACGGTACCATTTTAAATTTTCTGCTCTTACGACCTTACGAGTATAATTAATATGTTAAAAAAGTATGACGAATTTAATATTTACGAATTAATATATGTAGTTATTATTTTGTATTGTAAGCATCAATAAATAAATTCATTTTTTTATGACACGAAACAAATTTGACATAACAACACTTTACAAAACAAAACAATTTAGCTGTATATTATTATTATATTCGCATATAACCATACCAATTCATGGTGTATAATATAATTAGCGTATTCATTAAATTATTTTAAAGGAAAATAAATAAACATACTTATGTTTTACAATTTTATTTCACAAAATGTTTAAACTTCACTTCATGATATTTTTTAATATTTACTCGAAAAAAAAAAAGTTTGAATTAAATTCTTATGTTATTGTAGTATGATTAAGAAAAGTGGAGAATTTATAAGAAGTCACGTTTTCGTACTAAGAAGCTAATTTTAAGTATATATACAGATTGCTTCTTTCATTTTTACAGAAATATGCAAATATATTTTTTATTTACTTAATTTTTTTTTTCTTTTCCGTTCAAAATAAAGTTTAAAGGTTAAATATATATTTAAAATACTTCAAAAGTCATGTGATAATATCATTAAGCCATGCAAATGCAAATGCAAATGCAAATGCAAAAAAAAAAAAAAAAAAAAAAAAAATACTCAAATATATTTTACAATTTACTAACGCTAGCAACTCTCCCGTTTCTTAAAAGAGACTTCATACAAGATATTTCCGGTAACACATTCTGATCTATTTAATTGTAGAAAATCTATATAATTAGATTCTATTACAAATATTGGTGATAAATATGATTTAAAAAATCGAAATTTCGGCAAATTATATTTTATTAAGAGATGAAAGCAAATGATTAAAAATTTGCCTACTTTAAAATTTTTTTAAAACGGTATCTTTAACTTAATGAGTTGTTGATAATAATTATTTATGTAAAGAAATTAAACTAATACTTATTATACGCCGTGTAATATTTACATTAATTTAAAAGATTTTAGGAGCTGTACACAATTAACATTTTTAATTAATCATTTAAAATTGTATTATTGCATTGAGTATAGCATCTAAGAAATAATTATAACGTGCTCATCAGTATACATAAAATCGTTTGTCCTAATTAACAGATTCATCATTGAACTTTTCTGCACCTAGAAGCGTGAAACATGGTTCAAACTTTTCTTTTGTGATGTAGACAACAACTAAGAAGCAATTTTTAGAAATTCCTCTCAGAAGAGAGGAAAGGGGCTGGTAGAACGTAAATTCACAAAAAACCTTCATAACTCAACGAAAAAGACAGATATCAGTAAGATTTTTGTAACTTAAAATTTTAATAACACTGGCACCTAAAATGATTTCTTGAATTTTACAAATTGAAACTCCCAAGGGGAGCAAAGTGCAAAACTTGATTTCACAAAAACTTTCACATCTCAGACAAAGAAAAATTAAATAAATAAATAAAAATAAAAACAGATATCCTTAAGATTTTTGCATTAAAATACAGCGAAAACAAATACCTAAATTTCCTTTCTGGAAATTTTGAAATTCGGCCTATAAAGAGAAGGGGATGGGGGGGGGGGTTGAAAACGTGAATTCTTATAATACTTCATATACGAAACAAAAAAACAGATATCCGTAAGATTTTTGCTGTAAATTACAGCAACTACAAGTACTAAAAACCAGTTTTGTAATTTCAGAAATTCGGTTCTCAAGGGAGGAGAGCGAGAAACAAAATGAGATTTCACATCCCCCTTCATCTATACATATAAAAGGATAATCCACCTACTGACATAACACTGCCATGACGATTGCATATGGGGCTGTGTCAGGATTTTTTTGTGTGAATGTTGGTTCAATTGTAACTCTGTCCTAAATTATCTCAGGATATTATTTATTTATGTATTTATTTGTGTGTATGTGTTGGTTATGTGTGCCTAACACACACTATAAAAATGTTCTGAGAAAATTTCCTCTTTTTCTCTTGGCGAGAATGCAAAAAACAGGTTTCCAAGCGTAACTGTATTCTAAATTATCTCTGGAAGGCTATTTTTTGGTATGTGAGTATGTTACGTGTACATAAATCACATTATAAAGTAATTTGGGGAAAATTTCCCTTTCACCTCTTTAGGAATGGAAAAAAAAAAAATTTTCAAGCTTAATTTTACTGCAAATTACTTCAGGCAGACGAATTTTGTTTTGTGGATGTCGGTTAATCACTTTGATGGGATTTTGCAAAATTTCCGACCTAACTTGTGTAGGGTTGAGGGTGTAAATAAACAATTTCAAACGTAACTCTTTTCCAAATTACCTCAGCAGTGTGATTTCTACTGTGTGGGTCGGTTATCAGGGCTGGAAATTAACTGCACTTTCTTTAAAAGCTGTAAAATTCAAACGAGTAGTTAGAATGGCAAGAGCAATGCATGGGTATGATGTTACCATATGGGATGGGAACCGAAACCCGATATATTATAGGTAGAAATACGCTGACGAAAATAACAATGACCCAACCGAGATTTACATGTGCGATTTTGTTTTGGTACACACGTTCGGTTAAGGCGCAGCGGCAGGAATTAAGAACCAGGACTCAACATGTTCTGGGAGAGAAAGGCGCCGCAGAAGACAGCGGAGATCTTAACGAAAGTTTTTACTGAAGTTATTTCTTTTCTTTTCTTTCTTTCTTTTTTTTTTTTTTTGAGATTTTTATATTAATAAGTTGTATATTATTTCAATAATTTATTTAAATGCAGTGATCAGTAAAACGAGCAAAGCTTAGATTATACAGAGAACATTAAATTATACATATTATGTGACTTTTTAATAGGTTAAAAATAAATTTACATAAGTTTCATGTAAATAAAAAATTTTACTGCTTATAATTTATACTTTTTTTATACATGCTTAAAAAAAATCTTCCCATAAAGTTCCGGAAAAAATCAGTGATTTTAATTTTTTTACAAGTTCAGCGAAGCAATATTAATATATATTAAACATTTAGTTTTTCCCCTACATTTAAATAATTTCTTGTTTAAAATGTAATAACACTGAGAACAACAGTCTTTGGAATAAATGGATTTTTTTTTCTTTTTTCATTTTTTAACATTAAATTGAAATTATTGTGGGAAAAAAAAAGGAAGTTAAATAACACTGGATTTAGTTTCTCATTGAAAAAGACTCTTGAAAGATCATTATTATTTAAATTTAATTACGATCTATGTAAAATAAGAATGAAAATTCAAAAAAACTATGTTTTAATGAGAAATTCTAGCGTTTAGCATTTTAAGGTTGATATTGAGTAAAGTAATAAATAATCATTATTTTTAATCCTTGATATTAAAAAAATTCTAATGATTTTTATTTGAGAATATTTATTGTGCGAAGCATTAAATTGTTTATTAATTTATTTCATTTCATTTTCATTTATTTATTTATTTATTTTATTTTATTGATTTATTTATTTATTTTTTGCTTCCATTACCTAACATGGAAGTATTGAATTCGGTCCAAAAATTCGATATCGGGATTTCACCTAATTTACATGTTTTAAGGTCTCCGGAGTCAAAATAAGTAGTTTTTGGCAATCGATCAGTGTCTTTGTGTATGTATGTGTTATCATATCTCCGAAACTAATAAAGATAGAACGACGAAACATCAGAATTGAGATAAGTTTGGTGTACAGACGAAATTTCCAAATTTTGGTGAAAATTGGGAAACCAGGAGTGGAACCGTAAGTCCATATCTCAGAAATGGCTCTAACAATTTTCTTGAAAGTTTTTATGTAAACATTTTGTTAGATGCTCTTTCGAATGATATAGTTAGTTAGTCCAGAAAAATTGATAGGCGTCCTTCATAAATTGTTCAATTTGAGGTCTCAGAAGTGATTTCCTTTAAAAACAACTGTACATATATATTTTTTTTCTTTATTGGCTACCTTTTAAATATCCTTTTGTATGAAATTATT
Source organism: Salticus scenicus (assembly GCA_963930645.1). NCBI lineage: Eukaryota > Metazoa > Arthropoda > Arachnida > Araneae > Salticidae > Salticus > Salticus scenicus. The sequence goes on along the minus strand of OZ005661.1, from coordinate 59,316,092 downwards.
GTTTACCGGTCAATAATTGAGTATGCCAAGTTTTGGTGAAAGATGGTATCTCAAAAACGACTCTAACTATTTTCACTAAAATTGCGGTATAAATCCATTTTAGATGTCCTTTCTCATGTATTAGGTGGTAATTACAGGAAAATTAACAATCATTCTGATTAGGTAGTTCAGTTGTTTTAGATCTCGGAAATTGGTATTTCATAAAATAATTCTACCATTTTTTTTTCACCCTCTCTATAAATTCAAGAATTAAAATTGAAAATCACGTGATTTTCAAGTACACGTGATTTTCAATTTTAATTCTTGAATCAAGTTTCTCTTGCCGGAAATTTTTTATACGTACATAAAAATACATATAATACGTGTAATAGTGGGTAATGGAAGTCGTGTGATTGTTTCACACCAGATTTTTTGTTTTTTTCCAGCGGGGAGACAAATTAAGACTCAGTGTTTCTTCATTAAAGTTTTGAAAGAAAATGATTTCTTTTACTAGTAACTTTCGGTATTTAAAGTATTCTACAAAAAATACTTATTAAAAAATTATGCAGTTAACTAAAAATGACACTTTCTTTTGATTTGTGCAGTGCATGCATAGCGTTAAATAATTGTAAATAGCAGCTTGTTGTGGATATTTAATGTTTAAAGTAATGGAAGTAAAATACGCATACAAATAAGTAATGCATACGTTTCATTAATAGAAAGATTTCAAGAATAATTATGTATGTGATATAACATGTTTTAAGGGACCTTTAAATTTTTAATTTCTTAATACTTTGAATGTTCTAATCAGAGTATAAATAGCTAAAAAATGAAACATTTATGATTATATGTACAATTAGCAGTTTCCTTAGAATTTAATAATTTTCTCTTCAATGTACATATTTTATTAAAAACATATGCGTGACTTCAGTGTAGTGACAGAAATTGTTATGGGTCTAAACATCTAATGGAGATCCAGTGTGTAATATAACTGCTTATATTTAAACTTTAATCCTAATAAAACTAACGAAAGCAACATCGGTTTCGAAAGGACGTGGCATTTCTGCTTCAGGTTCAAAACACCTTCTACTGCCTGGGAAGCTATGCCTTGGAGGCAAAATAAGTCTTGCTTTTGCCTCCAAGACAGTGGAACGTGTTTTGCACATGAAGAAGCATGGCCACATTCTTTCAAAACCGGTAATGTTTTCATTAGTTTTATAGTGTATGAAGAAGATTTTAAGTTTAAATTTTAATTGTATACCAGTTCTTTAATTTAATGTAATTGTTCATGGAAGAAAAAAAATATATATATATATATCTGTTCACTGGAAATTATGCAAACAAAAAGTTAAAAATATAACTTTATTAATATAACATTGAAAATTAAAGATGGGTTTTATTAACATCGAAACGCATAACATTTATTTAAAGTTGTGTAAATTTTTTAGACAAAGATTTACTTAAATTTTAATCACATTAAAAACTGAGACAGACAATATGCACTAGAAATATACAATTTAAAACAATTAAATCACAAAACACAAATTTCAACATTTCGAGCCTTTTACATGCTCCTCATCAGTAAAAAACAACAAATGTACAACAAACATCAAAAACATCAAATATCATCCCTCTCGCTGGCTTAAAAGAAAATTAAAAGCGTATGACTTTAATAAGGATAATCATGAAACTAATTCCTCTAAATCACCTAAATCGTTCGTTACTATTCATTACTATAAAAATACTTCTGTATCTATTGCCAAAGTTTTACGCACTGTTACTTTATATGTTTCCTATAAACCCCAATTTTTAATTCGTAATTTCCTTTCTAATTTTAAAACAGTTATCCCCCCTTTTTCCAATACAGGTGTTATTTATAATATCCCTTGTAAATCTTGTAGTTCTGTTTATATTGGTCAAACTGGCCGTTCTCTTCATATTCGAATTAAGGAATATAAAATAAATTTCAAAAACCGTGATATACGTTCGAAAATTGTACATCATTCCATAGAAACTGACTATTTACCTGATTTTAACAGTACTAAAATAATCGTATCTAACTGTTTAAATTATCATTCTTGAATTTTCCTGAAGGGCTGGTACACAAATCAACCTTTTTTTACCCCTTAATGAGGCATGCGCAGTTCCCGAAGAATACGTTGTACTCAGTTAATGAAAGTCTGTTGTTCTTCTCTGCATTTACATTTGATGTTGTTTAATGATGAGGAGCCTGTAAAAGGCTCGAAACGTTTAAATTTGTGTTTTGTATTTTTATTGTTTGAAAATGTATATTTTTAGTGCATATTGTCTGTCTCAGTTTGCAATGTGATTCAAATTTAATTTAACTACGAGACGTAATGATTTTTAAATATTTTAAAAGATTTACTTACTCATCACTATTTTAAAATTAAGACTTTATTTTTATTTTTTCCGTACTAATATTTTATTATTTCATTATATGGCTCAAAACGTAAAATGGTCAATTTTACTAATAGGAATTTATTTGGTGTTCCGGCTGAAATTAAATTTTTTATATGAAAATTACAAATGTCCAATAGAAGGGAGGTCAGTCTCTCGACAAGAAATCTTGGAATAACATAAAAAAAAAAAAAAAATAACTATATAGTTAGACAAATATTTTACTTGCTTGATTTTTACTTGCTCACCACTATTTTAAAATTAAGATTTTTTTCCCCCGTACGATTATTTTATTATTTCATTGTATGGCTAAAAACGTAAGACAGTCAATTTTACTAATAGAAATTTATTTGGTATTCCGGCTGAAATTAATATTTTTAAATGAAAAATAGAAATGTCCAATCGAAGAAGGGTCAATTTTTCGAGAAGAATTCTTGTAAAGAAATATAACCCGACACGATTTAGTAGCCCGCACGAATTACCATTTAGCAACTATATAGTATATATATATATATATATATATATATATACTATATATATATATATATATATACTATATATACTATATATATATATATATACTATATATACTATATATATATATATATATATATATATATATATATATATATACTATATATATATACTATATATATATATATATATATATATAATATATATACTATATATATATATATATATATATATATATATATATATATATATATATACTATATAGTTGCTAAATGGTAATTCGTGCGGGCTACTAAATCGTGTCGGGTTATATTTTGTGTTTCACACCTGACATATTCAATTTAATATCTTAAAATGCCATTTATCTGTGATAATAAAGATAAAAATATTCACATTTTATTGGAGCACAATATTTTATTTTGTTTAAAAATTGCAAAAAGGATACGATTGAGTTGGTAATTGGAAGATAGCGAGTTCTATACTCGAACCGACCAAAGACCGTCGTGTACACTAATGGTGGTTGGTCCACGTAAAATCCGTCGTGGCAGCAATGTCCTCTATGTCCCCATCCAAATTATACCTCTTGGGGTAACCGAAGCGGGGAACCATCCCCACTGTGGAGGATCAAATCTGCGATGGCATGTCTCCAGACCATCCTTAGGAGTACGCCCGAGAACGTTGCCAGTTACCCATTGGGCAGTACTAGTGCGCCGTTAAACCAAACCAACCGACAAAAGAATATGGAGTTTTGAATGAAGATTATTTGGGAAAATCAATATCAGCATAAATGAACGGCGAAACATGGCGGAATACCGAAATACAGAATACCAAATCCAACACCTGAAGCCATCGCTTAAATAGACGGTAAAATTGTAATGCTAAACGATGTCACAAAATCAACACGATACTGGCCACTGAAGTAAAGCCAAAGCTTGCTCACTACATCATTTATTAGAGACCTGTCTCTTTAGATGTACTATGATAGGTTATCCTTTCAAATTACTGAGAAAAGTGGTATTCCTTCTCTAAATTCAATGATAGGATAAAAATTCCTGAACAGTAATGGTATAATGGTTTTGTGTCTCATTACAATTTATTGTATCACAAATCGAATGCAAACAGTTCGGATGAAAAAAAAAAAAAAAAAAAAAAAAAAAAAAAAGGAAAGGTATTTATTACCAGAAAAGCAACTGAATTTATACAAATAGCATAAATATATTTCGTATTATCTTTTATAAAACAGTACTGTGTTTAATTAAATAATTCTAATTTGCGAAATAATCTTGTGATTTCTTTCTTTTTTTCTTTTGCTATAACAATCCTACGTCTCCATATTTTAACTCAATGACACGATACTACAAACTTTACCTTACAGAAAACCATTAAAGATACAGTTTTAAATTAATTTCTTACAAAGTAACAATAGGTTAAATGAAAAAATAAAATAAAATAAAATGCTTACATTTAACAAAATTTTAGCTTTTCCTTTGTGTTCGTTTTCAAAAGAAAGATTAATATTAAATTCAGCAGCAGTCTCAAATAACGGAACGATGTTTAATAATGAGAATTTTTACTATCCTTGATTTTCTCCTGGTCTTTTGTTTTCATTTTGTTACATTTCTTCTTCCTCTTCCTTTTTTTTTTCCTTTACGCAGTGAAAAATGAGCTTGGCTTACGTGATAAGAATCATTAAAAGGGTATCACAGCCATTTACGATATTATGGAGTAAAGTATATAAAAAAAAAATGAAAAATGTTTATTTAAGTGATGTTCAATAATAATCATTTAATGCATATATAATTACAATGAATTACAAAAAAAAAAAAAAAATACATTTTATCCTAAAGGTACAATCTTTGTAACTTTAAGCTTTTCATCAAAAACTTAAATTTCCGTAATTAGAAATTTAAGCATGACTTATTATGTTAAGTTGTTATAGTGTAACATCTTGGGATTTGTTTTCAACATTTCAGCAGTTAAAAATAATAAAATTGACTAATTGGGGAACTAGATTTCATTTTAAAATAATGTATATTAATTAGACAAAGCAGAATGTGAATATAAGAAGAAAAAAAATGAGCCTTAGATTTATAAAGAAAGGTTTCGTTTTTTTTAAGATACTTAAAACAATTATTGATGAAATTTATGCAAAAGTTAATTATTATTATTGTTGGATGTATTAATATATTTTTGGGTTAAATTAGCTGTTGAATGTTTTGTAAGAGTTTATAAAAGTGTAGAAAAAATAAATTTATAACCAAATAAAATACACTATATCTAATAATACTTTTTGCAAGCTATTTCTGATATCCCTCACATAATACTGGTAGACGGATGTGCCGGGTACGATCCAAGGTCGCGCTTGAGTCAAGTGTTTTTTTTTTTTTTTTTTTTTTTTTTTTTTCCCTGTAAATATGGGCTAGAATAACCTAGAAATATCCCCATGCATGGTAATCTGAAATAAAGTAAAAATCGGTAAAATATTTCGTTAAAATATGAGTAATATAAATAACGTTCCGTTAAAATGTGTTCTGCGTAAACAAAACTCACCCATAGTGCCGGGATAAAATAGAAGAAAAAAGAAATAAAAAATAACAATAATTTCAGCATTCTCTAATCAGAATTCTCAAGAAAATTGACGCATGCGACAATAGAGATTCATAGAAAAGGTAACGGAGTTTAATGATACTCCCAGTGAGAAAAATCCTTTTTTTTTTTTTTTTTTTTTTTTTTTTAAATATAAATTTACAATATATCATAATATTAACTTTAGTATTTTTCGTTACATAGATGATTTGATTGTCTTTTATACTGATTTCCATAAAATTTCAAATGTAATGTACGTATCCAGATGCTCTAAAATGATTTTCCAACTTAAAAAAAATAATAATAAAATAATAATAATAATAATAATAATAATAATAATAATAATATACATATATGATAAGAGAAAATAGCTTCAATTTTTACTATAACAGTATGCCGCATTAGTTTAATTAGAATTATAAAATCTACATAAATGTTAAAGTAAAAATATTGTTAAAAATTGAAATAATATGTAATTCAAATATTAATTTTAGTAAACTTTATAAAAATTTATATCCTTCGGACTTTATTTTGCACTAAAGGAAGATAAGCAAAGAAGATAAAATTTTAGTAAGTATGACAGCTCAGCAGCTTATGATCATTTTGTTAGATGGACGTCCCCGGGAACTAATTATTTAAATTTAGGAGCTTTTTTTTTTTTTTTTGTAATGACTTTAAAAAGGATTTTTTGCTTTTTTTATTCTTTAAATAAACAATAGCTTATTTATTTGAACAAACTAAATTAAAAATTTAGTTTGATACCTGAAGTTCCATATGTACAAAATAATGAAGACTAACTAAAAAAAAAAAAAAAAAAAAAAAAGATTAGCGGAAACGAAAAAAAAAAAGAGTTGGAGATAAAGTACCAAAGATAAAAAGTTGGAGATAAAGTGCATTTTCTTTGCTTTTCCGGTAAAAAAAAAAATAAATAAAAATAAAAATAAAGTCATTATAAAATGAATTTATATGAAGTTGAAGCGATATAAAATTATTTTTGAAGTTACTTCAAAAGAAAAAAGAAAATTATCTTTTACTTTACAAATTATGTTAGATTTAAATAATAGGATGTTATTCAAATTTTCATTTTTTTTAGTATTATTAAATGACTGCAGCATTTTAAATTATAAAGATACTTCAAAACTAATTCTAAGGCAATCCATTAACTGAACTATTCATTTTCCTTCTTTTTTTTTTTTCTTTAGAAGAATCGGTTAAAAGTTAATGAAATTTCTGGGCGAGATCTTCGAGAAAAGACATTTGCGTTAATGTGCATCAAATGTTCAATTTCACTAAAGAAAATTAGATATCATATATTTTTGAGAAATGGATGTATTATATGATTTTAAATAATTTGTGTTTTAATCACATTAACATTTTGAAATTTTCCTTAAAATTTTTAAGTATGTTTAGCTTTAAAAAATAAAATAACTGTAAATATTTGAATTTAAAACTATTATATATCATAAAACGATAGGTAGAATTAAAAATATATATTAATTGATTTAGCTTATGTATAAACGTCTCGTATTATTATTTTATTTTAGAAGAAAATACACATACACAGTTGTATCATATCGGCACATGTTCAGATATATTCATTTTAATAATATATGTGGTGTGAAAGTACAGTTGTAAAAGTCAAACAAAAGAAGAGATTAAATATTAATAAATTATATAGGATAGGATTGGGTAATCAGATGTAAAAAAAAAAAAAAAAAAAAAAAAAAAAAAACCTTTAACACTTTTCATAATTTATTACATAAATTTTATTATTGTAAAAATGTTGCTTATACATTTTTTAATAGTAAAAAAAAATACTTATGTTCAAATCCCTGTTACACACAAAAATAGAGAAAATGAAAAGCTTGTATCCATTTTTTATTATTCAGAACCATAAATTATGTTTGTTCTATGAAACAAAATATGTTGTAGACCACGCAGATTTTGCAAAAAATGTGGCGAAATGTGTTATCCCAAGGAAAAGGGGTATCCTTAGCTATAATTATCTGTATGCAAATATTTTTTATGTTCAAGGGTACAAAAAGGTAGGCGATCTGAAAATTTATCCTACAAATTACTACATGCGGAGAAACTAATGGAACATTTTATTTCTTTATTTTTTCAATATATAAAAATTATTTCAAAATGTTATAAACAACTTTCTTAAGGCATTTCATTTGATTTCTTAGCTTAATTTGGATATTTATTAAGTCAATCTGTCTTACGGGGCGATCTAAATTAAAATAAAGACATTATTGCATGACAAAGATATGCGGCCTGGATGTTTGTTTTAGAGCTTATATAGGATTAAAACATGGCCTACTATTGTATGTTTAAGTCATTCTTTTCTTATAAGTGCATTTCCTAATTTTAAAGTAACAAATGTACGTAATTTGTTCAGGTCGAAAAACATCGATTTTTGTGAAATCTTATACAGTTCGAATAAAAATTCTGTAAAAGTTGGAAAAAAATGGGTTTGTTTTTTCCTAATTCAATTCTAGTAGTTAGTAACTTATAGGAATATCATTTATTTATTTTATGTCGTTGAGGAGGCCTGCAAGAATAAAAAGGGTCAGAATTGGCAATTTTTATTTTTAGCCAAATTTTTTAAAGCCTTAAATTATTTATTTATTTATTTTAATGAAAGTATGTTTTTATAAAGGTTTTAATTGTTGTTTGAGCAGCACTTCACTGGGTAAATTGGAGGTATTTTTATATATATATATATATATATATATATATGTATATATATATATATATACATATTATTGGGGTTAAACTTTTTTTTAAATACAAAACCATCTCGGCGTAATATATTAATGATCTCTCCAACTGTAGCATTTTTAAAATGGGGACATTATTGAGATTATGAGTAGGATTTAAAAAAAAAAAAAATCCAACGATTTACCCCATCTTACCGTACTTCATTTCTTGCTTCTGTAAGAAAGTAAAAATAAATACTCATGCGTTTGTAATCAATTATTTTTATGTTTTTTTTTTTTTTTTATATAATCTGTTTTGCATGCTGATCAAACACGCAACTCTGTATCCAATAATTACATTTTATTAAATCGATTAAAACTATAAGTTACCCTTAAAAGCCAGAAAAACTGGTATACGTATGGGTACACAAATAACGAAAGTATATAAACAACAAACAAATAAAGTAAAAAAAATAAATAAATAAGTAGTAAAAAAATAACATGATGCAGCCGAAAGAGCCTAAATAAGACAATAGGCATCGTACAAATCTGTTATGAATGTTTCTACCTTTGTAAGGACAGATTTTGTAAAAAAATAAGTTTCTGTGTACTTGGTAATATAGTCCGTGCACGAGATGTTGCATATATTATTTCCCAGGAAGCGATGAAATTCGGATTTTCCGTACAAACATTTCACGAATACATATAAATATCGGGTATTCAACGCAATAGAGTTAACAAAGATTATTAAAATGCTTAAATGCATGTTTTCTCTAGATACATGTTATGTGTATACTAAATAATGTATCTACAGTAACTGATATTCTGTAATCATCCAAATGTTGTGGAATTTGGTTCAATATTAATCAGCTACAATTATTTAGTTGTATATACTTTTACACGTTAAAGTGCGCTTAATAAGCATGTTATGCAGGCGTACATGTTTGTGAGTTACAAGAAATTAACACAAGGCTACACGTTTCAAGGATGAAAACACATTCCCCTTAATATGCGCGTTAAAATGTGTTTAAATAAAAAAAAAATGTTCACAGCCTCTAATGTCACGAAATTCTTTTGTGTGTCCCTGAAAATGACCCATAAGCATTATATTCACCAGCAAAAACTATACACTAAATATTTTTTTTACGGGATCCAAGAAAAAAAATTCTGAAGGCAATCTTTAATCGGTTAACAGATTAATGGAATTCAACATGGTTATAATTCATTAAACATAATGAAATAAACATACGTTATTAGAATGTTTAGAAGCAGGGTTTCCGTGGAAAATAGTAGATGTAGAGAGAACTACACAAAGTAATTCTGATAAGTTATGCAATCATTTTTTACCAAATGAGCTGATGTTTATTTATGAGTTACAATAAATTAACACAAAGATATCAGTTACAAGGAAAAAATGTATATACCCATACGTACAGACACATATAGACAGATACAATGGGGGATTGAGGAGAGCGGAAGCCTCCATATATATATATATATATATATATATATATATGTTAAAAATAATCAAATAAATAAAATGATTTGCTGAGTAATGAGAAATGCAAATATTACGTTGATGATCCAGATTTGCAGATCCACTAGTTATAGTTGAATGAACTGTATTACCTTATATTATTGGTCTTAAGCTTTAATCTGACATGTGTCTTTATACTATTGAAACGCAAGGTAAGAGAATGTCGTGTGAGTAAAAAACAAGATTATGTTTATTATTATTATTAAATGTAACATTTTATTAGAACTTTAATTATATTTTATATACTTAGGAATTTAAGAGTTTTAAAGAAATCAGAATTTCTTCTTGCTCAAAAATATTTTTTATTTTTCAATGAAACATTTCAGTATGAAATATTCTGGTATGGCACTCACGCTACATTCCTTTACACTGCAAATTTTAGAAACCGTTTTATATATACAGTCGGAAACAAAAGTGTCCGAAAACTAGCAAAAATTTCGATGTCAAAAATGTACACTTAAAACTGTTTTGTTCAATAAATCCTTGACAAATCCTGTTCTTAGACAGTTTTTTTTTTTTTTTTTTTTTTTTTTTTTTTGACCACCCACGCATAGACGAAAAATTTCCGCAAAATCTACTTATGTTTGGAGTTGGATAAATACAGTCGGTAACAAAAGTTTCCGAACACTAGCAAAAATTCCTATATAAAAAAAGTACATTTAATACAGTTTTGCTAAATAAATCCTTGTCGAATCCTGTTCTTAGTCAGTCTAAAAACATGATTCGATAAGGATTTATTGAACAAAACCGTATAAAGTGTACTTTTTTTACATAGGGATTTTTGCTAGTGTTCGTACACTTTTGTTACCGACTGTATATTATACTTCTGTGTAGGGGAGGGGAGGATTTCGAACCACAAAACCCATGGTTTTACTATTGTACCATACATTAACGAAATATTTAAGGTTGTTACTTAAATTTAGAAAATCTATTTCAAATTATACAGATAACTTTTACTCAGACCACGATTAGAAAGAAAATTAGACAAAGCAATTACACAAATCACTTACAGAAGAAAAATCATATACCAAAAACAATTACACAAGAAACTTTACAATTGCACTTAAGAGCGGACAATACCTAATCTCGCCGGCAGCCTTCGCCCATGTTATTCTATGGGAAAATTCGTTTGCATAATTACTCATTACCTAATGAATATTTTTCAATTCTGTTTTCACGTTTAGAAAATTCATAAGCGTTAAATAAGTACTTGTTTTCTAAAAATTGATTTTTTAAAATGTTAGTATTTCATTTTGCGATTAGAAAATGAGAAAAATGCATTTTGAGAAAAACCGCATTTTTGAACTCAAAATTAAAATGTAAAAATTAAAAGAAATGAATTTTTCAAAAATGAGTACTCTTTTAACGGTTATGAATTTTCTGACTGCGAAAACAGAATTTAAAAATATTTATTAGGCAATGTATAATTGTAGCAACAAATTTTCCCATAGAATAACATGGGCGAAGTCTGCCGGCGAGATTAGGTATTGTCCCCTCTTAATACAAGGTCTATATCTAAAATTTTTATGTAAATCTTTTGCTAATCTTAATGTTTTTTGTGTTCTGAAACCGAAATTGAATCCAGTTTTTTCTATCACGTATAGATTTTTTTCAATATGGGGCGTCTACCATCATAATTTTTTTTCATGTCTCTTTTAAAAATATAATTATATATAAAATCTTATAGTATGTTTATTATAAGATTAATTTATAATTAATCACGGAAATGGAAACATGATTGATTGTAATTAATTACAAGATTAATTCTAACTAATCTAGCATGTCTCCATAATTAATTATAATTAGTTATGGAAACTTATAAAAAACTACCGAAAAGAAAGAAATTGTGTCGGTAGAGTCCCTGTTTTGACAAAAATCTATACGGTATAGAAAAACTGGCTTCATTTTCTTTATCAGCTCACGAAAAACCATATATAGTGTTTCAATATTAAATCAAATATATGTATGGAATGTGTGGACGTACAGTATATATGTATGGATGTACGGAAATGGAAACGTGATTAATTATAATTAATTACAAGTTTAATTCTAAATAATCTAGCATGTTTCCATAATTAATTATAATTTTTCATAGAAACGTATAAAAAACTACCGAAGTTGAATAAATTGAGTCGGTAGAGGCACTGTTTTCACAAAAATCTATACGTGCTAGAGAAAAACTGGTTTCATTTTCTGTTTCAGCTCACGAAAAAAAATATATATAATGTGTCAATATTAAATCAAATATCTGTATCAAATCAATATAAGTATCAAATCAAATTGAACCAACATTATTTTTGTAGATTTTGCCAACGTTACTTTGTACTCCCATATGATCTTCAAATGATCACATAGCTATTACTTTCATTTTTATATCTTTTTTAAGTTAAGCTGGTAGCAAACACGTAGATCAACAGATAAAATCTTCTTTTCCAAATTCAAACAACCTCAAAAGCGTATTTATAGTAAAGCTCAACGTAAAAAATTTAAATCCGAATAATATGTTTTTTAGAGAAATAAATTTTTTCCGACAAGTTGTCTATAATATGTTAAAGGTACTTTCATCAATTATAACCAATAGAAAATAGAGTTAACCCCTAATATTGGAAACCTTTTTATGTTTTCTGTAAATTGTATGTGTACCATATGGTATACTTAAATTTAGCACAGTAAAATAAACTCATAACACCACTGGAAATATACTTTTAAGGATAACTATGTAACCTAATGAATATGAATTCCTTTGTTTGGCCCTTTAAATGAATAATCAAAGGTGTTTTTATGCCATTTTTTATATAAAATATGCTTCTGTACTTATAATGAATATATTTTTATTTTATTTTGTTTAGTGCAGAATGTTGAAGAAATTTCGCTCATATGTGTAATGCATTTGAATACATTTAAATGTTCTTGTGCACACACATTTAATTTCAGTAAAAAAATTCAATTGAAAAACTCGTGTGATGATGCAGATTTAGAACACTGAGTTTTTTTTTTTTTTTTTTTTTTTTTTTTTTTTTTTTCCTTGCTGTCATTTGTTCTTGAGTTATAATAACAGGCTCATAGACAGATCAACCACTAAAAATATGATTTTCGAATATAGGTAATCAGAAAACGTCTAAACATAACAAAAACTGAATTTCCAAATTTTAACGTAAATCAATAATATTTCTACTCAATAATGGATAAATGAAGTACAAATACAAATAAATCAAATGCAAATCAAATCATTAACTAAAAGTAAAATTACAGTCAGCAGCAAAATTATTCGAGCGCTAGCGATAATTCCTATATAAAAAGGATACACTTAATACTGTTTTATTAAATAAATTATAACACGTTCTTAGACTGACTAAGAACATGACAAGGACTTATTTAACGACACAGCTTTAAGTGTACATTTTTTACATAGGAATTATTGCTAGCGCTCGAATAATTTTGCTGCCGACTGTATATTACCGATAGTGATAGGATAGATAATGTAATTGTTATTTTTAAAAATAACCATTATAATAAAAATATTATTAATTGAAATAGCATTTACAGTAGCCGCCGCTTTATAAAATCACTGGTTAATAAAATCAGCAGCCTTATTTGATCAAGTTGCTGGGTCCGAAATCAAATCAGTACAAACCGCCGCTTAATAAAATCAGCATCGCCGGTTAATAAACTCAAAAGAAAGTCTCTTAAACAGTAAAAATGATCATGTATGTAAGCTAAACAACGAATTATATTTTCTCCCCGGAATTTTTAAAAGAGAAAAATAAACAAAACATAGCAAGCCATCACATTATTACTATATGTCGAAAATTTTATGCCTCAAAAAATAAATAAATAAATAAATAAATAAATAAATAAGGAAAAGAAAAAGAAAAACACACCCCGCCGTGTGTTGTAGTTCTGAATTCGAGGAATGAATTTCTCAAATTATAGGCCAATGAGTATTTTTTTCTGTCTTAAAATATTCAAATAGAGTTGTAGTTCTTATTTTGAAGCAACTTATCTGCAAGGTATGTAAGCAGGTAGTTCTTATTTTGAATGTAAAGATTAAAATTTTGGTAAAGTATGATGGCTTGCTTCAAATGTGTAGTCAAAGGAGGGCCAAGACGAAGCTTGAAATTTCTCAGTTTGCTTCATGTAAACATAATAATAAAGGTGATATTAGTGCCTAAACTGTACCACACGAAAGAGTGAATAGCAAGAATGAATAAGGAGAGTAGAAGTCATCAACGTAACACTTCTAAATAGGTACAAGAATGCCAGGTCAAAGAAAATATCCACCTTTTACGTAATTTTTTCTCTAAAAGCTGAAAATTTTACATGAATGATAAGTAGCAAAAATTCCATTCCTACGGATGGCTAATTGATAGATGTAAGGGCAAAAAAGAATTTCTTTCCATGTTTAGGTAATGAGTACTCTTTTATTGAGTTCGGGCATGTTCACCGAATACAAAAATCAGCCGCTTAATAAAATTATTTTTATGAAAACAAACATGATTTTATAAAGAGGCGATTACTGTATTTTTTTTAATTGTAGTGATCCATAATTTATGTTAATTATGTTTTTAATTATTAATTATGCCAGCTTTCATAAAATTAATAGATAAAAATTTTATATAGGAAAAGCTCTATTTAATTTGTATCTGTGTTTTAATGAAGAGTGTAAGCTATACGGTTAAAGGAAACTTAAATTTTATTCCTGGTTTTCCATTCTAGAATATCGAATGACATTTTTAAATTAGCAATACTCCGTCATTTCACTAATAGATCTCTGAAGAAATCTCCTCAAAACATCAAAGTTAAAGTGTTTTTGAGTAAAAGCAGCAAAACTAAAGCTATTTATTTTGTATGTTGTTGACACATGTCTAATAAATCTTTTAAATTTTCAAATAAACAACGAAAGAGTAATAAATTACTGATAAATAAGATGAATACGAAAATGTTGAAAGGTAGGTTTAAATATTATTTTCTTTGAGAATTAATGTTTTAGTGGAACTAAAATAACAAATGATTTATAGAAAACATCGAGTGTTTAGGGAAATGAAGACTTAGAACTGCATATATAAATCACTAAAATGTAAGAGTTTGTAAATTTAAAATTTAGGTTTTTCAAAGCGAAACGCAAACTATAAATCGTCACAGAATCTTAGTAGATAAAAAGACCCCAAACTAGTAATTTAATGCAATGCAATGAAAAATATATAAAATAAATGCTTGTATTTATTAAACTGAGTGGATAAAGATGGTTATTATTTAATTGACAGCATTATTACAATTTAGTATACGAGTATGCTATGATTTCGATTTTCTTTTTTACAGATAAACTGTAAAATATTTTTGTAAAAATGAGAACTGTGACTTCCCTAAAGAAAATATCTCTTTTCTAAAACTACAGAAATGTTCTGTTTAATATTTCTCAATCTTTCAAAAGACGGATATTTTTTTCTACAACCAGATAAAATCTGTGACCATACATGCAGATTTTATTTAGCAGGTACATGCACTTTTTTTTTGTTTGTATACGTAAACCTCGTTATAATAAAAGGATTAGGAAGTTCTAAGTAACGGTATAAAATATATTACCGTGGCTGGCTGTCTTTCTGTGGTACTATATATTTTCCATGTACACAGTTTCCAACTATACCGATAAACAAACAAACTTGGTTTCACAATACTTATTTTCAAACAAGAATGTTTTTTTTTTTTTTTTTTTTTTTTTGAAGAATCTCTCTATCCTAAATAAAAAGGTACTACCGCTGAAATTTTTTAATTTATCACGCCTTTGCCGCTTTCTTAACTTATACCGTAAAACTTGTTTCAGATAAAAACAATAAATTAGTCAGTTTTCATAAAGAAATATGCGACAAACATGATGAAATAAATCATTTAAATGTCAAAGCATTATTTTAGATGATATTCAACGCTGAATTAGCGCAAAACATTTAAATTATAAATTATTTATAGACTCAAAAACTATTCATGAAAACCTGATTGTGCTAAGATATGCATCAGCAAATTATTGTGTGTTCTATGCAACAATCTTATTATTTTGACAAATTATATATATATATATATATATATATATTTACGTTCTATATTCAATGAATTTTTTTTCCTGACATTTTGCTGAGAGATGTAATTTCAAGGAGATACCACAAAAAAAAAAAAAAAAAAAAAAAAAAAAAAAAAGAAGGCGTAAACTTTTTATTTTACTTTTTTTTTTTTTTTTAACATAATAAAAATAATTTTCTTACACGTGAATTTAAAGCACGTGTAGAAAATGTGCGTACAAAACAGATTTACAGAAATTACTTTAAATTTCTATACGCAAGCGAAGTGTGACGTCCCTGACCATTCGTGGATACAAGAAAAAGACTTTCGATGTTAATCGCCCGTTGGATTTTTTGTAAAAAATTAATAAAAATCCAGAAAAAAAAATATTTCCCGATTTTAATCCCCGTATTTGAGTATAGATATGTATTAGTTATCATATGCATATTTCAGATTGAGTTATTTTGCTGTGAAATTGACAAAATTTTAATTTTAAATTTTAAAACTCTGTCATCCTTGGCGTTTTTTGCATTTGGCGATCAAAAAGGTAATACAAAATATTTTTTTTTTTCATATTATTCATTACTCTCTTAATATAAGTTATTAAAATAACTATGATTTTAGAAAGGAATTAAATATGTTCGCCAGATAATTTGGCGATATTGTTTTTTTTCGCAAAGGATGACCGATATGAAATCTATTCCACTGCAACATGAGTATCTTATGCCAGACACTTTATTTAGACATTTGAAAACAAATTTGACTTCAAATTATGATAGAATATTTATAATTTTCCTTATAATTATTATATTAGTTGGATATTTATTGTGTAAATGTCATCCTTTGAAATGAAATGTTTCCGTTTTCTATCGAATATGGAAGTTTGTCATTTTTTTTCTAGAGTTTTTAAATTCAAAATTCAAATTTTATCAATTTTACAACAAAAACAACTTAATCTAACGCATGCACACGATAACTAATACATATCTATATCCAAATATCAGGATTCAAAAGTGAAAATAATTTTCCTCGACTTTTAATTTTTTTTTACAATACTAGGGGGCTCTTCCCCCTGCTCGCTCCGCTCACCAACCCCCGAGGAAAGCTTCGCCTCCTCCCGACTCGCTTCGCTCATTAATCCCTGCGGGATTCTACACGACTATTCTCAACTTTGCCTTTCATTGAATTGGATTATTAATAATACATGACACAAGTGAAAAGTTGAACAATATTATAGAAATCCACCATATTTGGTATCGCATTGAAATGCACAATATTTAATATTATATTGTTTAATAATATGTAAAAAATCTGTTATAACGTTCGATAATTTAATAACTATTTGTCCTTATTTTGAGAGAAAACATATGCTAGACAGCTAGACACACAAAATAAACAACCATAGCACTAATTATTTAGAACAGAGAGAAATTCTTGACATCTAAACCATTTAGCGTTACAGCTTTAATATATGATCGACTTGTTAAATTTTTGTCACTGTTTGACGATGAATTTTTTGGGTGTTATTGCTTGATTAACGAAATTATGAACTTATTTTTTCTAATGCCTATATTTTTTTTCTATTGAATTTTTTAGTTAATTTAGGACAATGTGTAATACTCTGCATTTATTTCCAATGTACAGCAAGATTTAATATGGTGCTTCCAACAGTAAAGATGCAACTTTTTAAAGTGTATTTTTCCTAGAATATGATTTAGTCGGATCCATTGAAAATAAATATCTTATGTGATTATTGCAATTATTTTAAACATCTCTTTAGTAGTAGTAGTACGACAGGACAATTTCTTTCAGATAGTGATTTTGCAATGTCGCCACTTATTGAATTACACTATGAATTTGCCAAGATGCCTGTCAATATCTGATTTTACTATTTAATTTCTTAAACTATATTAAATACTAAGTTAAATCGAAAAAAAAAAGTCACATTTTTCGAAACCTACTGATAAATGAAAAATTCATTTTTGATTGTACTGTAAAAGCAAATTGCCGGTTTGAAGCATAAACCATCGAGATAAACCATCACCATTCATAAATTGGATGGCTATTGAATATTTGTTGACAATATTTTCTGAATAAGTATTGATGATAGCTCCTGAATACTTGTTGGCGATATCTTCTGAATAATTATTATTGTTGGCGATGTCTACTGGATATATATTGATCATGAATCATGACATCTTAATAGTTGCTGGCGATATTTCGTGAACTTGTGTTGATGATGGTTCTGAATATTTGTTGGCTACATCTTCTGATTACACCTTGTTTATTTCTACATTATATATTATGTAATGTTAAATTTAGAAAATAAAAAATGAGCGTGGAGAACGAAATATAACGATTACTTGATAATTTAATTTAATTTAATTTATAGAAATATCAAAGGTACAGGAAAAACTACTTCAGCCATTTTCTTTCTAATAATGAACAGAACGTAAATCGGTTAATATTTTACCTGGAGATATTTTGTACATTTAGACCAAATAAAAAAAAAGTTCTTCTTTTTCCTCTTGAACTAAATTAAAAAATATTTAAAATAAAATTGAAAAAAAATCGTGCTAAAATAATGGTACAATATAACCTCTTGGCGAAATTTTAAATTTGGCACCGAAGTAGCTTAGAGTTTTCTGGCGAAATTCTTGACATGCATTATTGCGATAGATAATTTAAGTCATCGTCGAAATAAATGAAAAATTTTAAATAAGCCAGTGAGGTCCTGTATTAGCTGTAACTAAAATATTTTAGCAATATAGTTACTACATTCCTTTATATGGAAAAATAGACAAAAAAAAAATAAGTCCTGTCGTATTAAATTCTGTTTTCTGCAAAGTTTTATATCAATGGTTAAAAAACAAAAATAGGTTGCGGATTTTATTATTATTATCATTATTATTGCACCATTTTATAATTTATCTCTATATTTAAGGCATGACTAGAGTTAAAATGGCTATTGTGGTTGAATTCCTTGGCGGAAAACGTACGAGCTTCTTCAGTTCTAAATTTTAAAAATCGCTAAATTGGTCATAGTAAAGATCTATCCTCTTAAATATGTTTTGAGTTAAAAAACTAAATCTTTATATAAACTAATATAAATTTTTATCTCGTAAATTTCCTTTTAAAAATTTCTGCGCTTAACCTCTAACTCTATACCAATAGTTGTTTAACATAATTATGGTATTCATTACTAAATCTTTTTCGCCTAACGTTAAAATAAAAACTAATACTATAAACTAAACTAATTGTACAAGCTAAACTAATAATATAAAATAATAATATAAACGAATAATATAAACTAAAATAAAAATGAAAACAAATTTTCATTTCATCTTTATTAAATTTTTACTTAATATTTTAAAAATATCAGTTATTTATAAATGTTTTGCTATTCTAAGTAATTTTTTTTCTTCTCTCGAGCATCTCAAAGATGCCAATTATTCAGTTTTTCTTATTTACATCATTGATCACATATTTATTTTCCTGAGGAAAGTGATGTCAGAGACACAGAAAAAACATCATAAGAGAAACGTTTTTCTCCGGTGGCAAATAGAGTACCTTTATAAACCCGACGTTTTTAGCTAATAACGTCGTTTATAAAAATGATAGAAATTTCTAAGCAGCTGAAATGCCTTCTTTGAAGCAGTCGGAATACACTGATATATCTCATCACGCGGAGAACCCTGCCCTCCGCGAGAAACTGCTGTCGCAGACGAAAAAAAAAAAAAAAAAAAAAAAAAAAAATTGACACCAGCGACAGTTACTTTTTTTTTAATATATAGAGAAATCCAATAGGCAATTAACATTGGAAATACTGAAATATTTTTCTTAGATCCACGGACGGCCTGTGACGTCACCACTTCGCTTGTGTATTGTACAAATTACCGAAAAATAAAATATAATTTTATTTCATATAACAAAAAATACAAAATGTGATTACCACTTTTATCTTCCCTGCGAATCGGAACGAAACTTTTTACATATAAACAAAATGTTGCAAGGAGCTAATACAAACTTTAATCAAATTTAAAACGGGAACCTTTGTTTTTCATTTGTCGAGTTACCCAAATTGTTAAAATTCGGTTCTAGGAAAAAACGTTTCTTGAAAACTTCCCCTGGAAAAAAGTCCTCGTTAAAAAATTTTCCTCGAAAAAAACGGGGCCGCGGTAGCCCAGTCGGTAGAGCGCCGGCCTCGTAATTGGAAGATTGCGGGTTCGGTACTCGAGCCGGCCAAAGACCGTCGTGTACACTAATGGTGGCTGGTGCACGTAAAATCTGTCTTGGCCGCAATGTCCTCCATGTCCCATCAAAAATTATACCTCTGGGGGTCACCGAAGCGGGAGAGCCTTCCCTTCAGTGGAGGATCAAAATTGTGATGGCATATCTCCGGTTCACATCTACGGGTGTGTCCCAGACCGTTGCCAATTGCCCATCTGCGCAGAGTAGTGCGACGTAAAACCAAATTATCTATCCAATTATCCATCCTTGAAAAGAACGTCCCTCCGAAAAAAAAATGTCCCCGAATATAAATTACGAAATTTCCCACTTATATCTTGTAAGTGAGATAAAAAAAATGAAGTTTAATTAATTATTCAAAATTATAAGTGAAATTCTTATTATATATATATATATATATATGTATGTGTATGTATATATAGTATGATTTGGCCATCACAAAATTTTCTTCTGTATCGTTTTCAATAATAGCGGTTAATATACACAAACATTGGCGCCAACTTTTCAAAATTTCATTAACAACACAATCGGTTTTCCTCTTCTTCGAGCGGAAATGCTTTGTGCCTCCACTCCTTTTTCCCCACCTTCCCTGCTTTGTAATCAAGTTTTTCTTGATTCAAATTTATTTATTTATTTTAATAGAAAAATATATTAAAGATAAGGGGTAACATTTTTGCTCTGGATACACTGCTGAGTTCTTTAAGTCAATGTCAACGTGAAATACTGTTACCACTACCAATTGTTACCACCTACCAATATGTTACCAAAAAAGAAAATGACTTGATTGAAAAATATTTCTGAACAGTAATTATATTTTTCTCCCCAAAATCTATGAACGAGAAATTATTAATTTAATGATGAATACAAGATATCCCAAATCTAAAATTTTAATCACTAAATTTGAATACAATTTTAGCTCTAATTTTAACTTGTAAAATCTACTTACAACAGTTTGCCCTTCGTTACCAAAGATATCCCTTTTGCTCCAGAGGAAAAAAATAAAAAATGAATAGCATGAATTTACTATGCCTTTATGAACATTTAAAATCCAAAACATAATTTAAATAATAGTAATAATAATAATAATAATAATAATAATAATAATAATGTCCGTAGTCTTCATTGAGCCGAAATTATTTCTTTTTCTTATTCTATTAAACATAAACATAATGGTCAGTACAATTATTCCATGTACATTATATGTATTAATTTCTCTCTATTTGTGTAACAGTTTTGTGTTATTAATTTGAAATTCAAAAGACTTACTGACTGTTAGATGGTTATGTAAATTAAATTATTTCATGTAGCACTACTATAATATAATTGTAAATGATATACATACTTTTTCGATAGGAAATTTGTGTATCAGGGGCAGCGCTAAAAACCTGGGGAGGTTCCAAACAAAATATTTGAAATATGAAACATAAATGTTCAATTAAAATAATATTAAATTTCATGATGAATAACAAAAAATAAATTAATAATTTAATAGTTAAATTAGCATGTACAGTCGGTGACAAAAGTATCCGAAAACTAGCAAAAATTCCTATATAAAAAGACTCTGAATGTGATTCAAGAAGGATTTATTTAACAAAACAGTATTTTGCTAGTGTTCGGATACTTTTGTTACCGACTGTACATGTACTATACTGATTAAAAAAATGTAACATATTAATTTATCTGCAAATTAACGGATCAGAAAATTCTATGAAACATGTTTTACAAAATGTACATTACGGAAAACGTTCACATTTTATGTAAATTAAAAAACAACTATAAAGTCTTTATTTTATTTTTATTTATTTATTTATTTTATTTTTAAGTGTGAAAAAAAAAAAAAAAAGGTTACATTTCAGCATTTAAAACATGTCATTAAGGGATCTTGTAGAGTATTATATTTAACAATTAATTTAATTGGCTTTGCAATTCTTGAAAATATGCTCAAATATATCTTATTAAAGATAAAAATTACACAATTACAAATATCATTCTTTTTTTTTTTAATGCTCAAAGAGGATCTGCAAGTAATTAGTTAATTTTATTAAAATATCAGCAAATATATTTTACACAAAGAAAATTTTGTTGTTTTTATTTCAGAAACAAAT
Source organism: Salticus scenicus (assembly GCA_963930645.1). Classification (NCBI taxonomy): domain Eukaryota; kingdom Metazoa; phylum Arthropoda; class Arachnida; order Araneae; family Salticidae; genus Salticus; species Salticus scenicus. Next base: position 59,293,992 of record OZ005661.1, on the reverse strand, counting down.
AAAATAAAATATCTTTCAGTTTAAATATATGAAAAAAAAGAAAGAAAATTAATGAAGTTACATGAAGAACCCACTTATTTTCGCAAAGAGTTGTAATTTATTCGTTAAGGGATTTAAAACTGGAAAATAAATGTAATTTTTCTAAATCAGCATAAATTTTTTATCAGCAATAATTAACATTTATTCAAATTTAGATGTCCCACAGTTAAAAAAAAATAAAAAAAATAAAAATATCGTGATATTAGTATATGTAAATTTATTTTTTATTTTTGCACATAAACTTACTTTTTAAATCCAATGTTTTACTTTTTAAATCAAATATTACTAAGCCTAAAATAGCAAAAAAAGTAAAATTATCAAACTATTCATATCTATAAATGATATAATCAAAAATTTATATTAATACATGAATGTATATGGCGCAAATTCTTTTTACCTAAAGCTCAGTATCTTTAATTTTCTTGTACAAATACTTTACAAACCAATAAAACTATTTTTATTCCTTTGAGGCGGCGGTAGTCCGGTCAATAGAGTGCCAAGCTCGTGATTGGAAGATTGCAGGTGCGATATTAGAGCCGGACAAAGATCGTCGTGTATACTAATAGAGACTGGTGCATGTAAAATCGCAATATGGCCGCAATATCCTCTATGCAAAATCCATATTATGTCTCTGGAGGTCATCGAAGCGGGAGAGTGTAGGGAGAAAATTGTGATGGCATATCTTCAGACCATTCCTTTGAATGGTTCCCAGACCGTCGCCTATTGTCCATAGCGCAGCACTAGTGGGACATTAAACCTCACCAAATAATATGTTTTACAGTCGCCGGCAAAATTATTCGAGCGCTAGCAATAATTCCTCTGTAAATAATAGTGTACTTAATACTATTTTGTTAAATAAATTCTTCTCCAATCATGTTCTTAGACAGTCTAAGAACATGACTCAACAAGCATTTATTTAACAAAGCAATATTGAGTGAACTTTTTTTTAATGTAGGAATCATTGCAAGCGCTCAAATAATTTTACTGCCGACTGTACCCTTAATAATTTCGCAATTCGTGTTTTAATCTAAATTTAACATTTTAGGTGTGTTATAAGTTTTAAAGCTTGTTTCAGAGAATTAACACGTTATTACGAACTGAGAATTTTTGTTCCTCAAAATATTCTCCATCAAAATCTAACTGCAATCGACAGCGAAAGTATCTGAGCACTAGTCAATAATTCCGATATCAAAAAAGCACACTTAAAACTATTTTGTTAAATAAATTCTTGTCGAATCATTTTCTTAGGCTGACTAAGGAAATGAATCGACAAGGATTTACTTTACAAAGTATTAAGTGTACTCTTTTTAGACAAGGATTAATATTCGTATACTTTTGCTGCCGACTGTAGATCAACCACTAGTCAGGCAGTTAACGTGAGTTGGCAGCGTAAAACTATTCTTCAATTCCCGTGATGAAACCTCTTCAACCCATTTTCATACTTTCTCCACTGTCTGTGAGTGTGCAGAATACAATGTTTCGTGCGTCGACCGAAACAAATAATAGTTGAAAAGTGCTGTGTCAGAGCTATACACGGGATGCTCCAAAAGAGCCCAGTATTATGCTACTAATGTGCGTTTTACCGCTTTATTAAACAGAAGTTTTACTTTATCATGAAACCTTTTCAAGAGGCACAAACATTTGGCAGTAAATAGATGTTTTCAACCAATTTACAGGTTTAATTAAAAGAATCGACGCCTATAGCTCTTGGTAGTTCATTTACACTTTTTTTCAAGTGTTCGTGATAGAGCAAGTTCTTCATAACCCACCAGATGCATAGGAGATTTTTTTGCAGTTAATGGCTTATTTCGACGTCGATATTGTTGCTTTGCTAGGATTCCTCTAATGTTTTTTTTTTTTTTTTGGATTTTGAATTAGCATATTATAAAAACTTTTCATCTTTCGACGATTTTGTACAAGAAAGATTTCCTGCATTGCTTGTTGAGCAGCTTCACGCATTTAAAGGTACGCTCAATCTTGTTCCTCTGACTCAATACATATTTCACTCATCTTCCTGCCTTCTGAATCTTCCCCAATCTGTGTAAAAGATTAGAAATTGTTTCTGTGATTCTCATGGAGCAGTGTCAGTAAATATTGATGTCTAGCCTTCAGGGAGGCGCAGCTATATTATCGAATAGTAATATAAAAATATTCATCTTTGAAACGTCGAAATCAAAATTTGCAAGTACTTTTCGATAAATTTTCTTATTCGATAGCAGAATGGATTGAGAAAAATACTTTTGTAGCATAAGATGTTCGTTACGAATGCAGTGACAAATAAATGGCTTATCATGTTACAGCTTTCACAGTCGAAATTTCAAATTTGCTTTCACTTTTTCCCCAACCTTTACATCGATTTGATATCTCTGAAATAGTTTGTGTCACATGATAAAAGATGGTGTTCTGATTGACGAGCTATTTTCCAGTAAGCAACGTACGAAACTCGCTAAAAAATTTATTACTACACCCAATATAATATTTTTTTTTCTCTAATTATATTTTTGTACAAATAAAACAAGTAAAATTTATATGAATAAATTAACAGTTTTTCGTCAGCTGTGTAAATTTATAGCACAAATTCTTTTTTTTTCCCTTGAAACTCTAGAAAATCACCAAATTTTCATAAAATATTTTTTTAAGGTTAGTTACTTCTTCCATTTTATGAATTTTAGTGCATAGTAATGAAAAATACTTTCTTTCTTAATAAACTACTTGCATTAAAGAACACGGAAATGCACTGAAAAAGAAATGTATACCCTGAAATCTATGTATAATCAAAGCCTTTCCTTGAAAAAAAAAAAAAAAAAAAAAAAAAAAACAGTAAAAAAGAAATCAGCGAAACATAAAACATAAATGCATTCTATAGCAATCACTTAGATGCCTCAAAATATCTTTTTCAAATATTTTTCTCCCGATGAGATTTTGCTAAAACGTCAGATAAGTGAAGCATTGAGAAATAAAAATTAGAATTTTAACCTCATAATTCTCTGGACCTCTAAGCTTAAAAAATATTAGTAATATATCTATAAGTCTATCTCTCTCTGTATATATTGAAATGTATGATAAAGCTTTTATTAAAGCCAAAGTTGCGAGAGATTTACATCGATTTAATGATGAAATAGCACAGAGTCTGACTCAGTGAACTTCAGAATATTTAAACTGACTTCTTAGGCATACCCATGCATAATCCCAAGTTGAGAAAAACTTTTTCATTTCAGTACGTCTCCCTCTATTTAAAGTATGTCTAAGTTACGTTTTCTGAGGAAATAAGGAAACTCGCAGAACCTATGTCTTTAACACATTTATATATCAACACTTGACAAATTATAACAAAAAAATAATGTTTTGAATATATATTATTTTCTGAAAATAAATGAAAATCTTAAACCTAATACATTTTGATTTCAAGAGGCGAGATCTTATCATACTTTCTTTGTGCTTGTATTTCTAATATCGGATCTCTTAATATTTAAATTACCTATTTTTCTATATATTCAAAGTGTCTTCAATAACAGTGAATGACTTGAGATTTATATTCATTTCGGTAATCTCGACCTCGACATCCTCGAAATATTTCAGGCGTTATTTCTTTTCTCATCAAAAAAACATCACCGCTGGTTTGGAAGCCACTTTTCCAATATATAATTTAGAAAGATGATGCTCAAAATGCTCATGTTTGAGTCCTATCTAACATCTAATAAACAAAAAAGAGGTAGTAATAAACTAATAAAATACTAACATAATTGTAAAGACAAGCTTATTTTATATTTATAATAAAGCAGAAGTCTATAATGTTTTTTTAGAACATTGATCTCTAGATGTGGAACTTAATTATCTCTCTGCTTCACAAATTATTCGTGAGATGCTGAGCTGCTTCACCGACAACTATTCGCTACCAAATTAAAAACATTGACATTTTTTAAGCTACATCATCTTCAAAAGCAATTAGTTTTTCGTGTACATGCATTAATCATATGCATCTGAAACTTATACATCGAACTCTCCCGAAAATATAAGTTGGGTGCGATACATCAATCTATTAAAAATCTACTTGCTTAGGTATCATTATGCGAATCGATTTACTTCTAACACAATGAGTATAATAAGACTATATTGAAATAATATTAATTAAATGTGTCAAAAAATAAAACATTTCAAATAAGCATTTCGGATAATACACCTCTATCCTCGACATCACCTGAAAATAAACTACTATCTCTACAAAGTACAGTCGGGGAAAAAAAAACGCAGCACTTAATGATATTTCGTTTTTAATTGACGCAGAAAAATTTAATAGACACCATTCAACAGGAAATTAAATGCACTTTTCGAAAATGCTGTCGAATTTTGAATTAGGGGTTATCTACATATTGAAATGAGCTCCATAATATTTTATATTTTCAATAGCAACATCCAATTTTGACTTCATATTCGAATTTCTGAGAGTCTGGCAGTGCGAAAAGGTATACTGTTTATATATTTTATCTTTAGTATTCATACAGTTATGATAGAATATGTGTTAGGGGGTTATCTCTAAATGTAGAAAAATAAAATTAAGATCCTACAAGAATTAGACAAAATGATACTGTTTCACACCGGAAATATTTCAAGAAAAAAAGAGTTATAAAGAGATATAAAAATATGAACACCTTTGCTGTACCTTAATTATCATGAATTCAGTTTTTTGGATATGTATATACTTCAGTACTTTTTTAGATAATTTTAGGTATATTTAAATACAATGCACTTGCGATTGGTCAGACAATACTCTTTATAAAAGTGCAATATTTTTCAATTAAAAAGTATCTATCATGGATATACTGATCACCAATAAAGCTTAAATTTTCTTTCGTATGTGTAACATAATATATAAACTGAAATAATATAGCTATATATATATATATATATATATATACAACAACGCATAGACTAAATCTTTTCGGATAAATTATTGTAAGGTTTCATAAAGTAAATATTAAAAAATTTTAATAGCACTTACCAGTTTTGGGTCAGTTGAACTCTTTGGGACTCTACGATTTGTTTTATAATTTCTATGAAAATATAATTTCTTAATTAACGCTTTCGCGACTGCTGACGAAGATTCACATCATTTGAAAATCTGTAAGTATGCCAGTGGGCGTTTCTTTCGTAATTTGTGTGTTACTTATTTCTTAAGTATGGACCCAGTGTTCATATTTTTGCAATAAAATATACTATGGATAGAAATATATTAATTAGAAAGAATATAATTATAATGTATATCCATCTGTTATATAATTGCGGTACAGAAAATTTGTTCTGAAATATTTTATTTTGAGAGTATTTCAAACAGTAAACCCCGCCTCTTTAGTTAATTTTTTTCTTCTAGTGTTTGTTTAAAGGATTCAAAATTTATCACCAGTAATCGATGAAGTAAATACCACTTATGTATATTTTTGTCAACGTAAAATAAGGGGTTTAACACGAATACTCAAAGTCACATTCACTTTTCGTTTCTGTATTGTTTTGTCTTGAAGAACGATAAAAGGCGGGGCTTTAGAAAACAGGAATTCTTGTTACTAACACTAATGTCTAAAAATCAACATTTTTGTTTTATTTCTTTGCATTTGATATTGTTGTTATATAATTTGACCCGTAAATAAAAAATAAAAATATTTTGCTCAATTTTCTACGTTATTTTTTAAAATTTGCTTCGTTATCTCATTCAAAATTTTTAACAGACGGCCCCCTAAACCACTCCAAAAGAAAGATTTATTTATAACTCGAAAACTAATAACTGGAATGAGCTGCAAATTTGCACACCCATATTTTTCAGCATTAGGATTTATTTTATGTAAAAATTAATATAGGTCATAATTCATAATTTTTATGAGTATGAATTTATTAATATTTTTCAGAATTAAAAATATTTTTCAGAATCAAATGTAATGATGGATTATGTTTGGGTTTCTTCACTGTATCTCGTAAAAAAAAAATTATGTCGATCAAGTTATTTTTTGTGAAGATATTAATAAAAGTTTGAAATATGAATTTAACATTAGCACCTTCAAACTTTGAACGCTTATAACTCTGTGAAAAAAATAAGTAAAATATACAACCAATATACTTTTTCGCATTGTCGCGATCCCAGCAATTCAAATATAAAATAAAAATGGGGCATTACCATTGAAAAAATCAAAGTTGGTGCGCGTTTTAATTTGTAAACGACCCCCAATTTAAAATTTCCGTTCATTTTCTGAATCTACTCTCAATTCCCCGTCGAATGATACCTATTACATTTTTGTGCATTGATTAGCAACGGAGTTACATCGAGTGCTGCGTTTTTTTTTTCCCCGACTGTACATTTAAATTCAAAGTTCATGTGGTTGAATAAGTGTTTTCACCGCCATCATTAAAGTAACGACTAATGTACCATCTTTTAACGTTGTAACCATGTATAAATATCTAAAATCACATAAAAATGTCAAATTTTACAGCATTCTTTCTTACCACAACTATAGATGACGACTTTATAAACTATCAAAATCATCCATAAGATGAAAATTCTCATTTTCAAATTAACACCAAATTGGATACCTATAAACATTCCTCAATGTCCATAGAGCATACTGAATGATCAAGAACAGTTCACAATTTTTCTGCACAAGGGTAGATCTAAATTACATTCATAATCAGTACTACAAATTAAATTTTGTTAGCTAAATTTTCAGGCAAAGCTTTATGCAGTCATAGAATAATATTTTAATTAATTTATTGACATAGTAATAAATGAAATTTTAATATAGAGAATAATTTAAGTGATACGTAATAAATACAAAAATTTGAATGAACAAAATAAAATGCAACATCAAGTGAACAAAATAGGCCCGAGTGCTGCATTCAAAGTTCTTCTGGGGAAAGTATATTTTAAGCGGCACCTTGGCGAAGTTTTTTAAAATCGCCAAGAAGGCACTGTTGCCCACCGTGTTTCTAATTGTAACCATCGACCAGTAGTGTACATTTTTTGTTTGTTTGGATTAACGTTACACTAGTGCTGCGACCGGCGTACAAAAGCGAGCCTTTTGGCGATCTAACCAAACAACGAAACCAGTCGAAATAAAAACAGAAATTTGATCAGAGACAATTCATAAAACATAAAGAAAATAATCATAAAATCAAACATTACATCCATTGTTCTATAAGTTCTACTGTTGCTACATAGTCTTCACCAACTTAAATCGAAACTTAAGCAACGATACGATTAATCGATGTGATTGAATTGACACTACATTTTTGAATAACTATTGAAATAACCAATGACAAATAAAAAATAAAATTCCAAAAACAAAATTTCACAATATAGGTGATCCAAAATCTTAATCACGCGTCTGAAAGCTTTGCGTACATGAAAACAAAACAAAACAAAACAAAATAAACAAATAAAAATAAAATAAAAACAAAAATCACCCAATACCCTCATCAGAAAATGCATGAATCTGAAAAAAAATATGCAAAAATTTATACTTCAGCAACCAGTATCACGTACGTTTGCACGCTTCGCTTACATGAAAAAGAAAAAAAAAAGAAAGAGATCACTGAATACCCGTATCAGAAAATGCATGAATCTAAAAAAAATGGACAAATTTTGTACAGCACCAACCAGTACAACGCACGTCTGTCCACTTCACTTACATAAAAAAAATCCCTGAATACCCCTGTTAGAAAATGCATGAATAAAATTTCGTAAATTATTCGAAATAATATTTAGGATACTGGCATGAATATCATAGACTATGATTTTTCCAATTTAAAAAATTCTTAAGTTATTTGGAATTTACGATTTACTTAACATGTCAGAATAAGGCAAAATTGAACATAGACTTCCATTTTGAGGATCATAAATACATTAGACATCTTCAAAATTTTTATGATATTTGTTTGAACATGATTGAATACAAATATTCTAATAATAAAATTCCGTAAATTATTCGTAATTTACGATTTTATCAACATAGCGAAATTGTAAATATTTCCTATAAATATGAATTTTGAGGATTATTGCATTGGAAATAGTAGCATGAAAACTAAACAACGGAATTGACCCTGATAAAATAAATTAATAGATTAGAATAAGATAAATATATCGAAGTGAACGGTGGATAGCCTATTAGGCGGGATTTCATACTGTCACTATATCAAGCTTTGGTCAAATTTATTTCTTTTAACATGATTATGAAATGTCTCGCACTAGAAATTTATGAGAACATAAATATGATGGAGAACTGAGCAGAGTCCACCTATGCCAACTAGTTTTTAATAAAAAATTGCTCAGATCTAACAAACAGAAAATTTTATTTCATATATTAAAATAAAACTTGTTTATTTGCTATAATAAATCATAATAGAATACATAGTGTATGGTTATTTCCTTATGTTAAAAAAAAAAAAAATGTTTTATGCAGATTTTTAAAAAGTACTTCGTAGAGTGCAATAAAGCGAATTATTAAATCGAAAATGTACATAGGTATCATTTCACCCCTTTGGTATTATGCAAAAAAGACAGTTTTATTTGTTTCAAACATTAATTTTAGAGTTATTACAAATAAAAAAAGTAAAAACCATTTTTTTTTTTTTTTTTTTTTTTTTTTTTTTTTGTCGCTTAGTGTATATATATAATTACATATCTGCCAATCGTCTCATTAATAAGCGTAAAATTGTTAACGTCTTTTTTTTCACACCACTTTATTTTTGGAATAATTCTCTCCAAATGTTGTTACGATTAAATAAAAATAAAATTATTCTAAAATCTGACTTGTGTGGAAAAAAAAGAAAAAGAAAAGAAATGGCGGGTACTAAAAATTTTACGCTTCATAATGAGGTGGTTCGCAAGCATATAATTATGAATAAATAAATAAATAAATGAAATAAAACTTAGATGTAAACGTCTAAATACTCTGAAATAAAGATAAAAGTATTTTACTTTAATTATTATTATTACCATTAAAAAAAAAAAAAAAAAAAGAAAGTTTCTTTGAAAATTATTTTAGAAGTTAAATGTTAGAAGTTAATCCAATTATGTAAAATTAGTATTTTTGAACAATACGGTGTAAACTAATTTTCTCTCAAATGCATATTTAAATTTATAAAATAATTAAAACAGTCATAATCCTTTAAAAAAAAAATACACGACAAAATAATACATTAATTTATTTTAAAAACCTATTTTATTTTTTACTTTTTTCTTTTGTAAAAAAAAGTACCCTCCCCCCCCCCCCTGACCTCTTTAAGAAAAAGAAATTCTGTAAAAGTAACGTAATTATTTATCTTAATTTTTAATTTTTATTTTAAGATAAAAAATTAGGTATGCTTGTTCACAGAGTAGAAGCATAATCCTCATGATAAAAATCTATATTTCAGAGTTCCTAGGAACACTATTCCTTCACTTTTTTATTAAAAGTGAAGGAATAGTGTTCCTAGGAACTCTGTATTATATAGAACTCTGTAGTATATAGATCTGAAAAATTCCCACCCATAATTAAGGACTAGCAAAATAGAGCTCTGGTAAAAGTAAGTAGGACAAAATTGTCCTTATAGTTTAAATTTACGAAAAGGTAAATAATATAAAACAATAATAATAATAAATAAATTTATAGGAAGAGATAAGGAAAAAAGTTAAATAAAATAAACAATAATTGTAATAAATGTGAGTACTGTAAGAGTAGATATAGGCCAGGAAGTCATTCACTGCACATTTTAAAATTTCTGACAAAATTGCGGAAGGCTGAGATTACAGAAGTGAATAATGATTAAAATAATAATAATAATAATAATAAATCCTTTGTTTCCAGAAAAGTTAAGAATCATAAAAAATAATAAAGCTTCCAAAATAAGTAAATAAATTGTTCACAAAGAAGACACAAATTTTTCCGTTTATAAAATAAATACATTATTAGTGAATATAATATTTTTAGTGAATTGTAATACATTAAATATAGATTTCCTTTTACTTTCGTATAGGGAATAATAAAAAAAAAAAAAAAACAAGAAATGTCAAAATATATTCTCTAAACAATGAACCCAAAAGTACTCAGGAAATTACTTTCCCAGTTATTTTAAAAGTATTTCTTCTAAAATTTTGTTATCAAAAGAAAGGAATTCTGCATGGAGACAAAGTCTGTATCTTGCGTTCAGGTTTAGGGCAAAAGGAGGGAATGGGGATTAACGAAAGATGCAACATCCGAAAGGTGATTATTTTTAACAAGTTTGGCAGTTCTATCCGCCCCTCAACACAGGCGGGCAATAGCGCAGGGAAAGGCCTAGCCTGGTCAATTTCTAAACCAACGCCGTCTTTTACAACGGATTACTTCTTTGTTGAAATATCGACCAGCCTTCTTCTAAAGGTATATATAATATTGGTATAAAAGGGTATAAAAATCTAAAGGTATAAAAATATTGTGCATTGCGAAAACATATTTACATTGCAGAGGTAAGATATTTTTTATAGTACTGTAGTTTAGGTATTCAAATATAGTATTTTTATGAATGTTCCACATTAAAAAAGGATTTCCTAATAAAATATTTGTGAGGGTTCATCCTCTATTCTGCCTTCCTTCATAGAGCTTCTGAGAATAATTGTAATTAAAGGGGAGACTATTAAAAACAAACTAAAAGTTTATTGCTTCTAAAATTGGGTGGAAATAGCAACTCGCAACTTCGGTCACTTATTCATTAAGTTTAATTAGAGATTTAAAAGACTGTAGTTACGATACTTTTCATTAGAAGAGGCCAGAGATATCTCATTTTACTCACTCTTCAACTGACCTCGACTTACAGTTTTCTTTTTCTTAAATACTATTACTAGAAAATCATTTTGCATACATTCGAACCCAATTAAAAATTAGCTCCAACAAAAAACACACAACGTCAATCGCTATTTCCAAAAACTTCGCCAGACATGAAATCTCACAACGAACTACAAAGAGTACCTCATTAAGCAGAGTATTTTTCCACCAAGCGACTTATCATTTCCGCACTGTTGCCCCACCATTCAAGAACTCAACCTAACGAAACCTCGACAACCATGATATTTTACAGCGAATCTTGTTGAGTACCTTTACAACCAGAGTACTTCTCCACTAAACGCGATATTCTACACTGCTGTCTCAACTTTCAAGTAGGCCACGGTAGCCTTGTCTGTAGAGCACCGAGCTTGTAATTGGAAGTTGCGGTTTAGGTAATTGAGCCGGCCAAAGACCGTCGTTTACACTAATGGTGAATGCTGTATGCAAAATCTGTCGTGGCCTCAATATCCTCAATGTTCCTATCAAAAATTATGTCTCTGGCAGTCACCGAAGAGGGAAAACCATCGCTTCCGTGACGGAATTACAATTGTGATGGCATATCTCCGGACAAATTCTAGGGGCGAGTCCCAGACCGTCGCCAATTACCCATTGTTGAGCACTAGTGCGACGTAAAACCTATTCCTCCATCCATCCATCCCAGGTTTCAAGAACTCAACCCAATTATTTATTCAACTTTCAAACACGAAATCTTTGCATATCTCCAACAGTTTTATGAACTTCATAAGACACCTAACATATTTGGTTAGAATTTTTTTAATTATTTTTCCCTAACAACTAATCATTGTTATCATAACATTCTCACACACAGAAAAAAATGAGACTTTGTACAATAAGCAGCAAATCTATTCGAAAGCTAGCAATAATTCCTATGTAAAAATGTGCACTTAATAGTACTTTGTAAAATACTTTCTTGTCGAATCATGATCTTAGACCGACTAAGAAAATGATTCGACAAGGATTTATTTAACAAAACAGTATTAAGTTTTTTTTTTTTTTTTTTTTTTTTTTTTTTTTTTTTACAGAGGAATTATTGCTAGCGCTCGAATAATTTTGCTGCCGACAGCAAGATTAAATATTGGAATTGCAATTAAATTTGTGTTGAAAGTGAGCAAACGCAATATAACCGATCTTTCATTGCTTCCTCAATCACCATTTTATAAAGACAAGCTGTTACTATTATTTTTTCAAATAGTAAAGCCATTCGAGAAACTGACAATCTAATTCTTCAGATGTTATAAAAGGAATTATTTTTAAAAAAGTAACATATGTTTCAATTACTCGTCAAGATTTCTTCAAGGCTTATCTCTTCAAATTTAACAGACCAATTAAACAGTTCTTTAATGATTTGTGCAAATCTGCAAAAATGTCTAATGTGATGTATTAATATATTGCTTACTAGACCGAATGCAACTGGTATATTAAAGCCCATCTAATACACATAAAATGTAGTTACCCAAAATTTTTAAAAATTCACCTGTGTTTACAAATATATTCAATATTTTTTTTACTATTACAATTTCTTACACGGTTTGCTCGGCAAAAATATTTTGTCATATATTTCAATTATTTTTTTAAGCTTACCTGTTGTTTTTTAACACTTACCAATAAGATTGAAAAGTGTTAATGACTTCAGTTTGTCACTGTCTGCCCACTTGTTTGACTGTCCATCTGTCTGCCCACGTTTTAACTCCCGTAAATATTCATGGAATTTTTTGAAACTGACTTATATTATATTTAACTGATATATGTTATATCGTTCACTATCGGATATTCCCTGTTGAAAATGGAGTGAATACCTCTACTGGTTTGTGTACAGTGACACCCAAAAGTAATCCAAAGCTTTGTGTTCTATGAAAAGTATTTCTATAAACCATATTTGAATACTTTTACTTGCACAAGTATTAATGAAATATAAATATTTTATTCAAGTTCACTATCATATATCCCCGATTGAAAATGGAGTAAGTACCATCACTGGTTTGAATACAGGGTCACCGAAAATATTCCACCGCATTGCGTTTTATGAGAGGTACTTCCGTAAACCAAATTTTAATAATATTACTTTGCACAAATTTTAATGAAATTAAAATACGTTATTTATATGATCAAAGGAATGCTTTGCATAGAATGCTTTCCATCTGTCTGTTTTGTGATCACTAGGCAAAGACCATTGAACGTTTTAGAAGAAGTACGTACAGTTCTAAAGTATTAATAATCAATGCGTACCGAATGATTTTTCGTTCTTATTTCCTTCTATATTTGTTACCACGAATAAGGTAATATCTGGCTAATTTTATTTCTATTTCAATTTATCAGTTTTTGCCAAGTTCATGTTTTTTGTATTTACATGCTGTTCTGTTTTTCATAAGAATTTATTTATTTATTTACTTTCTGGGGACAGGATAAATGTGTCTCCGCAAAGACACTACAGCACTAAAGAACTGCCTTTCAACGACTCGCAGGTATTAACAAAAATAACATAAAATTTCGCATTGAACGATCTAAGTATATAATAAAATTTTTTTAAAGAAACTATGCATTGCATGTTTTACGAATTGTGTTTTTTCATACGTGGTACTTGTTTAATGAATACAGTAAATTTATAAGAAATAAATAATGTAAAATTTTAACAATATTAATGTTAAATTTAGCTTAAATTGCGTTTTAAAAGCCAAATTTTAGCTCCTAATATAATTAACAAAGAAATTATTTTATCATTTCGTGACATTTGGGGATATTTAGAAAATGATGTTCTATACCTTTCCCACATATTGAAGCCTTTTGGAAATAAAATCAATTATGTAGATTTGCTTTCACAAAATCTAATTAATTAACGTGTGAGAATTCTGGCCTTTCAAGAAAAATGCATATTTGAGCACATAATTTAATCAAGAATACTTGTGTAATCCTAAATAATTTCACACTAATTTGAAAGACTTTATAGTAAAAACAGTAAATTTAATTATATGCAGTTAAATACTACGTTAATTTTAATCAAAAAACATCAATTTTGGAAAACAAAAATATCAATTTACTCAATATTAAGTTTTATTTTTTTCACGATAATGTCATTAACCCTTTGCCGTTCAGTGTTCCACTACATGGAACACCTAACTTCGCTAGCTTCTCCAACCGTTAAATTCAATTACAAATGTATAAAAATAGGTTTATGTTTTACTTTGAACTTCCCTTTTCATCCATAGATGGCATCACTACACAAGGCAATCCATGATATTTAGCTGGGATGCGTTATTTTAAATCCTCGTATTTACAAGAAATTTTGTAAAAAAAAATTTATGACACAAAAAAGATTGTTTGAAAAAAGATTTGTATGTTATATCGTTGGCTGTACTCTAAATTATTTATTCTATATTATTTTTAATTTTTTATACAGGAAACATACGAGGAATCGTTGAATAAAATAAGGTGCTCTATCTCCTGGAACACTGTGACACTCTCGCTCTTCATATTATGCAACCGAAAACAGTGATGAGAGAAGACAGCTGTGTTTACGTGGTTTGTTTTTCTCTGTTTGGAGGGAATGACGTCAAGCTATCAGATGCTGTGAAGGAGGATTGGTTATTTATAAAAAAAAAAAAAAAAAAAAAAAAAAAAAACGCACAAAACTAGGTTTATGTGCAAAACCTGCAATGTTGGTTTGTGCTTCTACCAAAAGACTGTGACGTGCTTCCAAAAATTTCATGGAGCTAAAAAATTGACAAATTGTAAATATTTTTGCACATGGGACTTGTATATATGTATACTAACTGTAAATATCTAATTATTTCATAAAAAAATCATATAAACAAGATTTTTTTTTTTTTGGGGGGGGGAGGAGGGGAATGGGGTGTAGAGTAGCAGGCATCCCCGTGATGTACCATGGATCATGCTAAATCTACTACACAGGTATAATACAGTGTTTTTTTAATTCATATGCATAATCTTCTACTCATTTACGCGCTTCACTGCGATACTCTTAGACGCACTTTTCGGAGCTCTAGTGGCGCAGTGTTCCCGCTGATGGAATACCCACAGATTCAAAACGGTAAGTACTATCTTTATAAAATTATACCTGTGCACTCCTTCAGACCTACGTAGATAGCCTACAACATTTTTTGTTGAAATTCCAACTTTAAAGGGTAGTGCGTTGTAAAGGGTTAATATAAAATATATTTTTATGTGTAGACGAAAATTGTTAATATATTGTACTTCTATCGCAATATAAAATATTTTAATTGGGAAAAATATACAGTGGTTTGATGTTGAAACTTAAATATATATATATATGATGTTTTAACATTTTCAAAGAAAGTTAAAAATGAATTTATGACTTCAGTTTGTATGTCTGTCTAATCGTCAGCCTGCTACTGCTTTAATTCCTCTAAAACTTTTAGAATGCTTTAAAATTGGCATACGCTATTTAGGTTTACTGTGGAATATTCCCATTAAAATGGTAACATTAGAACTTTGGTATTGTGCACATGAATTTTCAAAAATATAGATTCATTACTGACAATGGGGGTATATCTGTAAAGCATATTTTATTGTTTTTATACTTCGAATAACACAACGATATTTACACGACATTAATAGCGTATTTTCTTTAGATTTGGTGTTTTTATTTTCAAAAATTTGATTACAGGACCAATTTTACAAAAACTTATTTCCCATTGAATATTTTAGAATTTGGATTAATGACGATATACAGGGCAACACGGGAATATACGGATACGTTACATGGTCTAATTGGAAATTTCCAGTATTCTTTTTACTTTCGATTATAAAGCAAATTTTTGAACAAATTTCATTACATCGTCCTCCACGTACATTTTAGGACTAAGACCAGTGTTAAAAAAAAATTGCAATTGTCAAGAAAATTGTAATTTCATCCAGTATTTAAAAAATGGTAAAGATAAGACAATTAACGATGCCATAAAAAGTATTAATTTTAGAATTAAAAAAAAAAAAATATTTTAACATGTGAAATGCAAAATTTGTGAGATTCAAACTGTAAATTTAGTTTTAAGCAGCCATTTTGCTCATATAAGCAAGATGACCGCAAGTTAAAAAGCAAAATATAAAAAAATGATTACTATCATGTTCATAACTTAGAAAATATTAAAAAAAAAAAGAAAGAAAAAGAAAGAAAGTGTGTAGCAAAATTCTTTTTCCAGAAACAGTTCTAGTACAATTAAATAAAGCAGGTTAAAAACCAGAAGATCTGCATAAAAAAAGCCATTATTAAGGAAAATAATAATAATAATACAAAAAAAGACTTCAGATGACCAAAAATTTAAAAAGTTTATCAGTTAATTATTGTGCTGAGCTGGTTTTCTCTGAGTTAAGTTTAAATTATTTGAGGCTGATGAAATAGGTAGCAGGATGACAAAAATGTGCCCGACTTGATGAAAATTGTACTCTTAAAACAATGGCATATTTTCTGTACATTATAGTACGCAGGCGCATAACTTTTCAGGGTAACGGGTAATTTTTCATGCGGTTAACTCTCCCAAAATAAAGAGTTACGGAGATCCTGAAAGAAATACGTGAAAACCGAAATATAGAAAACTTTAGTTTTTTAAAACATTGAGTTTAAATACCAGAGACAACCATTTAGAATCTTTTAAAGACTAGATAATCTGTTTTCTGGTATCAACATTGAAGTAATGTAAAAAATGGTGCAGGGAAGCTCAAAATTGTAGGCAATACCTATCGAAATGTCATTTTGTATGTATTTGGAATGTTTCATCAGATTTTTAAAGGAAAATCATAACAATTTTAGAATTATTTATTATTTGACTTTCGGCTGATGCGTGACTGCTTTATTGGAGTGTTTCTAGACTATTAACAGATTATTGACATTTTAGAATAAATAACGGCTTTTTAAAAAAAATTCCTTAGAATTTTCGTGCAGTAAAGTATATTACCGACTGGAATTTGTCTGTTTGCTAACAACTAATTTCTGCATTAAAAAAAAAAAAAAAAGTAACTATATTATGCATATATGCATGTATGAAAACTCTTTCAAACATATTATAAAAAAGTAATGAAAAAGGAAATATATGTATATATTAGTGTGTCTCTAAAATTAGGGTTTTTTTTTTTTCTTTCTTCGAAACGCATGCCCTCTATTTCTTTTATTTGACCCTAAACACTTTTTAGAGAAATATCAGCTCTCAGGGATAATGTTAATATGTGTCGAATTGACGGGAAATTCCTAATATAGCTGATATTTTGTTTAAAAACTGTTTAGGGTCAAATAGAAAAAAATGGAGTTTATGCGTGCTGAATTTCAAAAAAATAAAAAATAAATTTACCCTTCATTTAAGCGACACCTTTTATATATATGCTTTTATTAGTCTAATAGAAATATCGAAAATTATCCAAAAAAGATAATCAATTACATTTTTCAAAATAAGTATTTCTTTTTCTTTTTATAGCTTTATACAGTATTGAAAAGAAAATTAAACTCGCCGATGTTTTATAGAAATATTACAAAATAAAAGCCAAAGCCTCTTACAGGTTCAAAGCAGGAAGAAATGGAATTTCTCATAAAAGAAAGTATTTTAAGAGAATAAAACAATAGTTTCCCGTTTTTTGGCGAAAATACTTTTTCAAGATTAAAAGAGAGATTCCTTAAACTTATTTTGTGTGAAATGTATTGAACATTTTTATCACTTTGGGATAAAATATGATGTTTGCAAAATATAAATGCACTTATATAATAGAAAATACATTTTGTCTTTTATATTTATAATACGTTACATTATATATATACACACACACACACACACACACATATATATATATATATAATGTAATGTTTTACGAAAATTATTTAATAAAAAAATGTTAAAATTAGATAAATATTATTAAATGTGAATTGATATACGCCTTATTTTTTTTTCGAAATGGTATGATTAATTACTTATTAATATATTGTTACAAAATTGTAAATAATTGTGTTTATTTTTGTATAAATTCTTTCAAAGAGGCTTAGTAAGTTGATAAAGTGCTAATTTTGTCCATTTCTAGTCATTTTAGCGTTGAAATAGCCTTATTTCCCCTTAAAAACGCATTAAAAAGCCCAGTAATGCAGGTAATGGATTTGGCGCCAAATTTGGCGACTTTTTCCCACCTTGGCGATTTTTTTGGCGACCTTGGCGAGAAAATCCTTATATGGGATATACCAAATATGGAAGCTGTAAGTTGATTGGTTGACCACTTTCTAGAGTTTTCTCGTAAAATCTGGGTTCCATGGAACAGCATATAAGGAGCGCTTCCTCGCCAAGGCAGTTAGTTCAGTTCAGATCTCAGCCAGCTTCGCTAGTGCTTGCATTGCTCTTAAGCCTCTTTGAGAGAGACTTGCTTCAAGTGTTATAGCTATACAGTTTGTACTGTGGATTTGCTATTGACAGCTGTTGTTTAAGCTGTGGTTACTGCTTGAATTGAAGCTGATAATTGGTTTATTGACCTGTATTTTTCTGGAACTTTCTGTGAATAAATTACTGAATTTTTGTACGTTTGGCCTTTCATTCTCAGACAACTCACGAACCCCCAAGTACGCAACATTTCTGGTGTCAGAAGTGGGATTTGTCTGTGAATGGTGATAACGAGAGCTATGGAACAAGAAATGAAGAAATTTCTAGAAGGACTCACTGCTCAGATGAATGAGTTAAGATCTGGATTGATAGAGGAAATGAAAGCCGGACAGGAAAAGATGGAAGCATCGCAAAGAGAGTTGAAAGACGGTTTGACTGAAGAAATGAAGGTAGCACAAGAGAAAATGGAAACATCGCGAAGAGAGTTGAAAGACAGTTTGACCGAAGAAAATAAATCTAATCAAGACGAGATGAAGAGAGAATTTTCGACAGTAAAGGAAGTGATTGAAAGTAAATTATCGGATATGGGAAGCAGAATAGATGGAATAGAAGAGAAAGTTTTGAAAATAGAAGAGAGTTTTGAAGAGAAAGCAATGAAGATCGAGGAAAATGTTATGAAAGTAGAAAAGAGTTTTGAAGAGAGATTTATGAAGATAGAAGAGAATTTTGAGGAGAAATTTAAAGAAAACTTGGATCAAGAGCTGAAAGGAAGGGTTTCAGAGATAGAAAGCAAGTTTAAGAGAAAAAAAGAAGATCTGGAGAGAAAAGTGGAAGAAAAGTTAGAATCCATGCCCCAGGAAACTGAAAAGAAAGAGAGAAGAATCCAGAATCAGGAATTTATTAAGCTATCTACCTACGATGGCAGTTCCTCCTGGCATGTATATAAGACGCAGTTTTCCATCGTTGCTGAAGCTAACGGCTGGGACTCTGCCGCCAAGTCAGTCCACTTAGCAGCAGCATTACGGGGAGATGCAGCCGAGATCCTGAGAAATGTTTCTAAAGAAGAAAGGAACGACTTCGAGGCCCTGACTAGAGCACTGGAGCTACGGTTCGGAGAGAAGTGTTCTAAGGACTATAGTCGCCTCCAGCTAAAGTACCGTTACCAGAAAACGGGCGAAAGTTTGCAAGAGCTGGCAGCGGACATTCAGAGATTGTCACACCTAGCTTTCTCAGACTGTCAAGCTGATACTCGGAACGACTTAGCTCTTCAGTACTTTATCGATGCTGTTCGGGATCCAGAAATTCAAAAAGCGCTGAGACTCTCCAACATCAGAGGCGTAGAATCAGCTTTAGGCTATGCACTTAGGATAGAGACAGCCCAACAAGCCTCCCGTAAAGACCGCCATACCAAAAGAGCAGTCTCATTAAACGATACGCCTGCTGGTGAAAATGAAATGAAGAGAAGTATAGAAGAGATCTTAAAGAGATTGCGCAGCCTGGAGAATAATAAGAAAATAAAGGACCGGAAGATAAAGTGCTGGGGCTGTGGAGGGGATGGTCACGTGAAGAGGAACTGCCCTGTACGACCAAATACAGGAAATCACCCGGCTTCACCATCACTGCAGGGAAACTAAGAGGAGGCCATCTCGCGGGGCGGAGGTTGCCTAAAATTAAAGAACCCCAATTCACAGTATTTCATGTTTCATCGATGATTGGCGGCGATAATGGACTTCACGTCTATGGCCAAGTGAACAACGCCACCTGCCGGATGATTCTGGACAATGGAGCCAACGTGACCATCATTAGAACGGATTTGGCTCAAAAACTAAAAGGGAAGATCATCTGGACGCCGCCCTGCGTTAAACTCCAGACTGTGACCGGAGACGAGATCAAAATATATGGAAAAATGAACTTGACTATCACTTTTGGGAATGCCAGTTACCATCATATGGCATATGTGGCTGATATAACAGATCCTTTAATCATTGGAGTTGATTTCCTGAGAAAATTTAACATTCAATTGGACTTCAAGAATAATGAACTGCATTCGAGTTCGGAAGACATCGCTGTGTTCAACACTGAAAATCAAGACATTCAGACAATTTGCCAGATAACAGCCAAGTCTGAAATCTCCATCCCTCCACACACAGAGACAATAGTTTCAGGAACACCTCCCACAAAGCAATATTTCCGTTATGGACTGATTGAATACCCGAATACAGACAATAGCCCAAGAGGAGTTCTGGTAGCTTCATCTCTAGTTGATCTCTCAAAGAGTACTATTCCTGTGAGAGTCGCAAACATCAGCGATAAGGTCTGAACAGTGAAGAAGGATGAGGTGTTAGCAGCCTGCACTCCTGTAACATGCATAAACCGCCCCACGCAATCCACCGAATCCAAGTCTTCTGAGCAATTAACAACGGAACTACTCAAGAATGCAGAATTAGGAAGTGAACAGAGGTGTGCTGCGGAGAAGCTACTCCAAGAATTTAAAGACCTTTTTCTCGAAAACCTGAAGACGTCGGGAGAACGAACATCACCCAGCACAGAATTGATAGAGGAAATCGTCCTCCAATCAAACAACATCCAAGAAGACTTCCTTTTGCTAAACAGGGAGAGGTCACTGAACTTCTAAGTGAAATGCAGCACAATGATGTCATCGAGCCATCAACGAGTCCTTGGGCCTCTCCCATAGTACTGGTGCGGAAAAAGGATGGTTCAACAAGATTTTGTGTGGATTATCGTCGTTTGAATGACATCACGAAGAAAGACAGTTACCCTCTTCCCAGAATTGACGACACATTAGACACACTTGCTGGCAATAAATGGTTCTCGACGTTGGATCTGAAGAGCGGTTACTGGCAAGTAGAATTACATCCTGATGATCGTGAGAAGACTGCATTCACCACGGGGCAAGGACTGTGGCAATTTAAAGTTATGCCGTTCGGATTATGTAATGCTCCTGCCACCTTTGAACGCCTGATGGAGACAGTGCTAAAAGGACTTTCCTATGAAGCCTGTCTGGTGTATTTGGATGATATTATCATTGTGGGGCGCACCTTTGAAGACCATCTACGAAACATCCGAAAGGTGCTGGAGAAACTCAGAATGGCTAACTTCAAATTGAATCCAGGCAAGTGTAACTTGTTCCGTCGGGAAGTGAGCTACCTCGGCCATATCATCTCTGCCGAAGGTGTGAGAACTGATCCTGAGAAGATCTCTGCAGTCGAGAACTGGAGTCGCCCTGAAAATGTTCACCAACTACGAAGTTTCTTGGGGTTATGCACTTACTACAGGAAGTTTGTCAAGGGTTTCTCAAATATTGTCAGACCACTCCACAAGCTGAGGGAAGCCAAACAGAAGTTCCTGTGGACAGATGAATGTGAAAATGCGTTCAAGCGAATTAAAGAGGCCTTAACATCATCGCCAATCTTGACGTATCCACAGCCCGACAGACAGTTCATACTTGATACTGATGCCAGCCATGAAAGTGTCGGTGCTGTTTTGTCGCAGGAAATTGATGGTCAAGAACATGTCATTGCCTATTGGAGTAAATGCCTGTCTAAACCAGAGCGAAATTACTGTACCACCAGGAAAGAGCTACTCGCCATCGTAAAAGCTATAGAACATTTCCATCATTATCTCTATGGCAGGAGATTCCTGCTCAGGACTGACCATGCATCTTTAACGTGGTTGCTTCAGTTCAAGAACCCGGAAGGACAGATTGCCAGGTGGATACAACACCTGCAGGAATATGACTTCGAGATACGTCATCGTAAAAGGACTCTACATGGTAATGCAGATGCCTTGTCACGGAAGCCCTGTTTGGAAAGCTGCAAGTATTGCTCTAGAGCCGAACAGAAATACCTGCCGATAAATCCGGTTGCCTGCCAAGTTACTGTCTCAACACCATCAGATCAAGATCCCGATCCATGGAGTGACGAAGAACTTAGAAAATCCCAGTTGGAAGATCCTGACATAAAGCCAATATTACAGCTGAAGGAGACGACCAGCAACAGACCTATCTGGCAGGACATTTCCAGATTTAGTCCCATTACGAAAAGTTATTGGGCACTTTGGGACTCTCTTCATATCAGAAACGGCGTATTATACAGAAAGTGGGAATCTGATGATGGGAAAAGCTTCAGATGGCAGATTTTATTACCAAGATCAAAAATTCCAGCTGTTTTAGAACAACTGCATAGTAGCTCTACCGGAGGCCATTTTGGGGTAATGAAGACTCTGCAGAAAGTTCGGGAACGCTTCTACTGGTGCAACGCAAAGGAGGATGTGGAGAAATGGTGTAAATCCTGTGATGCTTGTGCGGCACGTAAAGGCCCGCAGAAAGGAAGTCGAGGAAGACTGCAACGGTATAACGTGGGAGCACCATTTGAAAGGATTGCACTCGACATCTTGGGTCCTTCGCCACGGACCTCCAGTGGAAATAAATACATCCTCGTCGTGATGGACTATTTCACCAAGTGGCCTGAGGCATATCCCATTCCCAATCAAGAGGCATGCACAGTCGCAGAAGTCCTAGTGCAGCAATGGGTGTCAGGGTACGGCACGCCCCTACAACTTCATCCCGACCAAGGTAGGAACTCTACCTCCGATGTTTTCAAAGGACTGTGTCAACTACTCGGCATAGACAAAACCCGGACAACACCCTTACATCCCCAGTCGGACGGCATGGTCGAGAGGTTCAATCGTACCATCCTGAATAACCTCTCTCTTCTAGTATCAAGGAACCAGCAAGATTGGGACTTGAAGTTGCCATTGTTCCTGCTGGCTTATCGAAGTGTTGTCCATGAAACCACCGGCTATACTCCAGCCCAGATGCTGTTTGGACGTGAACTTCGTCTCCCTTGTGATCTCCTGTTTGGTTGTCCACCCGATGCGCCTTCATCGCCCGAGGAGTACATCCAAGATCCCCAGGCACGATTTGAGGACGTACACAACTTTGCTCGGGAGCGGATTAACATGGCAACGGAGAAAATGAAGACAAGGTACGATCTAAAGGCTACACAACATGAGTTCCAGGAAGGAGAGAAGGTCTGGTCGTGGAATCCTGTTCGACGCAAAGGACTCTCTACCAAGTTACAGTGCAACTGGGACGGACCATACACAGTCTTAAAAAGGCTAAATGATGTAGTGGTGCGGATCACTAAAACACCTTCTTCAAAACCGAAGGTGGTGCACTATAATAGGCTAGCCAAGTACCACAAGTAACGGTAATATTAAAATTAAAAATGTAAATACTGGTAAAATCTGCGCATGCGTAATGTAAATATTTGTATATAGATACTTGTACATATTTGTGAATTTTGTAAATATTTCTCACTTGATTTTTGTTTCTATTTTGTCGTTATATGCAACTTAGTTTTGTACTTGAGATTGTGTAAATTTGGTTAGTTTCGCCTCTTAACCAAGGGTTGCACTGCCCGGGACGTGCAGTCCTTGGGAGGGGGGCAGTGTTACAAAATTGTAAATAATTGTGTTTATTTTTGTATAAATTCTTTCAAAGAGGCTTAGTAAGTTGATAAAGTGCTAATTTTGTCCATTTCTAGTCATTTTAGCGTTGAAATAGCCTTATTTCCCCTTAAAAACGCATTAAAAAGCCCAGTAATGCAGGTAATGGATTTGGCGCCAAATTTGGCGACTTTTTCCCACCTTGGCGATTTTTTTGGCGACCTTGGCGAGAAAATCCTTATATGGGATATACCAAATATGGAAGCTGTAAGTTGATTGGTTGACCACTTTCTAGAGTTTTCTCGTAAAATCTGGGTTCCATGGAACAGCATATAAGGAGCGCTTCCTCGCCAAGGCAGTTAGTTCAGTTCAGATCTCAGCCAGCTTCGCTAGTGCTTGCATTGCACTTAAGCCTCTTTGAGAGAGACTTGCTTCAAGTGTTATAGCTATACAGTTTGTATTGTGGATTTGGTATTGACAGCTGTTGTTTAAGCTGTGGTTACTGCTTGAATTGAAGCTGATAATTGGTTTATTGACCTGTATTTTTCTGGAACTTTCTGTGAATAAATTACTGATTTTTTGTACGTTTGGCCTTTCATTCTCAGACAACTCACGAACCCCCAAGTACGCAACAATATATAGGGCAACCCTAGTAAAACGGAATACCAGCTGGAAAATATGTTTTACTTTCTAAAACTTTAATCTGGATGACAATAAAATGTTTCTGTGAACAAGTCATAATTTAAAAATCCCAAAAACACAATGAAATTGACAGAAACAATAAAAATCATTTGCCCCATTCTGCTCCAGATATAGAGCAGAATGGTCCTATGAGAACAAATAAATAGAAAAAGATACAAATTCTTTGGGATAAAATATGATGTTTGCAAAATATAAATCCACTTACATAATAGAAAATACATTTTGTCTTTTATATTTATAATATGTTACATTATATATACATATATATATATATATATATATATATATATATATATATATATATATATATATATATATATAATGTAATGTTTTACAAAAATTATTTAATAAAAAAATGTTAACATTAGATAAATATTATTAAATGTGAATTGATATACGCCTTACTTTTTTTTCGAAATGGTATGATTAATTATTTTTTAATATATACAGGGCAATCCTAGTAAAACGGAATACCAACTGGAAAATATGTTATTAACTTTCTAAAACTTTAATCTGGATGACAACAAAATGTTTCTGTGAACAAGTCATAATTTAAAAATCCCCAAAACACAATGAAATTGACAGAAACAATAAAAATCATTTCCCCCATTCTGCTTCAAATATAGAGCAAAACGGTCTGATGAGAACAAATAAATAAAAAAAGACACAAAATCTCTGGAAATATAGAACAATAAATTTGTTTTATATGTATTTAGATTTAGTGACTATAAATATTTATCTACAGTTGTCATTGATTGTGTCCTTTTCTTAAACCCGTTTTCAAAATGCACACACATAGACAGCCTCGTCATGATCTCTACCTATCCTCGCACCATAATTGTGTGCTCATTTTTTGCACAAAATAAGTCAGACAACTTTAAACTAAATTTGAGTAAAACTCACCGTAATATAAGCACTAACAATCAGAATAATCATCATAATACATATCGTTAGTTTAGAGTTCTCTCTCTAGCTCCTTTTTTACAGTTATATTCTGGCACTTTTCTTTTTTTTTTTTACATTCTTGATGTTATACTCTTTTTTAAGTAAATTTATCCTCGTTTTTCCATTTTTTCATCAAGAGTGGCATTTAAAACTCTTTCTTTTCTTTTCTTTCCCTTTCCCTTTTCTTTTTTTTTTCTTTCTTTCATTCTTTTATTTTCTTTATTTTTTTTTTTATAAGGAATATTTTTAGCGTCCCCTCTCCTCCTCCTGCCGATTCGTCTTTTTCGGTTTCCTTTAACTTTTCGAATGTTCGGAGAAAGATGAAATGAAGAGGCCCTGCAATAAGTCGAAAAAAAAAATTCAGAGTATAATAGTATAGTAATAGTATAACTCTTTCTATCCTGACCCATTCCTCCCAGGAACATGATTCAGGATACAAATATATTCGAGATCATTAATTTAATTAAAACAAACAGACCATTCGAAAAAGATACGTAAACAAACGTTTAATTACACGAAACGAAAGTTAATTAAACGTACTTCAAGCATGGATAAATATAGTTATAATGTAAATAAGTATATATAACTTACATTAGCTGCACAATCATCAGAAGTTACAATGCAGGAAAAACTCAAGCACCAACTTAAAAAAAATAATAAAGAAAGAAGTATCTCTGCTGTAGTTGCACATTAACAACTTGGTCTAGTTCTACCTTATTTTCGCTTACTGCAAGGACATTCTTGCCATCGAAAATTTCCGAACTTCATTACGACCTAGTACTCTGCTGTGACCCGAGTTGCATTAGTGAAAAAAAGAAAGAAAGAAAGAAAGAAAAGAAAAGAAAGAAAGAAAAAAAGAAAGAAAAAGAAAAGAAAGTAAGAAAGAAATACAATTTCTAATCTCTTGATTTTTAAAACAGAATTTGTGTTCTTTAATGTATGCCTGATATATAGAAAAGAGTTTTTGATAAAAAATCAAATAAAATAAAGAATTGTAAGCTTTTGACATCAGCTTGAAATTATAACACAGAGAAAAAAATTAGGGAAAAAACGCAAAAAATCGCATTTTAAAAAATATAATAGAAATATCAAAAATTTAAAAGTATATTGCGAATCTGCACGCATTCCTTTATATAGAAAATAAATAAATAAATACATTTCCCTATAGTTTTAACATAAGAAATTATTCCTACGGTAGATATTACTTCTATAAAATTCAAAAATTCAAACTATATAACAAAATGCAACCAACATCGTTGCTTTCTTTATTCTATTCCATTTCTTGAAACAATTTTTATAAATGCCACACGCACCAAATAAACTTGAAATTTTACATCTACTTTTTAAGATAGCATGCGATCAGGTTCTATATAAAAATTTAATCATTAAATTACTTTTATTTCATTTTGCACGCGTTCTTTTTATTTCTTAATTCAAAATTATTAAAAAACAAAATTTTTGGATTGTGTTTGTTTCGATACAGATTTTTTTTAATTTTCTCTCCTTTTATTTTTCTTTCCAAAAAAAAAAAAAAAAATATTTTGATGATATTCTGGCAGAAGCAGAATTTAGTTTAGGACGGAGGACTATAAGTTTTTTTTTTTTTTTTTTTTTTTTTTTAAATTATAACATCGCTTTCAAATTATTCAGTTATATTTTCGATAAATTTTAGATTTCGATAATGTCCAACTATCGAAAAATGACACCGCAGAAATCCCAAATTGATACTAAAGTCCTCAGTCCTAAAAAAAAAAAAAAAAAACCTGCGTTATTCAAATATTTTTTTATAAAAAATATTCGATAATGGAGTTGACTAACAAAACATGGATCTAAAAAAAATTTTCAAAATATATGCAGAAATTACAGCACAAAAACAGACATAGACAGATAGGCGAATTGGAGTAATAATTCAGTTTATGTTTTATTAGAAAGTAGTTAAAACGCGTAAAACAACTCAAAACATACATTTTCAGAAATTTGCAATTATATCCTTTAATACATCTCAATTAGTTGTTTAGCTCTGTAAAACAATCTGAAAACTAGCTTCTGTGCCTATGAAAAATACATATTGATTATTCTATTTTTTAATGTTTCGTGCAGTACAAATGCATTAAAACACACTATAAATATACAGAGAACTTAGAAAAATCTTTGGGTGTACTACACACAAAGTAACGGTGCTATTGAAATTATTTTAAATAGGTAATATACCTTAATGAACTTAAATATCATATATTAGTTTCAATGCGTTCTAAGGATATTTACTGAAGTTAGGTCACGGAGAGATAGACAGTAAAACTGATCGCAATACCATTTTTCAATTTTAGTTCAAAAGGGTTAGGAAAAAGACAATTAAAAACTGAAAAATTAACAAAATTCTTAATCTACGCACCTTTTCCTTTATAAAAATCATATTTGCAAAATGGAAATATATTTAACAAGATATAAATGTAAATAAATGCCTCTTGCATATAATAATAATAACAGAAAAAAAAAAAAAAAAAGAACTTAACTTATTTTAAAGTGAAATTTATCAACTATAACTTTGAAGATCTTACCACTATTTTTACTTCCATTATCCGACTACCGTAGGTAATGGAAGTATTGTATTCTGTCCAAAAATTCGGTCCAAATGTTGAGTTTTCTCCTGATTTACATGTTTTAAGGTCTCCTGAGTCCAAAAAAGTAGTTTTTGGCAATTGGTCAGTGTGCGTGTGTGTGTGTGTGTATGTGTTCGGGGGGGGGGGGGGGTCTTCTGACTATCATATTTCCGAAACCAATAAAGATAGAGATCCGAAACTTTAGAATTAAGACAGAACTGGTGTATAGATAAATTTTCCAAATTTCGGTGAAAATTGAAAAAGCGGAAGTGGGACATCGAAAACCGGAAGTGGTATCGTAAGTCCTTATCTCAAAACGGCTCTATCGATTTTCTTCAAATTTTCTACATAAACACTCTATTAGATGTCATTTCGAATGATATTGTTGGTTAGTTCAGGAAAATTGATAGGCGTCCTCTATAAATAGCTCAATTTCAGGTTTCGCAAGGGCATTTTTTTAAAAACGGCTGTAAGGATTTTTTTCAAACTCGCCATATTAACTCTCTTTTTAATATCATCTTCTATGTAATTATTGTTTTCCGGTCAATAATTGAGTATACCAAGTTTTGATAAAAGTTGGTATCTCAAAAACGGCTCTAACGATTTCTTGAAAATTGATACATAAATTCAATTTAGTCTCGTATAATACGTGATTATTACAGGAAAATTAACAGTCATTCTTCTTAGGCAAGTCACTTTTAGATCTCGGAAATTAGTGTTTCAATAAAGAACTCTACCATTCCCCCCCCCCCCCCTTAGGTTTTAACTCCCACTTTAAACTCTCTTTTACATATTTATATATCAGCTTTCTGTTATAGGGAATTTGTTAGGTGTCTACTTTGTTAGGTCGATTTTATGTCTTCTGATCACAATTTTTAAAAATTGCATATAATACGTGAAATCGTGGGTAATGGAAGTCGTGTGGTTGCTTCACATCAGCTTTTCTTTTAATAGTCCTAACATTACTAATATGGAGAAATACTTACAATAAAACAGATATTATTAAAAAAATAAAGTTAAATAAAATAAATAAAATCTATTCAATTTACATTTTTTTTTTTTACTTAATATTTCTTAAAAAGTATGTAATCTTCTTTTGTGTTATGTCACCATGCTTTTCCCTATTTAAGATTTTTATTAGGATAGAGGACTATTAGTTTCAATCTCGAGTTTATGTAGACTAGTTTTGTGTAACACCAAAAAAGATTAGAAATATCAGCCCTGTCGTTACAAATTCGGTACCAAATAAAAGGTGTGATTTTTCTGAATTCAGAGTGCAAACAGTTTTTCGACACGGCAAAGAAGATTTTTTAAAAATATCTAAAAGTATGTAATTTAGGTGGCGACACTTCCTTTTAATTCATTTTAGTCAGTTTAAAAATTACGTAGCCCGGTTTAATGATCAAAAAGTGAGATGCAAATAAATAAAAATTAAATATTAAATATTAAAAAAAAAAAAAAAAAAAAACATTTTACAGGTTGAAATTAATTGTCCTCCGTACTGAACTAAATTCTGTTTTTGACAGAATTTTTAATGTCTTTATTCTTATTCTTATTGTTATTATTATTATTATTATTATTATTATTATTTGTATAAATTTTAATTATAGGTATATTTTATGTTGTATATTGATGCATAGAAAAGTTTTTAATGTGTTTTTATTGTATATTTGCAAAATAGTCTTAGAATACATTTTTCTTTAAATTAAATAATATTTTATGCGTACATTTACTTTTTAGTTTAAAGAATTATCTCTATCTAAAAAAAAAAAATAAATAAATAAAATAAAAAAAAAGCCCATAATTGAAATTTAGTTAAGAAATGATGGATGGGTGGATGGTTGGGTTTTACGTCGCACTAGTGCTGCGCAGATGGGAAATTGGCGACGGTCTGGGACACACCCCTAAAGGCGGTCCGGAGACATGCAATCACAATTTTGATCCTCCACGGAAGGGATGGCTCTTTTGCTTCGGTGATCAACAGAGGTATAATTTTTGATGGGAACATGGAGGACATTGCGGCTACGACAGATTTTACGTGCACCAGCCACCATTGGTGTACACGACGGTCTTTGAACGGCTCGAGTACCGAACGCGCAATCTTCCAATTACAAGGCCGGCACTCTACCGACTGGGTTACCGCGGCCGTAGTTAAAAAATGAATTTACATGTTTATTTTATTATCTTATATTTTACATCTTAGAAAACAATCTCTAAAATAACATTACATATTTCTAGAAAATTTCCTTTCAGAATTAAAGAAAAAAAAAAAAAAAAGAAAGAAAGAAAGAAAATTGCATGAAAAAATAAATAAATATATAAATAAAAAAATATAAACGAAACAAAGGAAAGAAAGAAAAAATTTAGTTTCTATGTATTTAAATAGAAATGAAAATGTAGAAACTATACCATTTTAAATTTCCATATGTATATATTACTTAAATTTGTCTTAGAAAACGACAATTTACTCTTTTGAAATTTCGCAAACATTTTCAAAAGTCCATATTAGGCATCATTTCATAAAATTTCATTATCTAAAGGCATCTGATTTTGACATCACAATTGATAACTAATTTCGCATGCATATTTCGAACCATATATTCTTCTCAAAATTGATTAAATTTACTCGGGTCACACAACAGTGAGGAAAATATGTCAACATTGATTTATGTCATTTAAAAAAGGAAATATTTTATAAACTTTTCCGTTTCGTGTTTAAAGAAAGCCTTTTCATGTGTTTATATTTATGCATGTTTAACAAATAATATTTTTAATTAGAAAATATTTATTTATTAAATTGATTTTTTTTTTTCTAAATGTAAAATAAAAATTTGGTTTCTCAATAAAAAAAAAAAAATTAAAATAAAATAAAATAAAATAAAATAAAATAAAATATATAGAGGCCTGCAAGGGGATTATAATTAAAATCCGTTATTGATAGTTATTAATATTGCTGATTTGCGTCTGTGTTAGCATCCTGTAACTACAACGAGGGAGTAGATTAGCACTAAATTTGGTTTGTGGACAATTAAACAGATGCAGTTAAATGATAAAACAATTTAAATATTGCGCACTTAAAGAAAGAAGAAGAAGAAGAAAAAAAAAAAGGAATTGCAAATTAAGCAAATGAAATGAGAATAATGGAATATATAAGAAAGCAATACATAAATGTTCACAATTTTTTCACAGAAGCTGCGTTTGTTTGCTAACAAAGCCTCTTTCATGTTTAAATATGCACGAGCTGGCTGCCTCAGTGTCTGTCTCATCCGATGTTTTTTGCCATGTTATAGTCACGTGTAACCGACCATTCTGTATTTAAGCCACTGCTTCGTTCTGCATGTGTTACTTTTGAGTTCTTGTTTATTTATTTTTACAATTTTAGCTTTTAAAATATGATATAACAGATTGTTCAGAAAAAAAAAAAAAAAAAAAAAAAAAAAAAAACTGCAAAAATCCCTCCAGTAAAAAGCATAAAATGTTTACATTTTTTGAGATAAAGAACATTGGTGCGACAAATGATCCAAAATCTTCCGAGGCAAAACGAAGACAGATAATGTGTCGTTCTGTATTATTACAGGGGCTCTAGTGCTATCGTGACCAGATGTTTACACGTTCCTCTATAGCACTATAATATCCTTTCTCAAAACTCTTCATTTCGAATGGTCGCAAAAAAGAAATGTAATTTAAATTTGTGGTTTCTTTAAAATGTAGACATTTTGCTACGTGTTTCTTTTTACTGAAACGTGACGATTAATGCTTTAATAATATTTATGATGATTAATGTTTGCGTATGCGTGGTTGCGCCCTTCAGAAAAAGTCCTTTTTTTTCCTAATTGACTGATATTATTAAAGAGCTCTGCGTCTCTTGCGGTGCCCGATCCACCTGTCTCGTCCCCATGAAGCTAGATGGTCGTCTAACTTCATGGTCGTCTAACTTCATGGTCATCCCTTACAAATCTGAAGGAGAGAATGTGGTTATGGGTTTTTGTGCCGGTTCTTACCTATATACGTACCAGATCTCCGTGGTAAACAGCCTCTAGTCGGTAGAATAATGTAGATAAAGTAAGCCGGTAAGTTCGAACTGTAACTTCGAGATAATGATTGGCTCAGAGGGCCGGGCCCGTGGAATTGGGCTCCAAAGCGGATATGGATCTGCACCGGACTGGGCGAAGTTGTCGCAGCGATGCGTTCGGTTGGCCAAAAATAGCGTTGGGTCTTTCCCATGGAATACTCAGCTGTGCGACGGACCTCCTCGGAATCCGACTGTCTAACTAAAACAAAGCATTGCGTTGGCTAGAGATAAGTGTTGACGCAAAGTGATTTCTGCTCAATACTCTTAATGTTAAAGGGAAGATATTTATCTAAATTCAGGTAAACGGCGGGAGTAACTATGGCACACATTGTATTAAAAATGTACGGAGTCATGTATTGAAAGCAAAATTGACATGAAGATAATACTTATGTAGAAAAAAGGAAAAATACTTATTTTATGCCATTATTATTTAAATACATCCTTTATATATTTATTTAGTTATACATTGTTTATATATTTATTTAAATGTATTATTTCTAAATTATTAATTGTTCAAAATGTTTTTTTTTTTTTTTTAGCAATAAATCAGCTAGCCGTGTATTTTGATGCCCTATTTTGATTAACAGTATTTTAATTTTTAATTAAATAATGATTCATAGCTAAAAGAATATTAATAAATATATATTTTTTTACGTTAAAATGCTAACCCAGCAATAGTACTATTCATTTCTAGAAAAAAAAAATAGTTTAAATAAAGTAAATAAAAGGCATGTATCAAAGTTGATATTTCATGCAGATAAGTTTAATGCAAGCCAGTACCATGCTTTCAAGTTTATATTTATCCTGCTTCCTTTAAGCTTGATGATTCAAACATTAATCAATACGTATCAGGCATGTACAGTGTGGTTGTAATTAAAGTGACCCTATTCAGACTCCCCTAGAACCCGTTCTACCCATGGTATTTTGATGAAATTTAGTATATACGTCATATGGACCAAGAAAAAATGACTTCTGAAAAAAAAGTCACCAGGAGGGATTGCAGTGCTTAAAGAAGGGCAAAAAATGTGTCAGAGTCATTAAAATTTATTAAATTATAAAATGCGCTCAAGGTGTGCCCAATTGACATCCATTTCACTTTGCGCATTATAGCATTATAGCACAAAGCGCATTATAGCGTGCTCAATGGTAGCTCGAAGAAATTATCAAAGGGATTTCAGCAACATGGTGTGTATCGCTCGCTTTCAAATCAGGTAAAGTCCTAATTCCTTCTCTATAAACCAGTGGCGGCTAGTGCACCGAAAATTGGTGAAGAGGCATACTGTATTCATTTATAGAATACAAATTTACTTTTAAATAAGTATTTTTAGTTAATTTTAGTTAAGGCCATGTTTAATAAAAATTATGATTAAAAATACTTAAATATTATTTTTGAGCTCTTCACCTAATTTTGGTTCACGAGCCGCGACTAGTATAAACACGGTCTTTTAGGAATCCTCACAACCAGAAATCATAAAGCTGTTAGTCGGGTGAACAAGGAGGTATCGTATCAGGAAAATCTATGGCTATTACATGATTCTTCCGAAAGTTAACACGAAGCACTTCTTTGACTTCACACCGAATATAGGCAGTTGAACCATCTTTCATGAAGATAACAGTCTGTAAACATTGTCGTTCCTGTAAAGCAAAAATTTCTTGCTGTCGAACGAATTCACTGTAGCGTGCACTCGTGACAGAACATATTTTAGGAACTTAAGGAGTGATAGCATCAAAGAAAAACGGTTCGAAGATAAAATCCATAGTAAGTCCACACCATATAGTCACGTAATCAGAATGCAGTGTTTGTCTGTGCAGGACGTTAGGAGGTTAAACACCCCATATGTGGCAATTTTGATTAGTCCCTGCTCAGTCTAAAGAAAAGTGAGCCTCATCTGACCATAGAATTTTCCAACAGAACGACTCATCAGCATATATTCTCGCCAAAAAGCTACAAGCAATTCCTTACCATGTTTGTAGGTCTGAGCGCGTTTCACCATGTAGATCTAATACGGCATCATTTAAAATGGATCGCAGAATTTTTTATACTGTCGACCAAGGAATCGTTAACTCACGTGACACCGATCGAGCAGTTGCTGAAGAAAAGCGGAAACTGGATGCTCTTTCAACCACAGCAGTAGTGATTTCTTCAGTTTCATTCGCAACTCGTTTCCGTCCTCTACCTGGCAGCGCACTCATTCTCTTCAAATTTCCTTATCATCTTCTTCAAACCATTCTTCGGTATGGGCCCTTTTCACAATCCCTTTAAACGACGATACCCACGCAGTGCAAGTAAACTATTACAGCCGTTCTAAAAAAAAAATGTTCAACAGTTTCATTCGCAACTGGTTTCCGTCCTCTTCCTGGCAGCACACTCATTCTTGTCAAATTTCCTATTCATCTTCTTCAAAATAATCTTCGGCATGGGCCCTTTTCACAATCCCTTTAAACGACGGTACTCACGCAGTGCAACTAAACTATTACTGCCGTTCTAAAAAAAATGTTCAACAGTTTCATTCGTAACTGGTTTCCGTCCTCTCCTGGCAGCACACTCATTCTCTTCAAATTTCCTGATCATCTTCTTCAAACCATTCTTCGGCATGGGCCCTTTTCACAATCCCTTTAAACGACGATACTCACGCAGTGCAACTGAACTATTACTAACGTTCTAAAAAAAATGTTTTACCAATAACGCTCCATCTTTTTTCTGTAAGGGCATGATTTACGATGACAAAGACATGCATAATGAATTTCTTGCTCTGACTGCAATTATCTTTACAGGTTTGACTAATTTGCATAAGGAATCTTTGAAAAGTGCCATCTAATAGTCAAAACTTGATTTTTTTTTTTTTTTTTTTTTTTTTTTTGTAGAAGTTATTTTCTCATAGTCCATCTAACATATATACCAAATTTCATGAAAATCCGGTTATCAGAACGAGTTACAGAGGGATCTGATTAGAGTCACTTTAATTATAACTGTACTATTATTGCTGCAGCCTATATGAATCAAATAATTAGAAAACTGGTTTTTGAATAAGAATTCATATTATCAAACGTTTTGATACATATATTTTATTTAATTCTGTGTTTTAAAAGTTAGTTTTCAACTGTTTGAGAGTGTGCAAACTGAGTACAGCAAATGCAGTTTCCAGTATTTGACTTTCGACGTAAAGGATGTTTCGAACTTGTAATGTATTTCATTTATCAAATGTGATTTTCCACTTGAATCTGGTTGGAAAAAATCCTTGAAATACCAAAATCAAGCTATTTTTAAGACAGTGTGCTGTTAGGAAATGCATAAACGACTATAGTACTTAAACAAAGTTATTTCAGTTTTCTGAATTTTACTTAAACTTACACAGGAAATGAAAATTTATGCATTTCAAATAACGCTAACATTTCGAAAGTTCATTGTGACTATTATTTAAAACATTTGATTGTGTAAAGAGCATTGGTTCTAAATACATAATTAATAGCTAATTTGTCATGTATAGATACAATTATAGAATTTATTCTTCATGAAAACGATTAAATTTACTTTCGGAACGTAACAGTTAAACAAATGCATACCACTTTAAAAAATAAATTTTTTCATTACCCTTCGTATGTATGTTTTGAGGCATTCAGAATTAAAGTTTGCTACTTTTATTGTAATGTAAGTGTATATTAGGGATGGCCGCAAGATGAATATTTTAAATTAGCATCTTCTTATAGAAAAAAAAAAATGTTGTATTTTGGCATCCTTAATTTGGAAAAAAAGAAACTTAGTTAATTATTTATGTTTTTAGCTCGCTCAATATCTTCAAAGTTCAAAAATAAATAAATAAATAAATAAATAAATAAAAAAAATAAAATAAATAATAAATCACATTTCAAAATAATTTATTGAAAAACAAATATATTATTAATTTTTGTTCTAAACCCTTTCTCGTGCATCATTTTACTATTCTTTTAAGTACCTTTAAAAATATATTTTTTCTTTCACAGTTCTTAAGTCGCACATATGCAGTAAAGTTTCTTGAAATTAGCAAAAATTTGATTTTTTTTTTTTAGTTTTTTTACATATAACAGTATTTCTTCTTTTATAGTCCGGTTTTAAACTTTTCGGAATAAATGTGCACTTCATCTGTTATGCATGAATTTATTAGAATAACAATCCAGACCTTACCACATGTTACAATGGCTGCTCTTTTAGTTCCGCGCTGCCCTTCCCATTCACCAAGCTCTTAAGCTCAGTACTTTACAATATTTACATATTTAAATATTTACAATATATCTTTACATTTGTAATTACTATATGATTTTAAACACGTTCTTATCTTCGGATTAAGGTTTTAAGCTGGACTTTTTACTCAGTTTTGGCATTGATGATCGCTAGTATAAAGTTTTTATTATAAATCCATTTCACGTCTTCCAGAAATAACTTTCTCTGCAGATTCGATGATTATTTCCGCAATCATTTTACCATTCAAAATGTGACATGGAAGAATAATTCAAGCTTTAGGAATTCAGACTTTGGCAATTGTGTAGTTTATAAAAATGGCAAAATATTCATGTTTGTCACATTTCCAATCATTCGAAGAGGTGTTTAGGTGTTTGGGATTAAGGCAGATTGACTTAAAGAGGGTCCTATGGCTGGGTGGAGTTCCCTTTATCAAGCTCTTTGGAGGGGGACAAAGTTTGGACTGACCAGCCGATCAACTCTTCATAGCTCAGATCTTTAAAATTTAATATTAGTAGAAGAAATTCTCTTATAGACAGAGAAGTGTGTCCTGACGGTTGATCTCTTGCCTTAAGTATTCATATTTAAACCAACTCTCTTATATGTTGCTTGTCGTCCACTATCATGGCCAAAATCAGGGTCTCAGGGTTACCAAAGTAGGAATTTCCTCACTACATATTACTATAATATCCCGATGTATGCGTATAAAGTAAGACAATAAACTGAATAGGCGAAATGATCGAGAAATTCTAGTCTATATATTTCTAGATGATCAAATAATATTATGAAAATTATGAATCCTTTGTATTGCGAGAACGTCTGCTTGATTTCCTAGAATTAGATCATGAACTCGAATTATAGTTGCTAAAACTCCTTTCTTGTGTTTGCATTTATTTTCTGAGATTTTTAAATAAGTTTGATCTGGATAATATAGGCAAACGCTCTAGAATTCTTAAAGAAGTTTCTAGAACTCGCTTTCAAAGTGGACTAAAATTTATTAGGATGACGAACTATTTTTTCTGGAGCCACAATTTAGAATCTAGATGTTCGTTACAGATTTTTTTCTCAGTGTAATATAATGCAAAATTCCGTATTATTGCTAACATTTAGAAATAATTTAACGATAATTGAGATGATAATTTTTTTGAGATATTATCGTTCAGTTTCTAGGTGTCAGTCACAGAATTTTTTCTCTGTGTACAAGCTGTGGTGATTACGTAGAATGTCAATGTGGACCACACGATGTATTTCTATTAGATAGATTTCTCAAAGTATAGAGTGTTAAACAATGTTTTTGTTTTCAACAAGATATTATTTACATTATCATCATTACAACATCAAAATGTGTGTTTATCTGATAATTTTGCATTTTGCATTTGATTATGAATGCACATAGGTCCGTGATTCGTTTGCATATTTTATTACTAACTTTTTTAGGAAAGTTTTCCCCCTGATTTGTTTTTTACAAATTATAATTCCTTTTTAAATTTAAATATAATTCCTAAAAACTTAGAGGTTAAAAGAAAAAAAAAAATCCCAAATTTTAAAACTAACTAGGTGGGTTAACTCGTTTTTTCTACATTCTAAAGTGGCGGTGGCTAGGCGAGTCGTATTAATCCTGGACGATAGGACCCATGCCCCAGCCCGCCCGGTTCCCGCTGTTCAATGTGTTTTTCTAGTCAACTTTGTCCCCTTATTAATTCCGGTGTGAATTTTTTTTTTTTTAACACACTTGACATTGTGCGTTTTTTTTGCTTTCTTTCCCATGCTATTCCTATGGGGTTTTTAGCCTTTTTTTCCTCGTTTTTTCTACATACTAAATAACTGGTAAAATGAATAACTAGCAGTCTCAAACACTGGAACATAGGGTGCCAATTACCGATAAAAACGAAACTGGCAGTGTCAATTACAGAAACATTAAGTGGGTGTTAAATAAAAATCATAAAAAAAATATTTTTTATGAAATGTATATATTTTAACATATATGTGGTTCTGAATGTCTTTCATACCATATGTACTAACTTAATATTTCTAAAAATATTTTCAGATGACTAGAACATTAAAAACATAAGAGATTGCTCTAAAAGTGTCAATCACTGGTGCACTTACCCTATCTCGATTTTTTTCTGCTTTTTTATTATGTTATATTTATTAAGATGAAAGTCAACTTTTACTAAACATGACTATAATGACCTAGTGATTGTATACAAATGTATTTCTTTTTCTTTCTTTCTTTCTTCTTCTTTTTTTTTTTTTTTTGTAGTTTTAAAATGCCCTATCATGAATTCTTATGATTTTAAAGCATTTGGTAATTGAAAGTATGTATCTAATACCAAGACCTCTTAGTGACTTTACATCGTTCCCTGTATATAATCATCGAAATAAAAACTTACAAAAAAGTAGAATAATATTTGTGATAGATATACGAAACATTAAAAACAATTTACGAGATTTAGCTTATAGTTTTGAATTTTTTTTTTTTTTTTATTTAATAAAGTAACTATGTACTTTCCATTCTTTCTTTTCATTCTAATGTTATCTTTACAAAACCTTCTTTTAAAAAATACATTTTTACTTATCTCTTTTGAAAGAAACTATTTATTTGCATCAGCAGTTTTTCTTAAATTTAAACAAACTTTCCTAGTTTTGTGTGCTTCATGAAACTGTTTCTATTCGATTTATTTGTGATTTTCTATTCTTAAAACTTTATAAAATAGAATTTGGCAGCAAAAGATTTTACGCTACTTTACATTTCAATTTCGCAACATTATTTCTGCAAATCCGTCAGTAATTGATTTTCATTCTTCAAAATATCACAAATCGTGATTTATTTTTAAAATCTCTTTTAGTAAATCTTTTCAACAAATTGTTGTGAAGTCTATTATCTAAAATGTATCTTTGTATTTTTTTTAAATACAGTTCATCGTCTTTGTAGATACAAATACATTTTTTTCTTCTTTCTTTATTTTGCAAAGTATAGATATGTTTTTTAAAAAATAATGTTACATTTTAAAAATTAGTTTTCAGAGACAATGAACAAATGAGTTAAATGTGGAAATGTGTCCCATCAAAATATTTTACAGCATTATCATGGAGAGTCATGATTAGCTGATCTCCCTCCTCGCTGCCTTCAGCAGTGTCTTATTGCTCGCACTATCCTGGATCAGGGTCTCCAAAGAATGCGACTGCCTTTTATACAGGGGAGGACAACGCTTACATGTTTGCAATAATCCAACCAAGTATTTTTTTTTTTTTTTTTTTTGACCGTGTGGGTGGGTGTCTGGATGTAGAAAGCGTATCTAAAAGCATTGTGTTTTATATATACCAGAATACCACTGGAATTTAATTTCTCTTAAAGTGTTATTTTAATTTTATTTTTCATGTTTAAATAAATAGATATACTTTTATCTCAAGAAAAAATAAATAAATACTTATAATTTTTTTTTTTTTTATTGGCATCAACTTGTCATTATTTATTTAATAATTCTAAAGCTATTATGTGGCTTTTAGTTAATGTCTTTTTAAAGTTTTGAGACAATTTAATTTTACGGGTCGACACCTATTTTTGGATTATTTTTAGAAAAATAACTGGGAATTACACGGAATTCAATACGATTATTCAAATACAACTACTTTAATAATCTTATTAATATCAATAGTAAGTACATTATTCAAATATAGAATGCACCACTAATCAATGGATTAGTAAGCCCTTAATTTCCATCTACTTTTCCATGTTTTTAAACCTTAATAAGTACAACACTTTTTATGGGCATCATTAAATGGAAGAACTGGCAACAGTTTTTTGTGGTCGAAAGAAGACACAAACTTTCTTTGAGCGTACGACACAAACTTTCTTCGAGCGTAAGTAGGCACGAATGCTGCAAACAAAGCGGAAAAGCAAGTTTAACTCACGCAGCTTTAAACCTTCCCTTAACAACACGGATTATTTTGCATAAAACGATGTGTAAATCGGTCCAGTAGTTTCTTAATCTATAGCGAACAAACATACTAACATTGCATTATATATATAGGAAAAATATTAGATAGACAGACAGGTTATTAGATAAAAATTAGTGAAAAATTAATTATATAAGTACTGCAATTGTCTCTTTTAATATCACAAACATGTTTCTTCAGTTTAAATTTTTCTTGGTAAAAGCATATTATACAAACTTTTCAGTTGTTTAATGAAAAAAATTCATTCTCACAATAACATTACATGCACATTTATTTTCAGAAATAATTTAAAATTTAAATATAGCTTCACCTAAAAAGAAGAATGAAAGATTTAACAAAAACAAATAACTAACTTCTACCTATAAATAAATTGCTAACAATGAAAACCAAATTTCTGATAAATCATTATTTTACTTCGCTGTGTAACTAGCGTTTAGTATTCAACGACGAAATCTTTGCCCATTTCCTCTGGGGCCATCACTAAAATTTATTTATTTTTTTTTCATTTTTTAAACCTAGAATGTAGAAATGCTTAGACTGTCTGATGTTAAGAAATGCAATTTTTTTTTTCCACGTTTTTTTTTTTTTTTTTTTTTTTTTTTTTAAATATATATTCAAATTTTAAGCGTAAAACATGATTGTTATTCCAAAATTTATGCAATAAAATTTTATTCAATTCCTCGAAGTCCTATGAGATTCTCGAGGACGCCTATTTTAGGCAGAATATACATTTTTCTGAACACCATAATCTTCTATATTTATTAACTTGACAAGAACCTTGAGAAAGACATACACTTTTTTTTTTCTTTTCTTGTTTTTTAAGGGTATTTTTAAGCATTTTTTAAAGTGAGGCATTTTTCTTCTCCTAAATGATAAAAAAAAAAAAAAAAAAATGCTATTTATTATTTGAACTGTTTTTTTTTTTTTTTTTTTTTTTTTTTTTTGAAGTATATTGATGGGTAAAAAAAAAAAAAAAAAATCGGAGATTTTTAAGGCAGAATTTTCTGTTGCATTAAGATAATAACTATACTATAGATTATAGATGGCCGTTGGTTGTTGAAGTTTAATTTGAAAATCAGCTTTAGAATTTATTGCGATGTGAGTCGTCAATAACACAGAGATCTTTAATCCAAATAAACAGACATTTTCTTGTAGATGTTATGATGAATTTTATTGTATACGAATTGTTGATTTATTTAACACGGCTGTAGGTGACCAGATAAGCATTTTATTGTAAAATGGTAGGTGGAATTGGGGTAATTGAATAACTTGGAGTGGAAACCCAAAAACCGACGCCTTCTTAGGTCAAGTCATGATGATGAAGTGACGCTCCGATTTCTTCATTAATTTCGCCAAATCTCTAATCGAAGCAAAATTCAAAATAGTAGAGAAAAAAATGGTTGTAATTATTCTACACATAAATAGATACAATTATTGAGAAGGTTACCACATTTATAATGCAAGCAGTCCTCACTAAATGCCAACATTCGCCATGAGAACACGGAACATTTTAAGAAAAATTAACGTACCATGTTATGAGACAAGGATTGCACTTATAGCGACAAAACTGCATTTATTTGCAAGATGAAAAGAAACCAAATTAGAAAGAGTCATAACAAGATATTGTAGATCTGCATTACATTAAAGAACGAATAATACATGATCAAAGGTTTCGATAGAATTGCAATTAGCAAAAGGTACATATGTGGGAAGAGGGAGAATGTAAAAATTTCAAGAACATACTGTATGTGAAATTAAGTGTCAATTTAGAGATAAAAAGCATGTGTTCGTTATTTATTTTATTTATTTATTTTTTTTTTTTTTTTAATATGATAATATATTTTTTAGAATATGTGATAATCGACATCACATATTTTGTCCATGAAAAATCGCAGTAACTTATTAAAATCATTTTAAAAAAAGTATCCATATAAAAATATATGAACTTATTGTCAAATTAAAAAGTTTAAGTAATGTGTCTGAATTATTTGCTTAAGATTTTGAAGATTTGTATAATAATATTCTTCGACCGCATTTCATGAAACCATGGAAGCATCTGCACAAGAACGAACTCAACGAGTCCAGTGGTAAAATAGGGGTGGCAGTCATCTGACTCAGAGAAAATGAGCAATAACAGAGCGCGAAATTTCTGGATGTTTTCCAAATTTCAAACTGTCGGACAAGTTGGCATCCCTCCAACATTTTGGACGCGTCCTCACATCTAGTTTTAGGATATGTGGCCGCACTGTATTGATTTATCAGATCTAATACACAAAGTTAAGATTATTTTTTTAGACGTACAGTACAATAGATTTTGATAAGGATAACGTTTTTTCTGTATATAATTTTGTAGTTCAAGAAAATTACAATTACGATGGTGATAAAATTTACAGACAGATTCGAGGCATCTCAATGCGGGGAAGCTGTAGTTCAGTTTTAGCCGACATTTATTTATATATGAATGAAAAAAAACCTAATATTAACTTACAATAAAAAATGTTTCAAGTATATTGACGATTTATTGCTTGTTAAACTAAATGCTATTGAGGAAACGGTAAATTTTGACTTTTATCCAGATTCTTTAAAATTAAAACTTTCTTCCAGCAGTCCCATTAATGTTGACTATTTAGATACTATTATAAATATTACAGATAATAAAATAATTTCTAGAATTTGCGATAAAAGAGATCACTTTAATTTTTGTACTATAAAACGTTTTCATTTTCCATCAAATTTACATCTATCAGTTTTCAGATATATATATATATATATATATTTTAAATGGAATTAGACGTATACATAGACAAAGTTCTGAAACTTTCGATAAAATTAATGATATTTTGTGTGTTTACAAGTAAACTATTGATCAAATTTATCCGGTTAAGTTTATTAAGTTTTTGCTCAAAAGTGATGTCAGTTATCGAGGTTGGTGGAGATTGAGTTTTAAAATTGCAACTGGTGTTCCAGAGTGGTTTGTTTTTTCCTTCTGATCTTGGCAGGTTAAGGGAGTGTTGCTGGCATGAAACTAGTTTAACCCCACTGGCAAGTCACATGTCTTGCCGCTTGCCTCCTTCCTTTATTAAATTTCTTATATTATTTTTTCATAAATTTTGTTTCAGTTTATGTTTTCCCGTTTAGGTTTTTATTGAGTTAGTTTATCGTTTCGTTTGTTTTGCAAGTTGTTAATTCATAAATTTTGGTTTCTTTAAATATGTGTATTTCACTATATTTATATATATATATATATATATATATATATATATATATATCAGTTTTTACTAGAACTATAATAAATACACAAAAAAAAAAAAAAAAAAAAAAAAAAAAATCCTACGGTGTAAATATTGTTTCTATACTTACATAAATTTTTGTGTTTAAATATTTCTGCTATATTTCTATACCATGAGAATAAAATTAATTTTCGTTTAAAAAATAAAGGAACGTATAAATATATAAAAAATGTTTTGTCATTAATCTAAACCTATATATTAAAAATGATTTTTTTATGTATGTATATCCCGCTTTGCGTGAAACTGATTGAGAAAATAGGTTAGGGAATTCATTTATCATATATCAAGCAA
Source organism: Salticus scenicus (assembly GCA_963930645.1). NCBI lineage: Eukaryota > Metazoa > Arthropoda > Arachnida > Araneae > Salticidae > Salticus > Salticus scenicus. The sequence goes on along the minus strand of OZ005661.1, from coordinate 59,250,245 downwards.
TTTCAAATCGTTTAGGCTATCGCATTACAAATTTAATCTAAAAAAATATCCATCCAAATACAAATAAAAGTAAGCAATTTAGGCATTTCAAATGTAAAGTACAATATATTTTGCATTATAAAATGCACAATTTAGCGATATCTCTATTTTACAAAGCGGTTTGCGTTATTCTTCGTTAATTGGCTAAAGTGAACACAAGATACTTTCATCATAAACGCCTGATTAAAAAAGTAAAATTAAAACACATTATTATATAGTTCCTTATCATATCTATAATAAATTACATGTAATTAAATACATTTGTTGAAAATTTCCAGAAACTTTTAAAGATTATAATAATAAAGAAAAAATTCATTAGTTTCAATGAAAAGATTTTTTTTATTCATAATTTATATAGATAAATCTTTAAAAAAATCTCAAAAATATCTTATCAGAGCATAAACTTCAAATTTACAGATAGCTGTATTACATAGCTATTAAATATGTCACAATGATTAAATTTAAATAAATAATATATTGATGTATCTTTATTAGTTAGTTTTAGGTAGTTTTAAGTCTGAAATAAATAGAATTTTATACTAGCATCCTGTTTGCATTAGAAAACCCCTAAAGCTTAAATTGTAAAAGTTTCTAAATTATACAGTAACTGAAAAAGGCAGACTTCCGAAAACAAGTGCGTTAAAATTACACAACAGCTGCATTTAAGCTAAATTGTAAAATTAGATATCCAAAACAAACTGAAGCAAACTAAAAAAAAGCTTTTTTTTTTTTTTTTTTTTTTTTTTAGTTTCTGGAAGAACTTCCTTCGTAACATTCAATAATAATATAACATTTTGTCTGGAAAAAATTATTGGTTATTTATTTAATTTATTTAATTTATATATTTTTTTGTGAAATTCCATATTAAACATTGTTTAAAAATAAACACCTGCATAATTGATTATGCAGGAAATTATATTTTTTATGATACCGATCTTCCCGATATTCAAAGATTTTAAGTTTATTTATTACTCTCCTACCAATATAGAAAGACGAAAATATTCATTATAAGCCAAATTTTCTAACAGAAATCTCCATTTTTAATATAGTTACGCATTTTAAGATGAACTAAATATGAAAACAAAGTTTTTAATCATTGATTGTGTGTCTGAACTGCCTGCGTTTGCGTCTATCTCTATTTCTGTGAGAGAGACTTTTACAACTAAAAATCAAATATTACCAGGAAGTCCAAACTTGGTGTTCTGTGTCATACAAGGACACTACTTGAAACATTTCTATCATAACGGACAAATCGTTTGTGTACAGAGACATGCAAAAATATACACATACATTACGCTGATGGGCAAAATTGCTAATAGCACTGTTCGGCTTGAAAATTGCTTCTGACATCATTTCAGCTTATTCTTATATAAAACTAGCCGCCTTCGGCGACCACCTGGTTCGCGATCATTGAAAAGTCCGACTTTACGAAACTCAAGCTCGGAGGCGCCTTTTTCCAGTTTCAGGTCTTACAACAGCTTATTGACATATAGTGAAAATAGCTTTATTGAAAAATTTAATCGCAGTAAATTCCCGCTCGGTAGCGCCTGTGGCGCCCTCTTCCAGTTTCAATATCTGAAACAGCCTGTTTGCTCACCGTGTTACGATCTTTCAAAATTCTGACTTTAGCAAAGTCCATCTCGGTGGCGCCTGCGGCACCTAATCCCCGTTTTAAAACTTAATACCGCAAATAGATTTGAAAATTTTAACTGTAGCAAATTTTCGCTCTGTGGCGACTAAGCCGCCGGTTTACGTTTCATGATCGCTCACCACTCGCCGATCGATCGACGCTTTACCTGTTCGCTCACTATATAAAGGACCTTGAAAATTCTGATCGTGGCAAATCCGCAGCCCGGTGGGGCCTACTGTCTCCCAATCTTCTCCCTATAAGTAATTGACTGATAATCAGAATTGGAGATATTGAATTATTAAAATGTCAAAGCGCCCTCTGGCGACAGAGATTCGCAATAGATACTCCTCAATTTCAGTTTAAAAGACATTTAAAATGATATTTTACCTATGAAATTATGTTAGTTAGAAGCTGAGATACAAAGGTAATGTAAGCATTAAAACCCGAATAAACTACTACGTCAGAAACGGCAAAGAAAATATTAGAGGTGCATACAGCTGATTCGGTAGCCTAAAGCGTACCGTCTTCAGTGCAAAAAGAATTCTGAATCAGGAGATGTGCTCATATATACATATAGGAGAGAGACCGGATTTAGTACAACCAATAGTATTACGGAAGAGATGGGGAGTGTGGCCAATAGGAATTTAGGAATGTGTATCTGTGTAAACAGTAAAAAAATTAAGAAAATGTGGACTGAATGTAAAATTTCCAACAATCAAACAAATAGGGAAAAGCAAAATCACAATTTACAAGGTTTTTAAAATTTTTATAGATATGAAAAGCTTAAAAAAAATCGAGTTCATAGATGGATTTAGGTCTGCAAATTATTTTAGCTCAATTAAATTTAAAATTATGATTTTCCTCCCAGCAATGTTTAGAAATAGCCGATTTATTGGTTTCCTGTTTGCGGACGTAATTTATATGTTCTTTTAGACGAAATTTAAGACTGCGTTTAGTTTTGTAATACATTTTATTAAATTCTGAAATTAAATTGCTGAAAGCGATCGCAATTGACAGATGTTATGACCCTTTCATTATAGACAAAGCTATCCAAAAATTACAACTCCCTCGTATTTCGTCTACTAAATCAGTCACATCTAATATCAGTATTGTTTTACCCTATTTTTCTAAACCCAGTCAAACCATAGCTAAAATTCTCAAACAATATGATTTTAAAATAATATTTTCGTCTTCCAATAAACTCACCTCATATCACCCATGGTGTTTTATGAACGACCCCCTATTTTTATCATTTTTCGGTGATTTTATGATTTTAAATTTAATTTTTAGGAGGAGAGAGGATTATTTTAACCGTTAATTTTTTCTAAGGGGCTACAGAGTTGGAAAAAAAAATCATGGGCATTTGCGACAAGGGAAACATTTTTTTTTTTTTTTGGGGGGGGGGGGGATTTGCCACTGTAATTGGGTATTATCTATTTTATGTTTTTTAAATCTATTATTAATGATATTTTTTAAACTTTTTATGTATATATATATATATTTTTTTTTTTTTTTGTTGTTGTTTTGTTTTGTTTTGTTTTTAGGTTTTAAATTAACTCTTTTCCATTCTTCGAATCAAATTCATGGTAATGAAATTATCAAACAGGGGGGAAAAAATGAGGGAGGGGTGGGTGTTTCTAGAAAACAGGGGGTGACTGTGCAAAATGGTAGTCATATTTGGATTCAGGAGGTAATTTTACATAAGAATCTGCAATAATGGAATCAGAACTCGATTTTTATTTTTATTTTTTTTATTATTTTATTTTATTTTATTTTATTTATTATTATTATTTATTTATTTATTTATTTATTTTTTTTTTTTGCAGAGCAATGTAGTTACTGCGCGATGTTTTATACTGCAGTAAATAGTAAATTAATTCAAAATCACATAGAAAATTTTAGTTCAATTCATAAAAGCATCCTGAAGATGCGTGTTTTACGTGTACTGGTTTCTGTTTTAAATTTCGCATCATAAATACAAATTGATTTATATTTAATATCTGAAATAAAAAAAATAAATTAATAAAATGCAATGACATAAATTTTTTGTCTGAATGTACAAGCCAGCGATTTTATTAAATATTGTTTATCAATGTTGTGTTAATTTTAAATGGGAATATATATTTATATTTTAATTCTATTTGTAGGCTACTGTGATACTGAAATTATTGCATTTCATCAAAATTTCGATTGTGTGTTCACCTATGTGTCTAGGAAATCTTCTGACTATTATTTATCTACACCGAAAAAAAAAAAAAAAAAAAAAAGATAGCACAACAAAATATTATAATGAAAGCAGGTACAGTGCATGGATGAGTTTGACAACTTTAGTAAAAGTTAGAAATTGGCAGTAATCATGGATTGCTGGAAATGGGACCGTGCAGTCAGCAGCAAAATAATTGAAGCACATATCCACACTTTTCATGCATTTTTTCTTTTCTTTTTTTTTTTTTTTTTTTTTTTAGTATCACTATTTTTTATCATTAACTTAATTTTTCATAAACAGTAAAAGACTAAGATCATGACTAGACAAATTTTTACTTGACAAAACAGTATCAGGTGCCTATTTTTTCAGTAGGAATTTTTGCTAATTCTTCAATAATTTTACTGCCAACTGTAATTAAGCCACTCAAACGTAAATTTAACGACTTACTTCAAAGTTATCATATGAATAGTCCTTTAGCCATCCTTTCTTATATATTAGTTGGTTTTTCAGAAAAATTGATATGTGTCTTGATCTCACAAACCAATTTTTGGACTCGGAAGCAGTTATCTTGGAAACGTCTCTAAGTATTTTCCTCAAACTCCCCGTATTAACTCTCTTTTACATGCTCTTTCATATATGTATATATATATATAAGTAAGTTTGTTATTGTTGTTAAATGAATTTTTAAAGTTTTGGTGAAAATCGGAAATGGGACCGAAATTTGGTATCTCAAAAACAGTTGTAATAATTTTCTTCAGTTTCGTTACATTAGCCTCCTTTTGTCTTTTCTATGTATTAATTGGGTAATAATGTATAATTTTTAGGGGACAGGATTATTAAGGTCATTTTTACATTTCGATAATGAGGCTTTCTAAAAACGACTCTACCAATTTTCTTTAAACTTCGTAAGGTTAGGAGAAGATTTCGTAAGAATTTCGAAAATTGGAGTTGCGAGGAATACTAGTTCGGTTAAGGCTGTTATTCACCAATAACTTCAACTCCCGGTTGAACATAAAAATTTGAAAAGCGTATAAAGGCGGGGTACAAATTTTCAGCATATTTTGCCATGTTGTTGCTGCCATCTAGCGGTAGAGTTATTTTCAGACTTTTTAGGTGAAAGAAACCAATCAAAGGTTATATGAAATCATCGACGCTAGATGGCAGAAACAGCATGCCAAATTTTGATGGAAAGCTGTACTCTGCGTTTAGATGCTTTTCAAGTTTTTGCGTTGAACCGGGAGTTGAAGTTAATGGTGAATACGGCCATTAGTGTCATTACTCTACTTAAAAATGTATTCTACGAGTTTTAGGTACAAGCTTTAGATTTTGCGAAATGTAGCAGATAAGAAACAACTCAATAAGATTGTCGGAAGGCAGTTTATGCACGAAATGCAAATTAATGTTATATTGTATATATTGGGCAGGTTAAAACGATACTCGAGAATTTGTGGTAGAGAGGAGATTTTGACTTTTGTAATTTTTGAAGTTTATTACGGGGTTTTCTGTTCGAGGGGATAGAGTCAAGTGCCGCTCCAATTTAGATGTCTCATGCAGATTAATTATATGGAAGTATAGTAATGTTTGACGCCATTTAAGTCGCTCAAGGTATATTGGTAATACCAACATATATTGGTAATATCAACATATATCAACATATATAATATCAACATAATTGCATTAAAGTTACAGATTATTTATATTTTATTATACAGTCGGTAACAGAAGTATACGAACACTAGCAAAAATTCCCATATAAAAAAAAGTAGAGTTAACGCCGTTTTGTTAAATAAATCCTTGTCGAATCTTGTTCTTAGTCAGTCTAAGAACATGATTCTGCAAGGATTTATTTAACAAAACAAGTCTTAAATAAAATTTAACAAGTGTTTTCCTACATTTTACTATGTCGAAGAACACTGTTCATGAATTTTTATACCCATAATGTAAACAAAGTTCTTTTTGAAATTCTATTTTTGACTCCGTTTTCTGTATAATATCACGTTTTGAAATGCCCTTATTACGGAAGTACAATTTTTAGCCGTTGATCTGAATTTCCAGCATAACGTAAAAACAAATTACTGCAGGGAATTCAAATTTAGTATTGAGAAGTTTGTATTAGTTTGCTACTTAAGAAAACTATCAAGAATGGCAAGTTTAAAAGCACATAAATAACAGCCTTGATTTTTCTTTTTTCTTTCTTTATATATATATATATATATATATATATATATATATATATATATATATATATATATATATATATAACTGTATGCACTATAATTAAACGGGGGGTTGAGTGGGGCAGTAGCCCTCCTCAGAATTATATATCAATTTAAACTTTTCCTACAACTATATATAGATTATTTTTAAAATACATTAAACTTTATTATCTTACTTTATTTATCTTAAAATTTAACATGCAATCAATTTTCATAGTATCGAAACACAAAAGAGAAAGACGCGTGAGTGGCCCACCAGATTATTTTTTAAAAATATATTCCTGAAAAAAGATCTATTTTTAATTATATATATATATATATATATATATATACATTTTTATAATATAAAATGTATTTATTTATTTGATACATTAAAACTTTATTAAATAAATTATATATAATTTGTAGTATAGTACAATATATATATTTTCAATAAAAATGTACATTAAAATACATCTTTATTACTTTCATGTGTAATATCGTTCATATATCACGAAGTATAAAAGTAATTCGAAGCGAAAATTCTCTTTACCTTATATCTAATTATTACAGCAATATATTATTAACTACCTTTAACATTTCGTGAGGATTTTCAGACTAAAAGCTGTAATGTAGCCGCGTTTTGAAAAAAAATAATTAGCTCACATGCATACATTTTGATATGTTATAGAAATAATTTTTTTATTCAAAACTTTTTGAAAATACCATCGGAAAATGTTGTTGAAATTTTGCAAACCTTCAAACATTTATGAAATAATATCCCACATTTATTAACATAAAAGATTTAGAATAACATTGAATTTAAAGAACAAATTTAATAAGCAGTTTTAAAACAAAAGTATTTAATGTGTAAATAATTACTTAACACCAGCATAGTTACTAAAATACATATTTTAAATAATACATTTATTAACACAAACATAAAAAGTCTTAAAGAAATGCTATTTCGGGTGGAGACAATATAGCGTTTTCTTTACTTTTCCATGCGAAATTCTTGAAATACTTTATATACAAAACAACAACTGAGAAAAAAAAATACAATGTTTAAACAGACAGTTCTTGCAAAATTTCAATTTAAGATATTCCATTGAGTATTCATGAGAGCAATATGTTTAATATATTTATAGATAAACAGATCGTTCTAATATTTTTTTCATTTTTTAATCCAAATCTTAAAATACAAAAACAATGTTTCATATGTATCTGCGCATTTCAAAAAGAACTTCATAAATTCCTTCTTGCATAGAAATTTTAAGTAAATATGGGTTTGAAATTAGTAAATATTAGAAGCCAAATTTCAGACACATTAGGTATATGTATATGTCAAATTATGAAATTTGGGTTTAGATGAACAATATCTTGAATTTAAAATTCTATATGTATCGTCTTTATAGCTACATATTTCAAGATTTTTTTTTCGAAAATTAACTGCATCCATTCGTATAATCATTATATTAAAATAAGTAATAGTATAAAATGTCCAGACTTTTCTTTGAACTCTCTTAGATGACGTAAAGAGGAAATAATAGATTTGTTTATTTATTTATTTATTTTTAAATTTCTGATGGAGATACTTAAACATCAATTTGTAGATTACGGTTGTGTATCGCTTTGAAAGCTCCTTAACAATATTTGGTAAGGGAAAAATTTTGATAAATCAAAAATTTGGAAAGAACATTTATGAAATTTTACAACACGTCGAATTCTTGAGAAATGCTGTTAACAGTACCTACGCAAAGGGATGATTGGAGGTGATACCAGTAGCATACGTGATGACATATAATGCATATGTATTACACAGACCTTCGAAATCGTACTTTTCATTTTTTGTTTCGATCTGTTGAGCGTCTCTGATGTATTTAGATACGCTAAACTTAGAAATACTTGTTTTTTCTTCTTGTCACGTAAGGTTTTTTTTTTTTTTTTTTTTTTTTTTTCCGCAAAGTAAAGATGAAGATCGGAAGAATTGGCACAAGGGCTATAACAAATTCGAAATGTTTATAAATAAAATGCGTTAAAATAGGATATTGTTTACACATTATCTTTTAAATGTGTTTCTTTACATCAAAGTCCCCTTTAGATTTTTTATATTTTGAGCAATGCTAGAAGGTTTGGAGAGGAGGTTTTCTCTATGCATGATCCAAAAATTATCTGCTAACATGTTAACACAACTATCGACCCTGATACCTTCTTTACATTTCTTTGATGTCTTTCATGATGAAATAGCCCTTCTTGTTGTTCACTCACATCACAGATTATCATACAGATAGGACAGTGAAGCTAAAACGCGAACCGGAAATACAGTAGCACCACTAGTGTCAACAGAGGGGAACTACATGTGTTAAGTCTACATGAATGGCATCTTTGATCGAAAATTGTTTTTCTATTTTGCGAGTAGTTAGTAACCGGTTAGTATGGGAAGTTTTCTTTTTCTTCACTTTCTATTGTTTTTGAATTCACAAAATTACCCTCAAAACATTCATAGCTATTCTTCTAAGAAATAAAAATTATTTTTTATAATGTTTAAAAATATGCTTTGTGAAACATATTCATATTCAAGTACAAATTAAAATTACAAACTGTAATTCTGAAATAGCAGTATGAAATCATTAAATATTTAACGTTGCTTGGTTTAAATAATACAAAATGCCGTAAAATGAAAAAAAAAAAAAAAAAAGTTTTTATTTTATGTATATTTTCAAAGTTTATTTTCTTAATATTTAGCACTTGCTTCTTAAAATAAATTGCTTTTTACAATCAAGTTTGTAAACAATAATAAAGTTGCCAACGAAAACGTATATGCAGTTTTCTTTCCTTCACTTTTTCTACTACTTTTAAATTTACAAAATCATAACATTCACAGCTATTTTCTAAGAAATAAAACTAATTTTTATTACGTTTAAAAATAAATTTTTCCAAACACATTCGTGTTCAAGAGTACAAATTAATATAACAAACTGTAATGCTGAATTAGCAGTATGGTATGAAATCTTAAATATTTAACATTGCTTGGTGTAAATAACACAAAATGCTTTAAAATGAAAAAAAAAAAAAATATTTCTGGTTTATGTATATTTTCGAAATTTATTTGCTCAATATTTAGTACTTGCTTCTTAAAATAAATTGCTTTCGACAATCAAATTCGTAAACAATAACAAAGTCCAAACGTAAACATCTATAAATGGTTAGTCGGTTGGATGTTGGGTTTAACGTTGCACTAATATTACGATATGAACATAGATACAATAAAAATAAGACGACCGATTGCGTAAGCTGGAGAGCTCGAGGAACTTACAGCCGTTGACAATAGGGTCGTTGCAGTCAAATTCCGGTTACCGAAGAATATACGGGAGTGTCCTATCTGTATAATAATCTGTGACTCACATCAACCAGATTTTGCGGGGAATAACTTAAATTGGAGTTTTAAAAGTAGAGTTTTAAGCTAAAAAAAATCACTTTTTTTTTTTTTTTTTAACACTGTATATGATGGAAATTTTTTAATACTTTTTCCGTAATCAGCATCGAAAGATACACCAGAAAAACACAACAACTTAAAGAAAAAAAACGCATCGCAGAACTGTTTTATCAACGAAAAATGACGTCGGAGATTAGACGGTATGTTAAAACAAAATCGGTTACAACAAATGGTATGCTTTTTAGTTGAATGTAATACAGATTTAGGTTCAAGTGTATTTGAGAACACCAACCGGGATACAGAGTTGGGTTGGGTTAATTAACGTGGCATTAGGTAGAGTTTTGCTCCTAAAGAGATATTAAGGAGTGGCCTATATATAGGACTATGTAGAATTCACTTTCCTCTTGTGCTTCTATCAACCATTATGTTTAAAGCTGGTGTTGCAACATTTTGTTGTAGAAATCGGAACAACATAAGACTTTGCATTATCGATGAATTATCATTTCTGATTTTTGATTTCTCATTTCGGTATACAATACGCAGGCATGTGGGCGAACAGTTGCTTACCATATATACAACGCATAAAAAAAAGACCGATGGAGTTATTAAACAGGCAAATGAACCTGTCTTTATTGGTTTATTCTTAAAGTTTATTGTGGGTTGAATGACATCACACTAGATTTATTTGGAAGGCCATTGGCAACCATCTGCATATTCACAAATGCGTGATTTTATTTTATTTTTTCCGTTTCCGTGTAACTCTATATATATCGCTAGAAAAAAAAAAAAAATCTTTGTTATTGCATGCTCTTACTGTCGGCAACAAAAGAATCAAGCATTAGTAAAAATTCTTACATAAAAAGTACACTTAATTCTGTTTTGTTAAATAAATCTTTGTCAAATCTTGTTCTTAGAATGGTTAAAAACAGTATTCGACAAGGATTTATTTAACAAAATTTTATTAAGTGTACTTTTTTATATGGGAATTTTTGCTAGTGCTCGGGTGCTTTTGCTGCCGACTGTACGCACTTAAAAATATTTTATTAAAACTGCTTTTATCTCATAAGGTATTTTATAATTTTTATTCTTATTACAGTATATTGTATTAAATATAGCATATAATATTTTAAAAAATAACTTTACATTCATTCAAAAATCTGTATGTTTTAAACGAAAAACCTATTAAGAATCTTCAATTTTATTTAAAATACAATTATGTCTGCTACCAGAAAAAAAATCTAATACAGGCAGTAAAAAATTGTCTGATAGTTAAATTTTGCAACTAATACATATTTCAAGCATTATTATTAGTGGTTGTTCTTTGAGCCTTTCAGTCAATATCATCACTGAAATATGTGCGACATAACGAATTTATCAGCCGTTATCGCCGCTCACGCATAGTTAAAAAGAATTCATTTAAACTGATTTTATTTGGTTAGACATTTAATAATTTCCTTCTAATTACATTATGTCCCATGTAATATAACAAGCAAGCTTTTTTTTTTTTTTTTTTATTACAGTTGAATGTTAATGGGTGTTCTTTAACATACTTTTTCATTAACTTATTACTGATTTTCTGTTTACAAAATCATCACTGAAATATGTGGGGTATAACAAATTTTTTATATCCATTATGTTTCAAGAGAACGCATCGTGATATTCTGAGAAACTTCTAAATTCGAATATGTTCACATTGTTTTCCCTCCATCTATATGTAAAATGTGAAAACTAATATGTTTTCCTAAAAATAAGTATACAGATTGTGAAATGAGATATCATAAAATAATTGAGTATATTCTACAATAAAATTGTACTTTTAAAATAATTTCAAATGATAATCGTTTAAGTTAAAAACCCATATATGGTTATATATTAATTAAAGTGACTGCAAAAAATCCAGATTAAGTAATGTAATTAATTCTTAAATGTTTGTTTAATGACGAGATAATAAAATGTTAATAAAGTTAGACAAAACCATGTTAAACAAATAAAGACTTGGAGTTCTGTTGTTGCTGTATTATAAGATGTATTATACACAAGTTAACAAAAGTTTATTTTTTTTTCCTTTATAAATTTCTAAAACACATTTCAAATTCTACCCTTATAGCATTATTTTTTCTAGCAAGCTATGCCTGTTGCGCTAAGTCATTATATTTAAAGGAATTAAAAAAAATGGTCACTATGTTTTAAATCACTTTGTAAATAAAAACTAAAAACAATTTCAGAGTAATTGCTGAAACCCTCTTTTAGGTTAACCACTGCCTTCGGCAGCAACTCCCCTATATTTGTACTCCATATTTCTTCGGATCCCCATTTCTTGCATTTGCGCCTTAACAGGAAGTATCAATTTAGTCGTTAACTGGACGATAAACGATGCTGCTATTATTTAAGAATTACTTTTTTTTTTTTTTTTCGGACAAACATTTTTTGTATAGATTATCATCTTTACTCTATGACAACAGGTGGCAGCACAAGGTAATCTTACCATAGATATAGTAATAAGACATAGATTGATCAGAGAGAGGGAAAAAGTGATGCCTTTTTTTTTTTTTTTTTTTTTTTTTTTTTTTTTTTTCGAGAAAAGTCACTCTAATGGCTGCCTTTTCACGAGTAAATCTCACTCAGGAATACACACAGATAATTTAGTAAATAAAATTTATGAATAATTTATTTACTGAAGGTGAATGAAAAACTCCAGGTACAGTTTCAAATTCATTTTTCTTTTTATTATTTTTTACAATAATCTCTAATGGCTTATTTTAGAACTTTTTTTCGGCATCAAAATTTTTTGCTCGATAACATGGAGATAATAGATCTATATATATTACTATATCTATGAATCTTTCCAGCGGAAAAAATTTAATTAATTTAAAAAAATCGAAAATTCGAATCTTCTGGTCTACGATACTATGAAGATACAGAAATATTTTCTTTTATCAATCGGAGTACTTTCTGTTGATTTTCTGCTAAAAGTAACACATTGGACGTTGGAGAATTTAAACCATGACCTTTGTGTAATTAGAAGTATGCTCAAAGTAACCGAGCCAATGTGCACAACAATTTTATATTTTTGCGTTTTTATATTTAGAAACTATTATTTAAAAAAATTATGGAATTTGATTAATAAAAAATCTAATCAATATTTAGAAAATTGGGCATCGAGCTGCCTTAGCAGATGTCAATACAGAACTCCATGTAAAATTCAGCAGTTCTGGAATCAGCTGCCTTTGCCTACAAAATAGCGGAGATACACACACATAGTATTTCACTATATGTATTGATTAAGGTATAAGTTTTATTATTATTATTATTATTTTTACAATACGATATATGTCTTTTAAATAAATTTGCAAATCTACGGAATTTTTTATCAAAACTTTTTTTTTTAAATATTTATTCTTGTATAAAGAAACATGAATTTTCGTTTAAAAACAACGTTACTTTATCTTTGATAAACTTTAAGTTTTTAAACTTAAAAGTTTTTGTAAGAAGAAGTCTTCTTTGAAGTTCAGATTAACTTTGTATTAAAATTTATGCGTGTATTCAAATAGTCTTTCTAGAAAATGCATTTTTCGAGTAGAAAATATGAAAATATAGAGCATTTTCGAGTATCCAACTGTTCTTTCATTTTTATCATGGGGTACAGTTTTAGATAGAAAAACAGTTTTAAAAGATTTTCCATGTTTCAAAAAAATCCAGTTTTAAGCCCTAGAAATACAGAATACAAAAATAAGAATGCAAAAAGATTTTGCACCAGGAAAAGTGTGTTATATGGTTAGTAATGCAGTTTATTATTATTAATATTATTCTATATCTAGTAAAAGTATTTTATTTTATCTTCAAATAAAAAAGTGATAAATAATTTAAAATTTCTTAAATACACAAACTTCATTTTGTTATCCAAATTAATAATTTTTCATAAAATAATGAAATTTTGTCGTAGTTAATTTGTTGAAGCCTAGTTACCTTATAAATATAATTCTAATGCATGTAATAAATCGATTAATTTTAGAAAATTTTTGTAGAAAATACGAAGAGCTAACTAATATTGCAGTCATAATGATGTACTAATTGCAGTGTTCAAACAAATATTTAATAATTTGTACTAACAAATACAATAAGATGAGAAGTTAGTGTACACACTATTGATTTTAGATGTTATGTAGAACACCTTAAAAAATAACTGATAATATATATATTATTTTTATTTTCTTAATTTTTGAAATGAGAAATATCTTTTTGGACATATACTTTCTAGAATATATATACATATATTCCATAAAGTATGTGTCCAAACAGATTTGGACAAAACAAATTTTTGAACAAAGACATTCAAATAACCGATTACAAATTTAATAAAAAGTATTTAAAATCGTCGTGCTTATAGAAATTCATGAAATTATCTGTATTCTTTAAACATATCAATTTGGATTAGCAACAAAATTTAAGTTCATTTATGCAAAAAAATATATTTTTATTAATAAAATTACAAGTTCATTTAATTAATAAATCTTTTTATTTACGTATATGATACAGATATTTTCAACCAATTTAAACACGACGTTTAGAGAAATTCTCTATATAATTTGCTTAAGGAAATATTAACTTTCCTATAAAGTAACTGGTAACATATGAATGGAAAAAAATGTTAATATTATATAATTTTAATAATATTCAAATACATAATTCATCTTATGTAAAAGTAATAATACTAGAGCTCCTTGAAGATAGAGTCACCTATTTTAGGTTATTTCCTAAATGGGACTTTTTATTAAGGTGTTTTTCATAAACTCATATTTTAAGTATTTTTAATTCGTAACTAATTATTTTTTTCGTTTCTAGTAACTCTATTCTATTAAAGAAGTTTTAATATGTTTCAAGTATTCGAATAACCGCTGTAGAAGTTGAATATTTCAACATCTTCTCAGAGAATGGATCCTATGATAGGACTGCCAGTATTCAATAAAGAAATTATGATTGAACCATATTCGTTTAAGAATTCTGGTGCGGTAACGTTGGAATCGTTGGAACTAATGCGGGGTGCGTAAAAACCATTGTATCTGTTGTTATGCGTCAAAATACAGGGTGTTCAAAAAAGAATTTCCCAGTTTCAAAGGTATATAGTAACAGCTTAATTTAGACTATTTACAACAAATTATACATTAAATTGAAGGTGAACTACCCTAGTTTGTATTACAAATGTTCGATATGTCCACTTTTAGTTTCACGGCACACATCCAATCTGTAGTCCAAATCTTCCCACACTTTGGTTAACAAGTCCGGTATAATGGAAATAATAGCCTCTTCAATTCTGTGTCTCATCTCTGTCAAACCATTAGGTAACGGCGGTATGTAGACACGATCTTTTATAAAACCCCATATGAAAAAATCGCATGGCGTTATGTCAAGTGAACTTGGAGACCAACGACAAAGAAGTATGTCGCCTTGACCATTACGACCAATCCAATGGTCAGGGACTTCGACGTTCAACCACTCTCGTACACGAAGACTCCAATGGGGAGGGGTCCGTCCTGTTGCCAAATAAAGTTAATAGGTTCACCCTATACTAATTGGGGAAAGAGTCATTCTTTCAACATATCCAAATAAGCCACCCCAGATACGGTAGCTTCGGCGAAACAAAATGGTCCGTACACTCGACATCGGGACACCGCGCAAAGAATGTTTAATTTTGCAGAATCACTTTCATGTTCTAGAAATTTGTGAGGATGTCCGGACCCCCCAGATACGAACATTATGGGTAGTTACCTTCCCACTTAGAGAAAAAGTTGACTCACTGCTGAAAAAGCACTATTAAGAAAGTCATCTTTCCGCTCAAACACTTCACTTGCAAAGTTAAAACGCAGTCAACTGACTTTAAAGTTTTTACTAACTGTAACCGGTATGGACGCATGTGTAAACGTTTTCTTAAAACCTTCCACACTGTAGTCTTTGGCCACTGAAGTTTAAGACCTGCTTTCCGAACAGATTTCTTATGACTACGCAGGTAAGATTCTCAGACAGGATCAACATCCTGTTCACACACTTTTGATCGTCCCGTGCTTCTTCATTTAGAAACACATCTGGTCGTTTCGAATTGCCTATACCGTCGGCGAATGTTTTTGTCACATGGTGGATCACATTTAAACTTTAAACAAAACGCACGTTGAACTGAAATTACCGATTGGCTTTTAGCAAATTGCAGAACGCAAAACGCTTTACTCTTAGGAGTCGCCATTTTGCGTATGTGGCGCTGCAAGCGAGAAAACAACAAAGCAGTTCTCACGCCATGCACTTATCTAAAACCGTTTGAGTTACTCTTTAACAGTAACCTTGAATCAACACTCTACAACGCTTATAGTTGATACTACTAAAATTTATAACTGGGGCATTCTTTAATGGACATATTGTATACCATCTGGCTTCAGATAAACATGATCTTGTGTATGAATTTAAAATTTTATATGTATTATCTATATAACTGTATATTTAAAAACATTTTTCTTTTTAATTAATTGGGCCCTTCATATAATCATTCAATTATATTCAAAATAAAGAATGATACGACCTCTTTATGTCTCTTCTCTGAACTTTACTGGATAACGTGAATAATACGTTATATGTTTTTACATCGTTGGCTTGAGAATGGCATATCAGAAGAAAATATTAAAAATGATTTCCTGATGACTAATTTTTAATTTTTCCTTCTATATGACATATTAAAATTTTAACTGTATAAAGTAATTAAATTTGGGTATAACTCAATGGATTCATTCATACGTGATTTATTTAATCATTTTTAGGTTTAAATGATAATATTTTGTAAAGAATTCCAATTTCCATCTTAAGTTAAATAATAAAAAAAAAAATAATAATAATCTGGTGTGTCCTTCTCTTACCCTGAAATTTAATACTATAAATACAGTTTGGAGATTAAGAGGTAAGATAACGTTGTTATGTAAACCTATGTTAAACAATTCAAATTAGGCTTCGGAAGAGTTTTATATGATAATTAATTCTGTGTGAGGGAGAGGCTACCGCCCTCTCAACCAACAGTTTCATTAATGCACCTAGATTTATATAAAATTCAATTCGGTTATTAAAAAATAATTCTGTTTTTGAAAAATAATTTATTAAAATTATTATTTAAAAAAATTATCTTTTATGATAATGCGGACGATTTCCATATTAGAGAAGTAGTATAACACTAAATATCCAAATAAAGTCCCTTTTATTCTGAATATTAAAAAAAAAAAAAAAAAAAAAAAATATGATTTTATTTCTAAGTTTCTTTTCGTTAACAGTAAAAAAAAAATCCATAACTTTGTTTTAAATTATCGCAGATCGATGGTTCAACCATTCGTTTTAAAGGTATTGGCGAGCTCTTTTGAAAGATACCCATCAAGAAAATTTACTCCACTCGAGGGGGGCGAGACACAGACACAGACACAGACACACAGACACACAGCCATACACACAGACAGATAGACATACACACAGACCAGTCGCTAAAAACATGAATTTTGTATACAGGGGACCTCAAAACGTGTAAATATAACAAAATCTCGCGTTCGAAAATTTGACCCAAAAACAATACTTTCTACCTTATGGGTAAGAGGAAATAAAAAATATCTTTTAAACTGGATATTATAGCGAATTTTTAGCAATAAAATACAAAGTAATAATGATAATTATAATTATAATTAAAATTATGAATTAATTTATTATGTTGAACACGATATTTTCAGTTCCTTGTTAAAATTTTATGATGTAATGTGAAAGAAAAAATATAGTTAATTTAGAAAAGCATTTCAAACATTTTATAAAATTTTAAATTTTAAATTTTACTTTCTAAATTTAGATAGATTTTGAAAATTTTTAATACAATTTATATTTTTTTATTTCAATACACGTCTATCATACACTTAATACTACACTTTTATACACCATAGAAAGCATGATTATCAGAATGTTAAGAGAAATTATTATAAAACTTTCTCGAAACGTTTCTGTAGAAAACACCTTTATTATGTCAGTTGTGTGCACATAACCATCTAATACACCAAATAATACCCTATATGAGATGTATGGAAACAGAGTTACGCAGGCAAAGCTGTTTTTTATTCCTTTTGTCTCTGAAAGGGAGAAAGAGGGAAATTTCGCGAAATACCGTCCAAGAGGGTGTGGATATACAAAGCTGACACACAAACTGAAAGTCACCTCCGTAACTCCAGAACAAATTTCACGCAAAAATGTATTACTGGGGGGGGGGGGGGATGAAGAAAAATTCTTAAAATTGAGTGCATAAAACGTATATTCGAGTGCAACATTGTGTCTAAACATGAAAGCAATCAAAGAAGAACTTTATGATAATTTAAGATATTGAACAAAAGAATATGTACATGTATTCGTAATCATTGAAGAACTTTAAGAGATTTAAGATTTTGATGAAACGGAAATTTACATTTTGGTAAAAAGGGGCCCTACAGGGGAGAAAGAAGAGGGATTTCGGGAAAAAAAAAAATGCGTGTGTAATTTCCTAAAATTGTGCACATAAAACCGCGTATATTCGAGTGCAACGTTGTGTCTAAACATGAAAACAATCGCTGAAGAACCTTATGAGAATTTAAGATATTGAAAAAAATAATATATACAATTATACATGTATTCGTAATCATTGAAGAACTTTATTCAAATGCAACGTTGTGTCCTGCAACGTACGAATGCACTTACGAAATATTTTATCTCTTTAAAAAATTCTTTGACTTTAAAGATATATGTTATTTCATACAGTAAAAGTTTTCGTCTTAGCAATAAAAATATTCATAATATCTTTATTTATATTCCACATATGATTATCTAACTTATATTTTAATTTTATTTTCCTTAAAAGAAATGTTCTCATAAAATATTTATATACCTATCAATATGCTGACAATATATTACTTGATCATTCTTTTTCTTCTTAATAAACTTTTTTTTTCTTTTTTTCACAATTATGAACATTAAATGATTTTTTTTTAGATTAGTGGTAAAATTTATTTTGAGTATTAACGTATCTGGGGGAGGGGGGGGCACTTAATGTATATCACTTTCAAATATGAAATCCTTATCTTAAAAGTTTCAAAACTCCAGGCGAAGACGAGAGCGTAAAATATTACTTTTTTTTTCTTTTTATCCATTTTCAACTAATGTTACTAAAATGCCATTAAGTTAAGAACTAAAAGCTGTCAATATGAGAGAGATCTTAGTTTAAAAGTTATAACGATATTAAAAAATGGTCTTTCTCGATACAGAAAATATCAAGCATTAACTTAAGTGCAACAGTTTATTTTTTTCTTTTTTTACATCACATTTAAAATAAGTGGTATTACTCGACTTAAGTTATGCGCAATTAGACAAGAAGCATTTCTAGTAGCTAGTAAATAAATTATAATATGTTAAATTCAAGAAAAAGAAAACAGAGAACATATAGTTTTAAAAATAACCAAATTAGGTAATGTGAAAAAGTTTTTTATGATTTTACCCACGAATAATCTTCTTTTTATAAGTAAGTAAGTAAGAAAGTAAGCGTAGTAAGAATAAGAAGTTTATTATCACATTTGAAAATGGAAGATGCTAATGAAATAACTATACATATTTTCTATTTATTAAACATTACTAAAAATAATTATATATACACGCAATTTATGTTATAATATTTAAAAGATTATGTATTTACCATATTATGAACATATGAAAAAAAATACAAATTATAGTTATTGAATTAATATATGTTTTTATCGGATGAAATAACGATGTTGTCAGCCATATATATTTTATCTGTAATGATATATATATATATATATATATATATATATATATATATATATATATATATATATATGTTTATTTATTTACCATTCATTATGTTTATTAATAACATGTTATGTTTATTTTATTTTCTTAACACTTTCCAAAAGGGTTGATATGCGTTAATGACTTCGGTTTGTCTGTCCTTCCATCCGTCAGTCTATCTATCTGTCTGGCCACGCCCTATTTCCCATAAATGTTCATGAAATTTCTTGAAACTGATATATGCTATTGAAGTTCTCTGTCTGATGTTCATTATTAAAAATAGAGTGAATACCTCTACTAGGGTTCTGTACAGGGACACACGAAAGTATTCCAAAGTACTGCGTTTTATGAGAGGTATTTCTATAAACTAGAGTTTAAAGTTTAATAACTTTATTTTCATAAATCTTAATAAAATTGAAACATTTGATTCATATGTAGAAAAGAATGCTTTTTATAGAATACTGCATCATTAGCTTTAAATTTACAGGGCTACACAAAAACATTCATTTACATTAAGATCTTGTATTGAAATTCTCTGGAATTGCATTTTCCTTTATATTAAATTATTTTAACATTTTCTAAAATATTTAACTGTGAAAAAGATTTCAATTTGTGTACCTGTCTGTTCGACTGTCTACCATTCTATCTGTCCGTCTGCCTACCCAGAGCGTTCTAAAATATTTTCAGAATTTTTAAAAATTTATATAATGATATTTAAGTTCACTATGGAATGCTATCTATTTAAATATTTATTGATAGGTTCTGTACAGCAGGTTTGTGTAAGGTGACCTAAAAAAAATTCCAATGCATTACATTTTAGGGCAGACAATATTTAGACCACATTTAAATAACTCTCTAATGCCAAAATCATAAAGAAATTGATATTTATTGTTAATATGCTATAATAGCGTTTTGTATAGGATATAAGAAGGTTAACCGTCACATTTACAGGGCTACACTGAAATATTCAGATGCATTATGGGCTTCAATTAGGATTTGAGGATTGCATTTTCTTTTGCGTTAAGCATTTTAAACTCTTCCAACAATGCTTAAAAGTGATTATAAATTAGTCTATTTGTATGCCTTTCAGTCCTTCTGTATCTTCGTTGTGTGATAGCGTAGGGAAATAACATTGACAATTATGCGATACAGACAATTATGCGATTGACAATTATACATACAGATGGAAAGTGTTAATAATCTATGCATAACGCATAATTTTCCGTTCTTGTTTAAATCATTAATAATTAATAGAATGTTTTTTTCAAAAACATCTATTTGTTATTTATTATGTAACGATATAAACTATTTTTTTTTTAAATTATGCAAAATTCTTAGCATTAAGCAATATATATATATGTATACATATCAAATCTTGTTTTAAGATATATATATATATATATATATAACTTTAACGTACACAAACATCATATATATATATATATATATATATATATATATATATATATGTATATATATCAAACCTTGTTTTAAGATATATATATATATATATATATATATATATATATTTGTGTGTGAGTGTATATATTATTGTTTGTTTGTCCTCGATATAAATAAAATTCCAATCGAATTATCATCTCAAATCTAAATATAAATTTTTATAAAAATCGTTCAAGCAATTTCCTAGAAAATTATGTTTCTGCTACATTTTGTTTTAGGTAAGGCATGGTTTACTAGCGACTGCTAATATTTCTGAGAAAAATAATAAATCAGATCAGATTTTCTTCTTGAAAAATCCTCTAACCATTATTTTTTTTAAATTGTTCCAGTGATTTAAAATAACCCTAGTTTCTGTACTTGATTCGATTTCGATTGATTTATTTCTTAGTGTGCTCAATACTATTGTTAGACTCTTCATATGACTTTAAAATTCGAGGCAGTCCGTAATTAGGTAATATAATACTTTTTAATGTGAATACTATAATGATATTCTAATATGATTACTTCAGATATTAACGACGCTGCCAAATTTAGGGATTTTTTTATTCAATATCCGTCATTAAATATTAATTGTATTGATTGCCTAATCACATCAAAGATTAATCGTCTATTATGTATATAGAATATCACTGCTTAAAATTATTGGTGATAATTGAATGAAAAAGTCCTTAAATTTGTCAACGCTGTTAACGACGGTTGGTTACAAAAACGGGAAAGTAGAAGTTCAAAATTTGTATGGTATTTCTGCGAATCATCTTTAGCCGTTTATTTACAGCTTTATGAGATAGACACAATATGTAACTGAAATATATGTTTTTTAATTATTTAAGAATAATTTCTAAAAATGTAAGCAAAGATCTAATAAAAATGTATTCAATGAAAAATTATAGATTTTCATTGCAACTACAATGAACAATTTAAAAGTTTTAATTGGCAAAATAATTTAAGCACTATGTTCTAGGAAATCTATTAATACAAAACTGATATTTAGCTATAGTAGCACTCTTGAGATAAACCTTCATCATACTAATTAATGAGGAAGTGGTAATTTAATGCACAATTGTTACACAGAGATCGAAAAGCAGATTAGAACTTAATATATATATATTTATATGTTTATACATTTTCTATGATTAATGGCATGATGTTTGAGTGATGTATTAAAAAAATGATATACATAATGGTCTTGAAAAATAGCAATCACAAACAGCAAATGCACTTTATAAAATCTTTTCTTGAGCAAAATTGACTACATATAGCGTCTAAAAAATTCATTAACTAAGATTAAATTTGAGATATATATTTTCTATAGTTATAATGACTTTCTTTATTTTATTCACAAATACGATCTTATACACTTTTTAATCTAATGAAACAGTAATAAGCCATCTGTAGATAAAGTGTTTAACGTAACTTCCATACAACTGATAATAGCCCCAGTGAAGATGCAGTGTAAAATTAAATCCATTAATAAGCAAAGTAACCATATTTTAATTATTAAAAAGCATTAAAATCTAAAAATATACTTTAAAACATGTCACTCATTTATTAAAATAAACTTTATAACATCTAAAGTACAAAGTGCTTCGCCATGACTTACATGTCATCTTCAGGTCAAACAGAGCATTGTTCAGTTTGACGTGAAGATGTAACTCATGGCAAAAAGAGTTGATATTTAGATATTGTAAATTTAATTTTAATAAATGAATGCCATGTTTTAAAGAATATTTTTAGCTTTTAATGCATTTTAATAATTAAAATGTACATGTGTTTTTTAAAAAAAAACCTCAGTTTAAGAGATTATGTTTTGCTAACGATATTTTGTTAAATATGATGCAATATGTTTTAAAATTCGATTATTTTATTTACGTTAAATACATATTTCCGATATTCAATATGCTATTTTTGGAAGAAATCTTTTTTTTTTCAAAGAAAGAATATTTATTTTGCAATTATCTTTTCTTCCTTCATTCTTCTTTTTTTTTTTTTTCTTTAATTAATTTAAAAATTATATATAAAACGGAGAAACACCTATTTTCAATCATATATAACGTTAAATTTACGACCAGTTATATTCAAGACAACTCATACTTATACACTAAGTAAAATAATTTATATTTTAATTTTAATGTATATTTTAAAACAATATTTTTTAATAAATTTGTTAAGTATGATTGTTTACAAATAATATATTTATTTATTTCTCTAAAATGACTACAAAAAATAAATAAATAAATAAATAAATAAATAAATAAATAAGTAAAATAAATATTTAACACATATAAAAAATAATAGCACATTTTTCTGTAACGTTAAACCATATTCAAAAACAATTTATTCTATTCGATTTTATGAACTATTTTTCTATAGATAAGCTTCAGACATTTACATACAAGATTTATTTTTTATTTATTTAAATTATTAAAATGAAACGCTGAATGACCTTGAATTCCGCTATAATTATACATAACGAGTTTTCTTTTCATTAATTCGTAAAATGTGATTATAATCATTGTAAAGAATTTCTTCTATAATAAAAAGGATATAATTAATTAGATATTATAGTAAATTATGCGTACTTTAATTTGTACGTGACATTTAACATATCGGGACTTTTTTTTTTTTTTTTTTTACTTTCGCTTAGGCTGAGATCGTAAGTAAATTATATATCAATATTTTCGTTTCGTATTATCGCTGACAATTTATGATTTATTTCACATCATCAAAATGTAATTAGTAGATCATATATCATATCACATGATGTGTTCATAGATGATTATAATCATAATTATAAACATTTTAAAGAGGAAATGCAGTATGTATTTCTATCCGTAATATTCACAAAGCTTAACCTTTTATTTTATTCTATTTTATTTTATTTTGGGGGGATTTTCTAACAGTTTTATCAAAATATTTATTTTTGAAATATTGTTTACAAACACTGCGCAATTTTATTTATTTTTTATTTTACTTTGTGTTATCAATTGAACTATTTATTCTAGTATGTATCAATAGTACTTTTTTTTTCTAAAAGTTCTATCAAAACAGTTTTTTTTTTTTTTTTTTTTTTTTTTTCAGATATTGCGCATTTTTGGAAAAAGTCAATTAAATAAAGTCAAAATTATTTAACTGACATGCGTGGATTATTCAAACAAATGACCCATAGATGTGGTGTTGAATAAGAATTTGATTATAGATAAATGACAGGGTTCATACTAAAATATGAAAAAAAAAATATTATAATAAAATCGCTGAGTTTTCCAGACAATTTTCAAAAAAGATATTATCAACCTATTACAAAAAACTCTGCTCTAGAGAGGATGAATTATATCTACTTCCAATGTATGCTGTCATGTTACTGCCGATCATGCTAGAAATTCAGGTAGAAATCATTGTTTACATGCATATTTTCACGATACTTAATCATTTGAATTTTGATATGAAGCTAAACAAGAAAAATATAATTTGAGAGAAAGGAAATATTTGTTTTTCCAGGTTTTATAATCGATTTTCCTTTACTTTCGATAAAAATTTTTGTTTTCCCTAACTTTTTCTAACAAAATCCAAATTCCCTGAGTTTTCCAGATTTTCCAGGTGTTCCTTGATGAGTATGAACCTTGTATGAGATATAAAAATAGGTGCATAGTTAATAATAATATTATTATTATTATTATTAACAATGTTATTATCATTAAAACATATTATATATATATATATATATTTGTTTGTGTGTGTACAGAGAAAGAGAGATGTATTAAAATGAATTATGTGTTCAAAGGCTAAAGACAACGATTAATTTTAAAGTGTAAGTTGAAAATGAATGCAGGCAATAAACCTAAAAATTAAAGCATCAGATATTATTCTTACTTTTATTAAAAATACTTTAACTCGAAATTCCCATAAAAAAGTGATTTATTATCTTGAAAATAAACAAAACATTTTTTTTTTTTTTTTTTTTTTTAATGACAATTTCATTATATACTTCTGACACTTTGCGATGTCGTGCAAAAATCCGAATTTCCTTCATTATTATTATTATTATTATTATTTCCATTTCCTGAAACATGCTGCAAAACACACAGGATCAATACTGTGAAGTATGGAAACTCTCAAAGTCTGATTTTTGATTTTTTTTTTTTTTTATTTAGTTCGTGCTTAATTATATTCATTAAAAGAATTTATGGCAAAATAATCCCATATATGATTTTTTCATAAAGACCTGCATCAAAAACAAAATTAAAATTATGTCTTTTAACCCAATTTGCACTATGCATTAATATCAACAGTAATCACGTGGTAATGTAATAAGGTAGTAACACAACAGTATCAGTTAAACTGTTATCAATGCTAAATAAAGAAAAAAAATCGAATTAATTACAAAAATTCTGCAAGTCGAAATAATTTTGAAATTTTAGCAACCGCAAGTGATTGTCAGAAATGCTACCAGAAAATCTAAAAAAGAAATTATTTACTGTAAAACTAATTTATACGATAGTCACAGAAAATATAGAATAAATATATTTACATATATAGAGTGAAAGGTATCAATGATTTCAAAAACAGCCTTTTTTTATTATACAGAAGAGCAGTTGCATATTAATTAATGTTTTACATTTTGTTTTTAATAAAAACGAAAAATAAATATTATAAAGCTAAAATCAAATTGAATCTTAAAAATAAAATTTTTATTTATTTTTATTTTTATTTATTTATTTATTATTATTTTTTTTTTTATAAACAGCATTAATATGAACATCTAAATTCAAAAATGTATGAAATAATTAATTTTAATTTAATATAATATTTTTTTCTATTAAATATTTTGTATGAAGTTTACAGTTGTGTAAAATTGATCGTGATTACTTTAAAAAAAAGGAAGTTAATTAATATACTACAGGCCATTAAAATTGCTGCACCAAGAAGGTATGATAATAACGGAATGAAATTTGTTGGACACATACATTATAGTAGGAAGAACAATTGATTAAAGTTTCAGGAAATTTGGAGTAATATGTACTGAGAAAACAGTACATAAAGCAGCGACCTCTGTGAGCAATAACAGCACTTATCTGCCTAGGTATTGAATCGAATAGCGATTGGATGACATGTACGGGTAGAGCACTTCATGAAGTTTTAACAGAATGCCACAATTCATCGATCGAAGTTACTGGTGAGTGGTGGGGGGGGGCAGTCGCTTTTAAACGATTAAACAGTCATTTTTATTGGTGCGAGATCAGGAGAACGCGCTGGCCAGAGTAACAGTCGAACACATTCTGTATCAAAGAAGGTCCGGACAATACAAACAACTTGCGCTCGTGCATTATCTTGCTTAAATTTTGCGCTACGGTGGCCTCGAATACAGTTCAGAGGGGTGGGCCTTAACTCAACACAAATTTAATGGCCGCTGTTCAGAGTGCCAGGAATACGAACAAGAAGTAATCGAGACGTGTATCCAATGGGAACCCATAACATCATTGCAAATGATGGACAGTATGATGATGTCGAATCCCAGCTGGTAATGTGCATTATTCATAGTGCTGTTAAATACGGATAAGGCAATCTTGATGCTGTAAACAGGATTGTGATTTCTCTGAAAAGTGACTTCACGCCATTCCTGCGTCCTGGTTCATCGTTGATCACACACTAAGGACACCCATATCAGTGATGCAGTTTTGAGGGTAATCAGAATATTGGAAGCCGCATACTTAGTCACCACCTGGATTGATGGTATGTGGCACCATTGGATACACGTCCCGATGATCTCTTGTTTTCATTCCCGCCACTCTGAATACCAGCCATTACATTTCTGACGAGTTAAGATCCATCGCTCTGCCCTATATTCAAGGCCTCCGAAGCGCAACATTTAAGCAGGACAATGCAAGACCGCAAGTTGTCCATCTTGCCCGGACCTTCCTTGATACAGAATGTGTTCGACTGTTCCTCTGGCCAGCGCGTTCTCCTGATCTCGCACCAATGAAAATGACTGTTTTATCGTTGAAAAGCGACTGGTCCCCCACCACTCACCAGTAACTTCGATCGATGAATTGTGGCATCGTGTTAAACTTCATGAAGTGCTCTACCCGCACATGTCATCCAATCGCTGTTCGATTCAATGCCTACGCAGATAAGTACTGTTATTGCTCACACAGGTCGCTGCTTTATGTACTGTTTAATTAGTACATATTACTCCATATTTCCTGAAATTTTAATAAATTGTTCTTCCTACTATAATGTATGTGTCCAACAAATTTTATTCCGTCATTATCATTCCTTCTTGGTCTTTTAAAGAAAATCGAGTAATTTTCTTTGTAAAATGAATTTAAATTATTGCACATGATAAAGTACCGAGGTGAATTAATTATTAAGTTACCTCTAAAAAAGTTTTAATAAATAAATAAAATAAAAGATTATTAAAAGGCTTTTGCAAGTATTTTTTATTTCTTCAACAATACTAGAATGTTTGTTTGCAGAGGAGTACAAGCATAAACATGCATTTTTATTAAAATCACACAATCAACTGGGGAAGAAAATCATATTTATTGAAATTTTCATTTTTTCGACTGAGTGAAAATAATGCCTGGACCGAGAGTCGAACCCCGGATCTTTGATTTACAAGGTCAAGGTTCTACCAATTGAGTAATGCTGACCGGTTGTCGGCCTGGATAGCTCAATTGGTAGAGCCTTGATCTTGTAAGTCAAAGATCCGGGGTCTGAAAAATAAAAATAATTCATACAAAAATCGTCGTGTTACACTAATGGTGGCTGGTGCATGTAAAAACCGTTGTGGCCGCAATGTCTTCCATGTTCCCAACCAAATTATACTTTTGGGTGTCATCGAAGAGGGGAAGCAATTGAATGACTTAAACGGTCAATTTAATAGAACCAAAAAATAATTAAATCTTTCTTGTTCAATAAATTTAACATTTTTTTTCCTTCTACAGTTTTGCTCACCAAAATATTTTATTTTCGGTTTTTCATAAATTATTAGTATGTCATGAAATTTGAATGCATTCAGGAATAAAAGAATACGGATAAAATATTCTATCCAATTTAATACATAACAAAATCAGAAAAAAAAAAAAAAAGATTTCAGTAAAACAGGATTACTAGTAAAATAAGGTATCAGTTGAACTTAAAACGATAATAGGATTAAAAGCACTCTTAGTATTGGTTTAGTCAAGTAATGGACGAAAGTCAGTCTGTACGGACAAACAATGAAGAATGTTTATTACTGTAAGAAAGCAGTGCCAGAGATGACGTTTAATTATTTTATTGTTTTAGATTTAAATAAAATCCCAGATCCCAAGTAACTTAGTTTTACGGTGCAGCACAAAAAAGCGATTTTTTTTCATCTCTGTAATGACAAACAAATGGATGATATGTATATATATATATATATATATTAATGTGTATATTATTATTTCATTTATTCACAATATTATACTGGTTTTCAATCTTTGATTGATGTTGAAGAACTTGACTTTAATATTTATTTACACGGTGCAAATTTTTGTTTACTTCTAAAATATTATTAAACTGTAAAGTAAATTTCAAATATTTTTATATACGTATATAATTAAGTATATGTATATATATTTCCAAAGCATTTTTTTTTCAATTCCTTTCCCTTTTTTTATTTATTTATTTTATTTATTTATTTATTTTAATTAATTAATTAATTAATTTTTTATTTACTTTTGAAAATATTATGTATTTATGGAAATTATATTTGTTTTTTATGAATTTAATCAGAATATTTAATTGAAACTGTATATGCTATCTATGGCTTTTCAAAACTATAAAAGTAATTTATGGAATTATAATAGGAAAATTAACGTTGCTCAATATAACAGTATTACAGGCAAGACGAGTATTAAATACGTATAAGAAAGCAAATGGTAGTATTTATACTGATCCATTTTTATTTTCATTTTTCAAATGTAAAGAGTTCCAAGAATATGTATCTTCTGTTGTTAAATAATCTCGTGTGTCACTCACACGACTTTCTCTTATCCTGAAATTTAATACTCTAAATACAGGTTGCAGATTAAAAGGAAAGATAACGAGTACTGTTATGTAAACCTGTGTTAAACAATTCATATTAGGCTTCTGAAAAGTTTTATATGATAATTAGTTCTGTATGAGGGGGGCTACCGCCCCCCTCAACCTCCCGTTTCATTAATGCACCTACATTTATATAGAATTTAATTCGGTTATTAAAAAATAATTCTGTTTTTAAAAAATAATTTATTACAATTATTATTTAAAAAAATTATCTTTTTTCGTTAACTTTGTTTTAAATTATCGCAGATAAATGGTTCAACCATTCGTTTTAAAGGTATTAGCGAGCTCTTTTGAACGATACCCATCCTGAAAATTTACTTCTCTCGAGGGGGGACCTCCCGCCAGGTGGGGAGGCGAGGCTCCTACATACACAAAAAAAAAATTCCTAGTTAAGTATCTCTATTACAAAAAATATATATTCGTTTCATTTGGTTTAGTGCAGTCTATAGACGTTAAATTCTACTTACCTGCAATTTCCCCTATAGACGTAATATATTAGTATTCTCTTGATTGTCCCTGTACATGAACCATTTGCTTGATCTTAACGAAAAGATTACTGTGGCATCTGTATATGATACACATTTAGAATACTAAGTTTGAACTTTCTGCCATAATTTATATTTGAGATATGCTGATAACAGACAGACACACACACAGACATACAGACACACAGACACACACACATACATACAGACACACAGACATACACACAGACCATTTGCTAAAAACATTATTTTCGTATTCAGGGTACCTAAAAACGTGTAAATATAACAAAATCTTTCAATATAACAATCTGTAAATATAACAATACTTTCTCTACCTTATGGGTAAGTGAAAGTAAAAATTTTGACCCAAAAACAATACTTTATCTACCTTATGGGTAAGAGAAAGTAAAAAAATGAAAGAAATAACAAATAAAATATAAATGTTTATTAAAAATGAACGTCGTTCGTGTAACTAAACAAGTAAAAATTTTTTAATAAAAGTATTTATGAGAAAATATATATATAATTTTTTCCTTTGAAAGTTAGTTTCATTGGAACGAACTGATAGCAATGCAAAATTTTAGACCTCGTTATTTAAGCATAAAAATACTGGTAAAAAATATATATTTCTTAAGTACATATATATTTTTGTGAAATTAAAATCAATGAAAATGTGAATAGAGGTTCGAAGTTTAAAAAGAGAAAAAAATACATATTGTGTCTTAAATATATAATTTTATCGGAATAAAATTATAGTAAAATTTTTATATTGAGAAGCTTTAAAAAGGAGTATTAACATTTAAGTTGAAATAATAAGGAAGCAATTAAGTTGAAATGAGGCCACCATAAGAACTCAGGAGACTTTTGCTCATATACATGGTAGGTAAAATATTCAAACTGTACAAACTATTAAAATTGCTTTAAATAACAACAAAAAAGTCTGTTTTTTTTTTTTTTTTTTTTTTTTTTTTTTTTTTACATCAATATTTAAGTTCTTGCTGTTCTATTAAAATTGAGACTTCTAAATAAACTTTTCCTTGTGAAATATGAAAAAGTCAGACTTAGAAAAAGGGAAAGGTTTTGTAAAGCTATATAAAGAAAAAGAAATAAAAAAGATTTGAAGTTTTCTTTTAAACTTCTAAATCTTTTGCTTATTGATTCGCCTTGGGGCATTTACACTTTGATATGAAAAAGATACTTTCTGCATCATTAGATTTATCTATATATATATATATATATTGCTCTTTTTATCCTGGAACACCCATTACTTCCTTAAAATAAAATCTAATAAAAGAATTAACAAATAATTATTTGTTACTAAATAAATAATATTTATTGAATAATTAAAATAATAACGTAAATAAAATCACTAGAAAGGTTTCGGTGTCTTTAACGCGAAAATAAATAATGTAATCGCATACAGCTGTTTCGGTAGAATTTAGCATACCATCATTAGTACATGAATGGATACACTAATCTGGAAGAACTGATGACGATATGCTGATTGCTTCTGAAGCTGCTTTCAACGATTTTAATATTACCTTAGGCGTTTAAGACATATTCTTGAATTTATTGACTTAGCGCCAAGCATGCTGTTTATAACTACATGGTTATCTTTTCTGCAATATTTATCGGGAATTTTGGTTAGGTGAATTTAAAAATATTAATTACTTATTAAAACTTTAATTATATAAGTAGATAAAAAAAATAATGATAGTTTAAATTAAATTCAGGACAGTAATTTTTACATAACTTGCTCTAAAAATCTACAGTTAGACGAATATAATAAGTCTGTTGCGGTTCTATCATAACAAAAATTAAAAGCGTACTAGTTCATTAATTTAAATAATATATATATATTATCATATGCGAACAAATATAATTTCCATAAAATTTATAAACAAATAATTTCTAACAGCACTTTATTTATTTATTTTTTATTTGTTTCGACAAATAAATATTACTAATAAATAAAAAAATAACTTGAACTTAACAAGATAATTTTAGTTAATATATAACTATATATATAACATGACTTTTATAGTTTTATCATGTAAATTTCACGTAAATAAATTTATGTAATATTTTACAGCATTTGCATATTAGTATTTCAAAATATTAGAATGGAATTTATATATTAAATAATAAATACAATATAAATAGATGTTAATCAATAATACAGGGTGATTCATAAAGAAGTACACAGTTTCAACGCACTATAAATGAAGAACAATGTAAGATATAGACGTTACCTGTAACACAATTGTATGGGATTATATTAAGTTTTTTTACAGACAGTCCCAGATGTTCTATGTGTGATCCTTTAGTCCCACGACACACATTGAGCCGGTAATCCAATTTCTCCCAAACGCCTGTTAAGTTATCTGAATCAAGTCCATCGATAGTGTCCGTGATACACTGTTTCAGGTTCGCTAGGTCAACAGTAAGGGGGCAATATGAATACCTTGTCCTTTAAGTACCCTTACAGGAAGAAATCACAAGGTGTTAGGTAGAATTTTTGGGTGGACATTTGGAATTGCGGTGCAAATTCTATCGGCGACTTTTCACGATACAATCTGTCGTCCAAGACTTTTATCTTTACACAAACATCCAGTTGTTTTAAATTTTTCATGCCATTAATAGATAGGTTTTTTAGTTGGAACTTCTTTTCCAAATTATGATCGAAAATGCTGTTGCATAACAGTTTCGAATTTCGCTTTTCTAAATTTAAGAACACAAAAAGTTTTCTTAACTGCTGACACCGCCATTTCGTCTCACTAGTCACATGACACGCATGATATTGCCCACATCACTTCCGTCAGGGGAAAATACAGACTTTAAGATTATACCTTTCTTACGGTTTACTGAGGTGGTGCGTGTCTATGACTTTTACTATTCTACATCATTTGGAAATTGTATACTTAGTTATGAATCACAGTGTATATTTATTATTTTTTATAAATAACAACTTATTAATAAATAAATGTTAATGGGTTAAATTTAATGGCTTCTATTTAAACATTTGCTATTAAATTATACATTATCTGTAAAATCGTTGTATTAAAAAAAAAAAAAAAAAAAAAAAAAAAACTTTAAATGTTATATTCTTTCACAGCTTTATGAAGTACTTGCCCCCTGATGAGTTAATACTTCTACTTTTAAGCATTTTTTATTCGAATTATTAATCCATTTTTTATCCCAATTATTATTCTGAAGTCCTTTAATTACTTTCTCCTCCATTATGTTTAACGGACTTTTTTTTTTTTTTTTTTTTTGGGGGGGGGGGGGTTAAGTGGGCGCAAGTAATTTAAATTGTTTTTGTTTCTTATTGGATCTTAACATGTATCGCAACCGTTTTGTGATAGTTTTAGCAATGTGTTATTATCAGTTTTATTTTTGTTGTGTTGGTATTGACATATATCAATTAAAGGCTAAAATATTAAGGTTAAAGTTTACTAACAAGGAAACATTCAAAAGGTGTCATCTTCAAAAAATATTGAAAAATATATATATATGTGATTCTACTCTTCATAAAACACCAGGAAGTTAAAATTTTATCGGCTTAGCACCAAGATTGCCGTGTGCGAACATAACCGTGTTTTGTTTCTCCGCCAAATACCCAAAATCAATCGCCTAACAATGTGAAATCGCCAAATATGCCAAATTTTGATATATTATTATTATTATTATTATTTTATTTATTTTTATTTTTATTTTTATTTTTATTTTTGTAGTCGCTGTAATTCAATTCAGCGGATATATTTTCACTTTCTGGTGTTTTAGGAAGAGTAGAATCACATATATTTTATTCAATATTTTTTGAAGAAGATACCTTTTGAATGTTTCCTTATAAGGTATCTATAATTTATATATACATACATATATATATATATATATATGTATATATATATATACTCTTTAAATATTTATCACGTCTAAAGTATTTAAATCAATATAATTCTCTATTTAAATCTTTTCCACATAGACACATAGTATTGAAATTGCAACAAATTTAATTAACCTATCGAGACTGATTGTGATTTATTGAAACACTTATTTTTGATTTATAGATTTTTTATTTAATTTAACTTCAATCTAACCATGAATTTATTCTTAGATTTTTAGTTCCAATTTTAATAATATTGCCGGTCCATAAAAACGACTTAGAACTCAAACAAAAGATACAAACAAGCAATGAGAGAATAAATAATTAATACTGTATTTTATATTTCTCTCAAGCAGGCCACCCAGGTTGGATTCCCGGCCTGTGCAAAAAAAAAAAAAAAAAACTCAATTAATCGTTTTTCACAAATTTCAGAAATTCAGGCGTTATTTCATGAAATCGTGAAAATTAGAAGAAAGTAAAATTTGTGAGCTTCGTTGTATATTAAGACAAATGTTTTAATTTTAAACCTATATATATATGCACACATAAAGCATTCATCAATCATCAGATATAAAACAACTAATTAATAATAATAATAATAATAATAATAATAATAATAATATATATATATATATATATATTTCAGAGCAGTGCTGGATACACATACTGAAGCTCACAGCAGATTTGCTGCTACTCTTTACATTAAAATTTTTAGCAAAACCACTATTTTTAATTATTTTCTTCTCGCTCTTTTTCTTTAAAGTGTGCGCTTGAAATTGTACAAAAAAGTTCATACACTCTCAAAAATTCTTTCTTCAATTCACGGAAATTTACTGGCAACAATGCTGCCGGAATATTTCAGTTAATTGACCAATATCCCTTTCTTTTTTGTCTTGTAAATTGAAGAAACTTTAATCTACTTTTTTCAATGTTACATGAGCAAAAATTTCCGAACTGTTTGAATAACTATATTTTTTTTCCTGCAAGACTGTAGTACATTACGGTGCGATAACTTTCGTTTACGTCGAAGAAAGATTGAAAGATTGTAAATTAGCGCTACACCATCGGATTGCATTTTTACCTTTTTTATTTCGTTATTCTTTTTTTTTTAATTAATTAATATAAAAATGGGTAAATAAATGAAGAAAACATTGTTATTTAAAATTAAAAATTGAAAAATAAATTGCAGTTTCAAGTGCTTATTATGGTCGTTTTTCAAAAACTTGTTTTTATATTTTTTACATTTTTACATTATTTATGTAAATAAAACTTTTGAAATTGATTTTCTTTTAAGAAAGATTTAAAATTCAGGCAACTAAACTTTGAATCCACCGTGGTGTAATAAAATACTTACTTTCAGATGGTAAAAATAGAATTTTTATAAATGTATTTGGCGACGAGAAATTTGACT
Organism: Salticus scenicus; assembly: GCA_963930645.1. Classification (NCBI taxonomy): domain Eukaryota; kingdom Metazoa; phylum Arthropoda; class Arachnida; order Araneae; family Salticidae; genus Salticus; species Salticus scenicus. The sequence continues at coordinate 59,215,598 of OZ005661.1, read as the reverse complement.
TCTTGTGTTAACATGGGATTTTGCAATTTGAGAGATTGAATAAAGTAGCTTCTTAGTGATTTTATTAAAACTCCAGCTTTCTTCAGTTTGCAAAAAAATTTCCCCTTTTAACAGATTAAAAAAAAAAAATCTTTTTTTCTAGAAATGAAAAATTTTCGTCATGTAACAGAAAAAAAAAAAAAATCACAACAGACATGTTCAGAAATAGCGGAAAATTTCTCTCATCTAACGGAAAATATTTGTCAATTAACGGAAATAACCCGGTAGCACTGCTACCAGTAAAATTTTCGTGAATTGAAGAAGGGATTTTTGAGTGTATATAGGGAGAATCAGTGAATAAAATGACGAATACGCTGTCTTGTAGGGAATTAAAATAAATTTCCCCTTCCTCTTCTTCAGACTTTCGGGAAGAATTCACGAAAAAAAAAAACGTTTCTAATTTGTACGGAAATTATTCGTTGAAAAATGAGGAATAATTTAGTGTATAAAGACGAATTTTTCTGACAGTGTAGTCACGTTAAAATGAAATTCAGGAGTTTGTGCTTGTGAACTTCTACTCCCACAGATCTGCCATCCTGACAGTTATGTCGACCTCAACTGAAATTTGGCTTACTTGAATAAATATATCTGAAAAAAAAAAAAAAAAAAAAGAAATGAAAGTAAAACAAATTAAGAATAAAAATGAAATAAAATCAGTTGAAGTTGATAGCTATTCGAGACACCATTCGACACAACCAGTTGACCAGGGCTTCATATATTCTGCAACACTGGATTTCCTGTTCAGACCTCCGTGAATACCAACTTTTCAACACTGTAGTGGTCGTTTGGTCTAACGGCAGAAACTCCATGCGGATCATGATAATTTTCTTTCATTTTTAAGCATGAACCAAATTAAGTTCTTTGTATTGCGACTATATCGCCTATTTCACACTTCTTCGATTTTTTTCTAAATTTATTAAACTATTTTTTTATTTTCTTCTTGAATTTTCATTATGTTTTCTCGCGCTTCTTTCCTCATATCTTCACGTTCTTTCATTATATAGTTCATATACTCATCATTCAATATTTCTTTAAATCTCAGATCATATTTATCTTTCATCTTAACTCCCACTAATAGCTCGAATGAAGTAAATTTCGTATTTCTTGAGATAGAACTGTTAATGTATCTTTGTACATCGGCTACATATTTGTACCATTTTGAACTGTCATCTTTGGAAAGTTTCGACAAGACTGGTATCAAGATGCCATGTGTTTTCCCAACAAGATCGTTTCCTCTAGGAACTCCGGTCGTTATCTTGGTATGATCAATACCTTGATCAGCACAACATTCTTCAAAATCTTTATATGTGAATTCCGACTCTCTGTCAGATTTGATTTTTGGAGGATTACTAAATACCGCTTGTTGCAATTTTAATTTGTCTACAATAAAATATTGTAAATCTTTTTTTTTTAAACATATTCAGTTTGTAGAATCTTTAAGTTTGACCATATTTTTATGTCACTGTATAAAGTTTAAAAAAAAAAAAAAAAAAAAGTTTTTAAAATATGTTTTTAAGACATTAAATAAAAATATAGGTTTTCATAAAATTGATTCTTTATATTTTTCCATTTTTTTTTCAACACTAGACGATTTGTTCGTGTTAGCAGATAATGCTTCACCTTCCCCAGAGAAAAAAAATGATACATACAAAATTCATACAGGTTTTATGCTTGATTTTATATAAAATTTTTGCATGGATTATCGATATTTTTCGACATTCAATTTTCAACCTACATTTGAGCAAAACTAAAAATCTTATAAGCATAGTAAATCTTAAAAAAGAAATAATCAATAACCGAATTAAAAAATTAAACTCCAAAATCACAAAATTTAAATAATTTTGTTTTTAAGTTACTAAAAATTGAATATCTGAATCTAAAAATTAAATTGAAATTATAAAAAATATTAAATATTTTACATGAATCAAAGACTTCCATAGATGAATCACTTTTAATGACTATTCAGTTAGCTGAACTTTTTATGAGTATTTTTTTTTTTTTCTATAAGTTTTTAATGATGCTATTATAATATAAGCAATTTACGTAAAATTTTCTTTAAATTGATGTACAGTTAATAAATTTTCGTAACTTGGCTTTTTTTTTTCCTAAGCTGTGTATATTTGAAAATGTAAAAATATCTGGAAACTGACATTTCGTGTCAGTTATTGAAGCAATAAATACTTTATATAAATACAATATAAATAGAAAAAGAATTGGTAATCATAGAAGGCAATACAACAAATAATTAAAATTAATATTTTATCTTGAAATGTGTTCATTCAAAGTGTATATCACATTAATTGCCTTTTACCGTTTTAAATTTGATTGACTATTCTTATACAGTTAATTAGTTTGAAATTAAAATATACATTTGAAACTATTTGTAAGTCATGAGGGAAATCAACTGTTTTAAACCGTATTTAAAAATATTATTCACATTAAAAGTTCACAAAAGTTTTAAATTTCTTAAACGATTTTAAACAATTTATTTTCATACAAAAAACGGAATTTATAACGCAATTTAATCGATTATTCACTGGACTCACTTATTAGTAAAATATCGTAATCATTATTTTGAATGCAAGAAAAAAAGAAAAAAAAAGCTGGTCATTTTGAAAGTTTTACAACACTATTTGCATGAAAACATACACATACTTAATATATATATACATACATTTTTTGTTTATCCATATAGAATTCAATGTTATATCCATATAGAATTCAATGAAAATGTTATTACTTTTCATTCGACGAAAGACAGTCATTTTACCCTGCAATGGCTATCTTTCCCCGAGTGAATACATTTACGAATTACACATTTATACTTAGATTACACATTTCCGAATCATACGGATGAATTAGCAAATACAATTTATGAATGATTTGTATACTAAAGGTGAATGAAAAAAATACAGATACAGTTTCAAATTCATTTTTATATCTTTTCTTTTCTTTCTTAACTATATCTAATAACTTACTTAATATATAAAATTAACTAGTATGTTGTGGCCAGCACAAGACTTTCTTCTATATTTTCCTATACATATTCAATCAGTAACAATATTTAAAAAAAAAAAAAAAAAAAAAAAAAAAAAATGCGAAGTTTTTTTTTTTTGGTTAAAAGTAAAAAAAATCGATAACTTTGTTTTAAATTATCACAGATTTATAGTTCAACCATTCGTTTTAAAGGTATTGACGAGATCTTTCGAATGATATCCATCTTCAAAATTTACCCCCCACGGGGGGTACTTCCCCCCCAGGGGGGAAGCGATGCCCCCCCCATGCACAAAATTTTTTTCCTAGTTACGTACTACTACTATCAATAATTCATATTAATTTTACAATCACAAGTGTAAAATAACTCTTATTATGCACATTTATACGAATTTTTGTCCTATTCTGCCATGTTAAAAATTTAGATAAAATGCTATCACAGCGCCTCCTGTTAAGCTATTCATCCCCAAATATAATCAGCACCAGTTTATGTCGGGGACCAACTAAATACCAAGTTTGGTAAATTTTCGTTTAAAAAAAAAAAAAAAAAAACACGATTTTTTTCTGTTTTTCTGTTTTTTTTTTTTTTTTTTTTTTTTTTGTTAAAAGTAAAAAAATTCGATAACTTTGTTTTAAATTATCACAGATTTATGGTTCAACCATTCGTTTTAAAGGTATTGACGAGATCTTTCGAATGATACCCATCTTCAAAATTTAACCCTCCCGGGGGGGTACTTACCCCCCAGGGGGGGAACCGATGCACCCCCATGCACAATTTTTTTTTCCTAGTTAACTACTACTATTATCAATAATTCATATTAATTTTACAATCACAAGTTTAAAATAACGCTCATTATGTACATTTATACGAAATTTTGTCCTATTCTGCCATGTTAAAAGTTTACATAAAATGCGATCACAGCGCCATCTGCTGGGCGATTGATCCCCGAATCTAATCAGACACTTTCCATGTCAGGGTCCAACTATACACCAAGTTTGGTTCAATTTCATTCATCGGTTCGTGAGATACGGTGAAAAATACGAAAGTTTGCGATTACAGCGCCACCTGCCGGACGATTGATCCCCAAATCTAATCAGCACCTTGCTCTGTCAGGTTCCAACTACATACCAAGTTTGGTTGAATTTCATTCATTGGTTCGTGAGATACGGTGAAAAATACGAAAATTTGTCCTATACTGCCATGTTAAAAATTTACATAAAATGCGATCACAGCGCCACCTGATGAGCTATTGATCCCAAAATCTAATCAGCACAATGCCTTGCCAGGGTCCAACTATTTACCAAGTTTGGTTGAATTTCATTCATTGGTTCGTGAGATACGGTGAAAACACTAAACCACAGACAGACAGACAGACAGACATTTTCTAAAAACTATCAATTCGTGTTCAGGACATCCCAAAACGTGTAGATCCGTCAAAAAACGGAGGTCGAAAATTTTCGCGAATCCAATACTTTCTCTATATTACTTATAGAAGAAAGTAAAAATTTTAATACATTAAAACTAGCGGATTTTACTTGCTTCGCTGTGAACTACATTTAAAAGAATTTTAAAAATTCCTTATTACTTATTAATATAAAATATGCATTAAATAAAAATAAAAATAAAAATAAAAATAAAAAGTCCATTACATTAACTATGAAAACAGTATTTATTTTATAATAGAAAAATAAATATTGATTATAAAAAAATATATATATTTCAACAATTGTTCAAATATAACATATTGATGAAAACTTATCCCATTCCTTTTCATATATTTAATAGAACAATATTCATCAAGATTCATCTATTGTTAAGAGCGGACAATACCTAATCTCGCCGGCAGCCTTGGCCCATGTTATTCTATGGGAAAATTTGATTACATAATTACTCATTACCTAATGAATATTTTTCAATTCTGTTTTCACATTTAGAAAACTCATAAGCGTTAAATTAGTACTTGATTTCCAAAAATTGATTTTTTAAAATTTTAGTATTTCATTTTGCGACAAAAAAATGAGAAAAATGCATTTTGTGAAAAATCGCATTTTTGAACTCAAAAAAAAAAAAAAAAAAATGTTTTTTTCAAAAATGAGTACTTATTTAACGGTTATGAATTTTCTGACTGCGAAAACAGAATTAAAAAATATACATTAGGTAATGTGTAATTGTCGCAACAAATATTCCCATAGAATAACATTGGCCACGGCTGTCCGCGGGATTAGGTATTGTCCCTTCTTAAGCGACCGAATTTGAGGACAAATCATAGCAGCGTCCGCAAATTGAAGGGCCATTCGAGGACAGAGATAAATTTTGCTTTATCAGGACTATGCAAGATACATTTGCATTGTCCATAAAGTCTTATTTTGAATAAATTTAATTTTTCAACACGTTGAACAGCTTTTATACCATGTTGGAAAAAAAAAAAAGCATTAATCAAAACTAAAAACTAGTATGCTGTGGCCACCACATGACTTTCTCCGATATTTTCCTATACAAATTCACTCAGTAAAAATAATTTATCAAAATTCTTATTGAAAAAAAAGTATCATCCATGATAATGCAGATGATGTTCATATTAGAGAAGTAGTATAACACTAAACATCCAAAAAAAAAAAAAAAAAAAAAAAAAAAAAAAAAAACTTTGCGACGCCGATGATTGAAATGAAAAAATAGATTTAAGGAAACGAAAAAGAAAAGTTAATGGATGAGATAATGAAACAAAAATAAATTGAAAAAATTGAAATTCGAAAATAGAAAATAGAAAAAATCTCGATGGTGTTCACCCCTTAAGATACAAGTTTCCCCTCTGTCCAATAATTGAATATTTGGATATTTAGCAGTATTCTAATGGATATAAAAATGAGTGACATTACTCGTGCTAATATATGTCTGTAGGTTGTTTAAAGAAGTATAACAGATCATTTTTTAACTTTTATAGATATTTATTAACTTTTATAGATATATATTAACTTTTATGGATGTCTTATGATTTCAAGTGGCCGTGTGGGTACAGGTAAACATTTATGTAATATAATTTATTACCAGAAATTTAATTAACAAATTAATTCATCAAGATGTTACATTAATTCTTAATTTTTTTTAACAGTGTACTTTTCCTAGCATATATTATTTTGATTGAATAAAGTGTTATAATGGTTTAAAATAATAATAATAATAATAATAGTAATATTTAGAAAAATAATCTTAAAGATTCAATCAAAATCAAGTAATGATAATAATATTTACTTATTTTTTCTCATATATTACATATTATTCAAATAATATTTTACATCTTATTCAAATGTCATATATTATTCATATACTTTTGTTGAAAGATATGAAATATGATTTTACAACTAAAATACTTATATCTGTTATTGTTTTGACAATAATGATATATTTTGCAACAAAGGAATCTTTATATTTCATTTTATTTAATCGAAAGCAGTGGTATCTTACCACTGAAAATAAGTTAATATAATTATAATCTGACAGTAAATCTTTCCATTCTTTCATTTTGAATGGAAATCAACAAACAAACTGCACAGTAAACAAAAGATAAGTGCAACTCTATAAATCGTTATTTGATTAAGTAAGGTAGGAAGGATTTCTATAATGGGATTAAATTACATGCAGGATGTTTTTATAGGTACTATCACAAATACTGATATTACTTTGTTTAGGAATATTGGTTCTTTCCATAATTTACATAAATCCTGTCTCTTTTGATTACTATTAATATTAATTTGGTCATATTTAGAATAAAACTAGGAAGAAACTTGGATTTTAATTTTTATTCTGTAGAGTATACTTAAATTCGTAAATTGAAATTTCATCAAATTTATCCCTCCCCCTTTCCCCGACCGAACCAAAAGTTAATTGATTAAAGTAGGGAATTTTAATATGGTTAGGTGCGATAGACAATATTAAAGGAAGGTGTTTCAAACTTTATGCCGTAAACGAATATGAGTTGCACATTTATATATCCTTCATCTTTCAATTCTAAAATAAAAAATAAACTAGTATAATATATAACTATTGTAAAATATTAAAAAAGCATAATTTTAGTTAAAAATTGTTAAATTAATGAATAATAAACAAACAAAGAAAAAAAATATGTATTTAAAATAGTTATTCTTGCTGAAATTCATCATGTTAAATTTATATTTTCTGTAATAAATATATTACTATTACATTGTAATAACGTTTCTTAACTATAATTGTCTATGAGAATTCTTGTATACAAAAAAACTAGTACATACATTAAATTTCTTTTATCTGTAAAATATCCAGCAAATACTTTTAAGAGAAATCAAATATTGGACGCTAAATCTTCTAAGAACTTTAAACTTTAGACTTTAGTCTAGAATTACCTGATAAAAGAAAATTGAAATTTTCTTCAAACCACACTTTTTCGATATATTATCTGAAAATGTGATTTACTCTGTAAAGCGAAAAATATAGTTTATATTCTGATGTGAAAAGTTTTTTTCTCAGTCTTAAAATTGCCAGTATTTTTTAAATATTGTTTTTACTTTATATCAATCAGTTTTTAATTCAAATTATTTCTTTACGCCTATTTCTTAAAACAAAGTTCAGAAGTTTAAATTTTAAAAAAATCTCTTTCTTTTTCTTTTCCTAAGATCGCCAAAACGTATTTTGAAATAAGTATTTTCACATCGTTTCTGAGCACATATTAAAACTAAATATACCCTTTCTATAATGATTTTCTATAATAAATTTAATATTTAAAAAATATATAAGTTAAAAAAAAAAATGAAAAAAACAGAAAATAAATCTTTTAAAAAGAACGAAAATAAAATTTTAATTTAAAAATATTGTGTATAAGCAGGAAAGATCTAAACCAAAAGAAAATACATCATTTCTTAGATTTCTATGTAAAAAAAAAAAAAAAAAAAAAAAATATTGATTTTAAAAATTGTTTCTAATTTAGAAAAAAAAAAAAAAAAAAAAAAAAAAAAAAAACTTTCCAAATTTTGCGAATAAATCTTTTTTTTAATTATTATTATTTTTTTCTTTTAATCTATCTATATATATATTTAATAGAATTCTTGTTATCCTCCAGGTTAACAAATAGAAATAGGGGTATTTTATAATTAAACTTTTTTTTTTTTTTTTGCGTTAATTTCGCAAATAATTAATTAAAAAAAATAGTTAAATAGTTTAAAATCTTGGGGATTCAAAGTTTCTAGATTATTATTATTATTTTATTATTATTATTTTTTTTCTGCTTATCAATAAAATAAAAGTCTAAAATTTCAGAAAATTTCTGATGTATTAGATTAGTAGTTGCAAACCTTAAAAGATTCATAAAATGGAGCAAAGTTTTATATAATTAAACAAATGCAGATGAAGAACTATTTAACATACAAAGATAGGAATGCTGTTTTATCTTTTGCTTTTTATAGATTTTAAATTTACATATAACACAACTATACTATTTTTGATTTAAAAAAAAATAATATATATATATAACAAAGAAATTCTTAGCTTTTGCTTTCTTTGTGACAGAAAAACATCCATTGTTTAGCATATTTGCATTCTACCAGACCCTTGATAACGTTAGAATGCAAATAATGCTTTTTTTCTCATTCCAATTTGCTATAATTCATTTAGATTTTACTTTATTTCTTTTCTTTTCTTTTTTTTTTTTTTTTTTGGTTTGATTTGGGTGGTCTTCGTTTTCGATCAGAATAATTGTTTGAATACTGAAATTAAATCATCTTTAAATTTCAAATGTTTGCACTGATAATGTTATATTACTACTGAACGGTCTGTTTCTCTCCCCCTCTCTCTATATATATGTACACACTAAGCGACAAAGAAAAAAAAAGCAGCACTGCAGAAAAAATGACATATAACTTTTTTATTTGTAATAACTTTAAAATTAATGCTTGAAACAAATAAAACTGTCATGTTTGCATAATACCACAGGAATTAACTGATACCTATGAACATTTTCGATTTAATAATTCGCTTTATTGCACTCTATGAAGTACTTTTTAAAAATCTGCATAAAACTTCCTTTTTGAACATAATGCAATTACCATACACTTTGTATTCTATTATGATTTCTTATGTGAAATAAACAAGTTATATTTTAATATATGAAATAAAACTATTTATTTGTTAGATCTAAGCAATTTTTATTAAAAATATGTATTCTGCATTGGGTATATTCCACCTTTATATGGAATTACTGTTTTAATGCGCAATGGCATAGTTTTATACAGTGTTTTAATACAAATCTCAGAAATTTCAATGTGCCAAATATCACAAATAATTTTTTCTAGTTCTGGCAGAATTATAGACTGCAAATTTCGAATCCTCTCCCCTCTCCCCCGCCTTTTTATAGACGAAATATTTTCCAGCGGATCGCGATTAGGACTATTTCCATGTCTGGTAATAAAGAAATTCTACTATATCCTTTGTGGGATTTAACTTAAAGCGAAAAAAGATATGATTACTTACATAATTATAGGTTCTCCTAGGAATGTATACTAAATTTTGACAATTTGAAGTGAATAAATTTACCACAGACGCCGCATAGTAAGGTGCATTATAATCTTTAAATGCTGTTTCCGGAAATGTCCAATATACCTACAAATTAGTCGGTCAGGCACCACTTTTATGAAGATTGTGTTTTATTTCGAAATAATTGATCCCTTGAACATAAAAATTTACCCGACTGTATGAAAAGTTATGCACTTCCGTACCATAATGTACGAAGAATGTGTCGCTGTTTTAAAAGTGCGATTTTCATTTAGTCTGTCATATATTCGTTGTCAGATCTGCTTGTTTTTCTTAGCTCGAAATAAGTTAAACTTGACTCATCAAAAATAACCAGTTCAGCCCAATAATTAACTAATCATTTTTATTTTATTTTTTTTAACCATCTGAGGTCTTGCTTTCCTAATTCTCTTCACTAAGAATGGAATTTTTTCAAATTTTCTGTCATTTACACCTGCTTTGTTAAATAGTTGTTGTACTGTAGTTAAAGACATTTTGCTGATAAACACTTTTTCTGAATCTCTTTTATGTTCTAAATGTAATACAAACCGATTTTATAAGCAATGGCTTTTTAACTTACGGTCATCTCGCTTGGATGAGCAAAAGGGCCGCCTAAAACCAAAATTTCAGTTTAAACAGACAAAAAATTTTATACCTTGCTAAAAACCCTTTTACGAATATTTCATTAACTTTTAATTATTTTGCCATCTCTCGTATTAATTTTTTTTTTTTTTTTTTGATTTTCATTCAAAAATTAATACATTTTAAGGCATAGTTAAGAACCTTATTCTTACCATTTTTGAAATAATTTCTAAAATTACAATTTTCCTGACAATTGCATTTCGTTTTTAACACTGGGCTCAAAGATAAAGTGTATGTGGAGGAAAAGGTAGTAAAATCTGTTTGAAAATTTGCTTTTTAAACGATAAAATTGGCGGTTGTGTAAGGCGAAAAGGAAAATATCCACGTGCGTTTTATATATATATATATATATACATATATTAATATGGATTTTAAAGTCACTAATTGATCCCAGATATATAAATCAGATTAATAGGAAAACAATTGATTCATACGGAAATTAAATATTTTATATCTAACCATATGAAAGACGAAATTATTTATATTTAGTATTAATTCGATATTTTAGTATACATTTATAATTTTAATTTGTTATATTAGTATATTTTTATAACTTTAAAATTATTTTCAATAGCATAATAAGTATCTTCCGTCCATTGGATTTTTATTTTATTTTATTTTATCTTAATTTTATTTTTATTATTATTATTTTTATTACATTAATTTAAGGTTTGCAAGTTCCCATATAAAACATTCAATTAAACATTAAATAGTTTCTGTAAGTACTATACAGTTGAATAAGTGTTAATATTATCAGATTTTTTTTATGTAAAATAAGATTAATGCTTTTTTTATTTTCTTTTTAGGTTTATACATATAAATTGTCTCTTCTAATAAGCAAACACAGAAAAAACATTTATGATATACATATTAACATAATCCGCTTCTTAAATTTCCTAAAGGAATTTACTTTTTCCTTTTTTTTTTTTTTTTTTTTTTTTTTAAATAGGTAGAATAGTTTATAATACGTTATAAAAAGAGAACAGAAGAATCTTTTGCAAGCGATTTCTTAGAAAATTTACTGACATATTTATGTACAAGATATTTTTTCCAAGAAAAAAAAAAACAGTTTACTTAAATTATCTGTTAAAAAATATTAATAGAAAAACATATTTTATGTTACAGAGTGTAAAAGTGCTTAGTATATAAAAATACATTTTATTTAATTATATTTTTTGCTGCATTGTCTTTCTTTTTTACCTAGACGCTCATTATATATATATATAAAAGAAAAGAAAAGAAAATTGTTTAAATATAGTCTGTAAATGGCATACACATTTTCATTATTCAAGAAATTATTTGAAGACTTTGCATTTACCAAAAAGTTTCTATAAATGAATTTAAAAACTAAAAATGATTTTGTTGTTGTTGTTGTTAGAGTGAATATCTATTTTAGTTTATATATATAAACAGCATATTTAACTTTTAATCTGCCACAGTAAAACAAAAGGAGGAATATTTTTGTAAACACCATTGAAAATTTGAAAACGCTTTTTATTGTTTGCTTGTTAGCTCATAACTTCTGAACGGATACTCCGATTTTGATACTTTTTTGTTTTGTTGAAAAGGTCTTGGTCTGAAGTATTTCCCATTGTAATATCTTTACGATCTAAAGAAAATACAGGGAGTCCAAAAAAGTCAGTCACAACTCTTTTAACTGATGAATGTAACTCTTTTAACTGACTATGTAAATAGTGAAGTGGTCATGCGCTACAAGATGATAGAAAATAGCGGGGTTAGTGTTACACTATGCACACTTGAACTACATTCCACACGTTGTAGCGAAACACACGTATGCTACGTAGTTAAAAATACGGTTACTGTAAGCGGCCACATCGTATAACGCATTGTCGTTTTTAATTGAATTAACAAAGGAGGGGTTCTGTCGTGAAACACGACATTGTGTTTCTTTAATTTTAATCAATTTCTCATTAAGATTATCAAAATCGATCCATTATTTAGGATTCAGGCTAAATTCCATTAAATTTCATTATTCTCCCGTTTCGCCTCTGCACAATTGCTTTGCAGCAACGCTCGAATTTTCCCTCTTTCATTCTTCCTTAACGGACCCTACTAGCTTCACAGTAAGGTACAGGGTTCAGCCTTCCCTATCGTGAGCGCTCGCTCCGATTGGATGAACAGCGCCGTGACGTTTTGGGAAGCTGACTAGCGTCGGCCGAAAAAATTCTCACGGGAGTTGACTTGATAGAGAGATACAGAGCAGGTGATACGGTGTGGTGGTGCGTTCGCGCGTGCCATGCGCGTTCCACGGCATTTTGCCGTGTGGAGTTACTAATTCCTCTAAGATAAATATTTCCTTTATTAAATGCCGAGAAATAATTTCATAAGTCAAATTAATATTATTTAACAAAATGGATAGCAATGCGTTTCCCGATTTATTAGTGATAACCGACCCGATTAAGATGGATTGCCAATAAGTGTTACAAGATCCTCCGAAATGCAACCATAGGACAAGTGGATAAGGTGGACATAGAGATTCCTCATAACGTCCCTGAAATTGGTATATCAAATAAAATGGAGATGTGCTACTTTAAAGGAGTCTGTCTTTCTTTCTAGCCTTTTGCTAAGGTGTTTTTATTTAATTATCTTACATCGTTCTGCATGCCTCATAGCGAGACTGTTCATGAAAGCTTGGTTAAGAATGTACTATTTCCACTATACTTAATCATCCTTATCGATATGGAACTGTAGTCGATATTTACTAATATATGTTACTCAATCCTTAAATGCCTCCCTCGTTCGTGTACACTTTGTAACTCTTGAGTTTTCACTCTATGACTCTCGTGTTTTACTCTCCGACACGTGGTGCCGATGCCATGTCGCACGAGGCGTTGCAAGTAACGATGTCTTATAAAAAGAAAATATTGCACTAAACATATAGAAGATAACACCTAGAACTCTCATGTTGAAGAAGAAAATAAGTTATATTAATGCATTTAAAATTCTATTTTCTATTTTCCAACCGGAACGTTAATTCGGCATCCTTAAGTTAAGCCTATGCACGCCTGGATTTCACCGATACATCGTTCCTTCTACAGAATTTTGCTAATCCAATAGAAGTCATATTTACCGGATCGTAAATTTCAATTCTCCTGCGGTCATGTGTGAGCATTCTCTGGTAGTGACTGGACGCGGTTATTTACCCGTGGATGCCGCGATAAATTGCTCAGACCTGCTGGACAGTTCGGCAATTTGGCGTGAGGTGGTTTCCTGATCAGACGATTGCCGTGGAGACCTGTTCTGGTGAAACTCTTGTTTCTCTTGTATCCTTTAACACATTATTACTCATTTGTTTTTTTTTTTTTCCTCAATAGCATGAACTTTATGGACCTATTCAATTTAAAATTAATTCAACGGAAATGCAGTCTGTTCCTAGACATAGTTAATAATATTTTTTTTTGTGGACATCTTACTTTATAGATGTCCGTTTAAAATTATTTCCCGTTCAATTTATCTTAAAATATTCAGGTCTTTGTTTATTTCTGTGTGTTATTTTCATATATGCATAAAAAAAAATATATTACCACATTTAATATGGATCCAGTTTTCTTTTTCTCCTTAACGTTTGGTCAAAATTTTTGTATTGTAAATATTTTTTTTGTGTGTGTTTTATTTTTCCCAGTATTAGAGCCTTTCAGAAGCTCTGATGGCATTTTTAACGTCGTTACATGATATATATTTATTGAAGTATTGTGTATTTTTTATTAATGTGTGCAGATACATATAATATACAATTATAATATTTTTATCTTTCTAAGTATCATGATTTATATATATTTTTTTATATTTTAACAATTCACGAGATGTGAATTAATTTTTCATTTGATTTTTTATTTTGATCTTTTACAATTTATTTATAAATATATGGAAAGAGCCAATTTTTTACCTATATTAGAGGTCTCACTTTTGAGTAATATTGATTTTCAGACACTCGTGGTGGCTCCACATCATGCCAAGTAACACGAAAAATTTATATGTTTTATTTACTTTATTGATTATGTATATATATATATATATATTTTTTAACTTTACTCATATATTCACATTCATTTTTTTAATGTCTTAATTTTCATTTTCCAATTTTTAATAGTTCACGAAGTGTGAATTTTCGTGTATTTATATGTTTTTTTTTTTTCCTCATTTATCACATGTATATACATATTATGAATGAACGATCTGAAGTCTTATGCATAAATCTTAGGCTTATCAGATACAATTTTTCTTTTTCCATTCATTTATAAAAAAAAAAAAAAAAAAAAAAAAAAAAAAAATCAAACCCAATTACACAAACAAGTCTTTTTCACTATTTTGTATTTATATTCATATTAATAGAATGACTTTTTATGAAGAATTAAGTTCTTTATGTAAATTTTTTTTTAACCTCACTTATTTTTTTTCTTCTCACATTATAATGTCACTCACCTAGAATTTTTTAGATCATAACTCAATTGATTTTCTCACTTTTACACATGTGTTTTCTTGTAAAACTTATTTGTGTTTTTTTTCACATGGTATTTTTGTTTTTCAATATTGTGTTTAGTGTCACATAACTTCAAAAGTTTTTTTTTTTTTTTTTTTTTTTTTTTTTTTTCAGTTTCTAAACTTCATTACTTGTTTCAAAATCTCCATATAACCTGCACATCTTAATGCATCGGGTTAGGAGTCTTCAATATATTTTTATTCACATACACTTACCTTCATTTGTTTTGTTCATTATTTTACATTTTTTTAGACTTAAGCATTTTTGGTTCTTTGTTGGAATTTAAATTTCTCCCTGTTCAACTATGTTTCAATAGTTTTTATACACATTATTGGACAGCGTTTATTTTGGTGGTGTAAACGTCTGTACCTTTTCACAATTTACACATTTTTCACTCACATACACCAACTGTTTTAGTGCCTGGCATTTAGTGGTGAGATTGCATAGGTTGTTACGGGTTGATTTTTGTTTTCTTTCATGGCTCTATTTGCTTTTGTCTATATTTGTTCAATAAATGAATTTTATTTCATCATTTATTACATACACGTTCATATTCGTTCATTTCAATAGTTGTTTTTTATTTTTTTTTATTTTATGGCCTCTAGTGTGCTTTTATTTACATTATGCAATAGGGAGGTTACTTCCTTTTTACTTACACATTCCTTTTCACACATTCAATAGTTGATTTATGTAATTGCTATGTGCAGTTAAATTTTCTTGTTTGATTTCTATGTGTTTTACAATGTTCAATTTGTTTTGTTTGTTTTCCTCACACATTCTCATTACTAGTTACACTCTTCAATAGTTTTGTACTTACTCTACATTTTGTTCATTTGCATATTCACAGTGAGTCAACTCGTTTAATTCATTTTTGTTTTTTTCATGCTATGTCATATGTTGTTACATGATTTTTCACATTTACACATCCACATTTTTCAATTTTATTTTTGAAATGGTGTTCATTTGTTTACACTTCATACATTCTTATACTATGGCATTTGCCCATACTCAATAAAATTATTCATGTTATGTGACAATTTTTTTCTTATTCACTCTTATACACGTATTCACATGTTACTTTATACTTATATTTATATTTGTTTTTTAACAGACACATAATCCTCATGTTGTCTCGAGAATATTTTTGTTTACAATTCACTGACGCAAACACATTTTATTTGTTTTGTGTTTTTTTATCCAATTCACTTTTCCAATCTTATGATATATTCAATAGTATAGTATGGTTACACAATTTCCTAGTTACACTTACACATTCACATTACATTTTTGCATTGGGTTAGTTACACGTCATAACATATAACCCAAAATTTATATTTTCATAACCAATAGTTTTTTTTTTTTTTTTTTTTTTTTTTTTTTTTTAATAAAAAAAAACACTACACTAAAAAACACTACAAAAAAACTACTGTTTACACTATGCTCAATAGATGATTTTTTTTAAAAACATTATTTTCATACTCTACTTATATATACATTACTTTTGTTTTTTTATGTGTAATTTCATTATTTCATATAATTCATATATTTTATTCGGATAAATGAAAAATTATCATTGTGTGTTTATTGTATATTTAAAAATATACTCCTCATAGACCTCATCAAGATTTTTTTTTGTTTGATCACTATTATGTATGTTTTATAGAAAATGAGTGGCCATGAACTAAAATGTTGAACTCTCAATTTGCTAGAGAATTTTAAGCAAAATAAGAGGTTAATACAAGGGTTATTTTTAACATCAAATATTACATATTTATTGGACTGCCAAGGCACCAATTATTGATTGCATATATCATAAAACATTTTAATAAGTTTTTCCAAATGGCAGAATTATTTCAAACAAGGCACAGACCTTATGTTTATGTATTACAAAAAAAAAAAAAAAAAAAAAAAAAAAAAAATTGACATTTACGGACATAATATATTCATGCAGCTATAAAAGCTCGTCTTGTGTTCACATACCCATAATCATGTGTTTATTTATGTATGTTTTGCTTTTGGTTTATACACACTTCTCATATTTTTGTTGTTTTCATTGCCAACATTCAGGCCAACATTTTTGATGTCTCACATAGATAGTTTTTTTTTTTCAATTTCTGTGAATTTTCAATAAGATTGTAGTACATATTAGCGAACTCTTTTTCAACTACAATTTTTTTTTCAACTACAATCTATGGCAATTTAAAGTGAATATAAAAATGTGAGTTGTATGTCAACGTTGTAAATAAGACACAAGACAAATTGAGAGAAAAATAATTTTATTGTATAGCAAGTCAAAATCTTAGTAAAATGGTATACTTACCTATATGCTGTCATTTTACAGCGATTTCTGTAGCTTCAACATATGTCAATTTTTTTTAGACACACTGTGTGTCTGCCTGTAACCCTTTGTATGTGACTGATCGTGTCGGAGAGTAAAACACGAGAGTCATAGAGTGAAAACTCAAGAGTTACAAAGTGTACACGAACGAGGGAGGCATTTAAGGATTGAGTAACATATATTAGTAAATATCGACTACAGTTCCATAACGATAAGGATGATTAAGTATAGTGGAAATAGTACATTATTAACCAGGCTTTCATGAACAGTCTCGCTATGAGGCATGTAGAACGATGTAAGATAATTAAATAAAAACTCCTTACCAAAAGGCTGGAAAGAAAGACAGACTCCTTTAAAGTAGCACATCTCCATTTTATTTGATATACCAATTTCAGGGACGTTATGACGAATCTCTATGTCCACCTTATCCACTTGTCCTATGGTTGCATTTCGGAGGATCTTGTAACATTTATTGGTAATCCATCTTAATCGGGTCGGTTATCACTAATAAATCGGGAAACGCATTGCTATCCATTTTTTTAAATAATATTAATTTGACTTATGAAATTATTTCTCGGCATTTAATAAAGGAAATATTAATCTTAGAGGAATTAGTAACTCCACACGGCAAAATGCCGTGGAACGCGCATGGCTCGCGCGAACGCACCACCACACCGTATCACCTGCTCTGTATCTCTCTATCAAGTCATCTCCCGTGAGAATTTTTTCGGCCGACGCTAGTCAGCTTCCCAAAACGTCACGGCGCTGTTCATCCAATCGGAGCGAGCGCTCGCGATAGGGAAGGCTGAACCCTGTACCTTGCCGTGAAGCTAGTAGGGTCCGTTAAGGATGAATGAAAGAGGGAAAATTCGAGCGTTGCTGCAAAGCAATTGTGCATGGGCGAAACGGGAGAATAATGAAATTTAATGGAATTTAGCCTGAATCTTAAATAATGGATCGATTTTGATAATCTTAATGAGAAATTGATTAAAATTAAAGAAACACAATGTCGTGTTTCACGACAGTCTGAAGTATTTCCCATTGTAATATCTTTACGATCTAAAGAAAATACAGGGAGTCCAAAAAAGTCAGTCCCAACTCTTTTAACTGATGAATGGTTGCAGCTATAGTCAGAAATGTGGTATGTAAATAGCAAAGTGGTCATGCGCTACAAGATGATAGAAAATAGCGGGGTTAGTGTTACACTATGCACACTTGAACTACATTCCACACGTTGTAGCGTAACACACGTATGCTACGTAGTTAAAAATACGGTTACTGTAAGCGGTCACATCGTATAACGCATTGTCGTTTTTAATCGAATTAACAAAGGAGGGGTTCTTAATTCAAACCATTTATTTTTGTTGTTGCTGTTTCTGTTTGTTAGCTTATAACTTCATAACAGATGCTCCGATTTCATTACATTCTTTGTTGTAAATATCTTGGCATGAAATAGGTCCCATTATGATTTCATTAAGATCTAAACAAATTATAGGGTGCTTATAAAAGTCCGTTTACATTTTTTTATATGCTGAACGGCTGCAGCTACACTAATAATAGAAGTATAATAAATTGGACATTCGCTACGAGATGCAACCGCCTTCGATTACAGCGCCTTTGATGGACAATTGCAGAAATGGCGTTTCTATCTCGAAAACATTATGCAGTAGGGGGAGAAATGAAACAAACTTAAAACGCAGTATATGAGAAAAAATAACTTTAAACTAAAGCACATACTTTAATAAAACTGACACAACTGCCTCTCAAGTGAATCATTTCCAAGATGGAAACATAACGTTTTTTGTTTCCCTCTTCCCTTTGTTTCCCTTTTTGGAGCACTTCCTCTTTTTTGTCAGTGACTTATACTCGAAATTACAATTTTTAGAGTTTGCTACTTTCCTTGCTAGTTCCGATATGTGAGACTGCCATCGAATGCCTTCTCATGTTCTCTATGAATACATTTCCACTGAAAGGAAATAAATAAAATATTTTTGTAAAAAAATAGAACCGACTCCAAAAAGAAACAGTTATTCAAACAACTAAAAATGAAATGAAATTGAAAATTGCGTCTAAAAGTATGGAATAATTTATTTTGCCAAACAACATAAACACTAGAATTAATCATAACTTTTAAAGTCGGTGCAAAATTAAAAAAAAAATCATAGTTTCATTCAATAAAAAATCATTTAGTTTTCGAAATATACATCTCACTTTCGCATCTACAACACACAACTGAAAACAATTTTATTTCAAATACAGTTAAGATTCCTTAAGCTGCAAAAGTTTGCGGAGTTGAAATGGTATCTGTCGCCCCTGGCGAAGAGAGAAGAGATTGCCAAATTATCTTGCGTACACATTTAATGCCTTTCAAAAATCATGGTTAGTTTAATAAATTATATTAAAAGGGCAATCAAGAATATTAATCAATATTTTGTACAATGTATATTACGAAAATATACATCTCTCGTGTATATTTTTTTATTACGATTTAATCGTAAAATCCAAAAGCCTGCCAAGAACGATAAATATCAAAGCCATAATAAGTTTGTAAAGAAAACTCTTGTAACGTCTCAAAAACGTAATTACTGAATTTTGAAGGATGTTGACTGTTCTCTGTAGGTCTCAATAATGGACCAATTGTATACATAGATAAAATAATAAATTAAACTATTAAGATGGATCATTCGGGGCAACAGTGTTGGTAGCTATCGGTCTAAAAAAAAAAAAAATCTGTTTAAAAATCAAATTTTATCTAATCTTGCACCGACTTCAAAAATTATGATTAATTGTAGTGTTTATGTTGATTGGCGAAAAAATGCATTTCATACTTTTAGGTGCAATTTTCAATTTCACTTCATTTTTAATTGTTTGAATAACTGTTGCTTTTTGGAGTCGGTTCTATTTTTTTTACAAAAATATTTTATATAATAGTTAAATTTTCTGCATTAAGAGGATTTGAAACCTTTGACTTGGCATTAATACTTTTATTAAAAGCTTAAATTTCCATTTAGTGTTTATAAATTGAACTATTCTAGGTTTCTGCACTAAAATTTATATTCTGGCGATAATTCTTTTGGCATATTTTATAGATTTTAAATCTTTTAATAGCCTTTTCCTAGTTTGAATTTTTTCATGAATTCATAATCTTCAAAAAGCGAAAACTTCTACAGTTACTTAAAAAAAAAAAAAAAAAAAAAAAAAAAATAGATTGTTAATAGAACATGCTTAGAAGAATTAGGGGAGAATTTTGCAATATCTTTAAAAGAAAAAGTGTTAAAAATTAAAATATAAGAAAAAATCAAATTATTATTTTGATATTTTTTCAGAAACAAGCACGTTTTTAATTTTTTTTCTCAAAAACTAATTGACAAAATTCATTATTCATCCCTAATTCTTTTACGTAAATTTTATTAAACATCCAAAACAATTTGAGTCTTTTTTTCTAAATATCTGCAGAAGTTTTAGCATTTTTAATATGAGAAATTTAAGAAAAAGTGCAAACTGAGACAACTCAACATAAATATCGGAAATCTATAAGTTATATATGAAAACCATAAAAATTGCTCCTTGAATATATATTTTATTGAATAAACCGAATATACTTCAATTTTAAAACATTAAATGGAAATATAAGCTTTTTATTAAAATTTCAACGCTTGTTTGTACGTTATAAATCTACAACTCTGAACTGCGAGCTGCAACTTTTGGCTGTTACGCCTTAGCACTTTGAGTGATATCTAGTCAAATCTCCTTAAATTGGCGTATTTCCTTAAATTTCAGGAAGAAAGATAGACATACATGAGTAACAGAAAAAAAAAAAGGAAAGAGAAAACAAGTATTAACCCGCTAGCGCCTAGTGTCATCAGTTGAGGACAGCTAATAAAATGACACGTATATATTTTGTGGTTTCTTGGAATAATTTCTGCTTTTTAGTGACAGTTTATAGCGTCACTCTAAAGGATCCATGAAAGTTTTATGTGTCTAATATTAACTAGTATTTCATAATTTGGATAGTGATTTTATGATTTTTCATTCGACGCACATATCTTTGCTTTTAGCGAGGGCATACTAACTTAAATCAAGTTGAATAATAATATATATTACAATACCTTCGAGATCTTTGTCAACATATAATAGGAAATTAATCTGTTATTTCAAAAATTTTCTATCCCGAAGTTTTCTCGCTAGAACACTAAATGTCAATAAATGAGGATAGGCTTTAAACTTAAACCTATCAGAACAATTGTTTAAGTTAATATATTTTACTGTTGGTTGTCTATATTAAATTAGAAGTGAAATAATCAGCTAATAATTTGTTGCAAAATTAATTCGAGCGTTAAAGTGCTAAATGAGGAAAAGTAACCAATAGGAAGAGATTGCATAAATTAATAAATATAGTGGAACGACAATCAAAAGTGAAATGTGAAAAAAATGAAAAATTGAAAGTTTTACCATTAGAGAATGCTACATTCAAAATATAACTTCAAGGGAAAAATAAAGTAAAATAATAATAAAAAAAATGAGAGCTAATATATTATTGTTATATGTGAAAAAAGTAAAAAAAAAAAAAAAAAAAAGAATAATTGTTTAACTAGTCTTTATTATTATATTTATCTCTCTCTCTCTCTCTCTCTCTCTTATATATATATATATATATATATACAGTCGGTAACAGAAGTGTCCGAACACTAGCAAAAATTCCTATGTAAAAAAAGTACACTTAATGCAATTTTGCTAAATAAATCCTTATCGAATCCTGTTCTTAGACTGTCTAAGAACAGGATTCGACAAGGATTTATTTAACAAAACAGTATTAAGTGTACTTTTTTTACATAGGAATTTTTGCTAGTGTTCGGACACTTCTGTTACCGACTGTATATATATATACATCAATTATTAGCAGTATTTTAAATTTTGTTGATTTTTCAAAGTTTTATTTTTCAGTTTTAATTATCATTTTTCGTTTCATTTTAATTTCAATAATTTGCCACTTATATGTACGTTATAAACCCACAACTCTGTACTGTAATTTTTGGTGTTATGCCTGAGAACTTTTAAAATGTTGTTTATCTTTGCATTCCATACGCTCTTCCTTCCCGTTTACTCATAATCTGAGTTCAGATATTGTATTGAAAGAACATGTCATTTTATAAATCCCACGAAGAAAAATACAATCTTTCAAAACTAGAATTTTCTTCTTAATACTAACGGTTATTTTTAGTCTGTTTTATTTCGTTCATTGTATTCTGAAAATAAATAAATAAATAAATAAATAAATAAATATATAAATCTATACACTGTACATCGTTTAGTATTTAGGGTGAATTTTAATGTATTTTCTTTTATATACTGAATATTTTGCGTCAATTATTTAAAGTTTCACATTTTAATTCATTTAAAACTATTAAACATATTTTCAATAAAATTGTAAAAGCTGAATTTTCTATCTTTTTTACTTCTCCCATCTTGACTGCTAAAAATGTTTATATCATATAATGAATATATCTTGGATAAAATTAACTTTCTATATATTGAGCTTCAAATGCAGGAGAAGGGTAGACTTTCACACGAGGATTTCACCTTTACTTAACTGTTCATAAAACGGAACATAATATTAAAGAAGATATAAAATGAATGTATTACCCAACTTGCAGTTTATACCACCACACTTTAGGAAAAAAAACCAGGGATACAAATCTAAAAATCCATAGAAAAAGAGTAGGATGAAAATGAAAAAAACTCAAAATGTTAAATGTGTTAAATATATATATATATATATATATATATAGGCTAACACTGTAAGGAATAAAAGGTCAGAATTGACTAGAAAAAATCATCAAAGAGCGGGAAGGGACTCGGGTTGGGGCCCTAAAGCTATCGTCAAGGGTTTAGTATGTCTCGCTTATTATGTGCGTATTACAATCCAAATTTTAAAATGTCATGAAAATCGGAATCTATTTTCACTTTAGAATTGGTTAATCTTAAGAAAATTTCGTAATCTCGAAATCACGATCCATAGAATGGTCTCAGCACACGGTTCAAAAACACACACTTCATTAATTTCTGAAGTTTCTTTTTAAAGTATAAACTGGAGAAACGAATTACTTTATTTTCCTTGAAAAAATATCTATCCTAATAATACCGACATCTAATTGAACAACAAAATCTTTATAATATTCTTTAATACTTCCCATATTTCCATTGTAATTAAACGCCAGGCTAAATTAGATCGATTGAAAATCTTTTTTTACACTAAGCCAACTCTTGTATGGACAACTTTGAACTTTCTCCAGTGCCATCTTCAGTTAAAACTAGATTTGATTGGTATATGTTACATAATTTCTTCCGATCTAACACTCCCTGGACAGCTCACCGCGATTTCAAGCGCCTGAAAGTGATTACATGAAGCCTCACATCCTCAAAAAGAAAATAAATATATATATAAACTTTTAAAATACAATTGGTAATATATTTTCTGCAAAAATAAAGATCGTTTTATTTTGCTTTTCCTAGACGGCTGTACCGTCTAGAGAGAGAAAAGTTTTGAAATTAAGAATCGAATTCAGTTATATATTCTTTTGTAGCTTAACATGATTTCATATAAAATAAAATAAAAGTAATATTGTGCATTTTTAAATAGTAGAATAAATGTATCTATAAGTTTATCAACTAAAAAAAAAAAAAAAAAAAAAAAAAAAGCAGAAAGCACTCGCGCTTTTTTTGTTCGCCTGATGAAGCGTCGTGTATTCCTTCGACCCGAAGCAATTGTTGCGAGTTTTTTGCATTTTATGGTGTATATCCAAAGTTCTGTAATTATTATTTCATTTGTTTATTTATTTTTCACATGTATGAATAAGTATTGTGTGTAGTAGTGTAAGTATTGCCTTAACTCAGTTAGTAACACAGTCGGCAGCATAATAACTGTAAAGAAAGCAATAATTCCTATTTAAAAGATGTGCACCTAATACCATTTTTTAAGTAAATACACTGCACTGAAAACAAAAATCAATAAATAAATAAATAAAATAAAATAAAATTCTCCTCTTCCCCCAGTTTTTATCACTGTTCGGTTTTTTTTTATGGCCATGAATTTGAGTTGGAGAATAGAAAAGTATTATTTTAACACTTAAAAACATAAAAAAATATAATGTATGATAAATAATAATAATAATAAGCGATTAATAAAATATAATAAATATAATTTATAATTTCATTGGCAAATTCTCCCCCTCCACTTATAAATTTCCCTCTTGCACTGCAAATAAAAGGGTCTTAAAGTAAGACATAAAAACAACTGAAACGGCATTTAAGACACGTAAATGTCTTAAAATGTACCTTAGACGTTATAGATATTTTAATTTAAGAACGAAATATGGCTGAAATATCAATTCAGACACTAAAGTGTCTGAAACACGTAAATTCGCGAATTTTCAGACAGCAAAACGCGTTTGAATTTTCAGACACTTTAGAAATTCAGACACTTGCATTACTTAGAAATTTTTTCATACGGAATCTACTTTAAGAAAAACGCTTATCCTACTTCTTTCCCCATTCAATAAATATATTATTATTTTATATAATAAGCAGTTAAACTACTTAAATTATGGTAGCTCTATGAAATTATATTTTTAGGGAATAATTCTCTAGGGATGTGAATTATATTTGCATGCTATTATGTTTAACACAATTCATAAACAACATATTTAGACACAAAGCTTATTTTGTTCAAAAAAAAAAAATCTTTGTCTTTAAAGCTTTCTTATATTAAAAGAAAAAGTGTGAAAACGGATGGTGCAAGTAATTTGCATTGTAGAAAAGAAAGTGAATTTATAAGTGAACAATCATGAATAATTTGTGCATATATATTTTCTTCCTTTCTGTTTTCTTACTATTATTCCTTTTAAAACTTTTTTCTTTCACAAATTCACGTACATCTAAATGTAAAACTACAAATTTTCCTGTATTCATGATTACAGTTCGTTTTTATTTAAATATCACTTTCACTTTAAGGAAAAAAATCGTTATCATCGAGGATGAAACCTTCACATACTTGTTATGCATTATTAAAAAATTCTGTCCTCTAAATATGAAATTTAAGATAATAATATTTATTAAGTTTAAGATACCATACTATCAATAGTTTTATAGCAAAAAATTAGAAATAAAACATAACACTGCGATTAGTTTCACGAATACTCCGCTATATTATATCATAAAAACACGTTTTGCTGTATTCGACGGTAGCGTGATTGGTAAATGCTTCACTCCGCTGCTGCTCGAGGTTTCGGTTTTCTTAGCGAGTGTGAGTTCGAATCCCAACGCCGGAAAATTGGGAATTTTTTTTTTCTTTCTTTTTTTATATAAATATTGCATTAATGCTCTAAACAATTCTAAAATATATTTTTAACAGAAAAACATAATAGCACGCCATATTTATTTATTTATATATTTATTAAAAAGCCTTAAAAAAGGTAGTATTTTTAAGCCTAACATGGCGGTGTTTTTAAGCCTAAAACATGGCGGCGTTTTAAGACACTTGCAATATCTTAATTTCTGATGCAAAAAGGTGTCTTAAAAAGTAAGACATTTTTTTTTCGCTTAAAAAATGACCATCCATTTAAGACACTTTTTAAACTGAATTTAAGACATTTACGTTTACAGTGTGCTGCAAATATTTATGTAGTTTTAAATTTTTCACTTCTGTAGCTCTTCAGAAGATATTTAACAAATACAATAATCCTTTCCTTCCTTCCAAATGAAAATTACAGCCATAAAATTTCCGAAAAGTGAGAAAAATAGGGGGCGTCCCTAAAAAACGGTGGGTGATAGGGTGAAATGGACGTCATATCCAGACTCAGGATGTCGTTTTACATAAGAATTTGCAGAAATAGTTTTAAGGCCGATTTCCATGCAGAGCAAAGATGTTTTTCAAGTCATGGTCTTAGTCTTATGCTGTTTTTAAGAAAATAAATTGATGATAAAAATTAGCGATTAAAAAAAAAAAAAAAGGGAAAAAAAATATACAGGGTGGTCCGAAAAGCATGATAGAAATTATTTTAAGTTCCTGATTTCAAATTTATTGATATAAGTATAATTCTTCCATATTGTAATAGCACACATATTGACATTTAATGTGAATGCTTGATTACCGGAAATAATAAATAAGCAATATGCGATCACTGACCTTGAAAAAACGATTATTTATTGTAAGAATATATTTTGAGGCGCCACTGAGGTGCGGAAAATCCTCATCTCAGTGTCGTCTCAAGACTGTATCCACAAAGGGTCACGGTGTGGTGTGCCATATCGTCGAAGTGGATGAGTGGTCCGATATTCATTGATGGTATGGTCAAGAAAGTGAAGTATCGAGAATTTCTAGAGCATCACTTTGGCCCTGAAGCGGGCTGTCATAACATGATACGCCAGTACTGGTTCATGCAAGATGGAGCTCGTCCCCATAGAACTGCTGATGTCTTCCTGTGGCTTAAAACGACGTTTAGTGAGCGTTTGATTGCTTTGGATGAAGAAAAATTCACGAGGCATGGGATAGAGGGGTCCCCATGCAGTCTGGACCTAAATCCGTGCGATTTCTTCTTATGGGTTTACACCAAGGACAGGATCTATAGGAATCCCCCTGATTCACTTGAGGATCTGAAATAGACCATCAGAATCGAGACTGGTGCACTTGATTCTGACACACTCCAACGCTTTATGACAGAGTTTCGGAACTGGCTTTACAACACTATAGTCGGGGACGGTAGACATTTTGAGCACCTTGTATATTAAATGTCATTCATATCTTTATTCAATAACATAGGTTTCATGTTCTTGTATATTTTATTTTTTCCACAACAATCGCTTACTTTCTATCATGTTTTTCGGACCAACCTGTATTGCAAAAAAATAAATAAATAAATAAATAAAAATAAATATGGATGTGTGCATCAGTAATTTTGCTGCCGACTATGAATAACTTGTTCTTGTGGAATGCGTATGTAATAAGACTTGAAATTAATTTAAAATGTTTCCAGTTAAATTAAATTTCTTGAATGTGTTGCAACCGGTAAATTAACTTAGCTACTAATCGAAATGGCTTTACGCCATACGATATTATATTGTTAGTCTTTTAAGTACAAAAAATCAGAGTACTTAACATATATATTTTTATAATTTATTTATTTATTTATTAATCTATATATTTATTTTGACACTTATTATGCTATCTGAAAATTTTTATTAAGAGAATTCGAAAATGAAATTGAAAATTAAAATAATAATGAAGTTCCAAAGAGCACACAATTAATAAAATTAAAAGAAAAAAAAAGATTAAAAAATAACAATGAAGTTAATAATAATATGTAGAAATAACAGGAAGTTTCACAAAACACTCAATTACTGAAATACAAGAAATGATTAAAAATTACAAATGAAGTTCCAT
Organism: Salticus scenicus; assembly: GCA_963930645.1. Taxonomy (NCBI): domain Eukaryota; kingdom Metazoa; phylum Arthropoda; class Arachnida; order Araneae; family Salticidae; genus Salticus; species Salticus scenicus. The sequence continues at coordinate 59,188,111 of OZ005661.1, read as the reverse complement.
AGAACACACAATAACTGAAATTGAAAAAATGATTAAAAATTAGATATAAAAAAGAAACTTTATTGATTGAATAATAATATATATATATATATATATATATATATACATATATATTGTGTTGTATTTAAAATATGGAATTTTATAAACAAATATAAATTCAAGTGCTGTTTTGGAGCAACAATATACCAAAAAGAAGTTTTCTATTGATTTCTGTTTAAAATGCTTTTAGACTACAAATATTGATCTTTCTAACATTTTCTGATTATGCATTTCTCAAAAATGTTTCGTTATGGAAATATACATGAAAAATTGCGAAAGAAATTTCTTGAATAAATATCGAATAAAAATTCTTTTGTATGTGAATGTCATTTCTTTTTTCTGTCTTGCATTTCAATTTTACACATTAATATTAATTTAACTGAATGTTGTGTTAGTTGAATTATTTTATTTTTCATTAATATCTTACTTCTTTGAAAAAATCTATTAGAAATAATTTTGAAGTAAAACATATTAAAAATTTAAAAACTATGAATTATGTAAAGATTTTAGTCTGATGTTGATAAAGTATATTTACAATTTTTTATTAAAATAACAATCAACTGATTGGAAGACAATCATATTTAATGAAATTTTATTTTTCCGACTGAGTGAAAATAAAGCTCTGGACCGGGAGTCGAACCCCGGATCTTTGACTTGCAAGGTCAAGGCTCTACCAATTGAGCTATCCAGGCCGACAACCGGTCAGCATTACTCACCCAGACAACCTGTAAGTGACCTTGAGTGAGTAATGCTGACCGGTTGTCGGTCAACGATCCGGGGTTCGACTCCCGGTCCAGGCATTATTTTCACTCAGTCGAAAAATAAAAATTCATTAAAGTATATTTAGTTTCTTATTTTAATAAGATTTTGCTTCATGATGCTCAATTTTTTTATGCATAATTATGTAACCTTAGGACACAGTTTAAAAAAAAAAAAAAATTTTTTTTTCATTCTTAGAACCGAAATGCTAATTCCATAAGTTTACTGGAAATACATTGTTACATTTACATGAAATGTGTGTGAAATGTTTGTCAAATTGTTAAAAACATTCTAGAAATTCTGTACGTATATCTTTGTACCAAAATTTTCTAAAAAACATTTTAACAGCGTATAACGTAAAAGCAATAAAGACGTAATAAAAAAATAAGTCTTAAAATATGTTTTTTTAAATATAAGACTAATTTTATAAGAAAAACTTTATAAGTAAAGTTTATTAACTTAACTTTTTTCTAACTCTTTAATTCTGATATTCATTTCATCACATTTTGCTGCAAACTAATTTATTTACTAAGTATTTTTAAATTTCCTACTTTAATCTGTTTAAATTTAAATTAACTTATGCATAACATTTAAACACGTCTAAAAATGATTTACGTTTCATTTCTATTAAGCGTCTTAAACTTTTGCCTTTCTAAACATTGTTTTAGACAAAAGTACGCAATTTATATATTTCTTATACTAACTTTTGGGCAATTTTTACAAAAAAGTTGATAGGAACTAATTTATGTCAAAGTGTAACTAAATACCAATTTTTATGAAATTCTGTACAGTAGTGCCGGAGATGCAGTTGCCACAAAATTTTGTCACACACACAGACATTTTCTAAAAATGGTCAAATCGTGTTCCACAGCTCTCAAAACATGTGAATCCATCAAAAACACGAGGTCTAAAATTTTTACGATTCCAATATTTTTTTCTATTGAATATAGAAGAAAGTAGAAAATGTGAATTTCGTTAAACGATGAAAACTTGGGGGATGGGCGATACTTTTTGTAATACAATCCGAAAAATTAAATGGGAAATAACTGTTAAGATGTAATAGCATTTGACTCAAACGTTAAACGACTTCCTGAAAACAGCATTATTTATTTTTTATGAAAATACTTTTAATAATTATTCAGATATGAAGATTTGCCTTATTTAAATATTATTCCCTCATTTCTTGTCCCATTGTTTGAGTTTATGAGAAATCTAAGTAAAACCTAAAGTAATTGAGGTTTTTAACGTACTCTCCTTCTTAAACTACTTTTAAATAGAAAAACAAATTCCAAGTCGTGCTCTAGAGAAAGAAGGAAAAAAAAAAAAAAAAAGAAAAAGAAAAAGAAGAGAAAATATCCAGGAGAATGCTCATGGTTATATTCTGGCACTTATTAAATTCCAGTGTGGCTCGTGACACACACACATTTGTGCTCCCTCACCCCACCCTCCTAAAATAACAGAATTTCGCATTTTACGATACCATCTTGAGAAGCTTTTTATAGGAAATTGACTTTGTCATCGTGTCTTCATCTCAGTCTAGTAAACAAGGCGTCTTCATTTTAAAGAAAATATAAGCCATTTCGGTTTGTCGCTCTTTGGCTCAGTTGGTTAGAGCGTCACGTTAATAACGCCATGGTCGAGAGTTCGGTCTCCGGTAAGTTTGGCGTGTTAATTTTTGCTGATAATTAGTAGAAAAGGTGTCAATTGACACAAGAACTTTTTTCGTTTTTTTCCACAGTATCCTAAGAAATTTTTTTAAGAAACTTTTTTTTTTTTTTTTTTTTTTTTTTTTAAGATATTGAAAATCACAAAACATTTTTGATAGTAAAAAAAAGCACCAAATAAAAAGTTTTAAGTAAAAAATACATAAATAATAATAATAATAATTATTATTTTTTTTTTAGAAACTTCTTATTTTTGAAATTGGATAATGTCACTGCGTTTTCGTGTCATGCTAAAAAAAAACTTTAAAGTAAAAAAAAAAAAAAAAAAAAAAAAAAAAAAATGCGCACGATTGTGCTAGCGTGTTAAGATTTTTTTCTTGGTGTTATATCATTCTGCCATCTTTAGAATTAAACATAGAATCAAGAAGTTGACGAAAATTCGCCTACCTTATCTGAAACATTGATTAAAAGCTTAGTTTTTTTTTTTTTTTTTTTTTTTTGCTTCATTAAATTTTGCTGAAATCGTGAAATATTTATTTATTTATTTACTTTATTTATTTATTTTTTGGGGGGGCGGAGGGGGGAATCAAGATAAGCATAAATTACAAGCCCGAATTTTGCATGCGTTAAAGTGCTTGTTAATTTATTTGTAAAATTACAAACTTGTTAATATATAATCATTCCGTTTTCTAAAAAGAACTAAAAAAAGAGCAAATGATCCTTAATAAATAAATTAGATCTTTTTATTTTTATTTATTCTCATTAAAATGCGTAGGTTATTATTTTCAGAGTGAGTGCGTTATTTAAATTCAATATCAACAACGTATTCTAATTTAAATAAATATTATGTACTATTTAAAAAATAAAAAATGATTATTAATGACTTGCAATAACAAAGCGTGAGAAGATTAAAATATATGTGTGTTGGCTCCAATCGGCACAGTAAGATGAGACATTAAATGAATAAATGTGAAAATTATAATAGGTTGTTTCAGAATTTTTCTGCATTACTTAATTTTACGCTATTGCACTTCAAATAAGCCGATAAATTATAACGATAAATAATTTTTCGTTCTGTCCCTTAAAAACGTATAAGGAAATTCACGAAAATCAATGCAGTTTGTGGCACAGTGACTTATAATATGTGTATAAATTTTCAGTTCAGATGATTAAGACGATTAGACGCTATCGCAATAATTTCGACCCATAGATCATATAGATAAAGATTTTTTCTTTGTATCTCTGTAGAAAAACTATAAGTACTAGATTCACCAATATCTACACAGATTGTGACACAATGATTTATAACAAGTGTATAAATTTTCAGTTCAGATGATTAAGACGTTTAGACGCTATCTCACTTTAAATAATTTGGAGAATAGACCATAATGATACAATTTTTTTTCTTTGTGTCCCTGTAAAAATCTGTAAATCCCAGATTCACGAAAATCATTGGGTTTCTGATATCGTGACCTATTATATACGTATCAATTTCAGCTCTTTCTAACGAGGCATTTACGCATATACGCATACTTACATCATCGTAAAAATAGTAAACAATAACTCAGGGTACCTTTAAACCGCATGTCTGTTCAGAAAGTAAAAACTGAATAAAATTGAATAAAACAGATAAAAAAAATAAAAATTAAAAATATTATATTTTTTACTTCTATTTCGCATTATAGAATTTCTATATTTAGAATTTTTATACATCATTTTGAATTTCTTTGTATTTCAAAATATGTAATTTTATAAAATTAATATTTCTAAATTTAGAAAACACATTTTCAGAACTATTCATTTTTCATTTTAGTAAACCAAACATAGATATTTATATTTTACATTCAACGGTACGGAGTAGTACTTTATCAACTAAATCTAATTTATAAATTTCAAGAAAACTTCACCAGGAAGATGCAAGAAAATTTTTTGAAACATCCAAACAAATTGGTTTTTACTTTGATATGATTCTATTCAGTTGTCTAAGAAAAAAAAAATTATTGAATCGTGTAATATATATATATACGTATTCAATTTACTATAGAAAATGTAACAACAGTAGGGAAAAAACGCACCAGCTTAAGTTTTTTCATCAAGTATTGAAGCAGAAATTGTATAATAAATCGTATATGATTAGAATTTATTTTTACTGATAATGTAAGTTCTTTGTATGCATGTGTGTGTATATCAGCCAATTTGTAAGCAAATGACTTATCGCAGAACTTCGGAATATGGTATAGAGATCCGTTGTGACCTGTCCTGATGCAACTGAAAAACGATTTTCGAATTTTTTGTTTATTTAAAAAAATTAACCCTTTGCCCTCGAGAGGTGACTCTCGATCACCATTTGATTTGATGTGGTAATGTTTAATATGTTTGAAAAACGCCCTTCTTTGAAGTATAAACTTGCAAAAAAGGGTTAAATAAAAAGTTTTAAGAATTAATTTGTGTGTGAAATCAGTTATGTTAATGATAAGCCATTCAGTATATAAGAGAAAAATCGCCTCGTGCTGTTTGTTAAAAGGTATCGAGTGCAAAGGGTTAAATAATAAATATAATAGCTTTATATTCGATTCAAAGCATAGTAAGATGATACCAAATTTGTTAAAGCATTCATTTTACTTTTTTTACCGTAAAAATAAATATATTTATTTTTAAATATGAATAATAATAAAAAACAATTATATATAAAAATTAAATTTTCATATGTATCTAACAATTGGCTTTGCTATAATTTTTAAATTTCCATATATCTATTGATAAAGTTTTATTTCAGTTTTACTATTCATGTGTAATAATTAAATATATTTCTTCTTTTATTGAAAAAAAGAGGATCAGTTAAGATTTGGATTTTTTTTGAGACTGCACATTTAGTGAATCATTTTATGTGGTATTGTTAGTTACATAATATTATTTTCTCAAGTTTATCGTCTTCATAATTTTTATACTAAGAAGTAATAGTCATATAAATATTTAAATATTATGTTTAGGATTTAAATTTAAATAATTAACATCTACATATAATAAAAGAAGACGAAGACGTCTGTTTTTTTTTTTTTTGTGTGTGTGTGTGTGTGTGTGTGTGTGTGTGTGTGTGTCGGTCCTTCGTAGGCAAATGGCTGACCGCAGAGCTACAGATTTTTGCATTGAAGTGCTTTTGACTTCTGATTCCCTCTAAGCCAAATAAAAAAAAAAAAAAATTATGAGATTTTTTTTTAATTATCTGAAATATGAGGAATCCCCCTCAAATTTGCTTTGAAATGCGCTTTGCAGTATATTAAGATGCTTCCAAAGCCATTGTCACATTCATGAACTTTTTCGGCGTGAAATAAATATTAATAAATTCACTGCTTAATAAAATCAACTACTTAATCTGATTCAATTTCCAGGATCGAAATCAAATCAAGAGAAACTTCTTTTAAAATCGTCGCTTAATAAAATCAGCATCGCCAGTTTATAAACTCAAAACTCAAAAGTATCTTCTCAGCAGCCAAAAATATCATTTATGCATACTACAAAAAGAAAAAATAACAATTCACATTGTGATTTTTTTTTCTTTCTTCTATCATGAAAAACGACAGTTTTTCGAGTGACGCAAGCGGAAGGACAAACGGACGGAAAGCTGCGAACTCATATATACGCCTAGTCTGACATCAAAGAGATTTGTAAAAGCCGACACTTAATATCTCAGCAAATAAGCCATATTTTGTTCTGATTTTTTCAAAATAGTCTTTTATCTTCGGTCTTAATCTATCCTGAAAATTTTACATTTCTACATGCAGTATGTTTTGAGATCTGAATCTCAATTTAAACCGAAAAAGGGAAAATGTGTGGTGTAACGATGTAAGGATGTAATAAAAATATCTCTAAAACCACACGATTTTAATTTAATTAATATATGTTGTTAATGGGATCTTTCTGAATCTAGTAACGTTTTTGTTTTTTTCAGGAAAACTCTTGTTTTTTATATAAATCGCTTTAAATATGGAACTATATTACTCCGCCAATTACATATGTTTCTTCGGGTGAAAACGCTGTTATTCGGTTCTTACTTGTAAGGTATGTGGGATGGTTTGTTGACCGACTTGAATGCAGCCAATGCATTATTTAGAATTTTTTTTTAACGCAAAAGTACTTTATTACATGTTTAAAATATTTATTGTATATATACTAAGTCAAATTCACTTAAATATATTTTCTCTTCTGTTATGAAAAAAATAGTTTTGATTTCAAAATTTCATATTTAGTCAGAGAAATATTTAGATAATATTTTAAATAAGGAAGTATTTTGTAATTTTAGATATTCCATTTTATCATAATAATGATGAATTTACAATTTTTTAAAGCGAAAATTTTTTTAATCATTCATGAAAATCGATTTTATAATAACTCAATGATTTGCGATTCCTATTCATGTATCCTTACGCTCCGGAAATGGAAAAAAACAGCAAATACAGTTTTAGCGCCATCTATCGTTTTTATTTAAAACATACTCTTTCGTAAATACATATATATATATATATATATTTCTTTTTAAAAATTAAAAATCTCTTTTGAAAATACAGTTAGTGTTTATTCATTTATTTATTTTTCAGACTTTAAAATGATACATATTTTAAATATTAACGTAATCAATTTTTTTTTTTATTATTATTATTCGAAGCAATGACTAGAGGATGAAACAGTGTTTGCACTGTTTATTAGAAAAAACAGTGTTTTAATAAACAGTGTTTAAACAGTGTTTTAATAAAATTCATTTTTCATGAATTTCAGTAAAATTCATGAAAAATGTGTCAAATAGCAATTATTAAAAAACACGTCAAAATAAATAAATAACATCTTTACTTTGAAACCCATAATAATTTATTTAAAAAAAAATATTATTTCTTTTCTTTTTTTAATTAATTAACTTGTGCATGAAAAATTCTATTTCATAATTTACAATTACAGTAAACAAAAAATCCTCCTTTAATTTTAAATAACTATTTCTACCTGTTTCTAAACAAGTTTTTTTTTTTTTTTTATGAAAAAAAAAAAGTTAAATCTGTATGTATATGATTAAAAAAAAAAAAAAACTACTAGATGGCGCCACTACATTTAATTTATTTTTCTTAAGAAAAAAAAAAAAAAAAAAAAAAAAAAGAAAGAAAGAAAGAAACTTTTAATAGCTTCGAAACATGTAGAAATAATTATTTAAAATTAAAGGAGCGTTTTTTTGTTTATCGTAGTTGTAAATATATTTATGAAATAGTACTTTTACGCAGAAATTTCATTTTTTTTTTAAACTTAACTTATATTTTCCATAAAATTTTCCTCCAGGTGATTTTATCTTATTTTTAAAATTATAGAAATGTAAAGCTTAATTTATATTTTGTCTATTTTTCCCCCCAAACGTTTTATATGAAAATATATAGGAAGTAATTTTTACCTGCACTTTTGATGAAAATTTAAATTGTGAATATTGGAGCAGTATACTTAGCCTCAAAAGGGGAAAGAAAATATATAAAATTACATTTTTAATATTTACTTGATATATTTTTTTAATTGTTTAATTTGTAATTCTCTAAAAAGAAACTTGCAAAATGTAAATTACGTAATTCTAACTTAAATTTGAAAATTTTCACTTACTTTTTTTTTTTTTTTTTTTTTTTTTTAAGAGTTTGAGAATCCCAGTCAATAAATTCTTCTAGTGCGAAGCTTCTCCATTTTGTTTCCAAGTGGCAGGCTACTTGAAAATTTGTGAGTATGATAACGTTTGAAATACTGAATTAATTCACACTAAATTTGTAGTGTGGATTTATCTCAGAAATGTATTTGATATGTTCATTTGCCAACTTAATCCACCCTCTTGTTTCCCTGTGCCAACACACTGAAAATTTCAAATTTACATTAGAAAGGTTTTATGAACCGATTTGCTTAAAACTCCATATATAAATAGCCTTCATTTATAAATCCACTAAGTCCATTAATAAATTGTAGCTGCCATTTTGAAAAAAAATGGTGACAACTTCATACGAAAAGATAAATTAGTTTACCCTTCCTAGGAGCCAGAAGGACTTGTTTTAATTTTTTGATCAATAACTGTTATAAAACCATTCTTCTGAATGGCTTCAAGCGAATCTTCTCGATTCTTTGTAATATAAAGATTGCAGGCTATTGCATTTAATCAAATGTCTTATTTAATAATTTCTAATCATTTTATATTTCAAAGTAATAATCTTCAAACTGATATAATAATATTATTCTTACCTGTAGAATTCTTCGACGTAATAAAAATGAAGACTAATAACGGACACTTGTTTTTTCTAGAAATAATAGCTTCTTCTTTAAGATGAGAAAAATATATACAGTTTATTAAATAAAGTATTTACTTGAAGAAACACTATTTACAAAAGGTATTTACATATTCGAAATTTCACGAAAACAATTTTCTATTCGTAATATTTTAATAACTAAGCCACCAGTTTTCTATTTCGTTATGACAATGGTGGTTCCATAAAAATAAATTAGGCCAAAGATGGCCTGAGAGCATTCTATTTCATTGTGTTGCTCTCTTCACTAAAGACAAACTAAAACTAACTAATCTATGGGCTACTTTTTCTATTTCTTCAACGGTAGCTCCATGAATAAATAAAATCAGGCCAAAAAGGCCCCGAGAGCAAACTACTATTTCATGACATTGCTCTCCATTCTAGAACAGAACTAAAACTGAAACTATGTCCTGCGAGACAACAAAAATGTTATTCGAATCTCATCTCAACGGGACCTCTGGCGCCCTCTAGTGAGGCAAAAGTATATCAATACCTAACATCCTCCCACCTTTAATTTTTTAGGCGAGAGCTAAAAAATTAAACAGTTAATTAATTAAGAAAATTTAAACTTATAAAACTACATACTAAGAAAATTAAAACTATAAACTACAGATAGTAAAAATTAAAGTTACAAACTAATGAAAATAAATAAAAATAAAAATAAAATATTTTAAAGTTCAATGCAATTTTAAAACAATTGTGATTGTCTTTCGAACAGTTTTTATAGTTTTTGGCCACTTTCAATTTATTGTCTCTTTTGCTGCTTGTATCACTGGATCCTCAGCATCTGATATCTCTAAGGGATAGAATTTTTGAAGTGGTCTAATCAATGTCCCAGAATGCATTTTCACTTCCACAACCCTGGCACGGCCATCTCGGCTGGGAAAAATTTTCACTACTCTTCCTATTCTTCTGCCGAAAGTTCAGCTGGGAAAATATGATTTCTATTTCTACATTTTGTTGCAAATCTTCTTATCCAACAAATAATATTTACAAGTTTACTAAATTTCGAAGTTCTTTCATAATTCATAAATGGATTTACATTTGGACTCGAAAATAATGATACTGCAGTTTTCTTTCTTTCCGACATAACTAAGACTTCATTAGGGACAATCTTCGGTTGGGGCCAGTTACTTTTTTCATTTTCTAGCCATTTAGGTCCCTCCCACCATCCCGATTCCAGAAAGTATTTAGGACTACAACCACGGGAAGGCAGGTCTGCCGGATTTTGACTTCCTGGAACTAAGTACCACTGGTTAGGGTTCGTAAGTTGGCATATTTCTCTGATTCTATTGCCCACAAAGGTACCCCACTGGTCATTTCTTTTAATCCAGGCCAAAACTGTCGAAGAATCAGTCCAAAAGTAAGTTGGTACTGTAGGGATGTCCAAAGCTTCTATGACATACTTTGATAGTCTGGATCCCAAAACACAGGCAAGCAGCTCAAGACGAGGATCCGTTAGAGCCTTTTTTGGAGCCAACCGTGATTTTGCTCCCAAAAATTGAATTGAAACTCTTTTTTCTTCTTCGCACCGTAGAAAAATTACTGTTGCATAGGCACTTTGACTTGCATCGCAGAATATATGTAGGGTCCAATCTTCTTTATTTCCATAACCTATTCTTCTCGGGATCTTCAATTCTGTTAGCTGTTTTAATTCGCTGTACCATTTCTGAAAGTCTCTTTGAATTTTCTCTGGAAGCGGAGTGTCCCATGCTGATTTGCTGGACCAAGATTCTTGAATTATTATCTTGGCTGGTAACAATGCTGGAGCTAGAAAACGGATGGGATCGAAAATTCCTTGAGTTATGGATAGAATTTGACGTTTTGATGGATTCACTATTTCTAAGTCAAATTTATTGCAGACCATCAAGCTATCATCTGTTCTGTCCCATTTAATTCCTAAAACTGGAATTGGAGTTGAGAAGTCTTCCTTTTCATTTTCTAAAGACAACTTTTCTATTTCTTTTACAGGACCGAATTGCCACAATCTTAGGTCCATTTTAGCTTCAGCCATGATTTCTGTTGCCTTAGATTTAAATTCTTCCAATTCGGACGTGTTGTTTACAGATGTGACGTTTCTGGTGAGTTGTCTAAGAAATATATCGTGGGATTGCTCTTCTTCTTCTCTTTTGGACAAGATTTGTGCAGGGTCGTTGATTCCTATTGTTTCGAGTCGCCTCAAGTCTGGAACATTCCAATCTTTTATGTACAGATTTGTCATTGATAGCGCTGTACCGCTATTCAAGCAACCCTGAGATGGACGACCTGTTTTTCCACAAACTGTCCACCCAAGTTTGGTTTCTATCGCTGTGAGTCCATTTTCTAATTGCTTGACTCGACCCGTTAGCAGTTGACCGTAAACGTCACTCCCGATCAAGATTTCTATTTCTGTACTTCCAGGGCCGATATCGGACTACCACAGCTTATTTTTCTTGAGTTCTCTGCACAGATTTCCCTTTGGAATTCGAGGAATTTCACCACAAATTTTTTCTTGTTCTAAAAGATCGAGCTCATGTATGGAACTGACCCGATTATTCGATGCACCTACAGTAACTCTAAATATATTATGCTGTTTAGCTTCTATCTGTGCACCCCCAAAAACTGTATGGGCAATTACTTCTGTTCCAATGGGTTTGAGCTTGAGCTCTTTGGCAGTTTTCCTCAAGATGTAACTTTTCTGCGAACCACTGTCCATAAGACAACGCACCTTTTTTTGGCCTTTTTCCCCTTTTATATTTATTTCTAACGTCATAAGGGCTATTTCCTGGGAGCATTGTTTGGCGCCAGTGTTCTGTATTACTTCGGGAGATTTGCTTCTAGTATTTTCATCCCCTTTCCTTATCTCTGGACAAAATAACTCTGTATGGGGTTTTGAACAAACGTGACACTTAATAAAAACCTTGCACGTTTTTGCCCGGTGTCCAAAACGTAAACATTTCAAACAGCAATTTTTTTCTTTTACTTTATTTTTCTTTTCGTCAAGGGAGAGCGATCTGGCTGTTATGCAGTCTTTACTCTCATGCGTTTTTCCGCAAAATATGCAGCTTAATTCTTTTGCAGCGAATAAGCCTGTAGCAGTGGGGACCTTGTTATCTCTCTTGTGGAATTTATTTTTTACATTTTCCCTGGGTGAATTAATTTCAAAACCCGACCTGGCTAATTGTAACCTTTCTTCACCTGCCACTTCCCTTTTCAAAAAATTCAGCAATAGTGACAAGTTCGATTTCTGTGTGGTTTCCTTATCATCTAACTCAGTAGAATCTTCCCTGGTTCAACATTAAGTCTTTGAAACGTTCTAATAATATCTTCGGGTAAACAGGATTCTACCATTGGGTACAGCCTCGCAGAGTTCTGATCAATGTTTACACCCATGCTTTCCAGCGATCTCAAGTGTGCTTCTATCTTGGTCACTAAATTACACAAATTTTTGCTATTTCCCCTAGTCTGTACATTAGCTGTAATTAATTAAAAAAATTCTCGAACATATCTTTATCCCCATAGCGTTCTTCAAAAGCCTTTACTGCCTTTAAATAATTTTCTGATGTTACGGGGTAACTTTCGAGTAATTCTCTGGCTCGAGTTCCTGGTTCTACGCACTGTAAAAGGTACTGAAATTTGTCAGCGTTGTCTAATTCTTCATCCTCATGAATTTTCTTAAATTGGGCCCAAAAGGGCAAATAATTTATCAATTTTGAATCAAATTTCTTGATAGCTAATTTTGGTAATTTATATCGCTTTGTTTTCAAGTTTGTTTCGCTTTCTATTTTATTTTGGCTTGTGTAATTAAAATTTACATTTGAATTTAACTTTTCATTAATTAGTCTTTTAACTGTGATAAATTCATCACAGTATGCTTCGCTTTCTTCGGCTTCTTTTATAATCAAAGCTTTAACGCATTTACTATCTTCCGACATAATATCTAATATCTCATTGTCGAGGGTCTTTAATTCTGTCATTAAACCCTCTAATTTATTTAAATTATCTAAAAGTATACCCCTCTCAAGATCTTCTTTCTCTAGTTCTGTTTTTACAATATTTAAAGTTTTAGTAAAGGAAGATCGTAATGGTGTTCTACGTCTTTTTATTTTTTCCATTTCTGATTTTTAAACAAAAACAGAACAGTTTTATGTTAATTAACCAATTACTCGTTATTTATGCCTTTTAATTTAAATGTAAAAACCTTCACTTTTCTATTTACCAAGAAGATTTTATTTAAAGAACAACTTGGAAAAAGTTCTATTTTTGAGAGCCATTTTCTTTTCATAAAATGTAAACACAAAAGAAAATAACCATTTATTTTTTTTTATTTTACTCTTATAGCAATATTTATTTCCAACTGAATAATAATTTTTATTTATTTATTAACTGTAAAAATTTACCGAATTAAACAATCACAAAATCCAATCCAAGAAGAAATTAAAATCAAAACTTTCATTGATTGCATACTCTGTTTTCATTCATAAATTCTAAAATAATACTTTATTTCATTATCATTGCGAAACAAAAAATAAAACAATAAAAATTCACTGCAATCAGATTTTGACATCATCTAATATTTAACCATGAAAAAATGCTTTTTTATTCCTTCTTTCATCAAATGATGCTTCTTTTTCAAGGTCAACTCAATACTCAATTGCTTATTATTTTTTTTTTTACTTTTATTTATTTCAATCATAATAAAACAACGATCTTATTTTGACCTTGTTAAATTTACGTTTTAAATGTACAAATAGAACAAATAAAAAATCTTGTTTTATTTCAATCAATCAGTCACTTTTAATTTTATTTACTTTGAATAAAGAATATTCTATATTCTAAATAATTTCAATCTTAGATATCTTTTGAAAAGCATTTCACATAATAATAAAATAAATTTTAAACCATTTATTGTTTCAAATGAAAATAATTATTTTCTTTTCAGTTAATATAAACAATATTAATATGAACGATATTTCCTGTATTTAATATAAACAATACATCCTGATGTGGCGGACGCCATAAAATTATGTTATAAAACCATTCTTCTGAATGGCTTCAAGCGAATCTTCTCGATTCTTTGTAATATAAAGATTGCAGGCTATTGCATTTAATCAAATGTCTTATTTAATAATTTCTAATCATTTTATATTTCAAAGTAATAATCTTCAAACTGATATAATAATATTCTTCTTACCTGTAGAATTCTTCGACGTAATAAAAATGAAGACTAATAACGGACACTTGTTTTTTCTAAAAATAACAGCTTCTTCTTTAAGATGAGAAAAATATATACAGTTTATTAAATAAAGTATTTACATGAAGAAACACTATTTACAAAAGGTATTTACATATTCGAAATTTCACGAAAACAATTTTCTATTCGTAATATTTGAATAACTAAGCCACCAGTTTTCTATTTCGTTATGACAATAGTGGTTCCATAAAAATAAATTAGGCCAAAGATGGCCTGAGAGCATTCTATTTCATTGTGTTGCTCTCTTCACTAAAGACAAACTAAAACTAACTAATCTATGGGCTACTTTTTCTATTTCTTCAACGGTAGCTCCATGAATAAATAAAATCAGGCCAAAAAGGCCCCGAGAGCAAACTACTATTTCATGACATTGCTCTCCATTCTAGATAACAGAACTAAAACTGAAACTATGTCCCGCGAGACAACAAAAATGTTATTCGAATCTCATCTCAACGGGACCTCTGGCGCCCTCTAGTGAGGCAAAAGTATATCAATACCTAACAATAACCCTAAAAAGTAATGATATTAGTACAAAAAACCCTTAACGGCTTAAAAGTTTGTGACGCCGCTACTTTGTGGCTATAACAATTTGAAATATGAGTCTTAAAAATAACGATATTACATTTTAAGTGACGCTTTGCAATTAGTTAAAATATACATAGATTTTCTTATTTGATCATTCACTTTTATCTTTTATTTATATTTATAATGCAAACGTAATATTTTTAACTTCAAGATCAGACAGATATTTAAAGTAAAGTAAAATTATTAAAGTAAAAGTAAATTAAAAGTGATTAAAGTAAAATTATTTATTTCAATAAATTGATTTATCCTTTGCGTCACGCTATCCAAAACTGCAAGTAAAATTTGTGTAAATGTTTTCTTTACGTCACAATACCTCTTTGAGCAAATTTTCACTTAGTTGGACACTATGATACTATGTTTTGGATAGCGTGATGCAAAAGATAAATCAATTTATTGAAATAAATAATTTTACTTTATAATGCTAACTCAGTGAAAGTATAATTATTTGACAGTATATTTGAAAATTAAAAGCACTGTTTAAATATGTAAATATATTTTATTGGCAAAACAAAAGTAATTTTAATGGAATCTAAAAACAAATCTTTTAAAATAACACCGAGGCGCTACTGGAATTTTTATATCATTCCTTTTAAAACTGTTATTTTGAATTTGAAATGCGAATGAAAAAGCATCAGTGAGTGTATTTTAAATATCTGTCTGATCTTGAAGTTAAAAATATTACGTTTGCATTATAAATATAAATAAAAGATAAAAGTGAATGATCAAATAAGAAAATCTATGTATATTTTAACTAATTGCAAAGCGTCACTTAAAATTTAATATCATTATTTTTAAGACTCATATTTCAAATTCTTATAGCCACAAAGTAGCGGCGTCACAAACTTTTAAGCCGTTAAGGGTTTTTTGTACTGATATTCAATACACTGTTAAAAGTTTCTGTAAATTTAATGTAAATATTTATCCAAGAGTCTCTGTAAATTTACATTAGTTCTTAGTTAAAATTGAATAAGCGAGATTCTCAATCTTTATTCTGTATTTTTGCCTAATTTTATTATTTAATTATTTAATTAAAATTAAAAATGACTATTTCTACTTTAGGAAAAGTATTCCAAGTCCGAAATATATTCTCACCAATAATTAATTAAATTAATATTAGTTATTAAAATGAATGTATAAAATTTGTTTCTTAACATCGTTCATTTTTCTCTGTAATTTTACGTAAGACTTAAGATAATAGATAGCATAGAGTTTTCTGTTGAAATTTTTAACAGTGTAGAAGTAAGTATTTGATTCGTAAAAAAATTTGACTACCACTTTTTGATGGATTTACATGTTTTGAGAAGTCCAAAACACGATATGACCATTTTTAGCGAATGCCTGTGTGTCTGTGACACAAACAATTTTTGTTGACCGTATCTTAAGAACTACTACAGATAATTACATATCAATTTTTATGTAGATATACCTTGACTCAAATTAGTGACTATACACTTTTGGTGTCTATTGCTCAAAGGTTGGCGCTGTTATACAATCATTTCCACAATTTTAAGGAAGGCTATATCTCAAGGACTACTACACAAGTTTATATACAAATTTATATATAGATGTAGTTTGAACTGAATAAGTGCGTATTAGGTTTTGGTATTGATTTCTCAACAGGTGGCTATGCTATACAGGGATTTCTACAGTTTAAGGGAAGGCTATACATCAAGAACTCTTGCACAGAATTATATATAAAATTATATGTCGATGAAGCTTGGCCTGTACACTTTAAGATTCAGTCTCTCAAAAGATGGTGCTGCTATACAGTGATTTCTGCAATTTAAGGGACAGCAATATCTCAGTTTCTATTGCATATAATCAAACAAAACCTGATATGTTAGAAAGCCATTATGAGATATTGTGCTAATTCAATTTTGATTCATGTAGACCAATAGGTGTCGCTGCTATACTGCAATATTCTCCGTAAACGGTAAGAAATCTGAACTTCTATAGCAATTAACTGTGCGAAACTTGGAATGTGGATAACAATTGTGAAAACGCATTTTTTACTATATTAATTATAGTGAATAAAAATGTATTTCTTTGGATACTTAGTGTTATTTTTCTCTAAGATGAAAATCGTATATTTAACATAGTATATAATTTTAAAAAATAATAGTTTTAATAAATTATCTACTGAATGAATTTGTCCAGAAAAATATAGAAGAAAGTCTTGTGGTGGCTACAACATACTAGTTCTTTTTTTTTCTCGCTTTTTTTTTTCTTTTCAATTAAAAAAAGGAAAAGAAAAACAATCCCTGTGTTATCGCCCATTGTTGAAAATTTTACACTTGCAGCATAGTTACAAAATAAATTATCTTCCTACCAAGTTCAAGTATTCTTCAAAGCGGTAATAAGTTACAAATATGATTTAATTTGCAAATGACACACACACACACACATATATATATATATATATATATATATATATTAAACGACAATTTCTATTTCTTATTTTGAAATAACTATAAATCAAGAGATTTAAACGGAACGATTTTAAATTTATAAAAAAAATTCATGAAATTTTTAGTAAAGTGATGATGATTTCCCCTAAAGGAAAATGCATAGGAACTTGGAATGCGTTTAATTTATTTACATCTAAGGGATATTTTTTTATTTATCTATCAAAAATTAATTAATATTGTTTACTAATTCCATTATTCGTTACCTTTAGGAATTGCTTTCTAAATTTAGGGAAATAATAGCTTTTATTTGAGTGCAGGAACGTTCGCCGGATATAAAAATCAGCCGCTTTATAAAATCACTTTGGCTCAGGACGAATGAGATTTTTATAAGTGGCGGGAATTTACTTTTATACTGTGAATAAAGAAATGAATTTGTAGTTATTACTTAATTTTAAAATTTAGGTATTTAATCTCCTGTTTCTTTTATAGCGCATTCTTCCACGTGTCTTTATAAGTTAAAAAAAATATTTTAACTGCCTTTATTTATAGTTTTATTTCCATTAAACTCTTAATACAGTCATTTGCAAAAGTTTATAACCAGTAGCAGATTTTCAGTACTTTAACACTTTAAATCATTTGCGCAGACTATTGCGTCTGATTCAGACGCATTCTACTGCTATAAATAACGGTGTCAGGCACATTTATCGCCAGTTGTGTATTGGATTTTGTCGTAGACAGTGCTGTTGTGTAATTATTATAATGGGTAAAATACCTTCACTCACTGTTAGAAAAAGGTCAGAAATATTGACTGTGTATAAAACTGGATTTTCTAAACATCAAATAAGTTTGAGATTAAATGTGAGAAAAACAGTTGTGTACCAAGCTATTAGTAACACACAAATGTCACAACTTTTTCTGTCTAATGATCTTACACAAGAATACATCTCCCACACTTTTTTTTATAATAATCCCAATAGAATCCCCTGCCTGCCACTGAATTTTAAATATCGAAATATTTCTCAAGATTTTCCTGAACTAAACAAATACATAGCTTCAAAAGAAATAATCATCTTTTATAACTGCCTTTTTGTTCCTAGTTAAAATTCAGATATAACCAAATAACTAAATTATTCAAGACATTCACATGCAGAATAATATTAAAGATATTTATTGGAAATCTGCTTATTATTTAACCTATATAACCATTATTTTGGCCATTATGTTGACACTGATTTCGTGTTCTGTAATCTTTTATCATAAAAGGTAGTGAATTTTCACTGATTTCATTTTCCGTAGAAAAACACATAAAATTTAACGAGGTCACAAATTCTCCTTTATTTGTAATAACAAGATACAACTTTTGTTCATTTTTAAAATCTAAAAATTAATAAATATTATTTATTTTCTTTGTAATAATAAACGCTTAGTGTAATTCTAAAGGAATTACAATTCCCAAAATTATCAGAATTTTTCTTCTATTTTTATTTTTTGCAAGATTCAAATTTGTAAAATTGTTATCTGCAGAGATTTTACTTATATCTTACGTCTAAATTAAATATCTATATTTATTCTATTCCAAAGTTTTTCATTCCTAGGTACATTTTTCGTTTTCTTGTATATACTTGCGTATTAGAAACATTTAAAAATTGATGTTATAAGCAGACCAGATTTTTAAACCATACTTTCCTTGTTTAGAGGAAATATATTGTTTAAATAAACACTTTTTTCAAAATGTCACTAAAGGATTATCCATTGTAACATTTTGATAAGAAGCATATGCAAGACAAAAATGTGTTTCTAGATAGTGAAATTTTAACATCAAATCTGTTTTAATGTTTAAAATCAGCATCATCAAATAGTATGCATTTCCCTTTTCTTCTACGAAATGTCACTGGGGTAATTTTTGACTCCATTGGTATTCAGAATACTAGCAAGTCTCCGAGCACTACCAAAAATTCCTATGTAAAAATAAAGTATACTTAATACAGTTTTGTTAAATAAATCCTTGTCGAATCCTATTCTTAGTCAGTCTAAAAAATGGATTCGACAAGGATTTATTTAACAAAACTGCATAAACTGTACTTATTTTACATAGAAATTTTTGCGAGTGCTCGGAGACTTTTGTTACCGATAGTATATTATATTAAACATTATGTAAATAATATTATAGTTTTAAAAAATTAAAGAACACGCTTTTATAGAAATTTGAACTAAAAAGCACAAAATATCTATCTTAGTATTGAAATGCAGGGTAAGAGAAAATCGTGTGAGTGATACACCATAATATTTACATACATTTAATTCTTTAATTAAAATAATGTAGAAATAAACAAAAACCATTTTTAAAAAATCTTTCCTGACTGGGCTCGAACGCTAGACCATTAGGTTAGTAGCGCGGTGCTTTACCTCACGGCTACAGCGTTCACGTAGGGAAATGCTTTTTTTTACAATATAGATTTTTGTTTGTTCCCTGAGCGGCTACAAACATACAAACAAATATACATACAAACATACATACAGGTGAAGCTAATAAAAGCCTGTTAAAAATGATACTAAACGTACATAATCGTATGGTATCTTTTATAGTATGTTACTATGATTAATTAAAAATTCAGTAATTATACTAGAAATTACCGAAATTGAAAAAAAAAAATGTTTCGTACAAAACTATATTTCGAAAAATTTGCTCGTGAAAGAGAAAAAACTAGCTTCATTTTCGGTTTTAGCACACTAAGGAACATGTGTTTCAGATAAAATTATCAAATCAAATTTTTCAACCATTATTTTTGTAGACATGTGATATTAGTCACAAGACTACATCCTACTACACATTATAATAATAATAAAAAAAAAAAAAAAGAAAGAAAGAACTCGTTCTAGGAATTTTCTATTAAAAGTATCATAAATTTCACTGATTGTTTCCACAATCAAGTATTGTTAGTAAACCATAAAAACTAGTTTTTTATGAGCTATGTAAACAATAATTTGAATGCTAGTTTTGTACTTAAAGACAAATTTATGTCTAATCTTTCTGTTTTACTTGTGCTCCATCTACTATTCTGTTCAGCATAATAAACGATATGTTACATTGAATCAAAATTGTGATTGAACTAAAAACAATTATTCTTTACTTGCAATATATACATACTTTTCATTAATATGAAACTTTTTTTAATTCTAGAAGCAGTATTTACAGTATGACATTTTTTATTCCTTACATAAAATTAATATTGCAATTTGTACTTAAAATTACTTTTTAAAAAAAAGAAATTTTATAATTACTATCGAAGTAGACGCATTATTCCAAAGAAAATTCTTTAATTCAATATAAGGTATTCCTTTTTTTATTTGTTTGTATAAAAGAAAAATTCTGGTTTAATAAGCAGATCGCAGAAAATATATATATAGTAAGTAATAGCATATTCTTCTTCTCACGTTTCCTAATTGAATTTCTATACACGTAAGAAAAAATGTACTTTAATGTAAGAAAAAATATTTCGCAAGCTTTTTCTTAGAAAAATTACTGAGATTCTGCATTATCAGATTTTTTTTCCTAGAAGGAATATGTTTGGGAAATTTATCTACGCAAAAAAATATTAATATAATAAATGCGGTATATATTTTTTAAAAAAAGTTTCAAATATTTTTACCGTTTCACGTTACAAATAATAAAACTGTTTTTTAAATTACATTGTATTTTATTCAATTATACCTATATATTTTTATATATAGTAAAAATTATATATATATATATATATATTGTGTGTATGACTGTGTGAAAATGGAAAAAAAAATTATTTAACGACCGTTCCTATTTTCAAGCATTCATATTTTTTTAATGTTCTTATAAGCGAATATAAGTTTTCTAACAGCATAATTGATTACTTTACTGGTACAATAAATTAAAGAACAAAACTTATCGTAAACTCTATAGAAAATTTTCAAAAATACAACTTGCAACGAAATAATGAAATATTTCGCATTAATTTATCAACAAATACAAGGTTCATTCAAAATTAGTGTGACCAATTTCAGAGCATGAGAAATATTTATTGAATTAAGTTATTTACATGAAATTTTCAATGTGGTTTCCTTTAGCATAGCATTCTTTACGTAAACGTTTAGGCCAAGCCAAAAGAGCTTTTTCGGCCATTTTGGGGGGGTATTTTTCCAACTTCCTCTTTGATTGCTTTTTGAACCCCTTGAAGTCTTCTTACGTTACGTCTACGTGATTGTTTATTTTAAGTATATCCATAAAACATAATCGTAAGGAGCACAGTCAGGGGATGATGGTAGCCATTTCTCAGGAGGAGGAAAATTTATTTATTTTTTATCTTTCAGCCATTTTATAGCTGATTTTGCAGTGTGACTTGGTGCAGAATCTTGGTGAAAAACAAAGTTTCCTTGAGGGTAAAACCGTTTACTTTCTTTGATCAGTGCATTCTGATAGTATTTAGCATCAATTTTAGCCTTTGGTTCTACAAAAAAAAAATGGTTTTGTTAAGCCTTGAAATGACATTCCTATCCATACCATAACATCTGACGGCCGACTTGCCTTTTGAAAAACAGCTATCTCTTGGCAATGCTTTTCGCGTGAAATATATTGTATCTTCTTTTTTCAGTATTGGATGACATATTGAACATTGCTTCATCCTAAGTTATCCATGTTTTGTATCTATCTTTGCGTAACATTAAATACAGAGTCCAAGAACTTTTTCTTCGTTTTGTATGGCCTTTGCAGACATTTGATGACAGATTGCTTTATTTACCTTTTTATAGCCAATTTTCTTTATCTGACGACAGATTGTCGATTGCGATAGCTGTAGTTTCTTTGCTAATGTTCTTTGAGGCAGAGGATTTTCTACAGCGATAAGTCTTTTTAGCTTCTTTTTTTCTTTTTCACCAAAGACTTTTTTTTTGTCCTCCTTTTCTCCTCAGAGCTTTTGATTGCCAGCCAAATTAGATTTATTTTCGAAGTTTAGATAATAATCCATTGGAAAAAGGTTTTTTCTGATTTTTAAATGCTTTGTTTATAACAGAATTTGAGCAACCATCCTTCAAAAGCTTTAAAATTTCGTTTCGGGTTTGAGGATCTAATTTCGGAGCCATAATTTACTCCCACTAATAAAAATAGCTAGATTGGTAATTTAAAGGTATCACTTTTAAAATAAAACTGGTGGTAAAATGATTAAAATTTGCCATAAATATTTACAGGCTTTTAAAATTGGTTACACTAATTTTGAATCAACCTGTATATATGTATATGCACGTGTGTGTGCAAATGGAAAGAAAAATTTATTTAACAACCGGTTGTTTTATCAAGCCTTCATATTTAGTCAGAAAATTCATATATGTGAATTTAAAAGACAAAATTATTCTTTTTTTTTTCCAGAGTAAATAACTGATTCAGTTTTCAAAGAGTGTAACTGTCACAATGTAACAAAATAACAAAAAATCTTGTAAACTCAACTAAAAATTTAAAAAACACGAAGTGTTTCGAAATACGGACCGACTGTACAATGAATTGTTTATTTATTTTATTTTATTTTATTTTATTTTTTTTTGAAGTGGAAGTGTCTTGTATTTTAGCGTGACAGAAAACGTGTTGACAAATTCAACTTCATATAATAATAATAATAATAATAATAATATATATATATATATATATATATATATATGTATATATATTTATATATATATATATAATATAACTTCTAAAAATAGTTATTTATGTATTTTGTACTTGAAAATTTTTATTCTGAGTTTTTTTTTAATATCTAAAATATTTTGTGTATATTATATATAAAACTTCTAAAAATATTTATTTATGTATTTTGTACTTGAAACTTTTTGTTCTGAGTTTTTTTAATATCTAAAATATTTTGTGTATGTAATATCTAAAATATCTTAATATCTAAAATATTTTCAGCGTATCCTTTGATTGATGTATACAGTATAGATTGTCTGTAATTTTTTTTACGTTTCACTTTTTTTTATTTTTTTTATTTAATGCAGTGAAAGAAACACATGTTACGGCTTAAGATGCGTTTTTAGGGACTTACTGAGTAGTCCAAAAGTAATTCAAATTCCAATTTTTGTCCCTTTGAGAAATAAATCATGATTGTCATATTAGACTTTATATAAAACATGCATTTGTTCAAATTATTCATATGTATGTAACTTTATTTAATGTAGTCTAAAGATGTTAAAATGTAAATATAAGAAATTTTTCTGGAATAGATGTGAATAATTTTGAATGTCCGTTACAGGAAATTTATTATTAATAAAAAGTTAAAAAGAAATCCCTACAAAATAGGAATTAAGAATACTGAGTTTGGACTTTCTACTGATATTAGATCTTATTCAGATAACAGACATACAGATAAACTGACATATAAAAAGACTGACAGAAACCCACAGAACAATCATTAAAAAGATAAATAAACGACTCAGAGGACTTCACAATGTGTATATTAAAACCCAGTTTCTAAAATTCAACCCCAAAGCAATATAAGTGCTATACAATACGTAGGAGGAAAAAAAAAGAAAAAAAATGTAAAGATGTTTTAAACATTACTCAAAGACAGAGAATGTAATATTGTTTGAAAAATATAAAATAAGAATAATTCTGACAGAAATGAATATGATATCAGAATTTATTATTCTGGTTGAAAAATAAAGAATTTTACAAATATAAATTAAAGTTGAGTTCTGGAACAACAACAACATAAAAAAAAAAAAAAAAAAAAAAAAAAAAAATACAAATATAGAGTTTTATTTAGTTTGTTTTCTAAAACGGTGTTCAAGAAAATTTTATGACACAAATATAGTTCACTCTAAATTTTTTTGAAAATATTTCTCTCAAAATTGTTAGGTTACTAAAAAATAAATGAAAAGCCTCACAAAAAGAATTTCTTGAATAAATCTAGCATTGTTTAATATATCCTATACTTTCGTTTTCTTATCTTTCAATTCAATCTCATACATTAACATTTATTATTATTATTATTCTTGCAATATTTTATTATTTTTCCTAAGAAAAGAAAAAAATAAATAAAGAGTCATATAAATAACAGTTGATTTTTTTTTTTTTTTTTTTTTTACTGCTTTAGGTAAATTTAATGTGAAATTCAAGGTAAGTGAGAAATGCTTGTCTCGTAAGTGTTTTTCACAAAGCAAATATGAAGATCGAAAGAATCGACATACAGGTTTAAAAAAAAGTTGAAACTGCTTAAATATAATATATTAAAATAGGCTATTATTTACACATTACCTTTTAAAAGAAAGGGGAGGGTGATTCTCTATGCATCATTCAACAATAATCTGCTAACATGTCAGCACTCCATCGTCTGATACCTCGCCAACATACCTTTGGTATCTTGATGAAATTGCTCACATTCTTATTCATTCATATCACCTAGATGTTCCAGGAAATAACTTAGATAGGAGTTGAAAGTGTGGAGCTATAAACTCGAAAAAAATCCCATTTTTGTTAAAACCGAAACGTTTGTATCTCTCAATAATGTATTTTAACATGATTATGGGTTTACGATTATGTGATTCTAAAACATAAATCTAATGTCTTAATTATTGTAATCTATGTGATTAATGATTTAAAAAATATACCATTTTTATACCGAAATATTAATTCAATAACTTTAAGCTCAATTCATTGTTATCCAATGAATTGTTTTGTTATTTTTAATGTTTATGCTAAATATTAATCAAATTGTTATAATAGATTAGAGCAATCTTCTCCTATTTTTTTAAATACCTTTTTAATTTCTCTTATAAATAAATGGAAGAAAAATACTGGTTCTTGTTCTTGCATGTAACCAACTTATTATATATATATAATAGTAGCAGGAAGTCCAAATTCTGAATACGAAATTTAATTTAATTTAAAAATAAAATACTTTATGTACCTGACTTCGAAACAAATTTAATCTCAGTCAGTAAGGTCACTAAAAACGGCTGCATGTTAATTTTCAAAAATGATGTGTACTACAAAAATTCGAAAAAACCTTCCTTGAGAGGGAACAAAAAAGTATGAAGTAAAACAACCCAAAAACAGTTCAAATGAATATATTAATTTAACTCACGAATGCAACAATAAGAATTGCATCACGCTTTGTCACAAGCGACTCGGGCATAGAAATTACGCTGATATAAAGTTCATTATGGATAAGCAACTATTAGTGGGAATTAATATAAATTTCTGCAAACATGACAAAACATGCGAAAACATGACAAAACATGTATTAAAGGAATACTAACAGATTTACCATATCCACAGTGATCTAAATACAGGACTAATAAAGTACTTGAATTAATACATACAAGCATCTGTGGGCCATTTCAAACACCCTCCATAGGGGGAAAAACATATTTTTTGACATTCATTGATGACTACACCAGAATCTGCTTGATTTATCTCTTGAAACATAAAAGTGAGGTATTGACTACACTCAAACAATATATAGCACTAGTAAAATATAAGTTTGGAAAATTGTCTGAAAGAGTCAGATCCGATAATGGGAAAGAATATGTGGGAATAGAAGTAGAAAATTTCCTAAAATAAATGGGAATAAAACACGAACTTACAGTTCCTTATTGTCCATCACAAAACGGAATGGCTGAAAGGAAGAATAGAGCACTCGTAGAAATGGTGAGAATCATGCTGTCGGATGCGAATCTAGAAAATAAATTTTGGGGTGAAACCGTTAATACAGCAAATTATATTATTAATAGACCCCCCACGAAAGGAAATAATAAAAGTCCCTATGAATTATGAAATGGAATTAAACCCAATTTATCTCATTTAGGAGTATTCGGGTGTAAAGCTTTTGCGTACGTAAACAAACAGAAAAGAAGAAAATTAGACAATAAAGCGCAAGAGGAAATTTTCGTAGGTTTTGACTATAGATCAAAGGAATACAGGATTTACACGGGATGAAGAGGTATTATTATTACAAGAACAGTTAAATTCATAGAAAATAAAAACTCTAAACTCTCATTACAGGAAAAACCAGAAAACAATATTAGTCAAAGGGAAACTGTAACTGTTTAACTTGATGATTTACCTGAAAATAACACCAAACGGACACTTGAAATAAACAATCAACCTAGAAGATCCTCAAGATCTAACATCGGTGTGCCCCCAGATCGACTAATTTACATGGTAAAACATGATCAAATACACGAACCGCAAAGTTGGGCGGAACTTCAAAATCTCACAAATCCCGTTGAGAAAAATAATTGGATAAAAGCTGCAGAGGATGAAATATCATCGTTAAAACAACACAACACGTGGACATTAGTAGATCCACCACAAGGAAAGAAAAATATTGGTTCAATGTGGACCTTTAAAACAAAATACGATGACACTGGGAAAATACAAAAATTAAAAGCACGACTGGTAGCTCAAGGATTTCTTCAAAAATTTGGGAAAGACTATGATGAAACATTTGCACCGGTGGTGTCCTATACAAGAATACGTACTTTCCTAAACTCTGCAGATTACCACAAATTAAAAGTAAGACACATAGACATTAAAACAGCATTCCTACACGGTGACTTAAACGAAGAGTTGTATATGAAACAACCCGATGATTTCGTTAATCCAGGGGAAGAAAATAAAGTGTATAGGTTGAACAAAGTTTATTTATGGACTTAAACAAGCTGCAAGAGCTTGTAATTTAAAAATTGGGAGTTTCCTGAAAACACAAAATTATATCGAGAGTAAAGCCGATTCATATTTCTATGTAAACAATACATCAGACAACATTTCGTTTATTATCTTATATGTAGATGATACCTTAATTGCCTTTACTGCTCTACTGTATACAATGTAAGTGAAGATTTTATTGTGATTCTCTAAAGTCTTGCCTTGTATTAAGTATAAATCTACCAAGGTGTAAAAGTGTTTATTAATAATTCCAATACTTTGTATTATATTTTTGTATTATATTTTATCTTGGGAAATTAATGAAACAGAAAATTACCCAAAAATGGTAGAAACCTCAATCTATTCGCCTAACGTGTATACAACTCATTCGGCGGCGCTCTCAACGTGTTTGTTTAACAATAATTATGACCACCAGACAATACGCGTTCTTTGGAAATTCATATCTCAGAAATGTACCACTTGCAATCACCTACGACATTCTTTACCCATAGAAATCACTTACAGAATACAAGTTATTCTGTTTTTAAAATATAAAACTAAAAACACTATAAAAAATATTTACAAAATGTGCATGTAAAGAAATTTAACTTATTTAATTATTAAATTTGCAGCTTACTATTGACTAACGGAAAAAAAGGAAGAATATATATATATATATATATATATATATATATATACTATACTATACATATATCACTTAAAATAAATTATTTACACGGTTAAAAAAGAAAAATTACATTTCAAAACCACCTTTAATTATCCTTTAATACATCAAAATACTTTTTAATTTTATTTTTAACAATATCAGGAATACTAATATTCGTAAAAATGTGTGCTTGCATGAAAAATTTCCTTAAAATAGTATTATATATATAATTATGATAATTACTGACTTAAGTAAGCATATACTATACAGCTAAACGTATTGTAAGTAAACATATACAGATTTTTATTCACCAACTGAAATAAAAATATTACTATATCTTCTTTCAAAGGGATCAGTCTGAGCAACATTGCTGACAACTTAGAGTAATTATCGGCATTTGGCAAACAAGTCAATAAAATTTTACCATTAAATAATTAATTAAGGATCTAAATTCATATAATAACAAGAAAGAAAAATAAATGCATAGACCTTTCTATCTCAAGAGCGCAATCTACCGCCTCAGCGGAGAATTACTGCACCTATATTTTTAAACTAAATCTGCCTGTTTTGGTCCACTGTTCCTGCCTTTATAGTTTTGCAAGATATCTTTGAAACACCCCGTATATATATATATATTGAAATAATGGCTTACCTAGTATGGATAAAACGTAGTTTTAAAAAATATATATATTTTTTCTCTTATATATTTGATATAAAATTTATTTTATTTCATACTCTCTTTTTTTTGTTTTTTTTTTAAATACTGTTTATATATATATATATATATATATATATATATATATATATATATATATATATATATATATATATATATATATATATATATATGTATATATATATACATAAATCATGACACTAGAGCGAGAAAAAAAGCATTGTATAATTATTTTATTAGCAATTAACTCTGTCATATTGTTTTTAACATAAGTGAATGAAAAGACAACTTATGTAAAAATGTATAAATATTTAATGTTTGAGTATATTTGATTATAGCTATAATAATCATAAATGAATTGCTAATCTTAACAACGATATTTATATCTTGTGAAGGCTGAAATATAAAATTTAGCGATAATTCAAAAGCATGTTAATTATTAATTTACAGATAATTATTGAAGGAAATTAATGTTTCTTTCTAAAATTTATGAATTCAGAATAATGTTCTTTAATATTTATACATAGATCTTAAATATAATATATTATTTACTTATTTAGAATATTTTCGTAAATTATTAAACGAGGACCATACTTATTTTAAGTTTTTGACAGCTTTCAAGACGGGCATTTTATTAATGATGTTTAGAATCATTACTTGTAATTTTAATAACATGAAATAATACGTTGTTTGTAAAGCATGATTATGATTTTCTTTCAAAAAGTATTGAATTCGGAAAAACATAAATAAAAGTATATTAGTAAATATATTAGTAGTTATAAATTATAAGTATGTTAGTATATATAAATAAAGTATATTAGTAATATATATAAAGAATTATTTCAAAATGTTTATTAAAATAAATAAATAAGTAAAGATCGTTTTACTTGTATGTATAATGCTGTATACTAAATTTAAATACAGGATAAAAGTTGCAAAGTGCTGATCAATAGCAACAGCTCCTTCATTTGGCGATATGTTGATTTCAGTGTCATTAAATTTAAGAGGAAAAAAAACAGAATTATATATATTAAAAAAAAAAAAAAAAAAAAAAAAAACTGTTTTATTTAAGATTAAAAAAGGAG
Organism: Salticus scenicus; assembly: GCA_963930645.1. NCBI lineage: Eukaryota > Metazoa > Arthropoda > Arachnida > Araneae > Salticidae > Salticus > Salticus scenicus. The sequence continues at coordinate 59,159,017 of OZ005661.1, read as the reverse complement.
GAGGCTTTCTACTTGTCATTTTATTTTACTTTTACCTAAATATAACGTAGAACAAGGCTTAGTGTCAATGTATGTGAATTTGTTAAATTCACCAAAAAACTTCTTAAACTTGATAACTTGCCTACTCCTTTAGCAAAGGTAACTTTATCACTCTAGTAATCTCTAAAATCACGCCCGAAGATTCACTTAAGTATATTTAAAAAGTTTAACTGAAGAGATACTGAACTCAGTTGACCTGAAAATATCTTAACTGAAATTACAGACATACAAGTGAACTCTAAAATTCCCCAACTTTTATCACCTCATCTAAGAATTCTTCACACTTCCTCCGAAATCAAAGCAGACTAAACAAAATTCAAATAAACATCCTACTTTCAACTAATCAAACTCTGCGTGGACAATCTACACTTAATCCGAAACGAGCGTCAACTAAACGAAACTTGAATGGACACGTTACTCTAGATTAAACAAAATCTTCGTGGTTAAATTACGATTACGATCTCAACGCAATTTCCAACGATTGGGTGAGAAGTCAATGCATTACACAGAAATATAAATTCCTTTCATTTCTGACAACTATTCATGGTGAAAAAAAAAAAAAAAAAAAAAAAAAAACTCATACTGGAACATTTTTTTTTTTTTTTAACAAAAAAAGAAAAATATATTTTACAAGTGAAAAATTAATAAAAACTAAAAATCAATTATCAGAAATTAAACTTACAACATGTAGGGTAGACCGGGGCACGTTAAAGCATGGGGCACGATTACGCAGTACACTTTTTCCGAAACGAGATTTAACTGGCGCGCCACCAATCATGACAGATTGATGCTGTTCCCTAAAGGTATTCCAACAAGTTTTTGAGCGGCAGTCGAGCTTCGGTCTAGCATGCGGAAAAGATAACCTGTTTTCTGTCAAGGGGGAGCAAATTTTGTGTTGAACTTATTGAAACTTATTTTGAACAAATAATACTTAGTTAAGGTTAAACAAATACATAAACATTAGAAGAATTTTATCCTTTTTTGAGAACTCTATTTGTATGAACAGAAATGTTATTAATTTTCGTTGCACGTTAAAAATAAATCCAAACATGGCGACGGGGCACGTTTACGCATTGACATATCGGGGCTCCTTTACGCACGTTCTTACTGCATAAACGTGCTCCTGAAGCATTTTTGCTCCGTACTGTCTCAAACATTTTTAGTATTTTTAGGCTATTTAGTTTCAGTTTTTTATATAGATTCAGCCTGTGATAAATTTTCTTTATTTCATAGATGGTAAGATATTATGTTCAAAAAACCAACAGAACCAAGTTATATGTCAAAATAATGAAAGATACAAATATACCGTTCTGCAAGTGAAACATGGTGAAAACACTTTTCGAGGGGCTGCCAAACTTTATGGATTGAATGACAAGACAGTGGGTAACTACTGCAAAAATGGCTAACCTGCGTAACGAGGACCTGAAACCACACAATGAGAATGAAAATGTAAGTTGAAATTTTCCTATGATATTAAACAGTTTATGTAGTTTTAACTTGTTTTTTTATGAAACTAATTTAGAATACAAAATACAAATTTAACAGTTTACACATATAAACTTTTAATTAATATGCAAAGCCGTTTCTGTCAGTTGAAGTCTCCCCCACCGTTATTTGAATACCGATTTCAACGGTTAAGGTATCAAAATATTCACCTCATGTTTTGTTGCAGAAAAGATTTCAATATTCACCAATGTTATTCTGAAGGGCACGGGCTACCGTCAAAGCTCTTATCGCTTTTCATCAAACTAATGTGGGAAAATATTTTAATTAATCCTCTAATATATCAGCTACTGGTCGAGTGAATTGTAGTTAATAGCAGAACAGGTTTTTTACGTAGCCTATAGCCTACTTAGTTATGAATGAATTTTCAATTTTAAAAAGGTATTTTTTGCAGGTTCATGATGTACCAACTCCTGACCCAGAGGCCCCACCGGATCCAGAGGTGTCATCGGCTCCAGAAGTGCCACTTACTCCCGAGGCCCCAATGCAAGATATGGTGCCAGGTGGCATAACGGCTCAGTTTGGATATTCCAGACATCGAAATGTAAGTAAACGTAAGATACATGACAGGGGAGTTTGAAAAAAATGACCAGAAAATTTACAATTTTTAATGAAAAAATTAATAGGTTACTAAATTCGTATTGTGTTCGTTTGTGAAGGTGTTCAAGTCTAACCAAAAAAAACTGCTTGTGGAATACCTTCTGAAAGCTTCCGATATATTTTTTCGCCTTTCGCCTAAAGAAGTAAGGCGATTTGCATATACATATGCTGTAGCTTGCAACAGAAAAATCCCTCAGTCGTGGACCGACAATGGAATGGCAGGACCTGATTGGCATACTTCTTTCCTAAAACGACATAGCAAACTCTCTATTAGGTCCCCTCAAGCTACGAACTTAGCTCGAGTCACAAGTTTCAATCGAACTAATGTGTCAGCATTTTTTGATAATCTGACAACTGCCATAAACAGACTTAAGGTTGGGCCTGCTGACGTTTGTAATGTAGACGAAACAGTAGTAACGACGGTTCAGAAGCCCTACAGAGTCATGGACGTAAAGAGTTTCGACAAATAGGGAAAATAACTTCGGGCGAAAGAGGAAGTCTAATAACAGTACCCTCTCAATCAGTGCTACTGGGACATTTATTCCCCATTTCATTGTTTTTCCTAGGGTCAACTTTAAGGAACACTTTCTGAGAGATGGTCCTTTAGGCAGTGCTGGAGATGCGAACCCATCGGGATGGATGATGGCACAAAACTTTTGAAAATTCACTAAGCATTTTGTGGCCCATGTCAGGTGTTCCACCTCAAAACCATGACTCCTTCTTTTAAATAATCACGAGTTACACTTGTCAGCGGATTTATTGGACCATTTTAAAGACATTGGAGTGACGCCACTAACATTCCCGCCATAATGCCGTCAAAAACTGCAATCTCTTGACCGCAATGTTTTTGGGCCACTAAAAACATACATTAACACTACATGCGATTCATGGATGGCTAGTAAACGCCCAATGACAATTCATGACATTCCTTTAATTTTGGCATTAATCTCACACCAGCAAACCCTACAGCAAACATAATGGCTGGATTTAAAGTGACAGGGATTCAACCGCTAAGCCAACTGATATTTTCTGAGGCTGATCTCATGCCATCGTACGTGACTTACAGACCAGAACCAACATCGCCCTCTGCTAATTGGCCTACTAACGCCTCTGGCAGTGCAGCAGAAGTCTCTGAGTTTTATATGCATATTGATCCTCCAAGTATATATCCCAGTAGGCCTTCCACTTCGTCACATCTAGACTACCTAAAACCTGAACAACTGAGACTATTTGAAAAGGCAGGACCAGGGTTTGGCAGCAAGAAAGGGAAGAGAAATAGAGGAAGTCCGCAATTCTAACTGATTCTCTGGTTAAAGATGCCCGCAGACAAGAGCCGTTAGAAGCAAAAAAAAAAAAAAAAAAAAAAAAATTATGGCACAACAGAACAAAAAGAAGAAATTACGTAAAAATTTACTAGTTTCTTTGGAAGCAGAACAAGAAGACAGCAAAGGAAAAAGTATGAAACCAAAACTGCAAAAAGGAAAATATTGCTACTCTGAAGAAAAGAAAATAGTGAATTCTGATGACGAAGATAAAAACTGCGTGTGTATTTATTATTGTTTGAAATCATACAACCAGTCTAAAAAAGGAAAAGACTGGGTTCAATTTCTTAGATGCAAAAGGTGGTCCCATGACAAGTGTGCAAAAGGAAACAATTTATTTTTTGTTTGTAAAAACTGTTACAATGATGATGAAGATGATTAAATAGTTTCTGTTTTTAATTAACAATAAGCCCTATTTTTTCAGTTTAGCCTATAAAATGTTCTTTAATTAATTCTTTTTATTTATTTCTTTTTATTTTTTTTTTTGGTTTAAGTTATAAATAAAACATTTCAATTTGATTAAATATTTATTTCGCTTACTCCTTGGTATCACTTATAATATGCGTAAACGTGCCCCACTTGATGCGTAAACTTACCCCGTTCCCAGAACAAGTTTACGTAACAGACTTGGACCTAAAAAAAATTTTTTTTATGTTAAAAACACAAATAGGGCAACAACGGAATACATAAATTTTGACTTGATTGACTGCTTTATAATACCACAATGTCTAAAATTCCCTAAGTTAAAACATAAAAATTAGAAAATTCGTTGAAAAAAATCCGCGTAAATGTGTCCCGGTCTCCCCTCTATAAAAACTGAGATCTTTTATTAATCAATCTATTTATTAAATATATTTTTCATAAGAATTAGTAATATAAATAAAAAAAAAAATAGACAACAGCCACAGCGCTGTTCTTTATATATGTACTTCTGTAAGCATTTTATTTAATTACCAGTTCATGCAGGCCATTAAAAAAATGTCAGAAAAATCTTGTAATAAGTTTTAAGCGCAAAGTTAGATAATTAAAGTTTTGCTTTTCCGTTCCATTTTTATTTAACGCAATTGGCGGAAAGCACAAAGGCCTTTAATTACAGATTTCTTTTTGTTTCTACAAAAAAAAAAGAAAAAATAATAATAACTGTATTCTCTGCCTAGTTTTTTCGATAATTGAAGCTTTTGACTACTTTGTAATTCCAAAAAGATGAAAATAAGATAATAGTAAATTTATCTGGTTTTATTTTATCTATTATCTATATATATAAAATCGTTCTTCCTGACTGACTCACTGACTGAGTGAGGTGGGGATTCATCATTGCCCAGACCAAAACCCTGGACCTAGAAGCAGGAAATTTTGTGTCAATGTTCTTTCTATGACGTAGGCATCCACTAAAAAGCGATTTTACAAAATTCGCTCCCCAAGTGGGGAGCGGGGGGCAAAACGGGATTTCACAAAATCCTTCATATCCGTAAAATTTTTGCTTTAAAATATAGCTAATACAAATGTCTAAAAATCGATTTCTGGAACTTTAGAAATTCGGTCCCCAAGGGTGAGAGGGGGGGGGGGGCAAAACGTGATTTCACATGCGTTAAACGTGATTTCACATAATCGTATATATCTCAAAAAAAAAAAAAAAAAAACAGATATACGTGAAGTTTTTGCTCTAAAATATAGCTAATGAAAATATCTAAAAACCAATTTCTGGAATTTTAGAAATTTAGCCCCCAGGTGGGGCAGCAAGAGGGGGGGGGGGCTATGGGGCAAATACAAAAAAAAATAAAATTAGGCCGTTCAAAATTGGTACAGATAGGTTTTAGAGGCCTGCAAGTCGAATGAGGATATTTTCGAAACTGTAAAGTTATTAGGAGGGCCGGGAGGGAAAGGAGAGGGGGAGGGCAAAAAAATAAAATAGAGTTAGATCGTTCAAAATTGGTATATAGTGGTTTTCGATACTTACAAATCGATTGCGGATATTTTCGAATTTGTAAAATTATTAGAAGGGGTGGGAAGGGGGTGGGGTGGTAAGGGGGGCTATGGGCAAAAACAAATAGAAATACAGTTAGGCCGTTCAAAACTGGTACAGATAGGTTTTAGAGGCCTGCAAGTCGAATAGGGATATTTTCGAAAGAGTAAATTTGTTAGGAGGGCCGGGAAGGTGGGGGGGGCGGAGGGGCGGTGGAGCGGAGGGGCAAAAAAAGTAAAATAGAGTTAGATCATTCAAAATTGGTACATATAGGTTTTCGATACCTAAAAATCGATTTCGGATATTTTCGATTTTTTTAAATTATTGGGAGGGACGGGAAGGGGAGGGAGCGGAGGGACAAAAAAATAAAAGTAAAGATAGATCGTTCAAAACTAGTGCATAGATTTTTCGATACTTGAATGAATGAATGAATTATAAGTGGGTGGTTTACAAGAAACCAAGCACTGCGACCAGAGGTCTATTGTACTAACCCACAAAACCTAATCTTTAAAAAGACCTGTGGCAGAAAGAAAACCCAGCAGACACCTAACCGGAAAATCCTGAAGCTCCCAAGGCTCAATTATATGCCGCCCCAAGTGCTCAAACCTATTGGCAGAGAAGACTTCACATTCACATAAAATATGTGTTGCAGTTTCCTCCTTGTACTTGCAACCCCCACAAAATGGATCACTAGCAATACCCATGACATAAAGATGTCTTTTTAAGCGACAGTGTCCCGTAAGGAGACCTTGCTGATGCCATTTCTATTGAGCTTCATGAGCTTCTTAGCCATTGCACTAGGATTACCACAGTTAAGCTCTTTAGCTTGCCTGCTCCCCTCAGTCTTGAGCCAGGTAGAGTACTGCAAGTTTCTCATGATGGAGAAAATAGTACTCCTCAACAAACTACCAGAAATACTCAGGACAGGTTCAGGACCAATAAAAGGTGTATCAGAACCCTTCCTAGCCAGCTCATCAGCTAACTCATTTCCCAGGATACCAGTATGACCTGGTACCCAATACAGGAAGATTTTATTGTTAGCAGCAAGAGCACAAAGAGTGAAATAACACTCCCAAACAAGAGAAGAAGTCATTACTGACTTCTGTAAAGCCAACAGGGCAGCCTGACTATCAGAATAAATGTCAATATATCGATTCTTATAGCCCCTATTCAAGCAAGTCCTACAACACATAAGGATCGCAAAGACTTCAGCCTGAAAGACAGTAGCATACCTCCCCAAAGGATAGGAAAGTGAAGTACCATCCTCAGGACAGCAAACACCAGCACCAGTGCCATTATCCATCTTGGAGCCATCAGTGTACCACTTCATGTGATTCGTATTACCCCAAGGTGGAGTATTCATCCAAATGTCCCTAGAGGGCAAGTGGATAATATACGGCTTAGAAAAAGCATACCTGGGGAGAACCTTATCACACTGCATAATAAAATGCGGGTGATCCGAAATCTCCTTATTAAGATGCTTCCAGTTCAGATAATTGGAATAATTATTCCAATGCCCAAAACTTCTTAACCTCTTTACACATAAGATAGCCTCAGCCTCAATGCGCATATGCAGAGGGATAAAGCCCAAGAGTAACTCTAAAGCTCCAGTTGGTGCTGTCCTTAAACAACCAGTCATCGCGACACACACCATCCTTTGAATCTTATTAAGATTCTTCTTAGCAGTGTCAAGCCTAGTCCTAGACCACCAGGCAAAAGAACCATAAGTGATCATTGGACAAATGATCATGGAGTAAATCCAGCGGATAACCATAGGACTAAGACCCCATGACCTACCAATAGCATTCCTACAGGTCCAAAAAGCCCTTTTAGCCCTAGAAATGCAATAATCAAGATGACTCCTCTAGTTGAGTTTCTCATCCAGATAGACACCAAGATACTTAACCTCACTTGAACAAGTGAGGTTATGACCAAAAAACTTGATTTTTTTTAAGATAATGGTCCTCTTTCTATTAAAGGCAATCATATGTGTCTTCGCAGGGTTCACGGAAAGACCCCTGGAAGAACACCAAGACTCAACTTTCTTAAGGGCATTCTGCATGATACAGCAAACAGTATCCGGAAACTTCCCCTTGGTTACAATGACAATATCATCAGCATAACTAATGCAATCCACCCCCGAGTGACCAATCTCATTCAGAAGTGAATCAACCACGAGACACCACAGCAGTGGAGAAAGAACACCACCCTGTGCACATCCAGTATTGGCTTTGATCATTAGAGAATCACCAAGAAGTATTGCAGAGGCAAACCTGTTGGTGAGAAGACTCTTGATCCAATTCACAGTGGTACTATTGATATTCCTATTAGAAAGCGCATCCATGAGGGTGTCAACAGGAACCTTGTCAAAGGCACCCTCGATACCAAAAAAGACAGCAAGAGCCACCTCCTTAGAGACCAGACACTTCTCAACAATATGAGTTAAGTGATACAACGCAGTGTCAGTTGACCTGCCAGGCTGATAGGCAAACTGAAAATTGGAAAGTGGCCGAACACATAAGACCTCTTCCCTGATATACTTATCAACAAGCCTCTCAAGAGTCTTTAAGAGAAAAGAAGTGAGACAAATAGGTCTAAAAGACTTTGCCTCAAAATAATTATCTTTACCAGGCTTAGGGATAAAGATAACACTGGAATTTCTCCAAGCCATTGGTGTATAACCAAGTGCCAAACAGGATCTAAAAATCCTGCAAAGGATGGGTGTCAAAACCTCAGCGCCTTCTTTCAGAAGTGCTGGAAAGATACCATCAATTCCAGGAGTCTTAAAAGACTTGAAGGAGTTAATAGCCCAAAACTTTTTTTCATATGTAACAACCTTCCTGGCAGCATTCCATTTCTCTCTACCACAAGTACGAGTGTTGAGAGGAGTAGAAAAACTTGTCTCATGGCAAGTGCTGGAGTTCGGAAAATGGACCCTAAACATTTCTGCCAGGGTCTCCTCTCCAGACTCAGAGTAATCACCACTAGGCAACTTAACAACATTAAGATTGCACATACTGTCCTTAGACATCACCCTAACCAGCCTAGCTGTGTCTGAAATATCACTGATGCCAGAACAATAGCTGTTCCAGGATGTCCTTTTGGCACTCCTGACAGCTTTATTATAAGAGGTAAGTGCAGCCTTATAGGTTTGCCACTCACCATTCTTCTTAGCTCTATTAAAGAGATTTCTACAATTGCTACGCATACAACTAAGATCTTTAGACCACCAAGGAACAATCCTTGGTAAGCTAGTGTGCATAACCTTACAATTTTGGTGGTAGGATTCTAAAATGATCTGTTGCAACTGGTCAACAGCCAATTCGAGATCCAGCACCGAAGACAACTTACCAAAGTGGCCAAAAGCAGCTTTCTTTAGGTCTTCACAGTAGGAACCCCACTTGGTATGGCGTGGATTCCTACCCTTGGTCTCAAGTCTTATTGGACCTGTAACAGTAAAACAGATTAGCCTGTGATCAGAAAGAGTTTCTTCATCAGAGACTCTGCAATCCCTGACGTTGTCATAGCATATACTATTACAGAACGTAATATCAATGACCTCACTCCTATTAGAAGTAACAAAAGTAGGTTCATTGCCAGAGTTTAGAGTATACAGATTATAATGCAAAATATACTCTAAAAGGTCCTCACTCCGCTTGTTGCAATCACTACTACCCCACAATATGTGGTGAGCATTCGCATCACAGCCAATGATGAGCTTGAATTTAAGATTCTGACAATTCTCAATAAGATTAATAATCTCTTTTGAGAGAGTATCCTTATCCTCATATGGAAGATAAGAGGACACAAAAGTAAAACTATCTTTGTTACCCTGATGCTGGTATTTCACTCTAACAGCAACACTGTCACCATTAAGATGATTTACCAGGAGCAGAGCATGTAGCTTAGAGCTAACATAAATTCATGCTCTGGGCCTACAACACGTTCTATCAAAGAAGATCCTCTTGCTGTCTATACCAAGACCAAGGATCTTACCATCTTTAGCCCATGGCTCCTGGATAAGTGCTATGTCCACAGCACCACTAGCCAGCTTTTGGCCAAGAAGGGCAGAAGCCGATTGGCTATGGTGCAGATTCATTTGCACTATCTTAATGCTACAATCCATAAATCAGGGAGGAAAAAGGCACAACTAAGTGCCAGTTAAATCTCCCTCAGATGAAGGAGTAGCACTAGATTCCTTTGAGGAGTTACCTAGCAGCGCCTCAACCTCAGTCAAAGGTATAGGTGATGAGGGAGAAAGCGTGCCTTCAGAGTTAGATTCAATATCTAGCTCACTTAAAGTAAGCGAATCAATATTAGTTTGAATAACTGTTTCACTTACCTTGGAAGAGGATGCTTCACCAGTAGTGACACTATCCTCTTCATCCTCCTTACCTTTACCTACATGTTGCACAACAGCAAGGGTATGTACATTTGGATCCTTCAAAATTTTGAAGGCTCCTCTGTCCAAACCAGTATAGGCTTTGTAGTCAGCAGCCCTGATTTCCCTAGCAGACTCGATACTAACCTCAAAGATCCATCTAATGGACTGTGGTTCTAAAAGCCTGTGCAGAACACGCCAGTCTTCAGACTTCAACTTTGGGTTGTACCAAGAGATCCGCATCAGAAGATTTTTGGGCTCCTTATTGACTACATCCTTTGTTTTGTAGGCTACCTTCACAGGCTTCGGAAGTTCGCTCGCAAGAATGACTCGCCGGGAATCTTCCTTCAGGTTTTGATACTTACAAATCGATTGCGGATATTTTCGAATTTGTAAAATTATTAGGTTAGACGGACGGGTGGGGGTGAAGGGGGAAAATAATAAAAATAAGAATTAGAGCATTTTGGGAATTTTTTCCGAAGGCAGTGAGAACCCGGTTCGACATTTTTCATCAAATTTTGTTTCTCTTTTTTTTTTTTTTTTTTTTTCTTACATGATAAAAATTAATGCAATTTTGAGAACTCAGTAATTATAATGATTCATTTAAAAATAGGGGCCAGCGAAGCGGGAGTTGCCTGCTAGTTATTTATAATACTAAGTTATTAATTATTTATACATACTATTATAATTTATGTATGTTAATGGTTATTTACATTTATTTGTTCTGAATATAAGCTTTTAATTTATAATGGGGAATCCATGGGCAATCCATGCGCTAAAAGGGAATTCTCAAACGGAGTAGATCCAAAAACATTACGAACCATCGACGAGCTATTAGAGTAGACTCTGGAGTAGTAACATTTTTGCTTCCGAAGATCACATTCCCACCATTTCACTATTTTATTCGCCAAACCGACATTCCACTTCAACCAAAGCAAGATTCCTCAATTTCTGTTTTGTATTACAATTGGGGATAAATTAAACACAAACCACACCCTACAAAAACTGAAATGAAAAGCAAGTAATCAATTTATTGTTTTTGATTGAAAGCTGTTCTGTTTGACTTTTCTTTGGAGTTTTAGCTGGCAGGTTAGTTGGATTTTACGTCACACAAGGGCTGCGCAATGAGCATTTGGCGATGGTATGGGACTCACTCCAAGAGGTGGTCCGGAGACATGAAATCACAATTTTGATCCTTCGTGGAAGGGATGGAACTCTCCCGCTTCGGTGACCCCCAGAGGTATAATTTTGATGGGAGCAGGGAGGACATTGCGACCACGACAGATTTTACATGCACCAGCCACCATTAGTGTACTCGACGGTCTTTGGCCGGCTCCAGAACAGAACCCGCAATCTTCCATTTACGAGCCTGGAGCTCTAACGACTGGGCTACCGGGGCCCCTTGGATGGTTGGGTTTTACGTCGCACTAGTGCTCCGCGGATAGGCAATTCCGGGCCCCCTTGGAATTTTAGTGGTAAGAATTACAAACCTTTTAAAATATGCAAAATACCAAGAAAAAGTGTGTACATGTGGATTCAATAATTTTTCTACCAACTGTATGAAAAGTTTTTGCGTTTAATCTAATTATTAAATATATTCCATAAAAGGCGAGTTTCAGATTGGTTCAAAGCTTTCTGTGAATGTTCAAATTTCCAGTTTCGTACTTAAAAATAGGTTTGTGTTTTAATTTATGAAACATTAATTTCCTTATGTTGAATACAATAAAATAATGTTAAAATGTCCTTTAAACAAAATATGTACGTAGACCCTAATAATACGAAGTGTTTTTCTGTATCCTTTCGAATGAACCACAAACATTGTACACACCAAAATATATACAACTGATTCCCGGTATTTCTTGAATATTTGTATAATTTTGCAAGTTAATAGAATATTTTTGGCAAACTCTATCGGGGTACAGAGACATACACGCAAAAACCAAAACGTTTTGAGTCTCGGAAAGGGGGCGCGACCTTGCCATTCTAAAGTAAAATTAGTAAAATCAAACCGAGTAAATTTTAAAATACAATACACAGGTCAACATGTAAAATTTGGATTTTATAATTTTGACTGATCTTTATGTTTTTTGGTGTGCTGAAACAGATAATGAACCCAGTTTTTTTCCATCACGTATAAATTTTTGCCAATACAGGGTGCTTGCCTATACAATTTCTTCCAATACTCTTCCACCAATATAATTATACAGTAAGTTTTATTGTATGTTTCATGATTAATTAATCGTAGATGCCTATTTTTGTAATTGTGAAACACTAGTGTGACTTATAACCATATCGACCAACCAACCGATTGTTATAATGGTACATGTAAGAAATCGCGTCGGTAAACACCCTGTATTGACAAAAATCTATACGTGATAGAGAAAAATGGGCTGACTTTTCGGTTTCAGCATATCAAAAAACATAAAGATCAGCTAAAATCATATCAAATTTTGTCAACTTTTGTCAATTTTTGTCATTTTTGTAGTCCTGTGTTATTAACTTGATCCTATTTATAAGCAAAACGTAAGCTAAATCTAGTGTCAACACAAGATGTATAAATTCACAAATATATAATTTTTTCTTAACAACGAAACGTGTGATCTGTAACAAATTCGATTTATGTCATCTAATGCAAAATTTAACAGTCTTACGAAGATATGTCAAATAAAGTAATATGCCATTGGCTTGATTTTACATTGTAAACTGATAACGACATTATCAAATAATTTTTAACGAGTGTACATGCTAGTTTTTAAACAAAATCGATATAAAACTATATTTGAATCTAATAACAAAACGATAATATTATTATTTTAATATTGAAACTATTTCGTACTTTTCTTTGTACATGTATTTGTGTTCAAAAATTAATTTTATTCAAAAGAAGAAAAACATTACATTCATACAATTGTAAAAAAAAAAAAAAAAAATCGTTATGCAAATATAAATTATTTTTCAACGATATTGTGTTCTTTTAAAAATTAACCCGGCGTTCTAAAGAAAAAAAAAATGTAATACCAGTAATAAAAGAAATATTTTTTTGCTACAATTATTCATGAACCTTGAATAAAAACAGATAAATGAGGTTACTTTTTTTGAAGACATTTTTGTGTGTTTTAATTTACCTGTTGCTCTAAATAAAGAGAATGAAACTATAATTATTTTTACCATGCAATATATCGTGATTTTACTTTATTCAGACTTGAAGCAAGTAATTAAAAATACTGCCGCAGGTTACTTTAATATAAATGCGAAACGCTGAGATAATGGGTAATATTTAATAGGGGAAAGCAATTCGAAAAAGATGGAAAAATTTTCATCAAAATAACTGAATTTATGCAAGGCATAAGTATATTCAATTAAAAAAAAATAGATGCATTTAAAGAGGTTTGTTTTAATACTTTACAGTTTTTAATCAGGAGTATTCTGTCAGAAAATTGACTTTTGATTGTTAAGTATCCTTCTTCTTTTTTTTTTTTCGATAATTTGCAAAGTAAAATTTCTTATTTAAATGAATATTTTCCTTTCCTTTTCTTTTATTTAACACCGTAATTAATTTGAACATATTAATTTATATATCGAAATAAAGTATGGTTTTGAAAACTATAATACTGCATAAAGTATGTTACAATAATATTAAATAGAATTTTACATTCTTATGTCTTAAACATTAAATGTTAATTCTTGACACTTTTGGAAACATCTTTTGGAAAATTATATCGGTTTATCTAGTTTTCTGTCAGCGTTTTAATTTTCGCAAATAGTTTTAGAATATCTTAAAACTGATTATATTATTCAGATTCATTCAGATATATTATTTATGTAAAAATGTATTAATAACATTATCGATTTATAGATAGGGACTTCGGATGCAATAGCCTTCTAAAAAAAGACACACAAAAGATTTTGAATGCAATATGACTATTAGAGGAATGACATTAAACTTATAATAATATCTTTATTCTACACATTACATAATGGAACAAATAACCGTCACTCAGATATACTGAAGTATGTTTTCTATAGACTATGGTATAATTAACATTAAAAATGTGTATACAGAGCTATACAACTATATTCATATATAATAAGAATATACTGTAATTTAGTGTATATAAGCCGCAGCTTAATAAAATGTTGCGAAAAAAAATAATGCTCTTAGATAAACCGCACCGGAAGGTAAGCCGCGGCTTATGCAAGCATTGTTACGATGATGTGACAGATAAATAAGGAAAAATGATATCAGTCTTCTGACATCTACGCAAGTTAATAAAAATAATAAATTTTTAATTATAAATGAAAATTATAAATTATTTAAGAAATAATTAGGTATAAAGAAAATAAAATAAAACTATACCAGTATGCAGATGTAGTGTACTGCAACAAATATGAGAAACACGTGAACAAGATGGTGGAATCCAGGCATATATACAAAGTCATAAAAATAATTAATTAAAAATGAAAGTAATAGATTATTTTAAAAGGCACTGTATATAAAAAAAAATTATAATAGTAATAAAACAAAAATTAAAGCCAGTATACAAATACGATGCAAAAAATCAAAAACAAGGGAACAAGACGGCGAACCCCAGACGTATATGCAAATTAATCAAAATAAGAGATTATTAGTTAATAAATAAGAGATTATAAGCGTGAATCAGTGCTCGAGAAACTCGAAAACTAAACTTCCGTTTTCGGATCGACTGTTCCAAGAAGTATGGGCGACGGAATTTGGCATTATTAGATAGCCCGCATTGATAGGTCAGCCGCAATCCCCAAATATCAATGTTCTTTTAAGGATAGCCCGCGGTTTATCTTCACTAAATTACGGAAAGTGAAAACTACTCAATGTACATTTTCAGTTAAGTTATGCGTTTGCAAATCATTCCAGCAAAGTTAAATTATGTTTATTTCATTAGTTCAATTATTTAGTCTGAGAGACTGTTCTGATTCCGAGAAAAAAATTAAAATTCCTTGTAACGAATATATATTATTTACGTCATTTAGTCATAGTCTAGAGTGTTACCAGCACGTTGTCGTTAACATAGCAAAAATGATTTATGCACTGGAATCCCCATCCTCCTAAAAAAAATCTATTAAACATGAGTTTAAGTGTTTTAAAGCATATAACTGCATGCTTATACTGCACAAAACATAAATACATTAAAAATGCATTTTTCACTTGCTATATAGAACGTTTCGTTTGAAAATGATTCATTAAAACTCTCAGACAAAAATATTCGGGTTCACAAGGAAAATTTTTGAAGGTGCATTTCCATTTTTGTTAAGCGTTTTAAATCCTTTTCAAGAAAGCTAAATTATGTTTACGACTTTATTTTGACTGTTTCTCTGTGTGTTCTCTCATATTAGTAAAAGTATTTATTTATTTATTTATTTTTAAATATGATATATATAATCCAGGTTTAGTATATAATTTTTTCAATTGAAAAAAAGCCCATAGCAATATTAATTTTTATACAAAAACTTACAAAAGTATAAGAACACTTAAGGCTTTTCAGAAGTATTTATTTTAGGTAACTATGTATATATTTATATTCCTGCTAAATAGACAACAAAGAATTAACACAATTTTTTCGAATTTAACATTATGTGTTTCCAATAACGTATGACACAATTAACATTAATGATTATCACGGAAAAACAAAAATAAATAGCTTTATTGTTTGGAATAATCTGAAATTTCCTACATCTCATTTTGTAAAGAATCTTTAGAAAATACGCTACATTGCAATAATGATAATTGTAATAATTTTATTCTTTCTCTTTATATATCACTGTATAAAAACAGTTTTTCCGAGATTTTATTTTCTTTCTCTATTATTTAAAATAATATATCTGTACTGATAAGTATAAAGGATTTAAGTCCAAAAATGTAAATTTTGAGTTAAGTACATAGTCAGGCTCAGAAAAAAATTCTCTATCTATTTGTAGAAAGGGTTTAAGTCTATGTTATTTAGTCTTTGAGAAAATCCATTGGTAAAAATGATTCAACTCAGAAATTTAGCATCCATGTTTGGTATAAAACAAACTATATAAAACTGTACAAATCAAAACTATATAAATCTGTTAAAAATAAACAAACTCCAAAATTAAATGTATGTAGTTTATTCAAAAAATTGTATATTATGATAATATCCTGGTTAAAACTGTATTGAACGGATAATTTTTATGCAGAATTTTTTTAACTTTATTTTTCGTCTTCTGAAAAATCAAAAATATGGACTTAAATCCTTTATCAGTACAGATATAACTAAAGTGCCATCCTTGTGAAAAAAAAAAAAAAAACGTTTAATATTAAAACCTGCAATAGATAAGTAAAATTGTAGATTGTTTTTTAATTCGTGTGATTCGCATGGCATTTTTCTTTTTTGCATAACTGAAGTGATGCAATTTAATGAAAAAGAGATTAGTTATTATTAATTAATTTAATTTATTTGCAAAAAAAAATGTTAGTAAGGCAGATTAAAATTTCAACCTTATACATTGAAAAAAAAAATCCTATTTACCCCTAAAAGAGATATTTGATTTAACAACTAATGTTTTTCATAATTAAACAAACAGAGCACTCCTTCAATTTTTAACCCTATTCAAAAGATGAACTAAATGTAGTTCTGTAATATCTAATGAATAATTACTGAAACAATACTTAAGGTTGTACATCATTCAGATCCCCTGTTTCTCCTGTAATTTTATAGGATTTTATTGTTTCGTATTATAAGGACATCTCGTTAAAACACAGAATTTTTCATTTCTTTTAAATTCTGATTTTTGTATATGTCATATTTTACTTTAGTGTGATTATTAAAGAATATATCCATTTATATATAAACTTTATTGATTGTTAATATAGATTGTATTTAGATCATTTTAAAAGAAAAATAGATATAAATAAAATTAAAAGTTTCTAGGGTTCTTTCTTTCTTTCTTTTTTTTTTTTTTTTCTTTTTGAAGACATGATAAGCATAAAATGTATCAAATATACTTACATGAGTTACTTAAATAAACTAGTTCGTTAATAAATTTTAATAATCGTAAAATATATTTTTTTAATTAAAAATACATATAGTTAGTGTTAATGATGCGTTTAAAATTTGTTACCTTTAAAAGGAAGGAAAATCAATAAACATACGTCTTATTAAACGACACATAAATTCCTTTTACGTATTAAAAAATAATATTGAAATTAATAGAAAATGTTTCATTTCTTTTCATGAGAAACCTTTAAAAATTTAATAACTTTCCTGTAAAAAAATATGAAATATATAAATGATAATAAAATTATAATGAGATTTTTTTTTCATGATTACCTTCTGTAATCTGAATGGAGAAAACTGAAAAAAAAAAAAAAATGATGAACTGTGCAAAAAATGAATAATTGCATAGTGTTCCAATTTTTAATCTAATTAATATTTTTTAAAAATAATTTAATGAATAAGAAAATGATCTCTTCAAAACTCATTAACTATGTGTGAGAATAATTTTCTAGATGAAGAATGAAAAAAATTTAATTATTATTATTTTCTTTTTACTTGAAAACTCTTTAGAAACAAAATTGCTTTCAAAATAATATAAATATTTTGTTTATAATAAAGCTTTTTACAATAAAGTATTTTTTTTTCTCCTTAAGATTAAAAAAATATTTATTAAACATGCATGAATACGTGAATACTTGTATGCATGTATAATTGTAATATAAGACTGATTTCTTTAGACATCGACCTATTGCAATCACTTCGTTTATCAATCTATATTCATATACATGTATAATGAAAATTTTGACATCACGATACGTCCCGAAAAAATACTCCACATTGAACCAAATTTGGACATCAAAATTATCTTATAAATATCTTTTATGAGTCCATTAAATAAGTTTCTCCGACTTTTTGTTTTCAAGTGCTGGCCACTTGAAAATTTCAAATCCACATTGTAAAAAGCACATTTAGGGCTGTATTTGCATGAATTTTGATGTAAATATAGATTCAAGTACACTGCGATCGAGATACTGACAGCATGATGTAAATATAGACCTCATAAGGGTCTCATCTAAATTTATTAATGAACTTTATCCGCAATTTTTAACAAATTGTAGGATATCTTAAATTACATGGGGCCACTTGAAATCAGGCTACAACTTGAAAATTAATAATCAAGATAACATCCGAAATAATATTCCAAATTGGACGAAATTTGCACAGCGAAATTATTTATAAATATCTTGAAAGTGTTTGTTAATCAAGTTGTTCTGACATTTTATTTTCAAGTGAAGGCCATTTGAAAATTTCAAATTCACATTGAAAAAAGCGTACTTAAGACCGGATTTGCTTGAATTTTGATGTATACATAGACAATATATGGGTCATAACAATGTTTATTAATGAACTTTATCCACCATTTGTAACAAGTGCAGGTGTTATAAACTGAGCGAGAAACTTGAAATTAGGCTATCACTAGAAAATTTATAATCATGATAACTTTATAAATTCTGATTCAGTTCGAAACAAAGATGGACAGTGAATTTATCATATCTTGGATGAGTTTACTAGATAACTTGTTCCAACATTTTGTTTCCAATTTGTGGCCAGGCTTGAAATCAGGCTGCCACTTAAAAATACGCCATCACGATAACTTTTAAAATACTAAGATGATTCAAAAAAAAGTTGGATAGTAAACTTACTGCTCAACTATCTTGAATAAGTTCGCTTTGTAACTTGTTCCGCCATTTTATTTCCAAGTGGTGGTTATTTGAAAATTTGTCAGTATAATGATTTTTGTAATGCTGAATACATCAAATTTGGGTAGTGGATTTATACTTTAAATATCTCAGATAAGTTCGCTGTGCAACTCATTCTGTTTGTAAGTGAAATTATGGTGCCATTTGAAATATGGCCATTTGAAATTATAATGTCACTTGAAAATTTCTCATCACGATATTTTTTGAAATACTGAATTTGAAATAAAGTTGGACAGTGAACTTACCATACAAATATATTGGATGATTTCACTGGGGAAGTTGCTCCACCATTTTCTTTCCAAGTTGCAGCCATTTAGACTGTCATTTCAAAAATTTTCAGAATGATAAATTAAACAAATTATTACACTGATTCGAACCAAAATTGAACAGTGAACTTATGCTTCAAATATCTTGGAAGAGTCTTTTGGTCAACATGCTCTGTCACATTGCTTCCAATTTGCGGTTACTTAAAAATTTGTTATCATAATAAATTTTGAAATACTTAATCAATTCAAACCAGAGTTGCAAAATGGATTTATCATTCAAATATATATGACTTCTGTTGGGAAGTTTTTCCGTAATTTTGTTTCCAAGTTGCAGCCACATGAATGCTGCCATTTGTTACCGCTAAAGTTTTTGAAATACTGTATTTATTCGAACCAAAGTTGGACAGTGGACATATCTTATAAATATATTCTATTTGTCCACTGAGCTACTTGACAGCCATTTTGATCTAAGTTGGGGCTACTTATTTATTTTCGAAATGATATATATATTTTTTAAATTCTGAATTAATTCGAACTAAATTTCTACAGTAGACTTATCTCCCAAATACATTTGGTATATTTGTTTGTCATCTTGTTTCAAAATTGTGGCCACTTAAAAATTTAAAATTCACATACAAAAGTATTCATGAACCGATTTGCTTAAAACTCCATATGTACGAAACCCAAATCAATATTTCTACCAAGGCATTTAATAATTTGTAGCCGCCAATTTGTTTCAAAATGACGGCTACTTCATAAGAGAAAATAAATCTATCTACCCTTCCGAAAGAGCTGGAAGGACTTGTTTTATATTCAAAAAAGCATAGCTTTATTATTTAAACACGATGTTTTTATTACACACGCATATGAAAACTTCATAAGGAACAATTAAGTTTGTGCGTGTAACATGTCGAACATTTTGTTATCAACATTTTGTAGATAAAATGATTTTTAGCTTGATGATTAGAGTGCTAAAAACTATTTATAATCATAGAAGACAATTTTCCTTAAGGAAATGATAGCGTTGTTTATAATATAATAATAGTAACAGTTCTAAGATCTGTTCGATTAAAACTTTTGTTTTTGAAATATTATTTGTAATTATCGCTCTTTATTGCATTATTATGATTTTTAATAAGATTTCAGTTTAATTTTAAACTGTGATAGACGCTATTATACATATATATAGGATTAAATTAATTAAAACTTGCATTTTTAAAACTTTTTTGTATAAAAATAAAGTCTTACAAATTAAAGTTTTTCTTATAAAAACAGATTTCGAGCGCCTTTGCCAATATATAATTTTATGAAAAAAAAATTCAATTAATTCTAATCTAAAAGTCTTTAGAATTCGCGATAATATCGTGGTGTTTAATTTCAATAGATTTTTGAAGAATCTATTGATATTCATTCTGAGAATTTAATTTTTGAAATTTTCTAGCAGGGGCGGTTTGATATATATATATATATATTTTTTTTTTGGTTTTAAAAAGTAAGTTAATTAAGAAATCTAGGAAATCTTGGAATTACCATTTATGGTAAAAGGTTATATTTTGATTTTAAGATATTTAGTTTAACAAATAGATTATTATAAGTGAGGAAGAAGGTATAGATATTTTTCCTAATTTCTCCAAAAAATATTTAAACAGCTTTTTTAATACATCAAATATATATGTTACCGTTAAAGCTCGAAAGGCGTTATTGAACAGATTACCTAACTAATCTTCAGATTATATAGAGTGATCCGTTAAAGTGCGGAATCAAGAGTTTGCCGCATTTTAACTAGGTAATCTGCCGATTAGCGGGCTCCGTATGGTTAAAGTTCAAATGTTTGTTTCCCTCATTTCCTTGCCCTTCTCCCTTTTCCTCCAGTTTTAGTTTGGTGTTGCCAGTAAATTTCATTTCTCACTAGCCGCCTTCGACGACCAGCTGGTTCGCTGTCTTTGAAAGATATGACTGTACGAAACTCTCGCTCGGTGGCCCTTGCAGTGCCTTGTCATGTCCTACAACAGCTTATTGACATATAGTGCAAATAGCTTTATTTAAAATTTTAATTGTAGTATATTCCCGCTCGGTAGTTCAGACGGCACCCACTTCCCATTTCAGTATCTGAAACAGCCATGTTATAATTTTTTGAAATTCTGATCGTAGCAAAGTCCCGCTCGTTGGCGCCTGCAAAGTCTTATTCTCGTTTTAAAACTTACAATAGCTTACTCGTTCATAGTGCAACTATCTTTGAAAAAATTTACTGTAGCAAAACTAAAAGTATCATCTTGCAACAGAGATTTGCAACATGTAATCTTCAATTCAAATTCAAATAGCTTTTAAAATTATATATTACTGGTGAAATAAAGTTAATTAGAAACTGAGATACAAAAGTAATATGAGCAAAGTTATAAAAAAGTTATGTGTCTGTCTTTCAATAGTTTTCTCTTTAACTGGAGTAATTCTGGAATAAATAGTGTTAAAAATCCTTTATGCGAAATGTGAGCTGATAATTAGAATTTAAAAGCTTGCAAAAAAAAAAATGTGTTCAGTGTTTTTCGTGATTTTCTCTAAAACTCCCGTACTGAATTTAACGGCTATCATCAGTTTAAAAGTTTGCAATAAAATTACATTAAAACATATTTCGAATGATGTATTAGAAATTATTTAATCATAATTAGAGGAAGAGATATTGGAATAAAGGTGTTCTTGGTTTTACATGGTTTTCTCTGAATCACTGGCACGGAATTTAATTGCTACGAAATTCAAAGTGCCACTAATCTTTAAATTGCACTCATAAGGAAGCATAATTTTATCATATAATTCACAAATTCATTTCCTTAATTGTAATAATATGTTAAACCGTTTATGTTTTTTTGTGTTGTAGTTTTTCAATTGATTGATGATTGATTCTATCAACTAATTTATTGTTTGCTTGGTTGTATTACAGTAATTCTTTAGATATCAAAAAATAAATAAATAACATTATGTAAATTATCTTAATTGTAATAATATTTTTAACCATTTGGTTCTTTGGAGTACAGTGTTTCAACTGATTGATGATTGATTCTATCAAATAATGTGTTGTTTGTGCGATTTTATTAACATACGATTCTTTAGATTTAAAAAATAAATGAACAACGTTTAATTTAAGCGTACAGAATCTGTGCTATTGTTTCGCTAAAGAACCTTTTTTCACTTTAACGAGTGCCTAATAAGTAACGCGCAGATTATGTAGATAATTCGTAGATTACCTAGGTAATTTGAGAAATGAAACAATTTTCCACAGTTTAACAGATCACTCTAGTTAATGTTCAGATTACCTAGCTAATCTGCAGATTAACAGATTTTTGCACTTTAACAGTGACATATATATATATATATATATATATATATATATATATATATATATATATATATATAACAATAATTTGCGTATTTACCTTTATTTCGGTTAATAAGTCAAACTATTTGACAAAATAGTTTTTAAAACATGATTTAATATTAATTAATTTATTAATATTGTTATTACTATTATTATTTTATTTATTTATTTATTTTTGCTCGCACCTTTGTCTTGAGACTAGTGTGGATAAGCTAATTGTTTCATTTAACAATGCAATATATTTCATTAAAAAATATATATGTGTAAATCTATGATAGAAAAATCCAGTCCACCCTATATAAAATAAACTTCATGTACAGTCGGGGAAAACAAAAACGCAATTAACGCTGTAATTTTGTTATTAATTGACGCAGGAACATCTAATAGACATAATTCAAGAGGATACTAAATGGACTTTCTGAAAATGTCATTAAATTTTGAATTAGGGGTCATACACATATTGAAATAAGCGCCAATTTCGACTTCATATTCGAATTTCTGAGAGTCTGGCAGTGCGGAAAGGTATATTGTTTGTATACTTTGACTGTAGTATTTTTAGAGTTATAATCAAAAATGTGTTAGGGGGTTATCTGTAAATGTATAAAAATAAACTTAAGATCCTATAAGAAATAGACAAAATTTTAATGTTTCACACCGGAAATCTTTCAAGGAAAAAAAAAGAATTATAAAACTTAATGAAAACATTTATAATTTGCAGTTTCTTAATCATCTGTAGTTCAGTATTTAAGATTCGTATATACTCCAGTATTTGTTTAGATAATTTTAGGTCTATTTAAATACATTACACTTGCGATTGGTACAGATAGTGCAATATTTTTCAAGTAAAAGTGTCTATTACGGCTGTACTGATCACAAATAAAGCTTAAATTTTCTTTCGTAGTTGTAGCACAATATACTAAATGAAATAATATAGATACAACGCAATAAACTAAATCTTTTCGGATAAATTATTGTAAGGGTTTATGAAGTAAATATTAAACAATTTTAATTGCACTTACCAATTTTGGATCAGTTGAACTCTTTGTAACTGTACGATTCTTTTTATAATTTCTATGCAAATATAATTTCTTAATTAACCCTTTCGAGACTGCTGACGTAGATGGACGTCATTTGAAAATCTGTAACTCTGTCAGTGGGCGTTTCTTTCGTAATTTGTGTGTTACGTATTTCTTAATTGTGTACCCAGTGTTCATGTTTTTTCAATAAAATATACTATGGATAGAAATATATTGATTAGAAAGAATATAATTATAATGTATATCCATTTGGAATATAATTGTCAGTACAGAAAAGTTGTTCTGAAATATTTTATTTGAGAAAATAACGCCCGTAGGCGGATCTTACTGTCAGAAAGACAAAATCTTGCGGTCACAAAAAGTGTTAAAACATATTTTTAAAGTTAAAGTATATTTTTAAAAATATATAGAGTTAAAATATATTAATAAAATTTTAAAGACTAAAGTATCTTTAAAATAATAATCCTCCCAACTACAAAAAAATAAAAATAAATAAATAAATAAATAAATAAATAAAAATAAAGCAATATTTGAAGAAAATGACTTTACCTATGACGGTAATTAAGAAACGATTTTACAAGTCTGTCTTGCATTCCAATACCATTCTTTTTTTTTTTTTTTTTAACTGACAATTTTTGCATTAAACCTATTTCTCTATTTAAAACAGCAAACGCCGTCTATTATTTAATTTTTCTTCTAGTGTTCGTTTAAAAGATTCAAAATTTATCACAATTAATCGTTGAAGTAAATACCACCTGTGCATATTTTTGTCAACATGAAATAAGGGGTTTAAAACCAATTCATCACTCAATGTCACATTTTTTTTTTTTTTTCTGTATTGTTTTGTTTTGAAGAACGATAAAGGCGGGGCTTGTCTTCTTTAGAAAACAGGAATTCTTGATGCTAACACTAATGCCTAAAAATCATCATTTTTGTTGCATTTCTTTGCGTTTGACGTTGTTGTTATATGATTTGACCCGTAAATAAAAAATAAAAATATTTTGTTTAATTTTCTTTGTTATACTTTAAGGTTTGATTCGTTATCTCATGCAAAACTTTAAAGAGACGGCCCCCTAAACACCTCAAAAAGAAAGATTTATTTATATCTCGGAAACTAATAACTGGAATGAGCTGCAAATTTGCACACCCATATTTTTCAGCATTAGGATTCATTTTATGTAAAAATTAATATAGGTCATAATTCATAATTTTTATGAATATGAATTTATTAAT
Source organism: Salticus scenicus (assembly GCA_963930645.1). Classification (NCBI taxonomy): domain Eukaryota; kingdom Metazoa; phylum Arthropoda; class Arachnida; order Araneae; family Salticidae; genus Salticus; species Salticus scenicus. The sequence continues at coordinate 59,134,548 of OZ005661.1, read as the reverse complement.
ATTTTTCAGAATAAAAATATTTTTTAGAATCAAAAGTAATGCTGGATTGTGTTTGGGTTTCTTCACTATATCTCGTAAAATATGTATATATGTGGGAAGTTCCTTGCACAACCAACAGATGGCGCTGTCTCTGATGTTTATCTTTGAACGAGATGACGGACGGGAGTCAGTAGAGATCTGGCTGCAGTGGAAAGCGGTTGAGACCGTCAGCGCGAAGGCTGATGTCGTCATTTAGTCCTAATTTGAGCACAGAATGCTCATAATAAGTGTGTAGAGCCATGGAGGGCCCATTACTTCCTTTTTACTATTTGATAGCACGCGTAGGTGTTTTTGTGAATACAAGCACGAGTAGGTGCTTAAATGTTATTTCGTTACGGTTATACTGATAAAGAAAGCTTGTTATGTGCTAAGCCTTGAAACCAGCAGTTGGTTAATAATAGAAAGTCTGCTATTATCATTTTTTCATTGTGTATCCTGTATTGTATGTGTGTTTCGTAATAAATGTTTAGTCTTCTAAGTCGCAACTCATCATTACCCCACCCCTAGACACCCAGCCAAGATTCTACAAGTGGGGACTCTGCCGCGATATTACCACCAACAAGTTAAAAAAGGTAACTGTTATTGTTATATATTTATCATTGTGTTTGATAATACATAATAATGATTAATAAATTGAGAAAAGAGTTTGAGTTACTATTTTGAATTAGAAATTAATGGTGAAATATTTTTTAAAAAACACTTTTGGTTTCACTGTGTGATGAAATTAAATAAATACATTACTTGAGAAGAATGAATAGAAATAAGAATTATGATTGAAAAAATATTCTGAGTAATCTTTTATAATTTTGCTTATTACTGTTTGCAATAATATTTTAACAATAATATAACAATATTATTTTAAAACGAAAGTGATAACAATTTTTAAATGGAGAGCAATAATGATAATGGTGATATTATATGAAATATGTGTAATAATTAAGAAATATATAAGATGATCTAAATATTCTGTTGTATAATACAAATTGTTCTGCATGTGGTTATTTAAAAATCATGATAATTTTGATTTGAGAACAAAAACCATAGAATCATTTTTTGAGAAAATTGTTCTTATATTATTTTGTTTCTATTTAAGTATGATATTAATTTGGTAGAAGTATTGAAATATTTTTTTGTATAAATAATTATTTAGAGTTATAATGGCCCAAAACGTGTTACAAGGCATTAGAAAAGCCGATTTAAGAACAATTGCTGAAGAATTAGGCCTAACTGTTCCGGCAGAAGCTAAGGTACTTGAAATCAAAACTTTGATTGAGAGTTCTGATATTTATAAGAATGATTTAGAATTTGTTAGAGGTGTTATTAAAATGTTAGTAGAAGAACAAAAGTTGAAATCTGTAGAAGAACAAACCAAAATTGAGATAGAAAGAATTAAATTATCCCAGTTAGAAAAAGAAATAGAGTTACAGAATTTAAAGTTACAGGCTGCAGCAAATAATTCTAGTAATAATGTTGAACAATCAAATTCAGAAACTACTTCACAATCATTAGAAAATTTAATTAGAAGTATTCGAACATTAACCATTTCAGTACCTGAAAAACCGGAAGCTTTGCACTTATTTTTTCAATCCCTTGAAAAAGCATTCGTTTCTAAAAATGTACCGTCTAAATTTAAATCGGAAATATTGATTAATTTATTGGGAGATAAATGTAATCAGGTTCTTGCGTACTTAACCACCGAAGAAATTAACGATTATGAAAAAGTTAAGTAATTAATTTTAAGACAATTTCAACCAACGCCGCGTGAATGTTTGAGTAATTTTAAAAATGCGTTGCGTAATCCTTCAGAATCTCATGTCCAATTCGCTTCACGTCTAAGCGCTTCTTTTGATTACTATTGTAGATTGAGAGGGGTTAACGACGTTAAGCAATTGTGTGATCTTATAGTTTCTGATAAATTATATGAAACGTTGGATTCTAGAACTAAGGAACATATTAGTGTTCGAGAAGGTCAAAATTGGTTTAAACCCAACGAATTAGGTCGGGAGTGTGATTTATTCTACTCTTCTAGAGGGAAATCGTTAATTGAAACTAATAATAATACGCGAAACGAAAGTTCAGAGAATAAGCGGTTTGTAAACAAAACTCCTTTTAGAAAGACACATTATAATAATAAAGATCCCATAGTACGTAATTCGGTATCTAATCAAACTCACGAAAAGCATGAAAGAATGCGTTACATTTGTGGTGCAAAAGGGAAAACATTTCATTTCGCTAGAGTGTGTCCTAAACGTATTTCAGAGAAAAAAGAATTCCGTGAAAATCTTCCTACGAATTCAGTAGTTCAATCCGAAACAAGTCCGATTAACCTAATTGTTAATGAGCTCGAATATGTTGATATTTTAGTGGATGATATCCCACTTAAAGCGTTGAAAGATTCAGGTTCTTCGATTCTAATTGTAAATAAAAATAGCATTCCACAGACTAAAAATGTTATTTCTTCAACCACTCTAGTTAGCTGCTTTAATGAAAAAAAAGATGCAAATCTGACTGAATTTAAAATATCTTTACCTAATCATGATTCAGTAAACATAATCGGTGCTTTATGCAACAATTTGTCATGCGACGTAATTCTGCCTGGTAATATCTTTCATATTTTGAAACCACAAAATACGGAGGAAACAGATGTTTCGAATTTCAGCGACGTAGGGGGGAAATATAGTTTTCTGAGTTCGGGGGAAAGCAATTTCGATGAAGCAAAAGAGTGTTCTTTTCCTGTATTCGATCGAAAGGAAAATGAAATAGATTCTTTTTTTTCAAATATGTGCAATTTTTCAGAAGAAGAAAAATTCGATGTCAGTTATATTTTAGATAAGTCGTTAAAAGAGAGATTAAGCGAGTTAATAAAAAGTTATAAGCCAGTTAAAACAAAAAGTACTGATTTAAAAATGTCCATTATTTTATCTGATGATACACCAGTGTGCTTACGCTCTCGCAGATTATCATTTGTAGAGAAATCAGAGGTGGATAGACAAATTGACCAGTGGTTAAAAGATGGTATAATTAGAGAAAGTACTTCAAATTATGCTTCGCCAATAGTGGTGTGTAGGAAAAAAGATGGAGGAATAAGGTTATGCTGTGATTATCGTGCTTTGAATAAGAAAATAATTAAAGATAAATACCCGTTGCCAAATATTGAAGATTTATTTGATAGATTAGGGGAGGGTAAAGTTTTTTCGACACTAGATTTAAAGAATGCGTTTTTACAAGTTGATGTAGAGGAAAAAAGTAGGAAATATACAGCTTTTGTGACCGATAATGCCCAGTATGAGTTTCAAAAAGTTCCCTATGGATTATGTAATAGTCCCTTAGTATTTCAAAGATATGTAAATTATGTGTTTAAAGACCTATTAAAAGAGGGTACTGTAATTATTTATTTAGATGATATAATTATTCCATCTAAAGATGAGAATGAAGGGTTAGATAAATTAAAACGTGTGTTAGAAACGGCATCAAAATTTGGTCTAGAGTTAAATTTAAAGAAATGTCAGTTTTTGAAACGAAAGATCGATTTCTTAGGTCACATAATTGAGAATGGCACGATTAAACCCTCAGTAGAAAAAAACTCTTGCAGTACAAAATTTCCCAGAACCCCGTAATGCTAGGGAAGTGCAGAGTTTCTTAGGTTTAACTGGTTACTTTAGAAAATTTATTCGTTCATATGCCAACATAGCAAGACCACTCAGTGACTTATTACGTGCTTCCACTCCATTTAAATTCGAGCAAGAGCAGAAATTAGCTTTTCAAAAGCTGAAAGACATTTTATCTAATACGCCTGTCTTACACCTTTTTAAACAAGGCTATAAGTTAGAAGTTCATACAGATGCGTCTAAATTAGGATTCGGTACAATCCTATTACAAGAAGATGACGATGGACAGTACTATCCAATCCATTATATGAGTAAAAAGACCTCTGTACAAGAAGAAAAATACTGTAGTTATGAGTTAGAAGTATTAGCGATAGTAGAAGCCCTTAAAAAATTTAGGAACTATTTGTTAGGTAGTAAATTTAAAATTTATACTGACTGTCAAGCGTTCACTAAAACTTTAGATAAACGTGAAATGACACCTAAGGTAGCCAGGTGGTCTTTCCTGCTACAGGAATTCGACTACGAAGTAGAACACCGTCCTGGTAAACAAATGCAGCATGTTGACGCTTTTAACAGACACCCTGTAATGGCTGTAAATACTGATACCCTTACTCATCGTATTGCTACTGCTCAAGAAAATGATGAGTTTATCAATACTATGAAATCTCTTTTACAACAAAACCAAAATGACGAATATGTGTTAAAAAATAATGTTTTATATAAAGTGTTAAATGATAGGGATGTACTAATTGTCCCAGAGATCATGCAACTTGAGGTCGTAAAGAAATGTCATGCCTTAGGACATTTTTCGGCTAATAAAACTGAAGAGTTAGTAAAAAGAGATTACTATTTTTCTAATATGAAAAAATGCGTAGATAACGTTGTAAAAAATTGTGTAGAATGTATTCTCGTAAATAAGAAACAGGGAAAAGGAGAAGGTTTTTTGAACCCTATCCCTAAAGGAGATATACCATTATCCACGTATCACATCGATTTTGTGGGTCCATTACCAACCACTAACAAAAACTACAATCACATTTTTACAATCATCGATGGATTTAGTAAATTTTCGTGGCTATACCCGGTAAAATCAACTTCTTCAGCAGACGCCTTGCAAAAATTAAAACAGCAAGCTGCTATTTTTGGTAACCCCGCAAGAATAATATCTGATCGTGGACCTGCGTTCATATCTAAGGAGTTTGCAGATTACTGTAAATCAGAGGGAATCGAACATGACACCATCACAACCGGAATCCCAAGAGGGAATGGTCAAATTGAGAGACTTCATCGAACAATCATTCCTGTATTATCCAAGTTATGTATAAATGACCCTAACAAGTGGTACAAGTTTGTTGAGGCTGTTCAGAGAACTATTAATTCCACCACATCGAGAAGTACCAAAAGAACTCCTTTTGAACTACTCACTGGAGTAACAATGAGAAAGAAAGAAGATAAGAGAATACTAGAACTTCTCGATGAGGAAAGGATAAATTCCATGCTTGATAATCTTAACACCATTCGTGAAGAAGCAAGAAAAAACATTCTTAAGATTCAAGAAGAAAATCGCCGATGTTACAACAAGAAGAGAATGAAAGCCCATGTATATAAAATTAATGATCTAGTTGCCATCCAGCGAACTCAGTTTGGAACCGGCATGAAACTAAGACCAAAATTCTTAGGTCCTTATAAAGTTGTGCGAGTAAAGTCCAAAGACAGATATGAAGTCGAGAAGATAGGTGAACACGAAAGACCTATACATACTAGTACTTCTGCAGACCATATGAAATTATGGTCCACAGACTAAACTAAAATCAAATTGGACTGATAAACTTTAAAGAAAACGTTAACTGTGAATTTTTATGTACATAATTTTTTTTAATGTCTGTTTCTCTTTTTTGTTTTTTTTTTCTTTTAATTGTATTTTGCAGATATCCTTTAGTATCCCAGGCTGGTTTACGGTGAGGTCACCGCACATAAAAATGGCCGAGCGTTGTGGGATGTTCCTCTCACAACCAACAGATGGCGCTGTCTCTGATGTTTATCTTTGAACGAGATGACGGACGGGAGTCAGTAGAGATCTGGCTGCAGTGGAAAGCGGTTGAGACCGTCAGCGCGAAGGCTGATGTCGTCATTTAGTCCTAATTTGAGCACAGAATGCTCATAATAAGTGTGTAGAGCCATGGAGGGCCCATTACTTCCTTTTTACTATTTGATAGCACGCGTAGGTGTTTTTGTGAATACAAGCACGAGTAGGTGCTTAAATGTTATTTCGTTACGGTTATACTGATAAAGAAAGCTTGTTATGTGCTAAGCCTTGAAACCAGCAGTTGGTTAATAATAGAAAGTCTGCTATTATCATTTTTTCATTGTGTATCCTGTATTGTATGTGTGTTTCGTAATAAATGTTTAGTCTTCTAAGTCGCAACTCATCATTACCCCACCCCTAGACACCCAGCCAAGATTCTACATATATATACCGAACAAATTATTTTTTGTGAAGATATTAATAAATGTTTGAAATATGAATTTAACACTAGCACCTTCAAACTTTGAACACTTATAACTCTGTGAAAAAATAAGTAAAATATGCAACCAATATACTTTTTCGCGGTGTTGCGATCCCAGGAATTCAAATATAAAATAAAAATGGGGCATTACCATTGAAAAAAATCAAAGTTGGTGCGCGTTTTAATATGTAGACGACACCCAATTCAAAATTACAGTTCATTTTCTGAAACTACTCACAGTTCCCCGTCGAATGATACGTATTACATTTTTCTACATCGATTAGCAACAAAATAACATTGAGTGTGGATTTTTTTTTTTTTCTAGGACTGTACTTTAACAGTCCTTATCTATAGTAAATCCTAAATATATAGTAAAAAGAAAAAATTGTTTAATTTCATAGAAGATATGCTTCATTTATCCTTTTTTCTTAACTATTGTACAGTCACCCACCCCCAAAGATAAAAAAATAAAACAGCCGCCCCCCCAGCTAATTTCGCCATACATTGTCATAGAAACATGTGGTTGGTACTAATCGATATGTGATAACGTCTAGTTTATAATGGTATAGTAAATTATTTCTTAGGTGGTCATCTACATATTAAAACTGGCATCAACTTCATTTTTTTCAATGGTAACCCCCATTTTTTTTATTTATTTGAATGCTTTGGATCAAATCATCGCAGAAAATGGTATAGTTTAAGTTTATAAATTTTGCTCCATTTGTCATGGAGTTATAAGCTGTCAAAGTTTGGGGATGCTAATTTTAAATGAATGTGACAAACATTCATTCATATCTTCCCAAAAAATTAGTATATTCAAATTCTGTTTTTTTTTTTTTTTTTTTTTTTTTTTTTTTTGTGCGTTAGAATGAAGTGACCCAAACATATTCCAAGCATATTTTTGATAAAAATCATTTTTTTAGTTATGATAATTATTAATAAATTCATATTTGAAAAAATTATGAATTATGACCTATGTTAATTTTTGCACGAATAGAACGGGCATCTTCAAAAAGACAATCCCAGACATGCTAGATGGGCGACATATCCGGGAAAAAAGTAGACCATGGAAGAAACGAAAGCTGTTGTGCACAGAAGAAGGCTTGTGCTGTCTTAAAATCACGTGTATGGGCTTTATCCTGCTTAAATACAGCATCCGGAAGGGGTAGAAGAATGGAAAAGACCTCTAGTTCCCAAATTTCCCTTATGTAGCGATCACTGTTAAGGTTGCTTTTAATGTGCTCTAGATGGGATCGACAATTATACGCAATAGCTCCCCACACCATTATGCTATACGTTTGAGCAGTACAACGCTGGATAACACACTGTGGGAGCAGGCGTTCTTTGCTGTAACGTTTGACGCGTAATCTTCCATTATTGTACTCCAGATTGTAGCGAGATTCATCGGAGAAAACAGTTTGTTGCTACTGGGGACGCCACGGGCTGTGTTGCTGAGCCCATTGAAGTCGGAGGCGTCTGTAATTCAGCGAGAGGGGAATCCTGCGTAAATGAACCCTTGCATGCAGTTAATGCTGTAGCAAACGGCGAAGAACTATGAAGCTAGACAACAAAACCTCTGTATCCGTGCTCCAACGTTGTGCTAGCACACGAGAGGACCATGTACGGTCCGTCACAGCCATTCGGATGAGATATCTATCGTCTCGTACTGTTGTTGTTCTGCTTGGCCCTCTGCCAGGTTCTCGACTTGTCTGATTCTCCAGTGTGCCTTTCTTCCAAACACGCATGAGTGTTGTGGCGTTACAATGCATGCGGGCTGCGATTTCTCGATACGAAAATTCACCTACTCGCATACCAACGATGCTATGCTGTAGGAACTCATTGTTTTTATGGCACCTTACGCTTTTGAGGAGGCATATTGACCTCCAGTGAAACGTTTACCGCTGACAGAGTACCATAAACAGCGCGTTTACAGCCATTTATAAAACTGGAACAAGCGACGGATAAGGAGTTGGTTTTCGTTCCACGCATGCACAATCGCTTTGTAATTCTAATAATTTGCATATTTCCTGTAAGTTTTGTTTAATTTGCATAATCGCTTCATGGTGTCGCAATTTTCACAAACATGGGTGTAAAAACATCAAATATGAATTTTTACGTGTTTGAAACTCCATAAAGTTTGTCCTGATTAGTACCTGAGAGATTCTATTCTCAAAACTAGTAAAAGAAAGTATCAGGTGTGAATCCTGGTCACTTTCTTTAACCTAACCATTAACGTTTTCTGTGGGTTTTACCAAAAATCTCATAATTGCGAAATAAGGCACTTTATAATCCGCAATGGCATAGGTCCCGTGAACACTTAGGATCCTCGTTAAATCAGTTTATTTTAACTCTCACGCCGATACCAACATTTAAAGAAATTTTAAAACAATTAATTAATATATATACATACACATATATATGTATATAAGGCGGTCCTGGAAGAATTTTCTAACAAAGGACTCTTTGGATACATATAAGTAAATACTTTTTCTTTGATAATTTAAACATTAGCATAAAAATTTAATATATTTGAAATTTTCACTAGCAACTTACATTAACTGCAATATTGGAGAAAAAATAGATTTAAGCAAGCAATTAATATTGCTTTCACGTTTTTTGTTTGTTGCAGATATGTAACAAGTAGATGAAAAGGGTCAAACTAATTTATTTAAAAATCTTAGTAATATTTTTTCCCTTTTTAATCACAACAACTTCAACTTTAAAATGCAATTTTGATGCATACGAATGTAAAATCATTTTTTTTTCTCATGGAATATAGCAACTCACATAAATAATTCCTAAAAATGTTATTTTTTGTAAGACCCTGTGTCAGTAAGACAAAAAGTCTTTTTATTGTTTTAGAAGAAATATATCTTAGTTTTCGATAAATGTGTTAATTGTCTATACATAAATATTTGGGAAAAGATTTGACCTATCCATAAACAAAAGTAAAACGCCTGAATAAATTTTCAATTAATAAATTTCCTTTAATTATGTTTAGCATTCATATTCATATTTAAGTCTAAGCTTCAATAATCGATTTCAAAAAACAACACAGTGAATATATATTCAATTAATGGTACCTGTGTAGATTAATTAACAGAGTATTTTCAAAAAATTTCTTTTGAAATTCAGTGAGTATTGTTAAAGTTATTATAAATATTTTTTTTTTGCGTGTTTAGAAATCTTAGCCAAATTTTTGTACTAGAAAATGTGTTTCTCTTTAAAATTACATATTGAAATTTCTACTTATATAAATTTTAGGAGAGATTGATTGAGGAATCACTCACACTTCCCAGACCAGAACTTAAGAACCCACACAGCCACTTGTATCTATTAAATATAAAAAAAAAAAAATCAGTTGATCCATAAAAGGTAAAACGAATTTTAAGAATGCCCATGTAAAGTTCTGTATGTCCTGTACTAATGATTGATATCTACTAGATGTTTAAATGTAGAGAAAAATTAGACGGGCTTTTTTTCGATATCTAATACATGTAATATGTTAGATCAAAACAAGATTTAGAGATTTTCAATATCTATTAGATGTAATAATTCGAATTAATAGATATTTAGATATTCAACAGTTATCTAATGGATGTAAAAAGAGTGACATGTATCGTGCTAATAGATATCTGTAGGATGTTTATAGAAGTCTAACGGATCATTTTTTTTAACTTTTATAGATATTTATTAACTTTTATAGATGTCTTATAGACGTAAGTAGCTGCGTAGGAAGAGAGGACAACGAAAACCTCTTAATAATGAACATAATGGCTCACCACAATTTGGAAGCATGAAAAAGAGGAGAAAGAGCTAGAGGTCTGCACGGGCCGGAATCTTGAGGCCCGGCCCGGGATGAAATGAAAAATTCGGCCCGACCCGTTTTTTTTCTTTTTTGCCAGTGTACGGCCCGGCTCGATTAAAAAAAAAAATGCATGCCTTTCTATGAAAAAGATTTTTAGTATGGGTTTTGCAGAGGTTTTATGTAGCAAAGCAATAGAATCTTCTTTAACAAAACTGCTTAACTTTTACAAGATAATTATATATAAACAAAAATTCATTATTACAGGCGGACAGAAGAAGACAAACAGAATGTCAAATCAAAATTATTAGCACTCATCAAACAATATAGGACTGTATTTAAAATGGTTATTACTACTAAAAATGCACGTTTAACCATTTCCTCTTATGTACCGTTATGTAAACGAATCTTTCATCTGATACAGTAAACAAAATTTTAATGGTAATCCAATCATATTCTATAGAAAAGAGGCTTCTGTTCATGCTAAAAAAGACACTACTTTCATTCAGTGCACTGAAGAAAGGAAAAAGGAGTTTAGAGAAAAAGTTTTAGCGGCAGGATTTTTTTAGCCTTCATACCACCTAAACTCTATAGCCCATAGAACACAAAGCCTTACAAACAGTAAGGTATCTAATTTCTTTTGTTCGAACATGTGCGCAAACTAGTAGTGACAAGCATACTATTTTGAATAGGAAATCATTTAATATTACTTGAAATAAAATATATTAATTTCGAGACATGCTAAAAATATTTGTTGAAAATTAGATCGTGAACAGACAGACTGATAAGCAATTAGATTGAAGTTACAGACATTTTTTTTAATAAAATAAAATTTTATGTGATATACCAGCCTGTAAAATTATGCGAAATAAATGATTTATGCGAAATAAATATTTTATGCGAAATAAATATTTTATCATTTTCCTTTTTCTTTGACTAACGATGAAACCAGAAAAAGATTCGGGCAGACACGGCCCGGAAAAAATTGCATTCTGCCTCGGCCCGCCCCGAGTTTACAAACAAATTGAGCCCGAGCACGGCCCGAGCTTGCAAACAATGTTCAAGCCCGGTCACGACCCGGCACGAGAACACATGGAAAAATTAGGCCCGGACCGTAAGCCCGGCCCGTGCATACCTCAAAAAGAGCTTTTCAGTATCAAATGAAGTTCGCGTTCAAAACAGAAGATGCCAATGACCACTATTTGTTAGTTCTCGAGGTCAGAGGGAATTTTTCTTCAAAAATTTCATTCAAACCAATCCATATTCTAAATGCACTGTATGCAATATGTTTTTGTGTTGCAATGAAAAAAGTGCTTTTATCAATATTACCAATCTTAGAGAAACTGCAAATTAAGATAAAAATAATTACATTTTCAAAAAATCTTTAAGTCTTGATCTTTTTTCGACATTTATGTACCGACGGTACTTGAAACTATCATCTACTTTAATTGTCATTAATTACTATGTTAATTATTTAATCACAAATTTTATTGCTTAAAACTTTGTTTGCTCTTAATTAATCAGAAAAATACTTGAAATAAATTTTCTGTTTAAATTATAATGCTATAGATGAAGTTATTTGAGTAAATGGGAATATATGTAATACATTTTAAGATTAATAAAAAGAAGAATGTCTCAAAAATAATTATAAATTTATCATTTATGGCTTCAGTGCGTCTTTCAAATATAAGAACACCATGTTTTAAAAATAAGTCAATTTTATTCAAGCTTTTCATCGTACAATTTGTGTTTTAAAAATAAGTGATTTTATTCTCTGTGATAATAAACCATACTATCATATCTTTGATCTAAAGAAGAGTAAATAATTATTTTGATTTTTCCATGCATGCAAGCAGTTAAATACAGGCTATTTTGAACGAAACTTTATTCGTATGATTAGATAATTAAGCATCATATTCTTATGTATTTTCATAATTTGTTCAATTCAGCTAATAAAATGAGTAGGATTCAACACTGAATCTAATGGTCTGCTTAAAGACCTCCAAAACCTCATTAACTAATTTAAACTTGATAATCAATATTAATATTATTAAAAACGTTAAAGCAAGTGTTACATAATACAGTTCTATAATTTCTAGTATATTTAAGTTAATTCTAACACTTCTGTAATTTCATCACAATAAGAAAAAAAGTTAACTCAAATGGTATTGTTTTAAGTGTCAGCAATCAAAAAGAAAGATGCAAAAAAACATTTAAAAAATGAGAAATAAAGCATAAAAAATATGAAGAATACAAAAGCAGAAAGTTTAAAAAAACAAAACGAGACAAGAAACGCGAAAACGAAAATGCGAAAGAGAGAGAGAGAAGTATTTAAAAATAAAGCAGCTAAAGAAAAATCAGAGATACACTTTAAGTAAAATTATAGAAATGAAAAAGAAATGAAGATAATTCTCCATAACCCCGAAAGATTTTAAAGTTTATCTGAGTGTAGAAGACTTTAGACCCTGACATTTCTGAGCGCGATTTCTATTAAAGCCATTTTCAAGTTTACGACAAAAACTGTATTTAAATAACATTATTACAACTTAATCGAAAACTATTTTATTGAAGCTCTGTAAATCCAATGTGCCAATTTAAATCACTAGATTTTCAAAAATAATTATTTTCCGACATCTAATTCATGCTTACACATATTTTTTTTTCATTATATTAACACTTTAATAATCCAAAAAGAAAATTTTCGTTAATGTATACAAAATTGTAATAGGTTTCTTTTTCTTTTTCTTTCCGCTTTTTATTTTTCAAAAAGTTATAGCTGTCCAATAAAAAAATTAGCCATTACCTGGACTTACAACGTCAACCAGCAACTGCGCAGTGCAGAATTATTGCGTGAGCACTACTGATGCAATTTAAGCTATTTTTTTTTTTTTTTTATGCAAATGCATATTATGGATAGTGACTTTTGTAGGACAGTAATGTAACGCAAAATTCCATTGATGAGTCAAGTACTTGTTTGATAAAAACGTACTAATTTGATAAAAATTACACTGTAAAACATGTACAAATAAAGACAAATTTAATTAAAATCATTAAACATTGTAAAAATTCATCTTGTCAAACCTTTTCGCCCTGCTTATCAGAGCATCATCAGGACAAATTCAAGCCATGTTTAATTACAAATGCAGCAACGGTTCAATTATATATATCAATAAAAACATATGACAGTTACATGTTTATTTATATACAGACTGTATGTGGCTCCATAATGACCTAGTAAAGCTCAACTAAATTTAAGCCCAGTAAAGCCTCAACCGCTGCAGTTTCAAAGTTACTTCATATGTTTCCTATAAAACACCAAACAAATACAAGTTCTCTTCCTCCAGACTGTAAGCGGCTCCATGGTGATCCAGAGAAGCTCAGCTAAATTTCCGAATTTTTAATTTAGGCCATCAAAATTAACTGTAACTGTTGCTGCATTTGTAATTAAACATAGCTTGAATTTGTCCTTTTGATGCATTGATAATCAGGGCAAAAAGCTTCGACAAGGTAAGTATGGTGTTGATTTTCATCAACACCTATACCCAGGTCCATGACTGTGAGGGCCGTGTAGAAGTTGCTAAAAAACCTGTTAAAAGTAAAAAGAAACGCTTGCAGAAAGTAAGAAGAAACACTTTGAAAAAACTGTTGGTTTATTATAGGCTTCGTAAAAACATCATCTTCTAAGAAATTACTTCATTTTTACTGGATGACAAAAGAATCAATTTATCTCATACGGAAATTGAGACGGGGGGAGAGGAGGAACACAACAGAAAAACGTCTTACACTAACGACGTCAAAATCGTAAAACTCTTCTAAATCTCGCAGCTTCCTAGAAGTTAAATTGCAACCCCAAAGATTGACATCGTTGAAATGCAGCTAAAAGAATGCCAAACTGTTTCTTTGTTCTTCTAACATATTCATACTAAATTTTTGAATATAAAAAGTCGTTACAAATATTAAATCGATTTGACATTGAGAAGCCATGCCAAATGACCTTAAACTCTCAACTTACAAAGAGGGCGACTCTTAGACTGTAACAACAACATTATAATCTATTTTTAGAATTATAATGACCCTCTTGAAATAATAATAGGTTTTTAACGTAAACATACAAGGGTAATAAACATGAAATCAAATGATTATTTTATTTTATTAATAGCTGTATATGCTAGAAACAGGTTGATAACGACTTTTTAAATTACCCTCTGAAAATAAATAATTATGGCTAAATTGATTTAATCCATTCGGGGAAATGTATAAACATACTATTTTTCAAAAACCCTGATATAAAAATTGCTTTATTTTATTCCTAGAGCAATGTGTTTGTAACGATAAAAGAACAAAGAAATGAAAATTTTGATTTAAAAATGAAACGGGAAATTCTCTATAATTAATTAATTGAATTAGATAAATTTAAAAAGATTTATTTTATATAATCTGTATTAATCCCTCCTTTTTGTTATATATTAAATTTGAATAAATAAATAAGCTTTTAAAGGACATATGTGTGAGAACACTCACACATATATCTCCCCTTCGACTAGCAAAAAAAAATAAGTCCTCCTCGCCTCCTGTATAGAAATGCATATACAAACAATAATATTCAAAAGCACTTACCAAAGACGCACACTTAAAAATGATATTACATCATAAGTAAAAATTATATGAATGCTTAATATTGAACAAACAAAATATATATGAAATATAAACACTAATTCAAAAACACAAAATACACATATTTAAAAAATATCAGTAGAATCAAAAACTTTAAGAAAAAGAAAATTTGTCATGACCTGCGAAAAAATGTGGCTTCTATAAATAAATTCAAACTGCAGTTCTATATTGTTCATAGTCTTTTTTCATATGCCACAAAAATTTTAGCTGAAATGTTTTTCTATGAAAGAGTCTCTTTTTGATATACTTAGCAAACAATGCCACAGTAACTGTTACTAATGTTAGATTTTTTCACACAAAATATTAAATTTTTGCACTAATATGTATAGTGAAATAGAGAAAAAAAAATAATATAAATTACACATATGCATATATATTTTTGTAATACTAAAAGTTCCAGCATATTATTGTAATATTTATTTGTCTAACACCTTGGTTACACACATTGGTCAACGTTAAACAAAATTATGTACCAAAAAAAAATAAAAGTAAAGAAACAGAAAAGTTTTCGTGTATACCACACAGGAAAGATTTTAAAAAGGACGCCATTGGCAGTCAAAAAAAAATAATCTTCCCTTAATCCTTACAAAAATGTAAGTGTAATGATGTTAACTTAAGGCTAACATCCTAGCGGGACAGGGCGTGTTGAAAGACCTGCACTGTTAGGCACAGGCCTCCGTCCCCCAGCAGAGTCCACAGACCCCTGTAGGGACACCTCACGAAACCGATTAATTAAGTGTCATAAATGTTGAAAAATTAATGTCAACAAAAATATAGATTCTCATCACATATCCAATGTTGCTCTCCCGGGAGAAAATTTTGAACGAGACAACATATATCTAGGATAGGGTAATAAATAAGTAAAAGAAAACAAATTGACAAAATTTTGAGTGATGAGAGGGAGTGCCAAAATACTAAAAATTTAGATTGGATATTGAACAAACCAAACACATGTTGTACACCAAAAATCAATTGGAAACTTATAAAATTTAGCTGTATGTATACTGTTAACACTATTATCATTAATAATTAATTTCCTATGAACTTAATCTGTATTCCAATGAAATATCTCTATTAAATATATTTCAAGTATCTTACCTTTGTTTAACCTTCACCCAAGAAAAATAGATATAGTAAACGTTAAATAAAAAAAAATAACACCTTGATTACTAATTTAGAAATTCAAAATATGATCTACAAGCATTTATGTTATCATTAGAATCATTTTTTTTTTATTTTTTTTTATTTTTTTAGTTGTATCTTATTTATAAATATTATATATATTCAACAACACTGCAATGCAAGAAATAGTCTTTACATCAAAAGAAAAATATAAAAAAACAGTGGACCAGCCATCCAAAAATAAAAATAATAAAATAAATAAAGACGAGTTCCTGCACAGCAAACAAATGCATTCCATTGGCCATTGGAAAATGCATTTGTGAAGCAAAATATATTCAAACTTTTTTTTTGTGAGAAAAATTAATTGCGATTTCTTAAGTTATAAGAATGTGTAGAATTATTGCCAATATTATGTGTTACATTGGAGTTGGGTTCAGTAAACAAATAATTACGTCGTGGAGGAGCAATAAGGAGTCTATCAATATGGACTCTGAAAGCTTTATTATCAGGTGCATGTAATCTCTTAATGGAAAAGGAAACTGGCGAGTGTTTTTGTACAACAATAAATGGCCCAGAATACTTGGGTTTAAATTTATCTATTGATTTCAAGTATACAACATCATGGATAGCAACAGGCCTCAGTTTTGCACGTTTTTGAAATTTTTTATATCTTTTGTCTTGATTTTCTTTAATGTTAAAATATGCTTTGCTATAGATGTTATCTAAGTCGTGTAATAATTTATATATGTCTACATTTTTATCCAAAAATGGCTGATTTATAAATTGGTCAAATGTATCAAATATTAAAGACAGTTCCCTACCAAAATGAAGTAGGTTAGGTGAAAACAATGTGGATGAATGTGTTGAACCATTGTAAAGTGATTTATGTATAGCTAGTGAGTTTTCAAAAGAATACCCCTCAGAAATCAAAGTGTTAATTGAGTACTTTATAGATTTATTTACCCTCTCGGAAATAGAGTTACTTTGAGGGTGAGCAACAGATGAATGTAAAATTTTTATGCCAAGTTTATCATTGAAAATATTATAAATAGTTGATGTAAACTGTTTGCCTAAATCTGATAATATTACTGATGGTCTACCAAATGTTGTAATGTAATTAAATAAGCATTTAACTATTTTTGATGAAGAAGTGTCTTTTAATTGAAATAATTCAATGTGTCGCGAAAAATGGTCAATCACAGTCAAAACTGAATGTCCATCTATAAAAGGACCAACCAAGTCGACACTAATAGTATGCCCTGGATGTGTTGGAGTATAGGTGGGTTGTAGAGGAGCTGGTGGTGTGTTATGATGTTTATTTTGTAAACATAAAGTACACGAAGCAACAAAATTTAAAGTGTCTGTGTACATACATTTCCAATAATATCTATTTGATAAAAATTCGTATGTTTTTGTCAACCCAAAGTGAGAAAGGTGTGAAATGGTTAAAACTTTAGATTTTAAAGAATGTGGTACAACAATGAGATATGAAAAAGTATTATTATGCAAATTTTGTTTCTTGTACATTAAAACTTTAGAATCTGGATGAATAAAAAAATTATCATTATTTTTTGAAAAACATTTTTTCTCAAAATTTGCTTGTAAATAATTGACAATTTTGGATCATTCTTTTGCTCAGATATAAATGTATTGTTTGAAATTTCCAAAAGGGGATCTTTATTTTGAGTATTACCAGAAACTAGAAAATTTTTGAATTGATTTTGTTGTACAGACTGAGTAGAAGTGGAAATTTGATTAATTGAATGTGTGTCATCTTGTACGATAGGAAGAGGTTGAGAACTGAATATTAATTCTGGATTTGTTTTTAAATTTTGTTGATTATTTGAGAAGTCTGATCTTGATAAATAATCCGCTAAAACATTTGTAGGGCCAGGAATATGCTCAAATTCAAATGAGTATTCTGACAACTCTAACAGCCATTTAGTAGTTAAATCAGCAGGACTATTTGTTTTTCTATATGTTTTTAAAGGAGCACTGTCAGACAAAATGATAAACTTTCTATTGTATAAGTAATATTTGAAAGCAATTACAGATTTATAAATGGCCATTAATTCAAGTTTGATAGCCGGATATCTTTTTTCAGACGGTTTAAGTGATTTAGAGAAAAAGGCGACAGGTAATAATTGATTTTCATGTTTCTGCATCAAAACTCCTGCAATAGAAATATTTGATGCATCAGTGTTGAGAAAGAAAGTCTTGTTCCAATCCGGTAATCTTACCATAGGTGAATTTAAAAATATATCTTGAAATTTCTTAAAAATATCCTGATGATGTTTATTCCAAACAAATTTTGTTTTCGGTTTAGTCAATTTAATAAGTGGTTGAATTAATTTAGAAAAATTATGAATAAGAGACTTATAAAAGGTTACAACTCCTATAAAGCGTTTTAATTGTCTTTTTGTTGTAGGTGTAGGGAAAGAGTTTATTTTAATGATATTTGACTCAATTGGAGAAATTGAATTATTCTCTATGTGAAATCCCAAATAATTTACAGCACTCTTATGAAATGTACATTTACTAGGAGCTAAGGTTAAATTATATTTAATTAAAATCTTAAGAATTCTTTCAAGTTTAACACATGTCTCTTCAAAACTATTTGCACCAAATATTAAATCATCCTGATACGCGTAAATTCCATCTATATTAATTTCATCAATTAAAGAATCCATAAGTGCTTGGTACTGAGAAGCCGCGTTTTTAAGACCAAAACATAGTCTTTTAAATTTGAAACTGCCAAACATTGATGTGAAAGTAATTTTATCTTGTAAATGTTCAGGTAAATCAATTTGATGATACGCTTGTTGGAAATCAAGACAAGTGAAAAATTTATACGCAGATAAATCAGCTATTATATTTTGAATTTTAGGTAACGGATAAGAAGAACCTTGAATATTAGAATTTAACATTCTTAAATCTAACGCGAGGCGAAATTTCTGTTTACCAGATCCATCTTGTTTTTTTTTTACCAATAAAATTGGGCAAGCCCATTCTGAGCAGTTTCGCTCAATAATCCCAGCCTCTACCAATTGGTTAATTTGATCTCTAGCTTCCTGTTGTAAAACCTGAGGAATGGGAAAGGGCAAAGTCTTAATTGGATAGTCACTTAAAAATTTTAAATCTGGTACAATTTTGTCAGTATGACCAATGATTTTCATATTTTTAGAAAATGCCGCGAAATTACTTAATAAAATTTGTTTTAACTTTGTTGCATGAGCCCCATTGAGATGTTTAACATCAAAGTCCATGGGTGTTAAATCTTGTTTTCTCCTTTTTAATACATCACTAGAAGGTTGAATATAATTAATAAATTGCGAATCCTCTGAAATTTCAACATTATCATTTTGTTTTGAACCATAGTCTATAATTTGTTCGATTTCTTTAATTGTACCAATATTTGAATGTTTGTTTACATGCATACTTCTATTAGTGTTATTCTTAACATATAACTGAAATTTTACTCTATCACATTTACTATTGCAATTTTGTTTCTGGGAATGATCAATATTAACTATTGAATCCAAAAAAATTAATTTGGAAGAACTCTTTTTACTCTGAAATAAATAATCACCCGAAGAAACTTTGGGACAATAAACCGTAATAGAAGATTTCTCTTTGGGTTGTAAAATAAGTTTTTGTCCCGTTTTTACTGATAGTTTCTTACATTGAGTATGCATATTAAGATTTTCTTCATGGTCGTTATATGTGTTTGTTATGGGAATACACAGGTCTTTTATTTTTAACAGAGACTTCTGCATATCTAATATCACATGATATTGTTGAATAAAATCATAACCCAAAATAACCCTAAATGCCGAACCTTCAGAGATATCCACAATGAAGAATTTTTGTGAAAAAAATTGATTTTGAATTTTGAAAGTGGTTTGTATACAAGATGAAAACTGTACCTTCGAGTTCACGGTTTTGATTGTCACATGCGAAGATAAATGTTTATATTTCAAATTATGTTTTATTTTATTAATTGTACTTTCAGCTAACAGACTAACAGAACTACCAGTGTCAAGAAGTGTGTTTACCTTTTGTTTATCTAGCAAAATTTTAATAAGAGGTAACTTTGGAGAATTTACATGGACATTAAAAATGTTCTCCCTTTTATCGTTATTTGTTTGAGTACATTTAGAATCAGAAATTTTCAAGATTTGTTGTGTCTGAGACGCAGTAGAATTCACCAGTCTAACACTAGATAATTTGGGTAGATTAAAGTCATTATCAATGTCCAGAGAAAAATTTTGTGCTGATGTTCTATTCAATTCCTGAGATGTACTTGCATCAGCTAAACTACATCTCTGCGCTCGTTTAAATTACTTGCATTTTTACTATAATTATTTCTGTCATAATTTTTACCCCTAGTCTGATTTCTCTGCCATCTAAAGCACCTAGTAGCAACATGTCCTTTTTTATTGCACAATTGGCAAATAGGAGAAGAATGATATCTGTTTTTATTTTGATTACCCCTGAAATTTTGTTTTCCCCTGAAATTTTGTTTACCCCTGAAATTTTGATTTCTACTTTTATAATTATGTCTTAATTCACTTTGCCTATTATTGTTTCTTTGCCTATCTTGCACTGGGGATTCGTGTGTATGATTAACCTCATCAGATTTACTAGCGAATGACAGATTATTCATCCTATCTGTCAGTTCGACTAACTTTTCAGACAGTGTATTTATGACTGGGTTATTTAAACTCATTTGTAATAATGTTTCATTAGCATTAATGTCCTGTAATTTCTGTGCTCGGTTAACCGCCTCTTGATACTCAGAGATTCCCTCTTCTTGAATCTTAACTCTAATATTTGAGGGAATGGTTGAAATAAATTTAGTAAATTTAATGGAATTTAAAGCATTAGCATCATTAATCTGAGAATATAATACATCGGCCAAAATATTTAATCTGTGGGAAAAATTTCTAATAGATTCTTGTGGTAAGAGTATTAAATTGTTAAATTCCACAAGAGCCTGAGTACTGCTCATTGGAGCAAAAAAATTTTTTAATTCATCCTTGATAAATTTTAAATCTGTAGATTTATATAATAAAGGAGATTGAGTCATGAACTTTAATGCAGGGCCGGTTAATTTTCCTTTTAAAATTGCCACTGCCTCTTCTGAATTTAGTCTATTTAATTTAGCATAAGACTCAATTTGATCAAAAAAAAAATTCAAGTAAGGATGAGTCACCATCAAAATTTAAAATGTTAATATTAATGTTCTTTTTAGTGGCCATCTTAATTATTTATGTTGGGTCAAATAAATACTAATATATCTCAGAAATACTCGAGTAAAAAAAAATATATTGTATTAAAATCAATGAGCACAAAAATTACGCATTTTTCCTATTGATGCCTACGGAAAATGCATATGATAAAATACCGTATTAAAATATCCAAAATGTAAAAATATTATCAAAAAAAAAAATGTATATATATATATATTTTAAAATATTCCAAAAATATAAAAACAAATCTTAAGGAATTGCAAAAATTTGCAATAGCAATTGTAATAAATCACTTACAAAAAATAAATCATAATATGCAAATAAAAGTATTTATCATCATGAAAGACAAAAAAAGTATACATACGGAATATCCCAACGAAATATGAGAACTTTACCAAAAAGTATATTTCAAAGAAAAAAAATCTCAAAATAATAAAGAAATAAATCACATTAAGTTTTATAAGCAAAGAAAAATACCAATTATCATGAACAAAAAAAAAAATATATTTATATGAAATAAAATATCACATCAAAATACTATGTAAGATTTACCAAAAAGTATATTTCAAAAAAATTCAAAATAGTAAAGGAAGATTTCTTCCTGACTCAAAGTTTCAATAAAATGTTAAAATCTAGTTCCTAAAAGACTTATATGCAAAATATAGGAAAATTAAAACTTACCACTTCCCGCATATAATTTGGCTAAAAAAAAAATATTCTGTAAAAAAATTTTATCATTTAATTTTATTAATTTTTTTCAATTAATTTTATTAATTTGTTCAAAAAATGGTTTATTTTTCTTCTATTTTCTTTCTTCTCTCTTCCGTTCCTTATTCATTCCTGCAATAGTAGAAAGTAAATTTAAAAATTCGAGCACGCGAAGTTGCCGATTAGACACCGACGGATGTGTCCCACGGTAAAAAGGCTTTCTTGATTAACTTGTTCAGATCATTCTCATGCCTCGTTCGCAACAAAAACTAACAAAAACACCTTGACTAGTTCTATCTTCAGGCCCCCCTCACGGCCGCTTATCTTCATCTGTTCAGCAAAGATGACTGGCGATATCTTCAGGCCCCCCTCACGGCCGCTTATCTTCATCTGAGGAGTTCTATGATCACATATGGATATCTGAAGAGAGTCTTTATTCTAGAGAAGGTTTACAGTCCTGGCTCATAGCCACCCATTCAAGCAAATATTTTTTGTAAGTACTAGTAAGTTCACTGCACAGAAAAAGACGAAGATTCGTCCACAAAATTTTATAGAGTCACTATTTTCCCTGTCCATGACTCTTAAAACAGTCTTTCCTGCGATAAAACTGTTACTATAAAATTCTATGTCTTTCTTTCCTTCCTCTCCCCCGCATCACCAAAGTCCGGAGAGAACCTGAAGGCACCAAAGTCTTCTGGTGTTGATTTTCATCAACACCTATACCCAGGTCCATGACTGTCAGGGCCGTGTAGAAGTTGCTAAAAAATATGTTAAAAGTAAAAAGAAACGCTTGCAGAAAGTAAGAAGAAAAACTTTGAAAAAACTGTTGGTTTATTATAGGCTTCGTAAAAACATCATCTTCTAAGAAATTACTTCATTTTTACTGGATGACAAAAGAATCAATTTATCTCATACGGAAATTGAGACGGGGGGAGAGGAGGAACACAACAGAAAAACGTTTTACACTAACGACGTCAAAATCGTAAAACTCTTCTAAATCTCGCAGCTTCCTAGAAGTTAAATTGCAACCCCAAAGATTGGCATCGTTGAAATGCAGCCAAAAGAATGCCAAACTGTTTCTTTGTTCTTCTAACATATTCATACTAAATTTTTGAATATAAAAGTCGTTACAAATATTAAATCGATTTGACATTGAGAAGCCATGCCAAATGACCTTCAACTCTCAACTTACAAAGAAGGCGACGCTTAGACTGTAACAACAACATTATAATCTATTTTTAGAATTATAATGACCCTCTTGAAATAATAATAGGTTTTTAACGTAAACATACAGTCGGTAACAAAAGTGTCCGAACACTAGCGAAAATTCCTATGTAAAAAAAGTACACTTCATACGGTTTTGTTAAATAAATCCTTATCGAATCCTCTTAGCCAGTCTAAGAACATGATTCGATAAGGATATATTTAACAGAACCGTATGAAGTGTACATTTTTTACATAGGAATTTTTGCTTGTGTTCGGACACTTTTGTTACCGACTGTACAAGGGTAATAAACATGAAATCAAATGATTATTTTATTTTATTAATAGCTGTATATGCTAGAAACAGTTTGATAACGACTTTTTAAATTACCCTCTGAAAATAAATAATTATGGCTAAATTGATTTAATCCATTCGGGGAAATGTATAAACATACTATTTTTCAAAAACCCTGATATAAAAATTGCTTTATTTTATTCCTAGAGCAATGTGTTTGTAACGATAAAAGAACAAAGAAATGAAAATTTTGATTTAAAAATAAAACGGGAAATTCTCTATAATTAATTAATTGAATTAGATAAATTTAAAAAGATTTATTTTATATAATCTATATTAATCCCTCCTTTTTGTTATATATTAAATTTGAATAAATAAATAAGCTTTTAAAGGACATATGTGTGAGAACACTCACACAGTAAGTTTTTGTAAGTTTTAATGATTTTAATTAAATTTGTCTTTCTTTATACGTGTTTTAAAGTGTATTTTTATCAAATTAGTTGTTTTTTACAATGACACGTGGTATCTAAGTATCTCTATAAGAGATGTAATTTCATATCAAGTACTTGTAAATATTTCATCCACTTAGGCATTGCTTTACTTTGAAATTTCTTTTTGAATAAATATTTTATACTAGGAAGTATACGTTATTTATCAGTAGAATAAATGATAACTTTTCCAAGAAATTGTTATTTCGATGAAGGAAAATAATATTCATCATTTAAAACATATAATTTCTATTTAACATTTTAACAATAAATGCTTTTTCTATTTAATAAATAACATCTACGTTTCCATACTCAATAGAAAGTTTCCCTTTTTCAATGCTTAATTTCAATCAAATTTAATTTTTTCTTATATATGGTATTGTGATGAAATGGACTTAGAAGTAACTTGATTTTCAAGAATATCTTCAAATTCAATTGATTTCTTCAAGTCTTGCTTTATTTGTCTTACAATTTTATGTGTCTTTCATTTGTTCTGCGTTTAATTCGTCCTTAAATATATGTCTTTGGTATACCTTCCTCCACATAATTCCTTACCTAATGTATTTTTCCTTGTATTTAAACAACTGATAGAAATGTATATTGTAATAGCACATCTTTCGATATAACATAATAACATAAAACGTTTTTTTTAATGTTCTTTTTTACCTTTACACTGGAATTTATTTGCATTAATAGAATACTTTAAGCTTTTCCTGTTTAATGGAAGTATCTATGGGAAACATCTAAAAAAAAAGTAAAGTATTTACTATTAAATGTCTTTTAAACACAATGTTGCAAGATTTTGTGAATTTTATTCAATATCCATCACTAAATTTTAAATGTAATGGTTGCTTAATAACTTCACAGATTAATCGTGTGTTGTGTATATAAAATACCGTTTCTCAAAACTATTGGTGAGTTTTGAATAAAAATGTAGCAAAATTTGGCAACACTGCTTCAACATAGGTGTTGTTTAAACTAAATCGTTAAATATTAAATCCCAGGCTTCAAACTTGTTATACAGAAATTCATTTTTCACAGTGAAATGTACAATTTCAGGAGTTTTAGGATTGAGTTACATGTCTGTCTAGAGCGATTTCCAAAAAAATGCGTGAAAAAAGATAATGTTTCTGCAAAATATCATTTCGATAATGTTACACGATAACTTTCATACATTCTACATTTAAACGAAATTTTGAAACAGTACTTTAAAAATATGATAATTTGAATAAAATTAAAATATTTTTGATTAAATTATTTAATTGTTCGTCTTAATTCTTTTTTTTTTATTTTTTTTTTTTTAAGAAAAATCATATCAGCTTATAAGAAATAAAGCGCAAAATTTGTCATGTAATAAATAAAAACATTCTATAATTATATACCTGAATACTTTTAAAATTACAATAATTACATAAATAAACATGTTTTCATCTATAAAATGAAATATGGTTCATTAAAAAATTAAAAAAAAATAATTTCCGACATCCGTGACAACATGTTGAAGGAAAAATTTAAAATAGTCTTACCAAATCAGAAATAACATTTATTAAGGAAAAAAATAAATAAAATAATGCTGAATTATTTCAATAATATACACAGGGACAATTTTTACTGGGACGTTTGTAAACAATTTCGTTGGGAAATAAATTTTTTTGCACAATATATATATATATCGTTTTTTTTTTTTTTTTTTTTTTTTTTTTTTTTTTTAACGAATTATTTTTAAAGGTAAAAGTATTAGGCCTAGTAAAATATATTAAAAGTAGTGTTTGCACCTAATCTTTTGCACCAAATTAGTTAATTTTAAGCAGCATTTATTAATGTAATGCTAATCCTTTCTCCCTTGCAAAAGAAAAATGCTCCTGATAATGACTCCTTTCATCGACATCTTCAACTTCAAATATATCGTTTTCCTATTGCAGCATTATCGAATATAGATTTTTTTTAATGTGCAGAAAGACCATTAATGGAATTGAAAAAAACCTCAACTCCGTTAAATATTGAAAATTGATTATAGTTTTCTTAATGAACTCTAATTATTAAAAGATTTTATTAAACGAAAAAGCTGATAACTTTAATATATATATATATATATATATATATATATATATATATATATATATATATATATATATATATATATATATATATATATATATATATATAATAATAATTATTAAAGTGTAGAAGCCCTTTACAAAATAAAAATCAGTTACCTGGTGAGGTCGAGACTATAGACCGTCACCAAAGTTGGGACGGAAATCACTTCGTCGCCAGTGACTCGGCGAAAGTCTTGGTCGAGTTAGTTTTATGTCGGCATGGTGCTGCAGTGAAATAATTAGGTTCTGAGTGTTGGATGAATTAGAAGTGATTTTAAAAGTATTAATTGAAATGAAGAGAAAGGAAGTTGTTGAATGTAGTATAAGATAGTGAATGAAGGAAGGATGGATGGATGGATGGATGGGTTTTACGTCGCACTAGTGCTGCGCAGATGGGCAATTGGCGACAGGTGAATGAAGGAAGGAAGGATGACTAGCGGTAATGAATTGGTAGCTGCTTAGTGTGTGAGGAGGAAGTTATGTGACGGTAGAGAGGTGTAGCGTAAAGTAAGAGAAGATTCTATCGCGCTTCGGGAATCCGGCCGATAGTGCTAGTGTGAGATTAGCTAGTAATGACAGAGAGCCGTCATCGACAAGATCAGCATTGGTGAGATAAACACACTTTAAAGTTATGCTTTGTTAAAGTTATTATCTGAGGTCATTTAAGTTATAACGAAGTATCCCAACACCCTCCTTGATATTGAATGCTAAATAAACTTTGTTATTTATTTGTTAACTTTGTCTCGAGTTCTTCTTATTAAGTAATTAAGTAATTAAGTTAATCTTTAAGATCTAAGATCTAAGATTGAGGAATATCGAGACCACTTATTTCTCACACCTTATACTAATAATGTTTGGTTATCTGTTAGAATTAATTCTTATAAGAGCAAAATGTGATCCAGCCAGGATTCGAATTTATGGTATTGGAGTTACCGTTCAAATCTTTCTAACAACTAAGCTATCCCAGGCGATATTGTTTATCCGCACAATCAGAGATCGAAGATTACGCCTTGTTATCAGGACACTTTCAGTGTTGTGAAATTTCCACCATTATCTCTACTATTTCTATATAAAAATTTCTATTTTATTTAATTGTGACACATTACTGCAAAAGTAAGGTAAAGATTTCTGTATAAAAACAGTGGTAGTAAAAATGGTGGAAATTTCTTTTTTCTGAATATGTCCCGAAAAAAAAAGCAAATACTTAGAGCTCTATTCTCAAAAATTAGGATTTATATTTTCTTTAGTACCTGTTCTGAGAATGCAGACATGAATCTACGGATGAAAATTTTATTTCTTATATTAATTAGATCAATCAAAAGTTTTTTGTTCAAAAACGGGATTGATGTCTTTAAAAAAAAAAAAAAAAAAAGGATCAGCATGCGATTAGAATCTCATTATTTTTGTAAATGTTTAAAATTTCTCTTCAAAAAAAAAAAAAAAAAAAAAAAATGCAAATACTATAATCGTCTCGAATTTCAATAAAATTAAAGAATCTTTAATAGACATAATATGAATGTATTACCATTTAAGTAGTTTATATGTTTATGGCTCCATTTATTGTAAAATATTAAAATGTATACATGGATTGTTTAAGATCATAAAGTGTAAATTTTTCTCGCTTTTTATGAAAAAAAAAAAAGTAGTAAAAACGTATTTTATTTTGTCCATCTACGCCTTTATTCTTTCATCAACATTCGTCATTTTAAAATTTAAAACTCTAGATATTAAATGCTATATAAATTCGAGAGATGAATCTTTATGCTATATTAAACAATAATACATTTTTACTATTTTTATTTAAAAATTTTAAATGATTATTTATTTATTTTTAACTTTATGAAGTGCTTATCTTGAAGTAGTTTTTTGAATGGTCTTATAACTGTAAATAATTCATTGGCACATTTTTCTTCCTTATCATGTTAGAAAGCTTGGATTTTTTCCGCTATCTAATGATGTATTCAAACACACGATATATACATTTTTATTTACGCAGTTTTTTGACAAATATTAGAAAAATTCAATTAATTTGAGTTAAACATTAGAAAATAAATAAAATAAATAATTACAATCCGAATGACTTGTAAGTTCTTTTCCAATTTTGTGTCACTACTTTCAAGGTATTTACCTCTCAAATCAACTCTTCACGGTAAGAAAAAAAAATTGTAACATTACTTAACAATGTTGAGGCAGCTTACCTGCGTCAACCATATTCAGGAACCTTTGTGTAGTCTTTGAAGTCCGTGAAGAAAAATTACAGTGTTAAACTCGGTGATATTATACAAATTTGTTGTGTAATGTATTCAGAGCAAAAAGTAAGGTTCCATTCTCTCAAATGGTAACTGTACACAACATTGTTGTGTAACTTATGCACATCAGTAGGTACGTTTTTCACTCTCGCAAACAGTAACTTTACACAACATTGTTGTGTAATGCATGCATTTCAGTAGGTAAGTTTTTACTCTCGCAAACGGTAACTTTACACTAAAATATTGTGTAACGTATGCACACCAATAGGCAAGTTTAAACTCTCGCAAACGGCAAATTTACTCTACAATGTTGTGTAACGTATGCAGATCCGTAGGTAAGTTTCCATTGTCTCAAATGATAACTTTACACAACAATGTTGTGTAACGTATGCAGATCAGTAGGTAACGTTCCACTATGGCAAACGGTGACTTTACACAGCATTGCTGTGCGACGTACTCAGACCAGTAGTTAAAGTTCCACACTGCCAAACGGTAACTTTATGTAACATTTTTGTGTAACGTATGCATATTAGTAGGCAAGGTTCTTC
Organism: Salticus scenicus; assembly: GCA_963930645.1. Taxonomy (NCBI): domain Eukaryota; kingdom Metazoa; phylum Arthropoda; class Arachnida; order Araneae; family Salticidae; genus Salticus; species Salticus scenicus. Next base: position 59,105,951 of record OZ005661.1, on the reverse strand, counting down.
TCTCGCAAACAGTAATTTTACACACAGCATTCCCGCTTGGCGTCCTTATCGCTTCACTAGTGATTTTAAGAAATCATGAGCTGAAGCTACCACCGGTCAAGATAAGAGCAATAACCAACAATAATATTTCTAAAAACACATTTTTTTCACAGTACATTCTCAGGATGTCCTTTTATTCTGAGAATATCGTATGGATGTACTGGGATAAAATATGTTGTCAGAGCAGTCTCTGTTTGTTATACCAAATGTCTCCAAAACTCAAATACACAGCGATAGAAGGTCTGTGAACATTTCATATTCTCTTCTTGAATGATTACAGCAGTTTATCGCCTAACAAATTCCCATATCATAGTTTACTTAGCTACAATTTTTAAATATAATAAAATAATTTACTCTAAAGTAACGTAAAACGATAAAAATAATTATGATTGCGTTTGTTTATCAGAAAAACACGCTGGGTACATGTGGCAACCCTAAGTCAACAAAATGCCTGATGCGCAAGCTCGTTTATATAGGAGCCTTAGGTAAGATTTCACTTTGAAGTACGGTTACCTCATGCAAGGATGTTGTGCAACCTATTTTGATCAATAGGTAAGGTCGTAGTAATGCGATTGGGCACTTAACAAATGTTTGTTAATCCTTAATTATTTATACCCTATTCATGCCCTAATTATTGATCTGCAAAACATATGTAGATCAAAAATTAGAATTTCACACTTTTGTTCGGTAATTTTACCCGAATTTGTTTTATAAAGTATGAAGGCGCGTAGGAAACATTTTAATCTTATGATGGATTACGATACATAATTTTGATGCGTAGGATACACAAACCAGTAAGTTAAGTCCAACTTTTCATTCAGGGACTTTATGTGATTTTGTTCTATTATGCAGTACGACCAGTAAGTAAGGTTACATTTTAGAAATTATGAAAGATTACCATGTTTTACAAGAAATATTTTCTGATTAGTTTAAGAGGATGTTAGACATCCTCGTATACTTTTAGAAGATTACCGTCTGAGAATTGTGAATTTTTCCATATACTTGAATTAAATGTATTAATATATTAAAATTTCTCAAAAATTATTTAAATTTAAAAAATTCTTTTTTTTCTTTTTTTTTTTTTTTTGAAAAACATTAAAATGTTTAATGCAAAACTAGTTTTAATTTCCCCCTCAATTTTACATTATTACACTTTTATTAAATATTTCAAATATTTTTGGGTTATGAATTATCTTAATAAGAAAGAACCACAGAAATGGCGTTTTGCAATAATAACTTTAAATAAATAGCATCAAATGCAGCAAATTCGCATCAGTTTTTTTCAGATTTGCGTTGCCTTTTTGATTGCAGTACTCGTGCCTTTTTTGTTCGCCTGAAAAAGTGTCGTCTGTTTTTCCGACCAAAGACAACAGGAGCGAGTTTATTGCATTTTTTTTTTTTTTTTTTTTTTTTTTTTTTTGTGCTTTTTTCAAAGTTTTGTACTTATGATGAAATATGTTATTAATATATTTATAAGTGATTTTTTTTTTAAATATATACTTTTGTTTCAATGTAGAGATTTCATACAAATTTTGACATTCAAACAAAATATTTAAAAACTTTTTAATCAATCGACTATGTAACACCCAAATTTGTTAAAACATGCTGTTTAACTATAATAATGTAAAATAAAAGGGGAAATTTTAAAACTAGTCTGCATGCATCATTCTAAAATTTTTAAGAAATGTTTATCTTTTTTTTTTTTTTTTTTTTGACAGTTGTATATGAATATTTAATTTTATAATTCTATAACCAATATATATATATATATATAAGAACTGTAATGTCAATCATCCCTTTAAATATAGAGATATTGACGAATATATTGATATTTTTATAGTCATTTTAAAAATTGCATAATAAGTGGTAAAATATCTGATAAATTCCAATTTTTTATGCATTAAGTGAACGATATTTCATTATAATTAAGTCTTCTTCCGGCATCGTGACAAAGCGACATATGTTACCCAGTTATTAACAAATGTTGCCAAATTACTCACATGGAAGACAAATTTGCCCGCTGAAATGTTTTTATAAATCTATGTCGATATTCATAAGCTTCTTAAAGTAATTTAGATACTTCTTTGATAAACTTCATTAATTTTTTATGGTCGATTTAAAGATTTTTTTTCTGTGTTCAGAGTTCATTAACCAGATGTGATAGACGACTGCTAAACTAAATGTTTACGTTGCTGTTGAATTATATGTTCATGGCACCACCACGTTCATTTAATTTCTATAAGCTACTTTTAAATTACAGTTTCATGTCACCATCAGAAGTCTTCTGACTTTGTTAAAGGCAATACGTTTTACAGGGTTATGCAATTCTTGTTGAAAATGAGTCCACGTTTTCTTTCGTACTGCATACTGTCGAAAGACTACGTGCAATACGTGTACACTACTGCATATTGACTACTTTTTTTACCTGATGAAGGGTGATAATTACAGTTTTTTCGATGCGAAACATCTGTTGTGTATCAGCTTTTCGTGGCCCACCAGTTTCATGTGAATTTTGTTGCAAATTGTAAAAATCTGAATTACATATTTTATATATTTAAATATATCATTTTAACTAAAATTTTCACGGATTCAAATTAATAAGTATTATTCAAATAGAAACGCACAAAAAGCCTTATTTTGCTATTATTTTAGAGTAACTTTAGAAGCACGTAACTGATAATAGTTAATTCAGCCAATTGAAATGCAGACGGAACAACTTTATACATAAATTATATAAATAATGCATTTTTAGGAAACGTTTTATTTACATGAATCTGGTATCTCATTTACATTTATAGAAAATATTAAGTACAGAAATGTATAAGTGGTTATATACTTCATATATGGTAAAAGGTAAAATGTTCTCAGGTTACTCTTGAAAAGCTTTATTATAACAAAATTAACTAAAGTGTGTTATACAGTATATTACCACACTAAAAAATAAATAAATAAATAAATAAAATAAATAAAGCTAAATATAATCTAAAATAATTCGACTGCATTTTGTGTTCAAAATTTAGTGATTGTTTGAAGCAAACTAATTATGTAAAATTGAATAATTTTAAAATACATATAAGTACTTAAGTACGGAGAACACATGTTTTAATTGTATTTTGTCACCACAATTTCCGAGCAGAATGCCTTGAAATAGTATTATGACACTAAAACTTTCAAGAAAAATATCTTTTTGAAAATAATGATGATAATATAATAAAACTAACGTAAAAATACAGGGACGCTTGGATTCCAGCTTATTTTGACAATGTATATATTAGATGGTGTACCTTTTTCCAGACAGCAGTTATAATAGTTTCTCGGCAGCGGCATAATTAGATCAGCAATCCCTATGGCATGATCACAAAGATCACTTAATAACAAAACTCATGATTTCTGGTTATACAGATATCAGAAAAGCGTTTAGGATCCGTTTTTTGATATTTCCTCTTTAACGTGTCAGATAACTTTAGAAATCAGACGTATAAAGATCAATATGCTGCTATCTTGCATTGGTAACGTCGTATTCACTACATAATTATTTGAATCACATAGTTACATTGCTCATTATAAATAAATACTTATTATATATACTATTTTAATTGAAATTTCAGCATTCATTTAACAAAGAGCACTTGCATCGCCAAATAGAACCAAAAGCCTTAAGGGCGGCTTTTAATTATATATATATATATATTTAGATATCGAAACAGTATTTTCCAATATGCAGGTACGAAAAATTTATAATGTACGGAAATTTAAATAAACAAAATTTGTCCCATTACACTAACAGATAAAGGCTCTGAACACCTCAAGCTATTTTATAAAAACCTGTTTTTTTTTTAATCATTTCCGAGTCAAAAGTGTACTGCCGTTTTAACAAGTGCCTTTACTGTAATTACCAAAGCCTTCCCATAACTTTTAGGTATTCTAATTGTTATCACGATAAATGTGTAAGAATATAATGTGATATTTACAGAAAACTATGTATAGTATATAAAATATGTATAGTATATAAATGTATATTATATATAGTATATTATGAATAGTATATATATATTCTCCTAATGATTGATTTTCTCACTCATTCGGAATCACGCAGTTCAAAACTCTTCACTAAAAACCTTAAATTTAATGAAAACATCACTTCCATTACAAAAAGCACTCACTAAAAATATATATTACAAAATTCCCATTTTAATTTGAGAGAGGGGGGGGGGGGATTGATTTTTATAGGCTCATACATATGTAATAAATTAAAAAGTATAGCAATATAAGATTCTTTATTCTAAACTTAAATTTTATTCGATGCTTATTGAAATTTTCTTTTATGAATTGGTCATTTATGATAGACTGTTAAATATTATTATTTGCATTTATAATATTTACTGAAATAAATGATATATTTTGTCCATGAGAAAGTTCTTTGAACTTTATGAGCTTGCATGTAAAGACAAGATTAATTTCTACAAATATAAAATTATTTTTCTTTACAACCAAAATATCTTAATTATCTCTGGTATATTTTATTGCAATAGCACTGAAAGTATTTTTTTTTTCATTTTATAAAAAAGCAGATTCTTTGAAAAACACATTGCTTTGTACCCTGGAGGCCATTCCTTTATAAAGTGCGAAGTAATCTAATTTCAAAGAAATAATTTCGAATTTAATTCAAATTAGAAAAAAAAAACAGAAGAAAGATTCTCTTAACAAGAAGAAAATTACGTTCTTAATGAAACCAGTTTTTTAAAGAAATATATTCGTGAAAATTTAATTCATTATTTTATTATAAAATATTTAAGTAATGACATTAAATCAATAAATGACATCGAAGTTTGTTTTAGGATTTATTTTTTATTCCATGCACTGCTTTATTAAATAATATAGAAAAATGAGTATGTTTTTCCTTTTCTACTCTAATTAATTTTAAATCTCTAATTAATTTAATACATAAGTGCTATGGAAAATCATTTATTTATATATACTTGCTTGATGTATTAAATATTTAATCTTTAACATATGAAAAATATATAGATTAAGGTAATTCGATAAACGGTATTGAATTTACATAAAAGCCGTCACAGTGGCTGCAAAAAGAATACAAAAGAAGTAAACAGAGATATCAAAATATGAAAAACCAATCCATATCTTCAGAAAAGAAATATTGAAGAAACGTACTTTTTCCGGAAATATTATTCTAGGATTGCACTTATGCGGCAATGTAAATATTTTAATACAAAGAAACTATGTTGATGTATATCCACTTTTAGAATTTCAAATAGAGGAATGTATGTCTTTATTTTCAATTTTGGACTTATGCTGCTCTTTATATTTTTCTAAAATATTGAAAAATTCTTTTAAATGAATACACCGTATTACAAAAGTTTAGACAATTAGGAAATTTTGCATTAACATAAAAATTAATAACCCAGGTAGTACAGTATGGTATTTTAAACGTTGAACAAACGGCAATGCATTCCGTTGAATGATCGCTTTTCTGTAACGTTAATAATCTGAAAATATGTCTCGTTGATTTTCTCATCTTTCAACGGTTGTTTTAATACATTTTACAACCTAAAAAAAAAACGTTGTAAAAGGGTTGTTCAAAATCGCAATACTCTCGTGTTTTTTATATCAGTTTCCAACGGTTTTTCTTATGTCTTATAAACGTTGAAATCCAAGAAAAATAGCTAGCTCTATATATCCATTGAATTTTCGTTTCTAAAATATTGCTAATAATTTAAAAAAGAAAAAGTTCCCATGTTAAAAAAGTTTTGGAACATTCTTTTTTACTTAATTTTTAAACTTTTTTATGATTAATTTTATTACTATTTTAATACTCAATATGCGAAAATATTAGATTCGTAAAAATTTTTAACTTCTGTTTTTCGAGGAAAGCTAAATTTTATAGCACATACAACTGAACTAAATTTGATATGTGGACAACCAATATAAAAACGAATGCTGAATTAGTTAAGAGTGTGTATCAGCCGATAGGCGATGCTCTCATTACTCACTTTCAGAGATTTTTACATGACTACATCTCAACATCTGTTAATTAAAATTGCTGCAAATTCTGTATATAAAACCTTTGTTCTGAGAAGCTAAATAAAACGTTAGTGCATGTTAAATAACTGCAAGTGGCGGTTTTAGATACAACATACTAATTTTCTTAATCAATTGTTTATGAAATTCGGTGTAATTTTAATCAACAGATGCTGAGATGTATCTATGTGGAACACAGATCATAGATAAAATTTATAGATTTCAATAAAAGTCATAAAGGTAATACTCATGTGCATAGTTATATTTTTAATCGCAAGTTGAATCTTACCCTATATAGAAGAGAATATAATATCTTTGTGTAAAAACATTTAAACTTTTCGAAACAAACATTTTACCGTAATTACACGTTTAAACGTTTGCAGAATAAAAAATGAAATGAAAGTATCACATTTTCAGCGCTAGTTTTTTTTTTTTTTTTTTTTTTTTTTGGTGCTTGTTATAACCAATATACAATATCAAATACCTTTAAGGAAAAAAGTACGAAACTTTGAATAAATGACGTAAAATACAAGAACTTGCAACAATTGTTTCGTGTCGAAAGAAAACACCTAAATATATCATTACCACTCTGTTTACAGTACTCATGCCTACTGTGTTGACTGAAGAAGGGTTTTCTTTACTTATGACATGAGACAAATAATGGGAGTTCTTAAGTTTTATGAAGTTTATTAAAAGTTTTATACTTGTTAAACACTAGTTCTGTAGACCTTTTAAAAATATATTTTTGTAACCCTCTGGGAATTTTAATTCTGAATTATATACTTTATTTATTGCAAAAGAAAAAAAAAAAAAAAAAAAAAAAAAAAAAATCAATATTTATTAGAAGAGTATAATATAGCAAAGCTACATCTTTATGGCAGAGACTTAAATTCAATAACTGACCTGATCATTTTTCTTTTTGATAAAAATTAATTCTGTCTGTCCAACTATAATAATGCCTTTTTTTTTTTTTTTTTTTTTTCTTTTTTTGTGAAGAAAAGTCAAAAACGTTTATTTTGTGAATTATATAAAACAACGTAGCTTATTATTATTATTATTATTATTTAAGACAGCCTAATGTGAACATTGAAGAATATGTGTCATGAAGTTACAAATTATTAACGAAAATATTAGTGTTTAATATATGCATATGCAATTTCAAATTAAGAAATAATATAATGCACCAATAAGTTTTCAACAAATACATGCAATTGTAAATTATTTTTCGATCTGACTTTTATTTTTGGAAAAAGAAAAAAATATATATTTGAAAAACAAAATATAAAAAATTAAAGCAATTAATTAAAATTAATAAAAGCTATTAAAATTAAAGGGACTTATTTTCCTAAATATTCATATATTCTTAAAATGAGTTAAAGGTATTGATAACACTATTTGTTCCGTCTCATTACCAAATTACAAATACTTTTTTACATCCTGATAGTAACGGGAATTTGAACTAACGAAAAGTATATTAATGTAAAAGTAATATCCTCTATATTGGAACAAGCAAAATTTTCCTAATGATTTTGATTCATTGATTTATAGAAAATTCTGTATAAAAATGTATCGGAATTCTTTAATTTCTTTTAAGCTCATTATTGATTTTCTATTTTATGTTAAGTTATCATAATTATGTTTTTAATTTAAAAGATTTTTTCTAGGAATATTTTCTTTTTTACGAGAAAAGATATAACTTATTTTTTTTTTCAATAAAATAAAATAAGTATTAAATAATCAAAAATATTTCACTTAACGTAAATACTTTCTTTTCCGAAAATCTTTTGTGCAAATTTTATGGAATCCCTTATTTCTTATTGCATAAACTTAGATGTTTTAATATTATTAAATTAAATATACTTTAAAAGTTATTAACTGAATTAAAAAAATTAAAATATGTTTCACAATTTATGCTATATATATATACAGTGAAACTTGAATAATTCGAACTTGTTTAATTCGAAATTCTGGATAATTCGAATTTTTTAGTCGGTCCCTTGAATTTTGTACTAAAATAATGGTAAAAAATCATGGATAATTCGAATTCTATTTTGGATAATTCGAATTTTTTCACGCGATTACCTTTAAAATATTACAGTAAAATCCCTTCTCGAGATTTTTCTCAGCTAAAGTTGCATTATTTTCTTTAACAGTCTTTCAAAAAAAGGATAAGGAAATACAAGAGTATTTCCTACCTAGTGCATCAGAAGATATGGTTCATATGCATGAAATTTGAGGGTATTTTTCATTGAAAGTCATGTCTAATGTACAAGATTCTATTTTTGTATCAATTGATAGGTTAAAGTCATATGCTATGACACAAAGATTGTACTTAAAGAAGCAATCAAAAATATCCGAATATTTTTTAAAAAGTGTTGAATAATTCAGCTCGTAGAAAAATATTGATTTAATTTGGGGTTGGAGGGGGGGGGGGGGTGGATGTATTAGTATTCTTAGATATAATGTTTATGTGTTAAATCTTTGATCGTAGAGTTTTATTTTTTAATTTATCTCTTCTTTTTGACAAAATAGTATATGTTATTCAAATTTTTGGATATTTCGAATTTTTCTCTGGTTCCTTCAACTTCGAATTATCCAAGTTCTACTGTATATATACCGGTTGATTCAAAATAGATGTTACAGCGATTATCTCGTATACTAAGAAAGATATAAACATGCTTCCAATTACAAAATTGGTACAAATTAAGAGCAGATTTCAAATTTGGAATTGTTTTGTACAAGGAGCTGTATACATATTAAAAAACGAAATTTAATTATTATACGGTACCCCCTATCATATGACTTATATTTAGAAAAATATTCCCCACACCCTAAGGAAAAAAAATCATCTCTCTAAGTCAAAATCTCGCCGAGTTGCAGAAATTTGAAAATGATTACCTATACTACTTTATTTTCAATTTTGGCATCTATTTTTCGATGCCAAAGGGATTATCTATGAGATGAAAAAAAAATAAAAATAAATAAATAAATAAATAAATAAAATCCTTCATTTTAAAACAGCAACTAAAATCATTCAAACACATGAAACCAACAGTTCTAGGAACTTAATGCAAATTTACCTTATTCCGTATTGTTAAAAGTTTAAATAGTTAAATTTCTTAGGGGGTCACCTGTAAATTAAAACACGTTAAGAGAGGAAGAAAATCAAATGTCTATCAAAACCGTGGGAAATTTTCGAAGTTTATATCTTTTTACCACTTTCTATCGTGGTTGAAAAATTTTAATGACATCGGATCTTTAACAATTCTGACAAGGTTGAAAAGTGTTAATGTCTTTGATTTGAATGTCTGTCTATCCGTCTTTCTGTCTGTCCGCGCTTTAACCCCCGTGAATATTCATGGAATTTCCTGAAACTGATATATGTTATTTGAGTTCACTATCGGATGTTCGTTATTGAAAATGGAGTGATCACCTCCGCCAGCTTGTCTACAGGAATACCCGAAAGTATTGCGAAGCATTGTGTTCTATGAGAGGTATTTTTATAAACCATATTTAAATATCTTTAATTTACGCATATATTAATGAAATTGTAATATTTTATTGAAGTTTACTATCGAATATTTTCTGTAGAAAATGGAGTAAATACGATCACTTGTTTGTATACAGGGACACCCGAAAGTATTCCAAAGCATTGCGTTCTAAGAACGATTTTTCTATAAATCAAATTTTAATTATTCTACATAAATCTTAATGAATTTCAAATATATTATTCATATGCACAAAAGAATGCTTTCTATAGTGTACAGTACAATTAGCGTTAGATTTACAGGGCACACAAAAATATTCAATTACGGTAAGTGTTGTTATTAGACATTTGCGGGAATTGCATTTTCGTTTACATTATACGATTTCTAAAAATTTTTAACTGTTTAACTTTGATTTCAATTTGCAAATTTTTTGGCTGACTGTCCATCTGTCTATCTGTCCGTCTGACCGACCCAAATGTCCGTAAATATTTTCAGAAAAAAAAATGATATATGTAATTCAGGTTTACAATGGAAATTTCCCTATTTTAAATTTCATTAATAGGTCCTTTACAGATGGTTTATGTACAGGAACGCGCAGGAAATCCCAATGCATTGACTTTTGGGGCAAACGTTCTTATAAATTACACTTAATTAACTTTCTACTGTAAAAATCGTAAAGAAATGAATATTTATTGTTAATGTTGTAAAATAATTTTTTTACAAGGAATATGATATGGTATTGATGTATAATTCTATGCCAGGGGGGTTAATGCCCGTCGGTTTAATTATAGTGCCTACATTTATTAAGACAAAAATCAAGTCTGTTATTAATTTCCTTGAAAAAAAACAAATATTGTTCAATTTTTCATTTGGCAACTCGATATGGAATCCAAAGAACCAAATTTGAATTTCCTATAGTTATTTGTTGTTACATTATGCTGTAAATTCGTATATGTATATAGATCAACCACTAAACATTTGACTTTCATATTCAGGAGGCCTCAAAACGTGATATTATACAGAAAAAAATCGATCTACAAAAATTACTTTGTTTACAGTATGGGTATGAGAAATTATTTTTCCGTTCTGTGTCAGCAGTGTTCTTCGACATAAACGAAATGCAGCAAAGCACTTACGTCAATTACATTTAATAAGAAAAAAAAAAGTTTACTTTAATTTTGTGTAGCCCTGTATATTGTTTATAAACTATATACATGAGACCTTTGTGTACATAAATTTTGTGTTATATGTAAAGCACTTAACACATAATGATATACGCTTCCAGCAATCCCCAAGTATACCGCCAATATATCCAGTTGCTCTGAGTAATTATGTAAATGAACGATGAATGATTGCTATACCACAATCTACACAATACATGTTTTTATACGTATAAAAAGTCTGTCCCTTTCATTTTGTTTAGGAAAGCCTATATATATCCCACTGTTATTACGAGAAATTTCGCTCACAGACGTAATGTATTTGAATTCTCTTCGATAACCCTGTACACAACCCATTGATCGCAACGAATAGCTTAGTTTAGCATCGTTATATGATACGGACTTAGAATATCGAATTTGGACTTATTTCTACTATTTGTTCTTGAGATATGCTAATAACACACACACACACAAACACAGAAAGTGAGAGAGAGAGAGGGAGAGAGGGAGAGAGAGAGAGAGAGAGAGAGAGAGAGAGAGAGAGAGAGAGAGAGAGCAAACGCAAAAATTATGATTTTTGAATTTAGAGGGTCTAAAAACGTGCGAATATAAAAAATTTAATTTTCGGAAATTTGACTCAAAAGCAATACTTTCTCTATGTATATGTGTAAGAGAATGCATAAATGAAAAGAAAGAAAAATTAATTTCACAATTCCCTTTTGTACATAAATTATTCATAAATTTTATTTGTTAAGCTATCAATGAGTATTCTCGTGTGTATTCAGTAGGGGAAAGAGTGACATTGTAGATTAAAATAGCAGTCTTTTCCTGAATGAAAAGAAATCCCCCTCCCCCCCCCCAAACGCTGATCAAGCTGTGCCTTATTACAAAAGTTATAGTAATTACAATTTCTCACTTTTGATACAACACCTTAAGACTTGAAAAAAAAAAAAAAAAAAAAAGCTAGAATTTTTAAATTGCAATAACTCAGCGAAATTTTCACTTAGAAACATATTTTTTTAATTATTAGACTGGGGAGAATATTTTTCTAAATATAAGTCATATGATAGGAGACGACGCGTAAAAATTATATTTCGTATTTATTATGTATACAGCCCCTTGTTTAAAAAAAAATGCAATATCTGAAATCTACTCTTAATTTGCACTAATTTTGTAATTGAAAATATGTTTATATCTTTCTTAGTTTACGAGATAATCGTTGTAACATCTGTTTTGAGTCAGCCAGTATATATATATATACAGGGTGATTATAAAAAAACTGCCCGGATATATGAGACCATAGCTACTAAACCGTTCAGAGAAACTGAATAAAAATTTGGTGGAAGGTATTTTGAGGTATGAACTCAACTCTAACAGTTACAGTTACAGTGGCAAAATTTCGAAAATTTCAAAGGGCAACACCATTTTTTTTTTTTTGGAATGGGATCTCCATAGCAAAAAACCATAAATAGCGTTAGACCGGTACCTCTAGCATGAAAATCACCAACACTAGGCATACTAAGAAAAAAAAAAGAAAACCGCTGCGATGTGCGTACAAGAGCACGACTTTCAGTTTCTTAATTACGTAACATTTCACAATGAGGCTTTGACTCTCTCTAAAGTCTACTGATTCTGCTTCGAAACGAGAAGAAGAGACCATGGTATCCTTAATTTCATGTAGGTCTACTGAATAAAGTTTTTAATTTCGTTGTTAATCGTAAGACACCGTCATGATTGACGTCATCACACAAAGTGAAAAATAAGGCATTGTGAAATGCGTGATGTGTATCTTGCTTTCTTGCTCTGTAAACAATATGCCGCTTACTATGAAACAACGTTATCATCATCAAAATCGATTTTGATTGCCATTTCACAATGCCTTGTGTATTGTGTACTGCGATGATGCCAGTCGTGACGGCGTCTTACGACTAACAACGAAATTAAAGCCTTTATTCAGTAGCCTTACACGAAATTAAGGTACCGTGATCTCTTCTTTTCGTTTCGAAGCGAAGACTTTAGACTGAAGTAGACTTTAGACTGAACCAAAGACTCAGTGTGAAATGTGACGACATGAAAAAAATTAATGTCGTGCTCTGGTAGGCACATAACAGTTGTTTTATTTTTTTTTTCTTAGCCTACTAGCGTTGGCGATTTTTGTGCTACAGTTACCGTTCCAATGCTATTTATGTTTTTTTGCTCTGGAGATTCCATTTTAATAAAAAAAAGTGGGTGTTGCCATTTGAAATTTTTAAAATTTTGTCACTGTAACCAAAACTGTTAGAGTTTAACTGTTGTTTTTCATATAAGTCTTAAGCGCATACCTCAAAATACCTTCTACTAAAATTTTATTATTTTACTGTGAACGGTATGACAGGTATGGTCTCATATATCGTGGTAGTTTTTTTTATAATTATCCTGTATATATATATATATATATATATATATATATATATGTATATATATATATATATACATATATATGTCTGAGTGTGTGTGTGTGTGTGAAATTAAATGTGTGAACTCATTTCACAGATTAAAATCGCAAAAATTAACATTGTTCAGATTTTTAGTATATTGTTACACATTAAAATAAATCTATTTAAAAGTGAAAAAAAAATGTATTTTCTACAAAAATTTTCTGTACTCTAAAATTGAAGAAATGTACTTTAAAATTACATCCATTCTGCTACAGACACATTTTTAATACTTTACAACAAAAGTGAAAAGAGTTTATGACTTCCGTTTTTCTGTATCCGCGCTCTAACTCTGTTAATTATAAGTAAAATTTCTTGAGAGTGATATATGTTATGCCAGTTCGTTATCGATTGTTCCCTATTGAAAATAGAGTAAATACCACTAATGATTTGTATACAGGGACACACGAAGGCATTCCAAAGCATTGCGTTCTATGAAAGGTATTTCTATATGCCATATTTTGATTCATCTACTTTGCACATGTATTAATGGTATGTTAATCAAGTTTACTATTGGTTGTTCGTTCACCATACAGGGACACTTTAAAGTATTCCAAAGCACTGCATCCTATGGGAGACATTCCTATAAATTATGTTTTAATAAGTATTATTTTCGAAAATGTCAATGAAATTGAAATATGTTACTCATACGTAAAGAACTTTCCTTTTATAGTATATAGTACAATTAGCATTTAGATTTTCAGGGTCACAGAAAAATATTCTTATATAATAAAGGTTATATTCTGAAATAACTGAAACTGCATTTTAATTTTTAGTTACCATTTTAATAATTTATGACAATGATTAAGAGTGGATATGATTTGAATTAGTCTACCTACTTAGTCTACCTATGACATTCCGTCTGCCTTCAGCATCCGTAAATATTTTCGAAATTTCTTCAAACGGGTATATGTTATTCAAGTTCACTATGGAATGTTTTTTATTTAAAATATAATGTTCCTTATTTATAATAGTAATAATAATAATAATAATAATTATTATTATTATTATTACTATTATTTTATAAATAAGTGCAATTTTTCTATGATGCTTAATTAGTCAGAACGATACTTAATTAGTCAGATAGAAAAAGATATAGAAACGAAAAATATCGTTTGTAAATATATGTAGAACACTAGAAATTCTATAAAATTAAATCTGAAATTTATCGAAAAATTTCTGAAATTTAAATTTAAGGTGATAAACTATTTTTTAAAAGTTATCTTCCTCAAAAATAAGAAATATTCCAATTATGAAATATTCCATGAGATTTATATATAGTATGATTCTAAAATAAAATCCTATTTTTTAAAGATGATTTAACGTCGATTTTACATTCAAGAGAAGAATGGAAGCAATTCGCGCATTGGAATGCATCTTTTATCTTTGATGAATGTAATGGATTTTCCATCACTTTGATAAAAGATCACATTTTATATTTAAGATGGGAAAAATTCCAGTGACACGCAGCTTATCAAAATCTATCTCTAAAGGAGAATTGGAGAAATAAAGAAAAGTTTTAGACAAAGTATAGGAGTTCATATATGTAAACAAATGTGAAGTATTAGTAAAATTAGGGACACGTCATTTAGAAAATAGAAAACTTATTTCTACAGAAATGTACTTATTTTAAAAATATGTATACAGCATTTAATATAAGATAAAAAATTGAAATGGACTGCAATGTTTTCTTAATATTTCAATTGAAAGCCAGAAAATGTACATCCAACGTCGTTTCACATGATCTTCTAAAAATTGTTCTATAAATAATGTTCATCTTCAGGAATGTTTGGTTTAAAAAAAAAAATAAAGAAAATAAAGAAAAATTCTGCGCTAGAAGAATTTTGAAACATTTGTAATTCCTTTGCACTTTATATATTTATTTTAGCAGTATTTTGGGGTGCTCATAACATTTTCTTTTATTAAGCTATTTCGCTGCAACGTGAGTTTATATTATTATTTAAACTTAAAAAAAATAAATAAATATATAAATAAATATATAAAAAATAAAAAATAAAAAAGAGATTTAATTGTTTGTTTATTGTTCATATTTTAATGGTATTATTAATATTCATTAGTAAATCTAACCGTGTTACACTTTTTACTGGTTATTTTTATTAATTTGGATTTTATACCATAACGGATCATCTGCATTTAAATAAAAAAGAAATCACATTATTTCTCTTATTTAATGTTTTATGTTACAATATCTTTTTCTCTAATCATTCTAGATTGTGCCCCATTTCATATAAGTTATATTTTTACAATTTAGAATTTGTTTCGCTAAGATGAAATTGACTTAAACTGCTGTTCGAACACCATGAAAGAATTCGAATATCAAAATGATATTTTTTGGACACATACACAATTGATTAGAATTTCAGGAAATTTGGGGAAATATGTACTGAGAAAACAGTACATAAAGCAACGACCTATGTGAGCAATAGCAGCACTTAACTTCCTAGGCATTGAATCAAACAGCGATTGGATGACATGTAAGGGTAGAGCCCTTCATGAAGCTTGAACACGATGACACAAATCATCGATTGTAGTTACTGGTGAGTGGTGGGGTGGCCAGTCGCTTTTCAACGAGTAAACAGTCATTTTCATTAGTGCGAGATCAGGAGAACGCGCTGGCCGGAGCAACGGATAAACACATTCTGTATAACGAAAGGTCGGGAAAATAAAGACAATTTGCGGCCGTGCATTACCCTGCTTAAATGTTGCGCTACGCAGACCTTGAATATAGGGCAGAGGGCCGAGGTTTAACTTACCAGAAACTTAATGGTTGTTGTTTAAAGTGCCGGGAATGCAAACGTAATCGAGACGTATATCCAATGGGACCCTATACCATCACTGCAGTTGATGGACAGCGTGACAATGTTGAATCCCAGCTGGCAATGTGCATTATTCATGATTCTGTTAAATACGGATAAGGCAATCTTGGTGCTGTAAACAGGATTGTGATTTGTCTGAATGGTGATTTCACTCCATTCCTGCGTCCAGGTTCGTCATTGATCATACATTAAAGGCGCCCATATCTTAAAAAATTTTATCTGAAATGTTATAGTGAAATCGTGAAAATAGTTCGTGTACAGTTATATCCCTGAAAACATAAAATAGGTTCATTTTAATCCTTTTATACACTGAACAAGATTAAATAGACAATAATTTATATATGCCCCAAAGCTTGTTTTACTAGAATGTGATATGAAAGATGATTAATTACCCTTTACTTATAGGGTGGTAGGGTTTTGTAGTATATTAGTGCGTTGTTTAGAAATGGTGTAAAGTTCACTTCCAGTTGTGATGTCATTTTTGTTTGTTTGTTTGTTTGTTATTTTTGTTGTGCTAAATTTAAGGCGTATGTAATTAACAAATAATATAAACGGATATTAAAAATCAGTCAGATGAATTCGAAAGAATGCAGTGTTACGGACAATAAATAATATATAGATAGATATATAGATAGATAGGTCGATATATAGATACACACTGAAGGTGTTTTGCTAAAAATGACTCACATATAATAAGTTTTAGTTAATGAAATATTTATTGTGCTTTATGTATATATTTATGGTCAGGAAATTTGATCACAGAGCTTTTATTTTTTCATAAGTTAATAAGATATATAAAAAAAAAAGTAACAATAAATGGAAATGAATGAGACAAGCGCATAAAATATTTTTCCGAAGATGTAGTGTATTTACTGCGCATTAAAAAAAAGATAAAAATTTACATATTTAAGTTTTTAAATGTACAGTTGAACGAATTTTATTTAATAGATAAATATATATATATATATATATATATATATATAATAGTAACAAGAATAATAATGTCAAAACTTGCTTCATCAATCTAAAGAAATATAGTAACAGAACTGAAATTATATATACTGTCGTAAAATTGTAAATAATTCTATTTATTTTTGTATAAATTCTTTCAAAGAGGCTTAGTAAGTTGATAAAATGTCAATTTTCTGCATTTCCAGTTCTTTTTGCGTTAAAAAAGCTTAATTTTCCCTTAAAAATGCATTAAAAAGTTCCAACAAGGCAGGTAATGGTTTTGGCGTCAAATTTGGCGACATTTTCCCTCTTTGGCGAGTTTTTTGGCGCCCTTGGTTAGAAAAATCCTTATTATCGATATACCAAATATGGAAGCTGTGACTTGATTGGCTGACCACTTTCTCGAATTTTCCACACTTTTCTACAGGAGTATTTGAGGAGCTTTACACCAAGGCATTTAGTGTCAGTCAGTCTCAGATCGGGTTCCGTCAATGTTGCATTGCTATTAAAAGAGCTGTAAGCCTCCCTCGAAATACATTTGCATTGATGTATGTGTTAATACTGTACAGTATGAACTGTGGATTTGCTGTTGACAGCTGTTATCTAAGCTGTCTTTATTGGTGGAATTGAAGTTGATACCTGATTTATAGGCTTGTATTCTTCTGGAATTTTCTCTAAATAAACTACTGAACTTTTTTCAAGTTTCGCCTTTCATTCTCGGACAACTCACGAACACCCAAGTACGCACAATACACGCAATGAATGTATAACGTGTACATAGATTCTCACATAATACTATTGTTTTAAAATTAGCATTCGAAATATTTAAATTCTATTTTTGCAAAAAATGGTGCATCCAAATCACTTCAACAATTTTCTTATTCCAATATATCATTTCATTATCTTCCGATTTTAAACATATCCGTCTTACTTAATGACATTTTAATACTATTATAGATTATTACGTAACGGAAAAAAAAATATTTAAAAAGAAATAGTTGTACTTACCTTTATACGATTTTCTTTGACATAATTAGAGCATATCAATCAACTTTTTTCAATAAACCATTTTTCTGTCTTATTGAACGAGAAAAAAAAAATAATAAAAATAATAATTGTTTATAAAACCCAAGTATTATGCTTTAATAGCGCGCATAAAATATAAAAGAAAAATAATTGTAACGCATACAGAGATGTTTTCTGGAAAAGCTAATGCGTTTTGAGTAATTTAATATATCTCACAAAAGAAAAGAAAAAAAAAGCTTTCCAATTTTAGAAAAAAATGAAAGCAAGACTGATGTTTCGGTGATAAAACTCTTAAAAACAAAATGAAAAATGCTTATCATTTTATGGTTTTGACATTAATGGATTTCTTATTTTGGTAAACAACCATTTCCTGGAAAGGTTTAGATGATTGTTACTTTTGTTCAATTTCTGAAATATGTTTGTAAGCAAAAAGAGATATAAAATGTATAATAGCAGGAGACTTGGCGTTGGAATATTAAAACAGGAATAAACTACTACGTCAGAAACGCCAAAGAAAAATTATTGAGGTGTATACAGCTGTTTCGGTAGCCTAAAGCGTACCGTCATCAGTGCAAAAAGAATTCTGAATCTTGAGAAGTGCTCGTATATATAGGAGAGGGACCGGATTTAGTTCAACCAATAGGAATACGGAAGAGGTGGGGAGTGTGGCCAATAGGAATTAAGGAATGTGTAGCTGTGTAAACAGTAGAAAAATTAAGGAAATGTGGACTGAATGTAAAATTTCCAACAATCAGACAAATAGGGAACAGCGAAATCACAATTTACAAGGTTTTTAAAATTTTTATAAATATGAAAAGCTTCAAAGAAATCGAGTTCATGAATGGATTTAGGTCTGCAAATTATTTTAGCTGAATTAAATTTAAAATTATGATTTTCCTCCCAGCAATGTTTAGAAATAGCCGATTTATTGGTTTCTTGTTTGCGGACGTAATTCATATGTTCTTTTAGACGAAATTTAAGACTGCGTTTAGTTTGGCCAATATATGATAAACCACACTGACAGGAAATACTATAAATGCCCCAAGAATTATGCATATCAATAGGATCTTTTAACTGAGAAAAGGTGAGTTTATTGGAAGGCGAAAATATTATTTTAAAATCATATTGTTTGAGAATTTTAGCTATGGTTTGACTGGTTTTAGAAAAATAGGGTAAAACAATACTGATATTAGATGTGACTGATTTAGTAGACGAAATACGAGGGAGTTGTAATTTTTGGATAGCTTTGTCTATAATGGAAGGGTCATAACCTCTGTCAATTGCGATGGCTTTCAGGTATTTAATTTCAGATTTCAATAAAATAGGATTTGAACAAATATTAAGGGCACACTTTGTCTATAATGGTAAACCGTGCCCTTAATATTTGTTCAAATCCTATTTTATTGAAATCTGAAATTAAATACCTGAAAGCCATCGCAATTGACAGAGGTTATGACCCTTCCATTATAGACAAAGCTATCCAAAAATTACAACTCCCTCGTATTTCGTCTACTAAATCAGTCACATCTAATATCAGTATTGTTTTACCCTATTTTTCTAAAACCAGTCAAACCATAGCTAAAATTCTCAAACAATATGATTTTAAAATAATATTTTCGCCTTCCAATAAACTCACCTTTTCTCAGTTAAAAGATCCTATTGATATGCATAATTCTTGGGGCATTTATAGTATTTCCTGTCAGTGTGGTTTATCATATATTGGCCAAACTAAACGCAGTCTTAAATTTCGTCTAAAAGAACATATGAATTACGTCCGCAAACAAGAAACCAATAAATCGGCTATTTCTAAACATTGCTGGGAGGAAAATCATAATTTTAAATTTAATTCAGCTAAAATAATTTGCAGACCTAAATCCATTCATGAACTCGATTTCTTTGAAGCTTTTCATATTTATAAAAATTTTAAAAACCTTGTAAATTGTGATTTCGCTGTTCCCTATTTGTCTGATTGTTGGAAATTTTACATTCAGTCCACATTTCCTTAATTTTTCTACTGTTTACACAGCTACACATTCCTTAATTCCTATTGGCCACACTCCCCACCTCTTCCGTATTCCTATTGGTTGAACTAAATCCGGTCCCTCTCCTATATATACGAGCACTTCTCAAGATTCAGAATTCTTTTTGCACTGATGACGGTACGCTTTAGGCTACCGAAACAGCTGTATGCACCTCAATAATTTTTCTTTGGCGTTTCTGACGTAGTAGTTTATTCCTGTTTTAGATATAAAATGTCTTTATCAATTGAAAATGGTTTTATAGAAAATCTTGATTTTTGCTCTATTGACTGTCAAATTCATGTTTTAAAAAACAAATATAAACTTGTGGTATACATATTTTTAATTAATGTTAAAACTGTTAGTTAATATTTTATTTATTTATTTATATTTATGCGTTTCTAAAGCGCACTGCAATAAAATAAAATAATGATATATACATTTAACACGCAGCATGTTCTAAAATATTAAATGACAAAAAAAAGGGATTCAATTAACTGATGCTGGTTTTCTCGCACGGTTTAGCGATTCCGTAGCGAATCATAATGATCTAAAAATGATAAGTCTAATTAATGAATAAAATTAAAAACAACAACAACAACAACAACAACAACAACAACAACAACAACAACAACAAAAAACAGCAAGAGTTCGTTTGAATCTAAATAATAGCATGGCTCTGCATCAAGAAAAAAAGTGGGCAGGAGTGCAGCATTGAATCGGCTGCATACAAATGCGCAGGAAGTACCAAGTATAAATAAACATATTTATTAGTTATTTATTTTTAATTATTAAAACTAGTCATTTACTTTGGTTTGGGGCACGCAGCTTTTATTCTTCACTCGTAGCTTCAATTTTCACATTTATACTAGGACATAAAACGAACCTTGCAAGCTTATTTTTTGCTCTATTCAGTTTTTTCATAGATTGTTATGTTCTGTTTAATTAGATATAATGTGCTGAAAATGATTATAGAACAGCGATGCACATTAAACAAAAATATTAAAATCCGAAAGGATATACAGAATGGTGTAATATTCGGCATGAATTTGTTTTATTATGACATTTAAACAAGTAAATAATTAATATTTCCAATTGTAGCTCAAAACAAAACTAATGAAAAAAACTTGTATTCTCCATCATCATCATCATCATCATATTATTATTATTATTATTATTATTATTATTATTATTAACATTTAGTTTCACGTTTATCTCATATTTTAATGAGTTTTAATATAGGGGATTACAGACGGAAAGTGCCGGGTTCAATACCAAGTCGCGCTCGTCGTCCTACTCGTTCAGTGTTTTTCTTAGTTTTCTCCGAAACACATTGTGCATACAGGTTAGGGCACTTCAGGGAAAAAACCACACCGTTCGAGGACCCTCGTATGATGTAAAATCGTACTATTATTTAGTCTGAAAAAAAAAGTGTTGCGAGTTTTCATATTTTTTAATTATTTATTACTTTATAACTTCAGCGTTTTTCTTTCCTTTCCTTTTCTTTTTTTTTTCTTCTTTTTTTAATGTATTTTACAGACTGGCATTGTTAGAACTAATGTACTGAAAATTGTTCTAGAGTGACCATGCAAACAAGAACAAAACATGCTGAATATTATTTGATTATAGTATTGACAGTAAAATATACAAATACTAATAGTGATTCAAATAGTAATGGAAACATACCTAACGAATGAATCAAGGGTATACTTGTGCAAACATTTTTGAAAAACTGAGCAGCCTGGCCTCTGCTCTCTTCGTTCGTCAAACCCCGAGGGAGATTTCTCCCTTCCAATCCGAGTAGCTTTGCTTGCATACCTCTATTGGGTTCTACCCACCTGATCGCAGCTTGGCTTTTCAGAGAACAGGGCTATTAATAAGGCATAACACAACACAAATAAACAATACACTATCTACTAATAAGTATTTGGACATTTTCGAATTTAGACGTTTTAGAAAAAATTCTTGACAAATTTTCTTGAAACTTTGAGGGTATAAAGAACATGCTACACTTCATATATTTCAGCAATCAGAATTTCAATGTTGCCCCAATTGACAGGAAAAAAATTAACAAAAATTCAGAAATTTTGGAACGCCCTGTAAAACGTAATGATTGAAGTGTGTTATGGCAGTAGCATGTGATTATGAACAATTTTCTTATTAACTGTATAAAATTTTATAAGGTTACCACGTATATTCATGTAAATATAATGGTTTCTTAAAAAAAAAAAAAAAAAAAAAGGACACCTTTATAATTATTACACGTAGGATATTAGACTCAGTACAAAGCCATTTGTAAAAAAAATATCTTACTGCGTTAGACACGGAATACTGGAACCAGAATTGAAAAATGTTAAATATCGTATGGAACATGAGCATTTTTACTAAATAATTTCTACCGCTGCCTTTAATAAAAGTTTATATACATAATTTAATAGTCAAAAGTGTTGAACTACTTATATGAAACCCCAAACAAATACCGCATAAATTAATAATCTGGTGTGTCACTCACACGACTTTCTCTTACCCTGAAATTTAATACTATAAATACAGGTTGGAGATTAAGAGGTAAGATAACGATCTTATGTAAACCCATGTTGGACAATTCATATTAGGCTTCGAGAGAGTTTTATATGATAATTAGTTCTGTGCGAGGGGGGCGGCAGCCCCCCTCAACCCCCCGTTTCATTAATGCACCTACATTTATATAGAATTTAATTCGGTTATAAAAAAAATAATTCTGTTTTTAAAAAATAATTTATTAAAATTATTATTTAAAAAAAATTATCTTTTATGATAATGCAGACGGTTTCCATATTAGAGAAGTAGTATAACACCAAATATCGAAAAAAAAGTCCATTTTATTCTCAATATTAAAAAAAAAAAATCGATAACTTTGTTTAAAATTATCGCAGATCGATGGTTCAACCATTCGTTTTAAAGGTATTGGCGAGCTCTTTTGAAAGATACCCATCAAGAAAATGTACTACCCTCGAGGGGGACTTTCCCCCCAGGGGGGGGGAGGCGTGGCTCCTACATACACAATTTCTTTTTCCCAGTTAACTATCTCTATTACAAAAAATATATATTCGTTTCATTTGGTTTAGTGCAGTCTATAGATGTTAAACTCTACTTACCTGAAATTTCCCCCACAGACGTAATATATTAGAAGTATCTTGATTGTCCCTGTACACGAACCATTTGCTTGATCTTAACGAAAAGCTTACTGTAGCATCCCTATATGATACACATTTAGAATACCAAGTTTGGACTTTCTGCCATAATTTGTTTTTGAGATATGCTGATAGCAGACACACACACACACAGACACACACACACACAGACACACAGACTCACAGACACACACACAGACACATAGACATACACACAGACCATTTGCTAAAAACATGATTTTCGTATTCAGGGGATTTCAAAACGTGTAAATATAACAAAATCTCGCGTTCGAAAATTTGACCCAAAAACAATACTTTCTCTACTTTATGGGTAAGAGAAAGTAAAAAAGTTATCGGTGATAGAATGAACTGATAGTTTCTCTAAAAAAAAAAAAAAAAAAAAAAAAAAAAACCTAAATTATAAGGAATTTTTATTTTGATTTAATTAATAGTAATACACAGTTTGCTGATTGTAAATAAATATTGATAGAAACCGCTACTATCTGTTGAGAGGAACTGGAATTCTGCTGATTCTATCTGTCATAACTTTTTTAATTTAACTGATATTTGTATTGACATTTCATATAAGAAGGTCCAATACTTTGAGCCATTAAATTATGCAAAAGGAAATATTTAAAGCTCGCACATGCGCAGTTAAAAATTAGTTAGGAAAAATGCCCATATTTCATAAGATATTTAAATTTTTTACATTCTGACTGCAATATGCTGCATTCAGAATATAGTTCTTAACGATAGCTTTGCTCTGTGTCTAGTACTCTATGTGTCATAAATAAAAAGTGGCACTTTTTTGTTTAATTTTTATTTTTTAAAAAAAACGATATCTACATGAATATATGTGATAGAATGACAATTTTTTATACTCATAATTCGAATAAGCCTCACAATTGCATACTGCAGTTAAAACGCATTTCAAGAATTACATTTTACAGGGTGATCCATAACATTTTAATTAATACTTACTGCTCATTAATTATTTTTTATAGTCCCCTTTTTATTTCCGGGACAAAATTTTAGTTGAAATGTATGAGGAATAACAAATTCTTTCTCCTTCCAAAATTTCAAGATAATTCTTAATGAATTATTCAAGATACAAAATGCCTAAATTTGAATGCGTCCAAATTCTTAATGGTAGAAATTGTATCATAGAAACGCCATGTTTGATACAATACTGAAATACAGAATATTTAATGCTATATCTTCTGTTTAAATGAAATAATATGCGAATAATCTATATTAACATTGGGCAAGATAATTGAAATGCAAAACCAGTTTGATCAGAAGCATATGCTAGATGCACAAAATGAACATCAACACCAATAATCATTTATATTTTGGAATAGAGAGAAATTTGCAATATCTAAATCATTTAGTGGTGTGGCCTTAGTAAATGATCCCCTTGGCGACTTTTAAATTTTTGTGACTATTTAGCAATGGATTTTTTAGTATACACTGTAAAAAAAAAAAAAAATCTAAAATAAGTAAAAATTTTTAAGATATCTGGATAAAGCAATGTTTCAAATTGAAAAGTTTTGTTTATAACCAAAATTTCAACCAAAATTGGATGCAAGACTAATTTTGGATAGAATTGTTTTTTTTTTTTTTTTGCAGTGTACATACGTATATATACGAAATGTTTTCATTTTGTTTAGATCATCTACACATGTTAGATTTTTTTTTTTTTTTTTTTTTTTTTTTTTTTTTTTTAATAAGAGGTGAGTGATACAAAATTTTCTACAACATCTTTATTTATTAAAGACAAAAATATAAAATAAGATAGTGAACCATACATAACAAGTATGTGAATTCAAAAAAGATAGATTTTCTGATCCATTTTAGGTTATAAAAATATCTTTCCAATTTGGAGCATTGCTTTACCAAATATCTTACAAATGTTCCAAATTGAAAAGTTTTGTTTATAACCAAAATTTCAAACAAAATTGGATGCAAGACTAATTTTGGATAGAATTGTTTTTTTTTTTTTTTTTTTTTTTGCAGTGTACATACGTATATATACGAAATGTTTTCATTTTGTTTAGATCATCTACACATGTTAGATTTTTTTTTTTAATAAGAGGTGAGTGATACAAAATTTTCTACAACATCTTTATTTATTAAAGACAAAAATATAAAATAAGATAGTGAACCATACATAACAAGTATGTGAACTCAAAAAAGATAGATTTTCTGATCCCTTTTAGGTTATAAAAATATCTTTCCAATTTGGAGCATTGCTTTACCAAATATTTTACAAATGTTCCAAATTGAAAAGTTTTGTTTATAACCAAAATTTCAAACAAAATTGGATGCAAGACTAATTTTGGATAGAATTGTTTTTTTTTTTTTTTGCAGTGTACATACGTATATATACGAAATGTTTTCATTTTGTTTTGATCATCTACACATGTTAGATTTTTTTTTTTTTTTTTTTTTTTTTTAATAAGAGGTGAGTGATACAAAATTTTCTACAACATCTTTATTTATTAAAGACAAAAATATAAAATAAGATAGTGAACCATACATAACAAGTATGTGAACTCAAAAAAGATAGATTTTCTGATCCATTTTAGGTTATAAAAATATCTTTCCAATTTGGACAATTGCTTTACCAAATATCTTACAAATGTTCCAAATTGAAAAGTTTTGTTTATAACCAAAATTTCAAACAAAATTGGATGCAAGACTAATTTTGGATAGAATTGTTTTTTTTTTTTGCAGTGTACATACGTATATATACGAAATGTTTTCATTTTGTTTAGATCATCTACACATGTTAGATTTTTTTTTTTTTTTTTAATAAGAGGTGAGTGATACAAAATTTTCTACAACATCTTTATTTATTAAAGACAAAAATATAAAATAAGATAGTGAACCATACATAACAAGTATGTGAACTCAAAAAAGATAGATTTTCTGATCCATTTTAGGTTTTAAAAATATCTTTCCAATTTGGAGCATTGCTTTACCAAATATCTTACAAATGTGAAATGTTTACTTATTTTAGATTTTTTTTTCAATGCAACTTCTTGTTTAAAAAAATATATTACCTATATGTTTTACTACTTATACCTTTAGTTATGACAATGTATCATATATTCCATAGATAGCTCTGATGTATGCGTACACTGTAAAAAAAAAGTAAATAAATAATTTAAAAAAAAATGTAAAATTACAACGAATATTCATCATCCTGTGATGTTAGGAAATCAAGCACTCGAGTTGTAAAAATTTTAAGCAGCTGTTTTCTTACATTCTCTATGACAGTCATGTGACACAGATAAGCGAATGAGCTTCAAACACAAACTAAAACTTTTAAATGCTTATTACTACTTTTGGCTATGATAAACCTTAAACGAGAAAAATGGAGGATCGAAGCTGTGATTAGAATTCACATTAGGTCCAACGACAAACAAGTAAGTTATAATTGTTTTAATTTTGATTTTATTTCTTCTCCTTTTTTTTTTTTTTTTAATTTTGTCAATATAAGTTTTATAAGGGTCTACGTTTTGTTTATGAAATATAATCTTAATTAAAAGCTCTCTCTCATGAAACTCCATTTCGAATTTTGAGTAGTAAATGTTACATAACAGTAATTATTTCCTCCAGAAATAAAATTATTAAGCAACAACGTTTCTAAACTAATTTATTTTTAAAATGTTTTAAATTACTATTACTGGGGAAAACAAAATGATGTATTACTTTTTAACTCTGAAAACTATTATGGCCTTCAAAATAAGAACACTATTTGATAAATACTTAGTATGAAACGTTTGTACAATCCCCAGCAGCACATCTTCTCCGAAAAGCATCCCTAGGATGTTCTGTGGATAAAAGGGAAATCCTATGGACGTCCTCAGGATGTTCTGTGGACAAGTGTGCTACTAGGGATGTTTAGCATTCCCTTATAATATAGTTTTCTTTCGTTAAAATTTAAGTTTCCTTTATTTTATGCATCATTATTTCATATTTATTTTTTAAATTTTGTTCGCTTTTTTAGATAATTTCGATGTAGTCTATTACGCAAAACGTATTGATTTTTTTTTTTTTTTTTTTACTTGTTCATTTTGTAAAATTAATATGCTTGCTAAAATTGTGTAGATATATGTATTGTGCCAAATATAGTTTAATAAAGTATTGAAAACTGTCATTTTATTTTTCATACATTCTAAAAATTATTAAAGTAGTTATAATTGTTTGAAGTACCTATTAAATAATGCTTCTGATTTTACTTTCTTTAGCGGATTAAAAATTGACACATAATTATTTTTAAAATAGAATCAGCTACATAAGACATTTTTTTTTAATGGTTAAATATTTTTATGTTGAAAAGAAATCGTTACTGTATTACAATTCTAATATTTCTTTACAAAATAGAATTTATTGAAAGTTATTATTTATGTTATGTTTCCGATTAAAAATGCATAACATCTTCAAACTTATTTTGAAAGAATAAAAAAGATGAAATAAATAAAACAAATTAAAACAAATATAACTTTAAAAGAAAAGGAAAAAAAAAAAAAAATATATATATATATATATATATATATTTCTTAATTGAAAAAAACAAATGTAACTCGGTGTGTTGTAAAATTACAACACTCTCTTTGAAAATTCAAGAACGCATTTATTTACAACACACTTGAAATTTACCGCACATGGTGTTGGCGATCTTTTTATTCGCACATTGTGATGCAATCTAGCATGTTCATTTTTTTCAGTGTAGGATTTAAACAACACTTGCAGAAGTAAAGATGCGATTTTTAAAAACTCATTTTTTTCCCACAATATGGTCCAATCAGACACATTGAAAATAACTAATTTATGTGATTATTATTGTATTTTATTGTTATTATTCACAGTATTTTATGATGTATCTATAATTTTAGCGCGCGGCTTGTTTTACAATAACTATTGTGATCGTGGAAATGAAATTCTTCGCGAAAAACGTCAGATCTACTTCATCGTTAAATATTAAAACCACTAAGACAACCTTTATTAAAACTGTTCAAAGGTCTCTTAAATTTCATTTTGAAAGCTTCTCCGCTTAGCTTAAAACGCTTTTTCGCAAGATGTTTAAAATATTTAAAGTTCAATGCAATTTTCTGGTTCGCGAACTAGCATTAATATTTTAAAAACCTCGAATATTTTTAGATGTAGCATTATTTGCATTACATATTCCCAAAGTTATCTCTTTCTATAGTTTATTCAAATAAGAGATGGAAATCCACTTCTCAGGATCAATAAAATTTTGCTAATACATCGAATCTTCCACAATTACTTCAAATGTTTAACTCGTTCAAGTGTAGACTCGTTTTCTTTATTTTATATACATATGTACATATTTCAGATACCAATTTTCAATATTTTATTTATTTATTGTTTTTCACACCACGAATGACATTTACTTTCCCTTGTGACTGTGACATCACAGACATAAAAAACTGGGATTAGGAGAAACTGTTTGCTGTTGACAAATAGAGTATCTTTGTTAATGCAAAAATTTCAATTGATAACTTCATTACTTAAGGTGATAGATATTTTAGACATATATAAGGATGTTTCTTGGTTTATTCGGCATACATCAGAACTTCACGTAATGCAGAAAATTTTCTCGCTCGCAAAGAAGTAAGGTGGCAGAAACACATGACTAGCAGAGGTGACATTAACTTTTTAAAAATCATTATTTTATATATTATTTAAAACTATAATTTACAATATGGAAGTACAACAGAACTGGTGTGTTAAAGTAATAATTAAAAAATTTTGAATAAACACCACATAAAATACAACAAATTAATTTATTGCATTTTATGGTGTTAATTATTTTATTTATTAATTTATTTTATTTTATGGCGCTTATTCAAAGTTTTGTAATTACTATAATATATAGTCTTTTACAGAGATGCACAAAACTCAATATATTACGGTCCATCAGACGACACACAATGTATTGAGAAATACTTAAATATCATTTATAAATTTTCTTTTTATATGAATAACAAGTTCTTTAAGTTGAACTTATAAAAGAGAAAAAAAAATATTATTAAACTTTTAAGCATTCGCCTTAATTTGTTTATTAAGTATGATTATTAAATACTTTACATCCTTTTTTTAATACTTTACAATGAATTTGCAAAGCTTTTTTTACATCAGTTTGCGCTCTAATTCCTGTAAATATTGATAGAATTTCTTGAAACTGATATATGTCATTCAAGTTCACTGTTTCCTATTGAAAATGAAGTAAGCTCCGTCATTGGTTTGTGTGTAATGACACCACGGAGTAATATTAATAGGAGTTGAAGGTCCAGTGGGAGAAAGCTACGAAACTGTGATCTAAATTTTTGGTAAATATTGAGGGCGCCACTTGTCATTCCTCCCTACCCCGTCGCGGATATACTGTTGTTTTCAATAGAATTTTGCTGGAGTACATTTAAAATTTTTTATTTTAAGCAATTTAATTTCTTTGTAAGTTCTCAAAATTGCATAATTCAGATGTTTCAAATAAATTTTTCGTTCCTAGTTGTAAAACAGGCTATGATAGTGATAAGAAAAACAAAAAAAAAGCCCTAGGAGAAAAATAAAATCCGAGTTCGTGTTTTCTGCACCTAAAGTAAGTTTATTTTTTTTCTTTACAAAATTTCATCCATTCTCCTTCCTTCCAATTATCTGTTTTAGCTAGCTTCGGTTCATAAGAATCGTCATTTTTTAAAAGCTTTCTTTCAAAGTAAAATTAGTATAAAATAGCTCTTAAAAAAAAACATGTTGGTTAGAATACTCTATTTAATGAAATTTGCTTTCAATCGAAATTTTTTCAGCTTGATATTATTTTTAAAAAAATAATTAAAACGAGACATTTCCCCATTGAATAACATTGCGGAAGCTGGAGAGAAGGAAGGATTGCACGCTGGCGCCATCTGTAAACATTAGAAAACAACATCACAAAATTTCAGCGTTACCTTCTACTCCTGTCTTTTTACTCCGTGAATGACACCAAAAGAATTGCAAAGTCTCATTGCCTTCTATGAGAGGTATTCCTGTAAATCCTATTTTAATCCCTTTATTTTGTAGAAATTACTATGAAATGGACTTATATTATACAAATGCACATTTTTTTTTTTTTTCTATAAAATATAGTGTAATTAGCATTTTCAAGGCCGCTCAAAAATATCGAAGTACATTGAGGGTTGTAATTGGAAATTACCAAAATTGCATTTTCGTTTTTCTTAAGGTTTTGTAAACACCTTTCAAAAAGTTTGTAAGGCTGATTATGATTTCAATTAGTCCATCTGTCTTTATGTCTGCGTTTCTGTTCTTCTATCTATCTATATATCTCTACGCTCTCTAGAGGCCGTAAATATTTCCAGAAACTCTTCAAAAAATGATATATGTTATTCTTATTATAATATAATATGCATTATTTTAACGCTAAAACAACAAGAAATGCCGAAAATTAACATTCTAACCACTTACTAAGCATCTTTGAAAGAATTTCTTCAAGAATGAATACAATTATTTACAAACTTGCAACAATATGGATATAAATAATTTGATTAGGAAGATTATAATTATAATGTATATCCATTTGTAATATAAATGTAAACATAGAAAATTTTGTAATGAAATATTGTAACTTGGGAGAATAACGCCCATAGGTGGACCTTACTGTCAAGAAGACAAAAGCATGAGGTCGTGAAAGTGTTCAATGAGATTTTTAAAAATTTGAAAGAAATTTTTATAACGAAAATACCACCGTGGTTTGCACGGGCTAAACTTCTAGTAATAATAATAATAATAATAATAATGTAATATATTTCGCATATCTGTGGTTCCCCGTTCAAAGATCTTGAGCTTTTAGTTAGACTGCTTTCTCAAAACTGAAAGTCTTAAAAAGTACCCATTTAAATTAAATAAACGGTTCTAGTTAAAAAAAAAACGTAGATTTTTCTAACATTTTAATTGTTCTAATGATGAAAAGACACAAACACTGGCAACAAGAGTAACCTAGATTACATACAAAATAAGACGGCAAATGCATTATTATTATTTTTTTTTATACGAAAGTTTATCTTAATATTGTCTAGTATTCTCAAAATATCTAAGTTCGAATTTCTCTCAATAATCGTTAAAACATAGTTCTCAGTACTAGTCGCAAAGCACATGATTCATAGATATATTTATACACGCAAAAATTCCACTTTTTCAACAATGCAATTCGTAGCCATAGTTGTTAACGATTTCGTGACGAGAAGCGCAAACGTTCGCTCAAATCTCATGGATTAATATTTGAAATCCTATGATATACAATGCCTTCTTGTGACAAAAATTATTGTTTTTAAAACTTTCTGACACAAATGCGTGATGCCCGGGAATGAAAGAGAATGATCTGTGGCACGCCGGTTTTTAGGCTGGGAAATTGGTTTTCTTGATGACACGTATGCATGAACGTAGGTGAAAAAGGATTAAGAAATGTTCATATACAGGTTTGTGAATAAAGTAATGTAAGACCTTATAATTCTTAGTGTAATAAAGACGATTGTAACAGAAAACAACAGAGTTTGTTTGTTCGATATCTAATTGGAAAAATGCACTAAAAATCCCCTACGAATATTTGTCGTTGTGGTCAAAAAGTAAATTAAAAATATGCGTAAACGCGTTTCATATAAAGCGATCATGTAGATTAAAGATAAAGGTTGCGGAATTCTCACTACTCATAAATGAGAATTCTACAAGAAATGGCATGTCCTTCAATGGAGTGCTTGATGTATTAGTCAAGGAATTTATCAGCAGTGTGAAAATGCCAGTGCTACCGATATGCTTGAAAACTCTGCTATACCACAATGCATTGTCTTAATCAAAGACTTCAGCGTTCCCATATTTTTACATTCGTTTATGTAAATTTTGTCGCCACTATTTCCGAACAGATTTTTTTTACGTAATATTATAACATATAAACATTCAAGAAAAATATATTTTTGGAAATATTGGTGACAATATAATAAAACGCACATAAAAATACAGGAGCGCTGTGATTCCTGCTTATTTCGTTCTTGAATATAATAGATGGTGTGCCATCGCACATGGCATGCCGGATGTAGAAAATTTTGTAAATTTTTTTCGGGCAGCAGTTATAAGAGTTTCTCAGCAGCAGTATAATTGGTCCAGTATTCCACATGGATCGCCATAAATATCACTTAATAACAAAACCCATGATTTCTGGTTATACAGATATCGGAAAAGCGTTCAGGATCAGGTTTTTTGACAATTCCACATTAAAGGGTCAGATAACTATCGATATCAGACGTATAAAGGTCAATATGCTGCTGTCTTGCATTGATAACTTCGGATATACTATGTAAGTATTTAAATTACATAGTTACGTTACTCATTAAAAATAAATTATTATTTACTATTTTAATTGAAATTTAAGAATTCATTTTCCATATAGCACTTGCATACCCAAATAGAACCAAAAGATTTAGCGGAGGCTTTTAGTTCTATAGTTATTTTCTTTAGATACCGAAACCGTATTTTATACAGTGCAGTGCACATACGAAAATAACCTGATGTGTCACTCACACGACTTTCTCTTACACTAAAATTTAATACTATAAATACAGGTTGGAGATTAAGAGGTAAGATAAAGTCTACTTTTATGTAAGCCTATGTTAAACAATTAAAATTAAGCTTCGGAAGAGTTTTATATGATAATTAGTTCTGTTTTAAGGGGCTACCGCCCCCTCAACACCCCGTTTCATTAATGCACTTACATTTATATACAAGTTAAATCTGTTATTAAAATTAAAAGTTCACTTAAAATTATTCAGACAATTTTTGCACGCAACATTCCTTGAAACTTATCAATCTTGATCACACTTCTACAGCAACAAACTTATGTTAACTTCAAAATACAATATTTGGATCTCCTAAAATTATTCGTTTTTAAGTCACTCTAAGAGACACAGACAAAGATCAAACGTTAAAAAACTTGACTACGGTAATCAGGAAGCTTCAAAACGTGTAAATATACAAATAAATAAATAAATAAATAAATAAAATAAAAAATATATATCAAGCGATGAATATTTAGCTTAAAAACACGCATTATTTACCATATCTCTATGTGTAATTCATTTCAAATCCCGAACTGCTTTCCCGGAAATGGTAAAATATTGTTGTAAAGCACATCCACTCACAGAAAAAAGAATGTTATCGCTTAAATATTTGCTGCCCTATATATCTTTCGAAGATTATATACAGACCACATGGTTCACCTAAATATAATCCTATAGTAATAATACATGACCCAGCCTGAAATACACTTCCATCAATATGCAACTATTGTCACACTTTTATCGTGTTCTTTTGTGTAGCCCTGCAAACGAACAGAGAATGATTTCCCTACCATATTCTACATGAGACATGTTTTTACGCATATAAAAATATATATTCGTTTCATTTTGTTTAGTGCAGTCTATAGATGTTAAACTCTACTTACCAGCACTTTTCCCTGTAGACGTAATGTATTTTAATTCTCTTGGGCGCCCCTGTACACGAATCATTTGCTTCATCTCAGTGAGAAGCGTAGTGTAGTATTCCTATATCATACACATTTAGAATAAAAATTTTGGTCTTTCTGCTACAACATGATTTTCAGATTCATGGGACCTCAAAACGTGTCAATAGAACAAAAACTCACGTTCGAAAATTTGACCCTAAAGCAATACTTTCTTTACCCTATGGGTAAGAGAAAGTAAAAATATAACGTAAGAAATTTTAAATAAATAAAATTTGTCCCACTACACTAAGAGCTAAAGGCTCTGAACACCTCATGTTATTTTATGAAAACCACTATTTTTTAATATATGTATATATAAATAATAATAATAATAATAATAATCTATTTTTGTATTGCAGCAAAACATCCATTTTGTCAAACGACAACTTTAAACAACAATATTATATTGTTAAATTTTGAGTTTTTCAAATCGATTCAGAGTCAAACGTGTCCTGCCGTTTTAACAAATATGTTTTCTGTGATTACCAAAACCTGTCTGCAATGTATAGGCATTGTTATATTGTTGCATATATATTGTTGCATATATATATTATTGGATATATTATATATTGTTATTACGATAAATGTGTAAGGATATATTGTGATATTTGTGGAGAATTATTTTAATATAATTATTTTATCAAATGAATTCTTAAAGAGGTATTTCTATGTAGAATATATAGAATATAAAGAAATATATGTATATTTATTTATTTATTCTCTTAATGATTTACTTACTCACTTATTTACAATCGTGTATTTCAGAACTCTTCAGTAAAAGACAATAATTTTAATGGAAACATCACTTCCATTACGAAAAACACTCACCAAAAAATATATATTATAAAATTCACCTCTCAGTTTGAGAGGGGGGGGGGTTGATTTTTTATAGACTTATACATATATAATGTAATAAATTTAAAAGTATAGAAATATAAGATTCTTTATTCTAAATTTGAATTTTCATAAATGTTTATTTAAATTTTCTGTTTGAGAAACAAAGTTCATTTATTATAGACAATTAGATAATGTTATTTGCAATTATAATGCATTTATTGAACTAAAATATATTTTTTGTCCAAGAGTTTAAGTCCTTTCAACTGCATAAGATTCATGAAAAGAGAGGATTAAGGAACAACTATAGTATTTCCCCACAGCTGAATTTGGCGATTTATTTTTGGCGATTATGGCTAAATCATAAATCTAAAAACCATAACTCATGTAGCATAAATGATAAAATCATAAGCTAAATTATAAATCATGAATCATAAAATCATAAATCCAAAATATTAGGGGGACCGGAAAATAATGTCGTTTTGAATTAATAAAATGAAACCGGAAATTTTTCTTTAACAGTGTTTACATGGCACTTTACAAATAACCATCTTATAAGTTACCTAAGAATATCTTAAATTTTATCCAGGATAAATTTCCGATGTCAGTATTTTAATTCAAAACGACATTTTTTTCCGGTCCTCCTAATAAATAGAATGCAGGCTGCCATATTATATCGCAAACAGTTCAGAAAAACATTGTTCTCGTTCAGATCGGCGCAAAAGAAAAATCGCAAAATTCAGCTGTGGGGAAATACTATAGTTGTACCAGGATTAATTTTTAAAAAAGATAAATTTATTTTACTTTGCAACCAAAAAACCTTAATTATTCTTAATATATATTTTTAGAATAATCTGAAAGTTTTTTTCTTTTTCTTAATAAAAAAGCAGTTTCTTTAAAGAACACTTTGCCTTGTACCATGGAGGCCTATTCTGTATACGTTGCTAAGTAATCTAATTTCAAAGAAATAATTTTGAATTTAATTTAAATTAAAAAACAGAAGAACGTTACTCTTAACGTATGCGAAAGAAGAAAATTACGTTTTTAATGAAACATGTTTTTCAAAGAAACCATGAAAATTTAATTCATTATTTAATTAAAAAATATTTCAGTAATGATATTGTTAAATAACAACTGGAATCAAAGTATGTTTTGTGAATTTTTTTTTATTATTATTCATGCGCTCTTTGATTAAATAACATTTAGAAATGAGTAAGTTTTTTTTCTTTTATGCTGTAAATCTATTTTGAATCGCTGAATTTACATTCGTAATATTACATTAAGTTCATTACCTAGAA
Organism: Salticus scenicus; assembly: GCA_963930645.1. Lineage (NCBI taxonomy): Eukaryota > Metazoa > Arthropoda > Arachnida > Araneae > Salticidae > Salticus > Salticus scenicus. The sequence goes on along the minus strand of OZ005661.1, from coordinate 59,070,041 downwards.
TTAGTAGTTAGAGAGTTCTGTTAATGTCCAGAAATGCATGCTATGGGTATTTTTCTTCTTTAAAACTCTGTTGGTATTTATGAGTGTTGCTACATAAACTCTACTTATTATCCAGAATAATATATATATATATATTTAATAGTATGTTTTTATTATTAGCTTTTAATTTCACAAAATTTATTAAAAAAAAAAAAAAAAAAAAAAAAAAAAACTTTTCTTCACTTAATAGCTCCTAATGAGAAACGCACGTGCGTCATCCAAATTGTATGATTTTTTGTTTAGTTCCTCATCATACTATAGGTATGGGGAACTAAGGTAATCGGGAAAAATTTCGACCTACTTTTTTTTTACTTTTTTATACGTTTTCAGGTGTGAGGAATCCGAAAATGACAAAATTTGTATGGTGTTAGTCCGTTAGAGTGTTAGTCCGTTAGTTTGTTAGACTGTTAACACGATATCTCACGAACAAATGATCGCAGGGAGGTCAGATTAGTTTTAAAATATTACTTTCGATACTCGCAAGAACCCTATTCATTTGCAACATTCGAATTAAAAAACTTCGTAAGTGATGAGAAATTTACGATTTTCTTAACAAGGGAGAAAAGGACAAAAATTCACTTAAACGAGCATTAAATGGAAACGTTTTACACTAAAAATGTCAGACCAGTTTTAAAATATCAGTTTTGATGCCGGAATGAGCATCAGCAACTTTAAATGTGCTACTTTGAAAATTTCGCAAGTTATTGGAAAATTATGAATTTCTTAACATAGCAGAATAGAGCGAAATTTCACATAAACTTCAATCTTGAGGGATATTTTCATCGTAAAGATGTCAAACCACTTTTTAAATATTATTTTGGATACTGGCATGAATATCATACACTATGATTTTTCCAATTAAAAAAAATTCGTAAATTATTTGGAATTTACGATTTACTTAACATGTCAGAAAAAGGCAAAATTGAGCATGAACTACATTTTGAGGATCGTAAATACATTAGACAACTTCAAAATTATATTTATGATATTTGTTTGAACATGATTGAATACAAATATTCTAATAGGAAAATTTCGTAAATTATTCGCAATTTACAATTTTATCAACATAGCGAAATTATAAATTTTTTATATAAATATGAATTTTGAGGATTATTGCATTGGAAATAGTAGCATGAAAACTAAGCAACAAAATTGACCCTGATAAAATAAATTAATAGATTAGAATAAGATAAATATATCGAAGTGAACGGTGGATAGCCTATTAGGTGGGGATTTCATTCTTTCACTGTATCAAGCTTTGGTCAAATTGATTTCTTTTAACATGATTATAATATGTCTCTCACTAGATATTTATGAAAACATAAATATAATGGGGAACTGAGCAGAGTCCACCTATGCCAACTAGTTTTTTCCTTATATATATATATATATATATATATATATATATATATAAATATTACAGAATACGCTATTTGTGAATATGGATAATTCGGAAAACATGCTTGCAGTTTTTACAATTGTTGTTCACAAAAATATAAATTTTTTTAACATTATATAAAGCATTTTCAATTAGCAATCATATTTAATGTATTGTTTCAATCGAATAATACTTAGTTATAAAGCTAACCTTTTGTTTAGTTACACTGCTCAAAACAATTAAAGGATATTGTAAGTCTAATATAAGGTAATGGTGTAAGCGAAAAATGTTTTGCAGAAAACGGAAGAAGAGGGTCACAAATACCAATTTTTAAGTTCGAAGTATGCAAATTTTGAGTTTGACCTCAAAAATGACATTTTCGCGGCAGCGAATTAAATTTGGCTTTACACTAAATGAAAGACGAAGCAGAAAAAATGGCCAGTATTCCGTAAGTGCGCTGTTTCGATGATTGCGATGTCTTAACGAAGTTATTTAACCGAATCAAAAGCTTGGAAACTTGTTAGCCGGTCAGTAGGTGTCCAAACATAAACCGAAGTAGCCGAGGGCACTGGAGTTTCGCGAAGTGTGTTTTCTAGGATTCGAAACCGACTTTTGGAGACTGGAAATGTAGACTGAAGATCTGGGCAAGATCATAGAATGCAACAACGTCCAATGAACAACGGTATTTAACGTTAACGGCTTGGATATACCAAAATATGATTGCCCCTCTTCTTCAACAAGTACCTTCTCTCTGCTACTGGCGCCACATTTTTGACCCAAACTGTCCAAAATTGGCTTCACGCTATAGCAATAGGTCTGGTAATCTCATCCCTATATCGACGACCGGTCAAAGCTCCATTTCGAATGATGTGGGGATCAGTGCACTCATCAATGGACCCCCTCCAACCGCCAAATCTGATACTTCTGTGCACAAACGCAGGATTGTTTCTAGTGCATTTTCTCTACAAATGAAAATATGCCTGTTATCGTCATGAACAGAAAAACCTGACTGGTCAGAGAAAAGAATATTGTGTCATTTCTCCTTCACTTCACATGCTCTGATGCTCACTCCCTGCGAGCGAGACGATTTCTTGCTCTTAACGTAACACACATTATTGGTCGGTGAGCATACAGATTTGCAGCGAAGAGCCAATTTCAGACAGTTTGAGTTGAAACTGTGGTACCAATAGCTGAACGAATTTCTTTTTGTAGAAGAATGGCTTTCGTATTTCGAAGTCTCCGAGCCATTAGCGTAAAATATCGATCTCCATTAAGTGTTGTTGCACATCTACGACCCCAACCTGGCCTTCAGCTTACATTTTCAGTCTCCAAAAACCGGTTTCAGATCCTGGAAATCACACTTTGCGAAACTCCAGTGGCTTCGGCTACTTCGGTTTCTGTTTGGACGCCCTCTAACTGACCAACAGCTCTCAAAGCTTTTGAATCGGTTAAATATCTTCGTTAAGACATCGCAATCATCAGAACAACGCACTTACTGAATATTGACCATTCTTTTCCGCTTTGTCTTTCATTTAGTGTAAAGCAAAATTTCATTCCATGCCGCTAAAACGTGATTATTGAGGTCAAATTCACAATATACATACTCCGAAGTTTGAAAACGAGAAAAATGTGTATTTGTGACCCTCTTCTTCCGTTTTCTGCAAAACAATTTTCGCTTATGACTTTATTTTATATAAGACATACAATATCCTTAAATTGTTTTGAGCAATGTATTTTAGTTATGAAGAAATCAAAATATTTTTGGAAAGATTTTCTTTACGTTTCATTTAATGTACTCTATAGAATTTCATATGGACAGGTTGATTGTAAACCAATTCGTTGCGAATCTATTTCTAGACAATATTTGTAAAGTAACGATAGACTTTTTTATTATTAAAAATACGCTCAAAAATCTCTAATTAATTTAATACATAAGTGCTATGAAAAATTATTTATTCATACGTACTTGCTTGATGTATTAAATGTTTAATATATACTTTAACATAGGAAAAATGTATACAGAAAATTAATTCGATAAACGGTATTGAATTTACTTGAAAGCCGTCACAGTGGCTGAAAAAAAGCATATAAAAGAAGTAAACAGAAATATCAAAATATGAAAAAACAATCCATATCTTCAGAAAAGGAATATTGAAGAAACGTACTTCGGAAAGATTATTCTAGGATTGCACTTATGCGGCGATATAAATATTTTAAAAGAAAGAAGAAATTATTGTTGATATATGTCCTCTTTTAAAATTTCAAATAGAGGAATGTATGTCTTTATTTTCAAATTTTGGCCTATGCTGCCTTTTATATTTTTCTAAAATATCGAAAAATTCTTTTAAATAGATATTTTCAATGCGAGTTTACGTATTTTCATGTATCCTGAATTTTTATTTCATATACGAGTAATACAAAGCTATAGATTGTCATAAAATTCTGAATTTCTCTTTGCTATAGCAAATATAATAATCTTCTATGGTACTAATACATCTTTCTTTTACTATACATTTGAATATGAAAAAGAAAATTACCAAGCTTGGTGAAACTTCACAAGTTGCAACCTCATGTAATCTTGAAATTACTATATGCCATTTTTCTATAACTATTTGTGTTCAACTTATTCTAATAACAGACATACACGCAGAACAATCACTCACAACTTGACCTTGACTTCTATAAACAAGTGGCAGCAAAACGTGTAAAAAAAAAAAAAAAAAAAAAAAAAAAAAAAAAAAAAAACATTTGTTTTAAGAACTCAAACAATACTTTGCCTGCACTGCAAATAAAGGGATCTTAATGTAAGACATAAAAACTTAATATACACCTTAGGCATTATAGATATCCTAATTTAAGACAGAAATGTGTCTGAAATACCAATCAGACACAAAAAATGTCTGAAATACATAACTATGAAAAATTTCAGACACCAAACACGTCTAAATTTTCAGACATTTTGGAAATTCTGACACTTATATTACTTAGCAGAGTTTTCATATGGAATCTACTTTAAGCAACACACTTATCCTATTTAAATTTCTTTCCCCATTCAATAAATATTTTATCATTATACATAATAACTTGTTAAGCGTAAGCTATTTAAACAATATTAGTTTGTGAAATTAAATTTTCAAAAAATAATACTCTGGAATATGTGTATATTTGCATGGAATCAGGTTTTATATAATTCATACTGTAACCCATTACACGCAGAACATTTTCGGTTTAAAGGGAAAAAAATCTTTGTATGTTAAGCTTTTTCATATTTAAAGAAAAAGTATTAAGATTAAAGTAGAAAGTAACTTATAGCGAAGAAAGCGAATGTTCAATAATTGGTGCATAACTGTTTTTTATTTATGATTATTAATTTCTATTTAAAAACTGTTTTCTTCCACATATTTACTTGCCCTTAAACGTAAGACAAGAAATTTTCTGGCATTCATGCTCAATTGTTTTCTTTTAAATATTAGTTTAAAGAAATATATCGTTATCCAAAAATATCGAGGGCTGGATAAGGATAGGCTTTTCACATAATGGATAAGAATTTTTTTTTTTTTTTTTTTTTTTTTTTTTTTTTTATTCCAAACCTCTAGATATGAAATTTAATGTAACAATGTACATTAACTGTTAAATACTATATTATCAATGGTTTTAGAGGGAAAAATACGGATTATAACATAAAACTACCTATGTTTCTTTAATACTGGCATACATATGATAAAAAAAATAAATATGCACGTTGTGTTACATGGTGACATGTTTGGTAAAGTACCTGACGTTAGCTACGCTCTCCGATGCATGGTTTCGTATTCCGCAGCTACAGTGAGTTCGATTCCCGAGCTGGTTATTTAAAAAAAATATTCATATATACATATATACATATATATATATATATATATATATATATATATATATATATATATATATATTATGCTTTAAAAAAATCTCAAATTTAATTTTAACAGAAAAATAGACACGCAGGCCACCTTTATATATTTATTTATATATTAAAAAGCCTTAAAAATAGCAATGTTTTTATACTTAACACGGCGGTGTTTTAAGACATTTGCAATGTCTTAATTTCAGTTTGAAAAAGGTGTATTAAAAATTAAGACTTTTTTTTCGTTTAAAAAAATGACCATCCGTTTAAGACACTTTTTAAACTGAAGTTAAGGTGTTTACGTTTACAGTGTGTCGCATATGTATAAGACTATAATTATCATACTGAAGAGATTTTTCTACACATCTATGATGCAGTATAATCTTGAGTTAGCTTAAGATAGGTTTATATATTGTTTAAAAATTATATACAAATCACATATTTTTCATATGTTTAGCACAAAATGAAAATCAGACATTACAATATAAAAAAAAACTTCAAAAAATATTCATGCATATCAGAGTATATTCCAGTTCTTTTCTGTAGCTATGCAAAAGAACGTTGAAGATTTTCCTACCATATTCTAAACTAAACATGCTTTTATATTTTTGAAAGCATTTTTCTGCTTCATTTTATCTGGTGCATCTAAATAATTTAATCTGTACAAGAATTTTCACCCATTTATGAAATGTACTTGAATTATCTTAGATGTCACTACACATGAATATATTTCTTCTGATTTCAACGAAAATTATACTATACACGCCCTATAAGATGTTATAATCCCTATATACCTATATTACCCTATAAGATATCATATTTAGAACAAACTGATGTGCATGTTCTTTGCATGGGAATTTAATTATTATTCAGAGTATATTATTAAAAATAAGTGTTTATATTTCTTGAAGTTTAATATGCTGGTGAAGATAAATAATGAATTATTACAGTTAATAAGTATACAATTTATAAATTTCCACTCATATATATATATTGCTATTCATTTGCATGATTTTGTGGCAACTGATTTAAACATAAATTTTCCGAAAGCCCTAAAAAAAACATAAGATTTATTGCCATTTAAATTCCAAACATAAAAAATAGCCAAGATGGTCCTAAACTAAAGCTGTACCTTTTCTTAAATATCCAACTGCATCAAAAATATATTAGTTTTTCTGCATTGAATTATCGTCAAATGCTGAATATACGGGGATATTTGAATCCGGTATCGATAATAGGGAATCACTTAATATGCATGCGTTATAAATAGGTAAAATAATTACATTTTGGAACAGCTATAGAAGCCTTGTCGATTTTTTTCCCAATAGAAATATGAAAGGCAATTACAGCGGAGAATACAATGTACAACAAATAAAAAAGAACAACGACAAAACAATAGTACAGCTGCAACAGTAGTCTATGTATCTAATAGGCCTCTGGCCTCCCAGTAGCGGTCGACCGAAAAACGTTTGGATAATACCTTGTAATGAAGGATATGTTCACTATCCATGTTTCTTCCGAGATGACAGTGGTTGTAAATAGGACTCAAATTTAATCGAAAACGATACAAATGTTTCAAAAGGATATCATGGCCTGTGGCGAGCTAAATTCTGCTACCATTTTATGTCCGTGTCATTTTGTCTGAAAGTCTGTCTCTCCAAGACTTTTGTATTCTGCGAGATTCGAGGCTCTTTTTGTAAAATTTATTTTTTCGACTGAGTGAAAATAATGCCTGGACCGGGAGAACCCCAGACCTTTGACTTACAAGGTCAAGGCCCTGACCTTGTAAAAATGTATAATATTGGAATACGTGCAATGCTTATTTTTATTTTATATTATAGATTATTATTATTATTATTATTATTATTATTTTTTTTTTTTTTTTTTTTTTTTTTTAGGAATTAACAATGTTTCCGTTTTTATATATAATATAAAACTTCCTTTTCTTTCATATCGTATCATTCATATTGTATCTTCATATCGTATCATATTGAAAAGAAAAACAAACAGAAAATTAATTAAAAGCGTTTTTAAAAATAACAGAAAATTAATTAAAAGCATAGCTTTTTGTACGATATAACTATTTCTGATCATACTACTTTCACAATTCTAATTAAAAATGACGAAATTTCTACTTTTTATTATTTATTATATCTGAACATGTTCTATAAAACAAAATATGATATGAAGCTCTATAATGTAATATGAACCCAGATATTTTTTTTAATAAGCGTAGAACTCTTGATTAAAATAATAAGGTTAAATACCATAATTAAACCAGGTAGGTATTAATATTTATGGTTAGAAATAATATCAGGCAAAGTGTATATTTCATTGAATATCTTGAGAAAATTAAAACATCATCTTAAAAGTGTTGCATTATATTGTACAAAATTGTGAAAAATATTGCAATATGGAATTTCGCCTTTGAAGTTGATATTTACAATTATATTTAAAATAAATTCATCCACCGTAAAAGGGTGTAGAGTTGGGGAAAATTTGGGGGTATGCTGCGCAATTTTAGAACTTTTTGAGTAAGAAATTTTGTAATTGGTATCGATATTCTTCATTAAACGTTTCATTCACTACGTTATTAAATATTTCCACAGCCCTACTGAAGGAATGTGTAAAAAGAAGGCCAAATGTGGGGAAAGTTATACATTTTGGAAAGCTACTTGAACATTGTTAATTCTTAAATTTTGTTGTCGCTTTTTTATATTGTATCCTCGTTCATTATTTTATAGATTACCTCTCAAAAATTCAGAAAATTGCATGTATTTTAGCCATTTTTAGTTCCCCATCATACTATTGGTATGGGGAACTTAGGTAATCGTGAATTAGTTCCCCATCATATTATAGGTATGGGGAACTTCGGTAATCGTGAAAATTTTCGACCTCGGTTTTTTTACTTTTTTACACGTTTTCAGGTGTGAGGAATCCGAAAATGACAAAATTTGTATGGAGTAAGTCTGTAGGGTGTCTGTTAGTGTGTTAGTATGTTAGTCTGTTAGTGTGTTAGTGTGTTAGTCCGTCAGTTTGTTAGTCTGTGTACACGATATCTCAAGAACAAGTTGCCGCAGAGAGGTCAGATCAGTTTTAAAATATTACTTCGACACTGGCAAGAACCCTATTCATTTGCAACATTCGAATTTAAATATTTCAGCAGTTATTCGAAATTTACGATTGGCAGTATAGGGCAAAATTTCACATAAACGTCAATTCTGAGTGATATTTTCATCGTAAAGATGTCAGACTACTTTTGAAATATTATTTAGGACACTGGCATGAATATTAACGACTATGAATTTTCCAATATAAAAATTTCGTAATTTATTGGAAATTTACGAATTTCTTAACATGGCAGAATAGAGCAAAATTTCACATAAACGTCAATCTTGAGGATATTTTCCTCGTAAAGATGACAAACCACTTTCGAAATATTATTTAGGGTACTGACATGAATACCATAGAGTATGATTTTTCCAATTTAAAAAATTCGTAAGTTATTTGGAATTTATGATTTACTTAAAATGGCAGAATAAGGCAAAATGGAGCATAAACGTCCATTTTAAGGATCATAAATATATCAGACAATTTCTAAATAACATAAATATTCTAATAGGAAAATTTCGTAAATTATTCGAAATTTAAGATTTTATCAACATAGCAAAATGGGGAGATATTTCATAAAAATACGCATTTTTAGAAAAGTTGCATTGGAAATAGTAGCATAAAAATAAACTACGAAATTGATTCCAATAAAATGAATTAATAGATTAGAATAAGATATCAAACTGAATGGTGGGTAGCCTATTAGGCGAGGATTTCGTTCTGTCACTGTGTCAAGCGTTTGGTCAAATTGATTTCTCTTAACATGTATATATAATAATTAATGTACAAGAAATTTATGAGAACATACATATGATGGGAAACTGAGCAGAGTCCACCTATGCCGACTAGTTTTATATTGATAAAAGCTCATTTATTATTTGACATAATGGAAAAATAATTTACTGTTCTTTTTCATACCACAAAACTGGATTTCAAAACAAATAAATAGGCACTTGCAGAAATAAAAGAATGTGTGTCACAAATTATCCGAAGGCTTAAATTAGGTACATCTCCGAACTATAAGCATGCAGTAAACTCACGATTATCCGCGATCTCCATCTTCCATGGCATTTTTCGTACAATAAATTACCATGGATTTAAACAATAACAATTTATACAATTAGGTATACAATTTAATTTTTCTATAAAACAAAAATTAAAAGACTAAATATGAAAGAAAATGTATAAATCAATGTCGCATATAATATCTAAATGCTGCGGAAAACCGAGAGTTTACTGTACGCTGTTAAAATTGCTGCAGTAAAATTACGGGAAAAGTCTGGCAGCAGAGTTTCCAGACAAAGTTTTTAAAGGACATTTAGACAACGAATGATAAATCGCCAGTAATTTTACGTTGTCATGAAACATATAATCAACCTGTAAAGAAGTAGTAATAACCGTAAAATTAAAAGTTAAAGTTTGAGTTTCTCGAATACTTTAATATTGAATACTGTTAACGTTCAAATTATGCGTAAAAATTATTTTCTTTTAAGACTATTTTAAAATCTAAATTTGCTATTTTTGCAAAATTAAAAAGTTAGTCAAGTCTACTGGAAAAACGAATGCTTTTTTTTTTCCTTTAAAGATTTTGATACTGGTTTTTGAGAAAGAAAATCTAATGTATTTTTCGAAATCATTTTTATTCGTAAACACTTGAACTAAAGAGGTATTCTTATTTCAATGTTCGCATTAGAGGAAAATAATGGGTGAGAATTTCTCGCCCTTCTTCAAAAAGAAAATGAAACTTTTGAATACTATGTGAGATCTCTGAAAATTAATCGACATACCAAATAAACTTTGAATAATAATAGTATATATTTTGCATGGACACAGAGAATTTGTATCTCCAATTAATTCAACTTTTTTCATAATTTTCGATCTTTATTGTTTCTGTCGTGGATGCAAAGCATAAATAACTAGAGCCTAATTCTTACTCATCCAAACAGGTTTTCATTATAGGACCGATTTTGTAGTATTAGGCGTATTTGCACTTTTCAGAATAGTAGAAGATTTTTTTTTCTGTATTCAATTGAATGGAGGAAGGACTGCAGTATTTCGAGGGCAGAATCTGTTATATATGATGTACATGTAAATATATAATGGTCATATTCTGACAAAACAGTTTTGTTTTTTCACAGTAGCGATCATACATAATAATCATAAGACTCATATTCAAATGGCTAATTACGTATTCATCTTATACTGAAATAAACTTTATTTTAGCATATTGTAAAAATTGCATTGTTGAAACAACATTACAATTTTCCGTTTTCTAATGCTTAACAAAAGGTTTAAGAGCAGTTAGAATGTTGTTTGTTAATGAAAAAAAAAGTTTAGTGGATAAAATAACTATTAGTGTTAGTTTGTGTTTTGCAAATCTGGTTTCAAATCAAGAAACAATTTTAGCTTTCTTTTTTAATGTTTTCGTGTCAATACACAAGGAAAATCAATTTCATTAATACCAATTATTCAGTTTCAGTCAGATGAAAATTCTTTGAATTAAATTAAGAAAACAACAGCTTATTAAAACCAACTGATGTTTCTGCGCGTCATGCGTGCATAATTAAGCACAATTCAATCAGTATAAATAACAGTCATAGTTTCAGTTTGAAAATGGAAGCATTCTCTTATGACGTTTCTGAAATGATAGCATTTGAAGGGTCCGTAAGAAGATGGTTTGGTGGGAGATAAGAGTAATTTGCATTGATTAACGGCTTTATCTCGTAAAAATTGCAAAATCATACTTTCAAAACATCAATTTACGGGCTACGAACATTTAGCTAGTAAAACAGTCATTTCTCGAAAAATTATACTGTCAATTCCTAAATTTTACTTTCAAAATATTAATTTACAGATTGTGACCATTTAGATAGTAAAACGATCGTTTTCCCTAAAATTATACAGTCAAATATCATGGTTTTACTTTTTTTACAGTATATATCTCTGGTAGCCACCATCTTTATTTTTTATCCCAGGCCCGGCATCAAATCTTCCACTTTTACTCTTCTTTCTCAGGGATCATCAATCATGTGACCGGTGTGTGTGTAAAAGCTTCCTTTTCGCTTAAACTCATGATCAAAATATGTTGATTTTCTTATGGTCTTTCTTGAGTTACTAGTTGTTAAGGCATGCGCAGCTCACTTATGATTGGATTTTTACTTTCTTTTATCTTCAATAGAAGAAAGTATTGGATTCGTAAAAATTTTCGATTTCGGGTTTTTGATGGATTTACACGTTTTGAGAGCTGTAGAACACGATTTTACCATTTTTTGAAAATGTCTGTCTGTCTGTCTGTGTGTGAGACAAAATTTTGTGGCAACTGTATCTCTGGAACTACTGCACAGAATTTCATACAAATTGGTATGTAGTTGCAGTTAGTGACTATAAACTTTTGGTAAAAATCGTCTTACAGGTTGCGTTGCCATCCCGCTTTTTCTAAATTTTTAACAGGGTGATATAGGGCAAAAATTTTCAAGATGGGTATCTTTCGAAAGGTCTCGTCAGTACCTTTAAAAAGAATGGTTGAACTATAAATCTGTGATAATTAAAAACAAAGTTATCGATTTTTTTTACTTTTTACGAAAAAAAAACTTTAAAAAAAAACTTTTTTTTTCCTTCCCCACTCCCACGGTTTCCGTGTTCTGACAAACTTAAACTAATTTTTGCTTTTCCCCCTAATTTTGTCAAAGTCTTACGGTTACCGTGTCTTGACAAACTTTAACATATTTTTGCATTTTTCCCCTAATTTTGTCAAAGTCCCACGGTTTCCGTGTTTTGACAAACTTTAACAAATTCTCACATTTTACCCAAAATTTTGTCAAAGTCCCATTTTTATTATTATTATTATTATTATTATTATTATTATTGTTACTGAGTGAATTTGTATAGGAAAATATAGAAGAAAGTCTCGTGGTGGCCACAACATATACTAGTTGGTGATGATCTTGTTATACATGATATGCATGCTATTACAATTTATTCAGGAGATTAATTTGTTCTTCCTTCTAAATATTTTATTTTCATTATTTTGTTTTTATTTTCCTGAAAATTCTGAGACTTTTTTTTTTTATTTTTTTATTTTTTTTATTTTTTTTTTTTTTTTTGCGAATTCTTTTAATTATTGATTTTTGCTTTCTCTTACTCATATGGTCGAGAAAGTATTGTTTTAGGGTCAAATTTTCGAACGTGAGTTTTTCTTATATTTATATGTTCTGAGGTCCCCTGAATACCAAAATCATGTTTTGAGCGAATGGTCTGTGTGTCTGTTTGTCTGTTATCAGCGTATCTCAAGAGCAAATTGAAGTAGAAATTCCAAACTCGGTATTCTAAATGTGTATCATATAGGGATGCTACAGTAAGCTTTTTGTTCATATTAAGCAAATGGTTCGTGTACAGGGACACTCAAAATAATTCAAATACATTACGTATATGGGGGAAATTGCAGGTAAGTAGAGTTTAACATTTATAGACTGCACTAAACCAAATGAAACGAATATATATTTTTTGTAATAGAGATAGTCAAGTGGGGGAAAAATGTGTATATAGGAGCCTCGCCTCCCCCCCTCGAGGGGAATAAATTTTCATGATGGGTACCTTTCAAAAGAGCTCTCCAATACCTTTAAAATGAATGGTTGAACCATCAATCTGCGATAATTTAAAATAAATTATCGATTTTTTTTCATTTTTAACGAATATATAAATATATATATATATATATTTAATGTAATATTGAGAATTAATTCAACTTTTTTTTTTTTTTTTTTTTTTTTTTTTTGGATATTTAGTGTTATTAAACTTCTTTAATATGGAAATCGTCTGTATTATCATGAAAGATAATTTTTTTAAATAATAATTTTAATAAATTATTTTTTAAAACAGAATTATTTTTTAATAACCGAATTAAATTCTATATAAATGTAGTTGCATTAATGAAACGGGGGGTTGAGGGGGCGGTAGCCCCCCTCACACAGAACAAATTATCATATAAAACTCTTCCGAAGTCTAATTTAATTTGTTTAACATAGGTTTACATAACAGTACTCGTTGTCTTACCTCTTAATCTCCAGCCTGTATTCATAGTATTAAATGCCAGGGTAAGAGAAAGTTGTGTGAGTGACATACTAGTTTATTTTGTTGTAATTCTTTACAACAATGATAAGGGAATAAAATGCCATTTTATATTGTGTTTTTATATTCGTTTTATTATAACTCTTTGAATCTTATATTTTAAAAATTAAATAATAGCTAATAACATTGAAATAAATCTAAAAAAAAAAAAAAAAAAAAAAAAAAAAAAAAAAAAATTCAATGAATAAGTTATCAAGCATTTTTTTTTTCTATTTATTTATTTATTTATCACATATTAACGATAGTGATAACATAAATAATACTCATTAATTTGAAAGAATAATTTTTAAATTAATGGAATGCCCGTGTCCTCTGAAAAAAAAAATGATAATAGTAGCCGTAACGATAATAATAAATAGATATTTCATCATTTTTAAGGATAAAAATAAAATAAAATTGAATTCTAGAATTTTATTATTTATACATTTTACGTTAGTCATATAAATATATATCCAAATCCATTTATTTTTTTTTTACAGAAATCTAAATAAGAATACAATTATTTTTCTTCCATTTTTTTAACCGAAAGGAATCTGATTTGACACAAAGCAGATCATTATTATTACATTATTGTCCCGTGTCTGCTTTTCTGCTTAAAAGTGATGTTGACTAAATAATGTTTTCAGTAAATATAATAACTGCTTTAAGCAAAGATGTTATTAAATATAATTAGGTTTGATGTAATCTAGAATACTTTTGGTAAATTACTTTTTCTTTCATAAGAAAAAAAAATGTATATATATATAACTGTAGAGAGAAAAAATAGGATTTTTTTTCTTTCTATGAATATGAACGAACTGCAAAAGATTAAAAAAATATTATATAAAATTTATTTATAAAAATATTTATGTATGATGGAGATTTCATTATAGAAGTTCTTCGATTGTTTCGACTGATAAACATTTCTTCGAAAATTTTATATCTTCTACTAAGCAATTTTTTATGTTAGAATGTGGCGCTTCCCTGTGGAAACTGTGATGCCATCTATCTTTTTCGTCTATCTTTCTTCCTAATTTCTTCTACTTTGTTTTTTTCGCATATTGATTTTTCATAATAGTCGCTGTATCCATTACGCCATAATGTTAATTTTCCGAAAGATTTTACATTTTCTTACATTATCAATATTTTATATTTAAAGCAAATGATTTAACGTTTCCTTTTTCATAAGACTAACAATATTTGCTAACTTGCATCAAACATTCATACCCTTGGTCTACATACAATTTAAAACAGTAGGATTATGAAGTTTGCATACATTGATGAGGTGGTTTTTGAGAACCCAGATGATGAGCAGGTGCGTGGATTATTTTATCTGATTTGAACTAAACTTAAATATATCGGTCTTACAAGATGGCTATTTAGAAAACTTTTTCCTTAATTAGGCGTATTTGCAAGATTTTTTTCTTTGATAAGGGCGTTGCCAAGAAATTTCTAATTCTAAAACAAAAAAATAAATAAATAAATGTATTTTTCATTTATCCTTTCTTTCAACTTCTGGAGAGCATTGCGCAATTAATTTTTCTATCTTTTTGCCTGAATTGAAATTTTTTTCGTCGGTGCTATCTTCTGTAAATTTGTACACTGTTCTAACTTCTTGAGTAGAAAAGATAGAAAAATTCCCATCTGCATTCATACGAATTAATTAACATAGTTACTGGTCTAAATGGATTTACGCTGTACGATGTTGCACTGTTAATGATTTAAGTACCAAAAATCAGAGTATTTCATATGTTCTCCATGAACATCAATAAGAAATATAAACTAAAAGATGACTGTAAATGTATACAGCAAACAAAGATGATTGATAATGATATAAAATGGTTTAAAAATGGTGATGCATAAAAAAAAATAATAATAATAACACAGGATAAATACGATTGATCAAAAATAAGAATAGAAAATATGTTATTTAAGCAATCGCTAAAGATATAGAAGACTTCGTCTGCTGTTTGTTTTTCAAATATCCTGTGACCTCTGACATCAGGTGGGAAGAGCCCATAATAAGACAAAAGTTACACTCTTGAGATAATTTCTCTGGTTTGTTCTACATTGAATAATGACGCAGTAATGTACGGCCAGATGACGTAAACAGTGCTATTGAAGTTTTTTCTATACTTTTCAAGAACCCCAGAAAAAGAGCTGCTCAGCCATACAGTCTTTGTTGAACTGGCGTTGGGATTTCTTTCGTGTTAGTATTGCATTACATAATTGAGATTAACATTTTATATGATGTTAAAGCACACGCATACACAGCTTTTAATGTAATAATAAAGGATATTTCTATGTATTCATCAATTAAAAGTTCTGCAATATTTTACTAAAAATTGTGGATTGTAACACCAAACTTTTCATAATACAATTACATCATAATTATGCATTTTAAATCAGATGCAGGCATATACAGCACCTAAGCTTTGGAATAAATATCTTACGATTTATTTTTCAGTTTGTAGCCTTCACTTATTAACACGTTGATCGCCACGCGAATTCTTTAGGAAATCCCATTCAGGCCACGCGCTCTGCTTAGAAACACGTTATGTTTACCGAGTTTCAATAAAATCCATTAAAATGCCTTACTGATATAATCCTATAATAAATAAAAATTAAGTAAATTTTAAATAAACCTTCGGTAATTACTTAAAACAATGTAATTTGTTTAACTTTTTATCATATTTTACACTTTCAGCCACCGGTGGCTGATGTGGCCTAAACGGAAAGTTCAGTGTCAGCCACCGATGACTGACATGGCGATGAACGTGTTAACATAGTTAATCTTATCCCTATTTATTACAATCTTCTCTCTATGACAACATTGGCAGCAATAGTCATTCTTACCAGCGAAAACAAACTAATTAATTAAAACAAAAAATTAAAAATTTGTTTATACGGTTTAATATCATGTGAAGACACCGAATAAAACTTCCTTTTTCAACTAATACATTTTGTATTAATTATCTGCAAAAAGCGACACTTAATTTTTGGAGGATCGAATCCACAACATCTGCGTTATTATCCGGAAGCTATGAACAATTGAGCTAACGGACCACGAAAAGTTGCTTTACTTTTACTTTTCTATCTCTAGAGACAGACATTTCAGAAATTTATAGATATGAATAAATTAAAAGAAAAATTATCAAAACTTCAAAAATAGTGCTTCACATCAGGAAAGGTCAATGCAGACCTCCGATCAGCCGTTTGTCTACAAAGCAATAAGAATACAAACATAGACATCTTATTTTATTATATGTAGCGATTTTCGTACTAAAGAACATATATTGTATAACAATATTTTTCTTTAGAAGAATGTTCTTTATGATAAATTAAAAAGATATATATATATATATATATATTTACATTGTTCATTTTGGAACAAAATCGTTAATATTATTTTTTTCTTCTTGTTTTACACAAAGAAGGAAAAATATTAACATATTTTTTTTTTAAGATTTTCTTGAAAAAATAAAATAAAATATAAATAAATAAACCAAATATTCTACCATGTACACACACACACACACACACATATATATATATGTAGCCGATAATAGTTCGAGAATATCTCTAACTATTATCGTCTAAAAAGATCTAAATAATATTCGTCGCCCGAGGGCCAATCGGCCCCGCTGTCCGAACGCCTGGTAATCGCGGCAAACCATGAAACCCCAATTTAATTCCGTGCCGCGGTCCGAGACTGCAAAATTAATGTACTGTGACTGGATTTAATGTCTTCAAACTCCATCGCCTTCCAATTCCCTACTCTCTAAATATTAAATAAAGAGAAGTTCCAGAAATCAAGTCTGTTTCCTTGGAGATACACGACTGTGCACCAGCATAATTTTACACACACACATATATATATATACATATATATATATATATATATATATATATATATATATATATATATACTTTATATATTCACAAACTGTTTAAGAATGTTTAAGCAATTTATGTTTAAGAAATGTGATTTAATGATATTTCTGTGAAAATGGAATAAGAGATTTTTGTGATGGTTTGTATATTAGAATGTTAATTATATATTATAATAAAATAACAATAAAAAATATTTTTCCGTTACTATTTTTATAATTATTTGTATTTTAGTGCATTTGGAGAAATAATACATAAACATTTGAATCTATGAAATTAAAATATTGAAATATAAAACGTCTGGGGCGTATCAATTATACGACATTGATTACCCAGTTACATTTGATTACCACATTACAAAGACTGTAAACTTTTTTTTTTTCTCTGTAGATACTTCCCATCGAGATAGTGAAATTTTCAAAATCTCGTTTATACATTAGATCTATTATAATATTTTTTTTCTTTTATTTTTATTTTTCACTTCCTCATACAAAGTGTAAGGAAGTATAGTAATCCCGATTTGCGAAACGGATTTTGTATTTTGCATAGCTCAAAAACGAATGATCGTAGAATGTTGAAACTTTATATTTGTATTTATCATTATATCTAATTGTAGCACTGCAACTTTGGCCTTAACACTCCCATTTTAGAGATATCTACGATATTATATGATTTTACGTTATATCTGTATGTAAGTATGTGTGTGTGTATGTGTGTGTGTGTATATCTCGCATAACTCAAAAACGGTTGGACGTAGAACGTTGCAAATTGGTATATAGGTTTGTTATAACATATAGTTGTGAACTACCAATTCTGGTCTTTATCCAAATTTCCCTTTTCAAGTTATAAACGAAAATTATATTTATAATGACCAAAAACGGATGGAATACGACCATTATATATGACCTATATTGACCATTATATATGACCATTATATATGAATAAAGATTTTAAATGAAGCTAATGATAGAGTCTGTACTATTGTTGTTATGAAATTCGCAGACATTTTTTGCGTGTAGAAAGTTATTCTTAAAGGCATAAATGGGTTCTAGTCGACGAATGCACTTTATTTAAAGAATATTCAGCCCGTAGATAGAATCAGTAATAATATTTTTGTGAAACTGGTCGCAATTTTTTGCTCGTAGAAAGTAATTTTCCAAGACAAGCTGGATCTTGTAAATTAATACAATTTATTTAATGAATATTCGGCCCTTAATGATATTGTTACCATGAAATTATTTTATTTAATGAACATTCAGCTCATAGATAGAGTCCGTAATGATATTGTCATGAAATTTTTCGGCATTTTTGCGTGTAGAAATTGAATGATTAAAAACATAGGCAGTTTTTAATCGACGAATGGACTTCCTCTTATGAATATGGAACCCGTAATGATATTGTTTTAAAAGATGTCGGAATTTTAACGTGTAGAAATTAATCCTTAAAGACATAAGCATAATGTATTCGATGAATGCACTTTACTTAATGAAAATTCGGGAAACAGTTGAATAAAACATTTTTTTTTGTTCCACAAAAATCAATAATAAGTGAATATTCTCGAAACAATACGATGAAAAAGTCATTCTTATTACAGAAATCAAACAAACATTGTTAAATACGCTACAGAGCGGAAATTTTGCTAATTCAAGAACAACAAAAAATTTCGACGTTTCAATGGAATTTTAATTCATCGAGAGTATAATCAAGTGGTTTATAGAATTGTCGATGTATTTCTGCACTAGGAACTAATGAATCATTAAAAAAAAAAAATCCCGAACTCGACGCCTATTGAAATTAGAGTTTCCAAACATTGGGAATCATAAACTACCCATTTCCGCACCATTTTAATGCCTAAGTTGACGCTAAATCAACACCTACCCTCGTGGAAATGAAAACAAAATATCATCTGTTTCCATCATTACTGTTAAAACGTATAGAATGTAGCACTTAAAGATATAGGCCAGTTATGTTTCCTATCATCAATAATCTCCTTTCTTTTTTTCTAGCTTTGTCACTCTTTTATAAAACTTAAAAAGAATTTAGTACTGCGCTATAAACCAATGAAACTTTCCGAAAAATTCCAGAACTCTTTTGCTGTTGAAATTAGAGCTTCCAAACTTTCGTAACCCTAAACTATAAATTCTCGCCATTTTTTGATAATTTTTTTATTGTGCACGTTAATTACATATATTTGTTTTTATGTCGAAAAACATTAACGCGTGAACTTTTCTTGTCAACACATTAATGTGTTTTAAAGCGAATTTTAAAGCTAATATTAGGTTATTATTTTCATATTTTAATTATTTTTTTTTCACAAATATCCGAAAATCAGGCCTTGAGATGCACTAAGACATTGGTGGTAGCGGCGCATTTTCGGGTAGAATCACGTGATGATTCAAGCTACTGTTTTTGCACTACGCTGTCCACAGACACAAAGACATTGCCTTTTATGCATATAAAGATAACAGAAAATATTAAAGCCCAAATAAATATTTGAATTTATGTTAAATAGGGTTTTTTTTAATGATATTTTATATCAACTATTGTGAGTGTAAGCAGTTGTGACTTATAAATCATAACATTAAGCATTAAAAATATTTTAAAGGCGAATTTTTTTTCTTTATAAAAATGATTTCTTCATCTAAAGTTGTGGTAAAACATAATTATTTAAACTAAATCTTAGAATTTTTTCTACATAATTTAGTTTTTCTTTCATTTTCTTTTTTCTTTTCTAAGCTTTGAATGTATGATGACTTGTTCAAAGAAATTATTCTAGTATTAGGCATAAATTATGAGATACAAAAGAAGAAAAAAAACTTTAAACTTGTAAATTGCTATTTCCACAAATGTATCCTATTGTGCATGCTATAACATTCCCTCATATTTATTAAGTCACTTAAATAAAATCTTTAACCTTTTAACCAGCACCTTATGAAAAAATGAAATATTCTTAATCAGAAGTTTGTATATAATAATATATAGCTTATGTTTTAAAAAGAGTTGCTCTTATTATTTTGCCAAATACAAAGTTATGTTACAATAATTGTGTCAGATATAAAAAATGTTAATTTATACAAAATGCAACTAATCTGGAGTTAGAATTGTTTCTGTTCAAATTTATATTGTTTAGAGTCAATATAATAATTTTTTCAATTAACCCTCATTACAATAAATAATAACTAGTATGTTACTGCAATAAATAAATTCCACTCTATTTTATTTTGAAATAGAACCATTTGTAAAATCTCAGAAAGTGAATAATAGCAATGCCGTTTCACATCCGATACATACTGAAACAAATACATGCATAGGTTTTCATAATATAAATCTCGCACACCATGTTTCGGCTATTTTTATATAATAAAAGTTAAGGTTTATCTCTTTCATTAACAGAGATTTTTTTTTCAACAAAGCAAATTCTCCTGCTGGCAGATATGCACCATTGCGTGCATATCTGCCAATGTTCTGGTTATGTTTTGGTGTGAGTGATATGCCAAAAGATAACCAGCATTGATTTATGTAAATGGCCAATTACAATCAGATTATTTGTTTAATTTCGTCAATTGGTTCATGAAATACAACGCCCATAACCCTTAATAACCCACATAGAAAGAGACAGATTAAAAGAAAGAGATGCATGTAAATACATCGTCAAGCAAGCAAAACATGAATAAATTGTATCCGGGGCATCTCAAAATGCATAAATTAATGAAAAAACGAATGACGGAAATTTTAATGAATTAAATATATATATATAGAGAGAGAGAATTATTACATTTTTGTGTATAGAAAAATGTGAAAAGAATTATATCATTATTTTTAAGTATACATAAAAATGTATCAAATTAGAAATTCTAAACACTGACATAAGTAAATAAAATACTTTATTAAAATATATGATATTATACATCTGTTATTTTCTTGAAAGATTTTTAAGCATAAACTGTTATACTCTTCTTATTATAGAAAGAAAGAAAGAAAAGAAAGAAAGAAAAATAAAATAAATAGGTATACATAAAAAATGCTAGAATTGTTGTGCAAATATCTGGAAATGACGTTGAAAATCTGCTCAATATTTTCTGCGATATTAAAGTTATGATTGAACCATAAATCTTCCTGAAAATGCAATTCGGAAGAAATCATTGATTTCAAATTCAACAAGTTACTCATATTACGTGCAGGTGAAATATATATTTTTATGATGCGTTTTCACGGTCGTTTTGATATTATTTTCGATCTTCTCTAAGTTTCTTTCAGTTTTCAAATATTCATTTAAGAGGGTTTTTTTTTTTTTTTTTTCTAAAGTAGAAAATCTTCAATTATTTATAACATAAATTTTTCCATCGGTTTCCTGTTAACAACAAAGATAAATATATTTTTTTAAATTTATATTTCTTGATATATTTTGCCTCGTATTAAGCGAAAGCATTGTGAAACTGATACGAGCGTTGCCTTTTATGTTTTTACAAACGACCAATAGAAGGCGTTACTGAAATTTGTCTTCAGGATATTCGTAAAATAATTCACATTTTTCTTTTCTTGAAATGAAAGACATCTTAGAAATTGTCTGTGTATTTTGTTTACAGTGAGTGTTTAAAAAAAAAGCAAGTGTGAGAAAAAAATGGAAGTAACACGTGAAGGTTTCCGTTGGATGATTTTTTATGATTTTAAGAAATGCCTCACTAGATAAGAATGCATAGTATTGCTTCGTGAAACTTTTGGTAATAAAACACTATCAGAAAAGACTGTTTACAGTTGATTGGCAGATTCTGTCGTGGTCGTGTATCCGTTAGAGATGAATCTCGTGAAAGACGACCAAAACCGATAGTGATTAATTCAAACAACATCGATGGTGTACGCAAGATGATTGAAGAAGATCGGCATGTAACGTATCGTGAGATAGAAGCATCCCTTGGTATACCACAGACTGCAATACATTCGATTTTTCACGAATATTTAGCTCTTAAAAAGATTTGTTCCAGATGGATTCCACACGATTTGACAGAAGCTCAAAAAGAGGCTCGTGTAAATTGGTGTAAGGAAATACCAAAAAAAAAAAAAAAAAAAAATTCAAATTGGGAACAGTAAAATCCGTATACAACATCGTTACAGGTGACGAAACTTGGATATATTCGTATGAGCCGGAAATTAAACAACAATCCACTGTTTGGGTGTTTCCGGATGAACCGAATCCTACGAAAGTTGTTCGTTCACGAAACACTTCCAAGAAAATGATTGCTTGTTTCTTCAGCCTTGCAGGACATATTGCAATTATTCCTTTAGAGGATCGAAAAACTGTAAACGCTAAATGTTATTCAGAAATTCGTTTGCCAAAAGTCATCAAAGAAATCAGGAAATACAACAAAAATCGTCGCATCATTCTTCATCACGACAACACCAACTCCCACACAGCACGTGAAACAATTGATTATTTGAAAGATAAAAATATCGAATTAATATCTCATTGTCTATATTCTCCTGATTTGTTGCATAATGACTTTTTCTTGTTCCCTTATGTCAAGCAAAAAATGTGTAGGCAGCGATTTTCATAACCTCAAGAAGCTGTTGATGCCTTCCAAAACCATATTTCTGAGATATAAACTTCAGTGTGGAAAAACTGTATCAAGAATTGGTTTGACTATATAAAAAACTGTATAAATCTTAAAGGCAAATACTTTGAAAGCAATGAAACAGTTTGTCCAAAAAAAAAAAAAAAAAAAAAAAAAAAAAATCTTTTTCTTCCTACTTTTTGTAGAAGTTTAAAAGGCAACCCTCGTACACTTATCCATTTCAGAAGCAAATGTTTTACACAATTATCAATTTCTTTTCAAAATAAATTAAAACATGCATATTATAAATATTTTTTGTAATAAAAATACTTAGAAAAGCTATTTTTAACTATTATATAGAGACAATATTTTTAATAAATTAGAGAAAAATATCTGGGCTATAGTTAATGGCATTTTTGAAAATGTAAAAGATGAAATGAAAGTAGGAGTGTCCAAGTATTTATTGCATACAGTGTTAAAAATTTCAACAGAAAACTCTGTGTAAGCTATTATCTTAAGTCTTACGTAAAATTACAGAGAAAAGTAAACAGAGATGTTAAAAAACGTATTATATACATTCATTTTATTATCTAATATTAATTAAATTAATTATTGGTCAGAATATATTAGAATGCACTTAGAATGCTTTTTCTAAAGTAAAAACAGTCATTTTTAATTTTAATTAAAAAATTAAATAATGAAATTAGGCAAAACTACAGAATAAAAATTGAGAATCTCTATTTTTCAATTTTAATTACTCTAAATTTACAGAGACTCTGGATAAATATTTACATTAAATTTACAGAAATTTTTAACAGTATAACAATACTGTGTAAGATTTAGTTTCACATTTATTGTCCTTTTATGCATCTAGACAGCTGTTCTCCTGTGAATGAGTCAATTGGAAAAATAAACTGTTCATTTCGTAAGTAACATCTTTGAAAACATAAAATAAGAAATGAATGTGCCCAACAAACACACGAGAGTCGGGCCTATTACGGAAGGCATACGGCATGCCGAACAGTGATTATGGCCTACATACCACCTTCAGTATCGGTTCCATAAAGTTTTTGTCCTCTCCGCCGCAACGTCGCCAAATGGCATCGGCCCATATTTCGATCAGAATCGGTGAAATATATCTTACTGGCGTAACGATAGTCTATGTGTTCAAAACATTAAGTAAGGTGTTTTGGCCCACAGGTGTATTTCCGATCACAAAACAGTCGTCGGTTTGCCGACACTGTTACGATTCCGGACCGAGTTCATTTTAACGAATAGATCGGCATGCCGTAATTGCCGATGCTGGACCGTACAGCTACCGACAATTCTGTGTTTGATGGGTGGAAATATCCAAATATTTCTTTTCTAAAATTACCATCCAATATTTTGTTTAATAGTTATTGTATTTCAATGTACCGAATGATCCAGAAGTCACAGAAAAAGTGAAAGTTATGTAATTCAAAACGTACTGACTGTAGCTCTATGAGATTTTCACTAAAATATACACAATAGTATGGGATTTTTTTTAAGTACATAGAAGAAAAATGTCAGTTACATTATTCTCCGTCATATAACGCTGTAGTCGTAGTACCTTCTGATATTTTAAATTGATCCGCCTGATCAAATGACGCAATGTTGCGAATACTGAAACTTTTTTTAGAAGAATATCCAAGGTGCAGTGTATGACGGTCATTCTAATGAATGGTTGTCGTCATGTTGAAAGTCTTAAATACGTTGTTGAATGAGCTTCGACACAGTAAATATGTAATTTTTCAACTAAAGCACTACCTGGTGGAAGAAATTTAAACTAATTTGTGAATAAATTATTTGTTAACTAGAAAAAATAACCCCATCTCTTTCTGTACATTTCAGTGAAAACCTGACAGTACTGCAGTCAATACTTTTTGAATAATATATATTTTATTTTTCCTGTGTCTTTTAGATTTCTGGGTAAATAGGAGAGCCGTTGTCCTTGTAGTGCTATAATTAGTGAATTCTGCAAGAGACGTAGTCATCGAATTTCAATTATATTTGTGTATATCTGAATTTTTATTAAATGTCTCCTAAATTGTTAATTTATTCTGATACGCATGGAGGCAAAAGTATTTCATTGACACCGAAGTGACAGCTTGAGTCTTTTCCCCTTTTTCAAGAAAATCCACGTCCTTTCAAGCCAGTAGGGCTTTCGTTAATTTTATGATGTGTGAAAGTTTTTAAATTTAAATACTAAATGCACAAGTAAAATGTTAACATACTAAGTAAAATGATTCCTTGAAATGTACGTTTAAGCGAAAATTTGCCCTATTTTCTTATGTTATTGAAAACTTCAATTTCTTATAATTTATGTTCACAATTTAAAATTTAAAAAATAGAGTGTTTCAAATTCATGGGTTTTTTACCAGCGTCTTAAGTATTACTTTAAAACTAGTGCGATTTTTCTATTTCTTTTCTTTTTTTATTTTATTAAAACGGATATTTAATCTGGATTAAATCGCAAAATTAAGACGGATTAGTTTTAATCTGGAATTTTTGTGGACCAGTTTTACGTAACACCAAAATAAGTCAGAAATATCAATCATATCGTTACAAATTCAATAACAAATTCTGAATCCAGGAGTGTCAACAGTTTTTCGACACAACTATTAGGTTTTATAAATTTAACTAATTCTGGTGGAAACACTTTCTTTTAATTCATTTCAGTCATTTTAAAAAGTACGTGGCCCAGTTATACGATCAAAAACTTTTATGAAATATAAACTAAAAATAAAAAATAAAAAATATACAGATTAAAATTATTAGCCGCTAATGTGCTATTAAAGCTAATAAATAAAATTAAGTACTAAATAGTATTTTTAATGATATTGATAAACCCAAACACTCGTAAAGTTTAAAAATGAATAAAACGTGTAAGCTAGCAGTGTAAAATAGTATAAACAAATAATTAATGTTCTGGTGCAATGTAATCTTGCATGGTCTTTATTTCAGAAAATTCAGTTTGCATTTTTTCATAAGTTCATGATCTTAAAAATGTTAAAACATTTACAGATGTTTACGAAACACTCTTTTTTTTTTTTTTTTTTTTTTAATATAAATAAATTAAAATAATTAGAGATGGATTTTGAAATTTATTAATTTGTTTTAGGGAAAAAAAAGGTGTATGCTTGTGTAAAAATTTTTAAAAAACATAATTTTTATTATATTTTTATTTACAATATATTTCTTTAAAGATATATTCCAAAAACATTTTTTCTTAAGTATCTCTCAAATTAAAATCCTTGTACATATATTTTTATTTTAATGAATATTAAATATTTCTCCAACATTTTTACTAACGTTGATTATCTATGTCTCGTAAACACGCCATGTTTCATCTTGAAAATTGCGAAACAAAACATCTTTAATGCTTTAAAGACATTAATGGGGTACTCAGGAGAAACATTAGAATTCAAAAGTTAGGAGAAACATCATTATCCCTTTTTGTTGTTGTGAAAAAAATATCCAATTTCGGAAAACATGTTTCATTCGTTATTCGTTTACCAATCTTTAAGCAGGACTAAGCTCTGAACAGAACTGCAAATCATTTATTTATTTTATTATAGCTAATGGAATATCGTTATGTGTATTATTTATGTAAATAAGAAAGTTTACCCACGAATGTATAAAGTTTCAAATGTTTTCAATATAAAAATGGAAATAAAAATTAAATTAAAGGTTAATATGTATATATATATATATATATATACATACATACAGGGTGATTATTTAAAAAAAAAAAAAAAAAAAAAAAACTATCCCGCTAAATGACACCATAGCTATCTTACCGTACACAGAAACTAAATAAAAATTTGGTGGAAGGATTTTGAGGTATGCGCTCAAGAATCAAATAAAAAACAACAGTTAAACTCTAAGAGTGGCGGTTACAGTTACAAAATTTCGGAAATTTTAAATGGAAACGCCTACTTTTTGCTTTCTCTTGCCTATAGGGTCGAGAAACAATTGTTTTAGGGTCAAATTTTCGAACGTGAGTTTTTGTTATATTTGCATGTTCTGAGGTCCACTGAATACGAAAATCAAGTTTTTAGCGAATAGTCTCTGTGTCTGTCTGTGTGTGTATCTGCCTGTGTGTCTGCCTGTCTGTGTGTCTGTTATCAGCATATATCAAGAAGAAATACTAGCTGAAATTCCAAACTCAGTATTCTAAATGTGCATCAAATATGGATGCTACACTAAGCCTTTCGTTAAGATGAAGCAAATCGTTCGTGTACAGGGACACTCAAAAGTATTCAAATACATTACGTCTATGGGGGAAATTGCAAGTAGAGTTTAACATCTATAGACTGCACTAAACCAAATGAAACGAATATATATTTTGTGTAATACAGATAGTCAACTAGGAAAAAAAAATGTGTATGTAGGACCCTCCCCTCCCCCCGTGGGGGGAGGGAGTTCCCCCTTGAGGGGAGTAAATTTTCATGATGGGTATCTTGCAAAAGAGCTCGCCAATACCTTTTAAATGAATGGTTGAACCATCGGTCTGCGATAATTTAAAATAAATTTATCGTTTTTTTTCCTTTTTAATAAAGTGGTGGCCATAACACACTAGTTATTTTTTGTTAGTGGATGTGCTTTACTAATAGTATTTTACCATTTCCAGGAAAGCTGTTCGGGAATTGAAATAAATTCTTCATAGAGATATGGTAAATAATGTATGTTTTAAGGTAAATATTCATCGCTTGTTTTTTGTACAGTCACCCAAAAAAAAAACGCCACCCCCCACCTAATTTTGCCGTAAATTATCGTAGAAGCATGCGTCTGGTACCAATCAGTTTGTAATAACGTCTAGTTTATAATGTTATAGTTAGATTTTACTTAGGGGGTCGTCTACATATTAAAACTGACATCAACTTCATTTTTTTCAATGGTAACCCCCATATTTTATAATTTATTTGAATTCCTTGGATCAAATCATCAAGTAAAATGGTATAGTTTATATATTTCGCTCAATTTTTCATAGAGTTATAAGCTGTCAAAGTTTGGGGGTGCTAATGTTAAATGAATGTGACAAACATTTAATCATATCTTCCGAAATAATTATGATATTTAAATTCTGTTTTTTTTATTCGTTAGAATGAAGTAACCCAAACATATTCCATGCAAATTTTTGCTAAAAAAACATTTTTTGAATTATGAAAATTATTAATAAATTCATATTTGAAAAAATTATGAATTATGACCTATGTTAATTTTTGCACGAATAGAACGGGCATCATCAAAAACATGGGTTTCCAAATTTACAGCTCGTTCCTAACATTATTTTTTGAGTTACAGTGATATTTCACTTTTTATTCCTGTTAGGGGGCCGTCACTTGTTATAATCTGTATCCTCTATAAGTAAATGCTTGTATATAATTTGACGGAAAACTATTTTAATTTACCTTTATGTTATTTTTATTGTTTCCTAAGCAATATTTCGATGTTTATTATACAAATTGGCATATTTTTGTAAAGTTATCACAATGTAGGCGAGGGATTGTGAAAGAATTTCAAAAGAAAAGAAGCCTCTGATTCGCTGAAACACTATTTTAAAAAAAAGACAAATTTGCATATTCCTATTTGACTCTATATGTGACGCTGGTATGCATAAATCACAATGGTATTTACTACATCGATTATTGAAGACAAAACTTAAATGATTTAATTACAAATATGCAAAATTATTTTGCTTTATATTATAAAGTTTTAGAAAATTTGTGAAAAGGCGTGGCTATTTACACTAAGCCTTGATATGGAAGCTATGTTGCTGTTTTTCGATGCTGCGAAATTTACAAAATATATTTGTGTTAATATACTATACAGATAGAAGAATAATTATATAATATCAACAAATCTTCTTAAATCAATATGGTCATATACATTACTTTATGGAAATGTTTATATATGAATATTGTATTTATTTTTAATGAGAGATATAAACACAAAATACTAAAAAAAAGAAGAAAATGTGTTATAAATTTTTATAAATCAAGCAAAATATATATGCATACTTGCCAACCTAACCCGTAACATTGTTAGTTCCCGCCCCTGTGTGTACACAATTTAATTTTTAGAGTAATTAACTTCAAATACATTTACGATTAACTCATTGAGCGCCACGCGAATTCTTATGGAAATCCCATTCAGGCCACACGTGCTGCTTAGAAGCGTGTTATGTTTATCGAGTTTCAATAAACCCCATTAGTCCTTAACGATATAATCCTATAAAAATCCTATTTAAAAAAAAAAAAAAAAAAAAAAAAAAAAAAAAACATGAAGTAAATTTTAAATAAATTGTCAGTAATTACTTAAAACTATGTAAGTTCTGTAGTTTTATATCATATTTTACACTGCCGGCTGACTTAGCCTAAATGGAAAGATCAGTGTCAGCCACCGATGGCTGACACAGATCTAAAAATACTGATGTGAAAAAAATGTACGGAAAGGGGCGGGACCAGTAATCTTCCGGGATAGGTTGACAAGAATGTATATACACAGAGCAATGCCAGAAAATGTTCTTTATTTTTCATGAACCAGATGAATGGTATTTTTTTTCTGAATAGTCTATGTATTAAATATAATGCTGCTTTAAATACCCTTTAAATGAAAAGTTTTATTACATAAAGTAATTTTCTGGCACTCTACAGCTCCCAAATGACACACAATACAAAACCCCGCCTTTTTCCAGTGTTTAAAGGGTATTAACGTTTAATATGCTTTATATTCGTTTTGATCTTTCCTTCTCCTCCTTATCTTCTTTTTTCCTTAAAAAAAAAAAAAAAAAAAAGAGTTATGTAACATTTTGACCTTTTCAAGTGAAGATTTAGATTAAGGGTAGTCAGCCTTTCTACACCCACCGTCCACTTCGGTATCTGTGTTAAAGTGTAGAATTTTAGAACATCCCATTAAGTAGTAGGATTTATTATTTTACATATTAATTTGTTACACATTATAAAATATAAAAGCAAAAGAATATCGTGGAGATTTATGTAAAAGTTTTTAATAATGTCATGAAAAAAAAAAATAATAATAATTAATTAAAAAAATAAATAAATAAAAAAAAAAATCTGTTTTAATATTTTAAAAAAGTCAATTAAAGAAAATGAAAGTACTGCAGTATCAGAACAAACTCCCATTGTCACTGTGAAACGGCCGTGGGAACCAGGTTGAGTGCCGCAGCTTGAGTTAAAATAATTTTGAATTTTCAAACAAATTTAAAACCATTCATCTTTTTTTTTTCTTTTTATTTTTCTTTTGATAGATATTTTAATATCTATTCAAGCTATTTAATTTTCTTCGTATAAAGTGAACTATCTGATGTTTAATCAATAGAAACCAATAAAAATCTTTTAATTCATAAACTAACTCAGAAAGTTCTGTGAATTAGTCATTTTTTTTATTTTATAATT
Source organism: Salticus scenicus (assembly GCA_963930645.1). Classification (NCBI taxonomy): domain Eukaryota; kingdom Metazoa; phylum Arthropoda; class Arachnida; order Araneae; family Salticidae; genus Salticus; species Salticus scenicus. The sequence goes on along the minus strand of OZ005661.1, from coordinate 59,039,642 downwards.
AACATTTCTGAAATATTTTTCCGGTGTGAAACTTAATAAATAATGTATACTGGGTGGTAGATCGTGATTTATATTTTCTAAATGTATAGACGGACCCCTAATACATTTTCACGTGTAACTCTATTTAAAATTGATTTAAGGTATATAAATAGGTATGTTTTTCGAACTGCCTTGATCTCAGAAATCTGAATATGAAGTCAAAAATAGGGGTTGCCATTAAAGAAAATGAAGTTAATGCCAGTTTTAATATGTAGACGACCCCTTAGGCAAAATTTAACTAAACCGTTATAAACTAGACGTTATTACAAATCGATCGGTACCAGTCAAATGTTTCTACGATAATTTACGGCGAAAGTAGGTGGGGGGGTGGCGTTTTTTTTTGGGGTGACTGTACATTAATGAAACGGGGAGTTAAGGGGTCGGTAGACACCTCACACAGAACTAATTATCATATAAAACTCTTTCTAAGCCTAATTTGAATTGTTTAACATAGGTTTACATAACAGTACTCGTTATCTTACCTCTTAATCTCCAACCTGTATTTATAGTATTAAATTTCAGGGTAAGAGAAATTAGTGTGAGTCACACTCACCAGATTATTTCTCTTGAAATGGGATCTCCATGGCAAAAAAAACATAAATAGCGTTGGAATGGTTCCTCTAGCACGAAAATCACCAACCCTAGGCACTCTAAGAAGAAAAGAGAAAACAGCTGCGATGTTCCTAAAAGGGCACGACTTTCATTATCTTAATGACGTCACATTTCGCACTGCTTTTTCGGCTCTCACTAAATTTTACTAATTCTGCTTCGAAACGAGAACAAGGGACCATGGTATCCTTAATATCGTGTAGGTCTACTGAATAAGTGATTTAATTTCGTTGTTAGTCGTAAGACAACGCCTAAGATGACTGACATCATCGCACTAAGTCAAAAATAAAGCATTGTGAAATGCGTGATGTTATCTTGCTTCCTTGTCCGTTAACAATAAGCTGCTTACTGGGAAGCATCATCATCATCATCAAAATCGATTTAGATTGCCATTTCACAATGCCTTATTTTTCACGTAGTGCGATGACGTCAGTCATGACGGCTTCTCACGACTAACAACGAAATTAAAGCTCTTATTCAGTAGCCTTACACGAAATTAAGGATATCGTGGTCTCTTTTTTTTCGTTTCGAAGCAGAGTCAGTAGATATTAGTCAGAGCCGAAGCTTCAGTGGGAAATGTAACGTCATTAAAAAAATAAAAGTTGTGCTCTGCTAGGCATATCACAGTTGCTTTCCCTTTTCTTTTTAGTATGCGTAGTGTTGGTGATTTTCGTGCTAGTGGTACCATTCCAACGCTAATTATAGTTTTTTGCTATGGAGATCCCATGCCAGTAAGAAAAAGTAGGTGTTGTCGTTTGAACTTTTCCAAATTTTGTGACTGTAAACGTAACTGTTAGAGTTTAACTGACGTTTTATATATGATTCTTGAGCGCATACCTCAAAATATCTTACAAGAAATTTTTATTTATTTTCTGTGAACGGTTCGATAGCTATTGTCTCATATATCGGGATTTTTTTTTTATAATCACCCTGCGTATATATATATATATATATATATATATATATTACTTTTGTCATAATATACTATATCTATAATGTTAATAATAATAATAGTCAGTAATAATTATGATAATAATAATAGTAAGTAATAATAAAACACTGTAACTTGTAGTTATAATACGTACATGTAATTTGCACATGTAATATGTAATATTTGCATGAATTTTTTAAGGAATTAAATAGAACGTAAAAGATGAATTATTTTACCATTTTCCTTGAAACCCCTCTGAAAATCTTTGATTAAAAGCAAAGAGTTTTAAGAAAATTTAAGAATACCTAAAAAAAATTAACACATAAACAAATTTCAAAATTATAATCGATATAAAAATTAAGCGAATAGGACTTTTTTATAGTGGTATGGTTTACAGATATTGATTTTACAGTTTAGAAGCATTATCTCCAAATCAAACTGTATTAGAATTCCGAAAATATAGACAGCGAAATTTTCGTCTTTTTATTTATTTATTTATTTATTTTTTGTTAATTGCTAGGCTTTCCAAAAAGATATTTCCTACATCAATAAATGCATCTATTTTTTCCCTGAAACATTAAATGAATTTAAACTGTATATTGTTGAGTACTTGAGGTTCGTGCATTATCTTAGAAAGAAAGATAAATCTTGCAGGGGATTAAAAGTTTATTTACAGAAAATTCTAGAAGATTACAAGTTTATAAACCAATTATCAACTTTAGTTTCATCAGAAATCTCAGCTTAAATAACAACTAACAACATCAATTTCACAGCATAAACTGTTAGCATAGCATTAACACACACAAAAGCTGTAATGAAAGAGCCTCAGTTAGGAGCTACTTACAATTAAGCCGGGTGCCGAAAAACTGACTGACTTGGCGGGACTCAGCTTCCTTTTATACCTTTCAATAAACCCAGACTTTTCTGGGAATTTTACAAGGAATCAAGTTAGATCTTAGATATTTGAGATATCGATAATAAGTACTTTCTCGCCAAGGTCGCCACAAATGTCGTCAATGAGCGAAATAAAATCTCCAAATGTGGCGCCAAGGCCATTACCTTTCTTGGTGAATTTATTTAACGTGTTTTTAACGAAAAATGAGTTATTTTAACGTCACCAAACGTATTTTAATTCACCAAAATCTATAGAGTTCGTGCAACTGTGACCTATAACATGTATACAAATTTTTTGCTCAGATTAATAAAGCGTTTACACGCTATCGTACTTTTCAAATTTTGGTCCTATAGGCCATATTGATAAAGAATTTTTCTTTGTGTCCCTTTAAAAAAACTATAAGTGCTAGATTCATCAAAATCAATAGGGTTCGTTCTACGGTGACTTGCAACATGCGTACCAAACTCACATCTTATTCGAACAAAGCGTTTAGACGATAGCGTGTTCACTCACAGACATACACACACACAAACATACACACATACATACACACATACACACATACATACACACAACCGTACACACATACATACATACATCATCGTAAAAATAGTGAAAACGGACTCAGGGGACCTCGAAACGTCAAGGGGACATAGAAACATCAAAATCTCAAATTCGGATTTTTGACATGATTACAATTCTTTTCTCACTATAGTGTTCGGAAAGTAATGATATACCACTTTCCTCTAGAACCAGTAAGTAGTCATTTTCTAAATCCCTAAACTAAAATGTAGATTTCCGATTTATGCGTATAAGGTAAGCAAATAACCTGGATAGAGAAAATGATCGATGATTTGTATTCTATACTAGATGGTGAAATAATATTATGAATATTATAAACATTATCAATCCTTTGTATTGCAAGAAATTATCGATTGATTTCATAGAATTGGTTCACAAATCAAAATTATAGTTATTAAAACTCGCCTCTTGTGATCATAATTACTTTGAGACATCTTTAAAGATGATTAACTACGATAATATAGTAAAATGCTGTAGAATTCTAATAGGGGTTTTTAGAATTTACAAGGATGACAGGAAACTATTTTTTGCTAGAGCCACAATTTAACGTCTAGATGTAAGTCACGGACATTTTTTTTTTTTTTTTTCAGTGCAATAAACAATACTTTTCTCTTCAAATGTTTTCGTTTACATGAGGTTTTTTCTTTAAGTGTATAGTATTACATTAGCAATATATTTTACTTATTCTGTCCTTTTATTTTCATTCTATCGTTGTTCAACTTATTCTGACGGACATTAAAATCGGTCAAAAATCTGATTTTATTTGTATCTCATGATATTCCAACAGATATTTTGTACACATTTTTGCTGGCTTTAGTATCAAAATATAAAAAAATTATATATTGAATATTAAAAGAATGGTTTCATTTTTATTTATTTTTTCTAATTATTCTCAGAAACATTGAAATGTATGAATATGTGAAAAACATGAGAGAATGTAAAAGTGCCTAGTCTGACATTTTTCACACACATATAAAAAATCTGCTGACATGTTGCGAAAAAATGAATAAAATATTAATTTAATAAAAATAATCTGGTGTGCCATTCACACGACTTTCTCTTACCTGAAATTTAATAATATAAGTACATATTGGAGATTACAATTTAAGATAGCGAATACTGTTATGTAAACCTATGTTAAAACTATTCAAATTAGGCTTCGGAACATCTTTATTTTACAAATAATTCTATCTGAGGGGGGCTACCGCCCCCCATAACTCTCCGTTTCATTGTTTTACCTACATCTATATAGAATTTAAATCCGATATTAAGTTCAAAAGTTCATTTAAAATTATTCAAACAACTTTCATACGCAATATTCTTTGTAACTTATCAATCTTGAACAAAACTTTCCTAATAACAAACGTATTAATTTCAAAATACATCATTTGGATGGCCTGAAATTATTTGTTTTTAATTTCTTCTAACAGACACAGATGAAGACCAAACTATAAAACTTGACTTCGGTATTCAGGAAGCCCCAAAACGTGTAAGTATACAAAAAGCGAAGCTATGAATATTTAACCTAAAAAATACATGATCTATCATATGTCTACGATGAATTAATTTCAATTCCGGAGCAGTTTTCCTGAACATGGTAAAATATTATTGTAAAGTACTTTCACTAAAATAAAAAAGAATGTTATGGCTTAAATATTGGCAGCTCTGTATATCTTCTGAAGTTTATGTACACACTCAATTGTGCATATAAATATAATCCTATGTTAAATACACACAGTACTAATTGAAATAGGATTTCATTAATTTTCAAGTATTGTCGCTTTATAATATAGATCTTTTGTAATGCATAATATAGTTCTTCTCCCTGTAATCGAACAGTGAATGATTTCTGTACCATATTCTCTTCATGAAATTTAATACAATAAGTACATATTGGAAATTACGGTTTAAGATAGCGAATACTGTTATGTAAACCTTTGTTAAAACTATTCAGATAAGGCTTCGGAACATAAATATAATCTTATATTAAATACATGCAGTACTTCTTGAAATAGATATTCATTAATTTTCAAGCATTGTCGTATTATAATATAGTTCTTTTGTAATGTAAAATATAGTTCTTCTCACTGTAATCGAACAGAGAATGATTTCTATACCATACTCTACATGAAAGATGTTTTTACGCATGTAAAATATATATATTCATTTCATTTGGTTTAGTACAGTCTACAGATGTTAAACTCTACTTACCTGCACTTTTCAATGTAGACGTAATGTATTTGGATTTTCTTGGATGTCCCTGTACACGAACCATTTGCTTAAACACAACGAAAAGCTCAGTGTAGCATCCCTATTCATACAAATTTAGAATACAAAGTTTGGATTTTCTGCTACTATTTGTTATTGAGATATGCTGATAACAGACAAACACACACACACACAGAACAACTTCTAAAAACATGATTTTTGGATTCAGGGGACCTCAAAACGTATAAATATAACAAAAACTCACATTCGAAAATGTGACCCAAAAACAAAACTTTCTCTACCTTAAGGGTAAGAGGGAAAAAAAGTATTTATAAAATTTTATACTGTACTTTTGGTTTAAATTTCGTGGATTTTCATAATAATATTCATGATAAAAATTCTTTTTCTCAGATATAAAAAAAATTATGTAAGAAATCTTACCTTAAATGAAGGGAATTTATTCCATCTTCACTTACACAAGAAATATTCGTACAGAAGCTATTGCGAAGTAAAAGGCTCCCAAGATAATAGCCATAATAAAGAATGGTATGCAACAGTTTATGTCCTGCAGAGGGAAACAATTTGTCGATTTTGCTGTATCATGAAAGAGGAAAATAGGGAATCGTGTGAGGTAGTAATGGTTTTGTCAATAAAATGGATCGATACACACTCAGTTTGAAAACTAAACAAAAGATTAATTTTTTCAAAACTTAAAATATTTAAAATAATAATAATAATAATAAAAGTATTTTTAGCTTATCTTTCTTTTTTATAATGAAAGAAATTTTTGTTCTTATCGCACACGTACATAATTTGTGCGTATGTTCTTAGAAAAATAATGATGTATAGATTATTTATTCATACTAAACTTCATTTACGGTAATATTACAAAATTGCTGTTAAAAGCATATGATATTGGAAATGTATTTATATTTAGTGGTCTGATGTAAGGATAAAATAATTTGGTGTGTCATTCACATGAGCTTCACTTACTCTGCTTTTTATTACTATAAAAAGATATTAATCCTTACATATTAATTATTAAGTTTTCTAAGATAAGCTAAATAAGTTCAATGTACTCCTTAAATAATCAAAAATAGGTGTAGGAAAATTTTTGACATACAATTCTGTATTCGGGGGCTACCGTCCCCCCCCCTCAACTCAACCTCTCGTTCAATTTTAAAACTTACATTTGTTTTAAAAAAGTGAAGGTTGTTATATTAATCTGCTTTGAAAAATGCCAATCTTGATCAAATTCATAAGTGGCAACCTTCAAAACATTAAATTTGAATTTTCTGCAATTATTTGTTTTATGTTATGCTGATGACAGATATACATACAGATCAACAGGAAAAAACTAGATTTTCGTATTCAGGTTACCTTAAAATGTGGAATTATTCAAAATACCAGAGCTGAAAGTAAAAAATACTTTCTTTACAGCGTGGGTGTAAGAAACTAATTGTCCTTCCTGAGCAATGTTCGTCGATATAGTAAAATGTAGAAAAGCACTTCCATAAATTACATTCAATAGAAAAGAATTTTTAACTCAATTTTGTAGCCCTATATGATGTCTTTAAACAATATGCGCTATAAACAATACTGTGTACTCAAATTTAGTTTTACATGAAAAACATCTAACACTAAATGAATTATAATTCCTGCAATTTCAAAGTACATACCTAATATATCTAATATGTATTTTAGGCAGCCCTGTAAATGAATGACGAATTACTTCCATAATCCAATATACTTGAAACAGTTTTTCACGCAAATAAAAAATATATAATTATTGCATTTAGTTTAGTGCAGTCTATACATGCAAAAATCTACTTACTTTCAATTTCCCTTATAGACGTAATGTATTTAAATTATCCTGGATGGCCCTCTACACGTACCATTTGCTTGATCTCAATGAAAGGTTTAGGTAGCACCCTATATGATACATATTTAGTACACTGAATTTGGACTTACTGCTACTATTTGTTATTGGGATATACAGAAATAAGTCATACAGACAGACACACACACACACATAATTCACCCACTTTAGGATTCAGGGGACCTCAAATCATGTATACATATCCAAAATGCAACCCCAAAATTTGACCCCAAAACAATACTTTCTCTACCATATATATGAGTAAAATAAATTAAAAAAAGAATAGTATTAATATTTAAAACAAATCAAAAAGAAATATTAAGAATATTTTGTGTTGTTTTTTTAAAATAATCTCTATCACTTAATGTAAAATCATAAAAAAAAAAAAAAAAAAAAAAAAAATCCATGAAAAATATATAGTGAATTCGAGTAAAAGTACGAAATACAGAGTTTTATAGTAACTTTTATACTCTGTGTATTTCATGCCGCAAATTAATATATATATATATTTACAATGTCCTAATATACATCAGCAGATGTAGATTTAAATTTTAATTTTAAGTAAAATGCGTAATAGAGTACAAAGTTAATACATACTTTTATTTATTACAAGCAACAAGTATATAATGCGTTTTTTTTTTTTTTTTTTTTTTTAAATATGATATCGTCTATCGAGTGATTATTTTTTTTTCTATAGCCTAATATATATCTGCATACATGCACTAATATCAAAATTTTAATTCTATGTAAAATTGGTAATAAATTACAAAATTAATTCATCTAAACATAGAAAAATTCTAAATATTTTTTAATTAAAATTACTTCTTTGCTAAAAAAATTTGTATCATATACGAATTGTAAACTTTAAATGGATATCTTATACAACATAAAAAAAAAAAATAATAATAAACACGTTTACAAGTTATAAATTTTTAAAGGTATAAATTATTTATTATATTAAAAACAGGCACAAATTAGAAATCTCATTGAAATGCAAATGGTATTATAAAAACAGGGATATTTTATATTTTTGCTGATATTTAATTCAAGTGTAAATTACGTTTACATTGCACACAATGATACAGAGAGAAGTTTAAAATGAAATAATAAATAAAGTTTATTATCTGACACTGGCATTTAAAATTGAAGATCTATCTATTTTCTCATTTCCTAAACATCTTTTTTCTTTTTTTTCTTCAATTTCATTAAATAAATAAATGTCTGAAGACAAAGTTTTTCTGTGATATTTGTTATTAAAATATTATTTGAAATTCGAATATTTTAATATATTTCATTTTTGGCTAATATTAATCGAAATTCACTTAATTGCAAAATTTGGCAGAAATTGAATATTTAAACAAATTTAAAGCACAAAACTAATTGAAAAACTGGGCTAAGGGATATATTACAGTTAAATACAAATACATATACACCGAAATATAAGATTAAAACTGGAATTTTCTTCTTGTACTAACTTTTCTTTATCCTCCCAAAAGACTTTTTTTTTTTTTTTTTTTTTAAGAAATGATAAAATCTGTAAATATTGATGCAATTAAAAATATCCTTATAGTTATATTTAAAGGTACAATAATAGATAATACTTTTAAAATAAGATTAATATAAAATTCCTTATACATTATTTTGAAGAACTTACAAAATTTTTAATTTATTAACTTGGGTTCCAATAATTACTTGGGTTAGAGAATAGTTAGTTACTTATAATTTATTAATTCTTACTTCTCGTTAAAATGTTTTCATCCAATCCATTTATAAATTTGTTTGTTGATTAATCTGTGTAATTTTTACAAAACCGGGCGTTTATTTTAAAACCAAGAGCTTACTTAATTTATTACAAACTATCAAATTGAGTCGTAAGATATCGAATTCATGAAGATATCAAGTTTTACAATTTTTTATTTCTAACGGATACTATAATTCAGATATGAAAAATTGAAACCAGAACAGATGTGTTAAGTTACATGCAAAAACTTGTGGTAAAACAGTTAGAGTTATATCATAAATTCGTATTAGCAGGAACATTATGAAATTGAACATTATTTTGTATTATTTTTCGTATAAAACATACTTTTTCATTTGAGTGAATTTTTTTATGTGTCTCTGTAAATCTTATTGTTAACCTTAATATATTCTATAGAAAACATTCTTTTGTGCTTATGAATAACATTTCAATTTACTAGCTTTCAATTTAATTAAAATTTGTGCAAATAAATTTATTATTATTATTTTTTAAATACCTCTCATTGAACATAATGCTTTGGAATACTTTCTGTTCTCTATTTGCAAACAAATGGTGGTACATATCCCATTTTCAATAGAAAACATCCAATAGGTGAACTTTACTAACATATTTCAATTTCATTGAGATTTGGGTAAAGTAAAGGTATTAAAATACAGTTTATAGAAATAACCCTCATAGAACGCAATACTTTGAAATATTATTTGGTATTCTTGTACACAAACCATAGTGGTATTTGCTTCATTTTAAGTAGGGATCATCCGATAGTGCACTTGAATAACATACAGTCAGTAACATATTTATTGTAGCGTAAGCAATAATTCGAATTTAAAATATGTGCATCTAATTTTGATTTCTTAAATAAATATTTGTTGAGTAATAATCTTAGTTTTTATGCTGTTAAAAAAAAAGGAAATTAATGATAAAAAAAAAAGGTCAAACTTATATATATATATATATATATGAAAAATGTGGATGCGTTCTTCAATAATTTTCCTTCCGACTGCATTTCAATATCATTAAAATCTACATAAATTAAAGATATTAAAACACTAGCACGTTTTGTCCGCTTCGCTGGGCACTATTTAAATGAGTTGTCAAAATTCCATATAGTTATTAACAACCTACGTTAAAGTTCCCGCTGTATTCGGTAGAGGTTTTCCCGCTGAAAAATTGAGGAGTCCGGGTCCCCACTGCCTTCGACATGAACTTATCCACTTTCTATTTTCCCTTCCCCAGCGGCCATGTTCGAAGTTTTTTGAAATCCCGCGGATCCCATAGATTTCTGAAGACAAATTCAGCTCTAAAAGCTTCGAAATTGCTCCTTCGTAATCCCCCCCCCCCCAAAAAAAAAAAAAAAAAAAAAAAATGTGTTTTTTGAAATATTCCAAAGAAAACACGAGGCTGTTTTAAATACCTTTTTAACATTTTTAGTAGAGCTCTGCTCAAAAATCCGAAATTTTTGAAATTTCACCCCGTAAAACGATTTTTTCCATTCCTTCTACAAGAATCAAGAATTCCGAAATCATACATAAAGTTTTATTTATACTCAAGTCTATTCTCCTCATGTGCAGTTTCTTCACCATGAAGTAATTTGGTAACAGAAGCACATGTGTAAAACCATGTAGACTTCGCAATGATGTCTTGATTTTCAGGGCGTAAAGCATTGAAATATGCGCCTTTTAATTAAATATATGTTTTTAAAATTTATATACGTGTTTTAAAGTGTTTTATTCATTAATTTAAAACGTTACGCGAGTTTTTAAAAGTGTCACTATATGAGATATATTTTTCAAAATATAGCTTGATTAGCATTCAGATTTACGTCACCACACAAAAGTATTGAATTACATTGGCGACTATTATTAGAAATTTGCTAAAATCGCATTTTCGTTTACATTAGCTTTTTTACACTTTCTAAAAATTTTTAATTGTGAATAAGATTTCAATTTGTGCATCTGTCTGTCCAACTGTCCATCTGTCCATCTGTACGCCTGCAGCGAAATAAAAAAATTTCAGCATTAAAAAAAAAAAATATATATATATATGTATATTCTATTCACGTTTACTATGGAATATTTCCTATTTAAAATGACATTAATATGTACCATGCAACTGGTTTGTACATTGGATCAATACATTTCATTATAGAACAGGCATTTTTGCATATCATATTTAAGTAATTTTCTTCTGTAAAACATCATGAAGAAATCGAAATTTATTGCTAATGTGCTAAAATAATGTTTTGTATAGAATATGATACGGTTATTCTTCACACTTACAGAGATGCACTAAATTATTCAGATAGATCACATTAGGCTGCAATTAGGCTTTAAGGGCTTTTCTTTTGTTTTAAGCATGTTTACTTCCCAATAAAGTTTAAGAATGATTATGAATTTAATTAATCTAACTGTATGCATTTATTCCTTCTGTCTGTTTGTTGTGTGATAATGCAGGCATAAAACATTGAAAAATATATGATACAATACTCAGGTACATTTGGAAAATATTAATAATGAATATAATTTTATTTCTTGTTTAAATTGATTTTAAAATTATGGATAATGAATATATATATATATATATATATATCTACATACAGAGACAGTATAATATATTTTTAATGGAAGTGAAATTTTATTGAAGACATGTTAAATTTTATTTCCGTAAAAAGTAATATGAAAAAAAAAAAAGGTTTTTACTTTTGTATAAGTTTTATAAGTATCACGAATTTTATTGCAGTTGAAACTAGACATAAAATACCTTCAGAACAGAAATTTCTGTTACAATTTATCGGACATAAAGTTTTATATCAGAGACTTGTTGAACACATAGTGTTTAATGACGCATGGAGCTATGCATTTTTTACTGTAAAAGTGAAATATATATATATATATATTTCATTCTCGAACTACGCTTTAGGAAACTGTATGTAGCATGTTTATTTATGGAAGTTTTATTTGTATTCTGCATCATTGTATAGATGCATAACATGTATTTTCTCAAGGGATATAGGAAATATAATTCCATGTTACATTTTTAAAAGTGTATTCCAGATTTTTTATTTTTATTTATTTATTATTATTTTTATGTAATAATTGTAATTCTTCTAATTTCATCAGTGCAGACACAATACCAACTTTTTCATTTTTCGATAGTTTCTTGTATGTTTCTATAATTATAATTAATAATGGGAATATACTATAAAAGTTACCATATAACTGTATAGGTGGAAGAATTATGGAAAATTTGTATCGATGGATTCAGTGCATTAAATAAAATATGTACGTGTTAGAGAAAAACTGGCTTCATTTTCAGTTTTATCACACCAAAAAACATAAAGATCAGCCAGAATTATCTACTCAAAATTTTAGAATTATACTATGTAATTTACGTACTTTTAATTAAAATAAATATTTTTATCAAAGATAGTTCTCTCTTACATGTTAAATTTTAGTGCTTATTGCACTCTACTTACCATATTATAATTTTTCGAACAATTTTCGAACAATTTTATATTTTACAAATTATAGTTGGAAAACAAATACCAATTTTTTGAAATAATAGTACAAATGAAAATATAGAAAAAATTCGAAAATGCGGATGTTATATATATACCCAACAAACACAGAATTGTTGGTAGCTATACGGTCCAGCATCGTCAATTACGGCATGCCGACCTATTCGTTAAAATGAACTCCGTCTGGAATCGTAACAGTGTCGGCAAACCGATGACTGTTTTGTGTTCGGCAATACGCTTGTGGGCCAAAACACCTTACTTAATGATTTAAACACATAGACTATCGTTACGCCAATAAGATATATTTCGCCGATACTGATCTAAATATGGGCCGATGCCATTTGGCGACGTTGCGGCTGAGAAGGGAAGTATGAATCAGTAAAATTGCTATTGAGACCAAACCAAGCTTAAATTAAAGAGCATAGTCGAAAACATTGGGTACCGTACAAATTTGCTGCAACAACTCCCATGGGGGTGAGATATGCCCTCTATTAGTTTTAGTTATTTCTATAAAAGCCAACAAAACACACAGCGTAGTGTGAACAGATGGTGCAGTGCTAGCGTGCTTGACTTCGGATACGTGGTTCGCGGGATCGAGTCCCCGCAGGGGCGTTTTGTATCTTAATTTTTTTCAATTTAATTTTTTCTTTACGTTTTTAATTAAATTAATTTAAAAAAAAATAATTATTACATTAAGAAGATTTTTTTTTGAGCATTCCAATTAATAAAGTATTGAGAATGAATTTAAGAAATGCATTTTTATATTTTTTTATTTATAAAAGGAAAACCATGTTTAAATCTACGAATATAGTTTCTAATTTATAACAATTATGATTAAAAGTAGAAAAATCATGGAACCATAAGTTATTTTCACAATTAGAACAAGAAATATAAAAAGATTGATCGCACTTATTTGAATTTCAATTTTGTTCACCGTCAATTATTGTTCATCAGAAACATTTTGTCAAGTATTTGGCTTTTCGTCGAGATTACTTGATTTGTAAAATACATATTTACCCATATTTTGATTTTTTTTTAGATGTAAATTAATTATAAATGAGTAAAATCATTTTGAGAAAATTTGTCATTGTCTTCAATATTATTGTCAGTTCTTCCGACACCACGAAACTTGACAGTTGTTTAATAAAATATTTGAAATAAAAGTTAAATGCGACGTCGAATAGTTAGGCAACAGCTGTTCATCATTCAGGATTTTTCGTGCAAAAAATAGCATTAATAAATAATACAATTGAGAGCAGACGATTAACTCTTGCTGTTAATGTCGTCGTTAAAAAATAGTAATTAATAATTTATATAAAACAATCATTAACAAAATTTTATCTGAATGTAATCATTAACAAAATCTTACCTAAATATAATATAAAAGTATTTCTCTTTAAATTATTAATTTCTTTAAATTTAATAAATAAATAAACTGGTTAATATATATATATATATATATATATATATATATAATTGTCCGCGCTGAAAAAAAAACTTGTTTTAATATAATTAATATATTTTCTCTTACAATAATGATTTAATTTATTTAAAAATGTCAAAAATAAATATTTCAGTTGAAGTAAAAAAATAAAATACAAAACGCCCTCGCGGAGACTCGATCCCACGACCTACGTACCCGAAGTCAAGCACGCTAGCACTGCACCATCTGTTCACACGACGCTGCCTGTTTTGTTGGCTTTTATAGAAATAACTAAAACTAATAGAGGGCATATTTCCCCCCCATGGGAGTTGTTGCAGCAAATTTGTACGGTACCAAATGTTTTCGACCATGCTCTTTCATTTAAGCGTGGTTTGGTTTGAATAGCAATTTTACTGATTCATACTTCCCTTGTGAGAGGAAAAAAAACTTTATGGAACCAATACTGAAGGTGGTATGTGGGCCATAATCACTGTTCGGCATGCCGTACGCCTTCCGTAATAGGTCCAACTCTCGTGTGTTTGTTGGGTATATATATATTTCTTTTCTAAATTTATGTCTTATATACTAATTAAAAATTTATCATGCAAAGTTATAGTTGAAATTTCCGAACCATTTTATGACGGCCTGTCGGCCTTCTTCAGAATCCTTCTCATGATTAATTCTTTTCGTCACGATATGAATAGATTGTCTCATCTCGAGTCGTGAGTATAGGTTCTTACTCGTTTCCACATTGACGCATTAGCGCATTAGCTAAAATTGCCATGATTTTACGATTTATTTCGTATTCACTATGTTGGTATTCAGCCAGTTTTTCGAAGATTTCTAAGTCGATATCTATGTTTTTAACTCTGTTAATTTTTGGTTACAGCGGTAGTAATTCTGTTATGTTAAATATTGTTAAAAATGCCCTTGAATCTTTTATTATTTTTACGTTTTGCCTTTCTTTGATAGATATTTATTTCTTTATTTTCATTTCTTTACATTATATATATCTATTTCTTTATTTTTCTATTTTTTCACTTTATTATTCGAAAATTAATATACAGTTATATCAAAATCCATTTTGATGGAATACCAGAATGGAATATTAAAAATGGAAGATCAAAAATCTTAATGGAATATCAAAATCCATTTTGATATTCCATTGAATTATATCACATAGTTCTGTAAATATCTATGTACAAAGTTTTTCATTATCCATTAAACTACTTTTCAAGTTAAATTTACTAGTTGTCTACGCTTATTCACGGCCCTATCCGTGGTGTATAATTTGCTATAAAAATCTAATTTAGAAAAAATATCAAAATTCAATTGTAATTCAATAATGTCTATAACAAAATAAATTCCTTGAAAAGCCACTCCGTGCTGGAGACGTTTTTTCCTAAACCGTAAACACTTTTCTAAACCATAATCACTAAACCATAATCGCAATGAGTTTAGATGATAAAAATAGAATTCAGCTGTTCCTTCAACTATAGATTTTTATTGTTTTTGATATCAAAAAATAACGTAAGTTGAGATGACATTTTAGTCAAGGAATATGAAAAGTTTCGGGATACAATTTTGGCGAGTAAGGACGGTGGTGAACAACAGAAATGTGTTTACTCGAAAAAAAAAAAAACTGCAACATAAACATTTTCTAATTTCAGTAGAAATATATTTTTCACATTTCTCACGTCCAAAGCAAAATTGTTCCACATATTTTCGAGAGGTTTTGCTCGCAAACTCTAACTGGAAGACGGGAATAACCGTGTTCAGACCAAGATCGCTCTTGCTGACTTACCTTTCTGAGCTTCCCGTGGTTTCCTTTGAACTTCGTGGAAATACAAGATAGTATTCTTTAGAATGATACCCCACGGAGGTCATCCCTACTTAGGAATACTGATAAACCGCGAAAGGAAGATCCCTGGCGTCATCTGCGCATGGGTGAAAAGGACTCGAAAAGGACATTTATACAATAGGAATGTCCGTAGTTTCTAGGGATGTGTTTGTTTATGGGTATGAAAAAATTATAAACTCACTGATTGCATTTATTTTCCTTCTTTGAACTGATTCTTGAATATAGGGTTACATAAATATTTTACGATTAATTAAAAGAAAGAAAAACTGATAATATTATAAAGGGATAATTTTAGATTTCAATATACATATTACTCATTTAAAAATAAAAATAAAAGCTTTGTCAGTATTTTGAAACTTTTGAAGTGTGTAACACTAATTTAAAAATTATGTCAATTATTATTTACAAACTAATATATAACCCCGACAAAAATGACGGAATTGGAAATCAATTAAGGTAGTGAATCAATGAATGCTTTGCCAGCTTCGCTGGTCACTATATTTAAAGGGGACTAATGTGCAAATTGTACCTGACGGGACTAATGTGAAAGTTGTACCTCACTGGACTAATGTGCAAGTTGCACCGAAAGAACAAACTATTTAAAATGACACAATTTAAAATTGGATGTTGCTTTAAATATTTGACACTTACTTTCATTTTAATATTTATTATCAAAATTCTTGAAGAAATAATTAAAATTCTTCAAGCAATAAGTTCTCCTTCCAAAGTTTCTTTATCGCAAAACTTAATGACATTATGTACAATATGCTTCGATTCACTACAGATAGGTTTAATCCGAGAACTCGTACCAGATGTATGTTCCATTTGTTCCAATATAAACAAACTGTTATACAGAAAGAAATAAAAGAAAACAAAGCCGGAGTATTAATGACTCTACTCATAACAGAAGAAACAGGAATAATAGAAAAATGTCCCCTCTCTCTTCCTTCTTCCTTTGCTGTGTCTCCCAGTGAGTGAGTGGAATCATCCTGGCACTTTGCCAACCTCGTATCAATCATCCGCGGGCGAACAGTATGTCCTTCATTTATACAATTGGCCTTAATCTGAAAATCCGCATAAACACAGAAGCAAAACTTGATGGCTCCCACTGCGTGAAATTAATGTCACACGTTTCTAGAATGTACAAGAAAAAAAAATGTATATAGATATATTTCTCGAAAAAAAAAATCCCTACGTTAAAGTATATATGTATGCAGTTTTATTCAAAACTTAAAAATGAAATCTTAATTTTTTTGTTATTGAATGATTAGCATGGGGAATATACATTAAAGTTAGTGGTATAAATAAATAGTACCTGGATCACCGAGTTTACTCAGTCTCCTTGTGGGAATCATTGATAGCGTAAATACAGGGATTTTTTTTTTTTTTTTCAGAAATATATTTCCTTTTATTCGTTAGCCCCAGTAGGAGCGCGAACTACCAGTGAAAGCTAACCTTTCTACAGATAAGAAATAATTCCATCAAATTATCATCTCAAATCCTTAACTATAAATACTTAATTAGATCGTTCAATCAGTTTCCTATAGAACTTGATTTTTGCTGTATTTTGTTCCAAGAAAAGCGTGGGTTATTGGCGACTGCTGATATTCTTGAGAAAGAAAATAAGTAACATCGGTTTAACCTCTGGAAAGCACATATAAATTTATGTATTATTTTAATCATTTAAACGTATTCTAAAAAAAGAAAGAAGAAAAAAAAAAGTTTCTGCGATAGTGTAAGAGATATCAATATCTAATTAGGATTAATTAGAAGTAATATATAAAGTTTACATTTTTATATAAAGTTAGGATGATTAGGATTCTAATTATACTAAAGATGAGGATAATGTCAAAAGAGAAAATCAATCAAAATGTCATCATTTGAGATCAAAATGGTATTTCAAAAAAAGAAATATTTTTTTTAAATCAAAATCATTAATAAAACTAATTTTGTACCATAGTACATTAATAGTTTTGAAGAGGTGGGAAATTCATATTAAATTATAAACTCTGAACTTCACCAAATCTTAATTTTTATCAATTATTCAAGTAGTTTCTAAGAAAACCAAATCTCTACATTATTTTGTCACGGGCGGAGTAAGTTTAAAAGTGACGCTAATTTAAAGAACATTTCGATAAGTTAAATGGGTTTCTCATTTTAAAAAACACTGAATGCTAAATTTTTATTTATTTATTTATTTATTTTTTTTTTTTTAATAAACCAAATTTCTGTTTTTTTTTTTTTTTTTTTTTTTTTTTTTACGACAAGTTGATAAAGGTTTAAGAAATTTAAATTTTAATCAAAATCAGATACATACAATTAGCGTTTAACCCAAAAAACAACTAACACCAAATTTCCATCAAAATTATTATATCTATTTCCGAATAAACACAATTTTTGCCAGAATTTTCAACCGGCGGTTAAAGAGATAAAAGGGAGAGATAATTTTCCGATTTCCGGAAGATGGGAATATGTCTAATTGATTTTGTATCCCAAATAATTCTAAAACCGAAATTTCATAAAAAAAAAAATTACATATATTTTTGAGTAAACTCAATTTTTGCTATATGTTGCAAACGACGTATAAACGGCTAACAGTACATGTGAAATTTACGGAATATGGAGATAAGTCCAATCAAATTTTTATTCAAGAAAATCCTAAACCCCAAAGTTTCATCGAAATCTTTATAACCATTTCCGACAAAATTAAATTTCTGCCATATTTAACAACCTTCGGATAAAGGACTAATGACAAACACAACTTTTTCTGAAGATAACGATAAGACTAGTCGATTTTTTCTGGTATATAAACCATAACTCTAAACTTTCATGGAAATCTTTACATGTATTTATCTATAAACACAATTTCTGACATATGTTTCAAACGGTAGTTGAAGGGTTAACAGCATACGCATATTTTTTTCTGAAGGAGGAGTGTTAGTCCCATTGATTTTTCCCACCAAAAAAATTTTAACCTAAACCTTTCATAAAATAATAATAATAATAACAATAATTGAATATATTTATGCGTAAAATCAATTTCTGACATATATTGCAACTGGGGATAAATTAAATCCATTTCCAACATCAAATACCTTTAACCTCAAATTTTATCGAAATCACTGCATATAATTCTGAGTAAACCTAGATTCTACTATATGCTACAAACGACAGATGAAGGGTTTGTAGCAAACTCGAATTTTCCTGTAGGTGAGGATAAGACCAACCGATTTTTCACACAAAAAAAAACTTAACTCCAAATAATCATGAAAATCGTCAGAGCCGTTTCCGAGAAACCCCAGTCATATATATATATATATATATATGTGTGTGTCTGTGTCTGTGTGTGTGTGTG
This sequence comes from Salticus scenicus, assembly GCA_963930645.1. Classification (NCBI taxonomy): domain Eukaryota; kingdom Metazoa; phylum Arthropoda; class Arachnida; order Araneae; family Salticidae; genus Salticus; species Salticus scenicus. Next base: position 59,020,584 of record OZ005661.1, on the reverse strand, counting down.
TGTGTGTGTGTGTGTATGTATGTATAACAATTCACGTGTTTACGTCGTTTAGTATAAGAAAAATGTATATTTACATGCTGTGATAAAATATGTAAAAGGAATTTAAAAAAAAATATCACTGGAATACAAATGTTGAATGTTAATGAATATAACCGCAAAATTAAAATTTATTCAACAGTTGTAGCAGATAATAATAATAAAAATAATTATAATAATAAAAGTTGGGATGGACCGGATATCCGGAAAATATCCGGTGTCCGGCATATAGGGCTGATTTTTCAATATCCGAAATATCATCGGATATCCGGATCAAAACCACTGGATAACCGGTTTGAATATCTTATTTCCCTTCTTTTCTATCATTGAGATGTGGTGGGAAATCCAATAAACAACTTTTGCCTCACTGTTTTTGAGAAAAACTGCAAAAAATAGCTTCTTAGATCACGTCACTAAACAAAAAAACTCATAAAATTCCTCATATTTATAATTATTTCTCTTATCTGTTTTGTGTAGTTTCAGTTGAAAATAAAATCATTAAATGAACAATGTTTTCTTTGATATTTTTTAAAAGTGTTTACAATCTAAATACATGCACTTTATTTGTCAAAAGATGGAAGACTGAGATTCAGTTGGTAAATTTTTATTACTTTCTTCTTTCTTCAATTAAACAAAGTATTGTATTCGTAAAAATGTTCAATTTCCTGTTTTCGACAGATTTACATGTTTTGAGAGCTCTAGAACACGATTTTACTATTTTTAGAAAATATCTGTCTGTCCCTGTGTGTGTCTGTGTGTGTGTGTGTGGTAAAAATTTTGTGGTCATTATAAGACATTATGCTGTTTCAATTTAAATGCTCATAGGCCAAGAGGTGGCGCTGCTATACAGCGATTTCTGTAATTTAAGAGACGGCTATATCTCAGGAACTACTGCACAGAATTGCATATAAAATTATACGTACATACACTTTGACATAAGTTAATAACTTTCAACTTTTGGTGTCAACCACTTAACAGGTGGCGCTGCTACACAGCGATTTCTGAAATTTAAGGAACGGCTAAAGCTAAAATTCTATTGCATATAATCAAACAAAACTTAATATGTGAGAAGATCATTATGAGACATTATGTTGATTGAAGTTAGATGCCCATAGGCCAGTAGATGGTGCTGCTATACTGGAAATTTCCTCCATAACGGGAAGGTTATATCTCAACTTTTACGGTATAAAACTGTACGAAACTTGACATGTGAGATAATCATTATAAAAACACATTTTTAAGATGTTATTTATACATAAGAAAACTGTCTTTCTTTAAATATTTATTGTTAGTTTTATCTAAGATGAAAATCGTTTGCATGCATCATGTTCGATACTTTTAAGAAATAACAGTTTTAATAAATTATTTGTCCTTAGTGAATTTGTTTAGGAAAATATAGAAGAAAGTTTTGTGGTGGCCACAACATACTAGTTTTTAAATTGCAATTATGAGACAACACAATTTTAGAATATATTTTTATGTAAATAATTCATTTATAGTTTCTTAAAGAAAATCTAGAGTGACTGCACTCGACTTTCCGAACATTAAGTAATTTACAGTTATATAAATAAATTAAAATAAGAGGAATTATTAAATACGAAAAAGAGAAAATTATAATCGGGTGTATGAGTATTTGTCTTCATATAGTATATTGTTTAGTTGAACACTATTGCGCTTTAAATATTTTGAGCCCATAGATCATAATGATAAACTTTCTTTATGTCCCTGTAAAAATCCATAAGTTTTAGACTCACCAAAATCTATAAAGTTCGTACGTTGGTTACCTATAATATCCATATAAATTTTCAGATCAATCAGATGAGGCATATAGACGCTATTGCATTTTAAATAATTTGAGCTCATAAGCCACAATTATGAAGTATATATATTTATACAGTCGGTAACAAAAGTGTCCGAACACTAGCAATAATTCCTATGTAAAAAAAGTACACTTCATACGGTTTTGTTAAATAAATCCTTGTCGAATACTGTCCTTAGTCAGTGTAAGAACATGATTCGATATTGATTTATTTAACAAAACCGTACGAGTTGTACTTTTTTTATATAGGAATTTTCGCTAGTGTTCGGACACATTTGTTACCGACTGTATGTATATATATGTGGGTCATTGCCAACATAAGGGGTAGAAACCATGTCCCTTAGCCCTCAAAAATAGAAAATATTTTCAATCAGAAAAAAATTTACAACTAGGCTATTTCTTACGATTTTCTCTAGTTGAATATTATTATAAAAGTTTTTAATGTTATTTATTTTTCTTAGAACTCGATCGATAAAACCTGGAATGTCCACTCCGTGGACTGTCCCCAAGGGAAGTCTGCAGAATATAGCATTATTTTCAAGCTTAATATTAATGTTTTTTAATTACATTTTGATTTAAGCAGGACATAATTATCCTTAAAAATATATTTATAAAATTTTAGAGTTATAAAATGAATCTTGTTTTTTTAATTAATTTATAACAAATGTCCCTAATAAAATGTGTCCACTCCGTGGACAACTATTTAATTTCCCATAAAGTTCAGTAGATGGCACTGTCTGTCACCAGTGTGTAACTGAGAAGAAAGAGGGGGAAGCCATCTTTGTTTTTACCTACATGTGCTGAACTCAATGCTTTATTTCGTTTTGTTAAAATAGATTTCATCTGTGATACCTCTGTTTGGCTATCTCATCAGTCCACTCCGTGGTCAGAAGTATACAAGTAATTATAAGGATTATTTATTATCTAATTATTATTACAATTAATGGTTATAAGACATAATTCAACACTAAAGTTAAATTGTTCCTGACGTTGTTGCTTTGTTCCTTAAAATTCAAAATCAGACATTCTGTCCACTCCGTGGACTTCCACTCCGTGGACATCATTTGATCACGAAGTGGACACTTCTTTCCACGGAGTGGATACTATCAAAATTAATCTTAAAAATAGATACATTTGAAAAATAATCTAAATAAATTTGATAAATAAATTTTATCCCTTTATTTTTTTTTTTGTTAGCCTACTGATTGCTTAAGGTGCAATGGAAATATATTTTCCCCCTAACTTTTATATTTTTATTCGTGATTTTCTAAAAATGTCATTTCAACGTCTTTAAAACAGTATTTGCTATTTTTTACTGAACTCTTAAGCATTTCTCTTCATGGTTTAAATGTAACAACAGAATTCGTATTAATATAATTTTAAGAACAGTTTTATGAGTGTTGTTTACAGAGTAATGCAAAAGGATGATGTATACTATATGTCCTTTTTTTTTTCTTTTTAATTTTAAAGGTAAAATGTAGAAAAGGTGACATAACACTTTAGAAAAATAATTGCAAAAATATAATTAAATTTAGTTTCAGAAGAAAAAAAAAATAAAAATATTTTTGTTTTACAGCAAAACTAAAATTGTTTTGTATTTTTATTAATTGAATAACTTTATATCTTTGTGTATAATAAGAGCATAAGAAATGATCCCGCAAGACATGAAGAAGGAAAAGCTAAAGAAAGATAAATATATCACAGAAGGAAGAATACTGTAGTTAAAATGTTTGAACAAATGAAATGAAGTGTTAGGAAAAAATGGAAGAACCAAAACAGAAATCAAAGGGAGAGATTGAAGAAACAGAATAATCTTTGAAGAACATCTCAGAGATGATGCACCTCCTGATACACCTCGTTCAGCAGCCATAAACATCACACTACCACAAATTAATCCATCTCTGAAAACAAAACCATCTGTATCATCATCTAGCAGACTAGAAAGTGGAAGAAAAATGTCGAAAAAGAACAGTGAAAGGCTTTGTGAAGAAAACAAAAAATTGGTTAGGAAGCTTGAAAAACACAAAAAGTATGTGCAAAGATCTAAGGATGTGAAGTCAAAAAATAATACTACTGATTCTGAAAAACCCAAGAGAAAAGTGAAAAAAATTATCACAGAAGGAAATTCAAAAGAAATTGAGAAATGTATTATTTTTGGCGAGGTTATAAAAAAGCCAATAAAAGAAAGTTTTAAAGGCGCAAAATCAAAGAAGAAACTTAAAGAAATCCTCGAAGTTTTAACAGGAAAAATAGCAAGGAAATACAAGTGTCTTCAACATATTAGATCAATCACATAAAAAAAACAAAGAAAGAAAGAAAGAATATGCGGAACCAACAATTATTTTCCTGTTATTTTCATTTTTCAAAAGAATTAAAGTAAAAATATTTGTTGATTATTTTCTAAAACGCAAGTAAAACAATAAGGATGAAAAGATACAGCTGCAAAATAACTTTCAGGTTTGGATATTTATAAGTGTCCACTCCGTGGTCAGTGATGTCCGCTCCGTTGACACATTAATTTTGAAATTAATTAATTACCAACCAAATAATAGCTAACGAGATAGCTCATCAAGTAATTTAGATTCATAGTTGTCAAAAAGGAATTAAGGAATTTTTTCAAATTTTTTTGGTAAAATTTTTATATTTTCAAATTAGTCTTTGTTTTCTACCCTTTAGATTGGCAATCACCCATATATATTTGTCACTGTAAAAAAAACTATAAGAATTAGTTTCACCAAAATCTATATGGTGTCTGCATCTATAACCTATAACAAGTTTATAAATTTTCCGTTCATTTAAGTAAGCAGTTTAGACGCTGTCACAATTTAAATAATTTGAGACCATAGCGCATAATGATTAAGAATTTTTTTTTCAATAAAACCCTATAGGCGCTAGATTCACCGAAATCTTTACGCTTCATGCGATGGTGACCTACTGTATGTATAAAAATTTCCAACTAATCGGATAAGGCATTTAGACGCTAATAATTTAAGCCCATAGGCTATAATCATAAAGATTATTTTGTTGAAAAAAAAAAACTGTAAGTACTATATTCACCAATAACTACATAGTTCGAGCAACTTTGATCTTTAACACCCATATACATTTTCAGCTCATTCTGATAAGGCATTTAGACGCTATCGCACGTCGAATGATTTTAGCCCATAGGATATAATGATAAATAATTTTTCGTTGTGTCCCTGTAAAAAAATTGTACCTGCTAGATTCACCAAAGTTTATGTACTTTGTGCAACAATGATCTTATAGCATGTGCATAAATTTTCAACTCAAATGAAAAAACGTTTAGACGATATCACAGTTTAAACATTTTTGTCCTATATAGACTATAATCATAAAGAATTATTCTTTGTGTCTCTGTAAAAAAACTGCGAACGCAAGATTCACCAAAATTTATACAGTTGGTGTAATGGTGACTTAAAACAGGTGAATAATTTTTCATCACAAACGAATAAGGCGTTTAGACACCATCGCATTTTAGAAAATTTGGGCCCATAGACCGTAATGATAAAGAGTTTTTCTTTTGTTTTCCTGTAAAAATCCTATGAGTGCTAGATTCACCAAAATCAACAGGTTTCGTGCTATGGAGCCCTATAATATACGTGCCAAATTTCAGTTCATTTGAACGAAGCGTATAGACGATATCATATTCAATCACATGCATACACACACACATAGTTGTAAAAATAGTAAATGGAAATTCATGAGATCTCAAAACGTGTAGAAACAACAAAATCTCAAACTTGGATTTTCGACATGATTACAATACTTCCCTCACTACAGTGTTCGGAAACTAAAAATTAAACACAATTTTCCACAATCTGTAATTTTGGTCAGTTTTTTTTTTTTTTTTTCAAAATATAATTTCTGCTTGATTTTTGTAAAACTTTTTAGGGCTTTCCCAAGAAATGTAATAATTGTAATGTATTTCATAGGAGAAAATTAATTTTCCTGATAATGGCCACTTGTCTGATCGATTTCCCATCTCAAAATACCCTTAACCCTGAATTTTTATCCAGTATTAGATCCATGTCTGATACTATAATTGTGTGTGCATATGTATGTATACATATATATACTAATTCAAAATATTAAACTATATATATAAACAATTACTATAAATATAAAGTGAAGAATTTAAAAACTTTATAAAATTTAGCAATAGATACATGATAATACATATCTATCTATCTATCTATCTATCTATCTATATATTATAAGATTGGTTGGTTTAATAATAAGAGAGATTTGTAAAGCATAGTCTATTTATTTATATCTCTTATAATCCTTACAGCTGAAATACTCACATTTCTTTTATTTTGATCACTAGCAGGCTACGCCCACTTCGCTGGTTACTAAATTTAAATGATTTTTTTTAAAAGAATTGAATCACTATTTATTTTTTACATCACATTTTGGGCTTTGTAACATAATAAAAAATTCCTTTTTAGGTCAAAAAGCCAAAATAACATATTACAAATTAAATTAAATTAAACATTTCATCCGTTTTGCACTCGTTTTTCAACAATGCTCTATGGTCTTATGTGAATGATTCTCAAGAATGAATGAACAATTGTTTACCAATTTAATGGATTATGTATGGGAAATAAGTACACTGTAATTTAAAAATTGCAGCTCTTAGAACTTCCAGACTGATAATTTTTAATAAGGAATTCATTATTCTTTTATATTAGAGTGTTTTTTGTTTAATATTAGACTCTTGTTTTAGGAAAAAAGCAATCGAATGATATCGTTTTGAGAAAATTTGCAACATAATATCTTTAAATCTAATAGCTTGATGTAATTAGCGTCTTTACAAAAAATGAACAGCTTTTAGAGCTCATTTAAAAAAGTATAACATCTATACAGTATCTTAAAAAAAAAAAAAAAAAAAAGAAAGAAAAGAAATCAGCTTATACAAAGAAAAATGGCCGACTTTCATCTTCAAAGTAATTAAATCTAGACCAATTAAAAATAGCAGTGGCCCGCCCAGATGTGTTCCGCCACCGCACTCTTTGCTTTTTTTATTATGAAAACCGACTGTGTTTTTTTCAATGGTATTTATATTTTTGTTTTCTTCTATATTTAATAAAATAAAGTATTAGATTCGTAAAAATTTTCGACTTCTGGTTTTCGATGCATTTATACATTTTTACAGGCCTGGAACACGATTTGGTTATTTTCGCGATATGGCACGATTTGGTGATAATTTTTAGAAAATGTCTATCTGTCTATTTTGTAGCAACTGTATCTCTGGAACTATTGCTCAAAATATTATAAAAATTTAAATGTAGATGCACCTTAACATAAATTAGTGCCTATCAAATGGTGTCAACCGCTCAGCAGGTGGTGCTGCTACACAGTGATTTTTCACAGTTTAAGGGAAGGCTATAACTCAGGTTCTATTGTGTATACTCAAACAATACTTGACATGTGAGACACCCATTATACTGATTCAATTTGAATTCTTTATCCGCCAGCAGGTGGCGTTGCTATACTGCAAATTTCCTCGATAACTGGAAGGCTATATCTAATATTATATGGCATATAACTGTACGAAACTTGATATGGGAGATAACCATTATAAAAACACATTTTTTAAGCTGTTATTTATAGACAATGACATTGTGTTTCTTTGGATATTTAGTGTTAGTTTTCTGCAAGAAGAAAACCATTTGCATTCATCATGTTAGGTAATTATAATAAATAATAGTTTTAATTATTTTTTTTGTACTCAGTGAATTTGTATAGGAATATGTAGAAGAAAGTCTTGTGGTGGCTATAACATACTAGCTATGTATGTGAATGGAATCCAGTTGTATAAAAACAAAATGTCCTTTAAACCAAAATACCTGTTTTACTTTCTTCTATATTCAATAGAAGAAAGTATTGAATTCGTAAAAAATTTCGAATTCTGGTTTTTGACGGATTTACACGTTTTGAGAGTTCTAGAACACAATTTGACCATTTTTAAAAAATGCCTGTCTAAGTGTGTGTAACAAAAATATTGTGGCGACTCTATCCCCAGAAATGCTGCTGAGAATAGTATATAAATTTATATTTAATGCACCTTGATCTAAATTAGTGCCTATCAACTTTTGATGTGAACCGCTCAACATGTGGCGCTGCTATACATTGGTCCCGCAATTTAAAAGGAGGCTATATCTCAGGTTCTATTGCGTATAATGAAACAAAACTTGATATGTGCGAAGGTCATTATGAGACATTGTGCTGATTCAATTTGAATGCTTATCGGCCAACAGGTGACGTTGCTATACAGCGATTTCAACAGTTTAAGGGAAGGCTGTATCTCAGGAACTACTGCACAGAATTGCATATAAATTTATATGTAGATGCACCTTGACGGAAATTAATGTCTGTCAACTTTTGGTGTTATCCGGCCAACAGGTGGCGCTGCTATACTGCAATTTTCCTCGAAATGGGAAGGTAGTATGCCAACTTCTATGGCATATAACTGTATGAAATCTGATATGTGAGATGACCATTATAAAAACGCACTTCTTAAGATGCTATTTATAGACAATAAAACTGTCTTTCTTTGGATATTTATTGTTAGTTTTCTCTAAGATCAATATCATTTGATTAATCCTATTAGATAATTTTAATAAATTATAGTTTTAATAAATTATTTGCACTTAATGAATTAATATAGGAAAATGTAGAAGGAAGTCTTGTGTTGGCCACAACATACCAGTTTAATTATTGTGTGCCTTTAAATAGTTGAAATTTTCATGTGTATATTGGGAATGGGGACTGCCGGATATCCGGATCCGGTAAAGAAAAAATAATATCCGGAATGCCGGATATCCGTATCCGGTTATCCGGTAAAATCCATATCCGGTCCATCCCAAAATAAAAGTGAAATTCAACCCTTTATCTATCAGAACCATTAAATTTTTGTAAATTGCGAATGAAAAATAATAAAAAATAAAAAAAAGTTTTTTTTTTTTTTTTTACTTTTAAATACTTTGTATTTTCTATAGCACTGCTTCACAAGAGTCTAATCCTAGTATATTTACCCTCTCTCTACCAATTGAGAGAATTTCAAGAAATTTCATTTTATAGAGAATTTTACTTTCATAAAAATATATTCTTAATCATTATTAATAGGTTACTAAAAACATGCATTTTAATGATATAAAAACATAATGATTACTTTTTTTTAGTACAGATCATAAAGGGATTGTCGCATTATTAGTTTAACATCAATCTAATTAATAAAAAGATAAATTTTTTTCATTCCAAAAAGGTCATATAATCTGATTAAGGTCGAATAATTTATAAATTACTTAGCATATTTACACAGCGAAAATTAATTGTTGATTACCTAATTTTTATATAAAAAAATAAAATTGTTCTTAAATTAAAAAAAATAATAATAATTTTTTTTATGCAGGGTAATTAATTAATCAATCTTTTGTAAATGGGTTGTTAAAACTTTTTATGAAACAAAAATAATAATAATAATAATAATAGTAATAAAAATAATTTTAAGAGTATATGATTTAATGACATGATTAACCGGTAGCAAAAAATATTGTTTTATTTATTTATTTTTTCGAGTTCGATATCCATTTCGGTGTCGCTTTTTTGGGGCGAAACTGTTGAAAGTGTTTCTTATTTATTTATTTGAATAAATTATTCTTTTTTTTTTCTCCAAATCTAAAACATTTCTTTTCAGTCCTTTTTATTCTGGGTATACTGAACAGTGGTATTTTTTATAAATGTTTTCGACTTCATGTGTTTGATGTTTCTATAAGTTCTGTGATATGACGATGCAGATAATAAAACAAATAGGGTGCATGTCTGTAATGATCTCAGTTGCAAGTTTCTTGGATATTTGTTTATTATTTTGATTCTTAATTTGTTAGTTTTTTTTCCACATTATCTCAACAAATAACTGTAAAAAAAAAAAAAAAAAAAAAAAAAAGTCGGACTAGTTTTAAAATTATAAATTATGACACTAGAAATCCGTGTGCCTAATAGTGGTGCCTAAAGTGCATAGTTGTGCACTGTTTTGCACTATCAATACAGAGCATTTGTCACAAGCTCAAAACTGATTGGAACATCAAAATGTTGAGCTCCATGTTCGTTATATACATATATAGATTTAATATATATATATGTACCTGTAAATCAAAAATTTATTTAATCATGAACATTAACCTAACAAAATATCTAAAAGTGCAGATTATTTAATAATTGGTTACTCTATCGGTTACTCTGAATCAAGAATATAACTTCATTCTTAAGAATGTTACATTTTGTAACTTACACTGGATTTGTGATTTTTAAATTTCAGTTCGATATCAAATAAGCCTATTGCTCACAGTTAAACCGAAATCTACGCGGGAAGAATAGAGCAGAATCTTGGTTTTCTTTAAAATCGGTATCCATCAGGATACCTTAATTTGATGGCGAGCTACAAGCTATAAAACATTGGCGAAGTTTAAAATCGAGTGGTCACCAATTTCTTTAACCGGCAATTCTGCAAACACTGTTCAAGCTACAATCGGTCAAATTTACCAAAAACTTCTCCATTCCACAAGTTTTAGAATGAGCCCACAATAAACCATATCGGTGTTCTAGTTCAGGAGAAATTTAGCCTTTTGTTTGAAATACATCACTGAAAACGACGTTCGTCGAGAAGGAGACTCACGGGGTGCTATGATCTTTCCTGATTTTATGTCCTCCTTCAGCCCGCTGTTTTGTCAGATGCAAAAAAGAAAGTTTTAAAGATAAACAAGAAAAGTAGCAGTTGTATTAAATTTACAAACACAATGGAATGGAAATAAAAGAAGTATGACGTTTCTCACATCTTTCACAAAGAAAAATGAAAAAAAAAAAAGACGCATCTCACGTCTTTCACAAAGGAATATGCAAAAAATGATTAAAGCACATAGGCATTCGAAAGGATGTGTGAAAGGATTCAGTGCCGCTGCTGAAATTGGTCACTCCCACACCTGATACATGCCCTTGGCCGCTTACGAACGGAAACCACAGTAGCTCTTAGCGAAAGCTCATCCTACAGTTTTATTATTGCATCATCGAGCCGGCTGCTTATATCTTGCAAACTGGCAACTTCTGCGCGCTAAACTTCTTGCTTCAGGAAACCCCAAACATAGAAGTCCAATGGAGTTAGATCTGGCGATCTAGGTGGCCAAGGATTTAGTCCATTACGACCAATCCATCGCGGATACTGTTGAGTCAAGAAGTCCCGAACGGCGTTGGAAGAATGTGCAGGGGCCTCATCGTGTTGGAAAATGATTTCCGCTCATTGGGGTACAGGAATGACATCAAGTAATCCTCGAAGATGATGTTCCAGAAACTCCAAATATGTATTGCTTGTCAGATGACCTTGGAACACATGTGGACCTATCAATCGATCGCCAACCAGTACAAGCCAAACATTTACGCTGAATCGCGTCTGGAACAATGAGTTTCGTGTTACAAATGGATTTTATTGAGCTTAATGATGCCAGTTGTGTTAATTTAACATGCTTTCCCGAGTGAAATGTGACTCATCTGTCCACAGTATCTGTGGAGAGGTTTCCACACATACATTCACTTTTTAGTTTATTTCTTTTAAAATCTGAATAATTAAATTATTTCATTTTTCATGAGAGAATTTCATTTGAAAAATAATTTTATTTCATATTAGTTTTGCGAATCTATGTATTTTACTTTTTAATTCGTAAAAGAAAAAGAATTAATTGTAATACAGATTAAATTACGTAAACCATTTTAAAATAAAACTTTCTTAAATCAAAACATCATTCATTTTGGAATTATTAATAGAACCCATAAATTAAAGATTTTGTTTTTATTTAGATTATAAATGTAATACTTTATTAATAACTTATCGTTTGAGATATAAATTAGCTTAATATTCTTATAAAAAAAATGTTCTCAATGTTTTAAAAAGAAATCGTTTCAGATTCACTAATAGACTTATTCCTAAAGTAGCTGACGCAATAGTTTTTTGAAATTACTCATATAGATGCAATTATCAATTTCCTGTTTCACAATACTCATAAATGACCTCATCCTCTTGGCTCTACACAAGCGCGCCAACAATAGGGTTAGTATTTTCTAACCGCATGTCAAAATTTAAAAGTTTCCATGCATTTCAATTCACGAACAAAGAATTACACTTGACGGTTCTTTGGCGACAGCTTGGTCATGTGATTTGCAGGTTTTCCAGATTTGGCTTGGTAAGTCGTGCGCTCGGTTTGCTCTCCCCTCACATTTTTGCAAAACTTTTTGTCTTGATAAGACGTAAAAAAGTTACCTCTCTCTCACCTCCGCTTTTTAAGGCACATCCCTAAGATGTATTATGTACAGTCGGGGAAAAAAAAAACGCAGCACTCGATGTAACTCCGTTGCTAATTAATGCACAAAAATGTAATAGGTATCATTCGACGGGGAATTGAGAGTAGGTTCAGAAAATGAACGGAAATTTTGAATTGGGGGTCGTCTACATATTAAAACAAGCACCAACTTTGATTTTTTCAATGGTAATGCCCATTTTTATTTTATATTTGAATTCCTGGGATCACGACAATGCGAAAAAGTATATTGGTTGTATATTTTACATATTTTTTCACAGAGTTATAAGCGTTCAAAGTTTGAAGGTGCTAATGTTAAATTCATATTTCAAACTTTTATTAATATCTTCACAAAAAATAACTTGATCGATATATATATATATATATATATATATATTTTTTTTTTTTTACGAGATACAGTGAAGAAACCCAAACATAATCCATCATTACTTTTGATTCTGAAAAATATTTTTATTCTGAAAATATTAATAAATTCATATTCATAAAAATTATGAATTATGACCTATATTAATTTTTACATAAAATGAATCCTAATGCTGAAAAATATGGGTGTACAAATTTGCAGCTCATTCCAGTTATTAGTTTTCGAGATAGAAATAAATCTTTCTTTTGGAGTGGTTTAGGGGGCCGTCTCTTAAAAATTTTTGAATGAGATAACGAAGCAAATCTTAAAAAATAACAGAGAAAATTGAGCAAAATATTTTTATTTTTTATTTACGGGTCAAATTATATAACAACAACATGAAATGCAAAGAAATGAAACTAAAATGTTGATTTTTAGACATTAGTGTTAGTAACAAGAATTCCGGTTTTTTAAAGCCCCGCCTTTTATCGTTCTTCAAAACAAAACAATACAAAAACGAAAAGGGAATGTGACTTTGTGTATTCGTGTTAAACCCCTTACTTTACGTTGACAAAAATATACACAAGTGGTATTTACTTCATCGATTACTGGTGATAAATTTTGAATCTTTTAAACGATCACTAGGAAGAAAAAAAATTAATTAAATAGGCGGGGTTTGCTGTTTGAAATACTCTCAAAATAAAATATTTCAGAACAAATTTTCTGTACCACAATTATATTACAGATGGATATACATTATAATTATATTCTTTCTAATTAATATATTTCTATCCATACTATATTTCATTGCAAAAATATGAACACTGGGTACATACTTAAGAAATAAGTAGCACGCAAATTACGAAAGAAACGCCCACTGGCATAGTTACAGATTTTCAAATGATGTGATTCTTCGTCAGCAGTTGTGAAAGCGTTAATAAGAAATTATATTTTCATAGAAATTATAAAACAAATCGTACAGTTCCAAAGAGTTCAACTGACCCAAAACTGGTAAGTGCTATTAAAATTTTTTAATATTTACTTTATGAAACCTTACAATAATTTATCCGAAAAGATTTAGTTTATGTGTTGTTGTATATATATATATATATATATATATATATATATATATATATATAGCTATAATATTACAATTTGTATATTATGTAACACGTACGAAAAAAAAAAATTAAGCTTTATTGGTGATCAGTATATCCATGATAGATACTTTTTAATTGAAAAATATTGCACTTTTATAAAGAGTATTGACTGACCAATCGTATGTGTAATGTATTTAAATATACCTAAAATTATCTAAAAAAGTACTGAAGTATATACATATCCAAAAAAACTGAATTCATGATAATTAAGGTACTGCAAAGGTGCTCATATTGTTATTTCTTTTTATAACTCTTTTTTTTTTTGAAATATTTCCGGTGTGAAACAGTAAATTTTTGTCTAATTCTTGTAGGATCTTAATTCTATTTTTCTACATTTAGAGATAACCCCCTAACACATTTTTAATCATAACTCTATGAATATTAAAAAAAAGTATAGAAATAGTATACTTCTCTGCACTGCCCGACTCTCAGAAATTCGAATATGAAGTCAAAATTGGGTGTTGCTAAAAAATCAAAGTTGGTACTCATTTTAATATGTAGATTACCCCTAATTCAAAATTTGACGACATTTTCAGAAAGTGCATTTAATTTTCTGTTGAATGGTGTATATTAAATTTTTCTGCGTCAATTAATAACGAAATATCCTCAAGTGCTGCGTTTTTTTTTTTCCCCGACTGTACAATCTCAAGTACTTAAAATATTTATTTTTGTATTTAATTGGAATTTTATATCATTGAACTATATGTTTTAATTTTAAATAAATACCTGACTTCATCGCCTCTATATCTTTGCTATTATTTATTTTATACAATGTTTGATTGTACATTTATGAACATGTTGCACTATTGATCACGAGCTTATGTTTAAAATAACCAACATCAATATTACATAATTGTTCTAAGGAAATTGTGTTCCTCAATATCTCGCTCTAAAAGCCAGCGGCACAATGTTACTCGCTTTTGGAAATCTGAGTGGCGTAATTCTTTTACCGGTGTGAAGTGGCATGGATGATACTGGTTTTTGCACAAAACATTCGTCACTTTATTTTTGGGAGATTCCACCTTCTCTCGCAAGTATGCGTGAACTCATATTTGGATTTTCCTCCACTCGGTCGAGTACGGACTCTTCAGCGGTGGCGGAGCAGCGACCATGGCCCCATTTCGTACACCCTACCGAAAGACCCACTCTCCTTATGCCTTCTATGAATTGCGGCTGTTATATCTGTTGCGTCTTTATTTAAGAGCAGCTGCAGTCAATCTGACTGTTGCCACACAGTGGCGGTTACATCTTATTCATCAGTTACGGTTACATATCTTACATATATATACAGTTACGGTTACATATCTAACATCTCCCCTTTTACAAAGAATGACACACAAAAAATGTTATTAAGATATTTACACTATGAATTAAAAAAGGAAGATACAAATATAAACAAACAAATACACAAGAACACTTACTTTGTTACAAAAACAATTAATTATTTACTACCCCGTACCGGTTAGGGGGCTTAATTATACGACCATATTTGGTAATGTATTGTTTAGAGTCCGATTTCTTTTTTGAATTATCATTATTAGAACCATTACCATTCAAATTAATATTTACAGAGTCTTTGTTAGTAGAAGTAGAACCAGTCACTTCAAAATCCTGTTCAAAAATTGTCTCATTATAAGAAGGTTTTAAATCAATTCTATTTCTTCTTAAAATGTTATTTTTCTCATTTCTTACCCAATAGCTTCTAGGGTTTTTATCTCTTTTAATAACTATGCCTCTTTCCCACTGATTTCCAGAACGAATCAAAACATTTTGATTATTTGAAATTTCCGATAAGGGTCTAGACGTTCTATCATAATAGAATTTACTTAAGTTTTGTTTATTTACAATTTTATTTCTGATGTTCGTTTGGAGTTCTGGCTTTAATAATTCTCTATTTATTGGTAATTTAGTTCGTGTTCGTCTACTCATTAAGGCTTGAGCGGGAGAAAAATTTAACCCTTTTATGGGCGTATTTCTATATTCTAGGAGTGCACTGTTAATATCCTGATTAGACTCATAACATTTTTTCAACATATTTTTAGCAATTTTTACACCGCTTTCGGCTTGACCGTTTGATTTCGGGTATCTCGGACTACTATTTACGATTTCAAAATCCCATTCCGATGAAAACTTTCTAAATTGATACGAATTAAAGGGCATGTTATCTGCGACTAGAATTTTAGGAATTCCATGCGAACTAAATATCACTTTTAATTTCTCAATTATTTCCTCTGCTTGTTTATTATTTAAGGGAACAATTTCTAACCACTTAGTTAAATAATCTATTAAGACTAAGTAATTATTTTTCCTAAATTCACAAATGTCACACCCTATTTTTTCAAACGGTAATGACAAAATGTCATGTGAAATGAGTGGTTCTTTACAATTTTTTGGTCTGTACTTTTCACAAACAGAGCATTTAGAAATTAAATTTTCAATATCATTTCCCATATTAGGCCAATAAAAAATTACTCTAGCTCTAGATTTACTTTTTTCTATTCCGAAATGTCCATCATGAATTTTATTAAGCATTTCTTTTCTAAGATCAACAGGAACAACTATTCTACCATTATAAAAGACTATTCCATCTTCTTCAAAAAGATCTTGTCTTAACTTATAATAAAATCTTACATTTTCTGTAACATCTTTTTTACTGTTAGGCCAACCATTTTTACAATAAGTTACTAATTTATTTAATACTGGATCTTTTAAGGTACATTTCTTAAACTCATTTAATTTTCTATCAGTTACATGCATATGTCTTGTAGCTTTTACACAATGAACAATTTCTTTTAAAAACTCATCTGTATCATATTCATTAAGATAAGATCTAGATAATAGATCAGCAACATACATTTGCTTACCTGGTACATAAGAGACATCAAGATCATATTTAAGTAACTTTAATTTAATTCTTTGTAACCTACTAGATAAAACATTTACAACACTTTTATTATGAATTGACACTAAGGGTTTATGATCAGTATGAACAGTTATTTTTCTACCATAAATATAATTATGAAACTTTTTAGTAGCAAATACTATGTTTAAATACTCTTTTTCGATTTGTGCATAGTTCTGCTCAGCCTCAGACAAAGCACGTGATGCATAGGAAATCGGTTGTCCCTCTTGTAACAAACAACACCCTAGTCCACTTTTAGAACTGTCACATTGCAATACAATTTGTTTATTAGAATCAAAAACACCAAGTACAGGGGCTGTGCTTATTTTTTCTTTAAGTTCATTAAGAGCTTTTGTATGCACTGGTAACCAATCAAATACTACAGATGTTTTGAGCAATTCCCTCAAAGGAGCAGTTATCTCTGACATGTTAGGAATAAATTTCCTTAGATAATTAATTAATCCTAAAGTTTTTTGCAACTCTTTTTTATTACTAGGTGCCTGTAAATTCATTACAGCTTTAACCTGTTCAGGGTCTGGTTTAATTCCATTTTTATTAAATACATGACCCAAATACTTAACTTCATTAACGCGATATTGTAACTTTTTAGGATTAAATTTTACATTTAATTTTCTTGCTCTTTCTAATACTTTAAGAACAATTTCATCATGCTCCTTTTCAGAATTTGCACAAATTAACATATCATCAAAATAAATAATCACACCAGGTATATCACCAAAATTTTTTTCATTAGCTTTTTGAAACAATTCAGGTGCAATATTTAAACCAAACGGAAGGCGGTTAAATTTAAAACAACCAAAGGGAGTACTAAACTGACATAATTTACCAGAAGGTTCATCTAATTTAATTTGGTAAAATCCATCCTTTAAATCAAACACACTATACATAGATTTATTACATAACTTAGGCATTAATTCTTCAATCGTTGGTATTAAATGACATTCTTTTTTAATAACTTTATTAAGATCCTGTGGATCTAAGCATATTCGAATTGACTTGTCAGGTTTCTCTACTATAACTAAATTATTAATCCATCCATCTGGATTCTCTACCCTACTTATAATTTTATCTTTTTCAAGAGCAATTAATTTCTCTTTTAATTTTGGTTTTAAGGATTCTGGAATCCTTCTGGGGGGTTTAACTACAGGCTTAGCATTACCATCAATTTTAATAGAACACATTAAATTAAATGTTCCTAACCCCTGAAAAACATCTTTATTTTTCTCAATAAATTCATCCTTATTTTTTATTTCAGTAGAATCTACTTTTTCTCTTTTAATCAAACCCAATTCAATACAACTAGGTAATCCTAACAATGTTTTAGAATAATTATTACAGTTTACAACAATAAAATCTAGATATTTAGTACAATTATTCATTTTACACTCTAAGTTAACTATACCTAGGGGTTTAATTAAATTACCACCATACGCTTCTAAAATAATCTCAGTAGGGCTTAAGAAATAATTACATTTTAGCGATTTAAGTAAATCATTATGTATTATATTTACACACGAACCAGTATCTAATTTAACTGATAAGATTTTATTTCCTACCTTTAGCGATTGTATCCAGCTTGAATCCTTAGCACACAGCACTGAATCTACAAAAATACATTTTTCCATATTATTAACTCTCTTGGAGTTAAACCTATTTCTACACCCACTAGCAAAGTGATTTAACTTATCACAAATTTTGCATCTTTTTCCAAAAGCTGGGCACTTTCCTCTAACATGATTATAATTACATTTTTTACACAGATAAATGTTTTCTTTTTTATTTTCACTTCCAGCAGCTGTCTGCGTTCGCGACGTCGAATTGTTCGAAGTCTTATTTTTTGCTTGTTTATTTTTTCCTATTAGAGACACAGCGTCTGCTACAGTACTCGTTTCGTTTAGAATATTTACTTCTGATTTCCGCTGTATTACTTCAGACTGTTTTTTACTTAATTCTGCTGCTCGGCAAATGTCAATCGTCTTTTGGAGTGTTAGATTCGATTCTCTTAATAGACGTTCTTGAAGCTGTTTTTCTTTCGTTCCAATTACAATGCGGTCCCGAATTATACTGTCAGATAAATTTCCATATTCGCAGAATTTTATTAGTTTTCTTAAATCTGTTAGAAACTCATCAAAGTTTTCAAACTGTTCTTGATTTCTGCTATTAAATACATAGCGTTCGATCACGACATTTCTGCGTGGATTTGCATAGTTCTCAAAAGCATTTAGGACATCCGCTAAGGTATTTCTCTGCTCATCTGTTAGCTCAAATGTATTAAAGAGTTCGACGGCATCTTCACCAATGCAATTTAATAATATTGCTACTTTGATGTCGTCATCTTTCTCCGTGTGGCCTCCTGCCTTTAAATAAATTTCAAAGTTCTGTCGAAACTTACGCCATGCTTCGGCGATATTACCGGAGAGGTCCAAACCTCTTGGAACTTTTAAAGAATCCATTCAGGATTTATTCGAAAATTAATTTCGGAACAGTTCTGGTTCGACGCTCGGCTGCGCCATGTTATATCTGTTGCGTCTTTATTTAAGAGCAGCTGCAGTCAATCTGACTGTTGCCACACAGTGGCGGTTACATCTTATTCATCAGTTACGGTTACATATCTTACATATATATACAGTTACGGTTACATATCTAACAGCGGCAAATACAGCACGGTTGAGCGCACGACGATGTGAATAACGTAGACGGTATTATTCTTCGGCTCTCCGAGAGTTACCATCGCAAAATTCATACACAAAATGCATATCTGTTTACAGGTTGGAAAGTATGACAATTTGATCCCTGTGATGACTTATATTGAAAATTAAATTCAGATGTGTAAACAAAAAGGGATAAAATTTCAATATTAATTTGCAGAAGTAGAAGAAAAAAAGTGCCACGGTATAAGAACCAACTTGGTTAATTCGTACCAATGTAGGAAAGCATACTAAGTATGAACTAAGAGAGAGCAAGTATACGTAAGAGCAGCATGAAAAGAATCAGCCGAGCTCAGGCAAAGTCCAGAAAATGCTAAAGCAATAAACAGCATAAACGTAAAAGAAGCTGATGAGCTAATGAGCTGTTAAAGATTGACTCGCCTTTTGTACCCGCGAGTGGGATGCGCGCGCATTATTTCTATTCTCTTCAATTCTTGAAAGAGACTTTTAAATTATTATTACTATTTAAATTATTTTTATTATTATTATTGTTAATATCAATTTTATGATTGTTTTTGTTCATTTTTGCATTCTATAGCTGCCTAGATCAAATATTTCCACAAAATCTATAATGTATATCTGTAAAGCGTGTTCTAAAAGATAAAAATATATTTTGTGTGGTAGAAACAAGATTAGTATATAGAAAATGATATAAAATAACGTCCGATTTTCTGCATTCTCAAAGTTTTTTCAACTGAATATGCAGCTGAACCTATTTGGGCGGTTAAGCTTTATATTGTAATTATAGCATTAATTAAAAAAAAAAAAAAAAAAAAAAAAAACATGGAATTTCATGATTTGATATGTCATGAATTGAACATAAATATTTATAGAAAAAATAATCTGGTGTGTCACTCACACTACTTTCTCTTACCTTTAAATTCAATACTGTGAATATAAGTTGGAGATTAAGAGGTAATATAACGAGAACATATATATAAACCTATATTAAAACAATTCAAATTAGGCTCCGAAATAGATTTATATAACTAGTTCTGTGTGAGGGGGGGAGGCTACAGAATAGAAAATATACATTCATTTCATATGTTTTAGTGCAGTCTATAGCTATTAAACTCTACTTACCTGCAATTTCTCCCATAGACGTAATGTTTTTGAATTATCTTTGGTATCCCTGTACACGAACTATTTGCTTCATCTCAACGAAAGGTTTAGTGTAGCATCCCTATATCATGTACATTTAGAATACCAAGTTTGGGATTTCTGCTACAATTTGTTCTTAAAATATGCTGATAACAGAGAAACACACAGATAGACATTCACACAAACACACACACACACAGAGACAGACACACAGACCAACCGCTAAAAATATGATTTTCGGAATCAAGGGACCTCAAAACGTGTAAATATAACAAAAACTCGCTTTTAAAAAATGGACCCAAAAACAATACTTTCTCTACCTTACGGGTAAGAGAAAGTAAAAATGACATATTACTTATTTTAAAGTACACGAAATATTTTGTCTAAAAAACACACTGATAATAAATTTCATTAAATTTCAAAAGGATTAAAAAAAAATATATTTTAATTCAAGGGGCTTTAAGAGTATATCACCACTTCCGAAATTCTTTCATTTCTTTGTTTTCTAGAAGGTTTGACCTTTCCCCGGTTACTATATTTAAATTAATTAAAAACATTAATCACGATTTTTCATTACTTTATAAATAAAAACTAAAAAGAAAATCCATTGAGAATGGTCAAAACCTCGCTTTGTATTATAGCTGATTTAGGCATAGTTTTCCTCGCCGGGAGGTCCCGGATGCGTGTCTCCGTTGAATGCGACAACGTCTTCTTACACGTGGACTTTAATTTGGGTGTTTAACAAATAACAATTTTGAAACGGAGTAGTGTCGAAAAAAGTCAAAGTAGCTCTTTTATATTTAATTTGAAGTTACTTTTATTTGTTTTATACTATCTACCATAAAATAGCAGCAATTTCACGCCAAGTATAGTACTAAGGTATGCTATGAAAGCTTTTCAACTGTTATTTTTTCTGTGGTCATATGTATTTCCCACTTAAAACATTTTATTTTGATATATTTATTTTAATACTAATTTTAATTCATCAAATAACTGTCTCCTCCAGATTGAAACTGAATGGATATCTCAAATTTATACATAGCACTTTATTTATTTGTATGATAATTGCAATAGTTGTTGGTATCCAGAAAAGTAAATAATTAAATATCTAAACCTAGTCATAATACAACTCTATTACAGCTCATTTATGTCGACTTTAGAAGTTCTTTCGCTTGACGATATATTTTATTTTTTATAATTTCTTGTATAAAAAATCGAATTCTTTGAGTGCCTGTTCTGTCAATATTTTTTAAAAATGCAATTTTTCGTTAATTTATAAGAATACTGCATATTCTGTTTACATTTTAACCGTATGCTTAAGTTTAAAATAGTGCTTTTCGAAATAATTTTTTTTTCTATTTTCAAAAGATAATTTTTTTCAATAAAACTTTTCAGTCAGACCAAATAGATGATTTATGCAATTATTGTTTCTGTTTCATCATTTGTTTGCAATATTTTAGAATTTATTTATATTTTTAATGAGTTACTTGGCTTAAAATGGCGGTCTCGAAAGTAAAGACGTTCTCGAAAAATATCTGGTCTGCTTTAGAGCCAAATTTTTAAAACTTGCAAGAAAGAAAATAAATAAAGCATTCCTATTCATTATTATTACTATGAATCATTTCATATTGGATTTGTTTTCATGCCAAGCGATCTATTTGTGCCAAAAACATGCTACTCTCATGTCCAAATGTTAAGAAACAATCATTTTTCCCGTTGTGTTATTTTGTGCATATTTTTTATACAGATGAGCATATGAACATAAAATTTGAATAAATTGTTTGTTATGACAAGCCATTAATTGAATTTTATATAACTACTTTAATATAAGTAATAATTTTTAAACTGATATTAATTCAAATTTTCTTAAAAGTTATTTTTGAAATATATATATATATTGTTTTTCTTTTTTACAGATAAGAAAACTAAATACGAAAATTGTAAAGGATTCTTTAGATAGAAGTAAAGATGCATCCATGTGAATTAGATACGTCGTGAATGAAGTTATGATTTATAATAATTATGAATATATATATATATATATATATATATATATATATATATTTTAATACGAGTCTAATTTTTCAGTTAATTCTTATAATAATCTCATTTTCATCATGGGATTAAATACAATCTTGCATGAAAATAAATGTAAACTTTGGAGAAGGTGGAGTTTTGGTATAGGGTGATATCACAATTAATGGTGGTACAGAATTAGAAATCCATCGATGTTGGTTCAGCAATGTAGATATAAAATCTCTACTGTTTCTCTAGTAAAATTATATCTCATTTCTTTTTAATGAAGGTCAAATTCAGCCTACATCTTGCTTGATTAGTGGAGGGTTCCCCTTACAGTAAAGAAACCACACTACTGTCTTCGCAAACGTCTTCTTCAGCACGAACCAAATAGAACATGTTTACGACGTTCCACTCGGGCAAATTTCTGTTCGTTTACTTAGCTTAAAAAAGGTTCTACCGCTAAAAATATCATTTATAGAATATTTACATGGAATATCACAATGCCTCATTTAAAACCGGTAGATTCAATACGAAACATGTGTGTGACTGAATTTGTTACAGTTCATGGGAAAACATACATCCTTGAATAAATATTTTATGTCAAAATATTACACAATTTTCTATGTGTTTTCAAAGTTTGTTTTTAGGTTGATTTCTTTAGAAATCGACCTATTGCAATCACTTCGTTTATCTCTCTATCTATATCTATCTATCTATCTATCTATCTATAATGAAAATTTTGTCATCACAAACCAAATTTAGACAGTGTCTTAACTTTTCTTATAAATATCTTAGATGAGTTTATTAACCAAGTTGCTCCGAAATTTTGTTTTCAAGTGGAGTCCACTTAAAAATTTCAAATTCAAATTGTAAAAAGCGTATTCCGAATTTCCTTGAAATTTGATGTAAACATAGACCACGTAAGGGTCTCGATGAAGTTTATTAATGAAATTTATCCGTCATTTTTAATAAAGTGGTAGATATCTTAAGTTAATCGGGGCCACTTGAAATCACGTTACCACTTGTAAATTTAAAATAACAATAACTTCTGAAATAATACTCCATATCCAATCAAATTTGGAGAGTGTATTAACTTATCTTATAAATAACTTAGATGAATTTGTTAACCAAGTTGCTCTGCCATTTTGTTTTCAAGTGGATACCACTTGAAAATTTCAAATTCAAATTGCAAAAAGCGTATTACGAATTTCTTTTTTCTTTTTTTTTCTTTTTTTTTTTTTTTGATGCATATGTAGATTATACAAGCGTCTCAAATAACTTTATTAATAAACTTTATCCGCCATTTTTAATAAAGTGGCGGATATTTTAAGTTAAGCGGGACCACTTGAAAATTTAAAACCATGATAAATTCCGAAATAATACTCCAAATGGAACCAAATTTGAACAGTGCCTAAACTTATCTTATAAATATCTTAGATGAGTTTGTTAACCAAGTTGCTCCGCCATTTTGTTATCAAGTGGAGATCACTTGAAAATTTCAAATTTAAATTGTAAAAAGCGTATTCCGAAATTGTCTGAATTTTGATGTAAATACAGACCACATAAGGATCTCAATGAAGTTTATTAGTAAACTATATCCGCCATTTTTAATGAAGTGGCAGATAGCTTAAGTTAAGCGGGACCACTTGAAATCAGGCTCCCACTTGAAAATTTAAAATCACGATAACTTCTGAAATAATACTCCAAATCGAGCCAAATTTGGACAGTGATATTATCATAAAATTATCTTGAATGTTTTCACTGGGCAACTCTTCCCAATATCTTGTTTGTAAGTTCCAGTCACTTGAAATCACACGACCATTTGAAAATATGCCATCACGATAACTTTTAAAATACTAAACTGATTCAAATAAAAGTTGGATAGTGAACTTATGGTTCAAATATCTAGGATAAGTTCACTTAGTGACTTGATCCGCAATTTTATTTACAAGTGGCGGCCACTTGAAAATTTGTCATTATGGTAACTTTCGTAATACAGAATCAATTCGCATCAAATTTGGGTAGTGGATTTATCCTTGAAATATCTCAGATAAGTTCGCTGGGCATCTCACTCCGCTTCTTTTTCCACCTGAAAATTTCTTGTGACGATAATTTATGAAATACTGATTTAATTTAAACTAAAACTGGACAATGAACTTATCATACAAATATACTGGATGATTTCGCTGGGGAAGTTGTTTTGACATTTTGTTTTTAAATTGCAACCACTTGACTGCCACTTGAAAATTTGTCATAAAATTAACTTTTGGAACACGGCACTGATTTAAACCACAGTTGGACAGTGAACCTATGCTTCAAATATCTTGGATGTGTTTGCTGGGCAACTTGTTCCACTGTATAGTTTCCAACTGTCGGCCACTTGAAAATTTGTTATCACGGTAAATTTAGAAATACTTAATCAATTCAAATAGAAGTTGAAAAGTGGATTTATCATTTAAACAACAAAAATCTAGAAAATTCACGTAACTCGTGAACCAATCACGTTATTGGGTCCATCTTTGGTATATCGATAATAAGTATTTTCTCGCCAAAAGTCGCCAAAAAAGTCGCCATAGGGGAAAAGTTGCCAAATTTGGCGCCAAACCCATTACCTGCGTTACAGGACCTTTTTAATACGTTTTTAAGGAAAATTTAGGCTATTTTAATGCTAAAACAAACTAGAAATGCAAAAAAACTAACATTTTATCGACTTACTAAGCCTCCTTGAAAGAATTTCTACAAAAAAAATTATTTTCAAATTTGCAACGATATCTTAGATCAGCAACTTTCTCTGCCATTTTGAACAAAGTGCAAGCCACTTAATTTTTCAATACGATGACTTTTGAGATTTTGGATTAATTCGAACTATATGTGTACAGTAGACTTATCTCGCAAATACATTTCATATATTTGTCAACTTAACTCATCATTTTGTTTCCAAGCGCCGGTC
Source organism: Salticus scenicus (assembly GCA_963930645.1). Taxonomy (NCBI): domain Eukaryota; kingdom Metazoa; phylum Arthropoda; class Arachnida; order Araneae; family Salticidae; genus Salticus; species Salticus scenicus. The sequence goes on along the minus strand of OZ005661.1, from coordinate 58,995,137 downwards.
ACTTGAAAATTTTAAATTCACATAAAAAGGTATTTATGAATCAATTTGCTTAAAACTCCATATGTGCATAGTCTACACCAAAATTTCTACCAAGTGCATTAATAATTTGTAGTCGCCATTTTAAAACAAAATGACGGCTACTTGACAAGGAAAAAGAAATCAACCTACCCTTCCGAATAAGCCGGAAGGACTTGTTTACGTTTTTTTATGCTTTATATATATATATATATATATATATATATTTGGTCCAAAAATATTTTTATAGTATAGTACACTTCTTCATTTATACATTTTTGACTTTAATTTCTTTAATTTGCGAATTATTTTTGCGGGTAATGTACTATCCAATTAAACTTTATCCTCAAATAACGATTAAAATCATGAAATACATCTAACCTTTTAAGCACTGAATATGTGTCTGATTTTAATCTTGTGTTTTTCCGATGCTAGCTATACAACACAAACTGACTATAAATATAGTTGAACTAGTATCATATAAAATAGTAACAAATAAAATGGAAAAACATTTAGAGACTATTTTTATATTTATAATGTTGTGCTATAAAGTTTTATAAAGTAGAAAGTTTTGTTACGGATACACCAGTCATAAAATTTTATAGTAAGAAATTTCTAAAAATCCTTCTTTAATGATGCAATGGCTGTGGTACTTTATTTTAATGGATACTAGTGCAACATGTCCTAATCTTTAATGCATTGTTAAAAGGTTTTGTGTTCTAAAGTCTTTTCAACAATAAACTTTAAGGGTATATTTGGATTTTTAAGACACCAAATGGTGAGTAATTATTCTGTCGAAGTCGTGTTCAATTATTGGTTTGCGTTGTAATATAAAACTGACTTTTCGGTTTCATATAAACCTTAATACCGGTTACAGTTTAGATGTTGCTGTTACACATAATAATAATAATAATAATAATAAATAAATAAAACAAAATAAAATAAATGTTTGCATGCGTCTTTTACTAGAATTCAAAAATATAATATGTTTTAATAGCATTTTTATATTATTATAGTTTCATATAAGATACACTTATGCATATAAAAACATGAATATTTATTTTTTTTATTTTTGTAGATGAGTAAAGATTTTAAAATATATTTAACTTTTTTTATTCTATCAAGATACAAAATTTTATGTTACATTATTAACGGTATATGGTAAAATTTAAGACGTATAAGTAAATGTGTTATACATGTATATATGATTTCCGTTTTTTCGGAAACGGTTCTGATGTTATAGAGGTTTGAGATTAAGGGATGCTTTGTGAGAAAATTTATGGAATTTATCCTCATCTTCAAGAAAATCCTCATCTTCAAGAATCTTTGGTTTTTGCTGTTTATTCTTCATCCACCATTTACAAAATATGGCAGAAATTGTGTTTACTCAGGTATAAAAATTTTATGACAATTTAGAATTATGGGTATTTTGCGGTGAAAAATTTATTGAAATTATCCTTATCTTCATTAAAATTTACGTCTGCAGTTAACTTTAAATTCAACTCTTCAAACATTCGGCAGAAAATCAGTTCACTAAGGAGTGGATACTGTTACGCTTGCATTCGTTAACACCGAGCCACCTATAATTTGTATTCTTCGTAAAAAACTTTGAAGTGAAGAGAAGAGAGTGTGCGTTGTGAAGAAAAGTGTGTTCGGCGACCGCAGAACGTGGCTTCGAAAAATAAATAAATTATGAGTAATTAATGTGAATTCGTGTTTTAAATAAGCATAAAGTGCCTTTACATGGTCCGTCGAGCCGGAGGACCTGTTAAAAAGAAAGAGTAATTACGAGTTTGTTTATTTAATTTCATTGTGAGAAAAATAAGTTTCGGTTTCGTAATCGATCGATGAAACAAAAAGTTTTGTTTTAATCATAGAGAAAAAAAAATGTTTATATCGACGGATGGATTTTTTTTAAGTGAAACATAAAATATAAAAGTGAATGAAAGAAAAAAAAAATAAGTGAAGTGATTTATTTAAGAGGAACAAGATTAATAGTGTTTTTTGTTCTCAAGTGGAATACAGCGATCTGAGGTAAGAGCATCTTCATAAAATTTAAATTTGTTCTGAATTTATTACTTGTTAAATTTAATAATGTCAATTATCGATAAATTAAGAAAATATGAGCTTAAGCTTGTCGCAGAGGAATTGGGTTTAAGTGTAGGAGAGGGTGCTAAACTTGTTGAGTTAAAAGATATTATTGAGAAATGTGAACATTTTTCAAATAGTGAGTTAATGAAAAATGTAGTTGATTGCGCGGTTGAGGAAATTAAATCGAAAAAAGAAGAAGAAAAATCAAAAATGGAGTAGGAAAAAATTAACTAGCACAATTAGAGAAAGAGTTAGAGATAGCAAATATTCGTAAGGAATCTTTACAAAATTTTGAATTCGAGAAAATTAAATTAGCGCAGTTAGAGAAAGAGTTAGAATTAGCGAATATTAAAAGGGATTCATCCCAAAATAATTCGCTTTCAACTGTGCATTCGGAACCAGAACTTCTAAATAATAATAATCTGGAAAGTTTTATTAAGAGTATTAAAACGCTTACAATTCCATTACCATCTAAAGCAGAATCATTCAATTTATTTTTTCATTCGCTGGAAAAGGCATTTAAGAATAAAAATGTTCCAGATGGGTTTAAAGCGGAAATTCTTTTAAACATTCTCGGTGAAAAAGCCAGTAATTTAATGGTATATGTGTCTGAGGAAGACATGTGTAATTACGAAAAATTAAAAACAGTTGTTTTGAAGGAGTTTCAGCCGACGGCTAATGAGTGTTTAAATAATTTCCGAAAAGCACAAAAATTACCGTCAGAGAGTTATGTGCAGTATGCGTCGCGATTAGCGGCATCTTTTGAGTATTATTGTGAATTGCGTAAAGTGAATGATTTTAAATCATTATGTGAATTAATTGTATCTGACAAAATTTTTCATTCATTAGATCGTGAATTAATGACACACATTGGGGTTAAGCAGGGTGAATCATTTTTTAAACCACAAGAATTGGGTCGTGAATGTGATATTTATTTATCTGCAAGGGGCAGAGGTAAAAAATGAGTTGAATGTGTTTGCAAAGACTAGTGTAAATGAAGCGAAGCGGTTTGTCGGGAACAAATCGCATAATTCACGATTTCAAAAAGTTGCTTCAAATGTGTTCTTATCAGAAATAAAAAATGTAAAATGTGTTCTTTGTAAAAATAATGAATATCATGCTTTATATATGTGTCCGCAGTTCAAAAAACTTCCTGTACAAGGAAGAGTTAATGTTATTAAGGCAAATAAGTTACGTTTTAAGTGTTTTTTACCGAATTGTAATGTAAGAAAATGAAATACGAGAAACTGTTTTTGTGGAAAACCACATAATAAATTGATTCACTTTCCCAGAGAAGGAAAATTTAGCGATTCTTGTAAGGAAATAAAGGATAATTCGGAAGTTGTAGCTGCCGCTGATTCCAAAACATTGAATAGAGAACAGCACGGTGAATTCAATTCCTTTTTTCCTCCTAATTTTCCTAGTGACAGACAGCAAATTGTAGCCACTAGTTTTGCAAAAAACAAAACAAAAAAATGTCTTATTGAGTACAGTGCGTGTTTTAGTTAAAGATAAATATTCTCAGGTGCCTTCTAGACAGCGGCTCTCAAGCGTGTTTGATAACAAAAGATTGTGCAAATCGATTACAACTCAAAATAGAAAAAGTAAATACTTTACTCTCTTGTTTGAATGATGCATCGATGACCATTAACGGTTGCGTAACAGCAACTATTGCCAATAAAGAGAAAAACTTTGAGAAATCCCGAAATATGTTTGTTGTGAGGAAAATTACGGATTTTGTTCCTAATAAAGTAATTAATGTACATATCGATGTCCCGAATTCAATAACGTTAGCAGATTATAGTTTTAACATTCCCAGAAAAATAGACATGCTCCTTGGTGCTGAAATTTTTTTATGAATTATTGAGACGGGGACAAATATATTCTCAGAACCCTCAGCTACTCCTTCAAAATTCTTGTGTTGGTTACATTGCAACGGGGAATTTAGATCAAAGGGATGAGGTTAAAATTCATTGTGGATTAATACGTGGAGAGGATTTAAATGTAACATTAAGAAAATTTTGGGAGATTGAGGATGTAAATATAGAATTAACCAAAAGTAAAGAACAGGCTATATGTGAGGAACATTTTACGCGTACACATAAGAGAAATGAGAAAGGTAAATATATTGTAACAATGCCTTTAAGAGATGATCCGTCATGTTTAGGTCAGTCTAGAGAAATTGCTCTTAGAAAACTCAGATCGCTGTGGAAACGTCTATCTAGAGACGAGAAATACTTGTCGTTATATAAAGACTTTTTAGAGGAATATAAAAACCTTGGTCACATGAGAGAAGTAACAGAGGATAAAACTTCTGATGTTGCTTATTACGCACCTCATCACGGAGTGTACAGGCCAGATAAAAATACGACCAAATTACGTTTAGTTTTCAATTGTTCTTCACCAACAACAAATGGTACTTCTCTTAATTCCTTGCAATTCAATGGCGGAGTAATACAAAGTGATTTATTTACCATAATGGTGGGTTTCCGCCTGCATATTTATGCCTTAACTGCTGACATCAAAATGATGAATAGAATGATTCTCATTGACCCGAGTCAGTACCCACTGCAGCGAATTCTCTGGAGCAATAGCATTGAGGAACCCCCCAAAACATTTGAATTAACAACAGTGACATATGGAACAGTCTCAGCGCCTTACTTAGCTATGAGAACCTTATACCAGCTTTCACTTGATGAGGAAAATTCCCGAAAGCATCCCCAATCCTTCGTGGTAATTTTTATATGGATGACGTATTTTTTGGAGCAAGTACATTAGAGGAGGCGAAAGAGTTACAACAGGAGTTAAAGGAGGTTATACAGTCCGCAGGGATGGGGCTACATAAGTGGTGTGCTAATAATGATGAACTTTCTCCAAGTATGACAGAGAGTTACAATTTTTATAACAAAGATGAAATTAAAACTTTAGGCGTGTCTTGGAAGCCAAAGGATGGTTGTTTTGTTTTCCGAGTTAAAGTAGATCTGAAAAATTCCTATACAAAAAGAGAGGTGTTGTCGACGATAGCTAGGATCTTTGATCCACTAGGCTTAATAGGCCCAATAATTGCTAAGGCCAAAATATTTATGCAAAAGCTTTGGCGTCTAAAAAATTGATTGGAATGATGCACTCCCAGCACCAGAATACAGAGAGTGGCATCATTTTCTCATTGCATTAGAACGAATAAATGACATAAAAATTGAAAGGTGCATTGCGATTCCCCGGGCTTCAAATATAGAGATACATGGATTTGCAGACGCTTCAGAACTGTGCTATGGAGCGGCCATCTATTGTAAGTCCAATGATTCACGTGGCCGGACATTAATAAGATTAATCTCAAGCAAATCAAGGGTTGCTCCGGTTCAAAGCTTAACAATCCCTCGATTAGAGTTGTGCGCAGCTGCTCTGCTGGCAAAGCTAATGAATAAGGTGTTGGCTGCTTTGAAGGTGATGATCAACGAAGTCTATTTTTGGACAGACTCTACAATTGTTCTGGCGTGGTTACAGAAGGAACCCATGGATTTGAAACCGTTTGTGCAACATAGAGTAGCAACTATCCAAGACCTTTCACCAATCCAACAGTGGCATCATATCGCTTCAGATAAAAATCCTTCTGATGTGTTATCAAGAGGCATTGATCCAGATAAACTGTTCGATCATGAACTATGGTTGAGCGGACCCAACTTTTTACTAGAAAAGGACTATCCGAGTCAAATAACTGTTAACCCAAAAAATTTGGACGATTTTAGAGTAGAACTAAAAAAGTCTAACACAAACTCTGATGATAATTTTAATGTTTTTAATTTGGTAATTGATAGTGACTTTGTGTCTAATCTGCTGAATTTAAGTAATAATTATTTAACTGTTCTGCGTATTATAAGTTTTATTTTCAGGTTCATAAATAACAGCAGAAATCCGCTTTACAAAACAAGTGGACCACTTATATCTTCAGAAATTGTTGAAGCAGAGAAATTTTTATTAAAGTGCATACAAAGTTAGGAATTTTCCGAAGACATTAAAGACTTACAGGTAAAAAAGGCTATAAAGCCTAACAGTAAGTTGAAAATGTTGAATCCATTTATTGACAAAGAAGGCCTGCTAAGAGTAGGAGGAAGACTTGGAAATAGTGATTTAAATTATGATAAGAAATTTCCAATTCTTCTTCCATCTAAACATAAATTAACTGAATTAATTGTTGTCTTTTATCATAAAAACTTTTTGCATGCTGGGCCTAATTCTCCATTGTATTATTTGAGGGAAAAATTTTGGGTTACAAATGGTAGAAATTTATGTAGAAAAGTTGTGCATAAATGTGTTAAATGTTTTAGGGTTAATCCAAATTCAGCACAACAAATATTAGGTAATTTGCCAAAAGATAGAATTGTTCAAAACTATCCATTTAATGTCATTGGGGTAGATTTCACTGGTCCTTTCTATATTAAGTATAAAAATCAACAAAAAGGTATTTATAATAAAATATATGTTGCAATTTTTATTTGCTTTGTGACCAAGGCTATACATTTAGAGTTAGTCACGGATTTAACGTCCGCAGCCTTTATAGCTGCTCTTAAGAGATTCATATCGAGGAGAGGAAAATGCAGTAAGCTGTATACAGATAATGCGGGAAACTTTGTGGGAGCAAATGCAGAGCTCAAAAAATTTTATAAAATGGTAAATGGACCAGATGATCAAATTTCGGGGTATATGAGTTCAGAAAACATTGATTGGCAGTACTCACCTCCTAGAGCGCCAAACTTTGGAGGATTGTGGGAAGCAGGAGTCAAATCCTTTAAATATTATTTGAAAAGAGCTGCGGGAAATTTAAAATTAACCTATGAGGAATTTTTGACTTTAATTATAGAAATTGAAGGGATGCTAAATTCTAGGCCTTTAGTCCCCTTAACTGCTAACGTAGAGGATTTAAATGTGTTGACTCCTGCCCACTTCCTCTTAGGAAGGTCAATTACGTCTATAACTGAGCCAGATTTATCAGAAATTACAGAAAACAGGCTTAGCCAATGGCAAAAAATAACAAAGTTATTTCAAAGCATTTCGCGTAAGTGGCACTTAGATTATCTATGCCACAACAGAGATCGCGATGGAAATTTGAGAAACAAAACATATGTGTTGGAGACATGGTTATTCTAAAAGAGGATAACTTACCTCCATGTGAGTGGCCACTGGCCAGAAGCAAAATTTTTCCCCAGCGGACAAAAAAGTAAGGGTAGTGGAGATTAGTACTGCCTCTGGAAAATTTAAAAGGTCCATTTCTAAAGTTTGCCCGCTTCCAATAAATGATTAACATTGTTATTAATTATGAATGTTGTAAATTATGTAATATTTTGATTTTTTTTTTTTTTTTTTTTTTTTTTGCATTACTTTTTATTTAAGATATGTAATATTTACTGTATAATATTGTGTAATATTAAGTGTATCAGTTTTTTTATGTTGAAAAAGAAATGAATTTTTGATTTATTGAATGTTTAATAAACATTGCAATGGGGGCCGGTATGTTACGCTTGCATGCGTTAACACCGCGCCACCTATAATTTGTATTCTTCGTAAAAAACTTTGAAGTGAAGAGAAGAGAGTGTGTGTTGTGAAGAAAAGTGTGTTCGGCGACCGCAGAACGTGGCGTCAAAAAATAAATAAATTATGAGTAATTAATGTGAATTCGTGTTTTAAATAAGCATAAAGTACCTTTACAGATACATCGATTTTGATGAAAACTTTAGGAAACTTTTGGGGTTCAAAATCAATTGCAATTTTCCGCATTTTAAGGAAAATTCATGTTATCTGATGACATTTATATACTGAATGCATTATATAACGAAAATTTTATTTAACGAGAATTATATACAACGATTTTGATTAAAGTTTGGGCTTAGGGCTATTTGGTGTGAAAAATCGATTGCACCTATTCTCATCTTTGGGGAATTCTACGTTCGTTGTTAATTCTTTATCTACTTTTTGCAAATTGGAGGAGAATTCAATGGAGTTTATTCCAAAAAAGATATATCAATATTAACTAAAGTTTGGTGTTAAGTGTTTTTCGAGTAAAAAATCACTTAAACTTTTCTTTATCTTCAAAAATGTGGACATTCGCTCTTATCCCGTTGTACAACGCACGCAAAATATGACAGAAATCGAGTTTACTTGGAAATGGATATAACGATGATTTGATGAAAAAATTATTTCAAAATACAGGGATAAGAGATTTTTATGTAATTAATTGATTAGATTTAGCCTCTACTTCGGGAAAATTTGATTTTGAATTCAAACCTACATCCGCCTGCTGCAAAATATAGCAGAAATCGCGTTTAGTCGGAAAAGAGTAATATGAATTAATAAAAACTTAGAATTAAAAGTATTTTGAGAACACTATTATACCCCTCTTTAGTGAAAGTAGCTTTCACCTTTAATCTGTACTCCGCGCCTGCTTCATAATATGACAAAGCCTGTTTTCTTATAGAAATATATTAAATAATTTTGGTAAAATTTTAGAATTAAGGGTTTCTTGAGCTGACAAACGTATCTGACTTATCATCATAGTCAGGAAAATTACCATTCATTGATTATCCTCACTCCAGCCAACGGAAAGTATGACAGAAACTTCATTTTCACGAAAATATGGCTTGAACGAATTCGATAAAAACTTAGAACTATGGATCTTTTAAGATGATAAACTCACTTGACTTACACTCCTTTTCATGAAAATTAGCACCCACTACTAATCATCTCTACTCTGGATGTAAAATATGATAGAATTTTTTTTCTTCGGAAATGCATCTCACGATTTTGACACAATATTTGCGTTGAGGTTATTTTACAGTTATTAAAAAAAAGAAAAAAAAAAATGTTCGATTTCTCTTTATTTTTATTTTCAGAAAAATCTTTCAATCTAAAGCTTTTATTAGTTCGTTTTAAAGTATGGAAGAAACATGTTTCTCTGAGATGTACTCATATTATTTATAGATAGTGTGTGTTTGCGAAAACATTTCGATATGAAATGCCCTCATCTTCAAAACAATTAGCATTCACGCGTATCGCGTGCTCCAACCGAAGAAAAATTTGGTTTGCTTGTAAGTCACTGGAAAGATATTGAAAATAATAAGGCTAGAGTGTTTTTCCAGATAAAAAATTGATCTGATTTGTCCGCTTCTTCCTGAAATTTAGCATCGCTAATAACACGTACTTTCCTTGGAAAAAATATTCAAAGAATTACTGTCCATTCTTAATCCCTCACATTACCCGTCGGAAAATACGACAGAAACATGGTTTTCTCGAAAATGACTAAAATGATTGTGATGAAAACTTGGGAATAAGGTAATCCTAGGCGACAAACATATCTCACTTACCTTCATTTTCAGGAAAATTACCATTCACTGTCAAACTTTACTCCGCTTGTTGCATTGTGTGGCAGAAACTTGATTTTCTCAGAAATGGATCACCAATTTTTGTAAAAAAATTAAGGTTGAATTTTTGTATGGGTGACAAACCCATTTGAAATATCTTCATCATCGAGAATCTTAGCGTTAATTGTTAATATTTATTCAGCATGTTGTAAAATAAGGCAGAAACTTGTTTCATTGAAAAATATGTAACAATTTCTATGAAACTTAGGTTTAAGGGCCTCGTCGGTTAAAAATAATGCATGACTTATTCTCGAAAAAAAAAAAAAAAAAAAAAAAAAATTGCATTCACAGTCAAATCTCACACTGTAAGTGGCAAAATATGGCGGAACATTTTTTTTTTTTTTTGAAACTATTTGAATTATTTTAATAAAAATGTAGTTTTAAAAGGCTTTTAGAGTTTTCAATTTATTGTTTATTTATTTATTTATTTTTGAACGACTGAAGTCCAGTTTTTTTTTTATTTATTTATTTCGTTAATAGTAATTTTTTTGCAGACTATCTGTCTTTTAAACCTGCTTTATTCGATTTTCGTTGCATTTTCTTTAAACAAATTATGTTACTCAACACTTTTTCGGAATCTTATCAATTTTCTGAAAGCATTACAAATTGATCATTTAAATACTGGCTTTTTAACTTGCGCCAATGTCGCTTGAATGAGCAACTTTTGAGCCTAGAACCAAATTTCCAGTTTAATCAATCAAATATATATATATATAGGGGAGACCGGGGCAAGATGACTATGCTAACAATTTTTGTTGTTTATTAATTTATTTTAAAAGATAGTAAAATTAATTTTACATGAACTGTTAGAGTAGTCCTTTGTAGTATTAAATATATTTCCATTTAATTTTTCAAATAAAAAAAACAAAGGATAATTTTATTTTTTCATAACCTTAATAAATCGTCATCTTGCCCCAGTACTGGGGCAAGATGACTTTGGCCTTGGGGCAAGATGACAACACCGAAAAAGGTTGAACATATTTTATCTTTTGAATATGTTACACGGTTTAACAAATGATAACTGTGTTTTTACATCTTACAAAGTATCGAACTAAGCGTAATGCATTGTAACGTAATGCTGAAGTGTTTAGTTGTGTAGCTAACAATAGTCACAAATGAAAATGCCATTTTCATAATTGGAATATTCCTTATGCCACCGTTCTTGGCATTTACAGCACTGGATCCATTCTTCTGTTGGAGGGTCACAATATTCCTCTTCACAAGCAGGACATCCTTTGAAGTTGATGCAACTGGACTGTTTGGCCTGGATTTTATAGACTTAGGCCTACAGGAACTTAGTTTGAGTTTTTTTACTCCCTTTTTAGCTTCACGAGCTTCTTTTCTCTGTTTTTTAAACCTTCCTGTTCTTCCTTCAACTTTTCCATTTGTTCTAACATTCCTTTGATGAGTGTGCTTGTAAGAATGCTTGAGCTTAGTTTTTTTTGCTTTTTTTTTTCTCACACTGTGTTGCTTTAGGCAATGGTTTGAAATCAAAAACGTTAACAGGCTTCTGTGGTGCATCGGAATCAGCATTTGCCATAAGTTCTGGTTCTTCTGAAGGGTTTATATGTTGGTTTTCTTCTACCAAGGTCTGAGAATTAGCACTATTATTCACTCATCATCTTGCCCCGGACTGCCTGTTTAAAAATATTCGTTTTCATTGCCATGGAGGAAGGCGATTAAATGACATTTATTCATGGTAATAGGTAGTATTTAAACTAAGTTACTCATAAATATTAAAGAGAAACTATATATCTTACCAGTGTCTGTAGCAGAGCTTATTTACATATGCATAAAAGTTATAACGTGGCAGCGGTAAACAATCAAAGCTTCACAACTAACACAAAAATGGCGATTTCAGCGTTTCTATACTATTGTTTAACGAACGGCCGATAGAAGAGCCAGTAGTGCCCGATTGAAGCTGCCACCCAGTGGAAAACGGAAAAATTAAGACATTAGTCATCTTGCCCCGCTCTTCATCTTGCCCCGGTCTCCCCTATATATATATCTTGTTAAACCACCATATTACTAATGATTCGTTAATACTTAATTGTTTTGTCATTTTGTATATATATATATATATATATATATATTTACTTTCCTTTCTAAAATTATTTTTATTATTTGTAGTATCATTAATTATTTTCATTACTTATCGTTATCATTTTGAAATATTTTTAAAATTAGTACTTTAATAACAATTGTAATTTATATATAATTTTTTGCTGAATCCTAAATTTTACTGTGCGGACAACATTATAAAATATGTTCTATTTATTTATTTATTTATTTTTATTTATCTATTTATTTTTTTTTAATGATAAAATTGACAGTAGCAGGTTGAGTGATTGAAAACATTGATGTGCGGCCTTTTTTCCCTTAGTGTATTTGTTTTACATTTTATCAGCATTTAGATCTTAAATATCATTTTTTTTAATGCGCTAAATTAAACTTTATCTTACATACAGCGATTTTTACGGCGTTACCGATTTGTATCTATCTCCTTGAATGTACCTGGAAACACACATTTTTATTATTTAAATACATAAAACTGAAAGTTTGTCGTGTCTGTGCTGACTGTTAGATTATATATATATATATATATATATATATATATATATATATATATATATATATATTAATCAGAGCAAAATCTAGCTAACGCGGTATTTTTTTGTTCAATCGGATAAATGGGTCGAAATATAACAAATAAAAACTTCATTTTAACTTTAAATCTATTAAAAAGAACAAAAAACAAATTGCTGCCAAAAATAAGTGAATAAATAAAAAATTATATTTTGGAAATGAATCTAACAAAATATTATCTATAAATTACACAATTATTTAAATGCGAGGGTAATTCATATAGATGGCTATATTATGGAGCAGTAGTCGCCAGACGGTTATCGATGGACTATTAGTGGTCCTCGAAAAAAGTTTGGTGGTCTATATATAATAGTTTGTGCGTTATTTGCATTTTTTAATGCTTTGTTAGAAATTACAGGGATGTTAATATTAATCTGAAAGTATTCTGAAGCACTCATAGTCACAATATTAGACTACTTATAAATAATATATATATATATATATATATATATATATATATATATAAGACAGATGTAGTACTTTTTAAGCTTGTAAATAATATCCCATTCAATTTTAATAATCTAACAATCGTCTAATTGTTAGATTTATTAAATACATTTCTATAAATGAAAATATAAATTTATCCCTGTTCTTAAATCGTTCGTCTGAGTTTCTTATAATATCAAAACATTAAAAATGTGTTCATGTTTTTATTTACAATTGCTTACTTATAATCAAACAGTCGTTTAACTCCTTTCTAATAATTAAATATGTATCTAATTAAAACTTAAAAAAAAAAAAAAAAAGACATTTTCCTGTTTTAAACAAGATTTTCACTAGAAGTAAAAAAAACTGTTTTGTTACTACAACACAAGTTATATTATTGACAAATTTGAAGAATTTAATTTTTTTTAAATTATTTGCTTATATTAACAAGATATTTTGTTTAACTTTACATTAATTTTTGTATGTTTGTATGTAAAAAAAAACAATTTAGGAATTGCAACAAAAATTATTTGTTTAGTCAAAACGAAATTTCTACAGGAACACATATAAATATAACATTTGTTGTGCACACCAAATTTTTGCTAATTGACAGAACTCTTCTCTGTGCGTACATTAAACAGACTTATTTCATACATGAGTGTACTCTGATCATTTTTCCAGAAATACATTTACGTTTCTTAATTAATAATATTACTGGTTCGCGGTATATTAAATTACGAATTTAGTGGATCGATTTTTTTTAAGTTAGTAGTCCGTGGAATTTTAAATAGCACATTTAGTGATCCATGTAATCGAAGAGCTGGAAGCCGCTGACATAGAGAGCTTCTACAAGGGTTAAAATCTGTCTGCTCATATATACAGATTGGTTATGAAATATTCCATTTCAAAGAAAATTAATCATTGATTTCGTATTTAACAGTTAAATAAAAAAAGACAATTGTAATTATTAATTATAAGACATTTTAGTTCGGAAAAAATTAAAGCATCTAGCGCCGTATTTGTTTTTTGGTCCGTAGGTTCATCACTAATCTAATTTTTGTCAGAGATATTATTATTGAATTTTTTCTTTCGGTTACATGACATCTTTATTTATCCTTAATTTACTATTTTCTAGTAATTAATAAGATTCATTTCTTTTTGAAATATTTAAAGTGATTCCATAATGATTCCAATGCAACATTTTTAGACTTATATATTAAGAATTATTTTAACGTAATATGTTGCTAATTGAATAAGAATAATATGCTTATAGAAACAATGACACAGGACGTGAATGTCTTTTAAAAAAATTGTATAACCTTACAGTCTTTTTCTTTTATTGTATTAAATAACTACAGGCTTTCGACCACAATGCGACAACAGAACAAGTGTAGAAACCTACAATATTTATGTGTTTAACTTCTATTGATATATTATAGGTGTTTAGAACTGACTCGTATTTTCCGCCATTTATAGGTTATTATAATTCAAGTACATATTTATATAATTATTCTACATCAAAATAAAATTATATTTAGATATAAATATACTTAAATAACAATGCTGTTGAAAATATTTTAAGTCCCGTTAATTTTATAAGATAAAAAACTACTGAAATAATAATAAAAATAAAAATATAAGAAAGGCTTTATTGACTATAATCAGTTTCAGTTTATTACAAATAACAAGATTTTAAAATGTTTAAAAACATTAAAATTATGCATTTTTTTTTTTTTTTTTTTTTTTTTTTTTTTTTTTTTTTTGTTAAACTAACAAAGCTTTATTATTAAAAATATTGTAGTGGTGTTGTACGCTTTTATTACGCCTAATGATATTGTTTATCGCTTTTAATAAGAATATTATAACATCATTACATTTTTTTAACATCCAAGTTACCTTTTTAAACCTACAATAAACTATAACATAAACTGAAATTCACGCTAATTTATTTTATTTATTTATTTATTTTTTTATTTTTTTATTGCAAAGAGTACACAGATAAAATTTTACATAGTAAAAGTCCACTTTGTTTTGTTGTAGCTGTTTAAAAAGAAAAAGAAAAGCTGTTTGGAATATAGTAATTTGAACAAAAATTATTATTATATTTAATTAATAAAATGATTCAGTTAAATAAAAAAATATTTAAACTGAAAATACAATATACTTAATATATATATATATATATATATATATATATATATATATATATATATATATATATATATATATATATATATACATATATATATACATATATATATATGTTTGAATTTAAATCATCGAAATTTAAATGCTGTGTAGAAAAAAATAATTAAATGTATACTGTATATTTTTATATTTTTTAATCTTGCAATCAATTATATAACTTTCTTAATAAATTTGATATAGATTTTCGCGAAATAACTTTTAAGCTTCTAAAGTTTTAATATAAATAAATTATAACATAATTCGTGTAACAAAATTCGCATTGGCCGGGAAGCAAACACTTTACACCTGCTTTGGAGGGAAGTAATCTACCACTGAATGACCGATGTCCATGAATTCCACCTTTTATAAATAGGCTACATTCCAAGAGCAACAAACTTTCTCTAAACGCTAAGGAATGTTAATTAAATTTCGCTAGCAAAGCAAACAATTTAAAGATGTGGATTTTCCTTCTTCGTCAATCATATCGGATGGAAATATTGATCGCCGAGTGCTCCAGTTACTTACTTGGCATGCGCTGCTCTTTTGATTACCTGTCTCAAAGAATTTAGAATGTGAATTAATTTGTATGTATTTATCCATATCTAGGAGCGAAAATAATGTATAAATTAAGCAGGATTGTACCTATTTGAATATTGTTGCGAAGGACAGATAAATTAACATCTATATTGCAAAACGTTAATTAAGAATTGATTATGACATTTTTTCTGATAAAGCATTAAGATTTTTATATGTAATTAACAGATAATTATACATATACTCACAAATAAAAGGTAAATAAAAATTTAAGTTTAAAAAAAATCATTTTTTAACAGTAGAAGCTTTTTATTCGGGAGCCCTGAAAAGCATAAAATAAATATTTATTCTTGCAAAGACATGCTATAAATAAATGAAAGTTTTAACACTAAGAAAATTTTAGATTAAAATATAGATGTTTCACTTTTGCAAGAGATGAAAATTTTTAAATATTAAAAATTTTTTAGCTATTAATATTTTAGCTATTTAATATTTTCGTTTTAATATTTTAAATATTAAAGCTATTGAGCCAATATTCTTAGTCATTAGTTTCTACATAAGTATTTGTTAAAACATAAATTTTAAAGGTCTCGAAAGCTTTTCAAAATATTTTTAATATTTAAGAATTTTCATTTCTTGCAAAAGGGAAATATCTATATTTTCCTTAGTGTTTAAACTTTCATTTATTTATAGCAGTTCTTTGCAAGAATATTTTTTTATTTTATGCTTCTCATGGCTCCACAATAAAAAACTTCTACTGTAAAAAAAAAAAAAAAAAAAAAAAAAAGTTTTATTTTTTTTCTGGTTTTTAGGTACAAAATAAGCTCTTAAGAAAAAAAAAAAAAAAAAAAAAAACTTAGGGCACCATGCAGACTGAAAGAATTTCTTTTACCAATTGACACTTTTTCTATTAATTATCTGCAGAATTTAACATATCGGTATAGGGAGAATCGAACCTACGACACACTCTAAACAAAAATCAAAGAACAGTAAAGGAAAGTCATAGAACATGCTAAAATATTCCAACAAATACTTATCCAAAAAAATATTGTTTTCGAATGCTTTTTAAATATTTTGAATATTTAAAAATTTTTATCTCTTACGAAGTGAAATACTTATATTTTTCTTTAAATATTTATATTTATTGTGTTTCAACAATTTCTTATTATTGAAACTTTTGTTTTTTTATTTATTTTTATATATAGCATGGTCCTTATAAGAATATATTTTTTAATGCATTTTAGTGCTACACAATAAAAACTTAAACACTTAACCACTTACACAATAAAACCAGTTATTATTATTATTATTATTACATTTTTATTCTTGTGCGTTTTAGTAACTAAAATAAGCTTTAAACAATAATAATAATAATAATAATAATAATAATAATAAATTTTCAGTATAGTGTGTAGAAAATGAGAAATCTTTATTTTATCATTTGACATCTTTCCTATTAATTATATGCAATAAAGTAACACATCGGTCTTCGTACTTACAACCATCGTGTTGATGCGATGTACATGCCGCTCTATCCAACTGAGCCAACAAGTAAAAGGTGCGAACATTTACGTTAAAGTGGAGGCGTTTTGTTTTTTACTGTGACACAAGAACACAATGATAAAATCTAGTTTCAATAAAAAGGTTCTAAAAAAATATTTATTTATGTATTTTTTACTTAAGACTTTTATTTTGTGCTCTTTTAATATCTAAAATATTTTGTATTTTTCAATATCTAAAGAAAAAAAAATGCTTCTTAAAAAAAAAAAAAAAAAAAAAAAAAAAAAAAAAAAAAAAAACTGTTCAAAAATTCTTAGGATACTATTTAGTAAACGAAAAATTTTCTTTTATCAATTCACAAATTTTCCACAAATTATCTGCAAAGATTAACACGCCGGACCTTCCAGGATCGAACTCTCGACAACCGCGTTATTAAAGTGACGATCTAACCAACTACGCCAAGGAGCGACAAACGTAATAGCTTATATTTACTTTAAAATGAAGGTACCGTGTTTATTAGCGTGACACGAAGACACGATGATGAAGTCAATTTCGTATAAAAAGCTTCTAAGAAATAAATAAATAAAGTATATAAATAAAGTTTTTAAAAACAAAATTTGCTCGAAAAACATTTAAACGGATTTTTTTTTTTTTTTGTCAAGTCATACAGAACATAACCAAATCTAAAAATAAAATTTGTGTGTATGGTATTAGGTTTTTTTTTTTTTTTTTTTTTTTTTTTTAAATAACGTGAAAAAAAATGAATACAAAATAAGTTATAAAACTAAAATTAACATATTTTCATAACATAAATTGTAAAAAAAGTTATTGTAATAATAAATATAATCAAAATGAAATGAAATTGTCAAGAAATTTTAAACAATAATTTGATCAATATTTTGTCTAATTTATTAGTTAATTTATTAAGTTCTTCATTGAAATTCCAGCACAAATTAAAATATATTTATCCCAAATGTCTAGCACAATCCAAAAAAAACTAGTATGTTGTGGCCACCACAAGACTTTCTTCTATATTTTCCTATACAAATTCACGCAGCAACAATATTTAAAAAAAAAAAAAATCATTTTTTTTTTTTCGTTAAAAGTAAAAAAAATCGATAACTTTGTTTTAAATTACCACATATTTATAGTTCAACCATTCGTTTTAAAGGTATTGACGAGACCTTTCGAAAGATACCGATCTTGAAAATTTACTCCCCTCGAGGGGGGACTTCCCCCCCACGGGGGGGAAGCGATGCCCCAATTTCATAATGATTACTAAAAAATAATTCTCTTTATGCACATTTATACAAAATTTTGTCCTATATCACCATGTTAAAAATTTAGAAAAAGCGGGATGGCAACGCAACCTGTAAGACAATTTTTACCAAAAGTTGATAGGCACTAATTTATGTTATGGTACAACTACATACCAATTTGTATGAAATTCTGTGCAGTAGTTCTTGAGATACAGTTGCGACAAAATTTTGTCACACACACACACACACACACACAGACAGACAGACATTTTCTAAAAATGGTCAAATCGTGTTCTACAGCTCTCAAAACGTGTAAATTCATCAAAAACCCGAGGTCGAAAATTTTTACGAATCCAATACTTTCTCTATATTACATATAGAAGAAAGTAAAAATAGTGTCACAAGCAAGGCGTTATTTCTGTGAATGTCAATGCTAATTGTTTTTTGTTCAA
Source organism: Salticus scenicus (assembly GCA_963930645.1). Lineage (NCBI taxonomy): Eukaryota > Metazoa > Arthropoda > Arachnida > Araneae > Salticidae > Salticus > Salticus scenicus. The sequence goes on along the minus strand of OZ005661.1, from coordinate 58,976,615 downwards.
TTTTTCTTTCTTTTTTTCTTTTTTTATGATTGTAATTGCGGTTAGTGGTTTTACTAGTATTTTAAACATTAGTTAACCAAAGCTCTTTCCTAGAAAATTACTCGCAGATAGTTTAATTTCCCGTTATTTTGCAATCCAGAAAGTGGTATTAGGGAATAATCTCCCAACAAATGAAGATGATTTAAAGTGTATATATATACTTGTATATATAAACATCACAACTTAGCCTTGAAAATTAACAAGAACAATGTTAGTTTTTTATAAAATGTCAAATATTGTGGTACAAAAATTTAAATATGTATTTGATAAAGCTTCAATACCAATAGTAACGACTTACAGAATTGTTTAGTTAATAAGTGCTACGATCGTAAATGTAATCTTACGAAATTGATTATTCGTGATAAGAAAAGTAAAAAGTTATAGATATATATGAATATTGAAAATAAAGTAATAATAATAATAGAGAAATAAATAATAAAAAATAAAATAAAATAAATAATATAAAATCATTGTTATTGTTTTATGTCTCTGCATGTAAGAGCGAAATAATATTAGACTGCGATTGCCAAAAGGCTACTGAGCTTTTTGACTGCCCTGGGTTTTTTATCAGTATCTGTGAAAAGCAAGGGAAAAAAATCATTGATCTGAAATTCTTGTACTTAAAAAAAAAAAAAAAAAAAAAAAAAAACTATGACAGAGGTAAAATTACATACTTTTTGAATTACCCTAGAAAAACCAGTGGTATTCATTACAGATTATACGATAGAAAACAATTAAAAGCAATTCTTATTAAAATATATCAGCTTAAAAACTTCGCAAATGTGTTCATAAAAGTGAATATAAAGAGACATAATAAATAAATTTATAAATAAGTTTCAACAATTTTGAAAGTATAATAAAATATCTATTATTTACAAATAAGTTTAGCATTAATTTTGTTGACGGATTATTAAATTATATTCTCTTAAAAATCCCATTCCTACTGAAAGCCGATCTGGCTTTTTTTTTAATTCCGTGTTCGTTGTGCAGTTCAGATTATTTCGGTCAATCTAGGAGGCGTTTTAAATATAAAATAAATGAGCACCGCCGAAATGAAGAGATTTCAAATCTTATATTTCTTCCCACTGCTAGCCTCATAGTCATCGTTTTGATTTTTGTAAAACTAACATAATTTCAACTCTTGTCTCCTCTTCCGATTTAGATATCCATGAAACTCTTTACACATTTAAAAATTCAAAAAATCTTGTTAATGATATTTCGTATACACCGTTCTTGTCTGATGCTTGGAAATTACTCTCATAACTCTTTTTTTCTTCCTTATACAAAGTATAAGGAAGTTCAGTAATCCCGATTTGCGAAATGGATATTGTGTTTCACATTGCTCGAAAACGAATGATCGCTGAATGTTGCCAATTTATAGATGTGACTGTCATGATGTCTAGTTGTACACCTGCAAGTGTCGTCTTAACACGAGCTCTCGTTTTAGAGATATAAGCGACTTTACACGATTTTTCGTGACGTCTGTGTGTATGTGTATGTGTGTGTGTGTGTGTGTGTGTGTGTGAGTATGTCGCATAACTCAAAAACGGTTGGACGTAGAAAGCTGCGAATTGGTACATAGGTTTGCTATAACATCTAGTTTTGCACCTCCCTTTTTGGACTTTGTATGATTTTCCATTTTGGAGATATTTAGGAAAATTAGGTTCATAATGACCAAAAATACATAGGTTTTGGCCATAACGTATCAAAAAACGGTAATAACTCAAAAACGATTTGGACAAATCTTGCAATTTAACTGACATCCCGACTAGCTAGACATTTGAAACTTTTAGAAAAGCTCAGAACACATTGGCAATGCATTTTTTAAATATTTTTAGCCAACTTTTTCCGATACCTGCTGCCTTCAGTAGCGTTCATGTGATTCAACAGAAAATTTATTTAACTAACTGCCCGACTAGCTAGACATTTTAAACTTTCAGAATAGATCAGAACACAGTGAAAATGCATTTTTTTAATACGTTTAGTCAACTATTTAGGCGTCCCTGCAGCCTTCGGCAGCGTTACCAGTACAAATTTTGCAATTGATTTTTAACTAACTTCCCGACTAGCTGGACATTTAAAACTTCCGGAAAAGCCCGGAACAGTGTGACAATGCACTTTAAAAATATTTTTAGCTAATTGTTTCGGGTCACTGCTGCCTTCGGCAACGTTTATGTGGTTAAACAGAAAATTTATTTAACTAACTGCCGACTAGCTAGGCATTTGAAACTTTCAGAATAGTTCAGAACACGGTGAAAATGCATTTTTAAAAAATACTTTTAGCCAACTGTTTCAGGTCCCTTCTGCCTTCGTCAGCGTTTATGTGGATCAACAGAAAATTTATTTTAATAATTTCCCGACTAGCTAGACATTTGAAACTTTGAGAATAGTTCAGAACATGGTGAAAATTCTTTTTTTTTAATAATTTTAGCCAATTTTTTGGGGTCCCTGCTGCCTTCGTCAGCGTTGCGAATACAAATCTTGCAATCGGTTTTTAACTAACTTTCAGAAAAGCTCATAACACGGTGATAATTCATTTTTTTAAATATTTTTAGCCAACTGTTTCGGGTCCAATGTCAATGATTTTTAACATTATGTATATTTCTAAAAGTGTATAAGGAAGTCATGTGGTGCCCACATCAAATTTTTTTTTTTCGTTTAAGTTTGGTAATTTAAAAAATTTTAGATTTTGTTACATTTTTAAGTCTTATTTATTTATTTATTTTCTTCTTCCATTTGCTCACACCAATATATAACCTCTTCGCACCCAAAGCTATAATAACAATATAAATAACATTTCAACGATTTTAGACACATACATTCACATTATACATTACAAAAATGTATACTAATACACGGTACAAGTGTATGAACTTTAAACAACTAAATTCTAAATTACTAAGTTACTTAAATATGACTAACTGTAATACAATTTAAAATTTGATGCCCTTAAATAAACCAATCTATGTCATCTTCTTATTTTATTCTGGTAAAGTGCCTCAGTGCTTTAAGTAATTATGAAAATTACGCACTTTTCTTCGATCACACTGTTTTGAAGTCGTTTTACGAAAGTCGACAAAATAACATATTTGAGAAATAAATTTAGTTTCATGCTGCCATATATTGGTATCTTTTTAAAGCCAATTTATTCAGCTTTTTATTAGTTTAGTCAAAAAAATAATAATAATAAGTGGTATAGATTTTATAAAGGAAAGAATAGAGGTCCACATATGAGGACCTCTGGAGTGAAGAGGTTATATTTACATTAGCCTTTATATATTTTTGCTCTTCACTTAAGACGATTTTCTGCGTTGCCGGTTTCATTGCAGCACTCGTGACTACTATGTTTGCCTAACGAAGGGTCGTGTGTTATTTCGACCCGAAACAATTGTAACGAGTTTATTGCATTTTATGGTGTTTATTGAAAGTTTTGTACGTATTATCTACACATTTGTGTGTTTAACTTACTGTGTACTTTGCTGCATGATTCCACAACGGTCACACAGAAAGATATAGATAAATAGACTAACTATACACACAATCACACTTAAATATTGTTAAAAAGTGTTAAAAACGCTTAAGACAAAATAAAATGCAATTTTAGCAATTTCAAAGTTTGTAGCCTTTAAAGTATCTAGACATTTTAATTTATCCTTTGAATGCAAACGCTAACAATACCACACTCTACGGAAAACATTTTCTTTAATAGATGATCAACAACTGTGAATTCATTATGATTTGCCAGATTCGCAGTAGATAGATGCGATTCAAAACATGCTTTCATCAAAAGTAGTGCATTTTGTATTCATGTAAACGTAATTGCATGTTTCATCAAACGTAATGTAATGTTTTTTACACAAACCATCTATGCTATTTATAACATTTTAAATAGATAATATACCATACATGTCATAGTAAGCTTAAATAACATATATCATTTAGGAGAAATTCTGGAAATATATAAGGACGCTAGAACAGATGGATAAATAGCCACAAAATTAGTCAGATGGACAGAAAGATTGATATATAGATCAATTCAATTCATAATAACACTTAATTATTTCTAGAAAGTGTTAAAATGCTTAATGCAAAGAAAAACACAATTCCAATAATTTCCAGTTATAACCATCATCACAAGTGAATAAATTAGTATAGTCCTAAAATAATTAATGCTAATCATACTGTATTGTATAACAAAACATCTTATTGTGCATATAAATAATAAATGCCAATTTCATTGTGATTTGTACAAAATAAATGTATTAAAATTCGGTTTACAGAGATACACTTCATAGAACATAATATTCTGGAATTCATTCTTGTAAAAATGTACGCAAACCAACTGTAGTATTGACTTCATTTTTATGAGGGAGTACTCCATAGTGAAATTGAATAACATACATTTTCAAGAAATGCCATGTTTTTTTTACGGGGGCAGAGAGTGGAAAGAGAAACTGAGAGTCATACAAACAAACAGAAAGATCGACATATATATACTGAAGTCATAAACATTTTTCAACGTTCTTGGAAAGCATTAAAAAAAGAAAAAAAGAAGAAGAAAAACAATAAAGTAATAAATCATTGTAGTAAGAACTTTTATCACAGTCAGAAACACTTCTATGAATGTTAATGCAATGTTGTGTCCAGCGTAAAACTTTCTTCTACATTATGCTAATATAATAATTGGGCAGGAAACCAACTTGTATGACACGCTACCTATCGAAAATTACGCGCCAAAATGATGTCAGCATATTTTTGCAAAAATGTCATATATATGAAATTTGGTACTTTCATATACAAAATACATCACCATACTGCCTACGCCAAAATGAAAAAAAAAATTACAGTCTAGAGACCTTACATAAAAGGACTCTTACTTTTAAAATTTAGTACATTTAACTCTACAAGAGCTAAAATAAAGCCTCCCAAAAAATCTGAAAAATTTCACCATATTAGCATCACATACCAGTCGGTATAGACATAAATATCTGACAATGTGCAGCTAAAGAAAAATTTTATAAAACTCTTTGAAATAGCTTTTTTCTTTCCTTGATGTCAATTTTTCCCCACACTCATACAAAAACATTGACCAAGAAATAATTTTTTTAAACATGGTAAAATCGAATTCAGGTCTCTATATGTGTAAGTACAGTAGAAATAGGAATAAGATTTATATACTTTCTTCTTAGGAATATGTGAAAAAGTAAAGAAAAAACATTTCAAACTTTATTCTGGAAAATTCAAAAGGAAAAACGAAAGAGCTTTCAACTTTGTTGAAAATTGTAGTTTCACCCTTTTTGCAGAAAATTTTACAGTGCCACATTTCTTTATTTAAAAAAGAAAAATAAAAAGTCCCTTTAAAAAAGTTTATATATCTAAAACCACAAAAATCTCTGTTGTTTAAGGAGAATATCAAATATAATATATGTATATTATTTATACATTGAGTGATCATTGGAAATGAATTAAATGAATGATTTTTATTTTCGAACTTTTCATTAAAATATATATATTTCTGCTTTATCTAATGAGAAATTTATATTAAAATTGAAATTATTTCTACATTATGAATATTTTCATCGTGTGAATTAAAGTATATTAACAATAATAATGTGTTTAACATGACAACAACAGAATTTTTTATACTAATCAAATTAAATTATTTCTGTATAGTGTAATTTAGTTGATTTATTAAGCCTTTATCTACCGACATAATTTTAAAGTACCATTAATTTAAAAAGCAAGTAAAATTGAATTTAAGGGGAAAATATAAAAAATGATGAAAATCGTATATTTTCTCAAAGTTTAAGGTCGATGCGATACCATTATTATTATTATTATTTTAATATTTATTTATTTATTATTTTTATTTCACTTATATACCTAAGAGGTACATATTCTAAGGTACAAGGTTAAAAAATAAATAAATAAATAAAAATAAAACTTATTAACCACGTTAAATGCAGTAGAAAATATGCTTATACTCAATCATCTAAATATTTTGTATTCATTTCGTTATGATGAGATATGAAGGAAGTAAAAATTGCTTTATTGGAGTAGCTATCATATAACATTATGCATCAGAATTACCTTTTGAATTGCCCTAGAAAAACCAGCACTATTCTATACAGAATCTACGATAGAAATCTTTTAAAAGCAATACTTAATAAAATATATCAGTTAAAAAAAATTCTTAAATATGTACATAAAAATGAATACAAACAGACAAAAGAAATAAATTTATAAATAAGTTTGAACAATTTTGAAAGTAATACAAAATATATATTTTTGTCATTATTTAAAAATAAGTTTAACTTTAATTTTGCCGACGGGTTATTAAATTATCTTCACTTAAAGGTCCCAATTCTATTGAAAACCGATCAAGCTTTTATTTAATATCGTGTTTGTCATGCAATTCAGGTTATATTGGTCAAATTAACAAACGTTTGAAATTTAAATGAGCACCGTCTGAATGTTAGTAATGAAGGGCTTTCCAATTCTTCTCTTGCTTCCCACTGCTGGGCTCATGATCATCGTTTTGATTTTTCTAAAACTAACATAATTTCATTTCTTATCTCCTCTTCCCATTTAGATATCCATGAAAATTTTTACATATTTAAAAATTCGAAAAATCTTGTTAATGATATTTCTCCGACTTCATTCTTGTCTGGTGCTTGGAAATTATTCACATAACTCTAATTTTCGTTTAATTTTAATACTTTTAAGGTTTTTAGATTTTGTTATAATTTTAATCCCATTCATTTATTTTCTTCTTTTATTTGATCACACTAGTATTTATATTTACATTAGTCTTTATATATTTTCACACTTCATTTAAGAGGAGAGGATTTGTGCGTTGCCGCTTTGATTGTAGCACTCATGACTAATTTGTTTGCCTGACGAAGGGTCGTGTGTTCGTTCGTCCCGAAACAATTGTGGCGAATTTATTGCCTTTTATGGTGTTTGTTCAAAGTTTTGCACTTATTATCTATTCATTGCTGTGTTTAACTTACAATGTATTTTGCCCAACGGACAGACAGAAAAATTTAGATAGACTAACATTATAGATATGTGCATATAAACAATAAATGCCGATTTCATTATGATTTCTGCAAAATAAAATTATTAAAATTTGGTTTACAGAGATACACTTAATAGAACAGAATACTTAGGAATTCATTCCTGTAAAAATGTACACAAACCAACTGTGGAATTGACTTCATTTTTATGAGTGAGTACTCCATAGTGAAATTGAATAATATACATTTTTAAGAAACGCCATGATTTTTTACGGGGGTAGAGAGTGGAAAGAGAAACTGACAGTCAGACAAACAAACAGAAAGGTAGACATATATATATACTAAATCCATAAACATTTTTCAACATTCTTGGAAAGTATTAAAAAAAAAAAAAGAAAGAAAAAGAAGAAAGAGAAAAACAATAAAGTAATAAATCATTATACTAAGAACTTTTTCTCACTGACAGAAACTCTTCTATGTATGTTAATGCAATGCGGCACCCAGCGTAAGATTTTCTTCTGCATTATGCTAATATAATAATTGGGCAGGAAACCAACTTGTATGACATGCTACCTATCGAAAGATACGCTCAAACATAACCTCACCGTATTTTGCAAAAAAGTCATATATATGAAATTTTGTAACATTATGTACAAAATATATTAAAATATTGCTTTCACAAAAATTAAGAATATAGCAGTCTAAATCCCTTACATAACAGGAATCTTATATATAAAATTTAGTATATTTAACTCTACAGTGGCTAAGATAAAACCTCCTAAAAAATCTGAAAATGTTCAGCATAATAACATCACATAGCAGTTGGTATAGACATAAATTTCTGTCAATGTGCAACTAACGAAAAATTTCATAAAACTCTTTGAAATAGTATTTTTTCTTTCACTGATACAAATTTTGTTTCCTCACACTCATACAGAAGCATTGACCAAGAAAGAAATTTTTTAAGCATGGTCAAATCCAATCCAGGTAGTCTCTGTAAGTGTAAATGCTGCAGAAATAGGAATAAGATTCAAATACTTTCTTCTTAGGAATACAGGAAAAAGTAAAGAAAAAGCATTTCAAACTTTGATTTCGGAAAATTCAAAAGAAAAAAAAAAAAAAAAAAAAGAGAGAGAGAAAAAAAAAAAAAAAAGAGCTTTCAACTTTGTAGAAAATTGTAGTTTCACCCGCTTTGCAGAAAATTTTACAGTGCCGCATTTCTTTATTTAAAAAAGAAAAAAAAAATCCTTTTAAAACATTTTATGTATCTAAAACCACAAAAATCTCAGTTGTTTAAGTAGTATCAAGTATAAAATAAAGTTTAATTATTTTAATAATTGAAGTAATATCAAGTATAAAATAATGTATATTATTTATTTATGGATTATTGGAAATGAATTAAAGAATGATTTTTATTTTCAAACTTTTTAACAAAATATATATATTTCTGTTTTATCTAATAAGAAATTCATATTAAAATTGAAATTATTGCTCACTTATGAAAATTTTTATCGTGTGAATGAAAGTAAATTAACAATGAATAACAACATATTTAACATGACAAGAACAGAATTTTTTATACTAATCATTTTAAAACTAAATTATTTCTGTACACAATGTAAAAAATTTTACTAACGTTCCTCAAGAACGTTGTGTAAATTCCCTCAACATGCGTGTGGAAAGTGCTAAAATTTTAGGATACACTGTTCTTTTGAGCAACTTTACACATCTTGTTTGAGAAGCATTAAAGACAAGGAAAAATCGGGAGAAATCAAATATAGGACTTGCAGAGGAAGGCATCTGCTAAAATGCTTACCAATTAGGTTGCATAGTTCTAGGTTGCATTACTTCCCGTCTGACGTCATTGCCTAGCGGAAGGGAATGTGAACGAAATCGAGATCGACTCAATTCTGCTAGCAATAGCAAGCATTACCTTTAGTGGCAGGGAGAACAAAAACTAAAGTACAAATTTTAGAAATTGGAAATAATTTAACTATTGGTAAGTATGAATGATATCTTAACTCATCTTTAATTAAATCATTTATGTTTTCTAAAAAAATTCTGAGTATTATTTCTCGAACTGTTAAATATATAATGAAGATATATAAATATGATTACAGTCTTTCAAGAGAACATTAAATTTAAAGAATTTAAATTTTAAAGAAACAGATACGTAATACTTTTGGAAAGACTAGTAGGTCTACAATAAATTTTGTAAGAATTTTGTGTACAATTCTCACTTACACCATAATAAATTAATTTATATGATGCACATTGTCATATAATTATATTAAAGCAAATTTTAATTACAAAAAAATATAAAATTTTGACTGTTAATTTGTTTTAGCAAACTTTCCAAAAAAGGTAAAGTATTTGTTGATTCCATAATCAAATGAAATTATTTGCACAAGGAATTTACACGCAAAAAAAGAAATTTAGATAAAAGAAAAGTCAGTCCTCTTATTCACGAAAAATTGAGAGCATTAAACGTTAAATAAAATTCAACTCCCTCCCCCAAATATATATATATATATATATATATGTGTGTGTGTGTTGTGTGTGTGTGTATGTATGTGGGTGTAGATTGACACAAGCACAAACTCCTGAATTTCATTTTAACGTGACTATGACTTCCTTTTACAATCTCAAGCTCATGCTTTAAAGAAATAGAGCGAGATGAAAAAAATTAAAATAGTTGTTCGAAAGATTTGAATGTAAAGTGTACCAGCAAATCTACTCTGCGTTTTAGTATATGTATCCGGCACTGTTCTGAATTAAAAGCTCATCTTTTTTATCACTATTGAAATCCTGCTTTACACATATATATATACCGAGAATCTTAACAAAATGTTATTTTATAAGTAGCCGTTGAAAGTACCCAACACATGACATATTAAACACCATTTTCAAGCTTCATCCAACCTTACTGATCAAAGTATGTAGTTGGCCATTAAAGTTGTATAGTGTGTGTATGTATTGTACTCATAGACAAAGAAATTCTTTCGTAAAATAAAATTACATAAACATAAATAGATATTTAAATTGATAAAATAGTTTCTATTTTCTTTAATAAATTCATCAATATTGAATTTTTAGTTATAGACAAATAAAAAAAACAAAGCTTTGAAATTATGACATTTATATATAAAAAGAACTTATATACTTAAATTAATATATATATATATATATAATTTTTTTTTTTTTTTTTTTTTTAAATCACCAGAATTAAAATAGCAGGTTTACAAATGAAGAAAAAATAATTTTGTAATAAAATTGTATAAGTTAAATATAATTGTTAAATATTTCTGTTTTCAAAATGACTAAAACAGATATATTAAACTACATAAAACTGATTTAAGAAAAGAAAAGAATATTCTGCTTTCATTGAAAAAAGTTACAAAAAATATGAAATGTTAAGTTTTTTTTTTTTTTTTTTTTTTTCTTTTTGTTTAAAGAGAAATCTAGTACCAAACACAAGTGCAGCATAAAAGCTGTGACGTAGGAGCAGGTGCATTGTAGCTTTCACCTGCTATCTTTTGATAAAAGGCGGTGCTATGTTATTTTGACTGCATATTAAATTGAAAAATGAAAATGCTCATAGTATTAGAATGAAATTATTGGAGGGATTTGACATTTTGAGCACACATAACTTTATAGAATTGACAGCAGCGAGCAAAATTGAAGTACTATATGCTTAAATTGCTTTAAAAATTACATAAGATTATTTAAACAATTGTCGTTGTATGTCAATTTGTCGACCAGGCCCCAACACACACCATCACATACTTTTATAGAACTTCACAGATCTCTCTTTTTTAACACGCTTTTCACCTGTATGTATGTTTGTATGTATGTATCGATGTATGTTTGTAACCGCTCTGGGAGCAAGCACAAAATCTATATTATGAAAAAAGACTTTCTCTGCGTGAACGCTGTGGCTGTTGGGTAAAGCTCCGCGCTGCGAACCTATTGGTCTAGCGTTCGAGCCCAGTGAGGGGAGATTTTTTAAAAATGTTTTTTTTTTTAATTTTAAATTATTTTAATTAATGATTTAAATGTATGTAAATATTATGGTGTGTCACTTACACGATTTTCTCTTACCCTGCATTTTAATACTAAGATAGATATTTTGTGCTTTTAAGTTTTTTACATTTCTATAAAAGCGTGTTCTTTAATTTTTCAAAGCTACAATATTATTATGCTTATAAAAAACCGTCTAACATTTTTTTTCTTTCTATCTAAAAACAGTTTTAATGTTATAGACTTTCAAAATATTGTGATTTTGCACCATTTCGTATTTTTAAGACTCTCAGGATGAGGTGGTATTTTTATAAAAAATTCTCTAATTGTAAAAACTTTAAAAATTATTATATAAAAAGCTGTAACTTCTATAATTTTAGAAAAAAAAATGTATTGTAACTGACTATGTTTATGATAACTTACTTAAAAAAAAAAAAAAAAAAAAAAAAAAAAAAAAAACAATCATTTATTTAATTTTATTATTATTATTTTTTTTAATGAGGATCTAAATTAAACTCTTGTTTTTCTTTTTTTTTTAAATCACCGTAAATTAAAATATTAGTATTACAAATAGTTAGAATACATTATTTCAGCACATCATTCCCCAGAATTAAAATATGTGATAAACATTCATTCAGGATAACATAAATAAAAGTCTGGTACTCAGAATCATCAATAGTAATGCTATTGTAAAAAACCCAATAGGTGTTAGAGAAGTATTTCCAAAACCAGTCAAAGTAATATTAGAAGGTTGAAGGTCAGAGACATTTAAAAGTTTGCGATATACACTTTGTTTCAAGAGAGTTTTTTCTCTACATGTATCAATCAAACATTTTATATGTAACTAATCTATTAACACTAATTTAGTCATAAGGAGAATTGCCAGAAATAAATGAAATTTGTGCGGTCTCATTAATAGATCCATGTTAAACGTTAACACTAGCCACACTAGAAGAATTTGATTTGTGACCATAATTATTACAATTAAATCAATGCAATTGATTACGACAGTCAACGCTTTTATGATTTTTTAATCCACAATTAAAGCAGAACAGTTCATTTTTAGTTGATATAAATTTAGATTCATACACTAAGCGAAAAAAAAAAAAAAAGAAAAGTCGCAATTGGATATTTTTTATTTTTCTTTCTGTAATCGCTAATGTTATTGTTTCAAAAGTAAATTTTAGAAAAGATTTTATTACGTTGTGTTCCGCATGCAATTTAGGATTGATCCAAGTGTTAAAAACAAGATGGAATTGTTCGAAAAATTGTAATTTTAGAAAGTATTTAAAAATGGCAAGAATAAAGCAATTAACGATACCACAAAAAATATTAATTTTAGAGCGAAAAAAAAAAATAATAATAATACGTGGGATGTCAAAATGATTAAATATTAACAAAATATTAGTGATCTGGCTTTTAGCAAGATATAATATTTTTTGTCTGTTTAAACTGTACATTTGTCCTTAGGCGGCCACGTTACTCATCCAGTCGAGATGACCGCAAGTTAAAAAGCCAGAGTTTAAAAAATCAGTTTGTATTACATTTAGAACATAGAAGGGATTCAGAAAAAAGTGTTTAGTAACATAATTTATCTAAATACACTGAAATAATAATTAAACAAAGCAGGTTTCATTGCCAGAAAAAGAAAAATCATTCTTAACGAAAACAATTAGAAAACCAAGACAGAGGGTTAAAAAAATTAAAAAATGGTCAATTAATTATTGGACTGAAGTTGTTTTCCCTGATGAGTCAAGTTTAAATTATTTCGAACAAGCAGATCTGATCACGAAAATGTGACTGACGTAATGAAAATCGCACTTTTAAAACAATAACATATTACCCGTACATTACGATACGAAAATGCATAATTTTCGGTTAATCTGGCAAATTTTCCTGTTCAAAGGTTCATTTAAACCGAAATAAAACTTGGCCATTAAAAAATTGGTACCTCAGCGACTACTTTGTGGGTATTTCAGACTCTTCCATAATCAGCATTTCAAGATGATAATGTACCTTGTTATATGGCGCTTGTGATACATTTATTTGATTCAAGTTGTTAAAATTACTTATACATTTTCATCAGAATCTATAATTTTGCAAATTATCATAACATTTTTTACTTAAAATTAAATCCCACAAAGAATATCGCAGGATTTCTTCTTTATTAGACCTGAAAATTGTCGTAATCTCAATCCGCTCGAAAATGTTTAGTCCATAAAAGAGGGTGGGGATTAGAAATTTATAGCCTACAATTTTGAAAGAACTAGAAAAAAATATGACACAGTGAAATTTCTGAGTTTCATGTTAAAAAACTGTAAAATACTATTGCGCTTAGAGCAGTAATTGCACATAAATACGGAATTATCCAATCCAGAATACATATTTTTATTAAATAATTGTTTAGACCTATCAAATAAATAGTCTTATTTCATATATTAAAATAGCACTTGTTTATTTCATATACTAAATCATGATAGAATACAAAGTATAAGTTTATTATATTACGTTTAAAAAGAAAATTTTATGTAGATTTTTATTAAATATTTTGTATTGCACAATCAAACGAATTATTAAATCGAAAATTTACATAGATATCATGTTATGACTTCCGTATTATACAAATATATTGTTACAAAATTGTAAATAATTGTGTTTATTTTTGTATAAATTCTCTCAAAGAGGCTTAGTAAGTTGATAAAGTGCTAATTTTGTGCATTTCTAGTCGTTTTAGTGTTCAAATAGCCTTATTTTCCCTTAAAAATGCATTAAAAAGCCCCAATAAGGCCGGTAATGGATTTGGCGCCAAATTTGGCGACTTTTTCCCACCTTGGCGATTTTTTTGGCAACCTTGGCGAGAAAATCCTTATTAGGGCTATACCAAATATGGAAGCTCTAATCCCATTGGCTGATGAGATATGGAGATTTCTGGAACGTTCCACGCTTTACTACAGGGATATAATAAGAGCGCTTTCCCGCCAAGGCCAGTCAGAGTTAGTTCATTTCAGTTCTCAGCCAGCTTCGATAATGCTTGCATTGATTTGTGAGACTCTTTGAAAGAAAATTGCTTTAAGTGTTATTGCTATACAGTTTGCTATTGACAGCTGTTGTTTAAGCTGTGTTTACTGGTTGAATTAAAGCTGATACTTGGTTTATAGACCTGTATTTTTCTGAAACTCTCTGTGAATAAATTACTGAATTTTTGTAAGTTTGGCCTTTCATTCTCGGACAACTCACGAACCCCCAAGTACGCAACAATATCAATTTTATTTGTTGCAACCATTAATTTTTAAATTATTACAAACCTAAAAGGTATAAGTCAATTTTTCTGCAGTGCGATTTTTTTTATTTATTTATTTATTTATTTATTTATTTTTTGTCGCTTAGTGTATTTAGATTTAGCAACGTTTGACTCATTCTTAGACTTATGTTTTACTGATTTGACTTTCCTCTCTTTATGCGAAGGAGAGGTATCTTAATACATAGAGCAAAGAATATGTGTATAAAATGGAAAAATGCGTAAAAAATAAAAGTATTTTTAACACATTGAGCGCCATGCGAATTCTTAAGGAAATCCCCGCCGGGCCACACGCTCTGCTTAGAAGCGCGTAATGTTTATCGTGTTTCAATAAAATCCATTAAAATGCCTTAATCATATAATCCTGTAATAAATAAAAATTAAGTAACTCTCAAACAAATTTTCAGTAATTTTTTAAAACAATTAAAATTTTTAGTTTTCTATCACATTTTACACTGTGAGCCATAGGCGGTTGGCGCGGCTTTATATCATACTAGCAGGCAACGCCCGCTTCGCTGGTCCCTATTTTTAAATGAATCGCTATAATTACTGAATTCTCAAAATTGCATTAATTTTTATCACGTGAAAAAAACAGAAAAAAAATCTTATTAGGAATATTGTCGCACCGGGTTCTCACTGTCTTCGGAAAAAATTCCCGAAATGCTCTAATTCTTATTTCTATTATTTTCCACTTTGCCCCCCCCCTCCCGTCTATCCTAATAATTTTAAAAATTCGAAAATATCCGCAATCGATTTGTAGGTATCGAAAACCTCTATATACCAATTTTGAATGCTCTAACTCTATTCTATTTTTTTGCACCTTCCCGGCCCTCCTAATAACTATACACTTTCGAAAATATCCCCATTCGACTTGCTGGCCTCTAAAACCTATCTGTACCAATTTTGAACGGCCTAACTGTATTTCTATTTGTTTTTGCCCCCCCCCCTTCCCACCCCTCCTAATAATTTAAAAAATTCGAAAATATCCGCAATCGATTTGTAAGTATCGAAAACCTCTATATACCAATTTTGAACGATATAACTCTATTTTTAATTTCCCCCCCCTTCTCGCCCCTCCTAATAACTTTACACTTTCGAAAATATCCCCATTCGACTTGCAGGCCTTTAAAACCTATCTGTACCAATTTTGAACGGCCTAACTGTATTTCTATTTGTTTTTGCCCATAGCCCCCCCCCCATACTGCCCCCCTTCCCACCCCTTCTAATAATTTTACAAATTCGAAAATATCCGCAATCGATTTGTAAGTATCGAAAATCTCTATGTACCAATTTTGAACGATCTGACACTATTTTTATTTTTTTACCCCCCCTCTCCCCCCCTCCCCCGAAAAAAAAAAAAAATCGGAAAAAATCAAAAAATGAGTTTTTGGAAATATTTTCAAGAAGACGCTTGGCGTTTTTTTTTTTTTTTTTTTTTTTTTTTTTTTTTTTTTTACATCTTTGAGCTATTACTTTTACTCGAAAATCCGTATTTTTCTAAATCATTTATACCCCCTTCTCCCGTTAAAAATCCAACATTCCAAAATCGCACGAAAAGGTTTTTTTGTATTCATGTCTAGTCTCCCCATCTGCAATATCTTCACTGTGAAGTTATTTGGAGCCGAGTTATACTTATAAATGTGTTTTTGCCTTATGCGCCTCCGAAAATCATTTATACCCCCTTCCCCCCTTAAAAATACAAAATTCCAAAATCGCAGAAAACGATTTTTGTGTTTTCAAGTCTAGTCTCTCCCTCTGCAATTTCTTCACTGTGAATTAATTTGGAGCCGAGTTATACTTATAAATGTGTTTTTGCCTTATGCGCCTCCGAAAATCATTTATACCCCCTTCACCCCTTAAAAATCCAAAATTCCAAAATCGCAGAAAAGGATTTTTTTGTATTCAAGTCTAGTCTCTCCCACTGCAATTTCTTCACCGTGAAGCAATTTGGAGCCGAGTTGTGCTTATAAAGTTGTTTTTGCCTCCTGCGCCTCCGAAAATCATTTTCACCCCTTTCCCCCCTTAAAAATCCAAAATTCCAAAATCTCAGAAAACGATTTTTTTGTATTCAAGTCTAGTCTCTCCATCTGCAATTTCTTCCTCGTGAAGCAATTTGGAGCCGAGTTATGCTTATAAAGTTGTTTTTGCCTTCTGCACCTCCGAAAATTATTTTTACCCCCTTCCCCCCTTAAAAATAAAAAATTCCAAAATCGCAGAAAATGATTTTTTTGTATTCAGTTCTAGTCTCCCCATCTGCAATTTCTTCATTGTGAAGTAATTTGGTGCCGAGTTATACTTATAAATGTGATTTTGCCTTATGCGCCCCCAAAAATCTCATTTTTACCCCCTACCCCCCTTAAAAATCCAAAATTCCGGAATCGCAGAAAATGATTTTTTTGTATTCAAGTCTAGTCTCCCCATCTGCAATTTCTTCACCGTGAAGCAATTTGGAGTCGAATTATGCTTATAAAGGTGGTTTTTGCCTTATGCGCCCCCGAAAATTTCATTTTTACCCCCTCCCCCCCTTAAAAATCCAAAATTCCAAAATCGCAGAAAATGATTTTTTTGTATTCAAGTCTAGTCTCCCCATCTGCAATTTCTTCACCGTGAAGCAATTTGGAGTCGAATTATGCTTATAAAGGTGGTTTTTGCCTTATGCGCCCCCGAAAATTTCATTTTTACCCCCTCCCCCCCTTAAAAATCCAAAATTCCAAAATCGCAGAAAAAGATTTTTTTGTATTCAAGTCTAGTCTCCCCATCTGCAATTTCTTCACCGTGAAGCAATTTGGAGCCGAGTTATGCTTATAAAGGTGGTTTTTGCCTTCTGCCCCCCCGGGGGGGGAACGGGGGGTATTTTGCAAAATCCCGTCTTAGTGAGCGTCAGGATCCTAAAATCAACCTGCTCACCAAAAATTGTTACTCTATCTCCCATAGGATCGCCTCAACCGTGTTGAGTCAGTGAATCAGTGAATCAGTCAGTGAATCAGTCAGTTTACTCTTTTATATATATAGATTTTACACTGTCAGCCACCGGTGGTTGATGCGGCCTAAACGGAAAGTTCAGTATCATCCACCGATGGCTGACATGACATTCAAGTATTAATTACCTTCTTGACATCATAAGAAAAAAAAATATTCTGCAAATCTGGCTTACCATATCTTTCGAATGATATACCACTTTCAACTCTCTACTCCCATAATTAATCCGTTAAAAGTGTACCTCAAATATCATTCTTTCCTATTATTAATATATAGATACTGTTTTCGTGAGACTATTTTTGAAGCGAGGTTAATCACTAATATCCTTAACATGAATTTTTGTTTTATTCGCGTCGAATAAAATATGTTTAAAAAGATTGAGAAATATTTTTTAAAGCATTTTCATCATTTTTGGACCTTTATTTACCATTTTGCCGTCTTGTAAATCATGCATTTAAATTGTAGGGAAATTTTGACGATCCTTTTATTATGGAAGCTAAAACTGCTCATCATAAAACCATTTTTTTCTTTTTATATTTATGATAAGATATCTACAAAGAAAAAATCTTTTATAGCGCAACCACAACACAAAGAAAGATGTAAGAAGTTGAACGAGCAAAGTAATATTAAGGATGCCATTTCAGAATAAATGTTACCATTCGAGATCAAATTTTATGAGAAAGAATCTACTATAGAATTATTATTATAGTTTTTTTTTTTTTTCATATATATATATATATATATTTAATCAAATTGTATCAGAGCTCCTAAAAATGTATGGATGTATTTATTCTATAATATGGAACTAAATTAAATAAAATTCTTTTTCGACAGCATAAGCTTTAAATTTAAGGAAAGTAGTTATTTCAAAAGTATTCGCTCACATTTGCATTTCAAGTTTAATTCATGAATGTTCAAGAGTAAAATTATTCGCATAAATTTCCTTTTATCTACCAGTTTTTGGCTTTATTTTTATATTTTCTTTTCAATTATCTATACTAATAAACAATTTACAAAATTGTATTTTAATACATTGAAATTAAAATTAAAACAATTACTAGGGATTGAATTTAGAAGACAATTATTTTGATAATCACGGATTTTAAAGAATTAGTTAAGAGTTTTAGAGCAAGCATTTGGTTTTAAAAGTTTATTTTAAATGCAGAGTTATATGAGTGATTTGTAAAAGCTTTTGGGGTTTGAAAATTTATTTTAGGTTTAACAAAGTTTCAGTTTGTGTAAGGATAAATATGGATTGGGAGTTATTTTCTGAGTGGATTAGCTAATTCTGTGTAGCAGAAAGTTTTATAGTTATGTTCCAAGAAATAGGTAGATTCAGTAGATTGATAGTGAAATAGGAACTATAGCTAAGCTTGCTAAATTTTCCTAAAAACTCTTTTAAATGTATTCGAACATAACGTTATTTTCAAAATAGGGGATTGTGTCCTCATAGAAATTTCGCGCGAAATTCATAAATTGAGAATTGCGAAGAAGTCGAATTGTATTAGAAGTCTTTACATTTAACAAAGGATAGCCAATAATTACGAGTTTGAAAAGAAAATTTTCAGATTTAAAGGAGGTTTACCAGTTAATAAATTTTGAACAAATTTGTTACATTCTAGCTTGTTTATACATATAAAATTATTCTCCATGTATAAAAATATGTTTTCCCCTCTCGTAACTATCAGTTAATTCGGTTTGGACATTTATGATTAAAATTATTATCCTGAGTTATCACGGGTTAGATTTCTATTCCTTGTCCTAACGAATCATCATGAGTAAATTTATTGTAGTCGTTTTTAGAGCCAACAGGTGGCATTACTTGCTTTTTTTTTTACCGTTTTGAATATTCGTTGTGGAAGAAAGACATGTTTGAATAAGCTTTTATTGTTTGTTGAGAGAGACTTATTGTTGCGCTGAGCTGAAAAACTGCTTATATTTGAAATAGTTCTGGATATCATTCTGAGTTTAGCTTAGTTCAAGTTCAGTATTAACCCTTTTCCTGCCACTGACGAGTTATCTCGTCAGTTGTCTGCTTGATATGACTTGCCACAGACGAGATAACTCGTTTAAAGAGTTTCCTCAATTCTCACTCATGATGTCACCAGCTGTCATCAGCTGTGTTGTCACCAGCTATGTGGCAACTAAGCCACACCCTTAGCTAGTGATTAGTTATAGAAACAGGCAACGGATATCGGGAAACATTGGGGAGCAGTGAAAGGGTTGAGGAGTTCATTTGAAATTGACAGTAGTTATGTCAAGTTTTCTGGTAATATGATATTCATGCAATAATGATCAATCAAGTTAATATAAAATTACTTATTGTTCTATAATTAAGTGAAAGTGGATTTTATTAATTTTTATTACGCTGCTAGTGAGTAGTTCTATCAAACTCTCCCTCCATTTAAAATATTTAATTATTGTGTTTTGTTAAGTTTAAATTAATCTCTTCATTACTTGAATAAAAAGCAGCAATACAGAAAACTGAAAAGATCCTACAAGAACTTTCTTCACAAAGCTACGAAGGAAGTAGCTTATATTTTCTAATTACTTATAGTAATTTACAATACAACAATTGTAATTTTTAAATTTTTATTTCTACTATTGTCAGTTCTAAAAATAAATAAATAATAAATAAAAAGTCTAGTGTTACATGCACACATAAATGTTATATCAAAGAATCCATTTTCAGGTTTTTAATTTAATGTCTGTAAGTAGAGCTGTATCTTTGGGAAAAAAAAAAAAAAAAAAAAAAAACTAGCAACAATTTAAATATTTATATTTCTAAAATTCTTCTTTGAAAACCAAAAACTGGAGTATTTTCTTAATAAAATATTCGGTCATGATTTACATAAATGTAAAAAATATCTATTGTTTTTTATGTTTGTCGAAGAAAAAAAAGTCTGGAGTGTCTCCACTCGACTTTCCGAACATTGAGTAATTAACAGTTTTGTAGATAAAGTAAAGAAAGAGGAGTTGTTAAACAAACAAAAGTGATAAAAACATAATAGAGTGTTTGAGTATTTTTCTCCATATATTACACGACGTTTTATTTAAAGCTACTGAACTTTGAGCCCATAGATCATAATGATAAAGACTTTTTTGTTGTGTCCCTGTAAAAACCTATAAATGCTAGATTCACCAAAATGCTTATAGTTAGTGCAACAGTGATTTATAATACTCATATAAATTTTCAGCTCAATTGAATAAGGCGTTTAGATGTTATCGTACTTTTAAAAATTTGGTCCCATAGGCCATAATGATAAAGAATTTTTCTTTGTGTCCCTGTAAAAAACCTGTAAGTGCTAGATTCACCAAAATCTATACAGTTGGTGCAACTGTGACTTATAACATGTGTACAATTTTTTTGCTCAGTTTAATAAGGCGTTTAGACGCTATCACACTTTTAAAAATTTGGCCCCATAGGCATAATGGTAAAGAATTTTTCTTTGTGTCCCTGTAAAAAAACTATAAGTGCTAGATTCTCCAAAATCTATAAAGATTGATTATTTGTGACCTATAATATGTGTATAAAGTTTTTTGCTCAATTGAACAAGGCGTTTAGATTCTATCGCACTTTTAAGATTTTGCTCCCGTAGGCCATAATGATAAAGAATTTTTCTTTGTGTCCCTGTAAAAAAACTATAAGTGCTAGATTCACCAAAATCTATAGGGTTCGTTCTATGGTGACTTACAATATACGTACCAACTTTCAGGTTTTTCGAACAAAGCGTTTAGACGCTAGCGTGTTCACTCACAGACATACACACATACATACACACATCATCACAAAAACGGACTCATTGGACCTCGAAACGTATAGAAACATCAAAATCTCAAATTCGGATTTTTGACATGATTACAATACTTTCCTCACTATAGTGTTCGGAAAGTAAAAATAAGACTAATTTTTCTCTGATTTATATATATATATACACACATATATATATATATATATATATATATATATATATATATATATATATATATATATATTCGCTGAGTAAAATGTAATATAAGTAAAAAATAATAAAAATAGTGTTTCTTAATGCTTTATCTTTCCCTTCAAACATTTGTTATTTAGGTGGTAAAAAGAAGTCCAGATAAAAAGAAAATACGAGAAAAGTAAATTTTTTGAAGTTGTTTTGTCTCTGGAGATGCATTTTTTCTTCCATAAAACCGGTATATACAAAATTTCAACACATCATTGCTTTGCTTTATAGCAAAGAGTTATCAGTTTAGCTTCTGGTAAATGAACATCATAACATCAGGAGTAATTTTTGAGGTGTTTATTAAGTTTGATTTTTCAAAAAGACGGAGTTGTGAAGTATATAAGCTATTTTTATTTGAAATAAAAATAGGAGGGAAAGGTATTACTAAGTGTATGACTCTTTTCTATGAATTTGTAAACGTGTAAATAATAATAATAATTTTCCTTGGATATAAAGGTTTATAGTACTATTTAATAATTCAAAACTTCCTTTAACTCTCAGTTTAACATATTCTATATTGAATAGATAGAATAAAATATTGGATTCGGAAAAAAAAAAAAATGTATTCCGGTGTTTTGACTAATTTACACATTTTGAGTGTTTTTGACAAAATTTGACATTTTTTTTTTTTTTTTTAATATGCGGTAAGTGGCGCTTAAATCTAGTTTTTAATGAACTTTAATACACCAGGTGTAGAACAAAAACATGTATAAATTTTATCAATGTGTGTTATTTCTGTAAATCTGATTATTGTTAACTTTTATTTGTTATTAAACAGTGTTAATTTTTGTTTCTAATAGTACGATTCTACCACGATGAAATTTTACATACATAGGAGCATTACTTACATCCGGGAATACAAATTTTCAGTAAGAATTCGTTTCAAAAGAAATAATTGATACTTTTAAAACGAATGTTCTATGAATACGTCCATGACAACTTGAAAAAATTATCGATTTCTTCATTTAAAAAAAAAAAAAAAAAGAGAAAAAACTGACATATGTATTTTTATTTATTTATTTATTTTTTTTTTTTTCGTCTTTACAATGTAAACTACAGATGTGACTGTTTTGAATAAAATTGCTTTGTATATGAAAATATAAGAGAAAATTTTGCGATTGCCACAATGTACTTGTTTTTATTTGTTATGTAATTCTATATCAATGTATTTGTCACGATATATTGCATGCAAGTTTAAAATTTTTCCTGATATTCACTAAAATTAATGTATGTTTACGATTAAGAATAATACTAACTGAAGAGGTACTTATGTTTTAATCGATTATAATGTATGGATTTTCAAATCATCTTTAAACGATCTGTTTATACGAAATAGTTTCATTGCAGAACAAATTAAAAACTTTAATGATTATTTTTAAGCAGAACATGTATATTTTTGTTTCCTTTACTATATAAACGAGATAATGTGTCTGGATTACTACAAAACAAAATGTGAATGATTCAAGCTTAATAAATTTTACTTTATAGTAAACTAGAAGCAGTAAATTAAACAGAAAATTTTAATATTGCTTTTTTATGACAAAACAAAATTAATTATTTGAATGAATGCTAAAATTTATTTCACAATTCACAAATAAATGACGTATAGGTGATAAAATATTGGTGGAAAATGTATAACAAGAGAAGATAAGTCCGGTTGGTTGGATGGGTTTTACGTCCCACTAGTGGCAATTGGCGACGGTCTGGGACTCACCCCTAGAGGTGGTCCAAATGTATGCCATCACAATTTTGATCCTCCACGGAAGGGATGGCTCTCCCATTTTTGTGACCCGCAGAGGTATAATCTTTGATGGAAACATGGAGGACATTGCGGCCACGAAGGACTTTGCGTACACCAGTCACCATTAGTGTACACGACGATCTTTGGCCGGATTGAGTACCGAACCCGCCATCTTCCAATTACGAGTCCGGCGCTCTATTTCTAGTTAATTAATTAATTATTTATTTATTTAATTATTGATCAATCTTTTTAAACTTTTAACAATTACTTAATATTTTAATCAACCAATTAATCTCTTATTTTTTTATTTTTTTTTACAAACTCAATAACATTAAAAAGTACCTCATTTAAAATAGATCTATCATTTTGTCATCTTTTCTGCCCTGATGTTCCTCGTGAGTCTTAAGCGAAAGGAGTCCCAGTAACCACTAAGCACCACTTTCAACCAGCCAGTATTCCGCTGCCCGAGTTTTGGGAGCCCCAGTAGTCTCGGCTCCCCAGTTTTTATTTTCATTTTTCATTTTTTTTTTTTTACAAGTCCCTTGGTAAACCCGAACCGGACCTTTAAGTGGGTAAGGTGACCAGGAGTCAAGCTTGTGTGGCTTAGTTCCCCCCGTCCCATTTTACCTTTTTTTCTCTTCCCTTAGCCCCTTGGTTTTCCCGTACCGGACCCTTAAGTGGGTAAGGTGACAGGGAGCCAAGCTTGTTTGGCTTAGCACCCCACCCACTTTTTTTTCACTAAGTCCCTTGGTTTTCCCGAACCGGACCCTTGAGTGGGTAAGGTGACCGGGAGCCAAGCTTGTGTGGCTTAGCTACCACCCCTTTTTTTTTCTTACTCGCTAAGCCCCTAGGTTTTCCCGAACCGGACCCTTAAGTGGGTAAGCTGACCGGGAGCCAAGCTTGTGTGGCTTAGTTCCCCCCTTTTTTTTCCTCGCTAAGCCCCTTGGTTTTCCCGAACCAGACCCTTAAGTGGGTAAGGTGAGCGGGAGCCAAGCTTGTGTGGCTAGCTCCCCCCTATTTTTTTAATATATATAATTGTTAAGCCCCTTGGTTTTTCCCGAACCGGACCAGTAAGTGGGTAATTTTACCGGAAGCCAAGCTTGTGTGGCTAGATCCCCCCCCCCTTTTTTTTCTCACTAAGCCCCTTGGTTTTCCCGAACCGGACCCTTAAGTGGGTAAGGTGACCGGGAGCCAAGCTTGTGTGGCTAGCTCCCCCCCTTTTTTTCACGCTAAGTCTCTTGGTTTTCCCGAACCGGACCCTTAAGTGGGTAAGCTGACCGGGAGCCAAGCTTGTGTGGCTTAGCTCCCCCCTTTTTTTTCCTCGCTAAGCCCCTTGGTTTTCCCGAACCAGACCCTTAAGTGGGTAAGGTGAGCGGGAGCCAAGCTTGTGTGGCTAGCTCCCCCCTATTTTTTTAAAATATATAATTGTTAAGCCCCTTGGTTTTTCCCGAACCGGACCATTAAGTGGGTAATTTTACCGGAAGCCAAGCTTGTGTGGCTAGATCCCCCCCCTTTTTTTTCTCACTAAGCCCCTTGGTTTTCCCGAACCGGACCCTTAAGTGGGTAAGGTGACCGGGAGCCAAGCTTGTGTGGCTAGCTCCCCCCTCCCTTTTTTATCGCTGAGCCCCTTGGTTTTCCCGAACCGGACCCTTAAGTGGGTAAGGTGACCGGGAGCCAAGCTTGTGTGGCTAGCTCCCCCCCCATTTTTATATATATATATTTGTTAAGCCCTTGGTTTTCCCGAACCGGACCTTTAAGTGGGTAAGGTGATCAGGAGTCAAGCTTGTGTGGCTTAGTTCCCCCCGTCCCATTTTACCCTTTTTTTTCTCTTCCCTTAGCCCCTTGGTTTTCCCGAACCGGACCCTTAAGTGGGTAAGGTGACCGGGAGCCAAGCTTGTGTGGCTTAGCACCCCACCCCCTTTTTTTTCACTAAGTCCATTGGTTTTCCCGAACCGGAACCTTCAGTGGGTAAGGTGACCGGGAGCCAAGCTTGTGTGGCTTAGCTACCACCCCTTTTTTTTTCTTCCTCGCTAAGCCCCTAGGTTTTTCCGAACCGGACCCTTAAGTGGGTAAGGTGACCGGGAGCCAAGCTTGTGTGGCTTAGTTCCCCCCCTTTTTTTTCCTCGCTAAGCCCCTTGGTTTTCCCGAACCAGACCCTTAAGTGGGTAAGGTGAGCGGGAGCCAAGCTTGTGTGGCTAGCTCCCCCCCTTTTTTTTCTCACTAAGCCCCTTGGTTTTCCCGAACCGGACCCTTAAGTGGGTAAGGTGACCGGGAGCCAAGCTTGTGTGGCTAGCTCCCCCCCCTTTTATTTCTCGCTAAGTCTCTTTGTTTTCCCGAACCGGACCCTTAAGTGGGTAAGGTGACCGGGAGCCAAGCTTGTGTGGCTAGCTCCCCCTCCCTTTTTAAATCGCTAAGCCCCTTGGTTTTCCCGAACCGGTCCCTTAAGTGGGTAAGGTGACCGGGAGCCAAGCTTGTGTGGCTAGCTCCCCCCCCATTTTTTTATATATATATTTGTTAAGCCCTTGGTTTTCCCGAACCGGACCCTTAAGTGGGTAAGGTGACCGGGAGCCAAGCTTGTGTGGCTTAGTTCCCCCCTTTTTTTCTTCGCTAAGCCCCTTGGTTTTCCCGAACCGGACCCTTAAGTGGGTAAGGTGACCGGGAGCCAAGCTTGTGTGGCTAGCTCCCCCCCTTTTTTTTCTCGCTCAGCCCCTTGGTTTTCCCGAACCGGACCCTTAAGTGGGTAAGGTGACCGGGACCCAAGCTTGTGTGGCTAGCTCCCCCCCCATTTTTTTATATATATATTTGTTAAGCCCTTGGTTTTCCCGAACCGGACCCTTAAGTGGGTAAGGTGACCGGGAGCCAAGCTTGTGTGGCTAGCTCCCCCTCCCTTTTTTATCGCTAAGCCCCTTGGTTTTCCCGAACCGGACCCTTAAGTGGGTAAGGTGACCGGGAGCCAAGCTTGTGTGGCTAGCTGCCCCCCCATTTTTTTATATATATATTTGTTAAGCCCTTGGTTTTCCCGAACCGGACCCTTAAGTGGGTAAGGTGACCGGGAGCCAAGCTTGTGTGGCTTAGTTCCCCCCTTTTTTTTCCTCGCTAAGCCCCTTGGTTTTCCCGAACCGGACCCTTAAGTGGGTAAGGTGACCGGGAGCCAAGCTTGTGTGGCTAGCTCCCCCCCTTTTTTTTTCTCGATAAGCCCCTTGGTTTTCCTGAACCGGACCCTTAAGTGGGTAAGGTGACCGGGACCCAAGCTTGTGTGGCTAGCTCCCCCCTTTTTTTTTCTCGCTAAGCCCCTTGGTTTTCCTGAACCGGACCCTTAAGTGGGTAAGGTGACCGGGACCCAAGCTTGTGTGGCTAGCTCCCCCCCCCATTTTTTATATATATATTTGTTAAGCCCTTGGTTTTCCCGAACCGGACCTTTAAGTGGGTAAGGTGACCGGGAGCCAAGCTTGTGTGGCTAGCTCCCCTCTTTTTTTTTCTCGCTAAGCCCCTTGGTTTTCCCGAACCGGACCCTTGAGTGGGTAAGGTGAGCGGGAGCCAAGCTTGCGTGGCCTAGCTTACCCCACCCCAGTGCTTTTTTTCCCTCGCTCCTACTCCCTCCCCTGCAATATTTGTCGTTGTGATGGTACTCCACGACGTAAATAAATTCCCTACACAAACCGTTATTTCTGCTCCATCGTATCGTTCGGGACCTCTTGCGCTCATTCACTATGGTCTCCCGGGATAGCCACTGTTGTGTAATTTGATGCGATGTGAAGATAATAATAAAGACACTCGTTCTTTCATTCACAAAACAAAACTATATTAAACATAAACACAGATTTAAATGCGTTGACAACATAAGGTGCGATGAAACATTGCGAATAAATAATAAACAATAGAATGTGAAATAACAATGCGGAATTAATGCGAAAGAATAATGCGAAAGATAGCATGCAAGCTACCGTGCGGATGAAAAAGAATAAACT
The DNA here is from genome assembly GCA_963930645.1 of Salticus scenicus. Taxonomy (NCBI): domain Eukaryota; kingdom Metazoa; phylum Arthropoda; class Arachnida; order Araneae; family Salticidae; genus Salticus; species Salticus scenicus. Next base: position 58,949,559 of record OZ005661.1, on the reverse strand, counting down.
GTTCCTTGCGGTTGAATATTTACGATAAACAATATAATGCGAAGATAATGCGTAAATAATAATATGAAGTAATATTTGCAAATAATGCGAAAGATAGCATGCAAGCTACCGTGCGGATTGAAAAAGAATAAACTTAAACTGTTCTTTTTTGTTTCTGTTCGAGTAGAGTTGAGATGTTCGTACCCGTTGAACAGAAAAAAGTAAAGTTGAGATGAAAACAGTTAAATAGAAAGTGTCATTGAGTGCGGAGTTCGATTATGTTAAGAATCGAATATGACTGGATGGTGGAAATCGAACATGACTCCCACCCTATCAGGGCGCTAGTCCTGATATAAAGGAAGAACAGCAATTGGCCAGGATAAAGGTCAGCAGCTGTGGTCTATGATAATCTCCAATTCTCCTTCCTTGATATTTGTTGCAGGATGTTGCCATCGGTTCCTGAGATTCCTGCTACAGGATAATGGTTCGTCTGCAGGTGAAAGCATGACATCACCTGTAAGAAAATGTGATGGGGTGAGAACATTAATAGAGCATAAGTGTGCAATATGTTTCTCTTGTATAATAAGGTCGCTCAATTTGTGTTTAGACGGCAATATTACCGGATGCTTTGCGTTAAATGATAATTGAGCATTTTGTAAGCGACCTCCCACCCGTAACAGACCGTTCTGGTCAATGAATGGATGTAGAGAGTGTAAAGGACTTTTTCTAGACAAAATGTTTTGATTCTTGATGTGTTTTAAGTCTTCGTGAAAGTATTTATTTTGTATCCATCGAATGATGTTCTCTTCGGCGTATTTAGTTTCCCTACATGTGAGAGAGAACAAGAATCATTTGTTGAGAGATGAACTTTACTTGCTGATTTGCAGTTATTTATGAATCTTATGCAATATGCCAGAATGCGTTTGATTTTAAAAAATGAAGAAAATTTATTGAATAGATGATCATAAAGATCATTAGATGTATCAATATGGTAAGGTAAAATGGGATCAGCTTTCTTTTCAGCCGAAATTTTATCATCGTTTTCCTTGGACTTAGGTGCGTCATTTGGCCAATGTGTAGGATCCAAAAGTAGCCAACTTGGGCCATTCCACCACAAGTTGCATTCAAGTAAACTTTTAGGATCGATGCCCCGAGAAGCGATATCAGCGGGGTTTTCTTTAGATGGAACATGTCCCCAATGTTTTGTGGGAAGAACATCTAATATTTGTGACGTTCTATTTGCAACAAAAGTTTTCCACTTACGTGGATGTGCGGATAACCAAGAAAGAACAACTGTTGAATCTGTCCATGCGTAAATGTCAAAATTATAATTTTCTAATATTTTTATGACTGAACAAAATAACTTAGATAATAAATAAGCACCACAAAGTTCCAATTTGGGAACGGAAATTTGCTTGATAGGAGCTACTTTAGTTTTGGCAACTAAGAGTGAGACCTTTGATTTGTTATCATGAGTCTGTCGACAATAGATATCAGCGGCGTAAGCATGTGTTGACACATCGCTGAAACCATGTAATTCAAATGTACTATCGGATGAAAGCGTGACGCAGCTAGGAACAGAAAATTGGCTAATTTTATTGAATGAATTCTCATATTTAATGAGCTCCTCTTCAAATTGTTGCGGAATAGGAGAATCCCTGTCTCCTTTTGTTAACCATAGCTTTTGATAAAATATTTTTAATACTACTGTACAAGGTGAAATTAACCCTAGAGGATCAAAAATGCGTGCGGATTCAGACAAAATGCGTCTTTTTGTTAGTGGTGGTTTGAGAGTAAGTGCGGTTTTGAAAATAAATGTATCTGCTAAAGAGTTCCAGTAAAGCCCTAGAACTTTAGAACTTTCATTGTTGTTTGGTATTATTTTAAAGTCTGTATCTGTGATGCAATTTTCTCGAAATTCCGTAAGGAATTCATTCGAATTGGAATTCCACTTTCTCAAATGAAACCCATGTTCTTCCAAAACATTAGCAGTTTCCTTAGCAATTGATATTGTGCTATTAACTGAGTTTGAACCAGATATCAAGTCATCCATATATATACCTTTAACAAAGTGCGCGAGACGTGTGAATTTGGTTATAATCTAGAGCGATTTGCTTAATGCACATAGTGGCCAAAAAGGATGCTGGAGCAAGGCCATATGTAACTGTCTTCAATTTATATTCCTTTATTTCCTCATTGGGGTTGTATCTCCAAAGGATTTTTTGATAATTTTGATCGTCCTCAGAAATTAAAACCTGGCGGTACATTTTCTCCACGTCTGCAGAAAAAACTATCTCTGGTAATCGAAAATTAAGTAAGATCTCAAAAATGTCTCGTTGTAATTTAGGGCCAACACCTAAAACTGAATTTAATGATTTACCATCAGAAGTTTTACAGGAACCGTCAAAAACGACTCTTAATTTAGTGGTAGTGCTAGAAGGTTTAATAACTGCGTGATGAGGTAGGAAATATTGTTACCTTTGAGAAATATTTAGTGAATTCTGAGTAATTACCTCCATGTGTCCTAATTGTTCGTATTCATATAAAAAATCCTTATATTGTTGTTCGAATTCCGGATTTTCAGAAAATTTCCTCTCCATTGCATTCAATCGGGAAAGTGCAGCGGGTCTTGTATTACATAATTCAGATTTACATTTATAAAATGGTAGTTTTACCACAAAACGGCCTTCTGGGTTAATTGAATAATTTTCCTGAAAATGTGACTCCACAAACTGTTCCTCGGGTGAAAGTAACTTCTCACTTGGATTAAAAACTTCTTCTAATTCCCAAAAACGTTTTAACTCACTATCAATATTAGTTTCGTTAATATGTAAATTTGAAATCGAATTAGATTTTGTCTGAGATTCAGGTAATTTTCCGGATACGAGAAAACCAAAAATTGAATTTTGAGCAATTAAACCATTCTCAGTACAAATTGTTTGACCAGGAAGTAAAATAGAAAAAAAAATAATCAGATCCCAAAATCATATCAATTTTACTTGGAATTTCAAATTTGGGATCGGCCAGTTGCATATTTTTTAAATGCGAAAAATGTTCCTTGTTTATTTTCTCTGGTGGCAATGGAGCTGTTAATTTATCTAATATAAAAACTCGCATGGATAACTTGACATCGGAATCGTGAATGGAAATTAAATTAATGTCTGTATAACCTTTAGTTATTGCAATCTTTGAATTTGCTAACCCTCTGACGGGAAATCTTGCATTTTTTCTCTCATAACCTAAAATACTCATACATGATTCAGTGATAAAAGAACTTTCAGAGCCCGAATCGCATAAAATTTTTAGCACATGTCTCTGACCCATTGAATCATAAATATAAGCGCTAGCTGTAGGAAGTAAAGCGAAAGATGTTTGTATAGAATGGTTATGAGTTAGGGTGGTTCGAAAAAAACTTTTTTTTTTAATTTCAGATCGCTATAGTGCACAAAAGTTGCCATTGGTATAGACATGAAAAAAGCACTAATTATTATTTTTTTATTAATTTGTCTTCCGGTCGCGCAATGCCATCGAATTTACCAAAAAATTGTGAAAAACCTTATTTTTTCATAATTTTTTTAAGCACGCCAGATGGTATTAATTGCATTCCTATCCCATGATTTAACTACTAAAAGTATGTGAAATCAATATATATGCACTTATTATACATTTGTTTCATATCTTCCGGTCGCGCAACATAGTGCAAAATGAGTAAAATTAGTAGTTTTTGCAAAATTTCAAAGTTTGACTGTTTAGTACATTTTAATCATATGACTTTTAGAGATGCTATAGTTTAATTCTATTACAATTTAAAATTCAAGCATATAAGATAAACTTGGCTATAAGATAGACGTGGCGTACGTGACGAATGCCAGCGATGCGCGCGCAGCGCAGCCAGTCGCAACCATTATCGATTCCCGCTATTTCCTTCAGTTTGCTCATGCCGCTACCTCGAATCAGTACTACATTGTGTTGTACTTAAGTCCTTATTTTTTCTGTCTACTTTTGCGTTCAGTGTTTGTACTTGAATACGACAGTTATTGATACAATGGATGTGCAAAAGAAAGTTGGTATAGGTACAATAACTAGAAAAGATTTTGAGTGCCCTATTTTTGGTCACCCACGAGACTTGTTACACAACAAGCTTCCTACTCATGTAGGTGTCCTTTACTGCTGCTTTCAACAGAGATTCAACCTAGCTGTGACAATCAACAACAAGAGTGTATCTTTTTCAAGAGTAGCCTCAACAGTGACAAAGAAAATTATCGGTTTATATGACAAAGCCTCGATCACAACTGTTACGTAGTACAGAGTCATCCAGCTAATTAGTTCTTACTACGAAGCATACAGTAAACTCAGAAAGTCGTTTCTTCGTGACAAAGATAAACCAGCATTCAAACTTAAACTTGACAATTTCAAGAAGAAAGGATGCTCTCTTTTTGATATCGCGGCGTGTAAATGTGTAATTGTTGCTAATGACTGTTCATGTAAGAAATCTCCAGATACATGTGTAGTGTGAACTGCGATTGTGAAAGAAGACAAAAATTCCACCTTTGGAATTAAGGTTTATGTACTTGCACATTTACACGCCGCGACATCAGAAAGAGAGCATCCTTTCTCCTTGAAATTGTCAAGTTTAAGTATGAATGCTGGTTTATCTTTGTCACGATGAAACGACTTTTTGAGTTTACTGCATGATTCGTAGTAAAAACTAATTAGCTAGATGACTCTGTACTCCGTAACAGTTGGGGATCGAGGCTTTGTCATATAAACCGATAATTTTATTTGCTACTGTTGAGTCTACTCTTGGAAAAGATACACTCTTGTTGTTTATTGTCACAGCTAGGTTGAATCTCTGTTGAAAGCAGAAGCGAAGGACATTTTCATGAGTAGGAAGCTTGTTGTGCAACATGTCTCGTGGGTGACCAAAAATAGGGCACTCAAAATCTTTTCTAGTTATTGTCCCTATGCCAACTTTCATTGGTACATCCATTGTATCAATAACTGTCGTATTTCAAGTACAAACACTTAACGCAAAAGTAGAATACGGACTTAAGCACAACACAATTTAGTACTGACTAGAGCTAGCGGCATCAGAAGACTGAAGAAAATAGCGGGAAACGATAATGGCTGCGACTGGCTGCTCTGCGCGCGCATCGCTGGCATTCGTTACGTATGCCACGCCTATCTTATAGCCACGTTTATTTATATGCTTGGATTTTAAATATATTATTGTAATAGAATTAAGCTATAGCATCTCTAAAAGTCGTATGATTAAAATGTACTAAACAGTCAAACTTTAAAATTTTGCAAAAAGTACTAATTTTACTCATTTTGTACTATGTTGCGCGACCGGAAGATATGAAACAAATGTATAAAAAGTGCATATATATTGATTTTACATACTTTTAGTAGTTAATTCATGGTATAGGAACGCAATTAAAACCATCTGGTGTGCTTAAAAAAATTATGAAAAATTAAGGTTTTTCACATTTTTTTGCTAACTTCGATGGCATTGCGCGACCGGAAGACAAATTTATTAAAAAATAATAATTAGTGCTTTTTTCATGTCTATACCAATGGCAACTTTTGTGCACTATAGCGATCTGAAATTTTAAAAAAAGTTTTTTTCGAACCACCCTATTATGAGTACTTGTTTGGAATTGAGATATGCCGGATGGCTCTGTACGATTCTCAGAGTTTTCAAAATTATTACCAGCAGATGAAGCCGAAGCTGTATAAGTTTTCAAATTATTATCGCATATACTAGAATAATGTTTTGCATTACAAAAATGACAAGTATAAGTGGAATTACATTGAGCGATAGAGTGCTTATTCGATAAACAGTTGCTGCATAATGAGTTCTTTCTAACAAATTGTTTTCTATCCTTAACAGGAAGTTCTTTAAATTTAAAGCATTTGAACAAGAAATGATTATTGTTTTTACATAAAATACATTTGTAATTAACGTTAGAATGAAACTTAGGTAACTTAAATTGTTTATCCTTATTTTGTTTATACTTATTCTCTTTACTCTCATTTTCATTACATAATTCCATAGATGCACATTTATCATTAATAAATTGTAAAAAGATCTCTAAAGTAGGAAAATCAATTTTTGCGGAATATTGTGCCCATTCTTCACGTGATTTATGGTCAAGTTTTTGTAATAAAATATAAATTAACCATACATCTCTTTCAGTAGCTTTAGTGTCAATAGTTTTTAATCCCTTAATTACTTCATCCGAAGTATCTGCTATCTTACGTAAGTTATATGCATTAGCATGTATTACAGTTGGTTGATCCATAAAGGTTTTAATATGTGCAGAAATAATTTGTTTTTTCTTATCATACCTAGTAAGTAATTTTTCCCAGGCTTCTAGATAACTATTCTCAGATATTGGAATGTGTTTAATAATAGAAGCCGGTTCGTCTTTTAATAAACCCTTTAGGTATTGAAATTTTTGTACATTACATAAATTAACATTTTCATGAACTAATGATATATACAAATCCTTAAAAGACATCCAATCTTTATAATTACCGTTAAACGGACAAATTTTTAATTTTGGCAAACGAAAATTACTGGATATAGCATTTGTATTAATGGTAGGATTTTGAAAATTTAAAACATTAGATTGCAAGTTTACAGATAGATTTTCAAGTTTTTGTTGAAGCTTGGCTTTGGTTTTATAATATTTTATCTCGAATTCTTCTATTTCTGAAATTTCATCAGGTAATTCAGAATCGGCTTTATCAAAATCAGAATAAATAATTTCAATCTTTTCCAGTTTATTTAAGAGATCATGTTTTTGAAAAATTTGATTTTCATTATTTATGAAATTCATAATTCTAGTAAGCGCAGATTTCGCTCTGCCTCGATAATGTTTTGCTATTTTTTCAGCATCTTCTAAAGCGACAGTTTCATTACTGTCATCGTCATTGTTCTTTTTGTTTGCCATTACTACGTAATGGAGTAATGCGAAAAACCAAAGTCAAACTTGCAAAATAGGAAAATAAGTACTTATCTGTTTTATTCCTTAATAGCTGCGCTTGGATATCCAAATTTATAAGCTAGCCAAAATTCAAACAGAACATCTCGCCGGTGCCTCCAGAAAATGTTGTGTAATTTGATGTGATGTGAAGATAATAATAAAGACACTCGTTCTTTCATTCACAAAACAAAACTATATTAAACATAAACACAGATTTAAATGCGTTGACAACATAAGGTGCGATGAAACATTGCGAATAAATAATAAACAATAGAATGTGAAGTAACAATGCGGAATTAATGCGAAAGAATAATGCGAAAGATAGCATGCAAGCTACCGTGCGGATGAAAAAGAATAAACTGTTCCTTGCGGTTGAATATTTACGATAAACAATATAATGCGAAGATAATGCGTAAATAATAATATGAAGTAATATTTGCAAATAATGCGAAAGATAGCATGCAAGCTACCGTGCGGATTGAAAAAGAATAAACTTAAACTGTTCTTTTTTGTTTCTGTTCGAGTAAAGTTGAGATGTTCGTACCCGTTGAACAGAAAAAAGTAAAGTTGAGATGAAAACAGTTAAATAGAAAGTGTCATTGAGTGCGGAGTTCGATTATGTTAAGAATCGAATATGACTGGATGGTGGAAATCGAACAGCCACAAAATTCAAAGTTTACTTAACCCCTTCTTTTTTTTCACGAGGGTGTGGTGGGGTGTCTGTCCTCGTTAAAATGTGCTGCACCGTCAAGTGCTCGATGGTGTCGTTAAGCAGTCATCGGGCTACCAACGCGCGGAACCATCCCCTCATGGTGGATCAAAATTGTGATGGTCCCCACTTTTTCTCAATTCAGGCCACCCAATGCCTAGTATTTTTTTTTCTTTTTTTTTCCCTCTTTCAGGCCCAGCCACGTCAAAAAAATAACCACTATGCACGCAAAAAATCTCTCCCTACGCCCCAGTGGCAAGCTTCCAAATTCTTTAATTAAAAATTATTTTTTTTCTCTCACTGTATTAGCTCTTTGTCTGCTAGTCGTTCAGCAATTTAGGTTTCTAGCCCCCTCCCCTTCTTAGGCCTCCTCTTTTGGTGTAACTATCAGTGCACAACTATCTACTACGGCTCCCCAAGCGATACCCCCCTACCCAAAATTCAAAAACTTGTTTTTTTTTCAGTTTTGTGTTTGGCTCGAAAGCTAGTTGTGCACATATTCAAAATTTTCCCTTGCATCCAGGAGCGTGTCTGTGCGTCTCCGCCTTGTGCAATCTGGAGGTGTGGTGTGTCAGTCGAGCATTATGTGTCAAAGAAGCAGAAGTAGCAAACCTGCCATTCCTGATGATCTGTGCCGTAGAAGTCACTTTGTTGCTGATGATGAAGGAGCCTGCAGCCTCCTATGGACGATGATTGAAGACTGAACGAGCCATCTGACACAGCTCATTCTATGTAGCGACTAGGCAACTGTCTGGTTGTAGTGAGCCATCATGCAGTGATTTTTCGCTGCGGAGGACAAGCATCCAACCCGTGAAGCTTGGCCGTGTCCAGGCAGGCAGGGGCTGTCCAAAGGTTTCTGAGTCCGGCGCTCTACCGACTGGGCTACTGCGGCCCGAAGATAAGTCAGCAAGAAACGTTTAGCCATTATCTTAACCGCATACGTCATTAAGTAACAGAGCACTAGTTAATGTTTTTAAAGACTGAATAATTCTCTTTCTGTGGCGTTGCTATTATGGTAGTCATCTTGAATCGGCAAGAGTTAATTCGTTTACTTAACATGCTGATAAGGTGTATTTCAAAATATGGATACAATTAACTCTCTCTAACATAAGGCAAATATTCTAATAAAATAAAATCAATAATTTCTTAAGCAAAATATCATGAATTTAAAAAAAAGAGTGTAGGTAACAACCGCACGATCACCATTACAAACTATAATACATATGTGGACAAAAGATAATATGGACAAAAGACATAAAAGGGACCTAATAACTTAGAAGCCTTAGAAGATCAAAAATGGACGCAGCATTCAAACCTTGTGTATTTTAACTTTTAGTGTAGTTTTCTCTTTATATGTAAACTTTCGTTCTTGTGTCATAGTAGCCTATGTCTTTCGAATAACTTAAATATAGAAAACTTACAATATGTTTGAAACGAAATAAATGAGCGGTATCCTAAAATGAAACAGCTGTATTATGAAATATAAAATTTAGGTCCACTGGACCGACACGATTGCTGTATAGTTGAACCGATGAGCATTGCAAGTAAGGTACCGATGGATATTGCAATTATAGGTACAATTTTCTGCCCTCTCATCAAATGAGATAATTACTGGTTTGGACAACTAATATTTCAGTTAAACCAGATGTTTTGTCGCCTCTTGAACACGCACCGGGAAAACGTTGAGTTTGCACTTAGACTTACTATCGAGTGGTGTGTTGTACATTTCTAGAATTAAAATTCTTTTTAAAGTTACGAGGAGGATGAAAATGTTATTGGATTTCGTGGGGTTCCTCTTTCATGATAAGTTTAATGGGGGATGGGGAATCTCATTCTCAGTCAGCTGATTTCTGTTAAACTGAGCCTCTTTCTCATGCAACTGCGTGACGTTGCTGCTACTTTGCACAGTTTAAAACTCAGTGTAAATTAATCAACTTGCTTCATTTCTAAAATATCTAGATTAAGTATGGTAAATAATGGCATAATTATTTCTAAATATACGCAAAAAAGAGAGTATTTTTCATCCGATTTATTATACGAAGATTACATAGATATATAAAAAAATGTCATTTTGCTACTTTTAAGTTATTGGCGTAGCTTACCTTTGTCTGTTAAGTTAGAAATGTCACCTTTAATTTTCCTTTCTATTTCAGCATAAATTAAGGTTTTACCCGAGTCATGAGATACAACAAACCAACTTTAAGCTTCAACATTCATACTATATTTTAAAATAATCTATCGCTTCAGGTTTGATTAATACAATTCTAAGTATCATTACAAATCTTGAAATTTTCATTGACATTATTTGACCTGGCAAAATACACTCTTGATATAAATCTAGAAAGGATGGGAACATTCTAATTAACTGTTCATCACTGTGAGTTTACAATCTTTGGGAATAAAACAGGGTAAAAATAGGTTAACAAAATAATGACAAGTGTCAATATAAATGTTGGACGTCATTTAAAATCATAGAAAAAGGCAATTCGTAACTATTTGAATTTGTTTTTAACTGTATAATTTGAATTGTTAATTGTTAACTTAGTAAGTGTTCATTTTAACTAGTGTCGTTGCCTTGGTTTGAAATACATTTTTACAACTACTTTTACAACATACTGCCTTTTTCAGCCTTTATCTTATATGGAGAAAGTAAAAAATAAGCCTTCTGTAATCTCCAAGAATCCTCGACTTCAAATAACACTCATTTTACCTTAAATAATAAATTTGAGGATCGACTTTTTTTCACTTTACAATTAATTTTCACAAAATATTCCAACTAAACTATTTCAAAAACCTCTAAGACTATGAAATCCTCAAAATTCGTAGAATGCATAACGAACAGTACTATTCCTTTAATACATTAGATACCCTTTCTCTTTTTTGCCCAATTTTCCAAACCTCTCCTTCACTCACAGGATCCAACGACGATATTGACTTTAAACATCAAAACTGCAGAAACTATGCAATATGTGTGAACTTAGTAAGGCGCCCTACTACTTTTTTGATTGAGAGTGTGTATGCATGTGGGTGTGTCTGTATGCCTGTACATGGCTCTTACCAGCATATCTTTAGAGCAAATAGTAGCCTAAAATCCAAATACGATATTATAAATTCTGTATCAAGTAAAGATTGTACACAACACGCTGAGTATAATCAAATTGTTAATGTAGAAGGATATCAAAAAGAACTAAAATATGTTACGTCCATGAGGAAATATTTTGGTTGGTGTTGTTTGATATAACAGCTATCAGCTGCACTAAGCAAAATTAAATGAACTTATATTCTATACACAAGCAATCATATTTGGAGTATAATATGGTATAAAAATCATTCATCATTAGTTTACCAAGCTACCCAAAAGAATTAAACCTAAAAGGGCTATATATGGATATGCCTGAAATACCTTTTGAGTTATGCTGTGTGTTATTAATATAGAATTATGCTTAAGTACACAATGTAGTGTGTACGTAAACAATAAACAGGGCTACCAATAATGAAGCGAAAACATTATTTTCTACTGAATGTAGTTAGTTGAAATTTTTTACTGTATTTTAGAATGTCAAGAAAAATTGATCATGGATGAAGATTAATTTTCCATGGCCATACGGTAAATAAAGCATTTTCTACTTAAATTTTTAGCGGTTATTTTTTGTATAATTACACGTTTTCACGTATTTCGGGTACAAAATCAAGCGAAATTATCAGTGTAACTTAAAAGCAAACAATTACAAAAAATTTAAATGTTGCATTTTGAAGTTTATATGAGGTAGCTACTTCAAAAGTTTGATCATGATTGATAAGTTTCAAGATGTCGTGAAGTTTATTAAATTGTCTGAATAATTGTGAATAAGCATTACGTACAGCTTTGAATTCCATATAAATACAAAAAAAAAGAAAAAAAAATAAAAGAAAGAAAAGAAAAGAAAAGGAAAAAAAAACGGAGATTGTATGAAGCGGAAAATTCCCTAACACAGAATTATTTGTCAAATAAACTGTTCCAAAATTTAATTTCCATTGTTTTTAACATAGGTTTATATATAGTACTTGTTAATTTACCTTTTAATATGCAAGATCTCTTAATAGTGTTATAATGGAGGGTAAGAAGATGTCGTGTGAGTGCCAAAGCAGATTACTTTACATATGAAGGTAGTTTATAATAATTATGAAAGTTACTTTTATAAATATAGATATTTTTTAGTTTAAATCTGAAATAACTATTGTTTTAGAACATTTAAAGTCCATACAGTAAAGTTATTTCATTTTTGTCCTTTTACTATAAGCCCTGTGGGTTGATTTATATCACAACAATAATCCTTTATTTACCTTCAGTCATATCTTCATCCTTGATAAAAATTGAGCTTAAACATTGAAATATTTGTTTGTTTGTATTACAGTTTTAGACATATTGAAAGTTTCAAGAGTAAATAAAACATTTATCTGAAAGACATCGTTCAAAGAAAACAAAATTCGAACTATTTTTGTGAATGTATGTCATACAAACAATCTCAATCAATAGCAAAGTTTCATTTCTGTAGTTCTTAGTTGAGTGTCAAAAAGGTATTTTTCCTTATAAAGTTTAGTTCAAATATTTTATTGAAGCGATTTTTTTAGCGTTTGATGTTTATAATACAATAGTAATTACATTTATTTTACATTACTTTTGCTCAAAGTACACCTTATGTCATGCAATTTGTTGTCTCTCCCTTAATATATATACATACCAGATTTATATTATAAAAAAACATTTAAAAAGTTAAGGCAAATTTTATGTAATATTTCCTTTTTATACCAAAACACTAGATTACTTTACGATAATAATATTTTACTATTCAATATGGTTAAATAATAATGCATTAATATCAGTACAATATCATAAATAAGCAAAAGAGTATTTTGAATACATTTACTATGACTACTGTTAAAGCACACATTGACAGCACATATAAACTATATTAGTGTGTTTTTCGGGTTACCGTTAAAGGGAATTCGATTACATGAGAGTACTATGCGTGGGTGGAGTACGTTTTGGGAAGATTATTATAATGTGTCCTACCTGGATTCACGTACGTTTCAGAGAAAATAACGAAAAATCTCTTAGTTAATTGGTCTGCGATCAGGACTTGGGATCGAACCCAGCACCTCCTGTCTTACCAGCTTTGAGAGCAAAAAGTTTTAGTTACATGTGACTTGAATTTGACATTATTTGGAAAATTATATAAAGTTATAAGAACTCTTTCTTTGTGATTTTAATTAAAATAGAAAATATGCGCGTTTTAAAAAAAAGAAAAAGAAAAGAAAAATAGAACATGTTTGAAAGCATTTTAATAATGTATTTTAATTGTATTATGTTTAATGCAGTGAAAGGTGCTTTACAAAGTATATAAAGTAATTTTTCCACGGATGCGTAAATATTAATCATTATAACAGCATGTACTGTATAATATTATAACAGCTCATTTTTAAGAACAGCATTGTTATCAATTAGACGTCTACATACAGAACGTATCCCGCCGTAAAAATAATTTAAATTATAACTTTTTAAATGCAGCCAAAAGACGTACATAGCTAACAAGGGAGGTTGAAAACGTTGAAGATTAATTATAAATGTATATGCAAAGTTATTGGCACATCTAAATTAAACAATGAGTGGAATTACTAGGAATTAATAGCGGTGTGAAATTGCGATATTTTTGGTTTATTTATTTATATATTTTTATTTTATTTAATTTATTTTTTTTACCGCCTAAGACATATGAGAGGTTTTGCTTTCTGAGGTTGCTTTTAGAATAATATTTTTTTTTTAATGAAATAAGGTAAGTGCAAGTAATACGGCCATCTTATGGATAGAAATTCTTTAGCGATAGTAGTAATCCATTTAAAATGTAAATCAATGAAAATTCTCTGAAACAGAGAAATCCTTTTCTTACTCGAAAAAAAAAAAATACAATAGTCGAGATTTAAACTTGAAACAATTATTAAAAAAAAAAAAAAAAAAAAAAAAAAAAAGTCTAGTTGATAAAAATAATATGCCCATACGCACACTGTAAGGAAAAGAAAAATCTGAAATAGGTAAAATTTTGTAATATATTTGGGTAAAGCAATATTCCAAATTGGAAAGTTCTGCTTATAACCCGAAATTTCAACCTAAATTGGATACAAGACCAACTTGTGGTAGAATTGTTTTGGTGTTTATTTTTTCCAATATACATATGTACTATACATACGAAATGTTTACATGTTAGATTTACTTACTTTTTTATTTATTTATATTTATTTTTAATAAGAGGTGAGTGATACAATATTTTCTACAACGTCTTTATTTATCATAGACAAAAATATAAAATAAGATAGTGAACCATACATACAAGTTTTTAAACTGAAAATAGATAGATTTCCTGATCCATTTTGGGTTATAAACAGAACTTTCCAATTTGGTACATTGCTTTATCTTATACATTTTTACCTATTTTAGAAAATTTTAGAGTGCAGGTAATATGCCCATAGGTGAAATATAATGAAGAAATTCATATATAACGCATGAAAACACATCAGTTATTACAAATTTACAAAAAATAGTAAAAACATAAGCAAGATGTAAATTTAGAAAACAATGTTAAGGAATTTTATGGAATTTTCAGCTATTTTCTTCAAATTTTAAAGCAAATTTGAACTTTTTAAGGTGAAAAATGTCTTTTATTTATTTTGACTTCACGTGTATGGCAAGTAAAAACTTCCTTATGTTTCTTGGTAAGTCCTACGCATTCCTCGTGAACACAATTATGACACACAACACATGATCTCAAATCCAAAACTTTTTCTTTGTTGCAAATACCGCTAAACCATCTTTATTTATCAATTTTCTTTGCTGAAGGAACTTTTCCACTATTAATCGTAGATTTTTTTTTTTTTTAATCGCTTTTGTGATGTTTGAGTGTAAGTACTCATTATTATTTTGAGAAGCCCTGGGAAAGAGAACTTTTTACAAAATTAGAGCAAGACAGTTCATTGCAGGTTTTACTTGACAGCAGTACTTGAGGGACAAATAGTATGACAACCCAGTTTTTCAGAAGATGTCTCTGAGGAAGAATTATTTTTTTTCTACTTTTGGCACTATTCCTTGTTGGAGGTGGGTTTTCATACACAGACCTTGGTACAAAAGCTTCTTCGGAAATTACATTGACAGGATAGATAAGATTGGATGTATACGATAGATATTTGTCACTTTGAAGCCACCTTTAACGTTGGAAGTGTACATATGATAGATTTATCCCAAACTGGAGAAACTATTTTTCCCAATCAGCTTTTGTAATGTTTTCATCGTTAGTTTGTTCCAAAAACAAAAGAACTTCTTTGTACCAAAAATGCTCAAGTGGCTCAGAACAGGATTTATCCAATGGCTGCAGCTCATGAGCTGTATTAGCAGGTGAACACGATATAAGAATGTCATTTTTTTTAGCTTTATCCAGAAATAAGTAATAAAGGTGGGACATGGCCCCATCAAAGGTGAGAAGACAGTGTTCTTGTGGTTTAAATTTTGACACGTGCACTCGTGAAGTTAATATGCCCATTGTGCATATTTTTAATAATAATGAGTTTTAAATAACCGTTCGTAATTCTGTCTAAAAACTCAGCTATTGAAATTCATTTCTACTGTTAAAAAGATTATTAAACCAGCTAAAATATTAAGTATAACACTAAATTCAGATAATTTGTTTCAATCAGAAAAGTAACAAACTTACAAGAGACAAATTTATAAAATGACACTAACAAAAAGTCAACAATGACCGTCCCTCAGTGCACGTGATCATGGTTTGCCGGTAACGCAGTACTAAACTATGTTCTTCCGGCTTCGAGCGACTACATTCAATCGTCATATTTTGGATTTCACTGAAATTAATAACAATATTGCGGGTTGGCTATGTTACTTGCATTGACCATATTTACGTCATTTACCTTAAAACACCTTTTTGCAAGTTATGTATGTACTTTTATACATATGATATATATGCATAAAGAGTATTTCTGTAATACGTCTATAAAATTCAAGTGTGTTATTCATATATATAATCTATGTTTGTGATATGCGAATAAATTATGCGAGTGTGTAATACTTGAGTATAACATTTTTATAAATATATATTCTTAAGACATGTGTGAATTTGACATTTACCGTCGAATGAATTTGTATCGTATTTCCTACTTTCAACTATATTTAAGCTATTGATAGTTATACATCCAAATTGAATCCGCATAATTTCTCATAATGAATTTCTCATATATCAAGTGGTCTTTGATTATACGCATTAGAACCTGAGATATAGCCTTCCTATAAATTGTGGGAATCGCAGTATAGCAGAGCCACCTGTAGAGCAATTCGTACCGAAAGTTGATTCGCACTAACGTATATCAAGGTGCATCCACATATAATTTTTTGTGCAATTTTGAGCCCTAGTTCATGAGATATAGTCCTCCGATAAATTCTGAAAATCACTGCATAGCAGTGCTACTTGTCGGGCAGGTAACACCAAAATTTGATTGGCACTAATATATGTCAAGATGCATCTACATATAGATTTATATGCATTTGTATACAGCATTTCCTGAGATATAGCCTTTTCTGAAATTGTGGAAATCGCTGCATATCAACGGCACCTGTTGAGCGGTTGACGCCAAAGGTTGATTGGCACTAACTTATATTAAGTTGAATCTATATATAAATTTAAATTTATTTTTGTGCAGTAGTTCCTGAGATATACCCTTACCTGAAATTGTAGAAAGCATTTCATAGTAGCGTCACCTGATATGAGGTTGACACAAAATGTTGATAGGCACTAACTTAGGTCATGCTGCCTCTATATATAAAATCATATGCAATTCTTTGGAGTAGTTTCTGAGATACAGTCGCCAAAAATTTTTTGTCACACACACAAACATAGACAGACAGACAGACGGAAAGACAGTCATTTTCTAAAAATGGTCAAATCGTGTTCTGGACCTCTCAAAACGTGTAAACACTCAGAAAACCGGAAGTCGAGAAATTTTATGAATCCAATACTTTCCTCTATTGAATATAGAAGAAAGCAAATATACACTATGTAATTCAAATAATAATGTAAATATACATTATGTACGTAGTAATACTTTAATTTAAAAACTAAAAAAAACTAGTATGTTGTGGCCACCACAAGACTTTCTTCTATATTTTCCTATACGAATTCACGCAGTAACAATATTAAAAAAAAAAAAAAAAAAAAAGAAAGTAAAAAAAAGAAAATATGATTTTTTTCAAAGTTTTTTTTTACTTAAAAAAAATAAGTAAAAAAAATCGATAACTCTGTTTTAAATTACCACATATTTATACTTCAACCGTTCGTTTTAAAGGTATTGACGAGACCTTTCGAAAGATACCGATCTTGAAAATTTACCCCCCCCCGGGGGGGTACTTCCCCCTAGGAGGGGGGGAAGCGATGCCCCAATTTTTTTTCCTCATTAACTACTACTATTATCAATGATTCATATTAATTTCACAATCACAGGTTAAGAATAACTCTCATTATGTACATTTATACGAAATTTTTTCCTATACTGCCATGTTAAAAATTTAGAAAAAATACGATCACAGCGCCAGCTGTTGAGCGATTGATCCCCAAATCCAATCAGCCCCAGTTTATGTCAGGGGCCAACTAAATACCAAGTCTGGTTAAATTTCGTGAAAAAAAAAAAAAAAAAAAAATTTTTTTTTCTAAGTTTTTTTTTCGTTAAAAGTAAAAAAAATCCATAACTTTGTTTTAAATTATCACAGATTTATAATTCAACCAATCGTTTTAAAGGTATTGACGAGACCTTTCGAAAGATACCCATCTTGAAAATTTACTCCCCTCGAGGGGGGACTTCCCCCCCAGGGGGGTGGTGAGGCTCCTACGCATACAATTTTTTTTTCCCAGTTGACTATCTCTATTATAAATAATTCTTGTAAATTTCATAATGATTACTAAAAAATAATTCTCTTTATGCACATTTATACAAAATTTTGTCCTATATCACCATGTTAAAAATTTAGAAAAAGCGGGATGGCAACTGAACCTGTAAGACAATTTTTACCAAAAGTTGATAGGCACTAATTTATGTGAAGGTGCAACTACATACCAATTTTAATAAAATTCTGTGCAGTACTTCTTGAGATACAGTTGCCACAAAATTTTGTCACACACACGCACACACACACAGACAGACAGACAGACAGACAGACATTTTCTAAAAATGGTCAAATCGTGTTCTACAGCTCGCAAAACGTGTAAATTCATCAAAAAACCGAGGTCGAAAATTTTTACGAATCCAATACTTTCTCTATATTACATATAGAAGAAAGTAAAAAAAACAAACTAGTATGCTGTGGCCACCACAAGACTTTCTTCTATATTTTCCTATACAAATTCACGCAGTAACAATATTTAAAAAAAAAAAAAATAAATAAATAAAAATACGATTTTTTTTCAGTATTTTTTCGTTAAAAAAAAAAAAAAAAAAAAAAAAAAATCGATAACTTTGTTTTAAATTATCACATATTTATAGTTCAACCATTCGTTATAAGATATTGACGAGACCTTTCGAAAGATACCCATCTTGAAAATTCCCCCCCCGGAGGGGTACTTTCCCTTAGGGGGGGGGGAAACGATTACCGAGATTTTTTTCCTAATTAACTACTACTATTATCAATAATTCATATTAATTTCACAATCACAGGTTAAGAATAACTCCCATTATGTACATTTATACGAAATTTTGTCCTATACTGCAATGTTAAAAATTTAGAAAAAATACGATCACAGCACCACCTGTTGAGTGACTGATCCCCAAATCTAATCAGCCCCAGTTTATGTCAGGGGCCAACTAAATACCAAGTCTGGTTAAATTTCGTTAAAGAAAAAAAAATATATATATATATATATATATACGATTTTTTTTCTAAGTTACTTTTTGTTAAAAGTAAAAAAAATCGATAACTTTGTTTCAAATTATCACAGATTTATAGTTCAACCATTCGTTTTAAAGGTATTGACGAGACCTTTCGAAAGATACCCATCTTAAAAATTTACTCCCCTCGAGGGGGGACTTCCCCCCCAGGGGGGATCACGAGGCTCCTACGCATACAAAAATTTTTCCCCAGTTGACTACCTCTATTATAAATAATTCTTGTAAATTTCATAATGATTACTAAAAAATAATTCTCTTTATGCACATTTATACAAAATTTTGTCCTATATCACCATGTTAAAAATTTAGAAAAAGCGGGATGGCAACGTAACCTGTAAGACAATTTTTACCAAAAGTTGATAGGCACTAATTTATGTCAAGGTGCAACTACATACTAATTTGTATGAAATTCTGTGCAGTAGCTCCTGAGATACAGTTGCCACAAAATTTTGTCACACACACACACACACACACACACACACACACACACACACACACACACAGACAGACAGACAGACATTTTCTAAAAAGGCTCAAATCGTGTTCTACAGCTCTCAAAACGTGTAAATCCATCAAAAACCCGAGGTCTAAATTTTTTACGAATCCAATACTTTCTCTATATTACATATAGAAGAAAGTAAAAAGTAAATGGATTAATATAATTTTTAATCATTTATGTGTATTTTGTACATCCAGTGTACAAACATGTGCTCCAAATACAGAGTTATTTATTGCTTAAATTTTACATTCTTAAAAAAAAAAAAAAAAAAAAAAAAAAGTTTTTCCGTTAATTGCTATTGTCTGATATATTGTCCGGTACTTTGCTATAATAATTTGGATACGCGTATATTTAATCATGGGTACATATAGTAAGTTTATAAAGTTATACCGTTATAATTATCTAATAAATTTTTGCTTATTATTAATATATATATATATATATATATATATATATATTAATGTTTTTCTCAATTCGACACGATTTGTTTAAAACTAATTTGACACGCAAGAAAAAAATATCAGTTAACCTCACCCGGGAA
Organism: Salticus scenicus; assembly: GCA_963930645.1. Taxonomy (NCBI): domain Eukaryota; kingdom Metazoa; phylum Arthropoda; class Arachnida; order Araneae; family Salticidae; genus Salticus; species Salticus scenicus. The sequence continues at coordinate 58,929,865 of OZ005661.1, read as the reverse complement.
AAAAAAACAGTCAACCCGACCTAATAGATTCGAGTGTAGTCGGGTTGCGGAACTCAATGCAGTATTCTGTTCTCAAATTGAAATTTATTAGAAACTAACTCTTGACGATTTCATGAATATTTGTATTGATCATCACTAAATTCAAAATCACTACTCCATACATTGACCTTTTTTTTTTTTCTTTTTAATTGCAATAGGCACTAATACTATTAAAAGGAATGTCCATGCAAACTTTCAGCTGAATAGATGCAGAAGTCTAAGGGTCTTCATTTGTAAAAGCAAAGAACAAGCAGAGAAACACGAAGAAGAAAGTAAACGGCAAATTGCAGGTTTTCAGAGTTACTGTATTACCCTTAAATCGGAGCAACTTGCACATTGGTACGCTTTGTCTTGTAGGCATACTCAAGTGCTGTGCAAAAAATCATATATTTTGGAGGCCGTGGAGCTGAGATATAGGTTTTCGAAAACTACAAGAAGCTCTGTCTATATAGGATAAGTGCACAAGTGATTGACACATTTAGAGCGATATCTGGTGTTTTTAATGTTATAGTCATCAGAAAATATTTTTAGAATTCTTAAGTTAATACATATGGCATGAAAGACATTAAGAACCCCATATGTTTTAAAATATATACATTTGATACCTTTTTTTTTTTTTTTTTTATGGATTTTTATTTAACACCCACTCAATGTCCCAGTAATTGGCACTGCCATTTTTTCATTTTAACAGTAATTGGAACCGCATGTTCCAGTGTTTGACACTGTTAGTTATTCTTATATGTAAAATATGTGATTTTATTATTTTTCTTATTTATTAAGTATTTCGTGATAGATGTCAATTACTGGAGCATGTGTCAGTCACTGGAGCACCTACCCTAATTTGCACTAGTATATTTTCACAATTTTGAATTCCCTACTTCGCAGATTTACTTATTTTTACGGGATGAAACCCTACTGCACTGATAGGCATTTGTATTTTCCTTTTCAAATATTAATGAATTTCAAGAAATTTTAATATACTTAATATTGCTATATTTTAATGCACATTTCCGTAAAATTGTTTAATTTTATAACGATAATTTAACAAAAAATTGTATGATAATCTCCATGGTTAATTTTTTTTTTTTTTTTTATGTATCAAGTACAAATAGTAATAAATGCATTGTACACCCATTCATGTTTTATTTTATGATATATTGTGATAAAAAAAAAAGTATTCTCTTAGTATGGAGTTATACGTTTTACATGTATGTTATACCGTTATATGAAATACTATAAATTAAAACTTGAATAAGATAGAATCTAAAATTTATATCTTAAAAACAAATCATTTTCTTGCTATTTGTAAAATTAAATTTCCGTGATTCTATAAAAAGCATACATAACTTTTCCTATAAATGCCTCGTAACACAATTTTTCCTCCATGCCATTTAATATAAACCAATTTATATTAAAGGTAACTAACGAAACAAACAATAAACTAGCTAACCCATGTGAATAATATTATTTCATTCCCTGTATATTAAATATTACTTTCTTAAATTTAACTTAAAAATTTAATGTTAGAACAAGCATTAATTTTATCAATTTAGATATCTGATATACAGAGAGCAACATTGGAATATACACTGAGTAAAAAAAAAAAAAAAAAAAAAAAAAAATCTAGAACAAAAATCACGCGGTACGCATTGATTTTTAACACTTTCCAACTGTACGTACTTGTTGCATAAATTTCAATGTTCTTTGCCTACGCACTACAAAGAGACAGAAGGACTGAAAGACGTACTAATAGACTATTTCTAATCATAATCATTCCTGAACAATGTTGGAAAGTGTTAAAATTACTTAATCCAAACCAAAACGCAACCCTTGTATTCTAATGGAAACTCTTAACGTATCTGAATATTTTAGCGTAGACCTGTAAATCTGAAGCTTAACCATATCATATTATATACAAAACATTATTTTAGCATATTAAAAATAATTTTAATTTTTTTTTTATGCTTTTACAGTAGAAAGTTATTTAAATGATTTATAAAATTGTCTGTCTAAAACGCAATGCATTGGAATATTGTTAAGGATTGCCCTGTACACATACCAGTAGTACCGCACGTATTAAAGCATTTTTCAATAGAAAACAATCCACAGTAAACGTGAATATTATATATCAATTTTTAAAAATTCTGAAAATATTTAAGGACGATGGGAATGCAATTCCAGCAATTTTCCAATATTAGCCCTTAATGCAACTAAATATTTTTGTGTGGCCCTGTAAATCTAATGATAACTACACTGTGTTCTATGGAAAGGGTTCTCATGCGCATAAGAATAACATATTTTAATTCCGTTAGGATTTGTCCTGGGTAAATTTATTAAAATTTCGTTTATAGAAGTACCTCTCATTGAACGCGATACTTTGGAATACTTTCGGATGTCCCTGTACACAAATCAGTGTTGATATTTACTATATTTTCAATGGAGAACATCCGATAGTGAACTTAAAAATCATATTTAAATTTCATTAAGATTTGTGTGAAGTAAAGATATTAAAATGTGGTTTACAGAAATACCTCTCATTGAACACAATGTTTTGAAATACTTTCGGGGCTCCCTGTACACAAACCAGTAAAGGTATTCACTCTATTTTCAAAAGGGAACATACGGTAGTAAGCGTGAATAACATATATCAGTTTCAAGAAATTCCATGAATATTTATGGGAGTTATATTTCGAACAGTCAAACAGGCAGACGGACAGACAGAAAAACTCATGACTTGAATGCTTTTCAACCTTGTTGGAAAGTGTTAAAAATAGTTTTTAGTTTATTTCCCCGGAAAAACTGGGAAAACTATTGAAAGAAAAATCGCTTCAATAAGGAAAAAAATATTCTACAATGATACTAGAGGCTACATGAAGCTGTTTTCGTTCAAAAAAGATAATTCATAGGGATCTACCACTTTCTGACTCTCCTTTTTTCTAGGTCATAATCTTCTGATTGCCGCGACTGGATACCTATATCCGTTCGCTAAGTTATTGTTTTTCCCGCAATTCAGTTATAATTTAAAATCATATAATTAAAAATATATACTTTTCTTAAGCATTGCTCTACAAGCTTAAGCATTGCTCTTAAGCATTGCTCTCTGCAGTTTAGCACCTACTCTTGGTGAAATAACCATGCAACATATTGAGAATACAGTTTTAACAAATAGCATACTTAAACCCTCCTTCTATAAAAGATATGTAGACGACATCTACATAATTTGGGAATATACACATAATAGCCTTCTAACCCTAGTAAACAATATGAACAACATTTTCGATTCTGTAAATCTCACAATCGAGAAAGAAAAAGATAGAGCCATACCGTTCCTCGATGTATTGATACATAGAAATCATGATAATAGTACTATCTGGACTGAAGTTTATCACAAACCAACATCCCCCCTCACCATAGCACCTGTTAACTCTTACACATCTAAACAACTACTTTTCAACGCCATTACACCATTAATTAATAGAGCCTTCACACATTGCACCTATAAATCCTCCTCAGATAAAGAATTAAACTTAATTAAAAAGACTATGCTTAATCAAGGTTACAATATCACAATATTTAATAAGTTGAAACGCAGAATAATAAACCGGCTTAACAATACGAATCTAAAAACTGGAAAAGAAACAAGTAGATTTATTGGCGCAATCTCATTTAATAAAGGTTTCCATCCCGTAATACGACAATTTAAAAATATTGGATATAATATTGCATTTAAAACCTCAACATTGAAAAATCTGATAATATCCGATCGCGACAAAAAAACAAAAGTTGGCGGCGTATATGCAATCCCCATCTCAATCAATAATATAACATCTTATTATATTGGCAAAACAAAGCGCAATTTGAGTAAAAGGATTAAAGAACATAAGCATTCCATTAAATCATTGTACGGAAACACGGCATTAAAGCAACTTTTACTCGACAATAAAGAAGCCCAGCCAAAGTGGGAAGAAAGTAAAATTCTAGCAACCCCCCACACCGAATACACATTAGATATATACGAAAAGATCATGATTTGGAAATTTGGCGATAAATGCATCAACGAGAATCAGAGTAAAGACTTGGCAACCCTATGGCAGCCTTTCTTAGAACAACAAGATAAAGCTCGATGGCTTTCATTAACTGACGAGACCTGATGATGTGCTAGTAAATAAGCACGAAACATGTTGTCTAACTGTTTTTTAACCTTTTAAAATTCTTTTAAATATTTTTAACGTGCCTCTTACAGCGGATTTTACTCTTTTAAATAGTTATTTCGCACGTGGTTTTTAATTATTTAGTTTTCTTAAGCATTTTATTTCTACGTCTTTATCTTTTTGGAGCTTTTTTATGTATCAATTGATACATAAAAAAAGCTTTAGCTAATGTTGAACTAATACCCCTTCATTAAACTCACATTAGTTACAGTGATAAAGCTACCCTGTGCATTTTTTATTTTTTAATATCTTCAAAAATTCATCTTATGTAACTACAATTTCCGTGACAACAATTTTTACGTTAATAAAAGGATAAATTTGTTTCTCTTACTTCATACGTCTTAAAATCATGGAAAATTAGATTACAATTTTTGAGAAGAACAATTTTATCATGTACAAAAACAAAACCATATATAAAATTATTTATTCAAATAAATATTATTTCTAACGAATTATCCATCTCAAAAATACCATAAAATTAAGAGAAAATACAGAATAATCTATATGGTGAATTACGTAACTTCATGATGCTTTATTTTCGTCATTTTCCTTACACAACAAAAAAAGTAAAAAGAAACTATAAAATACATCAGTGGAATTCACTCCTCTAAAGGCTGTTTGGAATTTGATATTAAATTTCAAATTCTTTTCCTCTATTTTCTATTCAATTCTTGTACGAAACTGCAATTCAACATCCAAAAAAATAATTTCAAAAAAGTCAACGAAGCAATAAAATATATTCTTCTTCAGTGTAATATAAACGAAGACGATTTTATTTATTCTAGTAGTGTTCAATATATAACATTTTTAAATGCGTAAAGTTAAGTTTAAATAAAATTCTTTTGAACATATTCTCGCTCATGCATTTAAAATGTTGAAAAAATGTGGAAGTTTAAGTATAAATGTTTCATTTTCGTTTAGATCTCATTTTTCGAAGCATTTTAAGTATTTTTTTTTTAATTGATTTTATTAATATATTAAGTTGTATTCAATTTACGAACAGAATGAATTTTTATAAGTACTATCATCTATATTTTTTAAGTACATCACAGAAAATCTCTAACACGTGAAGGGGATTCGTGTAACAGTAATATGATACTTTTTTTTGAACACCGTTTTAAATAAGATAAAAAAAATATATATATATATATATATAGGAATGTAAGTAAAAGGTTATAATAAAGGAAAAATAGATAGATTTGAAAACAGAAAGCGAAATATTTGTTTAGTTTATTAGGATTATAGAAATTTGTTTTCCTAATTGATTATTTAATTCTTTATCAACCAACGGTAATTTAAAGCACGATTAGTTTATAAAGCATGTAAAATATAATTTATGGAGGAAATGTCTAAGGTATTTATAAGAATAGAACGTATATATATCTCATTTTAATCTTACTATATGACACTAGACACTACATATGTAGCCCTTTTTTTTTCTAGAAAGGATAATATAGAGTGTTATTGCTTATTTTGCATGCAATAATCAAAGCCTAATTTTAATTGGAACGCAGAAGAATTAAGTTGTCTCATTTATTTTATTTTATTTTTTAACACTTTCCAGAGGTTTAAAAGTGTTAATGACCTCGGTTTGTCTGTCTGTTCGTCCGTCTGTCCGCTCTCTAACTCCCGTAAATATTCATGGAATTTCTTGAAACTGATATATGCTATTCACGTTTACTATTGAATGCCCCGTATTGAAAATGGAGTGAATATCTCTACCAGTTTAAGTAGAGGGACACTCGAAAGTATTCCAAAGCATTGTATTCTATGAAAGATATTTATATAAACTATATTTTAATACCTTTATTTTAACAAATCTTAATGAAATTTAAATGTGTTTTTCAAGTTCAATATCAGATTTTCCTCACAGACGATAAAGTAAATACCATAACCGGTTTGTATAGAGAGACACCCGAAAATATTCCAAAACATTGCGTTCCATGAGAGGTATTTCTCTAAACAAATTTTAATAAATTTACTTTGCACAAATCTTAATGAAATTGAAATATGTCATTCAAATCTATTATCGGATGTTCTCCATTGAAAATAGAGTGAACAACCTTTACTGGTTTCCATACAGGACTCACGAAAGTATTCCAAATCGTTGCTTTCTATGAGAGGTATTTCTATAAACCGAACTTTAATAACTTTATTTTGCACAAAACTTAAAGGAATTGAAATATATTATATATTCATATGCACAAAAGATTGATTTCTACGAAAACAAAATGATTAGCATTATATTTACAAGGTCACACAAAAATATTCTGTTACAGTAAGGGATATTTGCCTAAATTGCCTTTTCTGTTTGTATCAAATGGTTTTAAGACTTTCTAACAATTTTAAACTGTGAATATAATTCCAATTTCTCTAACTGTCTGTCCGACTTTCAGTCTAAGTTTCCGCCTCAGTGTCCTTAAATATCTTCAGAATTTTTAAAAATTGATATTTGCTATTCAAGTTCACTCTGGAAGGTTTCCTATTTAAAATGGCATTATTAGATCCTGTACAACTTGTTTGTATACAGGGACAGAAAAAAAAATCCAATGCATTTCGTTTTAGACAGATATCTTTGAAAGTCACATTTAAATATCTTTCTACTCTAACAATCGCAAAGAAATCAACATTTATTGTTAATATGATAAAACAATGTCTTGTATAGAATATGAACTTCAGATTTACAGGGTATACTAAAATATTCGGATATATTAAGGGCTGAAATCAGAATCTTAGGGCTGTATTTTCTTTTGCGTTAAGTATTTTTAACACTTTCCAACAATATATAAGAGTGATTATGAATACAATGAGTCTATCTGTATGCCTTTCAGTCCTTCTATCTGTCCGTTGTGTGATAACATAAGCATAGGATATTGAAAGTTATACGATCGTACTGATGAAAAGTATTAAAAATCAATGCGTACCGCTTATTTTTCGTTCTTGTTTCTATTAGACTGAACGCTCATAAACTCACTAGTACATCATGTCTGAAGGAAAAAAAATCTTTGAATTATTAATTTTCCCTTGGAATTCTTACTATTTTTTTTTTTTTTTTAAATACAGTCGAACCTCGTTAACGTGAACACTTTTAACATGAACTGTGTCCAGAGTCCCCGTCAAAAAGAAGATTAGTTTCTGAGATTCTGATAGCATGAACTACTGACAACATGAATATATTTTTTTATCTTCCTTGAGATTCACGTTAACGAGGTTCTACTGTACCTATATCTGTAATGTAATTTTTCACAGAATTTTTATTCCGCTTGCTTTATGAAGCTATTAAATAATGAGTAAGGATTTGACGTCGTGACTGATGATTATCATATGCTGACTGGATTCAAGGAAAGATTAACCAGATTTAAAAAAGATGAATTTGCAGAAAATTTAAATCATGAATTTAATTAAACATATTTACAAGCGCGCACATTAACACACATAAAAATGTACACATTCTAAAATTAGCATTCCAATTGTCTTTTCAGCCAGCTCCTTCCAACATTCATTTTCGCCAATTATTTTTCTATTATTCTCATTCTGATCTCTCCGCAGCTTCTTGATGCCACTTAAGTAAAACTAAAAGTTCGAAAACGATTTGAATAAAATTCGAATGTGATCTTTACACGCCCCCTCTCACCCCCCATGGAAGCTCATCCGTCGCTGGAGGGACGATGCCGCTAAATCTGAAAAGAAAAACACTCAAAACAAAATACAACATATAAATATGAACTCTACTGGATAGGTTGGATGAGAGCTGTTAAATTAAATATGCAACATCCTCCCCCCTCCCCCCAAAAAACTAAAATTATATATATATATGTATATGTATGTATATATATAAAATCAATATAATGGAAACAAACAAACAAATATATATATGTGTATGTATGTATGTATATATATATATAAAATCAATATAATAGAAACAAACAAATATATATATATGAATGTACAAATTATGCTAATATTCATAAAATACTGATAATATATTTACAAAACTCAATAATATAATTTATCTCGCGAAAAAAATATATAAATAAATATCTTTAATCTAGATATCAATCTATCTTTAATCTAGATAAAGCATCAGCATTACCCTGTTTTGACCTTTTGCGATACGAGACAGTGAGGTTATAACATTGGAATGCCAAAGCCCATCTAGAGATCTTAGCACTATGGGGAGCGCTGTGCGTCAGGTATGTAAGAGGATTGTAGTGTGATACAATTTGTATATGCGCTCCAAATATCCGGTGTAAATTTTTTTCAAGGCTTCGAGCATACAGTACGTTTCACGGTCAATTGCATATCATTTGATCTGACAAGGTGTGAGTTTCTTGCTAAGAAAAATGCTATAGGCATTTCTTTCCCTACGCCATCACACTGTACTAAACAGGTTCCAATTGCAGTGGCTGAAGCATAATAGGAATGGACGTTCCATATTTATAGTGTATAGAGTGGAAATCCTCAACCGTTCTTTCTTAAGTTTTAAAAGGGCTTCCCCTTTTGGGACCTTCTATGGAATATCATTATTTGTTACATGTTTCTTCGTAAGGTTTGTTAAAAGAAGCACAATATGTAAAAAAATTGGGAATGTAATCCTGTAGTAACTAGCAAGGTCCAACAAGCTACGAACATCTTTCTTTGTAACTGGTCTTCCCAGTTTTTGAATTGTTTCAATTATTTCGGGATCAGGGGAATGTCGCACGGACCCAATCACGTGACCTAAGAACTTGACTCAATTTTTCCCAAAATCACACTTGTCCAAATTTACTGTTAAACCAACTTCTTTGAGCGTCTTGAAAACTTCGTGAATGTGGCTTAATTAAGTGTTCGCTCCACGAAGTGGAATAAATTGCGACGTCATCAATATATGATCTGCAATAGTCTCTGTGTGGCAAAAAAGCATGGTCTATAGACTTCTGGTAGGTACTTCCTGCTTTTTCCATACCAGAGGGGAGGACCTTCCACTGGTAATGTCCTGAATGCTTCACAAATGCTGTATAAGGTCCGGCTACATCTTTTATGGGTATTTGCCAATATCCCTCGGTTAGGTCGAGTACTGAGATTAAATGAGTACTGCCAACTTCAAACAAAAGTTGTTTAGCGATTTTCATCGGGTTTGCATCCGGAATGGTGTAACTGTTCAAAAGGCGAAAATCAATACACAATCTAACACTTCCGACTTTTTTCGCAACACAGACGATGGGGTGAGCCCAATCACTCTCAGTAAGGTCAAGTTCGAGTAGCTCATGAATTTGTCGATCTACTTCATTCTGGAGAGTTATTGGTATACGATATAGTCGCTATCATTTTGGGGTACAATCTGCAGTTAACTGAACTGAGTGGCCTTCTACCTTGGAGTGACCAGGTTTGGTACTGAAAACATCTGGATAAAGTTTTAATACTTCAAATAGTTTTTGACGTTGAAAGTCTTTTAAATCACTTTTTAAAAGATGTTTCTCGATGTCTGATACAATTTTACTCATCACATCACTTGGAGCATAATGGAGCTTTCCAAAATCTTCATTCTCTTCAAATATTAAACCAACATGATTGGCTCTTACAACGTATGAACGAAGCTTGTTAAAGTGTAATTCTTTTATACTTCCATCTTCCAACTGAACTTTAACCGAATGGGCACGTGTCAACTGTATTATACTAGCTGGTCCAACCCCTGAATTTAAAAGCTTGTGGGGGGACGATGGAAGAAGGATCAACACATTATCCCCCACGTTAAATGTTTTTTCTCGAGATCTTAAATTGTATCTTGAAACATAGCTGTCTTGAGCAAGTTGACTGTTCCTGGATGCAATATCGTGAGCATGCTTGAATTTTTCCATAAGATCCTTCAGATATTCTTCATCGCAACGAGAGACAGTAGTGGAGATATGTCTTTCTCCAGTCCAAAATTCTTTTAAAATTGATAATGGTCCTGGTGGTATACGACCATACACAAGTTGAAATGGTGATATGCCGGTTGTACTATGCGGAACTTCCCGATATGCGAATAATAAATAAGGAAGATGTAAGTCCCATTCTGAGTCATGTTCTTAAATGTTTTTGTTCGACATGTCCTTTAGAGTTCTGTTCCATCTTTCTATCGCACCCATGCTTGAAGGGTGTACCGGAGTAGAGAATCTAGAGCCAACTCCAATGTCATTAAGAGAAGCTTCTGTCAGTTTGGCCGTAAAGTTTGTTCTTTGATCAGAGCAGATTACCTTGGGAAATCCAGTCTGAGTGAAAATTTTCATCAGCACATCGCACGTAGTTTTTGCATTAATATTCCTAACTGGAATGGCTTCGGCCTACCGAGAGCATAAATATTTTACACATATAATGTATTTATGACCCATTCTAGAAGGTGGTTCCAATGGACCTATACAGTCTATGCTCCATGCTTCAAAGGGTGTTTATGGTCTTACTATTGGACGGATATGGATTCGGTCTCTGTAAGAAGTTCCGTTTCTCAGCTGGAAAACTTTACAACTATGACAATATTTTTTCACATCCTGTTTGAGTGTAGGCCAGAAGAATGAACATTTAATCCGTTGCTTGGTCTTCCGCTCACCTAAGTGTCCCGATAGTGAAATCTCGTGGACCATTTTCAAGACGTTTTCTCTTTTGCTACGAGGCAACACTACTTGCATTATCATTTCTCCACACACAGATTCAACATGCACTAAAACTCCATTATCAATCTCATACGACTGGAGTCTCTTGTCAGCCCTTTCCCAAATTGCGTTCAAAGTTTTGTCATTCCTCTGGCTTTCAACAAAAGATGCTTTTGCTGACTTTCTCTCGGCCTCTTCCGGATCTTGCATCCCACCCAAAGCAGCTACATCTTCACCATTCTCCAGGATAATCTCGTTCATTTTGTCGTCATCCACTTCCTCTCTCAATCCAAACACACCGGAATTTCTTGATTCCTCATTCTGCATATCATAAACTGTATGGCCCTAACGCAGTTTGACACTCTCTCGGAGCGTTTCGTACGCAGACATACTTAGCAGAAGATCATTAACTACTTCCTTCGAGCCTGCAGAAGCAACTGGTACTGACCTATGTAAGCCATCATCTAGTTCGAAGTGAAAATTCCTAAAAGGAGTTAACTATTTCTCCCCAAAAACTGACTTAAACACTATCTGATTCTCTCCCTCAAAATGCTCATCAGCCACCAGATCTTCACGCACAACTCAAATTTGTGCACCTGAATCTATAATTCCGTTTAATGTCTTAGTTCCACAACGGATATTCACAGTTTGTAATTTCCCGACATTTTCAATAAGGAAGGAAACTGGGACTTTTATTTTTGCCGTTAATACTGGATTTTCTGTCTCTCGTTTCAGCTTGCTGGTTTTCATTAAATTATTCTGACCAGATGAATTTGAAGTTTTCTTTTGAATAGATTTCGAAGAACAATGACGTAAATGCTGACCTTCAGCCCCGCATGAAAAGCGGGTAGTCTTGAATGTCAGTCTAGTCTTATTAGTCTTCAATTTTGATGATACTGGTGAGATTCGAAAATTAGTGCCGTCGGAACTGTTTTTACTTTTCCCAAATTTTTCATGGAAACGATTTTGAGGCTGATATTTTTTCACTCTTTCCTTCACTAGTCCAATTTTCTTATTAGTGATTCGGACACTCTCATATGCATCCAGCTTGTCCTCAGATATTTTTTTTTTACCCATTCATCAACGAAGTGTTCTTTGATGTCTGGGGCCAATCGCCTTTTTATCTGATCTGTAACAATCAAGTTCTTTAAACTTTCGATGTCTTTTACTTCAAGACCATTTATCTATTCTTGGAAAGGATTTGTGACACTTCATATGTGAATTCCCGCTACGATTTTCTGTACTTTTCTGATGCGTGACAATTTTCTTTCATAAGGAGTCTGCCGTGAGTTGAAATCTTGGCAATAATGTATTCCTAATGTATATATAATCTTTAAATTTTTCTGCCGATTCTCTTGCAATGAGCTGCACTATCTCAGATGGAGGTAGTGTTAATAAGGCAGACACCCAATTCTGCTCTTCTACCTTAATTCTTTTAGTTTGACGCTCGAAAAGATATAAGAACAACACGATATCGTCATTTTTAAAATCAAATTTTGGCATCATTTTTACCAAATCATAGCATGTCGATGCGCTTTCACGAGAGGGAGGCTGAGCTTTCTGTGCTTCTATTTTCAATTGCTCTAGCTGCAGTTCGTTATCATACGCTCTTTCTCTTTTTGATAATTTCCTTCATCACGCTTTTTCTCTCTTTGGTCTTCATCGATTCTAGTTTTTTTAGCTGTCTCTAACATATTTTTAACAATCTCATTCTCGTAATTTTTATTGCTGGTAATTAGATTTGTTAGACCGATGACTTTTAGATCGGGACCTGGATTTTCCCGAAGTTCTTCTGCAAGAGATCGCAGATAATCATTTTTAGCTTTGGCAAGAAACGTCATAACTCCAGTCAGTAATATTATATTCAGATACTTATTTATTGTAATATTAAATTCAGAGGAAAAAAAAAACTAATGATTAAAAATGTTATATAACTCTTTTAACACAAACACACACACACACAAAAAAAAACTTATTTTAATTTATACTATAGAGATGTTAATGAATACGGGAAAGGGAACAATTTAATATCGTTTTTACACTTTCTCATATACAGATAACGAAATAATATCAACTTAAATTTATTATTGTAAATGTTAAAAATGAACATACAAACAATTAGGCAATTATTTTTAAATGTATGACGATAGAATAATCAACTTGCCCAACCTGCCAGTGAAATATTAATATCAGAAAATAATAATAATAAAAAAGAACTCGAAGTAGAAGAAATCAAAATATATATATATTTATTTAATTAAATATAAACCATATTCGTCTATTATCTTAACACAGATGATGTCAATATATGACAATAAATAAAAGTAATAAATAATTCCAAATTAAATGAATAACTTGTCACTCAATAATTAATTGCCAAAAAGAAAAAAAATTACGTACTGATAAACCGCATATGGAAGATCCCTGGCGTCATTTGCGCATGGGTGAAAAAGGCTGGTTTATTTATGAAATAGGAATGTCCGTAGTACCTAGGGATGTGTTTGTTTATGGGTATGAAAAAATTATAAACTCACTGATTGCATTTATTTTCCTTCTTTGAACTGATTCTTGAATATCTGGTTATATAAATATTTTACGATTAATTAAAAGAAAGATAAACTGATAATATTATAAAGGGATAGTTTTAGATTTCATTATAAATATTACTCATTTAAAAATAAAAATAAAAACTTTGTCAGTATTTTGAAACTTTTAAAGTGTGTAACATTACTTAAAAAATTGTTTCAAATATTATTTACAAACTAGTATATAACCCCGAGAAAAATGACGAAATGTGAAATCATTTAAGACAGTGAATCAACGAATACTTTGCCATCTTCGCTGGTCACTATATTTAAAAGAGACTAATGTGCAATAGGGTGGTTCGAAAAAATCGATTTTTTTTATTTCGGAATCGCGTTATCTCTCAAAAGTTGTAGTTCGTATCCTCAGTTAGGGGAAAAAAAAATTCTAAGTTGACATCTTCAGTTCGTGCATGAGGCTGAAAATTTGAAAAAAAAAAAATGTTAAAAATTGAAATTTTCGAAAAATAACAAAATTAGTTTTTTTGTAATTTTATAATGCAACAGCCATAAATTGTTAGTATATAGCGTAGTTTGAACCTAAAAAAATATTTTATAGTTTTTCTATAATATCTTTTGTTCGCGCATACGCCTTAAATTGGGCTAAAATTGCCTAAAATTTGAAATTTACGTGTTTAATATACAGTAATACATATTTACGTTTCAAAAATATTTTAAAAGTTCTAAATTTGTTGAATATAATCTTTTATTACAGCTTTATACGTACAAGCATAGTTACACACACATTTATATGTATATAATAACATTGCATGTCATAGGTAATTACAGAATGACTTATAGATTTTACCTATTTTTTGTGTCTCTGAACTTCCTCAGATGTGTTGGGTATTGTTTTAAATTGAGATTTATAGTCAAATGATGGCATAATTGACCTTGAGAGCAAAGTTGTCCTTATGAAACCATCCCTGTTCTCTTCTCCACATACTTTAGTACAAGATTCTGTTACGAGCTTTACAATTGTTTCTACACTTTGCGTGTGGCAAGGGAATTTAATTAACTCGAACTCTGTGAGAACATTAATATTAATAAGTTCTTCTAGACTGTGCGTTGACACATTGCTCATTATTGGAGGAGGTGTAAGTTTGCACATGGACCAATCAATAAGTTCAATGTAATTTGAAGCTGCAAAATTGATGGTCGGTGATTGAAAAGTTCGCACCGATTTCCCTTTTGGTTCTTGTTTTCTTGCTTTTAGCAATTTTCGAAAAGCTATCTGTCTTACGTGCACTCTCTCATCTAGTACCATCGAAATTAAAAGATTTTCGAGATGACAAAAATACGCATTCCTCTGAATGGCAGGATCAGTTATTTTACCTACCCTATCGGGCAGCTGTCTTGTCTTCTGTACTAATTTAAACACGTGAACTGCTCCAAACTTTACAGAGGGATGCATTTTAATTCTAAACCATACTGGAGCGTATATCTTCATAATATAGCTGACCAGCAGTTTAATTTCGTCAGAAGGTTTTACTTCAGAAATATATAGTCTTAAGATCCTATTTGTACAAGTTAACTAACTAGAGTTACTAAGAGGACCAGGATCTTTCACAGCGAAATCTGGCGTACACTCTCCTGTCTTGACTGCTCGATAAATATTAAGTAAATACTGTTGGCCCTTGCTTAAGTCACATTTATCTCCTCACTATTAATCGTTTCAAAATTAGCAACAGGGAGATTTTCACAGTCAGTCAACTTGTGGAGAACGAGACTTCTCCATACTCATTTAACTTTAGCTTGGAGCTGTAAATGAAATACTTAAACTACGAAGAAATGACAGAGTCCAAATATATAACATAAATGAGCTTTACTTGAGCATAAATAAGAAGGAGGGCGCTGGACTATCATAACATCTAGTAACTTACGACTTAAAATGGGCAGTCCTCTTAAATACTTTGATATTAATAAATAACCACCGTTACTTTACTTAATTACTCGCAAAATGATCCCAACCACTTTTAATCACTTTCATTAACTCATGAGGTCAAGTAATCTTTCGATTAGCAGGAGGATTCCCTGACACTGCTATATACTCGACTTATATCCAACTATATCCGCTCCTAACTCTCCAAAACAATCTTCCTTCCAACTAACTTTAACTCCTCTCCAACTGACTCCCAAAAGCAATCTTCTTTCTCCTTTTATACTATTCAGTTTCCAAAATATTAGCGTATTTCAATTTACAATTTTAGCTTAGGATCGGCACTAACTCTATTACTCAAATCCAATCCTAAAACAGCAGATTCACGTTTTCCCCGCAAAGTGCGAGTTTTAATTGTAGCACTTTGCTATACCTGACAAACATCTTGCCAATTTGTCCTGAGAAACTTGTGGATCACCATCTGCACTTTCAAACAAATGTCTGAACGGAAGTTTGTTGAAATGCAATAAACATATAAACCATTTTAAAGGACAACCGAGGTTAAACGCAAGGTTACGAATAACACCGTTTTTTCATCCTGTGTTAGTCGCTGTTCCGTCACATCCAATTGCAACAATCTTAACATAATCAAAGTTATTGTTTTATAAAATGCAAAAGATTCTATTAGCTATTTCACTTCCAGTGGCCCTGGGAGGTGTCAAATGTCCCAGATACTTTCCTCCAGGCTCGAAATGACTTTCTTAAAGTGTAGTACTTATTATGGTAGTCCTTTATCAATTTAATAATACGTTCATTAGATCGTTGGTATAGAAGCTTTACAGTACAGTTTTTCTATTTGAGCAGCAATGCAATTTGAAATCTTTGAAAAAGATTCGTTTTTTACAGATTTTACTTTTTCTTCAAAAGAAGCTAACAAATCATCTGTACATGTGGGTAAAACACTTTGATTTAACGCTTTTGGTGCACCGAAAAACAGACAAACACTTAAGCGTTTAGAAGTTTTCGGGGGTCCCATTATTTTTTATTTTGAGAACGGATAACACTATAACAAAACTTGAGCATAAAAATCTCCAATAACTTTACAAAATAATCCTCTCAAAGCAAAACACGCTGTACTTTTCGATTCACTTACAGTTACAAATTAAAGATGCTGCTTGCTTAGCGGTTACTAACTCACTGACAAAGTGAGAGTAGAGCCTATAAACTGTCTACTAGAATGTGTCTACTGTCTAGTCAAGTCAGCGGTGGAATAAGAATGCGACTGCGTGGCGCCAACTTAGTGCTTGCCGGTCAGTTACTGTTCGTGTTCAGTTTTTGGCATTTTTTTCAAATTTTAAGCCTCATGCGCGAACAGAATATATAATCTAAAAGTTATTATTATTTTTTTTAGGTTGGAATTACGCTATATACTAACAATTTATGGCTGTTGCATTATAAATAATTATAAAAAAAAAACTATTTTTATTATTTTTTGAAAATTTCAATTTTTAACATAATTTTTCAAACTTTCAGCCTCATGCGCGAACTGAAGATCTCAACTTAGAATTTTTTTTATATTTTTCCCGAATTGAGGATACCAAAGTACAACTTTTGGGAGGTAACGAGATTCCGAAATAAAAAAAATCAATTTTTTCGAACCACCCTAATGTGCAAGTTGTACTTAAAGTGACTAATGTGAAAGCTGTACGTCATTGGACTCATTGGTCAAGTTGCTACGAACGAACAAACTATTTAAAATGACGCTATTTAAAATTGGATGTTGCTTTAAATATTTGGCAGTACTTTCATTTTGATATTTATTATCAAAATTCTTGAAGAAATTATTAAAATTCTTCAAACAATAACTTCTCCTTCTAAAGCTCCTTTATCGCAAAACTTAATGACATTATGTACAATACGTTTCGATTCACTACGGAGAGGTTTAATCCGAGAACTTGTACCAGATGTATGATCCATTGGTATACCTTTAGTATATCCCCACAGTTGATTTTGGCGATTTTTTTTTGGCGCCGTTTTGAACGATAACGATGTAGTTCTGGACTGTTTGCGATATAATATTGAAGCCTATATGTTATTTATTTTGGATATATGATTTTATGATTTATGATTTAGATTATGATTTATCATTTATGATTTATGGTTTAGCCATAATCGCTAACAAAATATCGCCAAATATCGTTGTGGGGATATACTAAAGTTGTCCCGATTCTACACATAACACAAGAAACACGAATAATAGAAAAATTCCCCCTCTCTCTTTCTTCTTCCTTTGCTGTGTCTCCCAGCGCGGGAGTGGAATCGTCCTGCCACTTTGCCAACCAGGGATCAATCGTCTGCGGCCGGACAGTATATCCAACAATTTAAATGATAATCTCTGGAAATCAATATACTTTTGCCCTTTTTTTTTCTAATATTTTCTTTCTTTTCAAATAATAATAATTTAAAAACACTTTTCTTTTTAAAGACTTGTAATCGTTATTACTTAAATAAAAAATACAAAACACATTTATTTCCTTTACAAGATGCAATGAAAAGAAATAATAAAATACCCCATGTATTTTATTTATTTTATTTTATCTACTTTCCCTCTTCTTCACTAGTAAAAAAAAAAAAAAAAAAAAAAAAAAAAAAAAATCATTCATACTTTTCAAAGAAAGGAAGAGGAAAAAATAATAATAAAATGAATAAAAATAATAATAATAATAATAATAATAAACAGATTAACTGAAGAGTATTGGATATTTTTTTTTCTTTTTCTCTTTTTAAAATAAAGATTAAAAAATATTCTATTATTTAACGATATTTATTTGATTTTATTAAAAGACATTTTTTTTTCCATTCGACAAATGCACAAGAGATTATATTATTACAGTGAAATACAAGAAATAAAAAAAAATATATAATCTTTCGAAATACTAATATAAATAAATCTATTCCATTTCAAATTCAATATATGGAAGTAGTGAATTTAGAATTTTATTATTCCGGATAAGATATTTCCCACTCTTGTAGAGAGAATAACAAATTGTTCTTAGAATGGAAAGAAAATGCAAGCAAGTTTTATTATCTTAACTTAGAACACAAAAATTATATGTACTGTTTTAACATACAATCGAATATATTTATCGGGATGAGTAATTAAATTTTGTTCTTAATTTGAACTTATGTTTTCGAAAAAAGAACACACAAAAATTACAACAATATAAACATTATTTAAAATTCTATGAATAAATACTTTTACAAAAAGTTATAAAAATGAATCTTTCAACTAAACAATTAGCTACTGAAGCTATACAAAAATAAATAAATAAATAAAAATACACTGATGTGGTATACAGAGACACTTTTATGAGCACGGATGGCTTTGTCAAACAAATAGAGTCTGGGTGGCCTTTTACTATATTAATCAGCATTACAAATAACAATACAATTTATACATTAATCAGCAAGGATTGCTGAGCTTATAGAAAAATAAACTGGTTGTCGAGATGGCATCATTAACTTTTTATACCAGGATTGTTTTAAATTTCTAGTACGCCAGTATGGCTGTATTATTAAATATGAAAATTTTAATTTCTCTTTCAGCCTAGACGGTTTTATACATTTACATTTATCATTAAAAAAAATAAATACTCTAAACATATTAATAACATGGAGAGCATGCATCATACAATAAGTATCCAAAAGCTCTTATCCTACCGACAACGCCAGTAACAATTATCATATATTCCGTCTGGATCCAAGAAAAGATTAAACACATTTCAAATAGTTGATTCCTCAGAAACTTCTAAATCATAAATTTAATTACGACACTGCACAAACACATTTACAAACGCGCACATTAACACCCATAAAAATTAGCACATACTAAACTTAACATTTCTCTTGATGCCGCCTAAGAAAAACTAAAAGTTCGAAAACGATTTGAATAAAGTTCGAATATGAACTTTACATACTGGGTTTTCTCTTTTACTTTTAATAAAGTATATACCAGTTATTATAAATTACTGTACACTTTATAAGCCTGTGATTTTACATTTTTGAGCATTAATCTGCAGCCATTTTTCCAAATTTCATGTATTAAATTTAACATATCAAAACTATAATTCTGAACAGTATTCTGTTTTTAAAGAATATAATTAGTTTAACTGGAAATTTTAATTGAAAAACAGAATGTCTTTCTGATTTTGTAAGATTTCGTTTATGATTTGAAAAACTGGAATAAATATTTTCAAAATTTGTTTATGGATTCGTAAAATGAGAGGCATTTACAAAATTAACTTGCAAAAGTAACCAGTCCTAAATCCATTCATGAACTTAATTTTTTCGGAGCTTTTTATATTTATAAAAATTTTAAAAATCTTGTAAATTGTGATTTCCCTGTTCCCTATTTGTCTGATTGTTAGAAATTTTACATTCAGTCCACATTTTCTTAATTTTCTATAGTTTGCACAGCAAGCGTTTCTAAAATTTCCACTGGCCACTCTCCCGATCTTTCCCGTAATCATGTTATTTGAACAGAATTCGGTCCCTCTTCTATATATACGAGCACTTCTCCTGTTCCAGAATTCTTTATGCACTGAAGACGGTATGCTTATAGCTACCGAAACAGCTGTATTCATCTCAAATATTTTTCTTTGGTGTTTCTGGCGTCGTAGTTTATCGGGATTTTTAACGTTTATATTTATGTCTAAAGGAAAATTTAATCCTGAGATGAAGTGGTTCCTTTCTGATACATGGTGTTTACGTCTAAAATTGGCTTCGATGACTGACATTTTTCCTACGCTGGTATTTAATACACTGGTATGTATGTATCTTTGCTCAATTACCGTTATAATATTTGTTCCTGAATAATTATAAATAGTTCCGAAGAATTAAAATAGCAAAGCATTACTTTTTTATGGTTGTTACATGTACATTATTCATAATTTATGGAAGCTTCACTAATGGATTCGAGCATGCAGAAGTGAATGGGATTATATTCTACCCAAGTGGAATGTCCATGATTTTTTTTGTTTTATAAATTTATTAAATGTTAAATGTGCAAAGCTTCCTCACAGAAGCAATTATATTGTGTATATAAATTATATATACATTACTAATCCATTACTATTCGGCTTCTCTGACTGCATGGCTTCTCTTACTAGGATCCTAGCGTAGACAATCATCCATCTCGCAGACATTTATATGAATTATTTCGAAAGTTTTCGCTTTAAATAAAATCTTTTTCTTAAAGAAAAAAAAAAGAACCGACTCCAAAAGCAACTACTATTCAAACAATTAAAAATGAAAGAAAATGGAACTGTAAATTGCACCTAAAAGTATAAAATAATTTCCTTCGTCGAGCAACCTAAATACTACAATTAAACATAACGTTTCAAATCGGCGCAAAATTATATAGAATTTAATTCATTTTTAAAGATTTGTTTTTAGACCGATAGCTACAAATGCTGTTGTCTCAAATGATTTATTTTTATGTTTCCTTTATTATTTTATCACCGTGTACAATTGGTCCGTTAGTAACATCTACATAGAAAAGTCAACATTTCTGCAATTCGATATTTATGTTTCTACGAAGTTACTAAAGTTTTCTTTGTAAACTTGGTATAACATTGATAACTATCATCCTTGGCGGTGTTTGGATTTGGCGATTAAAACGTAATGCAAAAATATACACGCGAGATGTATATTTTTATAATATATATTGTACGAAGTATTGTTTCATATTCTTGATTGTTATCTTAATCTACCTTATTAAAATAACCATGTTTTCTCAAAGGAATTAAATATGTTTACCGATATAATTTGGCGATTTTTTTTTCACCAAGGACTCCAGATACTAGCAGTTCCGCCAACATTTGCAGTTTACTAAATCTTATTTGTTTATTTGAATCAAAGTAGTTTTCGGCTGTGTTTTGCAGATGCTGAAGTGAGATGTATATTTTGAATAGAATTTGATTTTTGAATTGAATAAAGGTATCAATTTTTGTTTAATTTTGCGCGGACTTCAAAAGTTATGTTTAATAGTTGTTTGGCGAAGGAAATTATTTTATATATTTTAGGCGCAATTTACAGTTCCGTTTTTTACCAATTTTCTTTCATTTTTAGCTGTTTGAATAGTAATTGTTTATGCAGTCGGTTCTGTTTTTTTACAAAAATATTTTATTTTTTTTTCTTTTCAGTGAAAATTTACTTAATTAGCAGAGTAACAGAAGACGTTCAACGGCGGTTTGACAAATCACAACCCACAAGAAAAGTGACACAACTCAAAAAATGGTAATTTCGAGTTTATGTCACTGAAAAATACATGAAATGCCCCCAATATGAACAAAAAAACTATACCTCCATCTAAAAAATTATCCACTCGAGAGACAGTTGTCTCAGTTTTATTCTAGTCAATGCCTTATCTTTAAGCTGATTTTTCTCAAATACTGCATTTTTAAGTTGTGTCACTTTTCATGCCTTTATCGGATATGAAAAACACTTATCTATTGAATGACCGCGCATTAAATTAAAAAGGCTTTAGAAATGTAAAGAATGGATACGCTTTATTCGTAACCAAAAATTCGGATAGGCATGTATTGAACTTTATTGTGAATATGTATCACCCGCTATGCTGGAATGCGTGTAGCGTAAATTTCAAACAAAGATCAAAATATGCATTGCGGCTGACGGACAGAAGTTTCAACATCGAAATAAAGGCTTTTTGATTTGTTTATAGGGTAGAAAACTACGAACAAACAGATGCACATTTAAGCATCCTGTTTTAAACGTCTATGTCTACGAGGTGTCTTTTCGTGAATAAATCAATGATGCAGTACAACTTTGTAATTTACCTTTTCTCTCATACCTTATAATGTTTCGAGATAGAAACTCAAACTCCGCTATCTTTCCACCAGGAGGTGCTGCAAGCAGTCACATCTTGTAGCGCATGGCCACTTTACAACACTTACATATTATTTTTAGGAATTCAGAGGCAGTTACATGTTCAGCAGTTAGAGTGAGAACGGACTCGTGTGAATACACTGTAATTTGTTTAGATATTAATGAAATCATAATGAGACCTATTTCAGGTCAAGATCTTTGCGACAAAAAAAAAAAAAAAAAAAAAAAAAAAGTATTAAAATTAAAGCATTTTTTACGTAGTTATAAGCTAACAAACCTCAACTGCAACAACAAAAAACATGGTTTCAATTGAGAACCTCCTCCTTTATGAAGTCGGTTTAAAACGTCTATACGTTAATCGATGTGGCCGCTTACAATAACCATACTTCGAATTTTACAAAGCATAAATGTCACCCGCTAAGCTGCAACATATGCAATATCATTGAAGTGTGAAGAAAAGAGGGATTTGCGGACAAATAAATGACCATTTTAATCGATCTATTTTTAGCATTAATGTCTACAAACTGTCTTTAAATCGATTATATCCTGTAACACTTTGTAATTCACCTTTTTTCCCTATCTTGAACCGTTTTCGAGATAGGAACGCTAACTCCACTGTTTTTTCCAACAGATAGCGCTCTAGGCGGTTGAATCACGTTGCGTAGGCCACTTTACTATACCTACATGCAACTTTTATGACTATAGCTGCAGCCGGGACTCACTTTTTTAGGCCCCCTTTATTTTACTTTTATCGTAAAGATATTCCAATGGGACCTATTTCAGACCAAGACCTTTGCAACAAAACAAGAAGTATCAAAATTGGAGCATCTGTTCACGATTTATGAGCTAACACAAATAAATAAATAAATAAATAAAATAAAAAAAATCATAACGGTCTGAATTGAGAACCTCCTCCTTTTTGAAGTCGGTTAAAAAATAATCTACATTTTGCAAATGAATTTAGTTTTTCTAATACACACAATAATATAATATGGAGCCTTCTCTTTAATAAATTAGCTTGAATTTTAATTTTAAATGATATGCAATATCCTAATTAAAATAAAATCTGCAATATCCGAATTAAAATAAAATCTGCAATATCCGAATTAAAATAAAAAAGATGTTTTTAATACTGATGAAGAAATTCGGATGAATTTCGAAACTTTTACATATTTTGATTTTTTTTATATGTATATTTTAATTGAATATCTCATAATAGAAAGGATTTTATGTTAATTAATGTATATTAATGATGCGGTATGGCTTTTATATATATTCAATACTTTTTTTTGTTTACTCATATTTAAGTACATTATATCCTGCATGTTTTAAACGGTAGTTGAGAGAAATGTATATTGCAATTTGCAACAAAAATTTTTAATATAATTTTAAAGCTTTTTATACTTAAATATATTGTTATCTCTATTATATTACCGTATTTTTAAAAAAGTACAACAATTGTGGATCACAGAAATGTTTAAATGAAAATATTTTAAAAATTTATTCGAAAATGTGTCTGGAGGAAGAAATAAATTTTGTATTTCATCCAACTGATTTTGTTTTGTTTTTTTAATAGCTTTTCTAATGATCTTTAAACAGCGTCAATTTCCTAAACTAGATAAAGCACGATATTCCTATTCTGACTGCACAAAAATTCTTCAAATTCCTACATGTTAGCCGAAATAAAAACATAGTACGGTAATAAATAACCTTAAAATTTCTTAATTCTAAAACTGATAACAAATATATAATAACAAAATGCAATAAAAAGCAGTGAAATATATTATATAACAAAAATAATAATAATAATAATAATAATATAGAGAATTTCAGTATCATTTATTCGCTAAATGTACCCCAATCACTCAGATACTTTAATTAATAAATAAATACATAATTACACATGATGAGTTTTAAGCATATTTTTTTCTTACGAACACATTAATGTAAAATATCCTTACTAACTAAATAATTTTGCAAATTATAGTAAGATCAACTAAATTTAAACCAGATAGTATGACTAATAACTAGATAAATTTATCTCTTTTAGTCATACTAATAAAAAACAAATCAGTTTCTGGAAATTTTAGTAACTATCGAAATTAGTTTTTTTTTTCTTTAGATTAAATTAAAAACCTGAAATTCAAACTATTAAAATAATAAAATTTCACTTGTGAAACTCACACTTTTTTAGAACATAACAGAAATATTTCTATGATTTTATTATTTTTTGTGACACACTATTCAATAATATCAATACTTCTCACATAGAGGTCATTTCTCATTCTAATCTGAATTTCATTCAAAAAAAAAAATAATAATAATAATAATAAAAATAAAATAAAATAAATAAATAAATAAATAAATAAATAAATAAATAATAATAATAATAATAATAATAATAAAATTATAATATCTTGATAATTATTTAATATATTCCTAAACTAATTTCTACTATCTCATAAAAATAGTCATTCTCAATAAAACATTAAACATTAAAATACTGAATTGTAATTTTTATCTTAATGTTATTACAATTTTTAAAAATATAAATACTTCACTATGCCAAAAAAAAAAAAAAAAAAAAAAATTAAAACAATTATTAGACAGTTTTAAACGATATCTTATCATTATTTTCTTGTTAAGTCTACGCAGATTAAACCAAAACAAATATCAGTGACATCTCTCACGTCATAAAAATGGAACTAACCTTGTTCAGTCAACGCTACTAATTTGGATCAGCAATCCTCCTCTGGCATCACAAGAGTTGATTTAAACCAACACACTGTTTGTTGATTCCAGATTAAATATACCAAAAATCAGTCATATATGTTATATATTATTTCAGAGTGTGGCACGGGATCGTGAACAATTTTCATTAATTGAAAATGTCCTGTTCTCCGATACCATTTAACTTAGCTGTGGTAACGTGAACTCTCAAACAGCTAAAAGTTAAAAATTAAATGATTGGGCAGGAAATAACTAGAACCGTTAAATATATTTTTTATTTAATACAGATGCACAATACACAATAATACAGAAGGTATATATCAAAGCGGAATGGACATTATCCATGATTAAAATCATTAATCGTTCATTATCGGCTCTTCCTGTCTCTCTCACATCTAAATATACTCTTCTTCCTCTTATTTTTCTTCCTCCTGAGTACATTGCCCGCCGAGGAAAATATGGGAGGGGAAACACCCTTGATCTTTCCTAGAAATCCATAGTTTCCCAAGATTCTGAACCACACCTGAAAATTTTAATTTGAATAGTCATTAGACAGCGAACTTGGCGTCACTAAGTCGTCCCACATTGATGAGCTTGTCGGATGTCGGTAGAGTCAAATAACAGCATCGAATCAAGTTAAAAGGTGTCGGTAATGCACAAAGAGCAGGCTAGCCTTTGTGTTCTTTAACTGAAACAGACAGGTCTCCGTTGTCCATCCAGTTTTATACGGTTGGTACGGAGGGTATCCCAATGTTCTTTGCTAATACATCATCATGAGATATGCTGTGCTTATTACACATAGTTCTTCAAAGATAACTATGAAATAATATGCTTAATTTCTTAAATCCTTTGCTTAAAACATCTATTCATTCACAGGAACGCCAAAATCATATGAATAAATAACCGTGCACTGTACAAATATTTAAGCTCGATAAGAAATATCCAACACACTACTGCACTTTTTATTTACTGAATTATTTTATTAATAAAATATATTTAAATACCTAATAAATTTTTGTTTTTATTTTATTTTCCTTAGTATAAGTTAATAATAATAATAATAATAATAATAATAATAAATAATAATAATAACACTTTTTGCATAGCTATTGTAATTTACACTTAAACTTTTTAATCGCAGATGTCCAAATAAAGCAATGTAAATCATTTTAAAATTCATCTTTTTAATTTTAGACATTTCAAATTTTTTAGTTATTAAAATATTTTTAAAAAATTGTGAGTAGAACTGTTTCAGTCATTACATTTTATTTTGTACACTACACGCCTAAAAATTGAAAATGAAAGTGAAAAGTATTCCAAGTATTTTCAATTGAATTCACTATGTGTCTATCTTTTCGAATAACAAAAAATGGAATTTTCTGATAGTTTGAAATCTTTTCATTGAATAAATTTTTCATAAAAGGAAAAAAAAAACCTACTTTGAAAACTACAGACATAAAAAATTTTACCTCAGTATGTAACTGCTGTAGGATATTTATGAAAAATTACACTGTAGATTATTTGAAATATTTAGTATTAATTGAGCGAGATTTATCCACTTAAGCTTGAAGTATTTCAGTTTCTTTATTTCTTTTTTCTTTCTTTTTTTTCTTTTCTTTTTTTTTTTTTTTTTTTTTTTTTTTTTTTGTTAATCTCAAAGCGTTTTTTTTTTTTTTTTTTTTTTTTTTTTACATATTATTTCGATTGGACATATTTAGAAGACGCAATGCAATATATATTCGAGAAATAGTTCACTAATTAGATAGTGGAACGTAGATATTATTGTAGTTCTATCAGAATAAAATGTAACCAAATTTTACATAAAATCATGAATATGATAGGAAATTTATATCATTACCTCTCTAAATACACCATTCATACTTTCCGGGTTTTCTATACGTTTTGAGGTGCTCCGAGTTCATTTTGACTATTTTATACGCTGGTGTATGTATGTGTGTGAGTGAACACGATAGCGCCTAAACGCTTTGGTCGAAAGAGCTGAAAGTTGGTTCGTAGGATATAGGTCATCATGGCATTAACCGTATTGATTTTGTTGAATCTTGGAGTTACAGTTTTTTACAGGGACACAAGGAAAAAATATTTATCATTTTGGCCTATGGGCACAAATTTTTTAAAGTGCGATAGTGTCTAAGTACCTGACTCACCTGAGCTAAAAAATTATACACATGTTATGAATCACCGTCGTAAAAAGTTTATAGATTTTGGTGAATGTAACACTTATATATATTTTTTTACATTGACACTTTTTTTTTTTTGTTTCTGTTATAATGCTCTACGGGACCAAATATTTTAAAGTGCAATAGTGTCTGAACGTCTTATTCGATTGAACTGAAAATTTATGCATATGTTATAGGTTACAGTAGCATGAACTGTATAGATTTTGTTGAATCTAGCACTTAGAGGTTTTTTTTTTTTTTTTTTTTTTTTTTTTTTACAGAGACACAAAGAAATATTTTTTTATCATTATAACCTATGGGCCCAAATCATTTAAAGTTCGACAGCGTCTAAACGCCTAATTCGATTGATCTAAAAAAAATGTACATACGTTATAGATCAACATCGCATGAATTGTATAGATTTTGGCGAATCTATCCCTTATAGAATTTGCCATGGTCACATCTAAAAATTCTATATAATTATGGTCTATGGGCTCAATTTATTTTAAGTGTAATAGCGTAAAATTAAACAACGGAGAAAAATACTAAAACACCCCATTATATTTTTTACTTTTGTTTATTTAACGACTTGTCATACTTTAATTTATTTATACAACAGTTGATTACTTAATATTTAGAAAGTCGGATAAAGTTATTCCAGCTTTCATTTTTTCACATATTCAGTTACAATTGAACGAGAATCTCGGACTTTTTTAAGTTAAATGTTACATTTAGGTATCGTGAGGTCAGTCAAAATAATTCTAATTTATTATATTAGGTAGATTCCTTATAAGAGATCTACCTATTGCAATGGTCCTCATGACACGACTTCTGGAAAATGTCTTCATATCGACACCGATCATGACCCCTAGAACCCAAAACCACCCTCCGTTCAAAAGTTTACATATAGATATATATATATATAAATTAGGTATATATATATATATGTATAATGCTTTTCCAATGTAAAGTATTGAACACGATAACTGGAGTAATTTTTATTTAAATTTAAATAACTCACGATATCTTGTCTGGACAGTAAAAACCTCAATCGAGATCGTAGATGGGGCAACCAGCTCAAAGGGATAGAAATGACGGGGGGTGGAAATTTTCATTTACCCATAATTTCTTTAATATTGGAAATAGGAAAAAAGTTTACGTCAGGCGAATTACCGCTTTACCCTAAAGAACATTTTTTTGGTATTTAAACGTTTTCGATAGCTTCAATTGCTTAAAAGTTACAAGTTAAAAAATTATTTTTTCATCAATTGTGATGAAGTTGAATTTTCCCCAAATTCTTATATACTTGTTCCCATTTGGAACGGTAATTTTGTGAATTTCATCCTTTGAAATTTCGTTTAAAGAGATAGCAGCCGCAAAACCGTTAAAAAAGACAAATAAAATAGAAGGAACGGTCCAATTTTTTCAGAATCGGTACCATTAGATAGAGGCAATTTTTCTGAATCCAGGAATACAATTTGCTAATCGATGAGATAACTAGAATTTTTTTCTCTAACTAAACTAATATTTCTAATGGCAACAACTGATTTCTCACCGTATCTTCCCGGACAAATGTGTAGGAAAATAAATTATACAAAATCCTTTAATGTTAAAAATTTTGCTTGACGTAAATAAATAAATCTAAGTTACAAACTATCTTTTAATCCATTAATCTATTGTTGTCGCCAACAAAGCTTGCTTGGCGAGATTTTGTAATGTTTAAAACCTATCAATGCGAAATTAGAAGATGAGTTTATATGCGAGTTATAATGAGTTATATGAGTCATTTATAAATAAATTTGAATTTCATTCTTTTTTTTTTTCATGCCAAAATATATTCGAAGTATTTAAAAATATTTTTTAAAAAATGCAATTTACCTTAATACCTTAATACATTAATACTTTCACCTTAATGCAATAAAATTTTCCCAATCACAGCTTCGAAAATATTTATGTGATACGATAGGGTAAGTGCTCCAGTGATTGGCATGCTCCAGTAATTGACATCTATCCCGAAATAATTAATAAATAAGAAAAAAAATTAAATCATATATTTTACATATAAAAATTTTAACATTTTACGTCAAACACTGGGGCGTAGGGGACTAATAACTGGTAAAATGAATAACTAGCAGTGTGAAACACTGGGACATAGGGTGCCAATTACTGATAAAATGAAAAAAATTACAGTGTAAATTACTGGAACATTGAGTGTGCGTCAAATGAAAATACATGAAAATTTTTTTTTTTTTATTAAATGTATATATTTTAACATATATGTGGTTCTGAATGTCTTTCATACCATATGTACTAACTTAAGATTTCTAAAAATATTTTCGCATGACTACAACATTAAAAACATCAGAGACTGCTCTAAAAGTGTCAATCACTGGTGCTCTACCCTGCATTAAGAATTTGGGTTTTAAAAGTTTTTTTAAATAGCTTATTCTGTAGCTTTAATTGCTGAAATTTATAATCTGATGCCTACGTAACGTGCAGACGACAATAAAAAACGATCACCTGAAATATAAAATCATGGTAACCGCTTTAATTAATCATTTAAAAATACAAATTTAAAATAAGTTATTCTTAATAAAATATCGTTTGTAGTGAATAGTTTAGAACGTCGGTTATGCAAGAGTTTAAAATTCACGATCGAAATTGGGAAAAATACGTTACAGCTTCCTTTGACTTTTTATCTTGTGAAAAGAGATTGATCTGTGAAAAGATATGAGGTTTTCGCATGAGAAAAAAATATAATGACGCCAAAGCTTCCATTCTCCATCGCCAAGCTTGCCAAATTTTGCCGTGAAATAGCTAAATCCATCGCCAAGTCAAAAATTTCGCAATGAACTATTAAATTTGCCGCCAAATCACAAATTTCATTGCTCAGTCGCAAGTTTTGTCACTAAAATCTCGCAAAATCATACAATTTTTTATAAAGAATTTTATAAAATTAATCCTACAATCATAAATTATTTAAATAAAATTTATCATTTTGATTAGCTTGGGTAAGGAGGGGGCTGTAGCCCAATAGCACTCTCCCGGATTCACTATTGCTCGAATTGTATATCTTTATGGTTTCTATTTTTTGAGTGATTATGGGCTTGGATTAAAAAAAAAAATTGAAACTTTTACTGATCAATAAATCTAGCTTAAAATTCTAAGTAGAAAGAATAAAACCCTTTTGTAGTTGAAAATTAAATTTCTCGAAAACAGAATAGCGAGGTACATAACTCAATTTGTAGGAACAAAGCCATTGGCTAAGTATGTGTTAACCCATTAAGCGCCGCTATGTGAATAAAATGAAATAATTTTTAACTAATGAGTGAATTTGGGATAATTTTAGGTCATTAAACATTTTCACTAAATATTTGAATGAAATTGTTAGAAATTTGCTGAAACAAGCTTGTTCCCAAAATGGGAGCATTGGCGCCTAATGGGGGTCTAATTTTGATTTTTAAAAATGAGTTGCTACATGACTATTGGAGCTTTGTTTTATAACTTATGAAGGATATTTCTTACTATACAATGAAATTTACTCATTTATACGAATATATTTAACATTTGGCTATTTTATAAAATATATAAAATTTATAAAATATATATATTAGATATAACATTTATATTATGCGTAAATTTATAAGAGAACTTAAAAAGTTATATTTATATATTAATATGAATATAATCAACTTACTTACATACTATGTTTTTATTTCTTAGTATGAAATTGAAATGAACAACTTTTGTGTAACATTACTTTACATTTGATACAGTAATGACGTGTATTTTTCTTACACACTTTGCATCGGGATTGTTTATTGGCACCTTCAATATAGTGATTGATATTATCAAATCTCACATCCACATTTACCTCTTCGCATGGTCCTTGTCGATTATAACTAATAGTAACATCTTCTGTTTTCATAAGGACTGTTACAATAGATCGCAAATATTCTAATTGCAAAAGATTTCCTTTGCATCCTTTGTGTATTCTCCATGCTGCTACTACAGCCATATTTACTGTATTGGTAAAAAAAGGCCACCACCATTTCTTTCCTTTAATTTTTGGGCGGTATTGACTCAAAACTCGATCTAATAAATCAACACCTCCCATGTGTTTATTATAAGACGCTACAATGTGAGGTTGTTTTACATCAATCTTTTTTTTTTCCACGTTACTCCACCGCTTTGCTTTTCCTAATGGATCAGATGTTTCAAAGTTAGATGCGAGGCAAACTACGTGATTGTCATTCCACTTCACAACACTAACACTTTCTGTAGTTAAAATTTCAAATGTTCCTCTTTCTTTTTTTTTCAAAGCCTTTGAATCACTTAAAGGACAATTTTGAAGTCTATTTTCTCGTATTGTTCCAGTAATGCGAAATTCTTTTTTGCGCATCTCACTCAATAATTTCAGAGAAGTAAAAAAGTTATCAACATATACTTTATGTTTTTGAGGAAATGGGACGCAATTTAAGAAATCCAATACAACGCGAGTGCCAAGAAGTAGTGTATCTGAATTATTTGTCTCCTTCCGTTTTCCTGTATAAATTTGGAGGTTGAAAGGATACCCATCAGACGAGGCAAGAACCCATATTTTATAGCCAAATCTAACAGGCTTACCACTCATAAACATTTTTGCCGTATGATGTCCAGTGTACGGAATCATTTCTTCATCTACACTCAAACATTCAGAAAATATTCCAAACTGTTGTAATTTTAAACAAAATTTTTCCAAGAATCCTCTAACTTTAAATACTTTATCACTTAGATCTAGGTTATCGTTGTTACATAAATGAAGATATTTTTTAATATCACGAAAACGTTGTCTGGACATTGCTTTAGATACGAAAGGAATATAACAGTCATCTGATTTATTCCAATACATATCTTCTTGGGGCAAAGAGTGATAACCGCTGAAAAGGATTATGCCTAAAAATTTTTTCATTTCTTGTCTAGTAAGTGAAAAGTTGAGATTATTCTTTTGGGTTGCATATCTAATACTTTCTTCTATCAATATGTCAAATATTTCATCATCGAAAAACATTCTAAAAAGTTGATATGGAGTTTTGTTATTTAGATCTGGAAATGTTTCTTCCAAACTCTCAATTTCAATAGAAGGAATTTCTATCAAATTCGCAGGAGACCAATCAAATTTAACCTTTTCATTTCTTGGATTCTCTATTTCATTTTTTTTATTCCTTTTTCTTTTTCTACTACTCCTTGATTTTGTTTGAGTTTTACTCGTTATTTCATTCTTTGGTAAATTATAATCCTTGTCTGAATCAGCATCATTTAAACTTTTGAGATTAGTTTCAATTTCACCAGATATGTCGACAGGAATTTCATCACACAAATTATTTTCAGCAATGTCT
Source organism: Salticus scenicus (assembly GCA_963930645.1). NCBI lineage: Eukaryota > Metazoa > Arthropoda > Arachnida > Araneae > Salticidae > Salticus > Salticus scenicus. The sequence goes on along the minus strand of OZ005661.1, from coordinate 58,897,355 downwards.
TCTTCATCAGTAACCACCGATGTTTCGGGTGGCAAACAAATTAATTCTGGATCATCAGAGAATTCATCACTATCGAGTTCATTAAAATATTCTAGAGCTTGATCAACAGTTAAAAATTTAGAAGACATGTTTACTCAAATGCACATTTTACGCAAATTTGGAAAAAATTCTTTTACAAATGACAAATTCAACTTCTTTCAACAGAAAAAAAGAAAAAAAAAAATCAAGGTCAGCACAAGCTATTCGTTCCTAAACAAAAGCAAAGTGAGGGGAGGAAAGACGAGTTCATTTTAGATCGAGGGTAGAAAACTACGTTTCCCGCCAATGCTCCCAAATTGGGAACATTAAGAAAAATGCTCATTAATTATAACTTAAAAATTTTTTATAAATAGTTTATGAATTAATTATTTTAAAATAGCCTTATTTTGAAATATTTAACATAGAACTAAACATTTTTGAAAAATATTAATATTTTTAAAATAGCGATAAAATGAAAGTGCGAAATCTAATAATGTTTGCACAAATTGAAAGGAAAATTGGATAAGAAAATAAATATATATTGCGGTAAATAAAAAGAGTAATATTAAGCATGAAATGAACTTTAAAATACAATAAAGAAAATAAAAATCGACTAATAAGTTTTTACGCAAAAAATTATGAAACTTCTGTTCCCAAAATGGGAGCATTGGCGCCTAATGGGTAATGCATATGCAATATTTCTTTACTTTTGTAAAAATAACGTAAAGGTCCACCGCCACTTTAGAATGTAGAATAAGAGGGGAAAAAAGGCTAAAACCCCCATAGGAATAGCATGGGAAGAAAAGCAAAAAAACTCACAATGTCAAGTGTGTGAAAAAAAAAAATTCACACCGGAAGTAATAAGGGGACAAAGTTGACTAGAAAAATACATTGAACAGCGGGAACCTTTGCCTTTAAGCTTGCCGAAAAGGGTTTTTTTCTATATAACTACACTTGACATACAAGAACTATTTCTGCTGAGTTCATGTGAAATTCTTAATATACGTGATATTGTTAACCCTTAAATGCACAGCGATGTACATTTGCTTGGTATGTTTAAAACTTCATATCTCTTTATATATCAACCTTTGCATAGTGTTTTTTTTTTTTAACCAAACTATTTTATCGTTTCCGAACACATATAGAATCTTTGATAATTTATTTTTTTATCTGTGACGATTTTCCTTATTGCGCGTGCTATTAGTGTACAGCATATGTTAAGAATTGCGTTTATTTATAATATAAAAAGTAATAAAAACATACAGGCAATTTTTTTTTTTTTTCGGATAGAAATAAGGTAAGAGTAACGGATAATATTTATATTTTTGCATATAATTATAAATTTATGAAAGAAAAATGTAGCTTTTTTCTGTGATGTAAAAGTACACGCTTAATTTCAAAGAATGAATTAATCACTCCATATAGGAACGTATTATTTTACAATGACATTCATTCTCTCTGAGTATCTGCTTTATCAGAAACTGACAATTTGCGAAAAAAAACTGGTTCCAAATATTCTCTCATTCATGGTGAAAGAACAAAGGACTACATTTCGAACTGAAAACGAAAATAATCTTTAAAGGGGTGATTCAAAGGACTTCCCATTGGACCGATTAAGTCATGTGATATTTTGTTGTTTAGCGGGATCCACAGATTTAAAATGGCTGCCTGCTGCTCATGATCCCTTGCTGACTTAGAAGATAACTAAATGCTTTGAAAATAACTGAAAAAGATTATGCTTAAATAATTAAGGGTAAGTACTGTTTTATTTTTCGATCTCAATATGTTTTCTGAAATTACCTACCTAATAACTCGCTTATCTATGTTATTGTAAATGTTTTTCATGTACTGTACTAAAAATGATCGGTACTTACGTATTAACTGCATGTCATTTTACGAAGTGAAGTATAATCTGCACAAGCGTATCATACTTTTTTATCGTTTAACAGTGTTTTTGTAACTTTTTATCATATAAGTTTGAAATAATAACAGGTTTATCATAGTGGCGAATAATTGCTGGCATGCAGTTAATACGAAAATGCCATGCTTTATCTAAAAAAAGAAAGAGTTTTTAATTGTAATATTACTAAATGTATATACATACAATTGAATTTTTTTAATGCATGCAAACTTTCTAAATTTTATTATGATAAATTTCAAAATTTTGTATCTGTACCTTACCTTAGCAGTAATTTTTAGATTTCTGGTAAAATATAATAAAAAAAAAAATAAAGTGAAGTTTATGAAATTTATGATAAATCTATACAAATGTTAATTCTTTTAAAGCATACATGTAGTATGCACAGACATCCTTTAAAAATCAGGATTGTATGTTCGGCATGACAGGAAATAATAATTAAAAAAAAACTTACTGTTGTTATTTAAATAAGAACAATCCACAATTTGCTAATTAATATAAAATTTCAAATTAATAGTAATTTAAGTCTGTGTATTGAAATTTCGTTATTATGCTATGACAGATTAAGAAAGTTCTTTTGTATTTAATTAATGAAAATTAATTAAAACTTTATTGTTTTAAAATTTTAGAGATGTACCATATTCTGATTTTTACATATATACACACTATATATTAAGTTTCACTTCCATATTACATTTTATTTGAGCATATACAGAAAAGACATTCATTCAATATTTTAAGACTATGTTTGGTATTGCAATAAATTTAAAAATAATACTGTAAATATATATATATATATATATATAAGCAATAAATCTCATATTTTTTTGAAAAAAAAAAAAAATCTATTAAATTTTAAATTCTTAAATAAAAAAAAGGGGGGGGGGGGGTTCTACCCCCCCCCCCTCTCACTCTCCTCCTTTTTTTTTCTAGCTTTAAAATGGTAAAAAATATATTCACATTTCTTTAAAATACATTGTTACTGTTCATTTCGTTGTAGATACGTTAAAAAACTAGTTGGCATAGGTGGACTCTGCTCAGTACCCCATCATATTTATGTTCTCAGAAATTTCTGGTGCAAGACATATTATAATCATGTTAAAAGAAATGAATTTGACCAAAGCTTGATACAGTGACAGAATGAAATCCCCGCCTAATAGGCTATCCACCGTTCACTTGGATATAATTATCTTATTCTAATTTATTAATTTATTTTATCAGGGTCAATTCTGTTGTTTAGTTTTCATGCTACTATTTCCAATGCAATAAACCTCAAAATTCATATTTATATGAAAAATTTTTAATTTCACTATGTTGATAAAATCGTAAATTACGAAAAAATTACGAAATTTTCCTACTAGAATATTTGTATTCAATCATGTTCAAACAAATATCATAAACGTAATTTTAAAGTTGTATTATGTATTTAGGATCCTCAAAATGGAAGTTTATGATAAATTTTGCCTTATTCTGACATGTTAAGTAAATCGTAAATTCCAAATATCTTACGAATTTTTTTTAATTAGAAAAATCATAGTCTATGATATTCATGCCAGTATCCTAAATAATATTTCGAAAGTGGTTTGACATCTTTACGCTGAAAATATCCCTCAAGATTGACGTTTATGTGAAATTTTGCTCTATTCTGACATGTTAAGAAGTTCGTAAATTTCCAATAACTTACGAAATCTTTATATTGGAAAATTCATAGTCATTAATATTCATACCATTGTCCTAAATAATATTTCAAAAGTAGTCTGACATCTTTACGATGAAAATATCTCTCAAAATTGACGTTTATGTGAAATTTTGCTCTATACTGCCATGTTAAGATATTCGTAAATTTTCAATAACTTGCGAAATTTTCAAAGTAGCATATTTATAGTTACTGATGTTCATTCCGGCATCAAAACTGATATTTTAAAACTGGTCTGACATTTTTACAGTATAAAGTTTCCATTTAATGGACGTTTAAGTGAAATTTTTTCCTATTCTCCCATGTTAAGAAAATCGTAAATTTATCATCACTTACGAAGTTTTTTAATTCGAATGTTGCAAATGAATAGGGTTCTTGCCAGTGTCGAAAGTAATATTTTAAAACCAATCTGACCTCTCTGCAACAATTTGTTCTTGAGATATCGTGTACACAGACTAACAAACTAACGAACTGACCCACTAACAGACTAACAGACTAACAGACTAACAGACACCCTACAGACAGACACCATAGAAATTTTGTCATTTTCGGATTCCACACACCTGAAAACGTGTAGAAAAGTAAAAAAACCGAGGTCGAAAATCTTCACGATTACCTAATTTCCCCATACCTATAGTATGATGGGGAACTAAAAATTTTCACGATTACCTAAGTTCCCCATACCTATAGTATGATGGGGAACTAAAAAAAAGGAAAAGAAACCTCTGCATTTTATAAAAAAAAAAAAAAAAAAAAGAAAAAAAAGTGTCTGCATAAAGAATAAAACTATTTTTTTTTCTTTCAGCTGTGGCCCCATCAGTGACCGAGGAGTTCTGCTTATGAAGCTGGTAGTTTGATATTGCAAACAATTTATATATATATATATATATATAGTCAATAAAAAATAAATAAATAAATAAATAAAAATAAAGTCTAGTGTTAAAATAAATAAATATAATAATATGATCTAGAAATTTTGAAAGTTTGTTTTAAAGGTTATAAGCATATTTTATAATAATTAAAAGAAATATTGTGGTTAATTTATAAATGTTAACACAGATTTCACCTTTTTGGGGGGTAGGGGATAAAGGTAGAGTAATTGTTTATTTATAAGATATATTAAAATCAGGATTAGATTTTAAGGGAAAATATCTGTCAACAGTACATCATTTTTTCTTTTTAGTAAATATAAATATATATCTATTTGTAAGTGCTATTAAAAAGTAAATATTTTTCTTTAATGTAGATGTATAAGCAATGTGCTGACTTACAATAACGACCATAGCTGCCAGCTTAGCATTATGGCTACCAAAAAATTTTAATGTAATTTTTATTTTACCTTTATCAATGAAAATTGTACAGTTCACTGATTAAATACAATAAATATTCCTATTGATTTTTTCCAACAGCCAAAAGAGTCTAAGTTGGTAACTATGAATGATAATTGAAATAAATATATTATATTTGTGTAGGAAGATAGGAATATATATATATATATACATATATATATGTGTGTGTGTGTGTGTGTGTGTGTGTTCAATTTTTTTGTATGTGTGTGTGTGGTGTCATTTATCTGAAGTGTAGACTACGGATTCCATTCAATCAAGTTATTCCTTATTTCTTAACAGCCAGTATGAATTGACTGTAGAAAGTAATAAATGAATCCATTATCTTTTAATTTTGCATATTCCTTCTTCATTGTAAGGAAAAACGAAAAAGCCAGTTATTTGAAATATTGTCTAAATTCAAAGTCACAACCAGTAAAGTCGGGAGAAGACGGAACCTTAGGTTAGGTGAACAAAGTAGGCACGAGCGTTGCAATCACAACAGCAATGCATCGCCGCTTTGATTGCAACGCTCGTGCCTACTTTATTCACCTGACGAAGGGTCCTGTCGTTTTCCGACCCGAAATAAATGTTGCATTTCTAGCATTTTATGATGTTCATTCAAAGTTTTGTACTTATTACTTTTTAACGCCAGTTCTGTGGTGCTTTTTTATAAAAAAAAAAGCCATGAGTCCAATTATATATATATATATATATACCGGGTGATCCAAAAGTCAGGACAAACTTTAAAAATGAATAATTCGAAAACGAATCAAGATACAAAGATACGGTTTGCAACAAACGGATGGGAAAGAAGCCGGGTTTTGTGTGGCAAAGAAAAAAAAATAGTTCTGTTGGCGACCACCAGATGGTGCTGTCGTATTTCTGATGTAGGATTATGCAAAGCAACAAACGATACATAAAGGAACAACTACAGCAGGTAATGGTAGTCGAAGCTTATATGCATCGAAATATCGCATTCTGAGTCGCTACTTTAATCACGCATAGTCTCCAGGATCTCCCGATCTGACACCCTGTGACTTTTGGCTGTGGGGATTCTTGGAAGTTAAAAGTGTACCGCGACCAACCGGCAGCACCGAAAGATGCCATCCGCCAAAATGTGTCTGCCATAACGCAAGAAATGCTACTAAATGCTGTGAACGATGTGGTGAATCATCTCACAGCTGTACTTCTAAATGATGGACATTGAACAGTTACTGTAGTAGTACTAATTACCTGTAATTAAGCTGACTTGTAAGTTGTCAACATTTTTTTTTTCATTTGTGAATCATCTTTTGGTGAAATAAAACACTATAGCGCCATCTGTTGGTCGCCAACAGAACTAATTTTTTTCCTTTGCCACACAAAACCCGGTTTATTTTTCATCCGTTTGGTGCAAACCGTATCTTTGTATCTTCATTCGTTTTCGAATTATTTATTTTTAAATTTTGCCCTGACTTTTGGATCACCCGGTATATATATATATATATATATATATATATATATATATATATATATTTATACATACATACACGTAATTACCAGTGTCTAATATTTACTACACATAATTAAGACGAACACTTAAAGGTGAATTTATGGCCAAATATACTTTTTATTATTTTTTTCCCTCATATCCATATAAGTTTTTTTTTCTCTCTGCTGTTTTAAAATTGATGAAATCTCAAATTTCCTGCTAAATAAATCCTTTAATAAATGCAATACAAAAATAAAATTATGAAATAAAGCACTGAAATTTCTCTAAACATTTGTTTAAATTATTTTTTAGAAATAAACCTTAAGGAGAAAAAAAAAAAAAAAAAAAAAAAAAACCTTCATTTTCTATTAAATATGTAAAAGTTAGTAAAAGCTTGTTTCTTTAAATAAGAATGAAATCTTACTTTATCAATCAAATTTACTCAAAAAAAAAGGAGTGAAAAATGACTTATCAAAGAGGAGTGTAGTCACTCATTTAACATAATGATTCAGTTCAAATAAAGAGTGCTTATTGTTTGTCAAAAAGGAGTGTAAATGAATTATCAAAAAGGAGTGAAAATAATTACTCCGCAAGATAGATGAAATTAACTCCTATAGGAAAAGTTTATTTTCATTACTGGAAAGAAGTGAAAATTAACTCAGTCTGAGCTAAAATCACTGGATTTTTTTAAGAGAGTACATCAAAGTGTGAAATCGGTTCTACATAAGTTCACTAATCCTGAAGTGAATACAATGTTTTTGTTTCAATTAACTATACACATTTCTCAGTTGATTTCAAATTTTATTTATTAAAAATAAAGACTTATGCACTTAAGTGTTAAATCAGTTAAAGACATAATCTCTACTGTATTATTTGCTGTTGTGTAGATTCTATATCAGATCCTATATTTGAGATTTTATGCATCACCAGTGGGAAATCGGCGTTCCCAATTCTAATCAAAATTTCGAAAAGCTTGTGTTTCACTAATGTGTTGTGTTTTTGATCGTACTTTTTTGCTTCATTTGATCCTAGCCCATTTAAAAGGTATTTCCAAACAGAAATATTCATCCTCAAAATCCATTTCTTCTTTTCTTTTTCAAACCTCATTGGACATAAATGAGTAAAATGGAGAACTGTCCGTTCATTTTCTCCCGCCATAAGAAATCTCAAAATGAACAATTACGTAACATAATTTGTAGTAATTTTATGTAATTAATTCGAATTTGCTGGACACGTCGATAGGTTGATATTTAAGCCTGTCTACTTATATACATTTATTCATAGTTGTTATTTAATCAGAGTGAATACCTCTAAACAAGATATGAAGTATTTTTGATAACATTTTTTTTTTCTACCACACAATGCTATGTATTTCCAATTATTATTATTATTATTATTATTGTCAGTAAACATTTTTTATTTGGTCTTAAATGTAATGCATATCCCTCTAGAACTATTTCCTGCCCATAAATTTTTGCCAACCTCTGGCACATCAGCCTGTCTAATTCAGAGTCCACAATATTCATAACGAAAGTCAATATTAGATTGTTCCAGAGGAAAATAAAAAAATAATATCGCTCTTCCCATATAGCAAATATTCTTCCATAGGCGCTCCCATGTAAGTCCCAGATTTCCCATATACCTCTTAGCATATTCCGTAAGAATGCAAAATGTCCACCGCAACGACCTCCGTAGGAACATCGCCATTTCTGTCGTAGTTCCCGAGAACTACCTCTGTGAAATCATTCCTGCATAAAAATGTCAAATTAGATTTTCATTCATATTTCCCAAACGTGTCTATTCTTCCTCCGGGATGAATCTGGGAGGTTCAGGATATCCCAGGAAGCGATATAGAAAGACCATTGTTATACTGGTTATTTCTGAGAATTTTTGTGTAATATTGATTCCTCTGTATATTTAGATTCTTATTTTTTATTTTTATTTAAGTTCATAAATTTTAAAATAATTTTTTTGTATCAAAAAACTTTCGTATTTTCTTTGATATTTTTCTTTATTTTTCATTCTCAATAGTTAAACATGAATAATTCATTCTACCTAAGTAAAACAATACAAATTATCTCTATAAAATAGTTTTTTTTTCGTAAAACAACTGTATATTTATAAATACCAAACAATTCCTGTAAAACGAGACTTAAAAGGGATGGGGTGGTTAGGTTTTACGTCGCACTAGTGCTGCGCAGATGGGCAATTGACGACGGTCTGGGACACACCCCTAGAGGTTGTCCGGATACATGTCATATTAATTTTGATCCTCCACGGAAGGGATGGCTCTCCCGCTTCGGTGACCCCCAGATGTATAATTTTTGATGGGAACATGAAGGACATTGCGCCAGGACAGATTTTACGTGCACCAGTCACCATTAGTGTACACGACGATCTTTGGCCGGCTCGAGTACCGAACACGCAATCTTCCAACTGCGAGGCCGGCGCTCTACCGATTGGGCCGAGACTTAAAGGAATAATAAAAATGTGTTGTAGTTACGTTACTACGTTCAGCAAGTAAATTATTGAAGCACACATCCATACTTTTCCTATATTTATAATTAGTTTGATCACTATTTCTTTTTTCTTTTTTTTTATCAACTTACTTTCTTATAAACAGTATAAGACTAATATCATGACTCGGCAAATATTTACTTAACAAAATTGTATTAGGTACTCATCCTTTAAGTAGAAATTATTGCTAGTGCTTCAATAATTTTCCTGCCGACTGTATTCCTTTCTTCCACAAAACAAATAGCCATTCTAGGATTTTGACCAAATTACGTGAAATTTTAAATATGGTATTAACAATTCTGTCTAAAATTAGTAGTTTTTTTTTTCCCTAGGGGTCTGCATTGTTGCATTATTCTGAGTAAACATGCGAATTTAAATACTATTGATTGTATAATACTCAGAATTATATTCAATATAATATTGTTGCGTACTCGGGGGTTCGTGAATTGTCTCTGATTGAAAGGCGAATCTTGGAGAGACTTAAAAGTTATTTTACAGAAAATTCTAGAAGATTCCGGTCTGTAAACCCATTGTCAACTTCAGTTTCACCAGAAGACACAGCTTAAATAACAGCTGAAAACATCATATTCACAGCATAAACTGTAGCATAGCATTACCACTCAGGAATATGCTGTAATAAACGAGGCTCAGTTAAGAGTTCCTTATGTAGCAATACCTTAGCGGACACTGACTAACTTGGTCGGATTGGGCTCTTATAAGCATCTTATTAACCCAGAAATTTCTGGTAACTTTTGAAGGAATCGAGTTAAAGCATAGATATTCAAGATATCGAAAATAGGGATATTCTCGCCAAGGTCGCGAAAAAATAAATCGCCAATGAGTGGAAAGTCACCAGATTTGTTGTCAGGGTTATTACTGGCCTTGTTGAAACTTTTTAACGGGTTTTTTAAAGGAAAAAGAGCTATTTTAACGCAAAAACAAGCAAAAAAATGTAGAAAATTAACATTTTATAACGTGATTAAGTATCTTTGAAAGAAATTAAAATTAACTATAATTGTTTATAAATTCATATCATTATTATTAATTGTATTTATTAATTAAAATATAATTGCTGAATCATCATAATACTGTATTATGCTGCAAGTATATGTCATATAACATGATTACGAAAAAAGCAGACATATATATATTTTTTTTTGTAAAGTAATATAATATTTTGTTTTACTCATTAAATGATTAATATGATTTTCAATATCTTCGGCAGCGGTTTAATTTTAAGTATTACAATATTAACTAATTAACATAATTTATTTTTTTTCTTTTCATAAATGTCACAAATAGTTTGAAATGGTGCATTTCCTTCTGAGATTTAAATTTGATTTTTTAATACCTAATTGCTAAATCTGATTTCTCTAACTACATATTTCATGAAATATTTTATGAATGAAGAAAGCAATATTTTTTAAAGACTTTTTAATATTAATTATAGTATTACATTTGTTATTTTTCAGGAAATAAAAAACAGTTTCAAGAATTTTACTGCGTTAAATAAAAACTATTTTATATCTTCATATGATGTTTTCTTTTCTTTGAAGTAGTAATACAGATGGCAAAACTTCTTGATTCACTTTATTTTTACTGCAATAAAATACCGTCTGCACAAAACGATTTTTGTTACAATGTATAGAAAATATATATAGAAAACCTTCTATATTCTTAAGAAATGTAGTATCAAAAAATAATTGCATGTGTTTTCTTATTTTGCGAAGAATCCATTATAAAAGAATCTGTTTCATCAAGATAATATTTCAGTCAAATGAATCTTTTCAATCGTAAAGTAGATTTATTTTTCTTTACAATTACACAGCAATATGTAATATAAGTAACTCATGAATTTCTTTTCTATCCTTTTTTTTTTTTTATATATACATGTAAGAATATCTTCAACATTTTATATTGTCTCTTATATGATAAAGAAAGTGTTGCTTTTTAAGTCAAATTTTTAAAATTGAGTTATTCTTATATTTACATATTTTGAGGTCCACTGAATTCAAGAATCCGTGTCCATGAATCTGTCTATGTGTATTTTATCAGCATACCTCAAAAACAAATAGGAGTAGAAAGAACAAACTAGATATTCCATATTTCTGTCATATAGTAAGGGTACATTAGATTTTTCGTTGACACCAAGCAAACGGTTCATGTATAGGACCACACAAAAAAATTAAAATGCATTACGTCTATGAGGGGAAATCTCTGGTAAGGACAATATAACATCTGTACGCCATGCTAAACAAAATGAAATCAACATTATATATATAAATATATATATATATATGTGTGTGTGTGTGTGTGTGTATGTATAATCTATATAAATAAAAGAGTACTCCCACTCAGGGCCCGACTATGCTTTTTGAAGACCCGGGGCACTGATGCTATTTAGAGGCCCCCTTACCCTGCTCTGAAGAGCTTGCCAAAAGGACCCATTCTCAAAAACAAAAATAAATAAATAAAAATAGTGCATTTTTTAATTTTTCATTCAATTATGCCTTCTATTTCCTCATCTTTTTAGCAGTCTATAACAAAATCATTAGTTATTTATGTTCAAGACAAACGAAAAACTGAAGCACATTGATCAGTCAATGTTTAGAAAATTAGTCACAAAATTTAATATTGTTTAAGCTCTCTAATAAAATATAGAAAGAAAAATTCAATCCATTTTTGTTTTTAATAAGACATATAATAAAAAAATTCGTACTATCACTTTTCAATTTTTGGAAATGAGGCCCCCTAAATTTGAAGGCCCTGGGCCAGTGCCCCATGTGCCCGTGCCATAATCTGGCCCTGCTCCCACTCTCTCACTCACTGACTCACAAACGCACAGCAAAATTTTATGCAGCCACTGAATCAAAGCTAGGTGAGATTAAAGAACATATATTGTAAGTACCCCCTAAGAAGCGATACAAAAATCACCACCCAAGGGGGGGGGGCAAAACGTGATTTCACAAAAACCTTTACATATCAAAAAAAAAAAAAAAAAAAAAAAAAAAATCCATAAAGTTTTTGCTTTAAAATATAGCTAACAAAAATGCTTAAAATACAATTTCTGGAATTTTAGAAATTCAGTCCCCAAAGAGTGATAAGGGGCGAAACGTGGTTTGAGATGCACAAATCTGATTTCACAAGAAAACTTCATTTCTCAAAGAAAAAAAAAGTAATGAAATTTTTGCGTGAGATTTTTGCTTTAAAATATAGCTAACACAAATGCCTACAAACCAATTTCTGGAATTTCAGAAATTCCATAATAGGGATGGGGGCAAAACGTGATTTCACATGCGCAACAGATTTTACATAACCTATTACATCAAAAAAAAAAAAAAAATAATAATAAATAAATAAAAATATCCGTACATTCTTCACTTTAGAATATAAAACCCCCAAATACAGTCTGTAACAAAAGTGTCCGAACACTAGCGAAAATTCCTATGTAAAAAAAGTACACTTCATACGGTTTTGTTAAGTAATTCCTTCTCGAATCATGTTCTTAGTCGGTGAAAGAACATGATTCGATAAGTATTTATTTAACAAAACCGTGTGAAGTGTGCTTTTTTTTACATGGGAATTTCGCTAGTGTTCGGACACATTTGTTACCGACTGTATGAAAAAATAATTTTTGGAATTTTAGGAAGTCGGCTCCCAAGGAAGGGGGAGGGGACAAAGCGTGTTTTCACGAGAGCCAAAAGTTATTTCACATATTCTTCATACATCAAAGACAGACACAGATATAATATGCTTTTTACATTCAAATATAGCAAATACAAACACATAAAAACCAATTTCTGGAATTTTAGAAATTTGTTCATGAAACGGAAAGAGAGCAAAACGTGATTTCACATTACCCTTCATCTATACATATAAAAGAGTACATCTACCACTCAATCTGCATTACTATGGCGATTCTTTGTGGGACTGGGTCACAAATTTTGGTGTGAAGCTTGGATTTATAGATCCTTTACAATATGACAGGGTTTTGCAAAAATTTCCCCCTTTCCCCCTGGTGGGCGAACGACAGTAACACATTTGAAAGCACAACACGGCTTCAAATTACTTCACAGTAAACAAGTTGCACATGGGGAAGTCAATTTCAAAACAATAATAATAATAAATAAATGAATAAATAAATAAATATATGTAAATTAATTAATTAATTAAAGTTGCCGATTTAAGAAATTTTTATTTTAAAGGAGGAAGGGAGATTTTTCTTTTTCTTTTTTTTTTTTTTTTTTTTGTCAGAGTAGGGGGGAATTGCAGACTCCAGATTTTACATAGAACTCTTTCAAAAACAGCACATAGAAATTGGAATTGGCCCTACGATTTCTGAAGTGTATTTCTAAAAAAACAATTTAAAACGTTTATAAAATTTCATTTTTTAGGGGGGGGAGGGGGAATTAACGACGGGGAATATTCAGCAGCCACTTTCTTAAATTTGTCCTGAGGAATTCATGGGATCTGCTATGACGAATTTTGATTTGTGGGTTAGTTATTTGCATGAAACGCCAACTGTGAAGGGATATTGCAAAACTCCTCAATTCCCCTCTTATGGGAGAGGGGGGCAAAAACAGTTTTCCTAGAACAGCTCAGTCCCAAATTATCTCAGGACGACATGTTTTTTTTATATCTGTTTTGGCTATGTGTACCCAACACGCATTTTAAAGGGATTTTGCGAAGTATCACCCTTCCCCCTCTTGGGGATCGTAGAGTAAAGAACATGTTCCAAATTCTGACTTTCTTATTTGTAACATTTTAATAGTAAGTTTATCTCAAGAAGGTGATTTTGCGGTGTATCAATTGTTTATGTGTGCATGAAACACTCTATGAGTGAATTTTGTAAGATTTCCCACTTTCCTCTTTAGAAGGGGGAGGGGGGGACAAAAAACACGTTTCCAACCGTAACTCCATTTAAAATTATCTCAATTTTTTTTTTTTTTTTTTTTTTTTTTTTTTTTTTTTTTTTTTAATGTTATGTTGGTGTACTAAGTCTACACGCACGCTAAATTGATTTTGCGAAATATCCTTCTCCCCCACCCCCTTCCCCTTTAAGGGAAGGCAAAAAACACGTTTCTAATAGTAACTCTGCTCTAGATTATCTCAGGAATGTGTGCTATGTGTATCCAATACATACTATAAGGGAAGCTTCTAAATTCTTTCCCCTTTCATGGGGGGCGGGGGGCGGGGAGGAGGCAATAGACTGAGATTTTAGATGAATTTTATTTAAACCTTTTTTTTATTATTAGTCTTTTTTTATTATTATTAATATTAATTTAAATATAGTACCCAGCGAAGCGGAAAACGTCATACATACATACACACACACATCTATCTATCTATCTATCTATCTATCTATATATATATATATATATATATATATATATATATATATATATATATATATATATATATATATATATATATAGATATACATAGATATATATAGGGGAGATCCGTGTAATATGGACCCCCTAAGGAAGAATGCTCATAAAACTTCGAAGATTTAAATTTAATTTATTGGCTGCTCATTACAATTTTATAGTTGCATGGTTCAAACTTGGTAAAGCACTCTAGAAACTATTAATAACTGCAGGAAATGATTATTTTATTTATGTGTCGGTGGTCTATATTAAACATACGTTCGTGTAGTATGGACCAAGTGGTCCATTGTGGTCCTTCCCAAAGTAGTCCTTCCCGAACAGTTGACACACTTAGATTCGTGAAATGAACTGTCCAGCATGTTCCCTCATACACTTGTCCATCTCTTGGGAATAGTAGAAATGGACGAAAAAAGTAATAGTTAATGGTAAAAAAAAAGGGAGGTCCAAAGGTTATATCCAATGGATAGTATGCTAAGGAAGTGACAGCTTGATTAAATCCTGCTTCTCTGGCCTACTCTATAGCCTCAAGATTTTGAGTGTGCAACATATGTATGCCGATCATCAACGCTGTTTCCAATCATAGATCGCTATGCAAATTGGCGCCCATGAAACACATGTATAAATTGTTCAGAAAATAAGTTCATGTGTTACTATAAACGCGAAAATTATATAACAGTTACCTAACAGCAGAAAGTAATGCTTTCAGTTTAACATACTTATTACATCAATGATTATATAAACCGAAAACTCTATTTCATAATCGGCCAAATACAGGTACCCATGTACAAGTCGCTTCCTGCTTTGTCTAACATTAGTATTCACTAAAGGTAATGAGATAGATTCACTATCTAGGGTTGAACATATAAATTTCCTTATGGTCCGCATTACACAATGTTCCATACTACACGTTCCCCCCTATATATGCAGAAAGGTATGTTTTGTGCAGATTGTGATATGAAAATCATTCATCATTCGTTGGCAGGGCTACCCAAAGTATTTGTATGTATTAGGTCTATACATGGGAAGTGTATTTCATTTTGTATTCAGTATTTTCCATATAAAACAAAATTTAAGTGCGCAATGTGATATGTAATAGTTTACAGAAAATATACAGGACTACTCAAAATTAAGACAAATGTTCTTTTCTGTTGAGTTCTATAGCTTACTGTGTCAACGAACACTGCTCAGGAAGTAAACTTAATTTTTAATACACATACTGCATATAGAGTATTTTTTGAAGTTCTATTTCTAAATCTGTTTTTTGTATATTATCTTGTTTTGAGTTTCTTGATTATAAAAGTCAAATTTTTAGCTGTTAATTTGTTTGTATCATTCTTATGAGCATAACTTAAACATAAAAAAATACAAGAAACCAAAATTTGGTATTTTTAGTTTATATTAGTTTTCCACTTCAAATATTTAATTAAGATTGGCAAGTTTGAAAACAAGTTAATAACAGCCTTGAATTAAAAAAAAAATGCTAGCATTATAATTAAATGGAGGCATTGAGGGGGCTACAGCCCCCTCATACAGAATTATTTGTCAAAAGAATCTGTTCCTAAACATATTTTAGATTACTTTAGAACTAGATTTAACGTTATTATCTTTCATTACTGATCTTACCACTTAATATGTGGTCTATTTTTATAGTATTGAAATATAGGGTAATAGAAAGTCTTATGTGTGACACAACAAATTATTTTTTCTTGAATTCTTATAAAAAGGTTTACAATAGTATTTCATTATAAAGCCAGAATTAAAAATCAAAAATTTGTCATTTATAAGGTGTACGAATAAGAGGAATTTATTAATTCCTATTGATAACTGTATTTTGAAGGTGAGAATTGAAAAACAGAAAACTTACTACTCTTTTATTATTAACATGCTTTTATTAACTTGATATGATGTAACTATTAATGTATGTAACGGAATCTTGCAATTCAATTTTTGGCCACTTTTGATCGTTCGATTGTCCTGAAATTTTGAACACGACTTAATAGTCAATGACACTACTACATACAAATATTTTCAGGTTCCTATCCCATTAGGGGCAAGTTCTAGGGGCAAAGAAAAAAATCTCTATATATAAAACTTTATCGCATGTGGCACAGGATTTGGCCAAATTTGTATAACATCGAGCGTCAACAATTAATCAATATTTAGTATACAGAAGACTATTAGTCTGAATCTACGGATAAAACGTTGTTACCAGTTTTACGATTGCTGGACACTTATTGAAATCGAATATTTATCGAAAATATAATTGAATAGTTTGAAAGAGATGTCATAATTTGAAAAAAAAAAAAAAAAAAAAAAAAGCTAAAATTCCTCCGTAATTATTTTGATAAAATTCCATTTTATCAAAATAATTAACTATTATTTACATCTAGACTCATTTAAATACTTTGAATTAAACTCACTTATGAAAATTGTATAGTTGTTTCAAAATAACTATAATATGTGAGTTTATTTTTGCGATCTTAAGACAAATTCAATTGTTCATTAAAGAATACCATATTTGATCTCTATTACTTGATGTTTAAATGGCGCAACAAAGAGCTTCGCCATCTGACACGATTTCATATATATTTTATAATGCAAATGTATACTTGAAAAGGTATACCTATCTAAATGTAAACATTATTATTTGAAAATTTATTGAATGCTATTCAAAGAAAATTTCCTTTTCTAAAACATGCAATCATGAAGGGCATATTTTAGTATTAATTTTATTGAAAAATATTATAAAATTATTGGAAAATATTATGAAATATATTTTGCTTATTAAAAAAAAAAAAAAATGCAGTTTCATTTTACTTTTTTTTTTCTTAACTGAATGTATATTTTGTTGTCATACTGAAAACAAATAAAAATTCTAACTTTATGCAGATAGCAGATATATATATATATATATATATATATATATATATATAAATCATTTAGTTTTTATATAACACATGATTTTTATTTTTATAAATAGTTTGTCTGTATAACTGGCTGTTTGAGAATTAGCAAAGTTTTGTGGGAGCTTAGTCTCACGAAAGAAATAATGTAATTCCTGAAACTTTATATTTCGCTGCACTGTGATATAAATTGGCATTTATAAGATTTTTGAATAAATCACGCTATAGATGCTGCTAATGTGGTGCTACTCCCCCATTCGTTAAAATAATTTATATGAGCTTCTAAAATATACAACAGCACCAAACTTGATATTTAAGATATATATGATTAAAAAAAACTATGATGATTTAAATTTTGGGAAAAATGTTCTTTACGATACTGCTTGGCGATTTTTTCCAAACTCGCCAATTTGCCACTATTTCATGGTTTTCTTTCCCGAACTTTCCAAAATGGTCAATTTACGTGTTTTAAAACAACTACCTAAAAATAAAGCGTAAAAAGTAGCTTTTCAAGAACTTCAACAAAGGAAAATATAAATTTAAAAAAAAAAAAAAAAAAAAAAAATTGTACAATTTTCATAGACAAAAACTAACAAATATTAAACATTACAAAACAAAAACAGATTAAATAACCCAATAGCCATAACAAATAAATTTATATATTAAAAACAAGATCCTTTTTACTTAACCGTTTCCGAATTTTTGTAGGAAAAAATTTTCATATTCCTTGGAAAACGAAAATAAATCCTCTCTACAAATTTCAAAGGAACCATATACAATAACCAAATTAACACCATTTTAAACACTACTGCAAAACTTTTTTTTAAATTATATTCTACATAAATACTCAATTCTACAAAACCTTTAAATCATATTTTTACATTAAATAAAACGACGACTTCAAATTACAAACCTGTTCCTCACATCAGATTGCTACTGTTGCCAAAATTAAAAAAGAAAAACCAAACGAAACATATGTAATATAAGCAGAGTGGATATAACGTCACACTACTACTGCGTTATGGGCGATAATTTCGGAGATATGCAAGTAAGGTTGCATTTAACATCGCACTAGCATTTCGCTACGGCGCCATTTTGCAACAATCAATATTAATTACCTCTGTACGCTCCGCGTACATGAAAAAAAAAATCACAGGATACCTCGCCCGCATTCTGCATGAATCTTTAAAGTGCATGAAAATTCGTTTTACACCGATCAGCAATATGCACGTCTGCACGCTGCGCGTTCATGAAAACAAAACACACACACACACACAAAAAAAAAAAAAAAAAAAAAAAAAACATCAATGGATACCTCACCTGCATTCCGCATGAATCTTTAAAAAGCATGAAATTAAGTTTTACAGCGATCAGCAATATGCACATCTGTACGCTTCGCATACATGAAAAAAAAAAAAAAAAAAAAAAAAAAATCACTCGATACCTCAAACGCATTCTGCATGAATCATCAAAACGCATGGAATTTCGTTTCGCAGCGATCAGTAATACGCACGTCTGTACGCTCCGCGTACATGAAAAAAAAACACTGTATACCTCACCCGCATTCTGCATGAACCTTTAAAATGCACGAAATTTCATTTCGCAGCGATCAGTAATATGCATGTCTGTACGCTTCGCGTACATGAAAACCAAAAGAAAAAACATTACAGGATACCTCAACCGCATTCTGCATGAATCTTCATAGCGCATGAAATTTCATTTTACAGCGATCAGTAATACGCACGTCTGTACGCACCGCGTACATGAAAACTGAAAAAAAAAATCACTGGATACCTCACCCGCATTCTGCATGAATCTTTAAAACGCATGAAATTTCGTTTTACAGCGATCAGTAATATGCACGTCTGTACACTCCGCGTACATGAAAACCAAGAAAAACGTCACTGGATACCTCAGCTGCATTCTGCATGAATCTTTAAAATGCATGAATTTTCGTTTTACAGCGATCAGTAATTTACACTGAAAACCAAAGAAAACATCACTGGATACCTCACACGCATTCTGCATAAATCTTTAAAACTCATGAAACTTTGTTCTGCAGCGATCAGTAATATGCACGTCTGTACGCTCCGCGCACATGCAAAAAAAAAAAAAAAAAAAAAAAAAAAAAAAGAAAAATCACTAAATACCTCACCCGCATTCTGCATAAACCTTTAAAACGCATGAAATTTCGTTTTACAGCAATCAGTAATATGCACGTCTGTACGCTCCGCGTACATGAAAAAAAAAAAAAAAAAAAAAAAAAAAAAAGAAAGAAACATCACTGGATATCTCACCCGCACTATGCAGGAGCCTTTAAAACGCACGAAATTTCGTTTCCCATCGATGAGTAACGCGTACATAAAATAAATTAATAAATAAATAAAATCACTAAATACGTCTCCCGCAAACTCCATGAATCTTTTAAAACGCACGAAGCTTCGTTTCCCATCGATCAGTAACGCTTACATAAAATAAATAAATAAATAAATAAAATATCACTAAACACGTCTCACGAATCAATCTCCATACGTCTCATATACAATCTCCATGAATCTTTAAAACGTACGAAATTTCGTTTGGCAGCAATCATATACTCGAAAATCAGCGTCCCTGACTTCTACACAGTTGGGTCCGGGTTCGAATACCGGAGAAGGCATGGATGTGTGTATTGTCCTTGTTCATGTTCTTGTGTAACTGTTCTTGTAATAAAAACTTGTAAACCCTTGCGGTGTGGATTATTCGAGATATAAGCGACCTAGATTCAAGCAATAAATATCATGTGCTCATCAAACCAAACCAAATCATGGTAAAGTTACCACATTTCAAACATCGATCTTTCAACGACGCATAAACATCGAGGGTACCAGGGTTGGTATCTTTATCAGCGATCGGAAACAAGACGCCAAGCTGTATCGTAAAGCACATTCCACCCTAAATTTCGTGTAAATCGGCTGATAAGTTGCGCTTTTATACTACAATATCCCCTGTTTGAGGAAAAGCTATATATCAGTTACTATACTACCTGAAACCCCAAGTTCCCTCGGTCTTATTGTAAAAATAATAGTGTAAATCTTAGTAAACAATATATCTAATCTTACTGTATATTCGGTGATTTGTTTTCGGAAATATATTTTTTATTTATTTGTCCCGGATACAACGCGTCAAACCAGTGAAATCTATTTTTCCAGGAAAGAAGAAAAAAAAAATCGAATTTTCGTCTCAAACCTCTAATTATATTCTTTTAAATTAAATTTGTCAAACATTTTTCTTGAAAATCAGGTTTCTGAAATCTTTTGTTTCAGGTGCTAATGACTGCTAATTTTCTTGAAGAAGAACATAAATAACATCGATTTTTCATCTTAAAACAATTTTAGCACTACATTTTATTTTTCCCAAAATCGTTCCAGCGATTTCTAAGAAACCAAGTTTCAGCTGTATTTGTTTCAAATATAGTGCGAATTACCAGTGAAACTAATTGTAAGGAAGATGAGGTTATTTAATATCGAAAGGTTATCTCAAAAACGCACTGAGGCTTTTTTTTTTTTTATCAATCAAGTACTTTCGAGGAAAACGAAGTTTCCGCCACTCTTTTTCAGGGTGAAGGCGGACTACCGATAACACTAATAATTCTGAGGAGAAGAGTAATTGAGATTAAATTGTAAACTTGAAATGTGCCTTAATCTTTTTTTTTTTTTCAAAATCTTTCAAGTTTTTTCTAATAAAATTTGGTCTCTGCATATTTTGTTTCGGCAAAGTGAGAGATAACAGTGAATTATAATGATCAAGGAAAAGAGAATAAGTCAAGTGTGAGTAAATCTTTTAATATCTTTCTGAGATTTTTCGTATTTTACAACAGACGGATAAAGGGTTAACAGCAAATACAAATTTTTATGAAAATAATAATGATTCCAAACGATTTTTTACTCCAAATCGCACATAATCCCAAACTTTCATCAAAATCGTTTTATCAATTTCCCAGTAAAACCTAATTCTGCCAAATTTCGCAACTGGTGGATAACGGATTAGCAGAGAACGCTAATTTTACTTTATACGAGGATTGGTCCAATCGATTTTTCATCCGAAAAAATGACTTGACCTCAAATTTTCTTCAAAATCGTTATACTATTTCCGTATAAAACGATTTCAGCGAAATTTTTCAACCGACGGGAAAATGTTAACAACTATTACGAATTTTCCTGAAAATGAGTAGATGTCCGATCGGTTTTTAACCCTCCCCCCCCCCCCCAAAAAAAAAAAAAAAAAAAAAAACACTTAATTCCAATATTTCATTAAACATGTTATATACATTTCTAAGTAAATTCAATTTTTATCATCTGTTGTGAGCGGCAGATAAAGGGTTAGCAGCAAACGCGAATTTTCTTGAAGATTAAGATATGTCCAATCAGCTTTGCGCCGAAAAAAACGCATAACCCCAACTTTCATCCAAAATTGTCATGTACATTCTCGAAAAATCCCAATTTCTGCCATACTATACAACCGGAAGATAAAAGGTTAAAAGCCAACACTTTTCTCTTTTTTTTCTGATGATCAGACTAAGTTAAATCGACTTTTCACTCTAAAAATCTCTTAAGAACTCAAGAAGCAAACGTCAACGTTTCCGACCCAGCGACGCTCCAGTCAGAGTGTCCTTGATATCAGCGCTGGCGTTGAAACCGCAGAACAGAACGTCGTGACGCATGCGCAAATTGGAAATCTCGACGCCGAATACGTTGACGTTCGTGTTTTGTAATCTTAAAAAACAGGGCTTAAGAGCAAAACTTTTATATCTTACATTTTATTATAAACTCTTCCGAGTAAACCTAATTTCTGTCATATCTTACAACTGACGAGAAAAGGGTTAACAGTGAATGCAAATGTTCCTGAAGACGAAGGTAAGCGCATTGATATTGAAACCTTTATCTTTTTTTTTTTTTTTTTTTAAATCTATTTCTGAGTAAACCTAATTTTGCCATACTTTGTAAAGGGCGGAAGAAAAGTTAAGAGTGAACCCAAATTTATCTTAGAAAGGCGATAAATCCAATCGATTTTGAATCTCAAAAAATCATAATCTCATATTTTTATCAAATTCACTATATCAGTTTTCGTGTAAATATAATTTCTTCCATATGTTGCAAACGGCGACTGAAGTATTAACAGCGAATGTGAATTTTCCTGAAGGTGAGGATAAGTCCAGTCGAGTTTACATTTCAAAAAATTCTTAGCCCCATCAAAACCTTTTTATATATTTCTGTGTAAGTCTTATTTCTGCCATATGTTGCAAACGGATAACTAGAATTTTCCTACAGATGATTATAAATCCAATCGATTTTTCACCCTAAATATCCATTTTCTCCAAACTTTTATCAAAATAGTTATATTCATTTGCGAGTAAATCAAATTTTTGTTATATTTTGAAACCGGCTAGTAAAGAGTTAATAGCGAACGCGAATTTTCTTAAAGATGATGATAGGTGCAATCAAATTTTTACTTCAAAAATAAATAAATAAAATAAATAATAAAATATCCACAACATTCATCAAAATGTTTTATATGTATTTCTCATAAAAAACTCAATTTTCGCCACACTTTTTAAAAGGCGTATGAAGGGTTAACAATGAACTCAAATTTTTCTTAAGATCCGGATAAGTCGAATTGATTTTAACTTACAAAAACATCTTAACTGCAATTTTTTATCAAATTCATCATAATTATTTCCGATTAAACCCGATTTCTGCCACATGTTGCAAACGGCAGATGAAACGTAATAAATAATGAACGCGAATTTTTCTAAGGATGAAGATAAATCCAATCTATTTTTCAGCTGAAAAACTCTCAACCCTAAACTTTCATCAAAATCCTTGCATTTTATTTCTAATTAAAACTTATTTCTACCATATATTGAAAACAGCCGAAGAAGGGAGTACAGCAACGCGAATACCACCGAAGAGGAGGATAAACCCAGTTGATTTTGCCCAAAAATCCTTAATCTGGAACTTTCATCAGTATCCTTGTATATATTTCTGATTAAACCCAATGTTATCCATATGCTTGCAAATGGCGGATAAAGGGTTAATAGGGAACGTAAATTTTCCTGAAGATGGGGAAAAGCTAAATCGATTTTTTGAAACCAAAATACCCTTAATTCCAAACATACCTCAAAAGCATTAGAGCCGTTTCCAAGAAACCCAACACTAATATATATTTATATAAAACAAGTCGCGTAATTAACTCCTTTAATATAAGGAAATAATAAAAAAAAGTAATAATAATAAAACTTGATATATTTGATTATTAAATGAAAAGTTATGTGCATTTTTCTGAAACTATAGTCATTATATGCATAATAACTAATAGGGAAGCTTCCATGATACATATATTTTCTTGTACGCTAAGGCTATATACCTGAGTTTCATGAATTTACCGACTGTTCATTTCATATAATGGAAAATTATAATGACTCAATTTAGTTTCAATCTGCCGATTCGTGGCACTATTATGCAGTGTTTTTAAGGTTTTCTGGAATTTTCCGACAGATTAATATATCAAAGTGAAGCCGCGTATCTCGACCGGCTGATTTGCTATCCTTGAGAAATCTGAATGAATTAAACAACTGATTAGTGGTACCTGCGGCTACTTCTTGACGTTTCAGGCCGAGAAAATTTGTAAAGCAATTTTAAATTAGAACGTAACTAATTAAAGTAATTTTTTTAAGTTAGATTTTAATTTTTTTTCCCTTGACAAAAACTGAATATGTGAATTTAATTTATAAATCAAAGTTTCAATGTTGCGTTTATGAAATCAATTTTGTCTTACCATAAATTTTTCTTCTTCTGTATAAAAATAAATGTTATTTGTAATTATTATGGAGAAAATTTTACATTTGCATCGAAGAGAGGGAAACATTTAATTAGTCCAATGAGTTTTGTAGATAGCCTTACACTGGGCAAGCAATTCCTGTCACCAACTTCTGTTTCCGAAGCTGGTAGGGTAGGTTGGGGTAATTGTAAACATGGGGTAATTGTAAACACACCCCTTATTTTTTTTAATAGTTCAAATTTCAGAATGCAAATGCCAGCACATCTTCATACCTTCAAGGACCAATAGATGTTCATTGTTAATAAATCACTTTTTTTGTTAAGCACCATTTTGTTTATGCAGTTTTGTTTTGGTCTGTGAAAAAGTGAAATACAGAATTGCAAGGATTGATTAAAAATACTCTAAATCATACGAAAAGTTGAAATATTAATTCATTTTCTTTAAAAATAGTTTTAGACATTTTAATTTAGTTTATTATAATGATTTTTCTTTGAAATCCATGACTAAATTTTAGTTATTGCTTGTTTACCATTACCCCAGAAAAATCTTGCATTGGGGTAATTGTAAACATCAATTCCTTAGTAACACAACTTAGTATGAATGCATCTTATGTTTTTATTTTAATACTAAATTGCATTATAATTTTAATATGAATGTTCTATTTCATTCCATTTTATAATTTACCTTAGTAATTAGGCCTAATCTATTCTATGTTATAAGTAGACTTTTTTTCTGTCTACTATTATATATATATTTTTCTAATTCAGATATATATATATATATATATATATAAGAGAAATTAAGGAAAAAACTATTAGCTACAGCTCTGATGATTTAATCAAATCAGTGAATGATGTGAGAGGACAATCCTTCTCCACAAAAGTATTTTATCCCCAGAAACCATTGTTGAATATGCAGTTGCAGTAAAAAAGAAGACAGCAACGTGCAGAATTAGGCAAATGAATTATGGGGAAGTACTGAATTCTATAAGTGTCTTAGAACGTCTAAAGGAATGTGCGAGAAAGAAAATTTCAAAAAGAAAGAAAAAAAATGTAAATGTTAGAAAATCAAAAAGAAAGAAAATTAATTATGATACAACAAAAAAAGATTGATAGTGTTGAAGAAAAAAAAAAAGAAAATTCTACGAAAGTCCAATATGCAAAACCCAAACTGCCGCATTTATTTCCTGGAAGTTATATATTAATAGATAAAAATAAGGTTAAATACAAGTATGTCTGTGTTATAAATTCCATAGCACAAGATGAAGGTACAGTCACGGTTTAGAAAATGACATTTTTTCCCCATAAATTTATCATCCATAAAAGCTATTTTGTCAGCACCCTCTACTAAGTATACTGAAAGGAAACTTGTGCATACATTTCCTGGTTTTGCGAGTGTAAAAGAAAAATGAAAATCTAGTAAAACAATGTGTTTGTACTTCAACAAATGTTAAATAAAATGCTTTAGGTTTATTATAATCCGAAATTTATTTTATTATTTATTTAAGACATGATGTACTAATAAAAAAAATAGTTATTACGTATCTAAACATTAAAAATCTTTTTTAAAGTATTGTATTTCATGTTATTATACATTACATTATGGAAATATATCTGTTTACAATTACCCCATACTATATGGGGTAAATGTAAACACTATGGGGTAATTGTAAACAGGCCCTTATAAATTTAAATAAAAACTTTAATGCAAAGTAAAATGCTTAAAACTTAGGTAAATGTTCAAAAATTAAGTTTCTGTAATTTTTTTAAACCAAAAGTTATTTGTTTAGTTTGTATGAATGATCATATTCAGAAGTGATTAAAAGTGTTTACAATTACCCCAACCTACCCTATACGGTGAATGAAGTTTTCGAAAACCATATCACACTTGTCGACAAAGTCGTTCTGAGATTTTTCTGAAATTACAGTAAATACAAGCAAGAATCCTTCAAAAAAACGCCATGGAAGATAATGCGCACAGGACAGGGTTCACAGACATAAAATTTGATTCAGCGCATTTCATCTATTTCTTTAGGTTCAGGAATGGGGGATTCAACTAACAATCCATGCATAAGAATTGCTTTTGAAAAGAAGCACTATTTACTTATAATAGCAACTGACAAAAAAAAAAAAAAAAAAAAAACGCATTATTTTGTTTTTTAACTGTTAATGTCTTCAATTTGTCAGTCTGTCCACTGTCTGTCTGTCAGTCCGTCTGTTTTTCTGTCTGTCTTTCCCCGCCCTAATTCTTGCAAATGTTCGTGGAATTTCTCAAAACTGATATTCATATGAATTATTTAAGTTCACTATCAGATGTTTTCTTTTGAAAATGAAGTATATAGCACTGCGTTCTTTGAGAGGTATTTCTGTAAACCATATTTCAATACCTAAAATTTACGCAAATCCTAATGAAATCGCAAAATATTATTCAAATCCGCTATCGGATGTTTTATATTGAAAAGGGAGTAAATACCAACGATGATTTGTTTACAGGGATACCCGAAAGTATTCCAAATCATTGCGTTGCATGAGAAGTATTTCTATAAATAGTATTTTAACTTTATATTGCAAAAATAATAATGAAATTCAAATATGTTATTCATATGCACAAAATAATGATTTCTATAAAATATAGTATGATTAGAATTGAAATTTACAGGGCCGCACAAAATATTCAGTTACATTTAGGGCTATTAATGAAAATTTGCTGAATTGCATTTCCTGTTACATTAAGTGTTCTTAACATTTTCCAGTAATTTTTTTTAACGTGAATAAGATTTGAATTAATTTATCTGTCTGTTCGACTGCCAGTCTGTTTATATGTTGTGCCTTCATCATCCGTACATATTTTGAATTTAAATATATATATAAATGATAGATAACATAATAAAATTTAATCTTAAAATTTAGCAATATATGTACATGTTATTCATATTTACTATAGGATGTTCCCTATTTAAAATGACACTAATAGGTCCTATGCAACTGGTTTGTGTACAGAGAGACCCCCCCCCCCAAAAAAAAAAAAAAAAAAAAAAAAAAAAAAAAATGCATTGCGTTTTAAGAGAGAGAGATTTTTTAAATCACATTTAAATAACTTTCAACTGAAAAAAAAAAAAAAAAAAAAAAAAAAAAAAAACATAAAGAAATTGACCATTATTGTTAATAAGCTAAAAAAATGTTTTGTATAGAATGTGATATGCTTATACTTGAATTTTACAGGATTACACTAAAATATGGAAATACATTAAGGGCTGCAATTGGAAATTAAGGACAGCATTTCCGTTCGTCTCAAGCATTTTTAATAATTTCGAAAAATGATTAAGAGTGATTATGAATTCATTTAATCTATGTGCCTGTCTTTCTGCCTTGTCTGTCCGTTGTGTGATAATGTGGAAAAAACATCGAAGGTTATTGCGGTTATATTATTCAACGTGTACGTACAGTTGGAAAATGTTAATAATCAATGCGTACTGCATGATATTTCGTTCTTGTTTTTCCTTCAATTTTAATGAAAAAAAAAACTCTTTTTTTTTCTGTATAAATTGAGAAGTGTAATTTTTTTTTTTTTTTTTCACATACATATTTTATGTAGCATAAACTGAATGAAAATTTGATATTTAAATAAAATTTACTTTAAACTAAATTAACAATTATATGTATTGTGACAAAATATCTAAAACTTTCAAATTTCAATTTTAACGAAAAATTCGCCTACAAATTATAAATTAATAAATAACTGAAAATAAGGCAGATCGAAAGAAGAAATAAAATAAAATTTCTAAACATTAAATTTCGGCAACAATTCTTTTTTATTATTCTTTTCCCATTTTGTGTAGGTTTCTCTGGCAGCTAATGCATTATTAATTGTATTTCCTTACATTGACTTCTAAATAAATCTTTTAACACCAATTCTTTGAAATGTAATTGTGAAAGACTTTTCGCAGACGACTTTAATTCAAGGTATTTTCTACATTAAAGCACTTATTTTCGTCTGTCTCACATTTCAATCCAAAATAATTTATTTTTAACCTATCTCAACTTTTAAGCAGTAATTGAATCGATCTATTTCTTTTAAGAAATTCGAAGATTTTCCCTTTATATGACTTCAAATACTTTTTACATTAGTTTCATGATATTGGTTTAAAAAGAACGTTTTATTTAATGTAAGGTATAATTTTTAAAAATTAGATTTTTTTAAACACATTTTTCGAGATTATTTTTATTTTTATCTTTAGGTTTTATTGTTAGATAAATTAACACTCAATTTTTATTTATAAATAAAAGTTTTGATATTTTGTTTATAAAATTATTATTATTATTTTCTTCTTATCGGAAATTTTTGTACTTGTGTACAATAATAAATTTTATTTGGTATAAGTATTATTTGGAATAAATACAATTCAGTATTTATTTATAGAATGCATTTTATATTATTTATAAACATTTCAGTTAATAAGAAAGATGATTTTCTTAGATTTACTAAGTGTATCGAAAATAATGATCGAATCGTGTTAATTTTTAACACAATCACACCAAAACAATGGAGCAAATTGGGGGAAATTTCCACAGTACTAAAGTTAGATTAATCGTATTGTAAATTATCGCTATGTCCATCTTTAGCAGCTTGTATAAAGTTATGGCGTTAGCTAAACGCGCCCAACGCTTTCTGCAACGTGATGATACGCTGAGAATACATGTATATACCGCTTTCATTTACAATGGATAAGTTGTCATTTTATGAATTTCAAAGCTAGAAATACGGATTTCCTTGTTATGCGTATAAGGTAAACAAATAAACTGAATAGACGTAATGATCGAGAATTTCTAGTCTATGCTTTTCTAGATGGTGAAAAAATATTATTAATAACTAGCTTTTGTGCCCCTCCTTTGCACGGGAATTTAATTATTATCCACAGTATATTATCTTAAAAATATTTCTCTTAGTTGAAGCTTACTATGCTGATGAAGAGAAAAAATCGATTATTATAGTTAATAAGTATAATTTGAAAAATTTCACTGATATATATATATATATATATATGTGTGTGTGTGTGTGTGTGTGTGTGTGTGTGTGTGTGTTTGTGTGTGATTTGCATAATTGTTTGTTCATTGATTTAAACATAATTTTTTCAATGCTCTTAGAAAAATAAAAAAAACATTTTTTTAATTCGCTATTTACGTTTGGAAAAACGGATACAATAGCCAGTAAATGAAAATCCGCGAAAAGGGTTCTTTGTGAATCTGTACTTTTTCATCAATATTCAACAACTTCGGAAATATATTAGTTTTTTCTGCATTGGATTTTCGTCAAATGCTCAATCTACAGCGATTTTTGACAATACAGATACAAGGGAATCACTTAAAATATATGTTTTGTAAAATAGAAAATTTAATTATATTTTGGAACAGCTTTAGTAGCCCCACTTGACAAAATGTGAAATTTGACATCAAAGTCGCTCAGTCGTTTCTCGCCAAAGTCTTTTTTAACGTAACTGCGATAGACATTTTTATTCAGCACCAATAAACCATTCAAAAATCAGTGGTAAAAAAAAAAAAAAAAATCATGGATCCGATAATTTCTTCTTATATACATAAAAGAAAAGTAATAAATGTTGCAAAACGTGGAGTTCAAAAATAATTAATAAAGTAAAATTTATATCGAAATTTAATAATTAAAACACTATATGCGTATTGAAAGGGTGCTATTATATACAATATTTTTATTAGAAGCATCACGGGGAGCAGTGTTGCCAGATTTGGGGACTTTTTTATTCAACATCCACAATTAAATTTTTATTACAACAGCTGCCTAATCACATCGAAGATTATTCGTCTATTATGTATGTCAAATTTTACTTCTCAAAATTATTGGTGGTAGTTGAATAAAAAAGTCCCCAAGTCTGGCAACACTGACAGGGAGACGAATGTATGCATGGAAATTGACCTATACTGGAATAATAACATTTAAAATTAAATAGAATACATAGCGAACTTACGATACACACAACGAATGAAATAAAAATGTTAGTTGATGTAATATATTACTCCTTATAAAACATAAAATAAAAAAAAATGCATGGAATGAATATTATATTTGACAAATAATTTTTATTTCATCCATTTAAAAATTTAATAAATTCATTTAATAATTCAACTTTCTTACATTTTTCTTTTTCAGTATAATTAGATCTAGGTAATAGCAGACCATTTAATTTTAAATAAATTTAATGCGTACATCCTGCATTTATATAATCTGAAGATATCTTTACTCTAAGTAATAGGAATCTGTTCTATGATTAGCTCCTCTTTATCATATTTGGAGAACCGCATTCATCCACCTACCTACTTCAAACAAATTGGCTTCAGAATGGCTTTAAACTATTTCTATTATTAAATCAGCTTCAATGCAGATTCCTGTTATTCTGAAAGCTATGTATATCTCCTTCGTCGGTAGACGGAGATTATGTCAGCTTTTATTGATTGTGGGTAGATACTTGAAAGATGACATAAACTGTTTGCCAGATTAATTTATTTTCGGATGAGTGAGCATGTTAGAATATTTTATCATATATTTTATTTTATTATGGGTAAACCATTAGACAGAACCGAATATTATATTTTTGTTACACAAAAATTAGCTTTGAAAGTGCTGTTTATTCTAAAAATTATATATATATATATATATATAGGTAGACAGATAAATAGATATACATACAATGAATTTTTTTTTTTTTCATTTACTTATTCGTATGAGAGATGTACTGGATTTTTAAGTAAAGATTTCTTTCTTATATTTTATCGTTTCTGATATTTGCTTAATGGATTTTATGTAATTTAACCCTTAAATGCCGGATTATTTTTAAATGGATTTAAAAAATATTTTCCTTATTTCTACTCTTAAATAAATCACGAGAAAAATACATTAAAAAATCATACTTTATTTTAACTATGGTTTACAGCTGAAAAGCAGTTTGTTGCCAATCTGCATTCTCATGAAGCATTAGAGCTTCAATATTATTCTAATAATAGTTTACAAGACAAAATTATTATTATTATTATTAAAATTACACAAAAATTATACACTTTAGAACAATTACAAAATTATTAATTTTAATTGGTTATAATGAAAATGTAGAAAATTAATAATGTAGAAAATTTTTTTTCGTTATTTCATAATCCGTAATAAATATTAGCTTAACAATTAAATTTTTGAAATATACACTCATTATAAAAATAGTAATAAAACCTACTTTTCAGCGTATCAAACTTTTTAAAATATCATTATTTTCCAAAATATCTTTACATTCCGACGTTTCTGTTAATACTTATAATAATATTATACATATATAAGTGGAATATATTTCTTTATATACACTCATGTTTGTGAAAATTGCACCACCATGAAAGAATGATGCGATTGAGCTGAAATTTGCAGAAATTGCAAATTACAGTGGTAGACATTTACCGCAGACATTGAGAAAGCTTTTCTCCAGATTGGTATTTCAGACATTATGTCTGAATAGAAATGCATTGCGTTTTTTGTACATAGACAAAGATTTCAATTTGAAACCCTATCGAATGACACGAGTTCCCTTTGGTGTATCTTGCAGTCCTTTCATTTTAGCATGCACCATAAAATATCACTTAAAGAAAATAATAGAAAAAAAACCCTGATATTTACCAGATGTTAAACAATTCGATTTATGTCGATGATCTTTTTTATGGGGCAAATTCCATAGAGCGAGCTTTCGAACTTAGTGTTGAAGCACATAATGTGTTAAAAGATGCCGGAATGAAATTGCGTCAATTCAGAGGAACTCAAAATTCTTTGGGATGGTAGCGATAAAATCAAATCAGAATCAGGAGAAAATAATTCTCTTAAAGTGTTAGGTCTGAACTGGTGTAATAGTAGAGATGTAATATCCTTGAACATAGATAACTTGTGTGAAACATTGAATAAGTGTAGAGAGATCACAAAAAGGAATATATTAAAGGTAACAGTTACTATTTTTGATCCAGTGGGTTTTTTGGCACCATTTGCATTACGTCCAAAATTGATAATGCAAAATCTTTGGCAATTGGGTTTAGATTTTGATGACTAGGTTCCACTCGAATGTAGGCAGTTGTGGTCCGAGTGGTGCGGCAAAATTGAAACGTTAAAGAAATTTGAAATTCCTCGCGAATATTTTCGTGGTGATTTGAATCAAAATGATGATAAAGAATTGCATCTATTTTGTGATGCATCTATCAAAACTTATGGCGCAGTATAGTATTTTAGATTAATTAAAAATGGAGAAATAGCGTTTGTTATAGCAAAATCTAGAATCGCACCAATAAAACAAAAACTCACATTGCCAAGGCTAGAATTGTTAGGGGCATTAACGGCAGCAAAACTTGCCAAAAATCTGCGAGTAACTTTTTCTATACATGGGGAAAATATATTTATATGGACTGATAGTATGATAGTACTTTATTGGATTCATAGTGCTCCCGAACGTTGGAAGTTATTTGTAAAAAATAGAGTTGTTGAAATACAAAATTTAACTAACCCAAGCAAAAGGAAAACATAGTAGTGGTAAACGCAATTCTACTGAATATTTGTTAGCATCTAAACTATGGCGTTCAGGACCAGATTGGTTAACTGAACCTATGAGTACTTGGTCTACAAACTTTAATTTATCAATAAACATTTCTCATTCTGAATTAGAAGAGAAAAAGCAGGTGAATGAGACATCGGTTTTACCTTCGCTGGCAGAAAATTCTAACACAATCTTGAATATTGAAAAGTATAGCAAACTAAGTAAAGTAATTAGAGTTACTGCATGGGTATTTAGATTTATTTACAATCTAAGAAATAAACATGAAAAGAGAAAGGGTGTTTTGACTGCAGAAGAACTTTTTGCTGCAGAGTTACATTTAATTAAAGAAGTTCAATATAAACATTTTCCAGATGAAATTAAATATTTAAAATCTGAACAGTTGATATCCAAAAACTCTATAATTTACGAATTGAACTCTTTTCTGGGTGATAAAGGAGTACTAAGACTTGGGGTAGACTACAAAAGTCATCATTAAGTTTTCATGAAAAACATCCTATAATTATACCTTCTAAAACCCATTTCACTGATTTACTTGTGCGTGATGCACATTGACGCGTTCTTCATACAGGTGTAGGAAATACTCTCATGTTCCTACCCACAAAATACTGGATCCAGTCAAAATGTTAAGCGTGTTATAAGAAGATGTGTTATTTGTCAAAGATATAATTCTCGACCAATGCAACAAGCAATGGCACCTTAGCCTTCAGCTAGAATAAAACAAACAAATCCTTTCGATGTTGTGGGACTGGATTATGTTGGTCCACTTTTTGTCAAAAATGAAGATACAAAGTATTACATTCTGCTAATTACGTGTGCAGTGACTAGAGGAATTCATCTTGAGCTAACAAAAGATCTTACAAAAAAAATTTTTTTACTAGCCTTGCGTAGATTTATCTCAAGAAGAGGTCTATGCTCCATTATTTATTCAGACAATGCTCATACCATTAAGGCAGCGGATGCGGAACTAAAAAAACTGTGGGAAGTCTTACCTCATCCCGAGGTGAAGAACTACTATACAACTAAACGTATTGAGTGGAGATATATTGTTGAACGTGGAGCCTGGTGGGGCGGGTTTTATGAAAGACTTGTACGGACAGTAAAAACAACATTACGAAAATTTCTCGGCAGATCATCATGTATCCCTGATGAGTTAGAAACTATTCTGGTGGAGATTGAAGCGATGATAAATCATCGTCCCTTGACGTATATACAAGATGATGAGTCAGAAATCTTGACACCTGCACATTTTCTGCTGGGAAAAAAGCCAATGAATTTACCACCCACCAATTATCCTGATAATCTGAATAGTACTAAAGAAATACTTTTTAAGTCATATAAATATCGCGAAAAACTGTTGAATAACATTTGGAAAATATTTTTTAAGGATTATTTAGTAAATCTAAAATCAGCAAACTGTGTACAAAATCATTCACAAAAACTGGACTTTAAAGTGAATGATGTAGTAATAATACATGATGAACATTCACCACGCAACATGTGGAAACTCGGAAAAGTTTTAAAAACTTTCACAGGAAGGGATGGTCTAATTCGTAGCTGTGAAGTGAAAACTGAAAAAGGTCTTATTAAAAGGCCTATACAGCTACTAGTGAAATTAGAGTGTTAATTAATATATCTTCTTTTTTTAGGTATAGTTAGCATAAAATTAATTGCATAGTGTACATATTAATTCACATACACTGATGGAAAAAAAAATCCCAACACCAGGAAGGAGCTGTGCTAGATAAACGAAATTTGGTAGGCGTATTTATACATCTGAAAGATGACGTCGATTCAAATTTCGAGCTACGCGCATAAGTGTGGCGCTAGTAGCGACACTATGAACATGCAAATGAGGTTTGCTTTAAATAAGCGCTGTAAGGTTCGTGATCGTTATTTACAGTTGAGATTTGACGTAGTGGGTTAATGTTAATCAAGGATGCCTCTAAGAAGACGAAGAAGCCATTATCAACAGCTCACTGAGTTTGAACGAGGTCGTGTAGTAGGGCTAAGAGAAGGTGGGTTTTCTTTCCACGATATTGCAGAAAGACTTGGCAAGAATGTATCCACTGTGCATGAGTGTTGGCAGCAGTGGTCAAGGTAAGGTACTGCCTCAAGAAGACCGTGTTCCGGGCGGCCACGTGGCACTACTGAGAGGGAAGACCGCCGTGTTCGGCGTATGGCTGTGGCTAATCGTACTGCGACTGCAGCTGAAATTCGAGCTGCAGTTGGCACCACAGTGACACAACGAATCGGTTACTTCAAGGACAGCTCCGAGCCAGACGCCCTGTATCATGCATTCCCCTGACTCCAAACCACAACCGTTTGCGACGTGAGTGGTGTCAAGCTAGAGCTCATTGGAGAACGGAGTGGAGATCTGTTGTGTTATCCCACGCACCCTGATGGCAAATTTATACGTCAGTCTAGTGATACAACCTGTTGTGCTGCCATTCATGAACAGCATTCAAGGGGGTGTTTTCCAACAGGATATCGCTCGCCCTCATACCGCTGTTGTAACCCAACATGCTCTACAGAGCGTCGACATTTTGCCTTGGCCTGCTAGATCACCAGATCTTTCTCCAATCGAGCACGTATGGGACATCATTGGACGACAACTCCAGCGTCATCCACAACCAGCATTAACCGTCCCTGCATTGACCGCCCAAGTGCAACAGGCATGGAACTCCATCCCACAAACTGATATCCGACACCTGTACGACACAATGCATGCACGTTTGCATGCTTGCATTCAAAATTCTGGCGGTTACACCGGTTACTGATGTACCAACATTTCACATTTGAAATGGCTCTTCTCGCCAATGGCTCCACCTGTGATCATGAAACTTTAATCAATTAAATATGTTACCTAGACAAATGTATTGCTGAAAATGCATTACTGTACAATAATTTTTTCTTGGTGTTGGGATTTTTTTTCCATCAGTGTAGATAGAATAACTGTTTGTATATTCTTTGATTGTAGTATTATATGTTGTAGATATTTAAATATTATTTATAAGTTGTAAAAATGTACATATTTAAGAACTTTAATTTGTATATAATGCTTTAGAATTTTATTTAAATGTAAATATTTATACTTAAAATATTCGGGAAAAAAAAAAAAAAAAAAAAAACAGGTTTCTGTGATAAAAATTAGATTCTATTAAAATTAATTATTAAAATGTAAATTGTTTTTGATTAATCTTTTTATAGAAGTATTCTTGATTTTAATGTACCTAATACTTGAAAATGAAACTTGACAACAATTCTTGATATATTTTTGAAACTTGATGTACTTGATATACTTGAAGAACTTGGTAAGTTTCTTGATATTTTTTTATATGACTCTTAATTCATATTTGAATTGAATTTACACCTGATTTACTCGTACATTTGTATTTAAATTTTGATGCAGTGGATAATTTATTTGTTCTGAACCTTGTTCAGCCGGGCACAGTGTGTTAGAAATATTTTGTCGCAGACGATAATAACTTTTCAGATTGATTGTCGGCATATTGTAGCATCTATGTTTTTCTATGTTTATGTTTGTTGAATGGCAACAGCTATTCAATGTTCGAAAAGTTTTGGATTGGAATTAATTGAGCATCATGACGCTTAAGTTGGTATCTTGAATAAAAATACTTGAATCCTGATAAACTGGAATTATTATTTAGAATCATGAAAATGTTCTTGTTTTATATTTAATTAATTATTCTTATTTTTATTTCAATATCAGCAAGTTTACACGATTTTTCGCGTTGTCTGTATATGTGTGTGTGAGTGTGTATGTATCTCGCATAGCTCAAAAACGGTTGCACGTAGAATGTTCCAAATAGGTACATAGGTTTGCTATAGCATCTAGTTGTGCACTTCCCTTTTAAGACTTTATATGATTTTTCATTTTGCAGATATTTAGGAAAATTAGGTTCATAATGACCAAATATACAAAGATTTTGTCCATAATGTATAAAAAAACGGTAGTAACTCAAAAACGGTTTAGACAAATCTTGCAATCGATTTTTAACTAACTTTCCGACTAGCTAGAAATTTTAAACTTTCAAAAAAAAAAAAAAAAAAAAAAAACTCAGAACACGGTGATAATGCTTTTTTTTTTTTTTTTTTTTTTTTTTTTTTATGTTTTTAGGCAACTATTTCGGATCCTTGCTGCCGTCAGCAGAGTTTTTATGATTCAACAGAAAATTTATTTAACAAACTTCCCGACTAGCTAGACATTTGAAACTTTCAGAACAGTTCAGAACACGGTGAATATGCATTTGCTTAATACTTTAGCCAACTGTTTCTGGTCCCTGCTGTTTTCGGCAGCGTTACCAGAACAAATCTTGCAATAGATTTTTAACAAACAGGCTAGACGTTTGAAACTTTCAGAAACGCTGAGAACACGGTGATAATGTATTAATTTAATATTTTTAGCCAACTGTTTAGGGTCCCTGCTGCCTTCGGCAGAGTTTATATGATTCAACAGAAATTTTATTTAACTAACTTTCCAACTAGCTAGACATTTGAAACTTTCAAAATAGTTCAGAACACGGTGAAAATGTGTTTTTGTAATACTTTTAGCCAACTGTTTCGGCTCCCTGCTGCTTTCGGCAGTTTTGCCAGTAGAAATCTTGCATTCGATTTTTAACAACTTCCCGACTAGTTAGACAATTGAAACTTTCTTAAAAGCCCAGAACACGGTGATAATGTATTTATTAAATATTTTTAGTCAACTGTCTCGTGTTTCTGCTGCCTTTGGCATCATTTAAATGATTCAACAGAAAAATTTATTTAACTAACTTTCCTACGAGCTAGATATTTGAAACTTTAAAAATAGTTCAGAACAAGGTGACAAGGCAATTTTTAAATACTTTTAACCAAGTGTTTCGGGTCCCTGCTGCCTTCGATAGCGTTACCAGTGCAAATCTTACAATCGATTTTTGACGAACTTCCCGATAAGATAGACATTTGAAACTTTTAAAAATGCTCAGAACACGGTGACAATCCATTTTTTTAATATTTTTAGCCATCTGTTTTGGGTTCTTGCTGCCTTCGGCTGCCTTTATACGATTCAATAGAAAATTTATTTAACTAACTTCCCGACTAGCTAACACCAATTGAAACTTCTATAATAGCTCAAAACACGATAACAAGGCATTATTATAATACTTTTAGCCAATTGTTCCAGGTCCCCGCTGCCTTCGGTAGCATTTTTATGATTCAACAATCCCGACTATCTAGAAATTTTAAACTTTTAGAAAAGCTCATAACACGATCACAATGCATATTTTTAATACTTTTAGTCAATTTTTTCGTGTCCCCTCTGCATTCGGTAGGATTTATATGATTCAACAATCATGCAACTTCCCGACTAGCTAGACATTTGAAATTCCGCTGCCTTCGGTAGCATTTATATAATTCAACAGAAAATTTAAAAATACGGTATATAAAAAGTTCTTTTTATCTTGTAATTATTCATCCCGTAGATAGAGCCTTTAATATATCTCGCATAACTCAAAATACGGTTGGACGTAGAACATTGCAAATTTGTATATAGGTTTGTTGTAACATCTATTTGTGTACCTCCCTTTTTGGATTTTATATGATTTTACGTTTTGGAGATATTTAAGAAAATTAGGTTCATAATGACCAAAAATACAAAGGTTTTGGCCATTATATATGACTTACCATCATAGAGATTTCAAAAGAAGCTAATGATAGAGCTAGTAATCATATTGTTATGAAAGTTGAAGATATTTTTGCGTGCAGAAAGTAATTTGTAAGGAAATAAGCAGGTTCTAGTCAACGAATGAACTTTATTTAATGAATATTCAGCCCGTTGATAGAGCCCATAATGAATTTTTCCAGAATATTTCAGATCTCTCTTATTATTGAAGTTAGAGCTTCTGCACTTTGGCAAATCCTAAACTACAAATTGTCGCCGAATTCGTCCGTCAAGTCACCAAATACGATGCCAAGACCAAAAGTCTATGCTAGTTACTAATTTGTAGTATGGCGAGATTAGCCATAATTTTTTGCGGCAAATCTTGTTTTAGGACAGCCAGAAATCCTCTCAAATTTAACTGAGTTAATTATTTTAATAAAATTTATCTTTTTCTGCTACTAATGTTTGCCAAAGAGAACAAAACTGGGCTGTCTATACTCGAATGATTTTCATTGTACTCTAAGCTGTGCATTTGCCAATGAGATATTCTGTAACAATACGTTGGGCACTATTCCTGAAAATAACGAAAATAACTAGTAAATTTTTCTCGGCGGTAACTACAATCCTATTATCGTGATTTTTTTTTTTTTTTTTGGTTCGAATAACTAACATTTTTTTTTTTTTAATTTTTTAGGGAATGTTCGTGGACTGAAACCTGCCTGTTTATTTGTGAATCACTTACCTCACACAAAACTGTCAATGTTTTCATAAAAATATTGCATGTGTCCATGATTGTATATGGAAGTCATGTGGTAGCCACAGCAGATTTTTTTTTTTTTTTTTTTTTTTAATTTAAAGGTTATCTCTCCGTAAACATTACATGTGAATATAAAATATTCACACTTCTTTTATTTTTTTAATGCATTTTTCACTTTTTGAAAATATATAAATTGTAAGTGAGAAAAATATATTTTAAATCCTATTTCAAGTAAGACATCTACATTTATTTTTTATTACAAAATGGCTTTTAATAAAATACATTTTCACTTTATTGTAAAATATATTCTAATATGTATTATGCGATTTACTTCTAGAAGATTTACAATTCAATTTATAAAAGTCTAGAAAATCTAAAATAGCAAAATATTTGTACGTCTTCCTTGGAATATATTCTATGCTTTCTAGAGTTCCTTTAAATATGAATTTAAGACTATTTCAAAAGTAGTGAAATCTTTTTAACATAAAATTTCGGAAAAAAAAATCATGTGGTTTCATTTTGCGTAAAATATACAAAGAAATTGTGAGAAATGGATTTTCGGCTATAAATATTGTGATAACAATGTCC
Source organism: Salticus scenicus (assembly GCA_963930645.1). Lineage (NCBI taxonomy): Eukaryota > Metazoa > Arthropoda > Arachnida > Araneae > Salticidae > Salticus > Salticus scenicus. The sequence continues at coordinate 58,857,692 of OZ005661.1, read as the reverse complement.
ATATCATTTATAACATACCATAAACCGCTTATAATCTACATCTGAATAAAATATTATCATTAAAGATTTTATACAGATATTCTTGTAATTTCTTTGCTTTATAGTATAAATTTATCTAATAATTAAACAATAAAATTATTACCTGTTTCATAAAGAACGTTTTTAATAATATTATTATGTGTTGCTTTGTAGGAATTATGGCCGATTAACTGCACCAGGGTTTTAGGTTTGAGGTTGCGTGCCCTCCATGGGGGTATTTCTAAATAGTCCTAGCCCGTATTTACGAATTTTTCGGAGAAAAACATGGAAGACTCCGAACATTATGTCTAAGAGCACGACCTGGGATCGAACCCAATATTATTAGGAAATTACACTTATTATGATTTTTGTGTTTATTTCGCATACTATTTTTAATATTTTTCGATAACAAATCGTTTAATTTTCATCTTTAATCAATAACGTTGTGTCTTTCTTTTTTTTTTTTTTTTTTTTTTTTATGAAAAAATGAATGTTAAAACATTATTTCCCTGTTATTAGATGCTCGGTATGCAAACATATGTATTTAATTTTAATGGTTATGAAAACGCTTAAAAATCTGATAATGCTATTGTAAAATTTTAAATATGCCTTTTTAAATATATAACTTATTTTATATATTTAAATTATTTTTATACTTATTACGAAAAATATAACTTATGTTATATATTTCGCAGCTAAACTATAAAGCAGTATCAATCATGTAAGTAATATGTTATTATGCACTGTGTTTGTGGGCAACTAGTGGGTTTCTTACTTTGCGGGTTTCTTGATAGCTTCCTTTTTGTACTGAGATATTACAAACATTCACGTAACGTCATAAACGAAAAAAAAAATCAGTTCTTTAAAAATTATAAACTCGTAATTTTAAAAATATTTGGAGACGCGTTCGTGTCACAGAATCTCTAAAGGGTAAACAAAATTATTAACATTTTCAGTCTTAATATGATGTCGTTTTAATATTTTAAATATTGGCGTAAAAATTTATTGAGCCTAATTTTCTAAGTGTAGAGAAGTTTAGTATAAATAGCTATTAACACAAAAGTACAATGTTCTTGAATATATCTATAATTAGAATGAATATAAAAATTCCTTTCGTCAAAATATCACATTATTTCTTTCAAAGAAAATTCACAAAAATAAATAAATTAATAAAATAAAATAAAATAATAATAATAATAATAATAATAATAATAATAATAATAATAATAATCGGATTTCTTTTTTGATACATAGTGGCTATAATTTAATTCACCTATTCGGAGCACTCTGCAGCTCTAACTAAAATGTAGATTGAGTCGAAAATTTAAAGTTAAATTTTAAAAATTTCCGCTATGAGGGCGCAGTACAGTCAAAATACTTGAAAAGATATGAATAAATAATTGTGGTCTATTTTAACATTTTCTAAACTTGAGATATTTAAAGCTGTTATTCTCACATTTTTTAGAGTTTCTTGCTGGGAAATGTAACAGATGACAGAATAATGAGCGGTTCCAATTCCACTTTTTGACAGGCCCTTTCTCCTAATCGTAATCCGTGCGACTTTTCGTTATGGTGCCATTTAAAGAGTTTGGTTCAGCATGTAAATGCTATAAATTTAGCTGACTTGAAGTATCGCGTATTGTTGAATGTACTGCAGGTCACTGGCAACCTGTTGCGGTTATTTGTTGAACACACTTTTCATTGGCTGCAGATTTTAGAATTTAATGATGGGGTGGTCCGAATTTTACAATATGCTTTACAATGTTAAACAATCTTAAAAAAAAAAAAAAAAAAAAAAAAGTACTCTTTAAAATTTCTGGAGTGAGAATCTCTCTCCTTAAAAAAGTGACCCCTATTTTGACACCAATTAAGGTGAGAAAACACTATTATCGCTCTTGAAAATGTGACACTTCTCACTTTTTGTGAAAGAGTGACGTATAGTCTGTCACAAAGAGTGAGGTTATCATCTATTGCAAGATCAAACTTTTGTAGAGTGAGAAATTGCTGGCGCCATCTGTTAATCATGCTTCGAAAGAAATATGAAGGACCATTTCTGAACGATCTCATGCATGTATTTGTTTAACAGAACTTTTTGATGATTTTTGACGAATAAAAAAGGAAAATAATTATGTTAAAAGGTAATTTGGTAAATATTTTTTTCAATAAGATTGACTAAATCAAAGTAATATTATTAATGAAGAATCGAAAATCACAAGAAACATATCGAAATTCGTCTTAGAATGTAAATAGTGTTATTTAGAAATAAACGAGCATAAGGTATAAGAGAAAATATCAGTGCAAATATTTTATGCACAATGCCTTAAAATCTGTAACAGTTAATATTTTTATTATATTTTTTGACAGCTAACATATGTGAAATATTTAAAAATTTGGCTATAATATTTTACTAATGTTTAAAGTCAACAGCAAGTTTTGTACTCATGAACAGGCGAGTTTTTCAGGAAATTCTGTAGATTTGTATACGAACAGGTTATTATTATTATTTTTTTTAATACATGTACAATTGAGTAACTTATTTTCCCAATAAGCTACTTTAAATGACTTCCGCCTTAAAATTTTTTTTTCAAATATACATTTTGATTTTAAAATAATTCTAATTTTAGAAATTTCAAAATCATTTAAATTTTAAAATATCCTTTAGAATTCTGTAATTTTATACTGTTCATAAATGAAGTAAAAATTTAAAAGTATGATTGATCACATATGAGAATGACTTAATAATGTAAATTAAGCAGCTAGTATATGTGCTTAGTGGTTCAGTGGTTAGATACTCGCTTGCTGCGGGGAAGGCCTCGGTTCGATTCCTGACAGATCCAAACTGCATTCTTTGCACCGTTGAATTGCATTCGATTTGCAAAGGGAAATGAAACAATATAGTTTAGTGTACACAATTTTTTTAAGGAATAATAAACAGCCATATTCTTTAAATTGTTCTGAATAATCTCACTCTTAATAAAGAGTGAGAACTCTCACTCTTTCGAAAACAGACTTTTTATTCTTTATAGGTTGGTTCCATTTTGGCATGTTCAAAGAGTGATATGCCATTCTGCGAGAGTGAGATCTCACTCTTCGTATTTTAGATAGTAGAAATAAATAAAGATGTTTGTATTGGAATATCCCATGCAGCACAGAATGTTTCAGTTATGTTGCATAAAGCTTACAATCTTCCAAAAACGTAACACATTTTTAAGTATGCTCTCTCATACTTTTCTGAAACATTCGCATTTTTCGATATTCCATCTGTTAAGTAACTGAAACGTTTCTGTTGCGTATCCGATTTTTTGTTACAATCGTGGACGTTTCTACGTCTCTGAAACTAATCGAAAATCAAACTGAACGTTTAGAAACCTTTCTGAAATATTTCTAATGTTTCGATATTATAAGATTGATACATTTCTGGAACATTTTGTTCTGTTAGAAATGTAGCTTGTTTGCATTTTAATGTATACCCTTAACTGGCCGATTTTATATATTTATTTGTTATTATTATTATTATTATCATCTTTCAGCATATTCTTTGAACTGTCTACGCAAAAATTTCGAGTCAATCTGCATTTAAGTTATAGCTACACAAATAGCGCTGAATAGGCCAAGATTAAATATGGCACATCCAGGGAGGCACTCATATGAGAGTGCTATATTTGTTTTCTCTCTTATATTGCATTTAAAAAATATAAAGGCAGATTGGAAATCAAGAGCTAACGGTACAAGTACTGTATATAGACCTGTGGTAAATAGAATTCGAACTAGGTTTAGGAAGAGATTTATTTGACAAATTATTTTTTGTGGGTTAAGGATATTTCCCATTTAGATATACAGTATATACATTTATATAAATTTCAAAGCTGTTATTAAACTTAAATGTTTATCCCAGATTATTCAGATAATTCTTTCCCGCACCACTCCTTGAAACTTTTAAATCTTGAGTAATATTTTCATATTCACGGTATTTGTAGGCGGAGACTATTTTCTTTAGCTGATACTTCTGGTCCTTTGAGCTTCCGTTTGAGAACAAATGTAAACAATTCCTACCAATCATTACGGTTGTTTACAGCTAGCAAAAGACGAACCGGAAGTTCTCACAACCAGTGCGACGTAATCAATTTTGTTTGTCTATTTTTTTTTAGAAAAGAAGGTGAATAGTAACCTTATATGGACTTCAAAATACAACATTTGCATTACCTTCAAGTACTTTGTTTTTAAGTTATGCTGATAATGGTCATACATAAATATCATCAGTTAAAAACTTGACTTTAGTATTTAGGAACCTCAAAAAGAATAATTATACAAATAACAAAAACTGAAAAATTAACATAAAATTAAATTATCTATTGTATATCAGCAGTTATTTTTCTATCTATTATCTTATCAGCAGTTATTTTTCTTACTGAGCAGTTTTCTTCGAGGTGGTATAGTCGGCAGCAAAATTATTCGAGCGTTAGTAATAATTCCTACATAAAAAAGTACACTTAATACTGTTTTGTTAAATAAATCCTTGTCAAGTCATTTTCTTAGTCAGTCTAAGAACATGATTCGACAAAGATTTATTTAACAAAAAAGTATTAAGTGTACTTTTTTTTAATAGGAATTATTGCTAATGCTCTAATAATTTTGCTGTCGACATTAAATTACAGTGGTATAAAGAAAATAATACATTCGTTTAATTATTGGAAGACATGTGTATCGTCTATAAATTATGCACACACCATGTTGCGTACTTAAATATAATCTTATACTAATAAAACGTCGCTCAACCTAAAATGCACTTCCAGTAACTTCCAAGTATAATCCTATTATATTCTAGTTATTTTATATGGTGACCTTGTTTGACCTTGCAATAAAAGGGTAAATGATTTTAATGCCATAATAAAGGAAAAACATACTTTTATGCATATAAACAATATAAGTTCATTCCGTGTTGTTTACTGCAGCTTACAGATTTTAAATTACATTTCCCTGGAATTTCGCCCAAAGACGTAATGTATTTTGATTTTTTTTTTATGCTCGTGTATGGATGCCCGAACCATTTGTTTGACTTCGACGAAAAGTTTACTGTAGCACTCCAATATGATACAAATTTAGAATGTTATGTTTGGACTTTCTGCTATTATTTGTTCTTTAGGTATGCTTATAACAGGAACACACAGAGACGACACATACGCAAACAAACCGTTAAACATTACTTTTCGGATTCAAGAGACGTCAAAACGTGTAAATATAATAAAATCTCAAATTCGAAAATTTGACTTAAAAAAAAAAAAAAAAAAAAAAAAAAAAAAACTTTTTCTACCATATATATGGATATATTGTTTTTATCAAATTTCCGAAATTTAGTTTTTATTATATTAAATCATGTTTTTAACGATTAGTCTGTGTATGTGTCAGTTATCAATGTATCTCAATTAAAAAAAAATTATAATAGCAGGTAATCCAAGCTCGGTTTTTCTATATCTGTATATCTTAGGGAGGATACAATAAAAGCGTCGTTGAGATCAAGCAGTTATTTCATGTACACGGTCATGCAAAAATTTCAAATACATCCCATGTAGGTGTGAAACTTTTAGTAGGTACAGTTTAATATCTACAGGCTGCAGTACACAAAATTTAAATAACTTTTTTTTTTTTTTTTTTTTTCTTAATGCAAAACATTTGTTTCGTGTAGAAAGCGGCAAGAAAGTCGTTCAACATTAGTATAGAGAAATACTCAAAAGAACTAGAATATAATTGGACTATACTTGGAAATAACAGTAAATGAAATTTTTAATTAAGTTAAATGTTCAGTGTTTGTTTTTTGTATAATTACGCTTTTTTTAAGCTTTCTGAATAACAAAGTTAAGTTTTTAATGGTTGATTTTTGTGTATGATTGTTGTCAGCGTTACTTAAATAGTTGAAGGCAATTCAAATGTTCTGTTTTTAAGTCCATATGAATATAATACTGCAAGGGAAAGTTGTCTACTTAATTTGTAATGAACATTTAAATTTAAGAGTCGTTTTGAATGCTATATAAATGCAAGTGTTATATTAAAACGAGGGTTTGAAGGGGTTTATAGATACATCCACCTCACACAAAATTGTATGTTATATAAAAATGTACCTATACCTATCTTGAATTCTTTTCAACGTATATTTATTCACAGTACTTGTTATCCTACTGCTTAATATGCAATCTGTCTTTATAATATTAGAATGCGGTGAAACAGAAAGTCATGTGCGTTTCACATCAAATTAATTGAATCGCATTTTTCGCAAATCTAGTGCTGATGTAAAGTTTTCAATTGAAGCTTTGCGTAGACAAAAAATCACTCATGAAATAAAGTCACGAAGTAAATTATTTTTCCCTCTTTCTTACAGTTAAATACAATTATATCAATTTGAATTTAATTAAATTGATTTATTATATTTTTATGTATTTAATAAAAGAAAATATTTTTAGTTTTTAAAAAATTTTGATGCACGGTTTTAAAATGGCTTACAAGCTTTGAAATTTCCGGAATTCGATTTACTCATCGTTACGAAACGTCTGTCTATATCTCTGTGTCTGAATAAGTGTAACAAAAGAAAGAAAGAAATTTTATCTTTAGCTCAAGAAAGAGGGCGTGTGGTTGTTTAAAGATAGGAGAAATGGGAATACCTTCCGAAGGAATTCAAGAAAGAATCGATATAATTTCACAAAAGTTTTCATTTCATTATATCTTGACATTTGATAGTTCCTATTAACTTTTGTTGGATATCGGCCAACAGGTAGCGCTGATGTGATGCGATATTTTCTATTTACCACAAGGGTATGTTTCTGCTTCTTTTCTGTGTAATTTAATAACTTGGTCTGTAAGAGGACCATTAATAAATATGTGCTGATTCTATGCAAATACGTATCAGCCTAGACATGGGGCTGCTATTTTACATTTTTCTCCTATAAGAGAAGGATATAATTTAGCTGCTACGATGTGAAAACGCACCAAACTTAATATGTGTGATTATTATATTGGTAAAAATAATGCTGATATAATTTAAATGGTTATCGAATGAAGATACTGCTATAATGCTATTTTCCTCGTTTACGGAATGCTTATATCTTAACTTCTACAGCGCATAAATGTAACAAATTTATTATATGAAAGGGTCATTATATAAAAAGAATGAAGACTAAATTATGTGCATATCGGCCGAGAGGTGACTCTGATATTACTCAACGTTTGCAAATTTCCGTACGGATACATCTCAGCATCTGTTAGTTAAAACTACATTAAACTGGATATACAAAATCTTTATGGACAAGCTAGGATTAAATATGACGTTAAACGATATGTGAAACCTTTGTTTAGTTTAACTAATGATTTATGGAAAAGAAAGTTTTGTGACAGTTATTATTTTTTATTTGGAGCTAAAAAAATAATATAATAACTTATTTATGTGAATTTATGAAAAAGTGCGAATATGCTATCACTTGAGTTTTTATTTAATGAAACCGTTGCTAAGATACTCATTTTTTTTACGACAACAATATTTTCTTCTACTGAATATAGAAGGAAGTAAAATTGAGGTGTCAGTGTCACCGATTTAGCAATTCATTCACACATGCAAATCAACATGTGCTAAACATTTAAGTTAAATATGAAGTTTGGTTAAGTTTCAATAATTGGTTCTTGAGATACAGCATCCTTAATTGTTTTTATGCTCACACATACAGAGACATAAATAGGCAGACAGACACTGTCTATAAATCATCAAATCATATTTAGGTTATTTCAAAAAGTATAAACCATTCGAAAATAAGTGATAAAAAAATTTCATGAATTTAATAATTTATTCTTATATATGTATATAAAAGAAAAGTAATAAAAATTGCAAAACTTGGAGATAAAAAAAAAAAATTAAAAAAGTAAAATGTATAGAGGAAACTTCCTATTTATAACCCTATATGCTTATTGAAGAGGTGCTATTATATACCAAACTTGCATCATTGGAAAGCGTATATGCATGAAAATTGTTCTTCACTGGAATAATAAAATTTAAAATTAAATAGAATACATAGCGGGTTTACGATACATACAACGAATGAAATAAAAATGTTAGTTGACGTAATATATTATTTTTTATAAAACATATATGTATATATATATATATATATATATATATATATATATATATATATATATATATATATATATATATATATATATATATATATATAAGCATGAAATTATTATTATATCTCAGAAAATACTCTTTATTATTTCATCAATTTGAAAATTTAATAAATTCATTCAATAATTCAACTTTCTTACATTTTAAATTTTCAATATAATTAGATCTAGGTAATAGCAGACCATTTAAGCTTATATAAATTTAATGCTTACATCCTGCATTCATATAATCTGAAGATATCTTTACTCTAAGTAATAGGAATCTGTGCTATGATTAGCTCCTCTTTATCATATTTAGAGAACCGCATTCATCCACCTACCTACTTCAAACAAATTGGCTTCAGAATGGCTTTAAACTATTTCTATTATTAAATCAGCTTCAATGCAGATTCATGTTATTCTGAAAGCTCTGTATGTCTCCTACGATGGTAGACGGAGATTATCTCAGCTTTTATTGATTGTGGGTAGATACTTGAAAGATGACATAAACTGTTTGCCAGATTAATTTATTTGCGGATGAGTGAGCATGTTAGAATATTTTATCATATATTTTATTTTATTATGGGTAAACCATTAGACAGAACCGAATATTATATTTTTGTTACACAAAAATTAGCTTTGAAAGCGCTGTTTATTCCAAAAATTATATATATATATATATATATATATATATATATATATATATATATATATATACAATGGATTATTTATTTTATTTATTTACTTATTCGTATGAGAGATATACTGGATTTTTAAGTAAAGATTTCTTTCTTATATTTTATCGTTTCTGATATTTGCTTAATGGATTTTATGTAATTTAACCCTTAAATGCCGGATTATTTTTAAATGGATTTAAAAATATTTTCCTTATTTCTACTCTTAAATAAATCACGAGAAAAATACCGGGTGATCCAAAAGTCAGGACAAACTTTAAAAATTAATAATTCGATAACGAATCAAGATAGAAAGGTACGGTTTGCACCAAACGGATGAAAAAGAAACCGGATTTTGTGTGGCAAAGAAAAAATATAGTTGTGTTGGCGACCAACAGATGGCGCTATAGTGTTTTATTTCACCAAAAGATGATTTACAAATGAAAAATGAATGTTGCCAACTTACAAGTCAGCTTAATTACAGTTAATTAGTAATACTACAGTAACTGTTCAATGTCCATTATTCAGAAGTACAGATGTGAGACGATTCACCACATCGTTTTCAGCATTTAGTAGCATTTCTTGCATTATGGCAGACACATTTTGGCGGATGACATCTTTCAGTGCTGCTAGTGATGTCGGTTGGTCGCGGTACAATTTTGACTTTAAGAATCCCCACAGGTGAAAGTCACAGGGTGTCAGATCGGGAGATCTTGGAGGCCATGCGTGATTAAAGTAGCGACTGAGAATGCGATATTTCGATGCATATAAGCTTCGACTACCATTACCTGCTGTAGTTGTTCCTTTTTATATCGTTTGTTGCTTTTCATAATCCTACATCAGAAATCCGACAGCGCCATCTGTTGGTCGCCAACAGAACTAATTTTTTTTTCATAGCCACAAAAAAAAAAAAAAACGGCTTCTTTTTCATCCGTTTGGTGCAAACCATATCTTTGTATCTTGATTCATTTTTAAATTTTGTCCTGACTTTTGGATCACCCGGTACATTAAAAAATCAAATTTATTTTAACTATGTTTTACAGCTGAAATGCAGTTTGCAAACATGCATATGCAAACATGAAGCATTAGAGCTTCAATATTATTCTAATAATTGTTTAGAAGACAAAATTGGGTACGTTGCCAAAGGCAGCACTCGGCATTTAAGAGTTAAAATGATTAGGTATAAGTGGAAATCTAGTGGGATTCAATTATTCACTTTATTATTATTATTATTATTATTATTATTATTAATATTACACAAAAATTATAAACTTTAGAACAATTACAAAATTATTAATTTTAATTGGTTATAATAAAAATGTAGAAAATTAATAATGTAGAAAAAAATTTTCCATTATTTCATAATCCGTAATAAATAGTAGCTTAACAATTACACTTTTAAAATATACACTCATTATAAAAATAGTAATACAACCATACTTTTCAGCATACGAAACTACTTAAAATACCTTTATATTCCAAAATATCTTCACATTCCGACGTTTCGGTTAATATTTATAATATTATGCATATATAAGTGGAATATATTTCTTTATATACACTCATGTTTGTGAAATTTGCACCACCTTGAAAGAATGATGCGATTGAGCTGAAATTTTCAGTAATTGCAAATTACAGTGCATGAAGCAAATGATTAATATTTAACAGTCACAACGCATGCATGGGCTAAGCAGAGTTCTCTGAACCTATGCTTAAACCGTACAAATAGAGGGTATCGCATGATGTTAAAAATACTCCATGGTTATCTGCTAGTGGTGAAAGTCAGATGAGACGTAACAGTGCGTCTTCGACGAAAGAGCGAGACATTTCAACAGCTTACGGAGTTTGAACAAGGAAGAATCACTGGCTATTCAAAAGGAGGATTTTCCTATCAGTGCAAAATCAACTCATGTGCAGCAGCACAGTGGTGCAAATACGAGAATCAGACAACTCGGAAATCCGGGGGTAGACCCCGAAAGATGATGTCAACGCACGATGGTGGGCACCTGGTCCACATGGCCCTGAGAGACCGCACAGCTTTATCTAAACAGTTGAAAGTACATTGTTTCCTTGCTACATGTGTATCAATGTCTTCTTTACCAATTCGTAGACGCCTGCTGTAGCGTGGGCTGCGTACATGAAATCCTTTATACAGAATCTCCCTCACGAAAAACCATCAACGACTGCTACACAATGGACTCATAGACTGCGTGAAGATTCGCAACAAGTGGTTATTTCTAACGACTACCACTTTAATTTGTGGTATCATGATGGCCTTATACGTATCATACACTATGCTGGTGAACGCTACTGGACATCATAGAGGACTTACATCTGGTGTTATCATCTGGACTGCAATTACGTCTCATTAGCGATCTCTGCTGCTACGAATCGTGTGTAATCCTAATAGCAACAGGTAAATCAGTGAAGTTCTAGGGCCGGAATCCATCCATTTAATGCATTCCTGGACCAATCTTTGCACAGGATAATGCTCATCCACATGTTACAAGGAATGCTCAAAACAGATACTTCCTTAGCATGTTTATTCGCCTTATAGGCCGCCTATTGAACAGTTGTGAGATTTCACTGGACAGCTTTTCGCTCATGATCCTCGTCCTATAGCTTCTACAGATGAAATTTGCGTATGTTGTACAAACAATATGGAATATCCTTCCTCAATCAAAAGTTCAAAGTCTGTTAAATTCTATGCCACATCGTATAGCAGTAATTATTATAGAGCGTGGTGGATACACAAAATACAGATTTAGGACATTTAATATTGTCTTTTTTTTTTTTTTTTTTTTTTTTTTTTTTTATTTAATCATTTATTTGTATCAGTACCAGTCGTTTGTGTACTAATTTTCCTTCATTTATGACAATTCCTTCATCATGTTACAATTTTTACAAACATGTGTGTAATTTACTTTAACATGTTCTCAAACTTGCATTCTGTAGACTAATTTAATTACATAGAATTTGCTTGAAATAAAGTGTTTAAGAAAATAGTGTAAATTGGAAAATTAGAAAAATCTCTGCAATTTGTAATAAATTTATCGCTAACGGTAAAAAAATAAATAAATAAATAAATAAATAAATAATAAATAATAATAATAATATATTATTTTAATTAAAAAATTTTAATTAAAAAAAATATTTAAATTCCTTCAAAATAATGCAAGTTTGGGAATAACGTATCGTAATTTGTTCGTTATTATTTATTATATAAATTACAAATTAGTTTATGGCTCGTGAGTAACATTAGAAAGTTTTACTACATAAATGACTTACTAATTTTTACTTTGTTCTTCATTTAATAGAAGAAAATACTGGATTCGTAAAAAACTTCGACTTCCGTTTTCCGATGTACTTACAAGTTTATGGAGTTCCAGAACACGATTGAATATGTATGTCTGTCCATCGTTCTGTCTGTCTGATGTGTGTGACAAAAATTCTGGAGAGACTGCACCTAAAGAACTATTGCATAGAATTCCATACAAATGTATATGTAATGAACTTTGACATAAATTATTGCCTATGATTTTTGGTGCTAATCACTCAACAGGTTGATACTTCTATACTGCGAATTCTTCCTTTTAACGGACGGCTGTATCTCAGGATCTTTTGCATATAATCGAAAAAAAAAAACTTTATAAGTGAGAATACCAATATGAAACATTATTCTGATTTAATTTAAATGCATATTGGTAGATAGATGACGATGTTTAACATCAATTTTTCATTATAACGAGAAGCCTATATCTCAAATTCAATTATACATAAATGCAGATAACTTGGTTTACGCGAGAGACAATATGAAACACTACGCAGAATTAATTTGGGTTTCTAGAGGCATTTTTAGTTGTAGGCAATTTTATTAACTAGAACATATTTGTAAAACGTGCTAAGCGGTGTTCTCGCGAAATTTAACTTATATTTCAACACATTAATGTGCATTCCTTACCTTTGTTTGGAACACAGTCATCTTCCTTTCTCGAAGGAAAAAAGAAAAGAAAAGAATTTTATTGAAATTCGGCGTTTTTATTGAAAGCTTATACCAACTTGATTATTGCAGATTAAGAAAAAACTGTGTTTCAGAACCCAAATGTTTATCAAGAGGTAAATATGAAACATTTGAGTCAAAAATAAGATCTAAATCGTATTATTTTTTATAAAATATTATTATTATTATTATTATTTAATTACTTTTTGTTTAAAAAATAAATTATTGATATTATCTACATATAAAAATAGAAGATATGGTGTATATGTTTTGTCCGGCTGTTTTTAGAAAAACAGTTGATCGAAGAGCTCTACAAATATTGCATGGTTTTCAAACTTCTTCTAATAACCTCATGCACCTCATGCATCTCGAAGCCCGGTTACCGAAATTTTGATAAGTTTTTTTTAATTAATTAAAATCTATAAATTACTTAAATGTAGATTCTAGAGATTAGAAACGTAAAAATGAAAAAAAAAAATAATTCCAGTGCTCATTAGCTCAGTTGGTTAAAGCGTCATGCTAATTAGAAAAGGTCGTGAATTCCATACTTCAAAGCCAATGCGTTAATTTTTGTAGATAATTAATAGAAAAATCTTCAAGTGATAAAAGATAATCATTAAGCTTCTACACAGTATCCTAAGGACTTTTCATCAGTTTTATTATTATTATTATTATTATTATTATTATTATTATTATTATTATTAAACATTTTTCAGCTGATTGTCTGGAGCTACCATCTGTTGAGCAAAAATGATAATCTTCCCGAGAAATGGCTGCACAAAAAACGTTGTTTTCGAATGATGTCAGCGTAAAATATCGCCCAATAAAGACCTTACAGAAATGTCCAAGTAAGGTACTAATAAATGCAAGAAACGAGGACCCAGAAAAGATACAGCATAGGCAGGAAAAACGCTGTTGGAGGCAGCGAGGAACCGTAGTGAGGTTTTAAGCGATTCCAATCGATAATTTTTTTTTGTGTTTATTTAGAAAGAACTTTAAAATATAGTGATTAAAGTTTATTTTATTTATTTGTTTATTATTATGTTTTTAATCCTTCAAATACAGTGATTAACGAAGCAGGAAAAGCCTGCTAGTTGAAAAAAAAAGTAACGTATTTACACTGAGAAAAAATTCTGTAACTGACATCTAGAATCTAAATTGTGGTTCTAGAAAAAATAGTTCCAGGTCATCCTTATAAGTTCTAGTCCCCTCTGAAAGCGAGTTCTAGAAACCCTTATTAGAATTCTAGAGTGTTTGCCTATATTGTCGAGGGCAAAGTTACTTATAAATCTCTGCAAAAAAATGTGAATACAAGAGGCGGATTTTACAACTATAATCTTAGTTTATTACCCAAATCTAGAAAATCAAGCAAGAATTTCTCGCAATACAAAAGTTTCAGAGTATTCAGAATATTGTTTCACCATCTTGAAATGTGTAGACTAGAAATTTTCGATCATTTCGTCTATTCAGTTTATTGGCGTGCCTTATGCGCATACCTCGGATATCTGTATTTCTAGTTAAGGGATTTAGAAAATGACCACTTATTCATTCTAGATGAAGGCGGTATATATATATATATATTATTTTTTTTTTCCTCAGTGTCGAAAAATGAATATCTATAATATGCTCTGGCAAGTTCTTTATTTAAATTTCACATTCTTACTTTATTTAGACAAAAGAGAAAAAAACTCGTGACATTCATTTACCTTTTACCTATTTATTTATTTACTTATTTTTGCTCGTTATATATTTTTTTCATCATGACATTTCCGTTAATTTTATGTTTTGAGGATCTTATGTGCTTCAAAAAGTAGAAGATATAAGTTCTTAAACTAAATAAAATTGTGTACTTAATCAACAAATTGTAAAATAAAACAATAAAACGTCATAAATAAATGCACTGTTAAAATTTTCAACACAAAACTACTGGTAATCATAAGTCTTATGTAAAATTGTAGACTTGTTAAAAATACAGTATATATATATATATATATATATATATATATATATATATATATATATATATATATATATATATATATTGCTGGCTTTGCCCGCTTCGCTGGACACTATACTTCAATGAGTTGTCAAAATCCTATATCATTATTAATTAACCTGAGATCCCGCTGTGTTCGGTAGAGATTTTTCTCGCTCGCAACGTGAGGAGCCCGTGTTCCCACTGCCGAAGGCAGCAACTTACCCGATTCTTAATTCCCCTTCCCCATTGGCTATGTACGAACTTTTGCGAAATCTCACCAATGTACAAAATGCATACAACCAATCAACATCCACACACCAAAGTTTGCCATTCTAAAGTAATTTAAGGCAAATGCAAACGGGAAAACCTGTTCTTACACGCGTTTATAGCCCCCTCGAGTTCAAGGGTGTAAGGGGGGGGGGAATTACGTAAAATCTCGTTACAGTAAGTGTCGGATATATATAAAAATTTACGCACCAAATTTCGTGATCGCAGTTTCCATGGATTTCCCAAGACAAATTTAGCGGTAAAAGAGATTAGAGAGGGTCTTAAATTCGCTATTTCGTAACCGCCCCCCGCCCCTCCTGAAAAAAAAAAAAAATCTAAAATCTAAAATCACAAAAAGAAAAAAAAAAAAAAAACGAAAAAGTGTTTTTGGAAATATCTTAAAGAAGACACATGGCTGTTTTCAATACCTTTGTAACATCTTTAGTACAGCTCTACTAAAAAATTCGGAATTTCTGAAACTTCCGCCAGAAAAACGATTTTTTTCCTTTCTCCTTTAAGAATTAAGAATTCCAAAATCGTACATATTGTTTTATTTATACTTAAGTCTAATCGCCGAGTTACGCTTACAAACTTTTTTTTTTTTGCTTCCTACCCTCCAGGGAGGAAGCGGGGTTATTTCGATTAATCCGGTTTTTTGGGTGTCAGATACATATAAACAATCTAAGCACCAAACTTCGTCACAGCATCTTTCATAATTTTCCAAGGACAAATTTCGCGCTTGAATTTCGTGTCTTGAATCTGCCATTTGTAACACATACATCCTCCCCCCCCCCCCCCAAAAAAAAAAAAAAAAAAAAAAAAAAATGAAAACGTGTTTTGGAAATATCCCAAAGAATTCGCATGGCTGTTTTTAACATCTTTGTTCTATTTTTTGCAGAGTTTTACTCAAAAATCCAGAATTTGCAAAATTTCCCGTCAAAAATGGATCTATCTTATTCCTCCATTTAAAATACGAAATTTCCTAAATCACAGATACTATTTTAATTGTACTAATGTGTAGTCTCTCCTTCTGCAATTTCTTCAATGTGAAGTAATTTTGATCAGAGGTACGGTTACAAAGGTGTTTGTGCCTTCAGTACCCCTTGGGAGGGGAACTTGGAAATTTTGATAAATCCCGTTACTTTAAGTGTCGGATACATATAAACAATCCAAGCATCAAAATTCGTAGCCGCAGCTCCCATAGATTACGCAGCACAAATTTACGCTAAAAGAGGTGTCTCGATTTTGCCTCCTCGTAATCCCCCCCCCCCCCCAAAAAAAAAAAGATAGATAACCAGAAAAAAAAAAAAAAAAAAAAAAAAAAAAAAAAAAAAAAAAACTTAGTTTTTGGATATATCCTTAGGAAGTCGCATTACCTTTTTTTTTTCATTATCTTTGTCAGATTTTTGGTAGAGTTCTACTCAAAAATAAGGAATTTTCGATATTTCCCGCCAAAAATTGATTTTCCCCCCCTCTCTTTCCTTAAAAATCAACAATTCCTAAATCACAGATAACGTTTTATTTGTACTCATGTCTAGTTTCCCCATTTGCAATTTCTTTACTCTGAAGTTATTAGGAACCGATTTATGCTTGCAAACATGGATTTGTCTTTTGCCCCCGCACAGGGGGAAAAGGGGAGTAATTTCGGAAAATTTATAGATATAATTTTAAGTTAGGTACAGACCTAAATTCCTCCGTTGAATTCCGTCTAGCTGTTCCCAAGTTATACCTAGACAAACGTGCTTATGCCTTTTGCCCCCCCCCCCCCCGTTGGGACGTTAGGGAATTCCTGAAATTTTGATAGATATAATTTTAAGTTGGGTGAAGACCTAAATTCCGGCGAAGCGCCGTTGAATTCCTACCAGCCGTTCTCAAGTTATGCCCGAACAAACGTGTTTTTGTCTTTTCTCCCCAGGGGGGAACGTGAGGGAGTTTCTGAAAAGTTGATCGATATAATTTTAAGTTGGGTAAAGGCCTAATTTCCTGCAAATCGCTGTTGAATTCCGTCCAGCCGTTCTCAAGTGATACCCAGACAAACGAGTTTTTGTCTTTTCCCCCCAGGGGGAAACGTGGGAGAATGTCTGAAAAGTTGATCGATATATTTTTAAGTTAGGTAAAGGCCTAAATTCTTGCGAAGCGCCGTTGAATTCCTTCCAGCAATTCTCAATTGATAGCCGGAAAAACATGTCTTTGT
Organism: Salticus scenicus; assembly: GCA_963930645.1. Taxonomy (NCBI): domain Eukaryota; kingdom Metazoa; phylum Arthropoda; class Arachnida; order Araneae; family Salticidae; genus Salticus; species Salticus scenicus. Next base: position 58,840,416 of record OZ005661.1, on the reverse strand, counting down.
GTCCCCCCCCCCGGGGGGAAGTTAGGGAATTCCTGCAAATTTCACAGATATAATTTTAAGTTGGGTGAAGACCTAAATTCCTGCGAAGCGCCGTTGAATTCCTACTAGCAGTTCTCAAGTGATACCCGAACAAACGTGTTTTTGTCTTTTCCCCACAGGGGGGAACGAGAGGGAATTACTGAAAAGTTGATCGATATAATTTTAAGTTCAGTAAAGAACTAAATTCCTGCGAAGCGCCGTTGAATTCCTACCAAAAGTTCTCAAGTGATGACCGAATAAACGTGTTTTTGTCTTTTCCCCCCAGGGGGGAAGGTGTAGGAATTTCTGAAAAGTTGATCGATATAATTTTAAGTTGGGCAAATGCCTCATTTCCTGCGAAGCGCTGTTGAATTCCGTCCAGCCGTTCTCAAGTGATACCCGAACAAACGTGTTTTTGTCTTTTCTCCCAGGTTCGAACGTGAGGGAGTTTCTGAAAAGTTGATCGATATAATTTTAAGTTGGGTAAAGGTCTAAATTCTTCCGAAGCGCCGTTGAATTCCTACCAGCAATTCGCAAGTGATACCCAGACAAACGTGTCTTTGAGTTTTTCCCCAAGGGGGGGACGTGGAGGAATTTCTGAAAAGTTGATAGACATAATTTTAAGTTCGGTAAAGACCTAAATTCCTGCTAAGCGCCGTTGAATTCCTACCAGATGTTCTCAAGTGATACACGAAAAAACGTGTTTTTGTCTTTTCCTCACAAGCGGGAACGTGAGGGAATTACTGAAAAGTTGATCGATATAATTTTAAGATGGGTAAAGGCCTAATTTCCTGCAAATCGCTGTTGAATTCCGTCCAGCCGTTCTCAAGTGATACCCAGACAAACGCGTTTTTGTCTTTACCCCCCAGGGGGAAACAAGGGAGAATGTCTGAAAAGTTGATCGATATATTTTTAAGTTAGGTAGAGGCCTAAATTCTTACGAAGCGCCGTTGAATTCCTTCCAGCAATTCTCAAGTGATACCCGGAAAAATGTGTCTTTGTGTCCCCCCCCCGGGGGACGTTAGGGAATTCCTGAAAATTTGATAGATATAATTTTAAGTTGGGTGAAGTCCTAAATTCCTGCGAAGCGCTGTTGAATTCCGTCCAGCCGTTCTCAAGTGATAACCGAACAAACGTGTTTTTGTCTTTTCCCCCCAGGTGGGAACGTGAGGAAGTTTCTGAAAAGTTGATCGATATAATTTTAAGTTGGGTAAAGGTCTAATTTCCTGCAAAGCGCTGTTGAATTCTGTCCAGCCGTTCTCAAGTGATACCCAGATAAACGAGTTTTTGTCTTTTCCCCCCAGGGGGGAACGTGGGAGAATGTCTGAAAAGTTGATCGATATATTTTTAAGTTGGGTAAAGGGTCTTGCGAAGAGCCGTTGAATTCCTTCCAGCAATTCTCAAGTGATACCCGGACAAACGTATCTTTGTGTTTTTCCCATATTGGGGGACGTTTAGGAATTTCTGAAAAGTTGATAGATATAATTTTAAGTTCGGTAAAGACCTAAATTCCTGTTAAGCGTCGTTGAATTCCTACCAGCAGTTCTCAAGTAATACCCGAACAAACGTGTTTTTGTCTTTTCCCTACAAGCGGGAACGTGAGGGAATTACTGAAAAGTTGATCGATATAATTTTAAGATGGGTAAAGGCCTAATTTCCTGTGAAGCGCTGTTCAGTTCCGTCCAGATATTCTCAAGTTATACCCGAACAAACGTGTTTTTGTCTTTTCCACCCAGGTAGGAACGTGAGGGAGTTTCTGAAAAGTTGATCGATATAATTTTAAGTTGGGTAAAGGCCTAATTTTCTGCAAATCGCTGTTGAATTCCGTCCAGCCTTTCTCAAGTGATGCCCAGAGAAACGAGTTTTTGTTTTTTCCCCCCAGGGGGAAGCTTTGAAGAATTTCTGAAAAGTTGATCGATATAATTTTAAGTTGGGCAAATGCCTAATTTCCTGCGAAGCGCTGTTGAATTCCGTCCAGCCGTTCTCAAGTGATACCCGAACAAACGTGTTTTTGTCTTTTTCCCCCAGGTGGGAACGTGAGGGAGTTTCTGAAAAGTTGATCGATATAATTTTAAGTTGGGTAAAGGTCTAATTTCCTGCAAAGCGCTGTTGAATTCCGTCAAGCCGTTCTCAAGTGATACCCAGACAAACGTGTTTTGTCTTTTCTCGCAAGGGGGGAACGTGGGAGAATGTCTGAAAGTGATCGATATAATTTTTAGTTGGGTAAAGGCCTAAATTCTTGCGAAACGTCGTTGAATTCCTTCCAGCAGTTCTCAAGTGATACCCGGACAAACGTGTCTTTGTGTTTTTCCCCAAGGTTGGGACGTGGAGGAATTTCTGAAAAGTTGATAGATATAATTTTAAGTTCAGTAAAGAACTAAATTCCTGCGAAGCGCCGTTGAATTCCTACCAAAAGTTCTCAAGTGCTGACCGAATAAACGTGTTTTTGTCTTTTCCCCCCAGGGGGGAAGGTGTAGGAATTTCTGAAAAGTTGATCGATATAATTTTAAGATGAGTAAAGGCCTAATTTCCTGCGAAGCGCTGTTCAATTCCGTCTAACCGTTCTCAAGTGATACCCAGACAAACGAGTTTTTGTTCCCCCCCAGGGGGAAACGTGGAAGAATTTCTGAAAAGTTGATCGGTATAATTTTAAGTTGGATGAAGGCCTAAATTCCTGCGAAGCGCTGTTCAATTCCGTCCAGCCGTTCTCAAGGGATACCCTGACAAACGAGTTTTAGTCTTTTGCCCCCCAGCCAGGAGGGAACGAGGAGGGAATTTCTGAAACGTTGGTAGATATAATTTTAGGCTGGGTAGAGACCTAAATTCTTGTCAAGTGCTGTTGTATTCCGTCCAACGGATCTCGCGAGATGCCCTGATAAATATAGCGACATGCAGACACGATGACACATACGCGCGCACACACACAGGCAAAAATTTCTGAAGTCATTTTTGAATTTCATGGTGTGTGAAGCGTGATGATATCGCAATTTTTTTTTATTCTGACAAATTTACAGACAAAAGTCTGATTTTATTAATATATGTATATTTGACCAGAATATGCTTGTGAGTTAGAATTATTTATCTAAAAAATTTTTTAATTTACAAAGACTCCGGATAATCATTTTAGTAAATTTACAGTTTTTTTTTTTTTTTTTTTTTTTTTTTTTACAGTGTATTCTTTTAAGCTTTTTTAGTTCAATATATTTGTGTTTACATTTACAATTTATAAATATTCGAATTATATTTAAAAGTATCTATATAAAATCACTGAACTGTGTAAAAAGGTAAGTTTAAACTCCAAATGGAAATATGAATAAAATAATAATAATAATAATAATAATAGTAGTAGTAATAAATAGTAGTAATAATAGTAGTAATAAAAACTAGAAAAACTATTGCTGCATTGAGTTATTTTAATACTTTAATAAACTATTTGAGAATTATTGGATTTTTCAGAATGGAAACTGAAGACGTAAAATTTTTCAAAAGGCAATTTTTTTTTTTTTTTATTTATTTATATATTTATTTATTTATTTATTTTTTTTTGCATGTACTTTACTACAGAACATTAAGCACAGAAAAAACTCAAATCTCAAATGTTAAAATTGGGAATTAGTTTAGGAACTTTTAAAAATATGCTATATTTAATAATAATGATTAACTGAAAAAGAACAAAAGTTTTAAAGTCATTAAAATGCTTAAAGTTTTTGGTTGTTTTTCTAATAAGTAATATCCATGAATAATATCGAAGAAAGTTTTGTGATGGCCACAGGATACTAATTTTGAGCAATGATCGTAATGTTTAAGTAAAAATCTAAATTCATTTTGCGCTAAAGTGACCCATCTCCAACCCCATCTTTAGAGTAAAATTAACAAGAAAGAAAAATCATGCAAAACGCATTGATTAGTAACACTTTCCAATTGTACGTAATTGTTGTATCGAATAACTTTTAATATTCTTTGCCTACGTTATCACACAACAGACAGAAGGACTGAAAAATATACAGATAGACTAATTGTTTTTAAAATTACTCTTAGGCATTTTGGATAGTGTTAAAAAGGCTTAACGAAAAAGAAAATGCAGCTATTAGATTAAAATTACAGCTTTTGATCTCTCTGAATATTTTAGTGTAGCCCTGTAAATCAGAAAGTTAATCGTATCATATTCTATACAAAACATTATTTTAGAATATTAACAACAAATTTCAATATTTTTATGATTTTAACAGCAGAAAAATTTTTAAATATAACTTTGTAAAAATTCTGTCCTAAAACGTAATGCATTGGCTTTGTGGTTGTTGTTCCTGTAAACAAACTACTTAGGCAGGACCAATTAATATCATTTTAAATGGGGAACATTCTATAGGGAAAATATTTATAAAAAAACACTTATAGAACACAATGCTTTCGAATGCTTTTGGGTGTCCCTGTACACAAACCAGAGGAGATATTCACTCCATTTTCAACATGGAACATCCGACAGTAAACTTCAATAAAATATATCAGTTTCGAGAAATCCCATAAATACTTACAGGAGTTAGAGCGCGGGCGGACAGACAGACAGACAGATTGACAGATACACAAACAGAAATCATATCCACACTTAAAAATGTCAGAAAGTGTTAAAAACGTTTAATGTAAACGAAAGTACAATTCTAGAATTTTTTATTAATAGCTCTTAATATAAATGGATATTTTTGTGTCACCCTGTAAATCTAATGCTAATCATGCTATATTCTATGTAAAGCATTTTTTTGCGCATATAAATAACATATTTCAGTTTCCTAAAACTTTGTGGAAAGTAAAGTTATTAAAATTTAATTTATAGAAATATATCTCATAGAATGCAATGCTTTAGAATACTTGTAAATGTCCCTGTACATAAATCGGTTGTGGTATTTCCTCCATTTTATACAGGAAACACCCAATAGTGAACTTGAATAACATATTTCAATTTCATTCAGATGTCTATGGTAAAGGTATGAAAATATGGTTTATGGAAATACCTCTCTTAGAACACAATGCTTTGAAATAATTTCGAGTGTCCTTGTACACAAACCAATAGAAGTATAAACTCCATTTTCAATAGAGAACGTCCGATAGTGATCTTGAAAAACATATTTCAATTTCATTAAGATATGTCTACAGTAAAGGTATGAAAATAGGGTTTATAGAAATATCTCTCCCAGAACACAAAGCTTTGAAATACTTTCGGGTGTCCCTGTACACAAACCATTAGAGGTATAAACTCCATTTTCAATAGGGAACATTCGATAGTGAAATTGAACAACATATATCAGTTTCAAGAAATTCCATAAATGTTTACGGGAGTTAGAGCTCGGACAGACAGACAGGCAGATAGACAGACGGACAGGCAGATACACAAAACTGAAATTATATTCACACTTAAAAAACATTAGAAAGTGTTAAAAACGCTTAACGTAAACGAAAGTACAATTCTAGCAATTTTTTATTAATAGCTCTTAATATAACTGGATATTTTTGTGCCACACTGTAAATTTAATGCTAATCATGCTATATTCTATGCAAAGCATTCTTTTGTGCATATAAATAACATATTTTAATTTCCTGAAACTTCGTGGAAAGTAAAGTTATTAAAATTTTAATTATAGAAATATCTCTCATGGAACGCAATGCTTTGGAATAATTTTGAGTGTCCCAGTATATAAACCGATGGTGGTATTTCCTCCATTTTATACAGGAAACATACAATAGTGAACTTGAATAACATATTTCAATTTCATTCAGATATATCTAGAGTAAAGGTATGAAAATATGGTTTATAGAAATACCTCTCATAGAACACAATGCTTTGAAATACTTTCGAGTGTCCTTGTACACAAACCAATAGAAGTATAAACTCCATTTTCAATAGAGAACGTCCGATAGTGATCTTGAATAACATATTTCAATTTCATTAAGATATGTCCACAGTAAAGGTATGAAAAGAGGGTTTATAGAAATACCTCTCCCAGAACACAAAGCTTTGAAATACTTTCGGGTGTCCCTGTACACAAACCAGTAGAGATATAAACTCCATTTTCAATAGGGAACATCCGATAGTGAAATTGAACAACATATATCAGTTTCAAGAAATTCCATAAATATTTACGGAAGTTAGAGCGCGGACAGACAGACGGACAGACGGACAGACAGACAGACAAACCGAAGTCATAAACACTTTTCAACCTTGTTGGAAAGTGTTAAAAATAGCGCACATTTTAATATTTCTATGTCGTTTTTTATACCTGAAATTATAATAAAGACATGATTATAAATTAAATGAATTAATGAAATTTATGCTACATTGCTATCATTGATTACCGAAAAAAAAACATATTTTTAGTTTTGTTGCAACTCACGTAACAGAATAAAAAGCAAAAAATATAGAGGTGTATACTAGGGTGGTTCGAAAAAATCGATTTTTTTATTTCGGAATCGCGTTACCTCTCAAAATTGTAGTTTGGTATACTCAATTGGGGAAAAACAAAAAAAAAAAATTCTAAGTTGACATCTTCAGTTCGCGCATGAGGCTGAAAGTTTGAAAAAATATGTTAAAAATTGAAATTTTCAAAAAATAACAAAGTTAGTTTTTTTGTATTTTTTTATAATGCAACAGCCATTAATTGACAGTATACTACTCCGATTCAAAAAATTAGAATAATGTAAAAAAGAATGAGTTTGATGTTGCTAACGCGTCAATTTGCATACTGCGTCCAGGAAAAAATATATTAAAAGTATCTAATTATCTTCAGAGCATTTATAAATATAACATAAATATTTATTTTTATCTGATATATTAATAATTAACTATTTAAAAAAATATTAGAATAATTCAAAGAAATAGAATACCTCGATAGCATGGTTCAAAAAATTAGAATATTCAAATTTTTCTTATAAGTTGAGAGAACGGCTGCGGGATTAACATCTGTGGGACTATAAAATGTGCTCCGTTGAAAATGAAAAGTCGTTTGGCATTTGATTGTAGCGTAGTATTTGCTTAATATGGGACGAAAGAGCGATTTATCTGAGGCTGTGAAATATCGTATTGTGTACTTGCACCAAATAGGAAAAACACAACTTTTTATAGCAAAAGAAGTGAAATGCTCTCAAGCAAGTATGAGTAGAGTTTTGAGAGAATATTCTAATAATAAGTGTTTTCAAAATAAACACTTTAAAAGTGGTCGAAAGCCAGTAACTTCAAGAAGAGATGAAAGGCAATTGAAAAAGATTGTGAAGAAACATCGTTTTCGGAGTGTGAGATATGTGCATAGAAAATGGAAAGAAATGGGTATAAATGTTTCCAAATCTACAGCACTACGACGACTTCGCAAATTAGGTTTTAGATCACGTGTGCCTAAGATAAAGCCATTCTTATCATCTAAGCAAAGGGCTGCTAGAGTTAAATGGTGTAAACAAAGGCTATTTTGGGATCACGACGATTGGAAAAATATACTTTTCAGCGATGAAAGTGTGTTTTGTGTGTCTCACGGAAATCAAGGTATACGTGTCTGGAGACTCAAACATGAAGCTTATAAGAAAGAATGTTTAAAACGTTCGTTTAAATTTGCGACCTCTGTTATGGTATGTGGCTGCATGACTGCTGAAGGCCCAGGCAGGTTGTGTATTGTTTCCACAACAGTCAATTCAGAAGTCTATCAAGAAATTCTTGAACATTTCATGATTCCTTCAGCTGAGGATTTATGTGATGACGATTTCTTGTTTCAGCAAGATTCAGCTTCTCCCCACACTTCCAAATCAACAACTAAATGGCTCAAAGAGAAGGACATACCTGTACTCCCTTGGCCTGCAAACTCACCCGATCTAAATCCTATCGAGAATTTGTGGGGAATTATGAAGAAACGACTTCAAGAAGTTGCGCCTAGAGACAAAAAAGAACTTATTTCTAGTATAAAGAGCATACGGGCGAATTTGGATAAAAAAGATTGTGAACCTTTAGTTAAAAACATGCCAAAACGTTTAAGAGCTGTCATTAAAGCTAAGGGTGATGCAACAAAGTACTGATTAGCAAGTAAAAATACTTAGAGTTTAAATTATGTTCAATATATTTTCATTATTCTAATTTTTTGAACCATGTTAGAAAGTATTCTAATATTTTGAATTTTTTGTTGTTAGCTGATTTAAATATATTTTCTATTTCATTGTAATGTGTTTACATTTTTATAATCTGCAAAATATGCAGATTCATATTATAGTACTTTATATTTGATATTGTTGATTATTTATTTGATAAATTCGATTTTCATTTCCCTTGACCATATTTCTTTTCATTATTCTAATTTTTTGAATCGGAGTAGTATAGCGTAGTTTGAACCTAAAAAAATATTTTATAGCTTTTACATAATATCTTTAGTTCGCGCATAAGCCTTAAATTGGGCTAAAATCGCCTAAAATTTAAAATTTGCGTGTTTAATATACAATAATACATACATGACATATTTACGTTTAAAAAATATTTTTAAAATTCTAAATTTTTTTAATATGACCTTTTATTACAGTACTATACGTACAAGTATAGTTACACACACATTTATATGTATATAATAACATTTTATGTCATAGCTAATCACAGAATGATTTATAGATTTTACCTATTTTTTGTGTCTTTAAGATTCCTCAGATGTGTTGGGCAGTGTTTTAAATTAAGATTTATAGTGAAATGATGGCATAGTTGACCTTGAGAGCAAAGTTTTCCTTATGAAACCATCCCTGTTCTCTTCTCCCCATACTTTAGTACAATATTCTGTTACGAGCTTTACAATTCTTTCGACACTTTGCGTGTGGCAAGGAAATTTAATTAGCTGGAACTCTGGGAGAACATTAGTATAATTAAGTTCTTCTAGGCTGTGCGTCTTCTAGACTGGCCAACGGTCAGTCATGAACGTATTGTTATTGATAAAGAATTAGCATAATAAGTACTACACTTTAAGAAAGTTATTTAGAGCTTGGAGGAAAGTATTTGGGACATTTGGCACCTCCAAGGGCCACTGGAAGTGAAATAGCTAATAGCATCTTTTGCTATTTAGAAAACAATAAATTTGATTATGTTAAGCTTGTTGCAATTGTATGTGACGGAACAGCGACTAACACAGGATGGAAAAACGGTGTTATTTGTAACCTTGAGCTTAAACTTGGTCGTCCATTACAATGGTTTATAATAGTCTAAGATCCGGCTGCAAAATTGCTACATTTATCGAGTATGTAATAAAATATGTGTCGCATTAATTATATACAAACTATTAAAGAATCATGTTACATTAAAAAACAATGAATGAAAGATTCCTAAAATAATAGATAAATAAATAACTGTCGTGCATTAAAAGAAATAAAATACTGATTTTTTTTTTTTTTTTTTTTTTTTTTTTTTTTCAAGTCAAGCATTCGTTTTTAGATAACAAGTGTTTTTACTTAAACATTAATTGTTTACTGCACTTGGCAGAAAATCTGTCTCGTATTAATTAGTGAACAAATTATGAATGATTCATGTTACATTACAAATTAATTAATGATTAATTCTGCAATAATAAGTAAACTGCTTGTAAATAAGAAAACAAAATATTAATTAAATTAATTATTTTGAAGTCAGACATTCATTTATAAATAACAACCATTTTTTTAATCACTAATTTTTTCTCTTTGTGTCAGGATTGTAAACACGACATGCATGTTTTTAATGACATATAAGGATAATATTTTTATATTTTATAAAATAATTGTAGCTTTTCTTTTTTTTTTTTTTTTTTTTTTTTTCAATAAATATACATGGAAATTACTCTTTTAGCTATACGCTGTTATTGTAGACACGGCATGTATATCTCAAATGGCATAGAGATTTTCTAATATTTACACTATTTAAAAATATTTACACTATTTACAATTAATAAAATAAAATTACAAATTACAAGTTAAAAAGGAGATATTTACACTATTTACAGTTAAGTTTAATAAAAAATTTTTTGTTAAAAACCCTACGTAAGGTAACTGGCTGGAAGATTAATCATCCGCGAGTGTTAAACGACACAGTAGGTTGTAGTTGTCAAGGGGATAGCCAAAAGTAGATGAATAGGATGGATTCAATCTACGGGGAAAAGAATTTTGAGTGGAAGAAATATGTGGGCGCAGCGCAGGTAAATCTTGACATGTGCGCTCGCAGTACGCATGGTTCTGCGCTGCCGAAGGCAGTGGGGACCCGGTGTGTGTTTTTACACGACCAGAAATGTTTTTTTTTTTTTTTTTTTTTTTTTTTTTATGGGGCACGGAGGTTCAGGGAAGGAATAAGCGCGCGCAGCGCGTTTATCCCTTAATTTGTGCGCACGGGACTGCGCTCTCGAAGGCAGTGGGGACCCGGTTCGAATTTTTCCACGATCAGAAATGATATATATTTTTTAATTTCTTTTCTTAAGAATAAAAGTTACTGTTAGTGATTCATTATAATTATAGTGATTCATTCAAAAATAATGACCCGCTAGCGACGATGCTCGCTAGTAATAATAATAAAGCCTGAAAACTTTTAGCAAGTGATTTTACGTATGAGATTTTTTTTTAAATCATATTATCCAAACATCGAGGGCTGGAAGGCTGCAATTTTCACATATTTATGCCATTTAAGATTTGAATTCTATTAGGTTTATTCATTAAAATGTATATTAAGACAACATTTGTTGTATTTTATATATTTTTTACTTGTTTGAAATATTTAAACTGTTTTTGCTCACTTTACATTTTTTCGTGAATTTGTGATATTTAAAATGCTAAAACTTCAACAGATATTTAAGAAAAATACCTAATATATGTATAAGCGATCCTACTTAAAAGAATTGGGGGATAGATTTTGTAATATCTTTTAAGAAATAGTCTGGTGTGTCACTCACACGACTCTCTCTTCCCTTAAATATAATATTATAATTACAGGTTAGAGATTAAGAGGTAAGGTAATGAGTGCTATATGTAAACCTATGTTAAAATAAAACAATACAAATTAGGCTTCGACATTGTTTCCTATGATAATTAGTTCTGTGAGAGGGGGGCTAACCCCCCCCCCCCTCAACACCCCGTTTCATTACTGCACCTAAATATATATAGAATTTAAATCTGTTATTAAAATTAAAAGTTCAATTAAAATTATTTGGGCAATTTTAAGACAACTTTCACGCAACACTCCTTAAAACCTATCAGTGTTGATTAAACTTTTCCAGCAGCAAACTTATATTAACTTGAATATACAACTTTTGGATATCCCGGAATTATTCGTTTTTAAGTTACTCTAAGTGACACAGACAAAGATCAAACGTTTAAAAACTTGACTTCAGTAACCAAGAAGCCTCAAAACGTGTAAACATACAAAACAAGCAATGGATTTTTAGTTAAAAGAGTTACATTATTTACCCTATGTCTATGAGGAATTTGTTTCAGTTCTTTAGCAGCTTTTCTGAACATGGTAAAATATTTTAGTAAAGCACTATCACTAACAATAAAAAAGAATTTTTTCGCTTAAATATTTGCTGCCCCATATATCGTTTGAAGTTTATGTATAGACCACAAGGTGCACCTGAATATAATCCTGTAGTAATACTAAGTGGCGCAACCTAAAATACACTTCCATGAATTTACAGCAATCATCGCCCTATATTCTAGTTCTTTTCTGTAGCCCTGTAAATAAACAGTGAATGATTTACCTACCATATTTTACATGAAACTTGTTTTTCCGCATATAAAAAATATACATGCATTTCATTTAGTTTAGTGCAATCTACTTTTGTTAAATTCTACTTACCGGCAGTTTCCCCACAGACGTAATGTACTTGAATTCTCTTGAGTGTCCGTGTGCACGAACCAATTGCTTCATCTCAACGAAAAGCTTAGTGTAGCATCCCTATATCATACACATTTAGCATACTGAGTTTGGAATTTCTATTTTTTTCTTGAGATATGCTGATAACAGACAGACACAAACAGACAGATACACAAACAGACAGACACACACAGACACAGACCAACCACTATAAACATGATTTTCGGATTCAGGGGACCTCAAAACATTTAAATATAACAAAAACTCACTTTCGAAAATTTGACCCTAAAGAAATACTTTCTCTACCTTATGGGTAAAAGAAAGTAAAAATATTTCAAAAACAGAAATATAACTTTTTTTTTTTTTAATAGATATGCACTTTTTATTTATTTTTTACCTCGAAAACTAATAAATAAATTACAACACCATCATATTATTATTATTATTATTATTATTATTATTTTACGTATGCTCTTTAAAACAACCAAAAAATTATATATTTAGTTTTTCATTAATTTGTCTTATTCATTAAGTTTCAGCATTTTGAAAATCACAAATTCATGAAAAAATGTAAACAGAGAAAATAAAATTAAAATTTTAAGATTAAAAAAAAAAAAAAAAAAAAATCAAAAAGCATTGAAATTATTGTCTAAATATAGATTTTATTGAACAAACATTCCTAATATAGTTCAATTTATAAATATTAATCGGAAATATAAGCTTTTCTAGGAAACCTATAGTAGTGCGAAGTCAAAGGTGCCAAGTCCGCTTAAATCATAAAACTGTAGTATATTTTATCAAGGTCTGTCTTGGTCTGCAGTGGTGTGATTGGTAAACACGTTAACTTCTGACATCAGCCTACGGATTGTAAGTCAGGGCTACGGGTTCCAATCTGGTAATGAAATCTTTCCTTTTAAAATTTATTGATAATTTTTTTACGTTCTAGAAAATACTGAAATGTATTTTTAACAGAAAAAAAGAATCATAGGCCACCTGTATTTATTTATTTATTTGTTAAAAAGCCCAGGTTCCGAATTCGAATTCCGGTGCAGGCACGAGTTCTTGCGATGCCCTATGTCTACCAGATATTGTGTGCATTTGCCTCTGTGAATTATTGTAATATGATCAATCGAACAGTGTTTTTAAGCCTAAAAAAAAGGCGGCGTTTTAATACATTTGCAACGTCTTAATTTCATTTGCAAAATAGTGTCTCAAAAAGTAAGACTTATTATTATTATTATTATTATTATTATTATTATTGCTTAAAATATGACCATCCGTATAAGACACTTTTTCAACCGAATTTAAAACGTTTGCATTTACAGTGTACTATGTCAGTTATCAATATAACTTCAAAAAATAAATAAATAAATAAATAACTGCAGGAGATTCAAATTTGATATTTTTAATTTGGTATATCGGGAGAGGATCAAGATTGGCATTTTTCAAGGCAAATTAATGTCAGCCTTGATATATATATATACTTAGAAATAAATATTAGAACTATAATTGAATGGGGGTTGAGATGAGAGGTAGTCCCACTCACACAGAATTAAATGTCAAATAAAACTGTAAACCTATTTTATATTATTTTTGAACTAGACTGAACTATGTATTGTCTCAGCTTATTGGTTTTACGTTTTAATCTAAAATCTGTCTTTGTGGAATTAAAATGCTGTGCAAAAGAAAATCGTTAGTGTGACACACCAAATAATTTTGTAATAATTTTAGTTCAATTTTTTATGAAAAAAAATATGAAAGAAATTACTTTCCTTGGCATATATCTTTACTTTCTGCTATAACTTGATATATATATATATATATTTTATAAGGAAACAAAAAGTGTCGTCTTCAAAAAATATTGAAAATAAATATATATAATTCTATTCTTCATAAAACACCAGAAAGTTAAAAGATTATCGTCTGAAATGATTTACAGCGACCATAAAAAAATATCAAAATTAAGAATATTTGGCGATTTCACACTGTTAGGCGATTGATTTTGAGCACCTACTTGGTGGAGAAGCAAGACACGGTTCTGTTCTTACACGGCAATCTCGGTGCTAGCGAGGTCATCGCCTAACAGTGCTAAATCGCCAAAAATGCTTAATTTTGATAATTTTTTGTGGTCGCTGTAATAAATTTCAGTCCATACTTTTTTCACTTTCTGGTGTTTTATGAAGAGTAGAATCACACACACACACACACACACACACATATATATATATATATATATATATATATTTTTTTTTCAATATTTTTTGAAAAGGACACCTTTTGGATTTTTCCTTTTTAAAGAAAAATATGCAATAACAATATGGCACGTTTTTACGTTTTCCGACTCTTTAAACACGTCTGCAAACACTTGTAATAAAAAAAAAAAAAACTTTCAGATTAAAAAAAAAAAAAAAAAAAAGAGAAAGAAACAAAAAGAAACAAAAAGAAAAAAAAAGAAAGAAATTGCAGGTTTCATCTAATATATATATATGTATATATATATGTATATATATTATTTCGAGGTTACAGGAAAACACAGATTTAAATTCATTAAAACGATATAAGGTTGTACTTTCAGACATTAATATCACAAACAATCGAAATGAAGGTAATAAAATATTATTTTATAGGTATTCCTGCAGCAAGGAGAAGCATACATAAGAATATTGATAAAACGTAATTAAATAGAATATTATTATATTCTTGTGATATTCTAACAACTGCTGAACCATTTTTAAGAGCATAGTAGTTAATTACAGGAAATCAGAATTAATGACGTACTTAAAATAACATTATCTCATTCTTTCGTGCAGCATATTCATAAATTTTAATTGCAGCACCGTCCTTCACGCATACGCAAAGAGAAACCTCTATTTATTTAACTATTCTAACATTAAGTGAAAGCTGCTTATGAGAGCAGGTTACAAAAGAGTTCTTTATGTAGAACGACAGAATAATAGAAATTGTTTAAACTTTTACTAGAGAATATAACATGAATTAAATAATTACAGTATGTCAGCGCTTTTAGATGTAAATCAACCTTTCAATGCTATTGACATTAAAGATGAAAATTTCGAAAATAATGAATTAGGAAATTTGTATATAATATTTGAAACGAATAATTTTAAATGCACATAGTGAATGATAGAGATTTCTTTAAAAATTCATGAGAAAGCCTTATAGAAAATATAGAAAAGAGCGGCTCTATGTTTTATTTTGAATAACTGTGTGTGATTTCTCTTGTTATTCAGAATTCCTTCTTTTTTACGTAGAATAAATAGTATATGTAGCACTTACACTACTTTCTCTTATTTTATACTTTTAGGAACTCTTTTATATAAATTACATATATATGTAAAGGAAACTGTGCCCCTTACCACCCTGTTTAATTTTGTACCTACATTCCCAAGGTGTTTAAGTTCATCATAAAAAAAAAAAATAAATAAATAAAAAATCAAATTATCCAGAGAGCTTTTACCCACAACTCTTAGAAACCTACAGATCATAATTAAATATTCAGTTAGCATCCCTATATCATGTCTTTCAAAATACTAAATTTAAACTTCGCTATTTTATTTCTTTTTAAGTTATGCTAATAACAGTTAAGCAGGCCAATCAATAAACAGTTCGGTTTTCAATTGACCTCAAAACACCTAGTTATAGTAAACACTCAACGTAAAAATTCAGACTTCAAACGATATTCTGCCTATTATATGAGTAAGAGAGAGTATTCTTCAGTCTTAAGCAGTTATTTTGAACAAAGTATAGTTTGCTAGAATACTTTCATCACTTATATCAACAGAAAAAAAAAATGGATTCTTTTAGTTTTGATTTCATTTTAGTATTTTCTGTAAATTCTACACTCATCACATAGTGTACATTGATTTTGCACAGTGGAAAAAACATCTAATACCATTTGAAATGCACTTCACATATCATCATCATCAACAACAACAACATCCGATTTTATCAAACCACTGCAGGATGAAAGTTTCTAACCGAAGCGTTTCCAATTTACCCTAATTTTTGCAATTCTTCTTCATTCTGCTCTTCCAAACTACATAATTTCATCTCTCCTACGACACAAACATGGTCTCTTCCTCGTTCTTTTCTTATCTCTCGATATCCAAAATATGCTTTGGTCGTCCATCTATCATCGTTTCTTATTCCAAGCTGACGTTCCATTGACAGCTCAGCCCCATTTTAACGAGTGTGGCCCAGCTCCATTTCAACGTCAATGGTCTCTTCTTCGGTGTTTTCTTATAACTCGATATCAAAAATAAGACTTTGGTGGTGGATCTATCATCGTTTCTTCTGGGTAGGTGTTCAGCTTCGCTCCATTTTAACTTCTAAACTCTACAAATGACATCAATAGCTTTGATTTGCTCTCTAATCCATTTGTCTCGCTATCTGTTCCATCGGATAAATGCTAACAGTTATCTTCCCATGCTTCATTGGTTTGTTTGAAGCTTTTGTATAGTTTTACACGTTAATATCGAAGTTTCTGAAGCATAAATTAATACAGGCAAAATACAGTGCTCAAAAACCTTTCAAACAAATTAGGAGGTCACTTTTGAATATAGTACTATTTCTTTCGAATGCTCTCCATGAAAGTTTAAATCTTTTTTTTTTTTTTCGTGATATTTCTGTTCATCATATAATCGAATTGTTTGACCCCGTAAAAGAATATTCAGTACAGTGAGATTTTTATAATTATTCTTTAAATTAGTATTTCATTCGATAATGAGAAAATATGCTATTCTAAAATAATATTATAGTTTTAAAAAATTAAAGAACACGCTTTTATATAAATGTGAGCTAAAAAGCACAAAATATCTATCTTAGTATTAAAATGCAGGGTAAGAGAAAATCGTGTTAGTGACACACCATAATATTTACATACATTTAAATCTTTAATTAAAATAATTTAGAATTAAACAAAAACCATTTTTAAAAAATCTCCCCTGACTGGGATCTAACGGTTCGTAGCGCGAAGCTATACCTCAACGCCACGGCGTTCACGTAGGGAAAGTATTTTTTTTACAATATAGATTTTTTGTTTGCTCCCAGAGCGGTTACAAACATACAAACATACATACATACATACAGGTGAAGGTAATAAAAGCGTGTTAAAAAAATTGTTGACAATTGCTCCAGCAGAAATTTTTAGAATAACAGTAGAAGTATCCATAACAGCACAGTTAGGCTTAACTTATCCACAGTACATCTTAAGGACGTTTCTGGGATGTCTTTTCATCCAGAAGATATCTTGAAGATATCCTGGGGAGGTGATGTGCTGTCTGGGATTATACATCTTTGACCTCTGTAACCCAACTCTGATTTAGCACTAGACGTTTTTTTCTGGGGAATTAACAGATACATGTTTTCTTTAGCAGTTTGAACAAATTTTAGTGATATTACGCTTCAATTTAAAAAGTATTCTTTCAAATTTTAATGCAGGTCAAGATTTTTTCTAGAAGCGGTAAAATTAATATATTTTCAAGAGAAATTGAATTCATCAAATTAGACACGTAGTTAAAAAGTTTAAAAATCGATGCATGACTCATTCTATCGTAAGTTAAATAAAACAGAAAAATCTTGGTAATTCTTAAAATTTTGAATATCTAAAATCGCGAGAAAAAATATTTTACATCACCCGTTATTAAATTTGTTTTGTATTAAAAAGGAAACAATAATTTATATTTTTAAAATATATCTACACAAACTTCGTTTTATATAATTTCGTTTACAATGATTTTTATGCTAATTATTTCAAGAAAACTAATGTTCTTTATAACGATGAAAAAACTGAATTGAGATTGCGTAGGTTTTCATGTCGCAGTCCAAGTATGCAATGAGCAATTTTCTCATCGTTCGCGAGAAAAAATATTTTACATCACCCGTTATTAAATTTGTTTTGTATTAAAAAGGAAACAATAATTTATATTTTTAGAATATATCTACACAAACTTCGTTTTATATAATTTCGTTTACAATGATTTTTATGTTAATTATTTCAAGAAAACTAATGTTCTTTATAACGATGAGAAAACTGGATTGAGATTGCGTAGGTTTTCATGTCGCAGTCCAAGTATGCAATGAGCAATTTTTTACGATCTGAGAGTCACCCTTAGTGGTTTGTCCAGGAATTATGAAGAAGAGTGTATATTTTAAGTCTAGTAATATGTCTCATTCTCTCTCTCTCTCTATATATATATATATATAATATATATATATTTTTTTTTTCATGTTTTTCGGGAACTAAATAATTTGGTGTTCACAGTGTTTTCATTCAAATTTCATCAGTTATTATTCAATTCAATTTAGTCATCCATCAATAGATTTAGTTTAAAGAAAACATCTATGGTAAAATTAATAAATTTCCAATCTAGAAAAAAAAAAAAAAAAAAAAAAAAAAAAGAGGACTATATTGTTCTTGAAATGTAATGTAAAAAAAAATTCATGTTGTCAAATGTAGAGTATAATTCTCATAAATGTAAAATGGGTTTTAAAAATATATTTCACTATAAAAACTAATCAAACAATATTTTTGTTTCAGATATTTATCCAATTTTATGTGTTAAATGTGATACTTTTCTAGTTATAGCTTAATATTCAAATCATTTTAGTCACAATCTAAAATAGAAATTGTGTAAACTTCTTAAGGGGTCAAGTATACATTTGAGCGGTAGCAATATCGGTAAAAAACAATCATAATTGTTTTTACAATAACTTGGAAAATATAATTAGTCTTGAAACTTATAATTTTTACTAGGTATATTAAGAAAGAGTTTATCTATCTGTTAGAGCTGTGAAAACAATTGTATATATTTAATTAATTAATTAATTATTTTTTTTAAGTATTAGAGATAATTTTTTGTCAATATAAACATTGCTCGCAGATTACATGCAAATGATACATTACATGAGATTGAAAAGATTGTGCCCAAAACAAAATACCCTATCATTAAAATAAGGACAAATAATTTTGCTAAAAACTCTATTATTTAAAAAAATAAAAAATAAAAATATTAGTTAAAAAATACAGTCGACACCGGTTATAACGTACTGTCAGGGGACCAGAAAATATGGTACGTTATAACCGAAGTACGTTATAAGCAATATTTCCAATATAATTTAGTGCCTAACGAAGGAAAAAGGGGCATAATAGCACTCGCAATAATAGAGATTTTAAATAGAAAGTTTATGATTTTCTCAAAATAAAATAAGAAAAAAGAAAAAAAAAAACATTTTACTACTTACATGTTTATTTTTAAAAATAATCTGTTATTTTTCGTTGTTTTCTTTTATTAGATTACACAGTAAAAATTACATTTTGAATATTTATAATGGAACTTTACAGAGTCTCTGAATAGTCAGTATGGAATTCAACGAACCGCGATAAAGTTTTAAAGGCATAAAGGAGATATAAGGCGATAAAGGAGACATCGAAAGACGGTATCCAAGAAAATATACCGATTTCCAAACCAGAAATACAAGGTTGACATCCAATTTTTGTTTTTCATTCCAGTCTAAAAAGTACGTTATAACCAGATTAAGGCTTTTGCATAGTCCGTTATAGATGAAAATGTAAACCATTACATTATATAGGGTTCCATTCGGGACCAAGCATCTGAGTACGTTATAAGCGAAAGTACGCTATATCCCAGGTACGTTATAACCGGTGTCGACTGTATTACTCATTTTGGTGGAATTTTGCTTATAATTGCAAAACTTTTAATGTTAAAAAGCTAACTCTTAGTCATTTCCTACATTTATATCTCATGTAAAAGCTGTTAAATTTTTATTATATTCTGGCTAACCATAACGTGCACTCAAAGTTAAACATCAGCAAAATATTCGCTCAGAATTTTTTTTATAAAAATATATTTTAAATAAAAAATGAAGAATCATTTTAATGATTCTAATAAAGAGATAAAATATTTCTTAATACCGTTAAAATTTTTATATGTATATTAGTTTATCAAAATTATTTAAAATAAATATTTCTAAATATAGGGACTTGAAGACAATATACACATCTAAATTTTTAATTTTTACAAAATTCCCTTTATTTATTTTTAGTAGCACAATCTGAAAATTCATTAACGAAATAGTTTTTGACAAGTCCTGAGCAAATAAATTATAATTTTGAGGTATATCATTACTGTTACGTTTCTTTAGCTAAAAGCGCTTCTGATAACACTTTATATTTCTGTATATCTTTTAAGAAAATTTACGTAAGTACAGTATGCACGATCCAAAATGTTGTCATTGCCCAACAAACTTTTTCAGCATTTTTCGCCAAAAGAACATGCCTCTAATAACAAATTTGTTTTAAATGAAGTGAGTAAAAATGTGATGTCAAATTAAAATAATAACAATTAGTTAATACCCGTCAAGATTTGACAAATTATGTGCAACTTAAATCTTTTCACGGCATAAAGTTTTAAACATCCCTGCTATAATATTTCGTATTGCTCTTAACCAGTTTAAAACCCCTTGATTTAACCAATTACCTTTTGGTTGGAGAGGGGATAAATTTCATGAAACTTCAATATACAAAATTAAAGCGTACTCCATATAATAAAAATAAAATCTCAAGATTTTTCTAATTTTACTCTAAATATGATTGAAAATATGTAAGGAGTAATTCATAGAAAGACAGAATTTATATATTATCGAAATAATCGTGAAAGAAAGCACATATCAATATTTTTCATATATATATATATATATATATATATAGATATATATATATATATAATTTGTTCGCTAATTTTTATCATTAACTTGCTTTTCTATAAACAGCATAAGACTAAAATTAGGATTCGACAAATATTTACTTAATGTAACGCTATTAAGCGTACACCTTTTAAATAGAAAATACTGCTAGTGCTTCAATAATTTTGCTGTTGGCTGTACATAGCATGAAAATAAAATCTAACAATCATCGATGATATTTTATTTCAATTACAATATGACAGTGGCGCTTGGTCGATGTCTTTTTCTAGTCAATTTTTTCCTTTTATTCAATCCGGTGCTAGCGTTTTTTTTTTTTTTTTTTCCACACTTGACATTGTGTTCTTTGTTTTAGTCCCATGCTTTTCTCTATGGAATTTTGACTATTTTTTCCCGTGTTTCTATAGTTTTTTAGCATTTTCCTCTCGTTTTCTACATCTTAATGCCCCAGCCCTACCCTCCTGCTCCTCGATGTCTTTTTCTAGTCAATTTTGTCTTTTATGTCTTTCAGTGTGAGTCTTTTTTTTTTTTTGGTTTTCGTCCCATGGTATTTCTACGGGTTTTTAGATTTCCCTCCCCTCGTTTTCTAAATTCTAAAGTACGGTGGTAATTATTCCCTCACACTAATCTGTAAGCTATCGATGAAATATATGTGTATATCCGAAAAAACACTGAGGTCTTCATCACGCCCCTCTTTGAGTACGCCCCTCAGTGTAGGTGTGAAAGAGAAATTTCTGAAAGGATAGTAGCAATTAGCTAATAACTATCCTTAACCCTCAACTTCTCACTAAACAGAAAACCACTAATAACCGAGAAGAAATCTGACATACATATAATTTAAAAATTTCAAAAACAATTATAAAATTACCAAAATTACAAAAGTAGCACAATTACAACAAATTAATATATATGAAATATACAAGAATACAAGAAATTACAAAATACAATAAAATGAAATACAATAAAATTAAACCTCCCACCTGATAAACTAACCCTCTACGGCCGACGGGGCTACTCGTCGGTACTTATATATCGCCCTTGATTTAGGAACTAGAACAAAACGAAAGAGCAAAAAACTGGAAACACTCGGATAAAAATTGAGATTGGTAATAGACTTCGTTTTGTTACCTGTGGTACTAATAGCTATAGCGAAAAAGCCAGTAAAATCTTGTTTAAATATCTAAATTCAGTCTTAAAAGTGATAAATTCTAATGTCAATTCTAACATTATTAACAATAACCTGAAAGTTATTAAATATTTTATTTTTTACCCAGAAAGCATTACTTTAGTAAGTACCTACAATTTTGAAAATTTGTTTGGAAGCATTCCGCACAATTTAGTAACTTCGGTTTTTGAAAGCATTTATGAGGAATTTGGCAGTTACTTAAATTGTAAAAAAAAAAAAAAAAAAAAAAAAAAAAAAAAAAACGATTAATCTTATTAAGTTCTGTATTTTTGAAAAAGTTTCATTTAACGGGAAAGATTACTTCTTACAAAAGAGGGGTATTCCAATGGGAACGAGTTTCTCGAGTGCTTTCGCTAATTTATTTTTTATATTTTTTTGAAAAAAAAAAAAAAAAAAAAAAAAAAAAAGAAAAGAAAGAAAGAAAGAAAGAAAGAAATTAAAAATATTACTTTTATCAGGTATATTGGCGATTTGATTGTTTTTAACTGCAATGATTTCAAAAATATTGCTAAAAAAAATATATCCTAAAGAATTAGTTTTAAACCGTACAGATACAGATAAAATTTCATTCCTGGATCTTAACATAAAGCGAAATAACGATAAATGGCTTATTGGTTTACACGATAAAAGGTAATATTTTGATTTTAAAGTAAACATTTTCCCCAATTGGTTTTCAAATACCAGTAGAAAAGTTTTGAGAAATATCATGTTCGCACAGTTAAAAAGAATTCGCACTATTTGCAATAATGATGATGATTTAAAATATCCTCTTGAAGATTTAAGAAAAACTTTGCAAGTTAACTGTTACCCGTCTCAATTTTTGACCGAGTGTTTCCAGTTTTTTCTTCTTTAGGTTTGTTCTAGTTTCTAAATCAAGGGCGATATTTAAGTACCGACAAGTAGCCGCTTCGTCCGAAGAGCGTTAGTTTATCAGGTGGGGGTTTCATTTTATTGTATTTTGTAATTTCTTGTATATTTCATATATATTAATCTGTTGTAATTGTACTACTTTTGTAATTTTGGTAATTTTATAATTGTTTTTGGAATTTTTAAATTATATGTATGTCAGATTTCTTCTCAGTTAATGGTGGTTTTCTGTTTGGTGAGAAGTTGGGGGCTAAGGATATTTATTAGCTAATTGCTACTGTCCTTTCAGAAACTTCTCTTTCAACCCTACACTGAGGGGCCTCCTTGATGAAGACCTCTATGTTTTTTGGGGTTTTATTTCATTTTATTCATTGATAATGTATTTTAGTCATTGATAATCTATTCCTATATTTAAGTTTTGCATTTCCTTTTGCAGCAACTCTACGAATTAGTTTGCAATTCTTCTTTTTTGTTTTTCTTATCTTTAAACTCATAAATTCGTTACAACAGTTACCTATATATATATATATATATATATATATATATATATGTTTTAATATTTATAAAAAAGATACATTTTTAACATCATGCTATTTTTAACATCATTTTTAACATCATGTAACATCACAAAATAAAAAAAATGAATTTAAAGTTAAATTTTAATAGTATTTTATATTTTATATTTTCTTTGCATTCTGTAATTTTAATTTTTTCTGCACTTAGAAATAGACTATGTTAATTAAAAATAAATAGATAGCATCTTTGCTTGATTTTCATTGGATATTTTTTTTTATTATTTATTTATTTTAATTTTACATTATAAAATTTTATTCTGCCGAAAAAGTATATTTCAGCAAAAGTATACTGTTAAAAAAATATAAGAATAAGAATAAGAATAAGAATATGAATGAATCTAATATTTTAGCATGTAAATTTGCTCAGTAAATTTCTAATAATAAATTATACTGTGTAAATTTTTGCTCATATAAATCTATACATATGAAAAATAAGATGTTTGTGTGTGTGTGTGTGCCATTGTGTATAGTCGGTAACAAAAGTGTCCGAACACTAGCAAAAATTCCTATGTAAAAAAGGTACACTTCGTACGGTTTTCTTAAATAAATTCTTATAGAATCCTGTTCTTACACTGACTAAGAACAGGATTCGACAAGGATTTATTTAACAAAACCGTATGAAGTGTGCTTTTTTTTACATAGGAATTTTTGCTACTGTTCGGATACTTTTGTTACCGACTGTATGTATATACTGAGCTTTTTAGGAGAACGACTAATTGCACAGCTACACACATTTCCATGGAGGTTCGTAATGACCTCTCCTGATGCTCCTCGAAGTCTTATTTTCGAATTTTGGATTAGTTTTTTCTTAATTAATTAAAATGTGAAAATGATTACCTTCAAATTTCTGATAAATAAGCCATTTAATTTTTTTCCCGTAATTTAATTGTTGTCAATTTTTTTCGGCAGGAAAAAAAAGTAATACATTTATTAAAATGTGGGAAAAAATTAAAAAAAAATAGAAATATCAGTCGTATCGTTACAAATAATGTACCAAATGAAAGGAGCGATTTTTGTGAATCCGATGCATTAACAGCTTATCGATGGGATAATTAGCTTTTTTAAATTTAACTAAAGTATGAATTTTAGGTGGTAACAGTAGAAGATTGTATGGAAATTGTTTGGAGAGGAAAAAAAAAAATCTGCTGCTCATGTTTTTGATTTTACGTGTTTTTGAAATGAAATTAAAAATTGTTGTTTTCATTTTTTTCCCTCTCACGAACATAAACATATAATATACAAATAATCTCAAAAAGAAAAA
This sequence comes from Salticus scenicus, assembly GCA_963930645.1. NCBI lineage: Eukaryota > Metazoa > Arthropoda > Arachnida > Araneae > Salticidae > Salticus > Salticus scenicus. Next base: position 58,815,937 of record OZ005661.1, on the reverse strand, counting down.
GAAAAAAAAAAAAAAGTTAAATTGAACACTTGTCATTTGTTAATTATATTAAAACTCTTTAAACACATATAAAATTACATTTTATTTAAAAGATGTAATATATATATATATATATATATATATATATATATATTCGATGCTTTTTGCTTTAATAGTAAAGCATCATCGGGTATTTTTATTTCCAATGAGCAGTTTTTAAATATTTTTTCTTTTCACAGTCAACATTTAAGTCTTTTAATAACGTGAATAGTAGAAAATTCAATGTGAAGTCCGGTAAATGTTGGATCAAAGAGTAAAGAAAAATAAGAGAATCTGGAACTATTGAAATGTTATACGAGGCTATTGTACGAGATATACCCATCATGAATTAGCAGAAATAAACTATTAGTTATTTTATAATATTGTGCCAAATTATCGGCAAAATTGCAGCATCTTTGGAATTTATTGTATTTTTGCATTTAACTAAAAGGACTTCAAATAAAAGAATAAAAAACATATACGAAATATCAAAGAATGAAATAGTTTTACTCTAGTCGACTTCATTTATGCCAACGCAAACGCTAACCCTATATGGGATAAAGACAGAATTATTACAGCACCACCTACTATCCATGAAATTTACATTTCCGAAGCTATTAATATAATTAAATGCAAAAATACAATAAATTACAAAGATGCTGCAATTTTGCCAATAATTTAGCACAATATTATAAAATAGCTAATAGTTTATTTCTGCAAATTCATGATGGGTTTTTCTCCTACAATAGCCTCGTGTGATATTTCAATAGTTCCAGCTTCTCTTATTTTTCTCAGCTCCTTGATCCAACCTTTACCGGACTTCAAATTGACTTTGCTACTATTCACGTTATTAAAAGATTTAACTGTTGACTGTGAAAAGAAAAAAATATTTAAAAACTGCTCATTGGAAACGAGTAATAAAAATCCCCGATTCGGATATTTTTTTTTAACATCTTTTAACTAAAATTTAATTTTACGTGTGTTGAAAGTGTTTTAATATAATTAATATAATATACAGCCTGTACAACAGAAGACCACATTGCAGTTCAAATTTCATCAATTTTGGTTGATAAACAAAGGAGTTACAATTTTTTTTTTTTTTTTTTTTTTTTTTTTTTTTTTTTTTTACAATTTAAATTTTACTCTAACTTCGGAAAGATTTATATGATATGATATATTAAGAAATTGGGTTTTAAAAGTTTTTTATATACATTGTTTAAGCTCTACGAACCATTTTTTTAAATTATCAGTTTCATTAATAGATCCTCCTGGCGATTTTTTAATTTTGGTGTTGAAGTACACTGAATGTTTTCGACAAGAAGTTTAATATAGCAACAGCCATTTTAATCTAAGTAGCACATCAAAAATATAAAAAATATATATAAAGTATTACAAAAAGAAAAATATATATATTAAACATAAATAGTAGTCACATAAATGATTTATTTTTATAGAAAGTTTATAGAAAAAATCCAGTTTTAAAGACAGCAAATTTATTTCAGCAAGCACTATTTTAAACCTAGTAACGATTAAAAATATAAACAGAATAGGAAGGATTCTTATATATAAACAAAAAGATGTGTGATAAAATGATTGACAAAATAGTCTTCCCCTTTTCCTACAAAAAAAAAAAAAAAAAAAAAAAAAAAAAAATCCATCGCTAATATGGCGACAAAAATTCAAAAGCCGACAATTAAGCTACAGAATAAAGTTGTGTAGCACGATAATGTTTACCTATTTATTTATTTGTTTTATATATAGTATACCAATCACTATGCTAATTTATCATACAAAAAAATGAGCCTCTGCACTTGCACGCTGTCGAACAGAAATATTTGATTCATTCAAATTAATATTTAAATAAATAAATAAAAATAAAACTATGTTTAATGGGAAATATACATAACCGTAAAAAGATTAGTTGTCTAAAATACGGAAGAAATAGCTCTCATAGCATATTGTTACAAGGGATTAAGTCTAAAATGGTGACAAAAATTCAAAAATTGGCAAAGAGAACTATATTAAGGCTGTACTATGATCAGGTTTACAAGCCATGGATTATGTATAACCACAAAAATTGATTGTCTCATGTGACATACGTAGCCGGTCATAGCATATTGTAATACTTGGCGTGCATTTGCTGTCATTTCATGGTTGATCGGATAAACAAAGTAAACATAGGGAATAACGTAAAAGCAAATATTATATGCACCATGTATAGTGTTGGCATAAATGAAGAGCGAGAAAAATAAATAATAATAATAATAATAAAAGCTTTCATTTTAAACATATATTTCAATCTTTGCTAAACAAAGTTTCAAACTGATAAAATTTAACTTTTAAAGAATAATAAACTCTGAGAATTTGTTAATTTTAAAAGCTTTTTATTTTTATTTTTATTTTATTTATTTTTTAAGGAATGAAAAAAAAAAAAAAAAAACAATTTTTGTTAAATATCTTTTTTATATGTTAACATATGGCGCCACAACGAAATATCCTGAGATACTATGCTGTTTAAGGAAATTTTCGGCGAAAATGCATATGATGATAATCGATAAGAATTCGCGAATTGCTTTGTTTTATAATACTAACTTGGAAAGTATGAATCAATGATTTTATCATGTGAATTGCTTTTATCATTGAGCTTTAATTAGGTATAGCTATTGCGGTATTGCACTGCGCAAAGAGAAATATTCCTGTTTTGAATTGGTTGAATGGCCGGTTCGATTTTTTAGCGCATGGTAAGATAATACGATTTTTGTCTTACAAAAACAGCTTTGTGCTTCAATATATAAGATAATGGTGATAATGATAATAAATAAATAAATAAAAATAAATAAATGAATAACAGAATTTTATAAAAATTAAAAAATGAAAAATTGTGTATTGTCTCCATAAAACTATAGCTAGTTATGTTTTTAATCGTTTCTAATTCACAAACGTGTAAAAAGACGATTAAAAAAATAAAAAAAGCTTTTTTAAATAAATATATATATATATATTTCGTACGACAGGCCTATCTTTTCAGACAGAGATTTTGAGTTTTCGCCGTTTGTTGTTTCACACCCTGAATGAACGGGTAAACAATTTTGTTTTATTTAAAACAAAAACTTGAAAATTTGTCATTGTATCTCTTGGTTTATTACATTTTATCCGAAATTTATACACCTATTAATAAGGACAAAATCTAGCTAATATTGTATTTTTAAGTCCAATTAGAAAATTGATTCAAGCAATATTAAATAAAAACATCATTTTAACTTTTAAAAATTATAAAAAAGAAAAAAAAATTATTTCAAAATTAATATATTTATTTATTTATTTTTATAAAAAAAAAGAACGTGCAAATATATATATATATATACATATTTTTTTTTTTTTTCAAATAATTTAAAATTGAAAAAAATTACACTAAAGAAAGAGATATTTGCAGTATAGAAATCCTTTGCCAAATTTTAAATTTGGCATTGAATTAGCTCGGACGTTGCTCTTTCTTCAAGGACTTTACTTACAGAATTGCGATTGCCATTTTACTTCATGGCCAAATGAAAACAAAATTTTAAGCGCCGCCAAGGGGTTCCTAACTAAAGCTTTAATTAATAATTTTAATAAATGAATACAGTAACCGATAATAGGGAATGGAATACGGTTATTATATGCTTTTATATAGGACAATAAATTAAAATAAGTCCTGTCCCGCTAAATTAAATTCCGTTTTAAGCAGATTTTATTTATTTATTTTTATTATTATTATTTTTTTTTTTTTTTACTCTATAATTCCTGATTTGATCTCACACTAAAAACAGTAATCGACCAATCTAAAATTTTTCTAGATTGCATTTTCTGTGTGATTTATATACTTATCTCCGTAATTAAGTTTGCGAACTTCGTAAAAGAAAAAAAAAATGCAAATCAGTTGCCTTTTAGAGGATGCTGCGATCTGTTTATGTGTGTTAGATTGGTTGGTTTGATCTAGCATCGCAATACTGCTGCGCTATGGGCAATATTCAACAATCTGGGACTCAACCTAAGGATGGTTCGGAGACATGTCGTCCCAATTTTTGATTTTCCTTCGATGCTTCGGTGACCTTTATAGGTAGAATTTATTGGGACATGGGGGATATTTTGGATTTTACTTGCTCAAAACGCCATTAGTGTTTATGTGCATTAAGAGTGTTCAAAAATAAATGTGGAACTTTTTTCTTTTTCTTTCTTTCTTTTTTTTTTTTTTTTTTTTTTTTTTTTTTACATTAATTTAATAACTGATGACTTTATGTTGTACACCGATCTCAATTTTAACTTTTTCTAACTCATTCTTATCCGGTCCACAGAGCATCAAAATTGTGATGGCATGTCTCCAACTCAATCAGAACATTAAGTACCAATTCATCGACCATAGTCCAATGCATAGCTATATTGGGGCGCCAAAACCAACTTAACTCAACTTTGTGTTATTCCATAATAGATCCTTAATTCGATTCAAAAAGCATGTATAAAAATCGAAAATTTTGGAATTAAGAATCTTCGTCTGTGTTAATCGTAGAAGGATGCATCTTCTTCTTCATTTCTTTCATGTACAGTCGGTAACAAAATTATCCGAACACTATTAAAAGATCCTACAAAAAAAAAAAAAAAAAAATGTAGAGTTAATATTGAAATTTTATTTTTCCGACTGAGTGAAAATAATGCCTGGACCGGGAGTCGAACCCCTGATCTTTGACTTACAAGGTCAAGGCTCTACCAATTGAGCTATCCAGGCCGACAACCGGTCAGCATTACTCACTCAGACAACCTCAAAGATCCGGGGTTCGACTCCCGGTTCAGGCATTATTTTCACTCAGTCGGAAAAATAAAATTTCAATAAATATGATTTTCTTACACAGTTGTTTGTGTGATTTTAATAAAAAAAAAAATTGTATTTCTTTCTCCCATTTTAATGGTGTTTTCCTTTTCCTGCGGCTTATTTCTGTCGAGCTATCTACATGATAGACCGGAGATGTTTCTGCCTAAAGGTGTTCTGAGTGAGTAATGCTGACCGGTTGTCGGCCTGGATAGCTCAATTGGTAGAGCCTTGACCTTGTAAGTCAAAGATCCGGGGTTCGACTCCCGGTTCAGGCATTATTTTCACTCAGTCGGAAAAATAAAATTTCAATAAATATGATTTTCTTCCACAGATGTTTGTGTGATAAAAAAAAAAAAAAAAAAAAAAAAAAAGAATTAATGTTGTTTTGTTAAGTAAATCCTTGTCGAATCATGTTCTTAGACTGACTAAAAACATGATTCGTCAAGTATTTGTTTAACAAAACAGTATTAACTCTACTTTTTTTATATAGGGGTTTTTGCAAGTAATCGGATACTTTTTGTTACCGACTGTAGGTTTATCAAACTTGTTTTAATAAGTATATCTATAGATAACCGCTGCAAAAATTTAAATTTTGGAATATTTAACAATTGAATGGATAAAAAATTTCGAACATTACATCGTTATTTACATCTTTTAAAATATTTTGAAATTGTAAATTACGTTATTTCGGTGAACAGTTTCGAAAACAAAATAACTACAGTCGGTAACAAAAGTGTCCGAACACTAGCAAAAATTCCTATGCAAAAAAAGTACACTTCATACGGGTCTGTTAAACAAATCCTTACATAGGAATTTTTGCTAGTGTTCGGACATTTTTATTACCGTCTGTAACCTAGATAATGCGTTATACCTTTCATATGTATGTAACAACTGACCACCATTGAACTTTTAGTAGTGAAAACATTTAAACAAAAGAATGAAAAGCGTGATATGGATGATGCACCATAGAGCATCGAGCTAATAATTTGAAAATTGTGCTTTCAATACACGAGTCGTCCGAAGACCATCGTGTGCACTAATAGACAGCGGATGGTGCACATAAAATCCGTCCTGTATGCAATATCCTCCGTATTCCCTCCCAAATCATACCTCTGGGTATCTCCAAAGTGGGAGCCGTCCCCTCTGTGGAAGATCGACATTGATGGCATATCTTTGGTATCACCGCTAAAGGTGATACTCAGACTGTCCCCAATTGCCCACAGAACAGCATTGGTGTCACGTGAATCGAAACCAGTCACCTTTCCTATGGATGATATAAGATAATAAAATATTAAAACATGACTTCTTCGTTAATACGATTACAATACGAAATATGCTGTTGTTTCTCCATTGAAGCAGTGAATAGTTTTGCATCCAATGAAGAAAGACTGTGTTCTGTCAAAGCATGAGGTAGGATAGTTTTGTAAATATTCCATTAAGAATTTTTTTAACTATGTATTATTTATTTGTACCAAATTAAAAAATTAAAATAACTATGATTTGTTACAATTAAAAATGTATGAAATATTTAATTACCTACTTAGTTTATATATTAGAAATAATGAATAACTATTTTACTTATTTATTAATTATTTACGAATATTAAATATTCAAACTATTGACACTGTGATTATTATTTTTTAATTTAACAATAAATTATAATTTATATTTCTCAGGGCTAGTCTAACTTTGTATCTGTAACATATTACTATTACTATTATTACACTTTTTTTTTTTTTTTAATGATTGAATAGTTCCAAGGATTGCGCCGAAATTTCAAATAAACAAATTTTACCTCTTTAATATATTATTATAGTTTACGAATAAATAATTATTACTTTAACTATTAATTATTCGTTAATTAACTAATCATTTAAAATTAATAATTTGTGCAAACGCTTTAAAGAAGTTTTTATTTCTTATTATACAAGAGAAATTATGCAATGACAATAATGCAAATTTTTTCTTTTAACGCTCTTAATATAGTCGGAAAGCAGCAACTAATAGCTGGGGATACTTATACCCCTTCCGGTCATTTCGCACGTTTATTTCTTTTGGGCCCAGGCTTCACTGTCGTGCAGGTTAGACGTCCACATACATTTTTATATCTGGAAGAGTCGTATGTAATGAAAATCTGACGTGAAAGATCGCGCTAATCCGCAGAAAGTGTAAAGTACCATTCTCAATCCACAGGTTGTTGTTTCAGTCCCTTTTTTTTTTTTTTTTTTTTTTTTTTTTCATCCAGCAAGTCAAACTTTGTCTGCATGTACAAAGAATACAGTTCCTTAATTTATGTATCGTAAAAAGGTATGTATCAATATATTTATAATTACTTGGATACACATTTTCAGTTGAATGTGTAAATAATTGCAAAATAATGAAAAATATTAATGTAAACAATCTATTCTGTCCGTAGGACTCAAGATTTCGTCACCCGCACGATCGTGCTACTTGGACATTAAAAAAAAGATGTGATAACACAAAATTCCCCCCAAAAATAAAATGGATCTTTTAAAATTCAAGATAGCAAAAGTTTTACTAGCATTTGCACATTTTAATAGAAGCATTAAAAGTGATGATGAAGATGATGATGTAATAATTCCTCCGATAAAAAAAAAAAAAAAAAAAAAAAAAAAATCCAAATATTGCAATTCACCTGCCAAAAAAACATACCAGGACAAAATATACTATGTGTATGGGCGACATTTCCAGACCTCGAAAAAGCAGATTTGAAAAATGAGAAATCAGTTCAGCAACACGGTCTGAAATATGCAACGTGTACTTCATGTTTATGAAAAAACGAAAACATGTTACAAAGATTTTCATTGTAAGTAAATAGCAGACCAAAAAGAGAAGAATAGATCAATTATTTCCTTATTTGTAGCAACTTTAGTTCAATATAGATTGTTTCTTTTATGAACATGATGAGCCAGTTAATCTGTTTACTGTATCCTTCACACATTCAATGGGAAAATCTCACATGATATGGCAAGTACAGGAACCATATGATAATTATAGGATGCTACTGGATATCTGTGGTTTTATGTGTGTGTGTGTGGGGGGGGGGGCGATTGACTAATATACAAGTTCAGTTAAATGTAGATATATAACGTAATGGAAAATGGAAAAATCTTTTGCCATCATCTTAATCTTTTACTATGTTTTCCTAAAAGAATAAACTTATGGTTTCAGGATTTATTTATTTTTATTTCATTTATTTATTTTTGTCACTTCTTTTTAAATTCAAATTTTCACTTATTTGATTTATTTTGCATCTGTTTCATTATGGGAACCATTAAAAGTATTTGTTATGTTTAGAACATCTAGAATCCTTTAGAATATTTTGAACCAAAATTTGATTTATTAAATGTTTTAAATTAGTTAATTATCCATATATTTGAGAGAGAGAAAGATTGATCTGCTTGAATGTTATAATATGCTAGAATTATGCAACAAACTATCATGAGCCAGAAAATGTATACCTTTTAAAATTTTACTGGTGATGATTTGACAGAGAAAGGCGAACTTGCACGCTCAATCTGGTGAGATTTTCACAGAAAAAGCCCAATTTGCACGATCATGCGGGTACTTTCCACGTTCCAGACGGGAAGTAAAATTTTTCTTTATATTTTTTCAGTGTCATTGGAAAACATAAACTTTTAATATTTTAAGGTAAAAATATTTCAGGTCGGAATAGGTTGAGTATTTGATTTCACAATAATTTTTGCATGCATTTCTGACTGGTTTCAACTGATTTTCGTATTTTTTTAATCCGTTATGATCGTTCGTTTTCTTCAATGTCTTTTATTCTTCAACTAAGTTGAAGTATAATTGAATTGTATAATGTCTGTGGTTGATGTTTAATCATTTTGAGAACTGAGAATAAAAACACCATTTTAAATAAAAAGAATTTTAATATCATTTATGTGAACAGACTATGATACAGGCAGCTTGGTGACGTTTTCACATTTTGGTATATAACAGGGGACTCTTAAAAATAAGCATTTAAAACACCTTTATTTACTATATTATACAATTCAATAAAATTCAATAACCTTTAAATGCCGCACATCCCATAATTTTTCAATATTTATTTATCTGTGAAAAATATTCTGTTTATCCATTTTCAATTTACAGGGTGATTACAATTAAAGTTACGATTTCAAAACGCTATAATTTTAAAACAACGGACAAAATGACTTGATGTTTTACCAGCACAATCCTGAGGCATGAAATTTTGTTTGGCGAAGGAAAAAAAGTATTTATAAAATGTGCCTATAGATGGCGCTGTTAAGGTAATCTCAGAAGAAATCCCTAAATAGATTCATTATATAAAGGAATGTTCTTAGCAGTAGTATAAAATAGCAGGGAACAATACACTTTAAGGGTTTACGACAACGTTTTTAGCAAAAAAACAAGAACCCTAACAACACACTTGTCCACGGAACATTCTGAGGAGATCCATAGGATTTCCCTTTTATCCGCAGGACATCCTGACGATGCCTTTCGGAGAAGATGTGTTGTTAGGGAATACGTGTTTACAGCGGAAACAGTGATAGTGGCAAGAGAAAAAGAGGAGCTTCATGAAGCAAACATCTTACATATGATTAACGGTACATTTTGGAACTTTTATTCCATTGAACAAAATTCCATTGCCTAACAATTGTTCTGGTAAAATATCAAGTCATTCTCAACAGTAATTTTGAAATTATAGCGTTTTGAAGTTATAATTTTAATTATAATCACACTGTACTGGAAGCTGGAAAATAAAACTTAAAAACATGAACATGTATAGTTTGTGACACATTAGTAGAGTTACATCATTTTTAACAAACTTATTTATTTGGCATGCTGTGTTTACATAATCGTACATACATTTTTTTCATGCTTAGATAAGTGCAGTGCAATAAGAACATAGCTGCTTGTCAGAAGACGATTATGAAGTTGAAATTTTAGTGATAACAATGCTGATGAAATTGATTTTTGGCACTTTATAGAGCACACATAAAACATAGATATTTAAAATAACATCCCGAAAATTTTCTTGAACATTACGAAACCATATCGTAAAGGAATTAACCCTAATTACATGAAATTAAAAACAAATATCGATGATAATAATGCTCAAAATCCCATATAAGTTAAACTTGTTTTTGTGTTTTATTATAATTTTTTTTTAATATTATGTATTACACGTTTTATACCGGGTGATTCAAAAGTTACAGAAAAAAAATATATTATTCAAAAGTATTTACCTTAGAACTAAGCGGTTTTCTTTGCACTATGCAGTGACCTTAGAACTATGCGGTGACAGTAGCTCTATGCGATTTTTCTGAAATGCGCAGAAAGCCTTGGATTTTTTTTTTTTTTTTTTGGGTAATAAAATATTTATTAGCAAATTAGTTTAAATTTTCTTCATCAAATGACAGTTTAATTATAAAATTGCTTTTTAAAAATGGTGAAAAACACTTAATAACGTAACTAGGACTATAAATGCTCAATGTGACTGCTGTCATTCTTTAAAATCACTGTCAGACGTTTTGCATTGGAAATTCTCCTAAAAAAAGCTTCATTCATTTAAATGTGACATTTGATCAGATCAGATGACGTCATTTAGCGGATCTGTTTAAAATGTGAGAGGATAATACGAATACACCACGATATGTAAGTGGAATATTTAACTAATATATTTTTTTCACATATATATATGAATATCCAATGCTTTTTTGCTCATTTAAGTAAAAACTGCATATAGATACAGTCAGTACTTTTTTAATAATATAACTTTCAATTTTTGTGTGACTTTTGAATTACTGGTCATAAAAGTTTCGACTTTTTTATGTTATTCAAATTTTACTGTTCACGAAAATTGTGACAGAAAAAGCCTTTTTTTTTTTTTTTTTTTTTGATATAGGGTATGTGCACCAGTGGTTCACACTTTTACAGCAATTGATGATGTTTTTAATACTCTAGTCATTAGAAAATATTTTTAGAAATCTTAAGTTAGTACATATGGTATGAAAGACATCCAGAACCACATATATGTTAAAAAATATATATTTGATTCCATTTTTTTTTTCTTTTTATGAATTTTCTTTGACACCCACTCAATGTTCCAGTAATTGGCACTGCCTGTTTATTTTTGTTTTTTTCAGTAATTGACACCTATGTTCCAGTGTTTGACACTGCTAGTTATTCATTTTACCAGTTATTAGCACCCTATGCTCCAGTGTTTGACATAAAATGTTAAAATTCTTATATGTAAAATATATGATTTTATGATTTTTCTTATTTACTAATTATTTCGGGATAGATCTCAGTTACTGGAGAATGTCAATCACTGGAGCACCTACCCTATTCGAAGGTTTTATAAAATAAAATTAAAATTAACTAAATATTTTCATACGGTTTCACAAAACCAAAACTTGGACTATATTTTTTTTATTTATGAACTAATACTGTTTACATTTTGAAATGACTTCACAGGTCGTTTAGTGTAATTTGTTGTGCATTTAATTAGAAAATTACTTTTTCATTAATTCTGATATTGATTACAAATATCAATATAAATATCATCTTTTTTTAATTAAAAATCATGCCTAACGATTTTTTTCAGCATAATTAACTAATTCAATAAAAATTTAAATATTACATTTAAAAAGAAAAAATGAAGAAGATAAATTTCATTTTAAGCACTACATAATTTTATAATGTTCGAAAAAAGCTTAAAAATCTATAGGTAAATTAAATATAGAAAAATTTAAATGTATTATATAAATTTACGGTCAATGTTTCATGCATTATAAGTAGTAGTATGTATGTGAATTGTATTTTTATAACATATTTTATTTTTATATCACCCGTTTTTGTAGAAAGCAAGCAGTATTAAATACTTTCATATTTCACTTAAATTTTACTGGGTTTTTAGTTGCATTTTTACTAAAGTTAGATTATTGATTATCTCTTTGATAATCACTTTAACAAGTTTGGACAAATTTTACGGTATTTCTTTGTTAAGGTTTGTTTGAAGATAAATTGCATTTTTCAAACATAAAATCTGTATATTTAAATTATCATCTGTAAATTTTTAACTTTAAATAAAACCTAAAATAATTGAAAAAGTTCATAATGAACTATTTTATTTCAAATATTCTTTAAATATAATATCAATGTTGTAAACATTTTTTCCCAGGGGACTTCTTTATTTTAAATATGCACTCACTTACTAGGAATTTTTTTGAAAAAAAAAAAAAAAAAAAAAAATGTGTTTTAATGAAAACAATAATTATATTGCTTTTCCTGCATTATTGGACGATGTTTTCATTATATAAAAACTTTGTTTAATTTAATTTATTTATTTAGTTTAAAATCTCCTTATAATTTCAAATTTAAAAGATAGAAAAAAAAATATATTATTCTTAAATATTTTCATTATGTTAATGTTTATTAATATTATTATTATTATTATTATTATCTTTAACCATAATTTGAAAATTTATATAAAAAAAAATATGTATATATTTATTTTAATTTCTTCTCATTATTTGAAGCTTATGATAAATATTTATTATGATATCAACTTGAATATTAAATTCAAAATGACCATTAATGTTAAAATAATAATAATAATAACAATAATAAGTCATGATTTTCAAAATTAAAATTAAGTATGTTAAAAAAAAAAAAAAAAAAAAAAAAAAAAAATCGTGATATTTTTTTTTTCTCTCGTTTTCGTTTTAATTTCTATTGATTTTTAAAATGAGTTTAAAGACTTTTTCACATTTAAAAAATTAAATTAATGCAAAACAATGAGGTAATGTTTCTGTAACACTAAATATTCACTTAATTATTTATGTGTATGCATCGATTTAAAAAAAAAAGTAATCATAAATGTACTATGTGCTTTCAATAATTTTGCTTCCCAACACATTAAATTAATTAATTTGAGCTTTTTACAGAATTTTCTGACATAGGTCAAAAATGAATTTTACCTATTGTGTCTGATGTTGTTAAAAAAAATTCGTACAAGTCCTTTGTGATAAGAAACTTTTACCTTTATAGAAGTAAAACAGTTGATATATTGACTATGAAGAAAATTCATAATGTATAAGAATTTGTTTCATTGTCTATGCTGAACTCTTGGACTCGTGTTGGCAGAATTATATGAATTGAAATTTTCATGATGTTTCCATGTGGCGCCTATTGTACTGTTAATTTCATAATTATAAACAACTGATGTATCACTGAACATCTACCATTGATATTCATTGGAAAAGTAGGTATGCCGTACAGTTAATACAACTACTTCTACATAATAACTCATAACTTTCTCATATATATAAAAGTTATCGATTTTAAAATAACATTCAATGTTTAAAAAAGTTTGGTGATATCAGAGATATCATGTTTTGTTAAATGAAACACCAACAATGTTTGTAACACCATAAACAGAACTTCAGAACATACTTTATGAAAGAACAATGTGCATCATTCCTTCTATTTCTTGATTGACATTATGCTTTTAATGTATATCACATGTTTTTCATCAAAAATGAAGATATCGGATAGAATTATTTGGCTTCAGCACCAATAATTTGATAAGATCAGAGCAAGATGGTTCTTTAATATTATCATTAATTTCATTCTTTTCATTAATATTGTTCTTATTTATATGTATATCAATAATATTCTAATCAATTCTTTTAATGTGTCGATACCATCAAGATCTTAAATGTCGTAAGGGTGTGATAAAATATATAAATTTAGCTTTGGGCGCATTCTTATTGAAAAAAAAAAAAAAAAAAGAATGAAAGAAAAAAGGAAAGAAATAAATAATTTTGAAATTAACTTATATTTAAATCATTCTACTCGTATACTAATTTTACCTTTCATTTTACCTATATATATATATATATATATATATATTTTTTTTTTAATTATGGAAAAAGTTTAAATAAGTAGAAGCGGAAAAAAATAAATAAAAGGGAATTATTGCTAGTAATGGTTATGTATATTGGTGAAATATTGTATATATATGTATATAGCGATCTACTAATAAAAACATAATTAAACAACAACCACAAAAAATTAACCAGGACAGTAGCAAAATGTTAACTGAAAATCAAGATCAGCATATTACATTCTTAAATTTAAAAAATAATAGTAATCATATCTACACACGTTTATATTTGCAAATATAATACGTTTTTCGTACATAAGAATTTATTTATCGCGAAATTATATATATTTAAAAATAAATAAATATTTAATTAAATGGTAATAATTTGAGTAATTTATAGTGGTAGAAAAATTAAATTTTGAATATTAGATGTTTCATTTTTCTACAGGATGTCTCAAAAAGATAGCAACAAAAAGGCGAATAAGAAATTCAGAAGAAATATTAACTGAAAACGTCATTGTAATTCAATTGTCAGCGTTGTTCTTCAGTGCACTAGGGAGGAAATTGAGAATTTCTTATTTCAGGAGATAGTTAGCATACAAAGAATATGTAACGTTATATGAATGGGAAACTAGTAAACATGCATAATCATACGGAATAGTTGAGAACAGTCGATGAGCCTCCCAATAAATTTATCAGGAACGCTTCCCAGAGAGACATTACTAACACCACAATTAGTTTTTGAGTACCAACACCCCTATAAGCATTAGTGATCCATAGTAGCACGATGTGTCGAAGTTGTCTACTGACCAGGCTACTGCGGCCTGGTCAGTAAAACGACGAAATTGTAATTGTAAGATTGTGGGTTGGACACACGAGCTGGACGAAGACCGTCGTGTACAATATAGGCGGCTGGTGTACAGGAAATCCACCGACGTAAACCCCCCTTTTATTTCAACTCAAAGCATGTTGTGCGGCTATGTATATGTATAATTAGGATGTAACGCATCAATAAGTACACCCGTTATGGCTGAAGATGGTTGTTTGCCGGGGACACTTACTGTTGTGCTATCACAGATGCAATTGCTTCTGCCTTAAAAGTATCTTATTGCAGTGTAAAAAGTATTTTGCACAGAGCGTCCTTACATCCCTTCAATCTTTAAATTTACTGATTCTCCATGATTACCCTGCATCTGTGAATAACGCGATGTAGTACCTTCAGTGAAATGCACAAGATGTGAATTTTCAGATTTATGTTTTGTTCGCTGATTAGGAATAATTCAATCGGGATGGCGTATTCAAGCCGTTCAATGCGCATTTATGGGCTTACGAGGTCCAACGCAGTGTGTGACACTACGTGGCACAATATCGGTTTGTAGTAAATCTGTGGGAATCTTTGGTGATTGATGCTTTGTCAAGTCTTACATTATACCATCCTGCATGACAGCTATGATGTAGTTGATCATTCTGGAATAAGTTCTTCGAGAGTTAGTTTACAACGATCGAGCAAAAGTAATCAACAACAACTAGTTCCAACCAGATGGAATGCCTCTTCATTATAAAATTGCTGTTCATGCCCATTTAAATAAGTCAGGTCATTTCAGCATGGATGAATTTGTCGCGCTGGACGGCTCCCTCTCCCTCTCCCACGCTTACCTTATTTATCGATATTTAATTTTCTTCTCTAAGAGAGCCCTTTACTGCTATTTGATAGGACTCACCTGCGAATTGTGAAATAGATTGTGTAATATCATTTGTCCACGCTGTTACTAGAATCAGATATACTCTGGCTGGACTCAATGTATGCTGCGAACTATGTTCCACCAGTGCATGCATCGCGTTTGGTTGCAGACGTTGTAACAATATTATGAACATTATTTAACTAGTATGTCATTCCTATAAATCATGTCCACTAAATATTTAACATAAATCACTGTTTTGTGCCCTTCTAGATATTTTACTTCTGCTACATCATTCCCATAATGTATCTGGTTATGGTTTCTTAGACATTTACCATTCTTTCAGATGTTATCTACCTAAAACTTTTACAATACATTTTAAGACGTCCTGCATATTTAAAGTTGGGTGGACCTATGAACGAGAGTTAAAAAAAATCGATTTCAACACACTTGAAATTAAATGAAATTTATATACTGTTACTTTTAATGATCTGATAAATATCTCAGATGATATACCATGAAGTGTACTTTTCGTATGGTATTTTGAATTCCTTTTACAATGGTATCGACTTATGCAGTGGTTTATTATTATAATTTCGTATATTACTTTAAGCAGTTATAGTAATATTCATATATATCAGATAAGAGAATATACGTTTTGGTTGCATATAAATATATACATTTATTTATTTATTTT
Source organism: Salticus scenicus (assembly GCA_963930645.1). NCBI lineage: Eukaryota > Metazoa > Arthropoda > Arachnida > Araneae > Salticidae > Salticus > Salticus scenicus. The sequence goes on along the minus strand of OZ005661.1, from coordinate 58,799,801 downwards.
CAATAATTTACTTTACGTATATTTAATTACATGTAAATTACTTTTTGAAATAAAAAAATAGTCATCTTGCTTTGATCTGATTCAAGAACCATTCCGTATTCTGGGAATGGAAGCATCCTTGAAGAATCCATATTTAGATTCCCCTCTTATTTCTCAAATATATTCATATATCTATATACATAAAAAACGATAAGAATAAACCTCGAGTTCTTACGAAAAAACATATAGTCAAATATCCTCATAAATATTCAACTATATCACACTTCACTGATGGATAGGAGCTGTATAACGGAGTCGATTCATCGTCATTTGATGATTTTCTATTGTTCATCATCTGGCTTAGATAAGGAAAGAGAGGCAATAGCCCCGGATCTGTCCTCCTGTTATGAATCACAGACACTGACTGTCCAGTCTCTTCAACTGTTCCGTAACTAGTCAACTTTGCATCCTTTAGAGCTCCAAGACTCTTTGTCCGCCTTCTGCCGTTAACAGAGAGTCTTTTATTGTTGTTATCACTTTCAGCTGGAATATAAGAAATGCATTTTACAAATAATAATAATAATAATAATAATAATAATTAACTACTCAAATGAGAAGATATAGAACATTTTCTACATTTCTTTTACTTAATTAAGGCGGCAAATGACTTTTAAAATGGCAAAATTAGAATAAAAAATTAATACTTCAGTTTTATTAAAATATGAAAATATATCACACTAGTAATGTATGGAAAAATAATTTTTTAATTGCCGTCATTCTATGCTGTGTTCTAAGATTTTATAGTTGTAAACGAGTATTAAATCTGTTGTAAAATGAAACATCATTTTTAAACATCATTTTCTCAAAAAAAAAAAAAAAAAAAAAAAAAATTGCGTAGTTGCGAAAGTTCAAAATATGCCATGCGTCTTATTTTTTATTTATTTATTTTTTTTAATCTTCATGAAACTTTAATTAATATGTATTTATTTACTTATTTTTTATCTATATGTATAACATAACAGAAAATTTAGTTACAATATCCTTTTATTTGCTTTTTAAAACTAAAAAAAAAAAAAAAAAAAAAAAAAAACAAAGTGGAAAAGGAAAAATGAAAAAAAAAAAAAAAAAGAAAATAAATAAATAAATAAATAAATAAAATAATAATAATAATAATAATAATAATAATAATGATTTTTCCCCCCAACAAAAACGGATTTTTTTTTTTATAATTCTGATTGGAAATAAAGAATTTTGAGTAACTTTTGTTACAATTATGTAAATTTACTTATAAAGTAGTGAGAAGTCTAAGTCAAAAGTGAATGTGCAAGGTGTATTTTGAATTTTAATTAAAATTATTAATTCATAATTTTAATTAATAACTAAATTAATTATAAAGTGAAAGTTAATTTTAATATGACATTTCTCATCTCCAAATAAGACTGTATGAAACTGTAACTTTCTGCAGTAATAAACTAATAATTGTAGATTTTAAATTTGAAATCCCCCCTCCGTCATAAACAGAGATAATTTCACGCTATACCGACAGGGATAGCAAAATTTTTTTTTAAACTAAATGCCTAAATTTTAAATCTAGTATTCTAAATTCTCGATTTACAAATGAATGCAGCTTTTCTTACTTACAAGGTAAGAAAAACAAGGTATAGTTTACATTAATAATTAAACTATAACTGCAAGCAATCAATGTGTAATTTTAAGGATAAAACTAAATGTATATATTCACACACATACACACACACACACACATATATATATAAGAAAATGTAAATTATACGCATTAATTTTTTAATACAGATTGGAAATTTTAAAACGATTTATTGAAATGTCTGTTTCTTAATAAAATTATGTATTAGAAAATTTCTATATAAATTCCTACCCAATGATGTATTTGATACTGATACTACATGCAATGAAATTCTGATTAAATTTCCTCTTTTTTAAGAGTATTTGTTAACGTTGTCTTTATATATTTCTTGTTATGTTAACACTGTAAACGTAAATTTCTTAAATTCAGTTACAATAGTGTTTTACATGGATGGACATTTTTTAAGCGAGAAAAAAAACGTCTTACTTTTAAAGACACCATTTTGCATCTGAAATTAAGACGCTGTAAGTGTCATAAAATGCCGCCATGTTTTAGGCTTAGAAACACCATCATGTTAGGCTTAAAAACGTTACCGTTTTTAAGGCTTTTTAATAAATAAATAAACAAATAAATATGGTGCGCGATTATGTTTTTCTGTTAAAAATAGATTTTAGAATTGTTTAGAGCATTAATGAAATATTTATATTTAAAAATAAGGAGGGGGGAGGCCATTATCCGGGGATTGAAACTCTTACTGTGAGTGGAAACAGAAAACTCGAGATAAGAACTGTCGGAGTCAAGCATTTACCGACCATCGTCGGATACAGGATTACGAGTTTTTATGATGAAATATATTTCAGTATTCACGAAACAAATGGCAGTCTTATGTTTTATTTCTAATTTTTTGCTATAAAACTATTGATAATATTGATCTTAAAGTTAATAAATATTAATATCTTAAATTTCATATCTAGAGGTATAGAATTTTTTCATAATGCATAACAATTATGTGAAGGTTGCAGCCCTCGATGATAACAATTTCTTTTTTGAAAGTGATATTTAAATAAAAAAATATATATATAATCATGAATACAAGAAAATTTGTTGCTTTTACATTTAGATGCAGGAAAATATGTGAAAGAAAAAAGTTTTTAAACGAATAATAATAAGAAGAAAGAAAGAAAAAAGTTATGCGCAAATTATTCATGATTGTTCACTCATAAATTCGCTTTCTCATACTTGCTACGTCCGTTTTCACGCTTTTTCTTTTCATACAAAAAAGCTTTAAAGACAAAGATTTTTTTTTTTTTTTTTTTTTTTTTTTTTTTTTTTTAACGAAATAAGCTTTGTGTGTAAATATGCTATTTATGAATTATGTTAAAGATAGTAGCATGCAAATATCGTTCACATCTCTAGAGTATTATTCCATAAAGCATATTTTCTTAAAGTAGATTCCATTTGAAAAAATTTCTAAGTAATGCAAGTGTCTGAAAATTCAAACGTCTTTTGCTGTCTGAAAATTCGCGTATTTACGTGTTTCAGACGTTTGTGCGTCTAAATTGGTCATTCGGACATACTTCTGTCTTAAATTAAGATATCTATAATGTCTAATCTATATTTTAACACATTTCCGTGTTTTAAATGCCGTTTCAGTTGTTTTTTATGTCTTATTTTAAGACCCTTTTATTTGCAGTAAATATATTCTTTTTAAAAAAATTTCATAATTCAACATTTATTAAAATAATTTTATGTTTTTGTAAAACACTCTAAAAAAAAAAAAAAAAAAAAACTCCCAGCACTTTCTCGGGAAATTTTGGGCAGCTAATATGCGCAAAATTTACCTGTAATGTTTCTTGAATATATCAGAGACCATCAAATGCATCTATTCAAAATAATACTACATTCCGGAAATCAGGAACGTTTTACTGACGAAAACCTGTTATTCTGAGGAGCCTGCTTCCAAACTTTTGAAAACCAGGAATATATCCAATATATAAGAGTAACGTTACTGATTTTTTTTTATTATTATTATTATTTATTAATATTATTATTATAGTCAAATTTTTGATCTTCTCTTACAAAAGCTGTTTTCAAGTACATAGGGGAGACCCGTGTACCTAGGGCCGCTTTTTTTCAATGCCCCAAAACAGAGCTCTTGACCTGTTTAAAATTATCAAACTGATATGTACATATCTTTAGGACTAATTACTTCCAATTGCGATTAATATAAATACCTAAAATAATAAATTCCGAGAAATAGAAGGGTTTTAAAAAAACTTCACTCGTGGCCCTAGGTACAACACCCTCATTGTACCTGGGGCCAGACCTCATTGTACCTAGGGCCATTCTCTCAATTCTGAATTTCACTTTGTAATGAATAGAAAATAAGCATATAAGCATGTATTTTATAAAAGAAACTATAACAAGAAAACTTTTTTTTTTTTATCATATAATAATTATCATGTTGTTGTCTTAATTTGAAACACGAAATTTTTCACTTTTTTTTTTTTTTTTTCTTTGGGATATTCTAGCAGAATGTTTTTTTTCTTCAATTTTTTTTTTCTGGAGTGTCTCTGGGATTTCTAGATCTCTCTGGTTTTCGGTCACATCTTTTCTTTGGTGTGGGAGGTTTTGCTTTAGGTAAAGGTTTTACTTAGGTTCGTACCTGTTAAAGCATGACACACGAAAAGATGTTAGATGTTGAAAGTTTTGAAATTTCAACAGGACACGAAACAGACGCATCCAGTTCTATCATTGTTAATTCACTTTCTTCCTGGGAAATCTTTTTTTTTTTTTTTTTAATGTATGGAGGGATCTTGTCTTTTAGTCACATTTGAACTTAAATATTCATCCTGAGTGAATGTGTTTTGATTCATTGGCCATATGCCGGATACACGAAAGCCTGATAGAATGTTTACAAGAGTAAAAACCGACGGATAGGACTTGCCAACATTTTCAGCAACGTCATATATAGTGCTTGGTTTACCAGGGTTTGCCAGATTACAATTACTATAGGCTGTACTGTGTTTCTTAACACTTTCGCGACCGCTGACGTAGATTCACGTCATTTGAAAACATGAAAATCCACAAGTGGGCCTTTCTTTTGCAATTTGTATGTTATTTGTTTCTAAAAATATACACAATATTCATATTTGTACAATCAGTATACTATGGATGCAAACACTTTGATTAGAGAGAGTATTATTATAATGCATATCCATTTGTAATATAAATGCGAATACGGAAAATTTTGTTTCGAAAAATTGCAACCTATGAGAAGAACGCCCACAGGCGGACCTTACTGTCAAAAAGACAAAAACATGCGGTCGCGAAAGTGTTAAAAGGTCCAAACACACTGGCCCTAGGTACAAGGCAGCTATGTGGCCCTAGGTACAAGTTTTGGTAACTTCATTCAAAATGCCTTCCACTAAAAAATCCACAAGCATAGAGGACTAATTAAATATCTCATTTATTATTCAATATAACAAGCAAAATTATACACTAGAAATGAAAGAAAAATATTTGACTCGCCTTTGTAAAATAGCAAAAGAGATGAGCTGCAAAATTTTACTTCAAACCATGTAAATTCGTTTTCTACATGCAACTTGTCAAAACTTTCTCCTCAAAAGTTCCAAATTAATTGTAAAAGTAGCAATTGGTGTTGTTACTCGCCCAATTGAGAATCAAAACTTAAAATTAAATATTATTCAAATAAAGCGGGGTGGCCCTAGGTACATGATGGCCCTAGGTACACGGGTCTCCCCTATATATTCATCACTTGCTGGTACGTAAAAATACACTAAACTCTCTCTCTGTCTCTCCCTTTCTCTCTCTTTTTTTTTCTTCAGGTTTAAGCGTTTTTAAACGAAATTTTGGTTAACTTAAAAGAAAAAATATATATTATTTATTTTAGATATTTACTTGAATTTTGCGTGTCATTTAAAAACAAAAAGATGCTGATCTCTTCTAGAAAAAAAAAAAAAAAAAAAAAAAAAAAAAAAAAAATGTATCATTTGAATATAATAAAACGTTCCTAACTAATTCTGAATTAAATGAATTGATATTCACCCATATTTTGAATCTGGGAAAATACTAATTTGTTTCCACTACCGCATCTGTCCTTAGAATTCAAATGGTCCAGTAGTTCTGCATTATTAATTTAGGTATATAAATATAAAGGATGTATAAAATGAATGGAATATAAGCAGAGACAAAGCGACAAAAATTCAGTTTCCTTATTCAAGAGTACAAGGAAAATTGGCAAAATCAGAAATGTGCATTATTTTCAGTTAAACTAGTTTTATTTTGAAGCAAAAGGCTGAAATATGTTTAGTTCAAGACATAATTAACAGAGGCACGGACACTGAGCATTATTATTATTATTATTATTATTATTATTATTCCAGATTTTCAATTTAAAAATGCTACAACTAGTACTTAGTGCACTAGTGGAGCACTTACCCTGCATTCTTACTCATTTATTTGTAGAATAAAAATATTTCAACCTATTTTTAATAATATTTTCATCCCATATTTTAATTTTATACTTAAAGTTTATCCACATAATATAAAATACGATGACTTTTATACTTGAATACTTGAATTCATTCAGTTATTTAACACTATTTTATTAGCTTCACCTGTATGTATGTATGTTTGTATGTATGTTTGTATGTATGTCTGTAACTGCTCTGGGAGCAAACAAAAATTTATATTGTAAAAAAATACTTCCCTTCGTGAACGATGTGGCGTTGAGGTAAGGCTCCGCGCTACGAACCTGAAGGTCCAGCGTTCGATCCTAATCAGGGGAGATTTTTAAAAAATGGTTTTTGTTTAATTCTAAGTTATTTTAATTAAATATTTAAACGTATGTAAATATTACGGTGTGTCACTCACACGATTTTCTCTTACCCTGCATTTTAATACTAAGATAGATATTTTGTGCTTTTTTAGTTCACATTTCTATAAAAGCGTGTTCTTTAATTTTTTAAAACTATAATATTATTTTTAAACATAAGATAGGTCAAAATGAATAATATGTACCCAAATAATAAACAAATTTCTTGGATGGTTTGCAGAAACGAATTAATGTTATAAATAATGCATATTACTTCATGTTATTGACAATGTATTTAAGCTTTTAATTTAATAACAGAAGGATTTCCGTTTTCTGCTTCGATTTGTAATAAAAATAGAATTTACATGAAAATTTGCCACTTTGTTTTCACTGTCTTAAATTACATTTGATCACATGAAAACGAAAGTTATTTGTTTGTAATATCTATAATTTTTTGACATACGATAACATAATGCTAAAATTTCAGTCAGCAAAGATATCTAGAATAATGATTTCCTAAAAAAATAAATCGACCATCAAATTCTGTACCTGATTTTTAAATGATCCCGACTGATACTCAGTAATTCAGGTACTGTTTCAGTTTTTTTATGGCCATAAAAAGAAAACGAAGCAAAAAAAGCTAAGCTACATTTTTATGATCGACTTCGAAATTGTTAATGTATTACTTCATCTAAGAGTTCATCAACTATTTCACCATCTTTTAAATAACTCGGTTTCTTGTTTGTTTGTTTGTTTGTCCAGTACAAATCTTGCAATCGATTTTTAACTAACTTACCGGCTAGCTGGACATTTGAAACTTTCAGAATAGCTCAAAACACGGTGACAATGCCTTTTTAAATCACTTTTATGCAATTGTTTCGGGTTTTGCTGCCTTCGGTACCGTTTATATGATTCCACAATCATGGAACGTGCTGACTAGCTAGACATTTGAAACTTTTAAACTAGTTCAAAACATGATGAAAATGCATTTTTTAAATACTTTTAGCTAATTGTTTCAGGTCCCCGATGTACTTGGTAGCATTTATATGATTTAACAATCATATATATCTTTCCGACTAGACATTTAAAACTTTCAGAATAGCTGAGAACTCGGTGACAATGCACTTTTTTTTTTTTTTTTTTTTTTTTTTAGCCAATTGTTTCGAGTCCCTGCTGCCTCCGATAGCGTTTATATGATTCAACAGAAAATTTCAAAACATGGCATATAAAAAGTTTTTTTTTCTTTTTATCTTGTAATTATTTTATTCAAATATATATTCCATTTCTATTGATATATATTTAACTTTTTTTTTTTTCTTTTTTTTTTTTTTTTTCGTCATTTAGATTTTTAGAATTACCTACCATCTTCTAGATGCTAAAAATAGATCGCTAAATAAAGATATTTTGTAATCAATAAATTCATTCAAATTTTTCCAATTTAAAGTACTTTTTCATTTACTAATGTTTCAATTATCAAGGATTTATGAATGAAAATAAGAATTACGTTCAATGGAATAAATTTTCTGTGAATGAAAGAAGAAAAAAAACTATATTAGGCAGATATTATTTTTACTCTAGATCTCAAATAAAGAATAGAAACAAAGAAGAAAAGCATTTGTGTTGAAATATCTTTAAAAAGAACTGACTTTTCCTAACTAATTGGAGATCTTCTTCCGGCTAACTCTCTTAATCGTAAAAGATAAAATTCTTCTTAACAAGTTTCATTCATTAATGAAATGAGTGCACAGCGAGATAGTAAATGCACAGAAAGAAAATGAAAACTTCATTATTGTTAAAAGAAAAAAAATAATGTATTCTATTTTATTTTATTTTATTTTATTACATGAAAAGACTTGCACATAAAATTACTTATAGAAAAATTAGGTTTTGCTATCATTATATATAATTAGATTTTATGAACAGAATTACAATTTAACCAAAAAAATATGGAAATATATTTTTCTTCAATATAATTAAAATTGGATAATTTCTCACATTAAATAGATGTCAAATTATGCAGAATTATTCATCTTATTATATTATTTTCACATGAAGGTAGATAAAGCTTTTGTGTATATTATAGGAATGAAACCTTTTTAAGTCTTTTTAAAATTCAATCTTACATTTTCAATAAATATAGTAGATTTATAATCGACCCTTTTCTTCTCAAGGTGCTAAATATTTTCATATACATACATGTCTACATTTGTACTATATGTGTGTATCTTAGATGTGTTTACGAAATTAGTTTTTGTTAGTGTTATTGATGTTTCATTTTAATAATATAATCTTATAAATGAGCCCAAAATACAGGGTGGACCAACTACCCCTTACATATTTTAATTAGAGATTGAAAGGGTACCGTAATATTTGAATCAGTTAACCCTTAAATACCATATTATTTTTTAAATCAATTTTAAAATGATTACTTCTGTTAAATAGATCACTGGAAAAATGCTTTTAAAAATCATACTTTATTTAAGTATGGTTTACATCTAAAAAGCAATTCGTTGTCAATCGTCAAACATGATGCATAGAGATAATAACAGGAGACTTGGCGTTGGAATTTCAAAACCCGAATAAACTACTACGTCAGAACGCCAAAGAAAAATATTGGAAATACATACAGCTGTTTCGGTAGCCTTAAGCGTACCGTCTTCAGTGCAAAAAGGATTCTGAATCAGGAGAAGTGCTCGTATATATAAAAGAGGGGCCGGATTTAGTTAAACCAGGATTTGGTTGAACTAAATCCTGCCCCTCTCCTATATATACGAGCACTTCTCCTGATTCAGAATCCTTTTTGCACTGAAGACGGTACGCTTAAGGCTACCGAAACAGCTCTATGCATTTCCAATATTTTTCTTTGGCGTTTCTGACGTAGTAGTTTATTCGGGTTTTAATGATGCATAGAGCTTCAATATTATTCTAATAATACTTTAGAAGACGAAATTGGATATGTCGCCGAAAGGCAATAGGCGGCTTTTAAAAGTTAAATATAATTTAAACTAAATAAATACTAACCTTCAGAATACATTCCTAGCTCCTGTTTATCTGTATCCTCTTCAGCGCTGGAAGACAATCCATTAATCATACTTTTTCTTCTTTGAGCATTCTGTATGGCTTTTGCGTATGAAGTATCATCTGACTCTTGTTGATACTCTTGCTGGTTCCTTGGACTTCTTGCAGAAGCATCACTAGAATCAGAGTCTACAAACTTTACAGCTTGACTAGCTTCATCCATGAGAGTGAGCGGCTGCAATTGTCGGTACCGTGGGGAAGGCTTAGCTTCAGTTTCTGGTTTCTGTGTTGGTACTGGGAACGAGAATGTTTGAGGCGTATCTTCAATTGGGGGAGAACTCATCAGTACCGAAGACTCGTCAGTCTTTACGTAGCTGCTCTCTCTCTCAGACATCGTAGAGATACGAACAGATATCTCGGACATTCTAATATAATAATAAATATAATAGAGAAAAATATTTTTTTTTTCAATCTTTAAATAAAATTTTAATAGAAGAAAATTATTATTTGCAATTTATAAATAATCAACAATTATCTAAATATCTGTGAATAAGTAATCCTAACAGTCAGAATTGCTGATAATTTTAATTTATTCCACTCTGTTAAAATATTTCTCATGTATGATGGTTCTTAAATTTGGCGAAGTACTCTTAAAATACCCTAAAAATTAAGACATTATTACATTAGAAACCTAATAAACATTACGTATAATTCAGAGAATATTAAACGTTTATTGCTGCTAATCATATAAAAGAAAGTAAATGAATTTTTCCAACTTTCATATGAGCAGGGCTTCAACAGACGACCTTTTTTTTTTTTTTTCTTTTCCTTTTCTTTTCTTTTTTTTTTTTTTTTTTCATTATTTTTGTACCATATTTCCATAACAGAAAACGTTTAGTACATTTATTCAGGAAAAATTTAGATTTAACTGTGAAAGTATGCTATAAATTTCGAAATTTTTTGTAAAGAGAAAAAAGAAGAAAAAAATTAAGTCACCTATAGTAGCTCTGTATGAGTGAACATTTTAGTTCATATATCTCACGGTTAGCTCCCTAGACAATATATATTCGTTCACTTAAACAAATTCGCCTAATCTATCAAAATGATCCACTCTTCTGAAAGAAGTAACTTATTGTCAGCTATAGTCTTCACAAAAACACAACTTAAAAGAAAACTAATATATTGATAAGATATTTTTCTTGAAAAAATTCTTAATCGCAATTTAAACGTGTATAAAAATCCGTGTGATATCCCTATGTCATATTTCCCTGTTAGTTAAAATATTAAAGCAATAATCGAAAATCTACTATTTATTTTGCATCTAAGAAAACGGAATCTTAATTTAACATTTTGATTTTTTCCTTATATTTATTTAGTTCAAGGTAATTGATCCATAACATCAAAATTTAGAAAATAAAATTAGATGAAATATTTTATCAGTTATATACCTTCTTTTATGCAACGGAAGTATATTTGTTCTAACTGGCATAGATGGTCTCCGTTGGAATTGATCTTCAGTTGATTCTTCTTCACTTACTAAAATTAAATAATAAAATAAACAAACATATTTTTTCATTATATAAAAATGATATTAAAAAAAAAATCACTAAATGGGAAAAAGTTATCTTTTTCTCCAATTTTTTATCATACTTATATATATATATATATATATATATATATATATATATTTATAAAAGGCAGTGTGTGTGTGTGGATAGCGTATCGCAAAGACGGTAGGTCGAAAACTTACTCTATTCGACACGAAGGTGGGGTCACTGTAGCCTAATCGGTAAAGCGCCGGGCTTGTAATTGGAAGATTGCGGGTTGGGAACTCGAGCCTGCCAAAGACCGTCGTGTACACTAATGGTGGATGATGCACGTAAAATCTGTCGTGGCAGCAATGTCCTCCAAGTTCCTATAAAAAATTATACCTCTTTGGGTCACTCTACGCGGGAGAGCCATCCCTTCCGGGGAGGATCAAAATTGCGATGGCGTGTCTCCGGACCGCCTCTAGGGGTGAGTTCCAGACCTCCACCAATTTCCGATCTGCGAAGCACTAGTGCGACGTAAAACAAAACCAATCGACACGAAGGTGACCCCCGGGGTGTCTCTGTGCACTTTGAAGACCAATTTTCAAATTTATTATTATTGTTATTTATTATCAAAAAGTATGAAAATAATATGTGTTGAGTTGGAAGAATGAAAGTCATCAGTCGGATCAAGTGTTAGATGGCGATGGTTTCGGTGGAAGCGAAGGTTGTGCATGAAAGCGTTGGGTTCAGGTAAAAGAACGTGGATGTTCAATTAAATATTGAGGATTTTAGGATGAATATTTTATGGAAAATGAACTGGATTATTTCAGAAGCTATCTTTATGTATATGCACTATATAAAGCAAAGTCTATGTGTGCGTAAGTATGTGACTTTGTGTCTGTGGATAGCGTAACTCGGGTAGTCACGTGGTTCGACATGAAGTGTTGAGTTGTCTTTGTGCCCCTCGATGCCCAAATTAAAAATTTTTGATTATTTTTTCTTTTATTAATAAAAATATGAAAATAAAATGAGTTAAGCCGGAAGAATGAAGGTCATCAGTCGAATCCAGCATTAAAATATTGGTAAGCTGACCATATGTCCCCATTTTCTGTGGACAGCAATTTATATTGAAAGCATTTTTCTAAGTTTTTAAAAACTGTAGAAAGTAACTCATTTATGATAGATATTTTATTATTAATCCTTATTTATTAAGAATAATAAATACACCCGTAATTAAAAAATTGTACCAATTTTTAACGCTTCTTTTTTATAAAGGTACTCTGAACTGGTCAGCCTGGATATCGATGGTTCCGGTGCCAGTGTCGAGTTCAGCATAGATGCGTTGACTTGGAATTTTAAGGTCACTAGGCGGATCGAGTGTTAGATGGTGATGGTTTCGATTATGGTGATCAGATGTCGTCTTTTTTAGAGGACAGTCTCTTTTTGTCCTGTTTTGTTTCTCAATGTTTTAAAAATTGTTACAAGAAAACTATTTATCAAAATTATTAGTTTTTTGGTCCTGATTTACATAGATTAACTATCTTCCTAATTAGGGACTTCTAAAAATTATTTAAGATTTTAATTTATAAAGGTACTCCAATCTGGTCACCCAAGATCCGACGTAAGTGTCAGGTAGAGCATTGAAGTGTTGTGCTGAAGTGTCAGGGTCACCAGTTGGATCCAGTGTTAGATGGCGATATTTTCGGTGAACGTGTCAGGTTGAGCATAGAAGTGTCGGGTTGAGGTGAAAGAAGATTGACGTTCAGTTGAACATAGGTGATTTTAGGATGAGTATTTTATGGAAGTAAAGTGGATCGTTTCATAAGCTATTCACTTTAAATTGACTTCCGAATCAAGGGAGGAGTGCTTTTTGGATTAGAAATAACGTGAAAGTAAATATTACATACAGTGCGTATAGTGTCGTTCATATGTAATTAGGATTTAAACATAAAAAGGCTTCATCAATTTTTCCGATACTGTCTGTTTTAATACTATCTTACAAGAAGCACCCAAAGTGAAATCCACAGGTAAGGCAATATCGCAAAGTAATAGGAACATTTACCAGAGATTTTCCGGATGACGAAGGCGCTAAAACGTAGAAAGCCCCTGAAGCAAGATTTTGTGTAATTTCAATGGATATTCTTTTTATTTTTTATTTATAAATTGTTATAAAAAAGAATGATTCTGCTTTTCGTGACCAGCGAAGCGGCCAAAGCCTGATAGAATATATATCAGAAGAAAGTGATTCTGGAAAATTTTCAGTTTCAAGTTTTTGACGCAATTTTATATTTTTAGATTTTCTGAAAACGACTTTAAAATATTAAGAAAACATTTATCTGTTTGTCTATATGCGTGTCTCTCTGTTTTCTAGAAAAGCAATTTGAACAATTCCAAAAATAATTCTTTATTTAGATCAAAACTGCAATATCGAGTTTGATTAAACTTTGATTACTTTCAACAAATTGCATGAAAGACAGAAACACTATTAAGAAAGAAGAAAAATATAAGAATATATGGTCATCTGTTCAACTCAGACGCACCAGAGGGCTCTAGAACTTTCGAGGAACTCTGGAAAGAATGAAGAGACGAGAAGCCTAATTTTAGTGTACAAGCGTAAAGAAGGATGAATCTCTGTGCGAACAGAGAAAGGACGGGGATGCACCTCCATTACAGGGCAGCTATTGCACTAGAACATCTCTTATGAAACAAAAACAATTGACCCCCGTATGCTTCAATCAATATTGGAGGGATAGACTTAACACATTTCTAGTTCAAGTCTTTCCAGAATTTCTGATTGACGTACCGCTCCATATACAGCATCAGATGTGGTATCAACATGACGGAGCTCCAGCGCCTGTTTTCCATGTTGCTGACAAATATCTGGAAGCTACATTTTCAGGAAGATGGATTGACCGAACTAAATCCATCCCGTAGTTAACTCGTTCACCAAATTTATGTATAAAACCCCTATGGATTCGGAAGTAGATTTGTTTGCACGAAGCGTTAATGAGAGTGGAATTATTATCGATACACAATGCGTCATTGCGAATGTTCGCTAATCGACACGTCGTCGTTGCGAATCGCGAATTACAGCATCGAGTCAACTCTTTCAAACACAAGCGATTTAATGATCGGCAGAAATAATTTCCAGAATTTCATTAATGATTTGATGTTATAATACTCGTATTCCAACTTCATGTGTTTCCTGATGCTGCTCGGGATGATTGCTTCCCAGTTTGCGAAGTCTCCGTTCCGACTTCTACTTACAATGGCTATCAGCACCCATCACATATCCAGAAACACCATACCAACGACACAATCATCGCCCTATTTAAAGTTCTCAAAAATAGACAACACGATTCACTTCATTTTACCAAGCTACTTTTTTAAAGATTATCCGCATTCAATTGTATACCACCTTTCACAATCTACGTAGATCATGTTTCAATCAATCCAACTAACTATCAAATAACTAGGCACTCTATGCTAACCCAAATTCACCTCTGCTCGACACCTTCATATAGCTATCTCATGCGCAACATCGCCGATCTATGCTTGATCGAGCTAGAAAGTTTCCAATCTTAACCAAAATTATATCCGAACTCGACGCTATCACTTTATGCTACTTTCAATACTGATTTCCGTCGGCGACCTTTACTTCCTTAACTTGACGCCAATCCTACCTCATTAGTTGGCCGAAAAGTTCTAAGAAATCTCGATTAACAGAAAATGCTTCGAACACGAGCTTGTCGGATAACTTAGATAGACTTTACTGAAATTATCCGGACGATAAATTAAATTGCTGTTGATTAGTTTTTTTTTTTTTTTTTTTTTTTTGGGGGGGGGGGAGGGAGGGAGGTTGGAGGCAGCTTTTAAACAGGTTTTGCTGTCATTCGAATTTTTTTTATAACCTTTAAAACCTCAGATTAGAACGAAATTCCACATAAATTTACATGAGAATTATACTCAATTTTTCAATGTGAAATTTATTAATTATTTATAATAGTAATTGTAAATCAGAAACAAAAATCTATATGTTTGGTCGTCGCTTCCGTCCCCGGAATAGTGTAAATATTTTTACATGAATATATTTCAAAAGGACTCGTCAATACCTTTAAAACTGATGTGTGAATCACAAATTCGTGACAATAAAAAAAAAAAAAAATCAGTCGTGGTACAAGCTTACAGAAAAAAAGGCTGAACTTTTCATGACCCCCCCCCCCCGCTCTCAAAAGTGGTATCAGGTAACTGACACAATATAAATTTTTCAATAATAAAAATAATGTTAAATTTGATTGCATACATGTACAAACAATAAACAAAATCTGAACAATAAATCTTATATTGAATATAATATTAATTATAATTAAAATAGTTGTAAGTGCTCAAAAAACAGACAGACTTACTACACATACTTGAAAATAAGTTTATTCTATAGAAGCATTGTTTGCTGGGGCAACTTATTAGCAAAACAATGTAGTTCAAGTTCATTAGGAAAATGCAGTTGAAATGCTATTTCTTTTTCATTTTCTCCAAGTTTGAATTTGACATTTCTTGAAAACCAATCACATAGAAATTGCTAATAATATATTGCACAAATTCAGGCTGACCCCCCCCCCCTCCCCCCCAACACCTGTTTAAAAAGTTTTAAAGCAGATTTGCATTGATACCAAGAATAATAATTTTCAAACTTAAAAAGGCTGAATTCAGCCTTAAGGCTGAAAAGTAACATGTCTGAAAAATGTAATGAATTTCTTAATTTAAAATCTTTGAAAAGAAATTATTCCAGAAGTGGGCTTAAAATTGATTTTCTTCCGGCATTTACTGTTTTATTTCCTGATTTAATGATATGTATCATACTGATTAATTTGTACTATGTGAATTTACATAGGAAACCATAGAAAAATGTTTTGTGACGCCTACAGCATACTAATTTTTGCTTTAATTTTAATGCATTATCAGAGGAGAATGAACGCTATATTAATGGTAATATTTATATTATCGAATGTATAATTTATATATATATATATGTATATTTTTAACGAATTTTCTTTTAAATGAAAACCAGTTTTGAAAGGACGTGGTCTTTCTTTTTCAGGTGCAGAAAACACGTGTTATATATATATACTTTGGAGTAAAAGCAAGACTGGTATTTTTTGTTACATTGTTTTAAAAATATATATTTATTAGATCAAAAATAACATAACAGTAGATCTAATGAAAATTTAGTAAGGAAACATGTTACCTTCAAGTGATGGCATCTCTACAATAGGAGATTGAACATCGTGCCCATGTGTTACTAAAATTACTGGTTCTTGCGCCTCTCGCAAACGCGCGTTTAATTTTTGAAGTTCTATGCTAACCTAAAAATATAAAAATAAAGTGCTTAAATTAATCACAATACTGTTAAATTTTAATGAATATAAATAACATATAATTGAGTCAATTGGAAATAAATTCATGAATAACAATGTGTTTGAAATAAAGGTGTAAATTGTGCATAATAAATTTTAATATTTTATAAAGAATTATTGTATATTATTTTTGATATTTTATAAAATGTTACAAAATAGCAGGTCTTTGCATGAATTCGTGCGGTTTTTTATTGCTTCATTTCATAAAAATACATCAAATCAAATGACATTTTTTAATCGAAATACTCTCCATTACTTTCTACAACCTTTGCCCATTTTTCGGGTAACAAATGTATACCACGGCGATAGAAGTTCTCGTCTTTGGAGGCAATAAAATTATCCGCGTCCGCACGAACTTATGCAACGACCTAATAGTATTTCCTAGAATGTATAAGATGAATTTACTGATGAATAGAAATCTTAATATAAATGTGATTATTACGTTGTGAAAATTATAGTGTGACTTCGTTTGACGCACCAAATGTTTAGGGCGATTCTAAAGGCTTAGAGGGTGTCAAATTGATCGAAGTTTGGATTTGGTCCTCACCCGGTCATTCCGGTTTCCCCAGGCGTTTACATTCTCTCAATTTCAAAAGTTTTCGACCTTACTTATACATTAGACTTATTGAAACAGCACAAGTGCAGAGGCTGTCGTGGTCCCACGAAACAGGTTCGCAAGAAAGTAATTTCATGAAATCAGAATGTATACCACTATCGTTTGTACAGTCATTGACAGATATTAAGTAATATCAATAACTTGTTATAAAAAACATTTATAATTTGTGTTATGAAAAAATTATAATTATATTTTAAATATAGAAAATAATAAATATAGCGATGAAATTTGAATGAATATTTCAAATATGGCAAATATATTATTACTTGAAATAATTGTGTACAAGATAATTACTTTAAGTACGTACAAAATTTCGCTAGAGATAGGCTATTGAAATACAGTTTAAGACAATTTACAAATGCATGGCGTTAATACAATTACATCGCGTTTCTAGTTAGATAGTTTACAATTACATAGTTATATAGGTACACTGTAAAAAATTTCTGTATATTCATAAAAGTTTTTTGTAAAAATAATAATAATACTAATAATAATAATCGAGATTCTTAATTCTTAATTTTGTATTTTCATCTGTTTTTATTATTTAATTTTTCAATAAAATCTAGAAACGAAAGTTTCTACTTTAGAAAAAGAATTCTAGGTCACAAATACATTCTCGCAAATAAAATATTACTTTAAGATTAGTCATTAAAATTCATAAAGGAAATAGATTTTTTAACACCTATGTTTGTTTTTCTCTGTACTTTTACATAACACTCTCGATAAAAGGTTAACAGTAGTTTTCTGCTGTAGCTTATAGATATCACCGTGTGTATATACATAGTGAAAATAAGAAAGCTTATCACAAATCTCAAAGTGAAGAAATTTTAAATTTCTTAACCTTATCATATCATTTTACAATTCTTTAAATTGTTAAAACGATAATAGTAGTAATAATCATAGATAATCATAATAATAAAAATAAAAATCGCCCACGCGTATAGATATGCAAAACATATCACAAGCATTTTTATACAGCCTGTGGAAAATATTTATCTGACTTTTTTTCAGTCCAATCTGCATTTTTAATAACTGATCGTTATGTGCATTCCTTGGAATAAATTTAAAAACAATAACGATAAATCATGCAGTACGCATTACTTATTAACATCTTGGGCGCATTCGAAAGTATTTCCCGGTCACTTCCCGAGTTGGGAAATGACCTCACTTGGGAAGTTCGGGAAATTAGAACTACCATATCGGAGCCATGTTTGTTTATATATTTGTTTCCCAGGAAGATGAGATGTGTACGGAAGTAGTTATATCTCGGTCATTTTTCGTAAGGTTCCTATTAGTCCAAGCGGCGGCTGCAAAAAATTGACTTGATAAGGTACGAAGCTGATTTTTTCCCTATAGATAGAATTCATTGTTACAATGAAAATCTGATAGGGTTGCCTGGTCAAAGCCGTCAAGTTTAAGAGAAACAACCTCACTTCCGGTAACAATTTAAACGATTTTCGAACCCCAAAAGGTATGAAGATGGAACCGGTGCTAAAATGTAGAGATTTAATATGCTCTTTAAAATGACATAGGGTTGCCTGGTCAAAACCGTCAAGTTTTAGAGGTTGCCTCGATAATAGGGGTCAAATTTAAACGATTTTCGAACCCAACAAGTGTGAAGATGAAACCGGTGCAAAAATGTAGAGATTAATATGCTCTTTAAAATGGCATAGGGTTGCCTGGTCAAAGCCGTCAAGAAACAGAGGTTGCCACGAAAATAGGGGACGTATTTTACGATTTATTTATCCAAGTAAAAAGTGATTTACCCAAGTGTAAAGATGAAACTGGTGCTAAAATGTAGAGATTGATATGCTCTATAAAATGGCATAAGTTTGCCTGGTCTAAACCGTCAAGACCCGGAGGTTGTCTCGAAAATAGGGGTGCGTGTGGGGGGGGCGATTTTTCGCGGTTTTCTTACCCTAACATATTTAAAAATGAAACCGTTTATAAAATATAGAGAATAATATTCTCTTTAGAGTATCATAGGGTTGCCAGGTGAAAATCTCGAAAAATAATGGTTGCCTCGAAAAAAAAAAAAAAAAAAAAAAGCTAATTTTCAATTGTTTTTTATACAATGTGAAGAAAAAATATAAAAAGTATTTAAAAAAGAAAAAATAAATAAACTGTAATGAAACTGTTCTAAAATTTCCCATAAAAACAACGAATTAATAGTAAAAATTAAAAAAGTAGCATGCGGATACAGATAAGAAAATACGACCGCAAAAGTTAACAGAAATGAAGATAATAATGCCCAAGAAACTCATAATAAAAAATTCTGTTAGTATACAAAATAAATAATTAAATAAAATGAAAAAAAAAAAAAAAAAAAAAAAAAAAAAACATCTTATTTCAGATTTGCAGCAAGAATTACAAATTTCAATTTCATAAATTAATTCATTGTTATTAAGAAACGCGAAAAATTTATCAATTTTTTAAAAATGTTTTTCACTTTATTTGTACCCATAATTAATTTGCAGAAGGTATTATTGATTATTTTAATTAGATATAAAAAAAAATTGAGAAAATTTTCTAAAATTGATAAATTTTTAATATAACAAAATCGGCACAACCCAATATTTTCGTATAAAATTCTACAAAGCAGCCGCATACATTTCTTCAGGGAATTATCTTCTCAATACTTTGACACAATTTGAATATTTTAAGTATTGAAAAATGGGGGGAAAACGAGCTCGTGAGCTGAAATTAGTTTTATACAGATTAGAAAAAGAATGGTCACGCATAATAATTTAATTTTCTTTATGCTTTAAAATCTCTTTTATCATTAAACAAATAAAATAAACGAATATTGAAATTCGCTTCCTTTTCTAAGCTGACCGCTATACCTTGACAGGTTTGAAGCCCAATCGTAAGCAAATTGAAAAGTGTTGTATGTTCCACATTTAGCTAGCAATTTCATATTTTAAATATTAATCATTTCGTGTTTAACCTTTTTAAAATAGTCTTCATGTGTGTTTCACTTTGTGTTAAACACCTTTAATATTTGTTAGCTTTTTGGAGACGGCCGCTATTTCTTTACGAATTTTACCAGGCAAACATATGCAATTTTAAAATAACTCTTACGCTGTACATTCTGGAACCAGCTACACCTTTCAAATATTCATATAATTTCATCCTTATTCATTTTCTTTGTTAATGTTATTCGTATTTTTTTACACTTCGTTAAGAAATCTTCAAAACTCCTCTATTTTTTGTGGTTGACTGCTTTACTTGACAGATTTAACCTATTTTCGAGGCAACCTCAGAGTCTTGACGGTTTTGACAAGGCAACCTTATGCCATTTTAAAGAGCATCTTAATATCTCTATTTTAGCATCGGTTTCATCTTTACAGTTGGGTAACTCACTTTTTACATGGGTAAATAAATCGTAAAATACTTCACCTATTTACGTGGCAACCTCTGTTTCTTGACGGCTTTGACCATTCAACCCTATGCCATTTTAAAGAGCATATTAATACCTACATTTTAGCACCGATTTCATTTTTACACTTGTGGGATTCGAAAATCGTTTAAATTTGACCCCTATTATCTGGGCAACCTCTGAAACTTGATGGTTTTCACCAGGCAACCCTATGCCATTTTAAAGAGCATATTAATCTCTACATTTTAGCACCAGTTACATCTTTACACTTGTGAGGTTCGAAAAACATTTAAATTTGACCCCTATTTTCGAGGCAACCTCCGGGTCTTGACGGTTTTGACTAGGCAACCTTATGCCATTTTAAAGAGCGTATTAATCTCTACATTTTAGCACCGGTTTCATCTTTACACTTGGGTAAATCACTTTTTACTTGGGTATATAAATCGCAAAACACGTCCCCTATTTTCGTGGCAACCTCTGTTTCTTGACGGTTTTGACCAGGCAACCCTATGCCATTTTAAAGAGCATATTAATCTCTACATTTTAGCACCGGTTTCATCTTCACACTTGTGGGGTTCAAAAATCGTTTAAATTTGACCCCTATTATAGAGGCAACCTCTGAAACTTGACGGTTTTGACCAGGCAACCCTATGCCATTTTAAAGAGCATATTAATGTCTACATTTTAGCACCGGTTTCATTTTCATACCTTTTGGGGTTCGAAAATCGTTTAAATTGTGACCGGAAGTGAGGTTGTTTCTCTTAAACATGACGGCTTTGACCAGGCAACCCTATCAGATTTTCATTGTAACAATGAATTCTATCTATAGGAAAAAAATCAGCTTCGTACCTTATCAAGTCAATTTTTTGCAGCCGCCGCGTGAACTATATGTGGTAGTTCTGGTTTCACCGAACTTCCCGCGTGACGTCATTTCCCAACTCGGGAAGTGACCGAGAAATACTTTCGAATGCGCCCCTTGTAAATGCATGTACTCGTTGTATCGTTTAATCTTCAATCTTCTTTTACTACGTTATAACACGACGGACAGACAGAAGGACAGAGAGGCAGACAAATAAACTAATGGAAGTCATAATGACTCATAAAAGTTATTGAAAAATTTAAAAATGCTTTAAAGAAGCAGAAATGCAATTTCGTGAATTTCCAATTGCAGCCCTTAAAGTAACTGTATATTTTTGCGTAACCCTGTAAAACTAACAGTTAAGCATATCATATTGTATACAAAACATCTCTTAAGTATATTAATGATTTTCATTATTATTTACAGAGGAAATCTAAATGGAAATAATCTATAAATATGTCTCTTCTAAAATGCAACCTATTAGCATTTTTGGGGGTGTTCCTGTACAATAACCTTTTGTACAGGGCCTAATAAAGTCATTTTAAAAAGAGTATATTCCGTAGAGAACTTGAATAATATATAATTTTTTAAGGAATTCTAAAAATATTTACGAACTCTGGTGGCGGACAAATGGATAGTCAGACAGATAAACTTTTTCAATTCCTGTTCACACCTAAAAAAATTTAGAAAATGTCAATAACTTTTTTTCTGTTGCCGTGTAAATCTAAATTTTTTTTTAATGCCCTGAAAATCTTATTTCTAATGGTAGTATATTCGATAAACATTCATTTGTGGAAAAAAATAACATGTTTCAATTTCACTAAGACTTGTGTAAATAGAGGCATTAAAATACGATTTAAAGAAATATCTCTCATAGAACGCAAACTTTGAAAAATTTTCTTGTGTTCTTGTATAGAAATCAGTGGTGGTATTTACTCCATTTTCGATAGTAAACATTCGATAGTGAATTTAAATAACGTATATCAGTTACAATTTTTTTTATTTATGCAGTCATTTGCAAAAGTTTAAGTCCATTAGCCGATATTCAGTATTGTAACACATTGCATTATTTTCGCAGATTGCATCATCTCATGTGCTGATTGCATCACACTAGAGCCCCTAAATAAAATATATAGGCTGGCGCATCGCCGCCATTTTTTTGCCTCGGAAGAGGACAGCATTCCCGCTTGGAGTCCTTATCTCTTTCCTGGTATTTTTAAGAAATCTTGATCTGAAGTTACGATCGGTAACAAAAGCAATAAGCGACATTAATATTACTAAAAACACATTTTTCTTTTTTTTCTTTTTTTTCATATTACGTTATCAGGATACCCTGTGGTTGTACTGGAAATGAGATGTGTTATTAAGTCTGTTTCTGTTTTTTATACAAAATGTCGCCAAAGCTTAAATGCACAACAATAAAAGGTCTTCTTAAATCAATTTTTCAATATTAATATAAATAATATGATTAAAATAACACATTTCTCTGTGTTTTTACGTTAACACATGTCAGAAATGCAACGAAAAATATAAGTAAATATAAGTATATATTTTTATTCGTCTTAAATTATCTTATGGAAATGTGAACATTTTAATTTACTTTCTTGAGTGATTATAGCAGTCTATCGTTAAACAAACTCCAATATCATACTTAACTTAGCTAAAATAATGGAATATAATAAAATGAGTTACTCAAATGTAACACAAGACGATAGAAAACATACCTGCCGTTTATTTATGAATGGAACGCGCTGGGTGCATGTGGCAACCCTAAGTCAACAAAATGCCTGATGCGCCAGCTCTTACATATAGGTGCCTTACCTAAGACCAGTACCCGATTTTCTGTATTTTAGCACATTGCATCTTTTTCGCAGATTATTGCGTCATCTCATGTGCTGATTGCATCAGACGAATTCTACTTCTGTAAATAAAGGTGCACGATTTATTGCCAGTTGTTTGTCGGATTTTTTGGTAGACAGTGCTGCTGTGTAATTATTACAATGGTAAATACCTTCACTTACTGTTATAAAAAGGTCAGAAATATTAATCTTGCATAAAATTGGATTTTCTGAACGTCAAATAAGTTCCAAGGTAAATGTGAGCAAGACAGCTGTGCATCAATTTATTAGTAAATTTAAAATTTCGGGAAATTTTGCGTAACTTAAGATAAACGGTCGCCCTAGGAAAAGGAGTCTATGTGATGAAAATGTGATAAGGATGGTCGTACGAGATCCAAGAACCTACTGCAATATGATTAGACATTCACTTGTTGCAAAAGGTACCAACGTCAGTTCGAGGACTATTTCAAGACATCCAGCCAAAGATTTTGGTTTATCATTCCATAAACCTGCAAGAAACTCAACTTACTCCAAGTATGAAAAAGAAATGAATCTTAGGGTCCACAAATTGCCCCAAAATTTTAAATGTACTTATATCTTGATGCGCAGCTGTCTTGCTCACATTTACGCTCGAACTTCTTTGACATTCAGAAAATCCAGTTTCATGCAGGGTCAATATTTCTGAACTTTTTGAAACAGTAAGTGAATGTTTTTTGCCCATTACAATAATTACACAACAGCACTGTCTACGACAAAATCCAATAAACAACTGGCGATAAACGTGAACCGTTATTTATAGCAGTAGAATGCGTCTGATGCACGCCAAGCGGGAATGCTGTCCTCTTCCGAGGCAAAAACATGTCGGCAATGCGCCGGCCTATATATTTTATTTAGGGGCTCTAGTCTGATACAATCAGCACATGAGATGACGCATTAATCTGCGGAAATGATGCAATGTGCTAAAATACTGAAAATCGGCTACTGGTCTTAAATTTTGCAAACGACTGTATTTACGGTAGTTCGAGCGCGGCAAGACAGCGAGACAAATCGAAATCACAAACACTATTCACAGTTGTTGGAAAGTGTTAAAAATGAAATCTTGTCAATCTTGTGGCATTTACAGTTACTATTTTTATAATAACTATAATGCAAAAGTTTTTTACACTCCGTAATTATAATTGTATGGCAATGATGCACTTTGAATAAGATGCTTAGTACTTGTAGAAAGTTTTATATATCTAAAACATAATGGAAATTTTGGAGAATCACTCTAAAGTCATATTTCACATTTTAAAGAAACTTGGCACTTTTGATTGGCACCATGAAATATTTCCTTTAACATTAATGAATTAAACTATATTAGGATTGTTCGATAAATATACATTTAGGTAACAATTCTTATGGGTTTTTATTTTATTTTTTAGAGAATTGAAATTTTTAAATTGGGTTTTCTTAGTTTGCATTTTTACATGAATTCATGATCTACAAAATGTTAAAATTTTAGTGATGACTTGTTTATTTATTTTACAGGTTTAATAGAACCTGTTTAAAAGAAATAGGGATGAATAAATAAATAAACTGTGAGTATTAAATAACTGAAAAAAAAATGCTTTACATTGAAAGAGAAGACTGAATTTGAATATATTTTTAACAAATGTTAGAATTAGTATAATGTGAAGAGAAATATATATGTATATTGGAAACAGTGAAATATTTTTTCAACAACATTGTTATAAAATGTGTAAAATAACAAATTTGTCCCGACTTATGAAAATATAAGCCTTTAATGTGCAGCGTAATAAGTACAGACCTACTCAAAAGTTTAGCAAGAATCGCAAACAATCTTTTTTTTTTTTTTTCTTTAAATTTATTTATTTAAAAAACTTATATCTCGATGAAATGTTTTCAAACATTGGATTTTTAAACAAAGGTATCTTTCGCATGTTTTTCAGTGAAGACTTGTTTAAGACAACATTTAGGGGGCTCGTAACAAATTGAGCAAAATCAATAATATTTGTAATCATCCTGTATCGTTAAGTGAACTAAATTAACTGTATCTTTAGGATGAGTTAAAATAGGCACAGTACAATTTGTGGATAAATTTATGTGATCATAGAAATTTAAATAACGGAGATATAAGCATTTATTTTAAAATTCTAAAAATAATCAGCATGTATTTTATTTGTAATATATAGAGTTTTAAACGAAAATTATTCCCACATTCGCATAAATTAAAAAAACACTCTTGAATCAAAATACTGCAATTGGAATAAAAGTCTCTTAAATATATCATGAAATATGAGCATTTTTATGAAAAACTTTTTCACTGCGCATGTGCGAAATATAGAATTTTTTTATTACATAAGATGACAGTTAGATATATTGGACAACTTTCAACAAACGTTCATTTGAATAGACTGAATATTAAGCATATTGTTGTAAAATAACGAGCTAAATTTTAATTATTTCCTAAAAGTTAAAATTTCATAAGGGTTCTTTCACATGCCGCGTAATTAATTCGATCCATTTATTTTAAACAATTTGCAAAAGTTTTTTTTTGTTAAAAACCCCTTATGATCTCACAAATCTTAGTAAATATACAAAAAATGTTAGAGTTATAAGCTGATAAGGGATTTTATTTTACAAAAATTACTTTTGAAGCGCAGTTGGAATAATTTGATCTTCGATTAATTACTCGACATGTGAACACTGCTTTCTTGTATAAAATATTTCATCATTACAATGATTAAACCACAGGAAGAAGGACTTGAATTAATCTTTAAACAGCTACATGTGAAAGTTCATGAAATTTTAACTCTTGGAAAATACGTAAAACCTAGCTCTTTCTTTTGCTGACAATTTGCTTAATTTTCACTTTATTCTAACCTACTTTTCACAAAAGTTGCATAAGATATCCAGCTTTCAACCTATGTGATAAAAAAATTTCTATGTTTTGCATATGCGCAGTGAAAACATAAAAAAAAAAAAAAAAAAAAAAAAAAAATCTCATATTTTGTGAGATATTTAATATATTTTTGTTCCAATTGCAAATTGATTTTTTTTTTCAATTTATCTGAAAGTGGGAACAATTTTCTTTAAAAATTATGTTCGTTATAAGTAAAAAACATGCTGATTATTTTAGGAAATTTAAAACAAATGCTTATATTTCCGTTATTTAACATGCTATCGTCACGCAAATTCAGCTACAAATTGTACGGAGACTATATTAACATACACTAAAGTTACAGATCATTTCAGTCATTTAAGGATACAGGGTGATCCCAAACATTATTGATTTTGCTCAATTTGTTACCGGCCCCCTACATGTTGCCTTAAACCAATCTTCAGTGAAAAACACGAGGAAGACCCAGTTTTGGAAATACCCAGTGTTTGAAAATTTTTCATCGAGGGATAAGTTTTTAAAATGAAAAAAATACCTGATCATTTGCAAATCTTGCTAAACTTTTGATCAGGAGTGTATATATTCGCATATGTTACTTTAGGAATACAGGAAAGTATTCTGCCTGTGTTAAATTATAAATATTTTTTTATTTAGAAGGTTTTTTAAATAAACCGTAATAGCCAGAAATCTGAAAATTGATGTGCACATTCTCGTATAAAATATTTCATCATTACAATGATTAAACCCCAGGAAGAAGGACTTGAATTAATCTTTAAAAAGTTACATGTAAAAGTTTAACCAAATACAAAGCAAAATTATTTGAAAATTTAAATATTAATTGTATCCGTGAATTGATTAATGGGACATTACACAACATATATATATATAAAGTATAACAGGAAAAAAAAATAACTAGAACAATGAGCTGAAGCTACCATGGTTTGTAAAATGTTCGAACGGATTAAATGAATTTCGCAAATGCCCAAATTTTACAAAATCATCTGCAGACAATATGATAATAAAGTGAAAAAAAAAAAAAAGTTAACATGAAGATAAATTTTATTAATAAACTAGTTAAATGACCAAAATATAGAAAATATGGATTTTTGGTTTAAAATAAGATTTTGCACTTTTAAGTAATTATAATATATCAATATTTTTGTTAGATAATATTTTATATTATTAAAATATACTAATTAGAATGAATATCAGCTTGCTGTAATAATTTATTTATTATCTTAAACAACTTAATAAACAACCTTATTTTTCAAATATTGTGATGCTAATTTAAACTTGTGTTATTTATCAAATACTTTTTAAACATTTAATTTAAAGAGGGAATAACATTTTAAATCCATAAATGTTACATAGAACTGGCAATTATTAATAAAAAAATATTTACATTATACTTTAAATTATATAAGTGTGCAGAATAAAATATATAAGATAAAAATAAATAAATAATTAAATAAATAAATAGGTAATTGAAATGCAGTGATTTATTATTATTATTATTATTATTAAGTTTATCAACTCAATCAATGAAGTAAAACAATATATTATATTCATAATCAAACATCTACCCACCCATCCTACCCCTTTTATTTTTCTTTCTTTCTTTCTTTCTTTTTTAAATTAATTTTGGCATGATTTATTTAAACAAAGAATAAAATTTAACGAATAAATTAGTGAATAAACAAATTTACCGGGAAAGATGGAATGTGGTGTGGTAAAATTTTGTTGATATTTTTATTTTAAATTTTGATGAACACAATTTATTTTGTTATAAATAGATGATTAGGATTTATTTATCTTTTCTAAAGCAGATAAATGAAGATAGCATTTAAAAAGTTTATATATGTCTGCTTTAAAACTTTAACCCTTTATATCTGTGATATAAATCATTAGATATTGTCTTTTTTTTTTTTTTTTTTTTTTTCGTTAAATCGAGAAAGTTTATAGTATCATAATTGGGCATTTTTAGTTAATGTTAAATTTGGAGAACTCTTTAATTTCAAATCTTTAATTTTTTCATAATCTGTGTTTATTATTATCATCAATATATCGATAAAATTTTAAACTGTTAAAGTTAAAATTACATGTATAGTAATAATAATAGAGATCCGCTAGCATAGTCTTATCCGCTGCTAACATCACCTAGTTAGTTACTGTTAAAAATTTGGTGTTAGTTTGAACCAAAGCTTGGTACTAAAGTAGCTGCAACGATGCTTTAACTTTTTACCTTCATGTGATAATTTATGTTAAACCAAATAGTTGAATTATGTTTAAAATAATAATAATAATAATAATAATAATAATAATAATAATAATAAAATTCGGTTGAGACAAGGATCGAACTAAAGACGTTCAAGTATCAAGACAAACATTCTGGTACTGTGCCACACTCTTTTAACCCCCCCCCCCTAATGGGATCCGGACATAATATCGCGGGACAAAATATCACCGGACAAAATATCGCGTCAAAATAATTATATGATCCATTTGAAGATTTGTATTTCTGTTATGTGTGATCTCTGGTGGGGACCACAGGGTCTTATAGATATTAATTAATTAATTAAAATAAATAAATATATAATAGAATGGAATTTCATTATTATATCTATATTTAATTTTTTATTATTTTATCATTTGCTTTTCACCATTCAAAATGCATTTTAAAAATATTGTACATCACTGTTGACATCAAAGCTGGACACTGTTCACAAACCTGAATTAAAAACTTTAAAATAGATATGCACTTTTGAATTCATTATGACTAATCTTCACAAAGTTTATAAATATAGTCTTTAAAGTCTTTTAAGCAAAATTTATAACAATTTTTGTGGTGGGTTTGTCTGTATGTCAGTGCTCTGACTAAGGTATGTATTGCCATGAAATTTGATACAATATTATTAGTAATTACCAACTCCTTTTTGCTTTCAATTCATTTATGTAGGTGATATTTTGTCCTCGCGATATTTTGTCCCGCGATATTTTGTCCCCAACCCGTCACTAATTCTGTTGTTCATTTTGACGAAAGGGGCTAAATTTTTTAGGGTCTTATCTTGTCCCATGGGTGAGTTGTTGCACAAAATTTGCACTTTATCCTGCGTTTTAAACCACGCTGTTTAATTTAAGCTTAGTTTGGTTTCAATAGGAATTTTACTGATTTATACTTACCTTGTCAGCGGATGTATGGTAGCTCCAAATTTTGGTGTAACTTGTTGGTGAGAAATAAACTCAAAATGACATTCTTTCAATAATTACAAAAACTTTCATTTTCATATTATTCTAAAAACATTTCATTTGACTCTTTTATTTCTTCATGCATATATACATCTACATTGTGACGACGCTATGACGCATTTGTTTTTCTGATTGGCCGTCTGTGTTTCTATGTACATGTAATAATGTATTTTTCGTTTTTTTTTTCTCCTTCTTCGATGTTCAGTTTTTAATAATAAAGGATGTGATTAAAAGGATAATACGTGGGTTCATTTTTTATTCCCACAAAAAGAATGCAACATAAAATAATATATAATTTCCTAATACACAAACCAAGCTAAATGAGGCTGGTTTAATTAAATTGAAACATCATTATTTATATATTTGAAATTATCTTTTGAATAGCTTAGCAGAAAAGATGTTTATAAAAGAAAATAGAAATTGGTTCTTCTTTTCATACATGGAATAAATTCATCTGGTTCTGCAAGCCTCATAGGATACTCATATACAGGGTAAGTGCATTTTACTTACCATATAAATCTTGAATTTAAATATTTGATAAAAGTTTCTTCTGTGAATTCTAAAAGATTATGCTACTGACGCGCTAAATCGAAACTTTGAATTTATTCTTGACAGTTTTTTTTTTCTTTGCATATTTGAAGAAACATTTGCTTCATTTAAAATAATATTATTTTGCTAATAATAATGATAAAAAAATGTAAGCGAAAATAAATAAATATGTTTTCTTTTTGTTTCTTGAAAACGAAAGTATAGAAATAAAAGAATGTTTAAAATAAACATATGAATGATTAAATATAAAATTGTAGTTATTATAAACTAGAAAGAAAACAAAATTGAAATATTAAAATGAGTATCCTCAAGGACACTATAATTGAAAAACTTAACGCACAAAATTATGATGTGTGGAAATTTAAATTAGAAATGTTTCTCCAAAAGGAAGATTTATATTCCGTGGTTCTTAACGATGCTCCGAATCCTATTACGGACACATGGAATAACAAAAATAGGAAAGCACGAGCCATTATAAACCTCTTAATAGAGGATAATCAAATAATCCATGTCAAAAATCTTGAGACCGCTAAAGAATGCTGGAACGCCTTAAAAGCTGTACATGAGCGTTCAACCCTCAGCAGTAAACTATTTTTGCTTAGAAAGCTTTACTCTACGAAATTAACTGAAGGTGGCGATATGATAGACCACTTAACTAACATCTATCAATTGCGAGATAAGTTAGTATCGCTCGGAGAAGAAATAAATGACAGGCACCTTTCAGCCCTAATGCTCTGTTCCTTACCTCCAAGTTATGATGTATTAATTACCGCTTTAGAATCGCGTGATGAAAAGGATCTTGTACCAGAGTTTATACGCTCGAAATTGATTGATGAATTTTCTAAAAGAAAAGAAAACAAATCTGAAAATAATTCAGTGTTAAAGGTTAAATTTAAACCGAAACCAGAAAATTCAAAGTTCTGCCGTTATTGTAAAAAAAAATCGCATACAATTGAAGAATGCTGGCATCTTAAAAATAAAAATAAAGAAAAGACTCTGAAACAAACAAAAGCCAGCAATGCCAGATCAACTTTCAAATCTGGTATGTACTCTCAAGACAGACATAACGCGGATAGGGCTCTTATTGCTGAGAGTGAAAATAAAAAACCTAACGATAAAATATTCACTCTATTTATCGGTGAGAAATCTAACAATTGGTATGTAGACTCAGGTTGTTCAACGCATGTATGCAATGATAGGAATAAATTTCATGAATTTAATCATAATAATTCACGCGTAACAATCGCGAATGGACAGGAGATAGAATCCCTGGGTCATGGGTCTGTGAAATTAAACACCATAAATTCCAATAACACACATAATACTATAATATTGAAAAATGTTTTATATGTACCAGAGATAGAGACAAACCTCATATCTGTAAAAGAAGCTACTGAAAATGGTTGTGTAGCAATATTTGAAAACAAATCATGCAAAATAATGCATGAAGGAGAAACATGCATTGAAGGTTACATTAACAACAATTTATACGAATGCAAAGTTAACTATGATACAACACACACTATAAACATGGTAAAAATATGTGAAAATACAAATTGCATTGATAAATGGCACATTAAATTAGGCCATAGAAACATTAGTCATATAAAACAATTGGTAAACAACAACATGGCAGTTGGGATAAAACTAGACAACTGCAAACATGATAATGCATGTGAAACTTGCATATTAACTAAATTAACGGACAATCCTTATCCCAAAAAGGCTCAGTTTAGGGCAACTAAAGCACTAGAGTTGGTACACACTGACTTGTGTGGACCAATGACAACCCCCACGGTCGGTGGAAAATACTATTTTTTAACTTTTATAGACGATTTTAGTCGATTTACAGTAATATACCTACTGAGAAAAAAGGATGAAGTTTTTGCAAAATTGAGGGAATATATCGCAATGACATCAAATAAATTCGGACGAACTTTGCATGCAATCCGCTCCGACAACGGAGGAGAGTATACCGGGACAGAATTAAATGAATACTTAACAAAATTAGGTATAGACCACCAATTCACTGTTCCCTATTCAGCTTCTCAAAATGGAACTGCTGAACGTAAAAATCGTACCTTAGTTGAAATGGCACGTTGTTTATTAAAAGATGGCAATTTACCAAATTCTTTCTGGGGGGAGGCAATAAATACCGCAGTTTACTTGCAAAATAGACTCCCAACATCTTCGTGTGAATTGACACCTTATGAATTATGGACAGGTCGAAAACCTGACTTATCAATGTTAAAACCATTTGGTTGTCGTGCCTATGCATACGTACAAAAGGTACACAGAGGAAAATTAGATAATACGGCACAGGAAGGCATATTCGTAGGTTACGACAATAGAAGTAAAGGATATAGGATCTGTACAAATGGCAAAAACATAATTATTAGTCGAACCGTAAAATTTGTAGAAAATGAAAAACAAGCGATACTTAAATATGACACATCACAAAACAATGATGAGAAAAGTGATAATAAAAATCCATCACCAAATTTGCAAATAATAGACTCAGAGATAGATGAAACTAATGATAGTGTTGTGTCAGATAATTCTCAAAATACTCCACGTAGATCACAAAGATCTAATAAAGGGGTACCACCAGATAGATTCGCATTCACATTACACAATGAAAGAATAAGTGAACCAAAATGCTGGGATGATATAATAAGTATGGAAAACCCTGTAGAAAAGGAAAATTGGATCAATGCTACATTAGATGAAATAAATTCACTCAAGCAGAATGACACCTGGGATTTAGTTGAGGTTTCACCAGGGATGAAAATAGTAGGGTGCAAATGGGCATTCAAAGCAAAATATAACAGTCAGGGCCGTGTTGAAAAATACAAAGCTAGGCTGGTTGCGAAGGGCTTTTCACAGAAATATGGAATAGACTACGATGAGACTTTCGCCCCAGTGGCGTCTCACACAACCTTGAGAAGTTTTTTGGCAATGAGTCTTTATAAGAATTTAAGTCTTAGACATATTGATATCAAGACTGCATTTTTACACGGTAAATTGAGTGAAGATGTTTATATGCATCAGCCAGAAGGATACGTGGTATCCGGGGAAGAACATAAGGTGTGTAAATTAAAAAAGGCAATATACGGGCTAAAGCAGGCCGCGAGAGCATGGAATTTAAAATTGAATGAGTCATTACTTAACTTAGGCTTTATTCAAAGTCAATTCGACAAGTGTCTTTATAAACGTAAACAAAACGATGTAACTACTTATGTACTTGTGTATGTCGATGATTTGTTAATAGCGGGGAATGATCAACAAATAAATGAAATTGTAAACAAACTAAAACAAGAATACCCGTTAACAGACTTGGGAGAAGCAAAACAATATCTTGGGATAAATATTAATCGTCCTAATGAAAATACAATGACTCTTGATCAAACACACAAAATACAAGAACTTATAGTCAAATACGGTTTAGAAAATTCAAAACCTACAGACACTCCTATGGACACAGGTTACATAAAATTAAATGACGAGGAAAACCTTTTACCAGAAAATACACAATATAGACAGGCTGTAGGCGCATTGTTATATATTTCAACCGTGTCACGTCCGGATATTAGCGCCGCGGTAAATATTTTGAGTAGAAGAAATGAGCGCCCAAGAGCAAAAGATTGGGAAGCGGTAAAAAGATTAATGAGATATTTAAAAAGTACAATTAATCTTAAATTGACATATAATAATATTGAAGAGCCTGTCTTGAGGGTATATGCAGATTCCGACTGGGCAAACGATCCCAGTGATCGTAAGTCTACAACAGGAAATTTGTTCTGCATAGGAGCAAATACTGTATACTGGACAAGCAAAAAACAAAAATCTGTATCAATGTCATCAGCGGAAGCGGAATATATTTCTGCAGCAAGTGCCGCGCAAGAAGTAAAATGGCTTATAAACCTTTTTGAAGAAATTGATATGCAACAAAATTGTCCTATTACACTCTATGAAGACAACCTTTCTTGCATTAAATTAGCGGAAAACGACAAGTTTCGACAGAAAACTAAGCATATCGAACTAAGGTATCATCTGATTCGAGACCTTGTTGAGCAGGGCACAATAAAGATTGAGTATGTAAGCACGGAAAATATGATCGCCGATGTGCTCACGAAGCCTCTGCCGAGACATTCTTTTCGAAAACTGCGAATTTCCTTGTTGAACTGTGATTAAATGTCATCGAGTTTACGCAGGGGTGTTGGTGAGAAATAAACTCAAAATGACATTCTTTCAATAATTACAAAAACTTTCATTTTCATATTATTCTAAAAACATTTCATTTGACTCTTTTATTTCTTCATGCATATATACATCTACATTGTGACGACGCTATGACGCATTTGTTTTTCTGATTGGCCGTCTGTGTTTCTATGTACATGTAATAATGTATTTTTCGTTTTTTTTTTCTCCTTCTTCGATGTTCAGTTTTTAATAATAAAGGATGTGATTAAAAGGATAATACGTGGGTTCATTTTTTATTCCCACAAAAAGAATGCAACATAAAATAATATATAATTTCCTAATACACAAACCAAGCTAAATGAGGCTGGTTTAATTAAATTGAAACATCATTATTTATATATTTGAAATTATCTTTTGAATAGCTTAGCAGAAAAGATGTTTATAAAAGAAAATAGAAATTGGTTCTTCTTTTCATACATGGAATAAATTCATCTGGTTCTGCAAGCCTCATAGGATACTCATATACAGGGTAAGTGCATTTTACTTACCATATAAATCTTGAATTTAAATATTTGATAAAAGTTTCTTCTGTGAATTCTAAAATAACTTAAATTCAATCGCAAGAAGTAGAAAACTTAAAAGTGAGGTTAAACCATACTATGGTATGGCTTATACCTTTATTCCACAGAGTGGCTCAAATGTGGACTGAAATTTTTATCAGTGTAGATAACATTATCTAAAGTGTATATGACATTATTTTATTTTATTTTATTTCTTTTAATATTAACCCTACAAGGCTCAGTTTTTTTTTTTTTTTTTTTTTTTTTTTTTTAGTGCGCGACAAAAATATATAGGTTGTAATTAGTGATCAGAAGATAGGAAAAATTTATAAAAATAAAAATAAAAACATATGTTACGGAAAAATCAACTTTTTATTTCAGTTCCACATACGGTACACTGTGCCTTAACCATAGTTTTTGGTATTAAACTAGTACAATTGAATTGTTTTGGAAATATTATTGTATATTGGACACACATACATAGAACAATACAGTATTTTTTGCGAATCAAAACTATTCAATAACTATTCTTTTTTCATTTTTGAATTCAGATAAACGACAAATGTATCACTTTCATTCAAATTTCACACTGAGTGCACTATAACAAAAACACGAACGGCATCTTTAGGTAAAGATTCATATTACTACATTGCTAAATGTCAGTAGCTTCTATCAAGATGTCAAGAGATGTCGCTACTAATAGTTTTATAGCTACAGGAACGATTAAAGTCGATGTTCCACATATGGAACTGGGTGCCTTGTAGGGTTAAAGGACGTTTTTTAGATGTCTTAAGGATTAACATCAAAACATGCTTAAAAAAATAGATAAAAAAATCTGAAAAATAGCTTACATCATCAAACCTCTGTCTATATCTCCTATTTTCATCTTGCAGCAACTGCATATTGTACTGGAGGTCTTCTTCATCTGAACTACGTCTAGATTTCTTCAGTGGCTTAAGAGTAGCTCTAACGCGCCTGTCCCCTGCGTGAGGATTTGCCCATAGTTCTAAGAGCTGAAAGGATAGGACAGCAAATCATTGACGAAAAATGAAACAACTCTGCAATGTTACCTTTAAGATTTAATTTTATAAAATATATAAATTTTCCTTAATATCCATTATACATTTCTATTAATAAAACGCAAATTCAGTTTTTTTTTTTTTTTTTTTTTTTTTTTTTTTAATAAATTAAGTATATATCTAAGCTTTCGTTTTCCTGAAAGATTTGTCGTTTGTGTTGGTCTCCTTTATATATGCAGGAAAATACTCTTTTTCTAAACGAAGTGGTAAAAAAAGAATATACAGTCTTTGGTGAAATAACGTTCTTTACAAATTCCTGCGTTTAATCTTTTTTTCCCCTTGCTTTTCTTTCTTTCTTTTGTTTTCTTTTACTTGAAATATATTTAATCAATTGCGATTTATGAAGCAATTTCTATTGCAACTACAGTCCGTTAAGAAATTATAAGACCACTTTAATTTTGTAAATTGTAAGAAAAATAAAGATTCTAATCATAATTTAAATACATAAAATTACATATTGCTTTATATTTTTTTATAATTAGTTTGTAATAACTTGGTATAATGCAATAAATGTTTAATTAAAATATATATTAGAAATAAGTGAAAAACAACCTGTTAAGAAAATATAAGACCACTTGTCAAAAAACAAAATTGTATAAAAAATTAATATGATATTGGTTCTCTATTTTTCCTGATGACTTCAAACACTCTGTTTTTCACTGAAGTAACCACGTGATTAAGTTCAGTTATAAAAATATTGTACCATTCTTTTACAATGGCTACTTCCAGTTCATTGGCAGATGAAAATTGTTTATTATTAACATAAACTTTGCGAGATAATATACCCCATGGGTTTTCCATGGGGGTTCAAGTCTGGACTTCGACTTGGCCATGGCAAAACATTAGTTTTTTCTTTTTAAAACCACTTCTGTGTGGATTTAGATGTATGACAAGCAGCATTGTCCTATTGAAACATCCAGTTAGCACCATCTAATAAAGGTCCAAACGGTATCATATGATCATATAACATAGACTGATATTGTGTAGAGTTCATATGACCCGAAATCCGCTGGAAATCACAAAACCCCTCATAACTAAAAGCTCCCCAAATTATTACTGATCCTCCACCCACATGTCGACTGAAGCATTCTTTTGGTACCTTCCTCAAGTCATGCCAATAGTGTTTGCAATCCTTAGGACCATCAAGGTTAAATTTCTTTTCATCAGAAAATATAATTTGTTTCTACTCATCATTCCATGACATGACATTTTTAGCCCATTTTAATCTTTCATCTCGATGGCATTTCAATAACTTTGTTTTTTTTCTTCAATTTCATAAATTTCGTATTAATATTTAATTTAAAACTCTTCCAGACTGTTACATGAGAGGTTTTCTTGCTGAAACGTTTTGAAATTTCACGAGTTGAAAGACCTTTTTTAGTTGACAGTCGAAAAATTTGTCTATTATCACGTGCTGTCAAAATATTTTTTCTACCAGATCGTTTTATTTTGTTTGAATAATCTTTTATAATTATGGCATTATGAATGGCAGTTTTAGAACGATTCATTAACTTCGCAATATCTCTTTCAGATTTACCAGTACCTTTATAAAATAAAAATTTTCTTACTTCGCACTCCGATAATTCTTGACCTCGAGGCATCGTCAAATTAATCGTAGATAACACATTCAAAACTTAAGCTTTTGCTTCTAAGGTAATGCTTTTATGAAATACTGACGTATGCGCTTTATATTGAG
Source organism: Salticus scenicus (assembly GCA_963930645.1). Lineage (NCBI taxonomy): Eukaryota > Metazoa > Arthropoda > Arachnida > Araneae > Salticidae > Salticus > Salticus scenicus. Next base: position 58,762,491 of record OZ005661.1, on the reverse strand, counting down.
TTTGACGCCATGTATAATATGCTAATTTTCTCAGGTGGTCTTATAATTTCTTAACAGTCACAGTCTTTAATTTTTAGAAAAATAAATAAGTTTTAATGAAATTTAATTTAAATTTAAAAGTTGGAATTAGTATAGGATGCGTTTTCTTATCAATTTTAAATACGCAACTAAAAATTTGCATATCATGCTCTCTTCTTCAGAAATGCACCAATACGCTTGTGGTCTTATAATTTCTTAACGCACTCTATAGTGTACTTCTTACACATAAAAATTTTTAAATAATTAGGGGATATTTTTCTATTTCTTGTGTTATGATATCAAATAAATTTATATATCATATACTTTTTTTGCGAACAGTACATGGACATTTTATGGCAATTACTGTTATATATATTTGTTTTGTCTAAATTACCGTTTTCATACAATATACATTTCGGGAGATATTAGAAACTAAAGAAAATCAAGAAATATTTATTAATTTTTTGTGTAAATATTAAAGAAAAAAAAAAGAAGAAGTCGTACGCTGTTTAGGGAAGGGTGAAAATTTGCTAATTTTATATTCATATAATCTCTTTTTAAAATTATATTTGAAATATTTTTAGCTGACATTTTTCTCTATAATTCTATGATAGAGGTGTTTCTTTGTTTCGCTATCCATCACACTATTTAATACATAACTTTTACTCTAAATCACTCTTTTTTTTTTCTGTGACGCTCTCTTATTATTCATTTATAATTTTGCGCTTTTATGTTCTGTCAGTAGTCCCCCTAAAGCAACTATTAGACTGAAGAACGTATTGTCTTAAGTATAAGATAATAACTCTCAAAAGTTACCAAACTTCTTTCTGGAGGTTCATCTAGAATTATTTTTAAGTGTAAATGAAATCCACAAATGTAAACAACGGACCGAACATTTAGCGGTAATTTATCACAAGCATGTTTGAAATGTGTATAATAGACTAGAATTGCGATACTCTGATTGGATGTGTTGCTGCTGAAAACTATTGTATAAGATAGAAACAGCCGAAAGTTCGTGATTGACGAATATATGAGAGACAAATGGTTTCAAACTGTGCTGTTTTGACCGTTATCCTCATGAAAAATATGTTTATGAGGTAGTATGTGCTAATAATCCTTTTGTCGTCAAATAGCAACTTAAGACTTATAGAATTATGTAGAATTAGAAAAAGAAAAAAGAAGAAGAAAAAAAATAGATATCATATATAAAATAAACGAAAAAGAAAAATACGCACCAGAAAAAAAAAAAAAAAAAAAAATATATATATATATCGAAGTCAGTAAACTGTATCAAAGCTCCGCAAAGAAATAAAAATTTACTCGTTATTTTGGTTTTACGGATCGTCTATCGGTAAAATAAATCTTAAAATAAAAAGATGTAAAAACTCACATTTGATCTCATTGCATAGAATATAACTATTGATTATTATTAAAAGAAAGAGCAAAAAATATAATATATATCAACAACACTGCGACACATTTCATAAGACTAATACAATAAAAATTTTTTATAAAGAGAAAATAAACATATAAGGCAAAGAGAAAGATAAAATAGATAGCAAAGTTATATATCGTATGGGTATGTATACATGTGTATTCCATTGATTTTTTTTTTTTTTTTTTTTTTTTTTTTTAATTCGTAATTTTTTTTTTTCTTTATAATCTCATTTTTTATTTTTATTTTTTTTATTTATTATTTTTTTTTTTTTTTTATGTAAAATACTTTTTTTTGCTTGATTATTGAATATTTATCATTAAAAATACAAGTTTCTAAAAAACTTATGTTCTGCTTAATAAAATTATTCAATAATTTAAACGTATTAGTTATTATTCTCGTAATTTAAAGAACGTAACTATTAAATGCAGAGTTAGAAGAATCTTTCAATTTAGTTCGTTAATTCAACATTGTATTAACGGAAACTGTGAAAATTGTGCAAAAGTGCTTTATAACATGCTCATGCTGGTGAAGTAGAAAGTGAAGATATAGTAAGTGCATTTAGTGAATGTTTGTATTTTTGTACGGATTATAAAAAGACAATTATTTCATTTATAAAAATATTTTTAAATATTTTTATATCATTTCGCTTTTTTTTTTCTTTAATGTAATATTATTTCTTTCATGAAAATTTTGTAATTTTTGATTTCTAAAATTGATAGCTAATTATAAATATGAACTTTCAAAAATATTTATAGATTTTGAGTTTAAATATACGCATGTTTGCGTTTTTTTAGTATACGTTTTTATTCCACATTTACCGTAATAAATAAATAAATAAATACATTGAAAAAAAAATAATAATAATAAATCTCGAAATTAGTTTAAAAAAAAAATAAAATAACCATAATTTTCGATCAAAATCCCAATTGTTAAAAGTAAAGTTTTTCATTGCAGTTCATAATTTATGTTTTTTTTTTTTTTTTTTTTGAAAGTTAATTTATATAGCTACATACTTTTTAATCGAAATATATCTCTAACCAAAGTGTACATTCGCACGTAATCAAATTTAGCAATACAAAAATATTATCTTTAAAAAAATACTATTATTTCATAGTTTACAAATAAGATATATTTTGCATAGTTTATTTAAAATATAAATACGATATTTTTCTCTAAAACAGTTTTCGATTGGAAATTGGAGATGTAAATACTTCGTGTATTGGTGTTGTAAGCGTGAGAGAGAAAGAAGAGAAAGAGGACAGGCATGTACGCACACCCAGATGTATGTATAGATTGGGGCCTCACCAGTCTCACCTTGGGAACGAACACCAAGCACAGAGTAGTCGTCGAGCAGAACATGATGAAGATAGATATAATGACGAAGGCAGCATCCTGTTGCTCTCGCAGTACAAACGATAGAGCTGCTCCGATCACGCACATGATAACTACATTATAAACACTCATACCTATGTATTTAGAATCGTTAAGTGCGGGGATGCTCACGTGTCGCGTTTCCCACGCAAGAAAGCAACCAAAAGCCTAGAAAAAAAATTATTATATATTTATAAGCATGAAATTTTATCCGTATTAAAATAACAAATTATTTACAGCAATGAATGAAATTTTGAATGCAACACAATCATTTAAAATTAAGAACAATGGATTACTAAGACTTCAAACATTATAATTCGACACCAGGAATAACTTCTAGTTTTAAACAAGACTTTATGAGCTCTAGTTCTATCGGTGACCAAGACTATTTTCTTAGAAATTAGCCTAGAGATTCGGTCTCACAGCTGATAGATAAGATATGCGGAGTTATAACATGGACCACACTCTTCGACATAGACTTTTGAGTCTAAAGTTATTTATTTATTTATTTATTTTTAACACTTAAAATACGAGCATAGGAAGTCCTTTATAAGGACTCCCACGAAGAATATTTTGCCCAATCCTAAATCAAAAGTTTAGATGAGGAACTTTATTCAACCCATCATCTTATGTGTTAACCTATACAAATATATTCCCAATAAAAAAGTTGTATTAAATGCACTACGCAGGAAAAAAAAAAAGAGTCCTGATACCATTCTTGTTGATTCTTATGTAAAATGATCTCCTGAATCTTAATATGATTACCATTTTTTTCCAGTCAACCACCGTTTTCTCGGAACATCGTCAACTACCTCAATTTTTATCCTTATTCGGTAATTTTATGGCCATAAATTTGATTTGGAGAATGAAATAGAATTAATTTAACACTTTAAAAAAATGTTTAATAGTAACATTATTAACAGATAAAAAATATATATAAGAAATGTAATACATACTTTCAGTGGAAAATCCCACCCCCCTCTTAAATATTCCACTTGCTGCAAATGTTGATGTTTTAGAAATTTTCTACTCTGTAGTCCCACAGAAAATATTTAACGGTTAAAATAATCCGCTCCCCCCTAAAATCAAATTTATAGCCATATAATTACCGAAAAGTGATAAAAATAGGGGGCTATCAATAAAAGAAAGTGAGTGATAGGGCAAAACGGACGTAAATTCGGATTGAGAAGGTCATTTTACATAAGAATTTGTCAAAATGGTGTTCGGGGCAATTTTCATGCTGAGCAGTGTTGTTAAAGCATCTAACTTTAAAATCCGTTTAAAACAATATTTACCACTCTTTACAAGATACAAATTATATTATATCTCAGTTTTATTAAAATATTACTGTACAAAAATAAATAAATAAATAAAAAGGTCTTTTACAACTACATTTGGTGATTTTTAGTAGTTTAACATTTTGTTTTTGTGATAAGAATTGCAATATAGATTTATATAGATTTATTAAATCCTATAATGTAAAAATAAAAATAAAAAAAAATGTGTGTTAATATCTATTATGTAATGTTATTAGTGAATATAAGAAATAACATGCATACATATATGATATATTTCATAACGAACAAATAATGTATGATTTCAAATAATAAAAATCTAGTTTTATGTTATAAATATATTATCCAATTTCTTGTTTTAAACTCAATAGATGACAAAGATTTTTTCGCATTTATAAATTTCATTGTTATGCGTAAAAAAACATTTCTTCGACAAAAAAATAAAAAAATAAAATAAAATAAAATAAAATAAATAAATAAATAAATAAATAAAATGTGAAAAAATCTTTATAAATACACATTAGTATTACTCTCAGCTAACAATTATGAATGGTAGCCACTGCCTACCACATGAATAAAAAGTGGTAGCGACTTTTGTACTTTTGGTAATCACTTTTAGATTTATGTATACCGCTAATCAATAAAGTTTGCGCATTTTTCTTTTTAAAGCTGATTCTCGAAATTTGTGATACTTTTGTAGCCGATTTCAGAAATATGTGATTATTCCGTTTCTATTCGATGGAAATCGCGCAGTTTTAAAAAATGCTTTTTGAAGTACGCAATACATTTGCACTCTACTATTTAATTATGAAATTAATTAGGCGTTAGGTAACAAAATTTAATAATTATACCGAAATAAGTGCAGAAACAGGCTGTTATTTTGTTATAAATCGATAAAATTCTATCTTTTTTCAAAGCTGTTTAGCAAAATACGCAAACGTTTTGCGGACCGTTATTGAAAAGTATAATGATTTTGTGACCAATTGTCAAAATTTAAGTTTTATAAAGCAAATAATTGCCGAAATATACAATTATTTTTTCGCTAATTCAAAAAAAAAAAAAAAAACTGCAATTCTTCAAAGCTATTTCCTGAAATAAGCGGCAATTTTGCGACCTATTATTAAAATAATGAAACAATTTACCGTTCATTCACAAAGTTTATGTTTAATTGCAATTAACTGTAAAAATAGGCTTTTTATTTATTATTATTATTATTTTTTTTTTTTTGCCAGTATTCCAGAAAATTCCCGCCTTTTATTATTATTATTTTATTATTATTTTATTTTTAACTTATGCGCCTTTTAGATGGAAAAAACAGTTCTACATCTAACATTTTGATTTGATAATTTTGGCTGATAATTTTGTTTTTTGGTGTGCTGAAACGGAAACTGAAATCAGTTTTTCACTGGCATATGTAGATTTTTGTCAATACGGAGTGTCTACCTACACAATTGTTTCCGCGACTTTTCTACCAATATGATATACGGTAACTTTTATAGTATGTTTCGATTATTCATTATAACAAATCATAGAAACATACTAGAAACTACCGAAGATGAAGAAATTGTTTCCCTAGACACTTGTATTTACAAATATCTATAAGTGATAGTTCTGGTACGTAAAATCTAGCTTCATTTTCGTTTTCAGAGCACCAAAAAACATATGTGTTAGCTAAAATCTTTAAACTAGGTTTTTCCAACATTATTGTTGTAGACCTGTATAATTATTGGCAGTGATGTGTTCTGAGAATGTGACATTTTTTTCTTCTTTAGGTGCCAAATACATATAGTTAAAAAGTAAATAAATAGAGAAAAAGTAATTAATTAACTGTAAGAGAATCCTGATTCCACATCATTTTTTACATCATGCGGACAGTAGTTCCGTACTTTCCCATTGCTTCCCATAGGAACAACAGTGATTTCATAGTTGTTGACAGATATGGTATTTTACTCTATGCTTTTGATTATTTAAACTAGCAGGCTTCGACCTCTTCGCTGGGCACTATATTTAAAGGATTTCTTTTTAATTGAATAATTAAAACGTTTATTTAAATGTATTTCGATCGGCGACGGTTTTCTTCAAAGTTTTAGTAGGGGATCGTCTTGACAATATAAAACATCTCTAATTTGTGCAACAAAATTATTATTAAAACGAATATTCTCGAAAACAGTCAAATAGAAATATTAATTCTTCAAATATTCTATAAAGAATTGAAGCTGTTACTCGCACAGTAAAAGTTACTATTCGATGAATGGTCGAATCAGAGAACACACGTAAGTCTTTTTCGCAGCAATAACTATAGCGCACGTATCTACAATTCACGCACATGAAAAAAAAAAAAAAATCACTTTAAAACCCTATTACATGAATCTCAGAACACACGAAACTCGGGTCCTCGGCAATCATTATCAGGCATGTTAAAACCAAAAAACATCACTGGACACCCCTACCTCGCTGTGCATGAAACTGAAAACGCACGAACCTCGGTTCCGCGGCAATCACTATCACGCATGTTAAAACCAAAATAACATCACTGGACACCCCTACGTTGGTGTGCATGAATCTGAAAACGCACGAAACTCGATTCTGCGGCAATCACTATCACGCATGTTAAAACTAAAATAACATCACTGGACACCTCTACCTTGCTGTGCATGAATCTGAAAACGCACGTAACTCGGTTCCGCAGCAATCACTATCTCCTATGTTAAAACAAAAAACAAAAAAAAAAAAAAACATCACTGGACACACCTACCCTGCTGTGAATGAATCTGAAAACACACGAAACTCGTTTTTGCAGCACTCACTGTCAAGCATGTAAAAAAAAAAAAAAAAAAAAAAAAAAATCACGGGACACTCCTTTCACTAATCAATGAAAATCAAATAAACCAATCAAATCTCTCGTAATTCCTTATAACGTAGCTCTAGTTCAACGTAAAATACACCCAAATCAATAAAAATCAAATAAACCTATCTGAAAAAATATTATTATATATACTGCGCCATGAAAATTCGTACCATGAAAATTTGCAGAATCATGTAATCACAAACTCTATAGTTCTAGTGTTCATTTCAGTCATAAAGTCAGTTGGGAGAGCATAAATTCTTTATTAGAGATTAAACACACAATAAAAAACTATTTGCAGTATACTTTGAAGAATTCACAATTATAACTTAATTCAGCAATATTTCAGGATAACATTGTTTCTCCATAAAGGAGCCAAGATCATAATATTTAAATCATAACTTTCATGTTCAAGAGAAAAAATTATACTTCCTGTTTAAGACAGGCCGAGAAACAAAACTAAACATAAAAAAAGTAACATTCTCAAAAAGAGAAAAAAGCACCTCTCATTTGGCAAAGAGCCAACTACTCGTCGGGGGGCTGGCGAAACGAAACCAAAAGCTACGTTCAAACATGCTCCGCCCCCATGAACGAAGGTTCATAAAAATATTCTACAAGTACAATAACAACATTAGTGTTATTACAGGTTTTCATTTTCTTGGTCTTCAACTGCAAATAGATAAGAAAAAAAAAGAGATTAATATACATATGAAACATTGTAACTAGATGATTAACATAAATGGATTAAAAACAGGAACATAAAAAAAAAAAAAATAAAAATAAAATAAAATAAAATAAAATAAAAATAAAATAAAAATTTCAAAGTTCAAAATGGTAGAGGTGATAGTTTGGCGATCGGACGCTTCAACTCTCCATAAATAGTTTTCAGTAGAACAACACGAATCTTGCCATCTGCTCCAGGAAATAATTTGATTATGCGTCCTAGTTTCCACTTCAAAGGGGGCTGATTATCATCTTTTATTAAAACCAAATCGTCTTTCTTGAAATTTGGTTTATTTATTAACCATTTTGATCGCCTTTGCAAGTCTGATAGGTAATCTGAAGACCATCTGTTCCAGAAACTTTGAAAAATTTTTTGTAGAAGTTTCCATCTTTCTAGCGGGGTTAGGTTAACTGAAGAATAGTCAGGTTCTGGTATTGAAGTCAAGGCAGTGCCTATGATAAAATGTCCTGGAGTTAGAGCATTTAAGTCACTTGGATCATTTGAGAGCGCAACAAGAGGTCTGGAGTTCAAGCACGATTCAATTTGAGTAATTAAAGTAAGGAACTGTTCATAAGTTAATATTTGTTCGCCAATAGTTCTTTTTAAATGACCCTTCATCTGTTTTATTCCAGCCTCCCAAAGTCCTCCAAAATGGGGGGCCGATGGGGGATTGAAATTCCATTTGATTGTTTCTTCGGACAAATATCTGTGGATCTTTTCGTCAGAAGAGATCAAGGACATCATTTTTTTCATTTCGTTGTCGGCACCTACAAAGTTCGTTCCTCTGTCTGAAAACAATTCTTCAGGTTTTCCTCGTCGAGCAACAAACCTCTTCAAGGATGCGAGGAATGTTTCAGAGGTGAGATCACTGAGTATTTCCAAATGAATTGCTTTTGTGGAAAAACAGATATATAAACAAATATAACCTTTATAAGATCTAACACCTCGGCCCTTACGAGGTTTGATGAGAAAGGGGCCTGCAAGATCAACCCCGACTTTCGAAAACACTCGCGATGGCACTACACGAGCAGCTGGAAGATCACCCATCAGTTGAGAGGCTAAGTTCGATGTGGTTCTAAAACACTTCATACAGTTCCGCAGATTCCTTTTCACGGCGTCTCTTGCATTAATTATCCAATATTGTTGTCGCAGGACTGAAATTGTTAACTGAGTTCCACTGTGAAGATGTTTTTCATGAAAGTACTTTATAATTAAGTCTGTAATGTGATGCGTTTTAGGAAGTATCATTTGGTGTTTTTGACTCTCAGGTAGGTTTGCGTGTCTTAATCTTCCACCAACACGAAGAATTTCATTTTTGTCTAGAAAAGGGTTTAAAGAAAGGAGTTTGTTACTAGCATTCAGGTTTCTTCCAGATTTTAAAGTCTTTATTTCCTCTCCAAATTCATGTCTTTGAACCAACTTCACAATAATTTTAGTTGCCTCATCAAGTTCTTGTATAGTTAAAAAGCCAGTATTTCGCGCAGATCGACATTTAGTATTTTTTATAAATCTAAGACACCAGGCTGTAACACGTCTTAATTTAGACCAAGATGAAAACTTATATAATAATTCAAATTCATTATTGCCATGAGTTAAAGAGCAAACAGTAGTTTTCCGTTGTTCTCTCAAAATCTCTTCTTCAGGTATTTTGACTTCATTTTCCGGTAGTGGTGTCGGTAAGTGCTCTTCTTTCAACCAGATTGGTCCCTTTAACCATTCTTCATTCTTCAACAATTCAGTTGCTGTGCAACCACGAGATAGCACATCAGCGGGATTTTTAACCCCTGGACAAAATCTCCACTGAGATGGGGCTACTAATCGTTGAATTTCACGCACTCTGTTCTCTACAAAGGGCTTCCAGTTACTAGCACTTCCTTTGACCCAATAAAGGGTAATTTGGGAATCACAGAAGCATAGTATGTTTTTGACGGGAACTGAAAATAGCTGCCCAAGATAATGAGCTAATCGAGCAGCTGTTAAGGCTCCCATCAATTCAAGTCGAGGCAAAGTAAGTTTTTTGAGAGGAGCTACTCTTGTCTTTGACATAATAAATGAAGTTTCACGGGAACAAGGATCACGAAAATAAGCTACTGTACCATATCCCTTCAAACTGGCATCGCAGAAAACACAAATTTGAATAGTTTCAGGAGTTAATTTTTCAAAATTCGTAAAATATTTTCTAGGCACTTCAAAATTTTCTAAATCCTGTATTTCACGATGCCATTTCTTAAATTTTTGTGTTAAAGCATCAGGTAAAGCAGAATCCCAATCTACACCCTGCTCCCATAGTTCTTGCATTAGAAATTTAACTCTTATTATAAAAGGGGAAATAAACCCTATAGGGTCATACACCTTTGCTACAGTTTGTAAAACAATTCTCTTAGTGATAATTTCATTATCAAACCCTTCTAACAGAGATTGAATGTCTATTCTTAACGTGTCATTATTAGTTGACCACATTATTCCCAATACTTTAGAGATATTTCCCTCATTTATTTCTTCATCAACGTTTATTCCATGTTTTTCCCACAATTTGCTTAATTCGTAAGAATTACTTTTACATTTTCTTAATGTCATATTGGCATCTTTAAGTATTTTCACAGCACCAGACGATAAAATAAATGCTTCATTTACAGAATTAGCGCCATGAAAGAGATCATCAACATATAAGGAAGTATCAAGCATATTTACGACTTTCTCAAACAAGTTCTTATAGCTCTTTATGTGATGTTTAATGGTAGCTGAGAGCAAAAAGGGTGATGTTGTAACACCAAAAGTTACACGAGTCATGCGGAAAACCTTTAATAGAGGATTTTTACTATTTATATCCTCAAACCATAGAAATCTCAAAAAGTTTCTATCATTTTCTGCAACCTGTATTTGCAGAAAAGCTTTTTCAATGTCACAAACAAAGGCAATTTTATGAAGGCGGAATTTTAAAATAATATCCAAAATATTAGGATTTAAATTGGGGCCTGCAAATAAACATTCATTTAAAGATTTTGCTTCCTTTTCTTTGGAAGAAGCATCAAACACTATTCTGACCTTTGTAGTGGACTTATCTGTTCTTATCACCGGTCTGTGGGGCATATAATATACACCAGTTTCATTTTTGTTTATTTTACACTCCTCTATTATACCCATTTTCTTTTGTTCCTCAAGAATTTTTTCATATTCATTTTTAAGCCATTCATTTTTAGACAGTTTTGTTCTCAAACCCCAAAGTCTATTTTTGGCTATTTCTATATTCGATTTTAATTCATTTTTATTTTCCTTCCACAAAAATTGAATTTCATATCTTCCCTTAACAAAATTTAAATTTTCATTAAAAGAATTAATAATTTCTATATCTCTCTGTGACATAGAATCATTCTTACTGTCACATATTCCAAGTGATTCTAAATCCCAAAAACGCTGCAAATCAAAACTGTCAAATTTATTTACAGATACAAAATGCGAATTAATTACTTCTGTACTATTATCATTCAATTTCCCCACTACAGTATATCCGAAAATAGTATTAACAACATATAAATTATCACCGATTTCTTCAATGATACCTCTCTGTATTTTCCAAAATTAATCAGCTCCTAGCAAAATATTAATTTTGGAATCACTTAATGAATTGTCTGCCAATTTCCAGTTTTTATTTTTAATATAACTTTCAATTTCTGGTTCGCCCCTTGGGCTTTTCAAGGGAGTCGCGGTTATTAAGTCTGTAGCTAATACTTCAACATGGATGAGCCGACGAGGATTTATTTTGCTACGCAGTTCAATATTAAAAACCTCGAATTCCTCTTCTTTACCTTTATTTATACCAAAGGCAAAAACAGTTAGCTTTTCTGTTCTTACACGGGTTAATTTTAATTCGTGGGCCAATTCTTTAGTAATAAAACTTTTTTCACTTCCGGAATCCAATAAGAGTCTGACAGTTTTTGATCTAGAATTAGATTGGGCTATGACGCAACATGTTTGCAATAACGCTGCCTGATTACTGTTTTTTAAATGTGAATTCGATACTATAGTGTTCTCTACTACTTCTGGTTTCAAGTTTTTTGAAAAACAAAATAATTTGTTATGATCTGTTGCTTTACATTTTTCGCAAGGCTGCGATTTCACCCTGCACTGTGATGACAGATGAGATTTTAGAAAACATTTATAACACCTGCCATCCTTCTTTAATTTTAACCCTTTCTCAACATCAGTTAAATTAGTACATTCAAGAGAATGATGATCATAATTCTTGCAAAATATGCATATATTTTTTACACCTACATTCAATGAATTCATTTTATTTGGAAATTTTCTGTCATTAATTTCGGCTTTATTTTTATTTACAATTACCGAAGCATTTTTATAATTAATCATACCAAGTGATTTTTCACGCGATTCAAGTTCTACTTTAAGAAAATTAATTAAGTCTGTCACATCAGACTCATCCTTCCTTTTATCACTTTGCCTGTAATATTCAACTACTAGATCGTTTGGCAATAATTTTAATAAAATTGGATTCAGTAAATGACCATATTGGCCTTTTGTCACCCCTAAATTAGATAAACTGCGAATATTTACTTCACAAGCGTCATAAAACTTTCTCAAAGCAGTTATATTTGATGAACTTTTTACGCCTTCTAAGTTTATCAATTTATTCATGTGAGCATTAATGATAATATCCTTTTGCCCAAAACGTGTTTTCAATATTTCTATGCAATTATCATAATTTTGTTCCGTAAGTGAAAACCCTTCAATAACATTGTACGCTTTGTCAGTTAAAAGCGTTTTCAAGTAAGTGAATTTTTCAATCTTTGTAAAATTTTCATTTAAATGGATTGAATTTTCGAAACAATCGAAAAATTCGTTCCATTTTTCTATTTGTCCACCAAATTTTGGTAAGGAAATTTTCGGCAATCTCACTGCCGAACCAGTTTTTGTTTGGGTTTCACTGACAGAACAGTTTGAACTACTTTCATCTTTATTATTACATAATCTTTTTAATCTTAGTTTCATTTTGCATTTGGCAGAAATTATTTGCTCGCCGTATTTATCGCTGGTCGCGATATCTTTTTCATACTCTTTAATATCTACTATTAAATTTTCAATTTCATTATTTAAATTTTTTAATGCAATTTCTCTTTCACCTATCATTTCCTGGATTTCGATGATTTCGTCTGATTTTGTATTTTCTAGATCGTCCAATAATAAATTCTCTAATTTATTTATTAATTTAGTTACATTTGAGCGTTCCGTAGAACGCTTAGCTTTTAACTTTTCAATATTCATAGCGAGCAAATAATCAAACAAAATAATTCAAATAATTAAAATTTCTAATTTCATTTAATCAATGTTATAAATAGTAGTTAAATTTTGCTTACCTGGTTCCATATCCAGGCAGCTATCCAATAACGAATCCGGAATTCCAGTCATTATTATTTTTCAGTTTCGTTTTCACAATAAATTATCCAAGCTTTCAAATCCAAATCCAGATAAATTAATATCTAAGGGTAATTTCACTTTTAAGGGATTTCACATATCCCGAGTTTCGTTCACCATGAAAAAATATTATTATATATACTGCGCCATGAAAATTCGTACCATGAAAATTTGCAGAATCATGTAATCACAAACTCTATAGTTCTAGTGTTCATTTCAGTCATAAAGTCAGTTGGGAGAGCATAAATTCTTTATTAGAGATTAAACACACAATAAAAAACTATTTGCAGTATACTTTGAAGAATTCACAATTATAACTTAATTCAGCAATATTTCAGGATAACATTGTTTCTCCATAAAGGAGCCAAGATCATAATATTTAAATCATAACTTTCATGTTCAAGAGAAAAAATTATACTTCCTGTTTAAGACAGGCCGAGAAACAAAACTAAACATAAAAAAAGTAACATTCTCAAAAAGAGAAAAAAGCACCTCTCATTTGGCAAAGAGCCAACTACTCGTCGGGGGGCTGGCGAAACGAAACCAAAAGCTACGTTCAAACACTATCAAATCTCTCGTAATTCCTTTTAATATAGCTCTAGTCAACGTAAAATACACTCAAATCAAATAAACCTATCAAATCTCTCGTAATTCCTTATAACATATCTCTAGTTCAACGTAAAATACACTCAAATCAATGAAAATGATATAAACCAATCAAACATTTTGTAATTCCTCATAACGTAGCTCTAGTTCAACGTAGAATACACTCAAATCAATGAAAATGAAATCTCTCCTAAGATTCTCCATTCTGCGTCGTCATAGAAATGGGAAGTTTTATTTTATATTTTTATTAATTAAAAGAAAACTAATCAAAAATTCGAAAATCTGACTTCGATGTGCACAATGACCCTACAGAGTAACATTTGCGTTAAATCACGAGACTGTCCGAGCTACTGTTATCGAGAACAGTGAAATATATATATCTACAAATATTACTCTCTTAATAGTATAAGATATGATCCATAAAATGTTCGCCACATATGGCTACAAGAGTTTGAAACTTTGGTAGCCATTTTTATAGTATTAGTGTCTGATTGGCGACTGGCGACCATTAATATAAAGCTTTACGTATTAGGTTTTAGAAATTTATGTCGGGATATTTCGTTTATTGCTAAACGACTTGCAGAATCCCAGAAACTCTCCGAAAGCAATAATAACTAGCTTAGTAAAATTATGACACAAGGGTGTAATTAATGTGTATTTATGAATTTTAGCTCAATTTAAATTTAGAAATTACTTCAAGCTTTGCAGTTGGAATGTATCATAGTAAAAAAAAAAAAAAAAAAAAAAAAAAAAAAAAATTCAAAGATAATTTGTTTTCCATTTCAAGTATAACATGTTACGGATTATTTATCCATAAGTGACCGGAACATTTCGATTTAAGTCTATTTCTCAAATATTTCAAAAAGTGCTAAGAAAATTATCTTGAAACGTCAGAAGTTTGTAGAACATGTTATACCTCATAAGTGAGAAATTTGCTTCCAGATACATTTAATGATAAAAATAAGCAATGTATATCAATTTCTAACAATATATATATATATATATATAGTGAAAATTGTTTAATTCGAACTTGTTTAATTCGAAATTCTGGATAATTCGAAATTCTGGATAATTCGAACTTTTTACTTGGTCCCTTGAATTTTGTATAAAAATAATGTTAAAAAATCGTGGATAATTCGAATTCTATTTTGGATAATTGGAATTTTTTGTACGATTGCCTTTAAAATATTCCTGTAAAATTCGTTGCCGAGATTTTTCTCAGCTAATATATTTTATCAGTTATTCAAAAGAAGGATAAGGAAATACAAGAGAAGCCCCTAACTAGTGCATCAGAAGATATGGTGCATGTACATGAACTTCGAGGTTTTTTTTAATTGAAAGTCATGGCTAACGAAGAAGGTTTTATTTTTGTATCAGGTCATATGCTATGACACAAAGATTGTACTTAAATAAGAATTAAAAAATATCTGATTATTTTTAAAAAAGTGTTGAATAATTAAGCTCGTAAAAAATATTGATTTAATGGGAGGGGGATGTAGCAGTATTCTTAGATATATAAATTATGTGTTAAATCTTTGACCGTAGAATTTTAATTTTTAATTTATCTCTATAATTTATCTCTAAATAGTATATGTAATTCGAATTTTTGGATATTTCGAATTTTTTTCTGGTCCCTTCAACTTCAAATTACCCAAGTTCTACTATATATATATATATATATATATATATATATATATATATATATATATATATATATATATATATAACAATACATATCCGAATTATTTAAAGAATAATTTTTTTCTGTACTTACCATTAAAAGCCCTTTATACGCGTAAATTGAACCTAGAAATATCGTCATGTTGTGACTTTGGCAGAATTCTAATTCAGGGATGATTTCTATATCCTCATTTTCTGGAGATGGCTAAAACAAATTAATTAATTAATTAAAAAATAAAAACTAGATAAAGTAACAGTGCGAAATACACTTTTAATTTGCAATTTTATTAATGTGTCTTAAAAACAGTTTTAAATAAGAAGGGAAATCTCAAATAAAACTATATTTCACTTCACTCCATTTGGGTCATAAAAAATAAAAATAAAAATAGAAATGTTTATTAAAAGGGAATTTATTATGTATATATATATTCAATTTCTAAACAATGATAAATTAAACGTTTATGAAATAGGCGTAAAATATAACTCTCAATTTCTATTCAAAAGAAAATTTTTAATTTAAATTATGATTGATGAAAATGAAATTGGGATGTATAAGCAACAAAAACAATTAAACAATTAAAAGTTCTTTTAGTAGTGCTAATAAACAAGAAAAGATTAATTTCAAAGCTATTCGAGCCAAAAATTCAATATAAGCTATGCTATATTCTTGAGCAGATGGGAACGTAGCAGTTCAGAGAAATTATGTAATTACATAATTTCTTCGAATAAAAAAAAAAAAAAAAAAAAAAATCAAATAAATTTTGAATTATAAATTCAAACGCTACAATTCGAAGAAATTGTGTAATTACATAATTTCTTCGAAATTATTATGTAATTTCTTTGAATTGCTGTGTTTCCTCCTGCAAAAGAAGATAACACAGCTTATATTAAATGTCTTGCTTGAATAGATTTGAAATTAAATTTTCTTGTTTATTAACACTGTTAAAAGAAATTCTTATTGATTTTTTTTTATTATATATCTCACTTCCATTTGCATATATTCTAATATATATATATATATATATATATATATATATATATATATATATATATATATATATATATATATATATATATATAATATATGTGTGTATATATATATATATATACATATATATATTGGAATAATAAGCATATAATAATAAAGGCTAATGTTAGAGACATTTTTTATAAACCAGTGTATTTTGATCCACGTCTAAGTAGAAAATGTTCGTAGATATTTCTTTATATAATTATAAATTGGCGAAACAGGAGTTGCTGTTTTATTTTTATTTTTTTCATCATTTTGTAAATTCATAAAACAAATTTCCAAACGTATAAGATACGAGATTTCAAAGAAAGTAAATAGCTTAATGTAAAATGCATATTTTGTGACAGTAATCATTTCTTTTCATTTTGTTTAGTTAGTATTTTATTGTAGTCATATAATAATTCACATCGGATTCCTAATTTTAAATGTATATACATAAAATTTTCTTTTTAAATTTCTTCTTGTGTAGATGCTTTCTTTTAACTATATCCTGAAAAATTCTAACGGAAAATACGTTAGTATTATTCAAGCATATTTTATTTCTCAAAGTTACAGTAATATGCTATATTATAGCAAATAAATTTTATCTTAAATACTATAATTGTTTTAAGATTTTTTTTTCTTTTTTTAAAGACGTATCACAAAATTATTCGTTTTAATATATATATATATATATATATATATATATATATATATATATATATATATATATAATTAAATTACTCATTTAAATCCATTGTAAGTTAAATTATAGTGATTTTTTCGAGATGAATTTTACACACACACACAAAAAAATGTTATAATTTTAACAAAACTGTATTAAAGACATAAGTAATTTTAACGGCCGTATTCCTATCATAAATAAAAATTAAAAAAAATCTATTTTGCTGACCTTTTGTTGTAACCTAATATTTTAAAAGTATTTGTTCTCCTTCTATGCCGCAATTGAATTCTTTAATCCCTTTCACTTTGAAATGGGAAACAAAATATATATATTTTTTTTTTTCATTCAATGCCACATGTATTATACTATATTATAACAGTGACAGTGAATACATTAATCCGAAAATGCTTGTGTAAACAAGTCTTTTAAAGATAGGAAATTCCTTTTTGTTAGTCCACCCTGGAATTTTTTTGGAAATCCAAGCCATTTTTATAACCTTTTTTAAAACTGGTGTTGACAGATATATCGATAATATATAATGTTGTATGTTCACTTTTTTTTTTTTTAATAATTGCATAATTAAGAAATGTATTTTAAAAATCATTATATTGAAAACATTAATGATTATAACTAATTCGTGTCCAATAAAACATG
Source organism: Salticus scenicus (assembly GCA_963930645.1). Classification (NCBI taxonomy): domain Eukaryota; kingdom Metazoa; phylum Arthropoda; class Arachnida; order Araneae; family Salticidae; genus Salticus; species Salticus scenicus. Next base: position 58,744,736 of record OZ005661.1, on the reverse strand, counting down.
AGTTATTAATTATTAACATTACCTTTGTCGTTATCATGAAAAATGCATTTTGTTTTACTCAATACATATGCTGTTACATGGCTGATGAACATGAATTCCATAAATAATAATATTATTAGCTCTTGTTTTCCAAGAACTTGGCTGCCAAAACTGCCAAATGCCACGTATTTATGTAAAAGAGTTTCGACGGTATAAGCTAAGACAGCGAAAATGGCACGACAATTTGAAAAACGGCACCATTAGTAATTTTATTTTTAGAATAGAGAGTTTAAAGTTTACTTCAAATAATATATGTACGGACTATATGTACATAATAATGTATGTATATATATATAAATTTTGTGAAAAGTCTATATCTTTAATTACCTACGAATGGAAGGAACAACAACAACAACAAAAAAAAAATCCTACGAAGTTTTTTGCTCACATTCCTGTGTAATTTTTAACATTATTATTTGCTAAAGTCAACAAAACAAAAAAATTAGAAAATCCCAGTTATTCTGAAATATTTATTTATAAAATGTTTTTTTAAATTACAAAAATTTTCATATGTGGGTTTTTAGGTCTAAATTTTCATAAATTATAGAAAAAAGGAATTAGACAATACTTAAATAGTTCTTCTTTTCTAACTTACCATGGCTGCTCCTCTACTTGTTTCTCTGTAAAAAGGGTCTACTATTTGCCATGTTGTAAGAATAATGACATCTATCATGACCAAAACTCCTACTACCATAAATAATTTATAATCTTTTATGACCTATTAAAAAATGTATAAATATGTAAAATAAATATACATTATTATAATGAACATATACTCTGCAACTTGCAAAAAGGCTAATGACAGAAAATTTTACGCATTATATTTATATATGCAAATGGATACAATGAGAAAAAATTCTGTAACTAACATCTAGAATCTAAATTGTGGCTCTAGAAAAAATATTTCCATGTCATCCTTATAAATTCTAGACCACTTTGGAAGCAATTTCTAGAAACCTCTATTAGAATTCTAGAGCGTTTGCCTATATTCTCCAGGGAAAGTTATTTAAAAATCTCTGAAAATAAATGTGAATACAAGAGGGGGGTTTCAACAACTATAATCTTGGTTTATGACCCAGTTCTAGAAAATTAAACGAGAAATTCTCGCAACAGAAAAGATTCAGAATATTAAGAATGTTGTTTCACCATATAGTAATGTGCAAACTAGAAATTCTCTATCATTTCGTCTATTCAGTTTATTGGCATGTCTTATGCGCATAGCTCAGAAACCTATATTTCTATTTAAGGGATTTAGAGAATGATCACTTATTCATTCTAAATGAAGGCGGTATATATATATATATATATATATATATTTCCTCAGTGTAACACTTTTATTATTGGAAATTGCATATATTATTTAAGATTTCATATACTTATACAGTCATGAGTTGGACTTATATGTTTTTTAATATATATAAAAACCTTATAGTAAGAGTAGTTATAGTTCCTGTTTTAAATTCTCGGAATAAGTCTACTTCTACAGTTATTTCTTTTTAAAGAAATATATAATCTCGATGGTCATTATATGTCTTAAGGAAATTTTAAATTTGAAATGCTAATTTCTATTTTATTAGTAAGAATTAGTTATTTATATAGCCTAAGAAGATTCTGTAACAATTAAGTGACCTAAATAATAACAATAATAACAATAATAATAATAATAATAATAAATAAATAAATAAAATAACACCACGACATTAAAAAGCGACTTAAAATAGATGCAAAAACCAGTTTTCAAGGAAACTTTCACAATTCAGGAATCGTATTTTTTAAAAGTAAATACTACATTTTAAATAACCGTATGGATAGTGTTTACATATCCGTGGTGACATGAAAAAATATTCACTTTTAGTGTTTAAATTAAAACCTGAAAGTAAAAAATTAAATAATATTTTATTGTCTCGCTTTGTAAAGGTTTAAAAATGTATATGCATGACGATTATTCCGTACAAATGCCTCATACACTGATGGAAAAAAAAATCCCAACACCAGGAAGGAGCTGTTTTAGATAAACGAAATCTGGTAGGCGTGTTTATACATCTAAAAGATGACGTCGATTCAAATGTCGAGCTACGCGCATAAGTGTGGCGCTTGTAGCGACACTATGAACATGCAAATGAGGTTTGCTTTAAATAAGTGCTGTAACGTTCGTAATCGTTATTTACAGTTGCGATTTGACGTAGTGGGTTAATGTTAGTCAAGGATGCCTCTAAGAAGACGAAGAAGCCATTATCAACAGCTCACTGAGTTTGAACGAAGTCGTGTAGTAGGGCTACGAGAATGTGGGTTTTCTTTCCGCGATATTGCAGAAAGACTTGGCAGGAATGTATCCACTGTGCATGAGTGTTGGCAGCAGGGGTCAAGGGAAGGTTATGCCTCAATTGACCGTATTCTGGGCGGCCACGTGGCACTACTGAGAGGGAAGACCGCCGTGTTCGGCGTATGGCTGTGACTAATCGTACTGCGTCTGCAGCTGAAATTCGAGCTGCAGTTGGCACCACAGTGACACAACGGACTGTTACAAATCGGTTACTTCAAGGACAGCTCCGAGCCAGACGCCCTGTAGCGTGCATTCAACTGACTCCAAACCACTGCCGTTTGCGACGTGAGTGGTGTCAAGCTAGAGCTCATTGGAGGACGGAGTGGAGATCTGTTGTGTTTTCTGATGAAAGCCGGTTCTGCCTTGGTCGCAGTGATAGCCGTGTGTTGGTTAGAAGGAGGCCAGGTGAACGCCTGCTAGCGACCTGTCTGCGGCCTAGACACACAGGGCCTACTCCTGGAGTTATGGTTTGGGGAGCAATTTCGTATGACAGCAGGAGCACTCTCGTGGTTATCCCACGCACCCTGACTGCAAATTTGTACGTCAGTCTAGTGATACAACCTGTTGTGCTGCCATTCATGAACAGCATTCAAGGTGGTGTTTTCCAACAGGATAATGCTCGCCCTCATACCGCTGTTGTAACCCAACATGCTCTACAGAGTGTCGACATGTTGCCTTGGCCTGATAGATCACCAGATCTTTCTCCAATCGAGCACGTATGGGACATCATTGGACGACAACTCCAGCGTCATCCACAACCAGCATTAACCGTCCCTGCATCGACCGCCCAAGTGCAACAGGCATGGAACTCCATCCCACAAACTGATATCCGACACCTGTACGACACAATGCATGCACGTTTGCATGCTTGCATTCAAAATTCTGTCGGTTACACCGGTTACTAATTTACCAACATTTCACATTTGAAATGGCTCTTCTCGCCAATGGCTCTACCTGTGATCTTGAAACTTTAATCAATTAAATATGTTACCTAGACAAATGTATTGCTGAAATTTCATTACTGTACAATAATTTTTTCTTGGTGTTGGGATTTTTTTTTCCATCAGTGTATATGCATTTTCTCAGTGTGTGAATATCAAAGAAAATAGACAGGAATATATTTAGAGGCACTCTGTACAATTTTTAATAAAATTACATTAACATTTATCATAGCAAGTGTCCCATAAATCTGATGAGATTAAAAAAAAATCATAACAATTGAAGAACTTGGTAGAATTGATCGCGGATTGCAAAAAAAGTTATTTTAGCAAAAAAGGATTTATTATTATTATTATCATTTTTAAGTAAAGAAAAAAAAAAAAAAAAAAAAAAAAAAGAATAGTTAAAATTTTCACGAATAGAGGGCGATGTACGAGAACACATCACGGATTTGCACGAAAAACTATATTTATTTACATGGGAATCATCACAGGTATGTAAACCCCATTCTATGTGCCTGCGATCACCACAGTTACGGTTTGCAAACGAGATACAACACCGTTAACAACATATTCAGTTGGTGTTTTTCAGCTGTGGAAAAATGCTTTCACCAATAACGTTTTATCATCTAAGACAGCATCGGAACTGAAACTTCATATAAACACGTGTACGAGGCCAAATAAGAAATAAGCTGCATTAATCATAAAAACATGCAATTACGATTAGGACATACAAATAGGACGATTAGCATATAGGACTCCGATATGCACATTTCTTGTTACTTCTCCGTGCAGCGTCCTCTATCGACAAAACTAGAACACTAACAACTAACTCGAAAAACTCTAATGACTTTTTTTTCTTTAGAAGGCCTCCCTCGCCCCCCCCTCTCCCCCCCCTCTCCCCCCCCCAAAAAAAAATAAAATAAAAATAAATATATATATATATATAACTACTTCACGGGAATATCTTTTTTTCAAACCGCATTCAATTCTAAGAAGTTTTTAATTTTTTTTTATGATTTTTTAAAATGTCTAGAGAATTATGGGTTACTCGGTATATTAAGAGTTTTCACCTTTAAAAATAGTTTTATACACCAAGGCCTTTTATCTTTACTTATAATGATGCCACTATGGATTGTAATTTTATTAAAATACTAAGAGAAATATTTGTTTACAAAGCTGAATATTGTTTTTTTTTTTTTTTTTTAAATCAGTTTGTAATTAATATAAAATAGGGTTCATACGGGCTGTAATGTTTCCATGTGTCTTATGCCAGTAATTTTATATAACGATTTTTGTTATAAAAATGGCCTATAAATTTAAGATGAACTCTATTGTTTCAAAATACTGGTGTAAGACTCAGGAAAAGATGTCGGGTTCGTACTACCTCTGAAATATTTATAATTAACTAGTATCGCCCAGTGGTCGAAACTCGACCATTTTTTTTTTTTTTTTTTTTTTTTTTTTTTGCAAAGCGAGGCAAAGCAAAGTTATTGCCTTGTCCTAAACGGAATGCAATTGCAACACAGCTGCGGCAATTGTTTCCCGATATTCATTCTAACTGAATCAGCAGAGTTTTACTTAATATAACTATTTCTCTCTGTAGATGTTAGCCTTTCCTGAAATGAGAGAAAATCGCAACGTGAAAGCGCCCCTTGTTGTGTGATACAGCCCAGAAGCTAATAGGTACCATGTCAAACCAAGGCCCAACCAAGTATCAAATTCTGTTAAATTGATTCGATTGGTTCATAAAGTACAGTGTTTGAACAAAAAAAAAAGATATTTTTCAAAAACGGTCGAATTGAGTTCGGGAAATTTCAAAACGTGTAACTTTATCGAAAACCGAAAATCTAAAACTTTTCTGAATCTTATATTTTCTACTTATATATGCAGAGGAAAGAATAATAAATCCACTTTTTAAAAAATAAAAATAAGTAGTCAATTTCACTTAATTAAAATGCAAGGAAATCTCAAAACGTGTAAATTCATCGAAAACCGGAAATCAAAAGTTTTTATGTATCTTCTACTTGCTTCTTCTACCCACAAAAGCTAGCAATAAAGACACTTTTTTAAAAAAATAAGTAGCCAATTTCAGTTAATTGAAACGAAAGAAAGCTCAAAACATGTAAATTCAGCAAAAAATGGAAATCGGAATTTTTTCCGTATCGTCTACTTATACATGCAGCAGTTAGTAACAAATCCATTTTCTTTTTATTTAATATATTAGTTGAATATTTATTGTTTAAATATCACCCTTTGAAATGAAATGTTTATGTTTACATTCGAAACTGGAAGTTTGCCATTTTTTTTTTCTGGAGTTTTTTGATTTTAAATTAAAATTTTATCAATTTTACAGAAAAAATAACTCAATCAAACACATGTAGACAGTAACTTATATATAACTATACCCAAATATCGGAATTAAAATCGGCAGATAATTTCCGTTATTTTTTAATAATTTTTTACAAAAAATCCATTGGACGAATTTTATTTGGTATGAAATAGAAAATCTTTTTCATGACTCCATGGACAGACAGTGACGTCAGCACTTCGCTTGCGTATAGTGATGCTACATTATACAAATTACTGTGTCTATGGTTTTATTTGAGCTTCATGAAATTGCCAGATTTCACAACTTTCTACTTTTAGGTATTTTTTAATGTAAAGGAATACGTGTATAAAAGGGAAAAATGGGGGAAAATGCATAAAAAATAAATGTATTTTTAAATACCTTCTTGACATCGTAAGAAAATAATATTTGTATTCGCACCTTCCGGCTAACCATACCTTTCGAATGATACCATTTTCAACCTTCTACTCCCATAATTAATATGTTAAAAAGGGACTACAAATTTTATGCTTGCCTATTAATATATAGATAATAATTAGAGTAACAAAAAAAAAAAATCTAGAAGGTTTATTTCCCAAACTTAAATCCAAACCTTAGATCAAATAATATATGCCGACTGAATATGCGGTTTAGTTTTTACGTTTACTAATTTTATGTTTGTAATTGTTTTATGTTTTTATGGTTGTAAATGTTAATGAATATTGCAATTACTTCACAAGATGGTTTAACAATCACGAGCGGCTGATAAATTCGACCCGAAACATATCCGTCCAACGTAATTATTTTAAACTAATTTTTTACTTTCTCTCTCACACATATATATATATATATATATATATATATATATATATACTAGAGAATGTATTGTTTTCGGGTCAAACTTCTGAAATTGAGTGTTTTCTTATATTTCCACGTTTTGATGTCCCTAGAATCCCCAAATCATATTTTTAGCGGTTGGTGTCTGTGTGGATATTATGTGTGTATGTATGTCTCTGTGTGTGTCTATCTTTTATGAACATATCTCAAGAACAAATACCAGCAGAAAGTCCAAACTCCGTATACAAAATGTGTATCATATAGGGATGCTACACTAAACTTTCTGTTGAGATAAAGTAATCGGTTCGTGTACAGAGACATCCAAGAGGCATCCAAATGAACTATGCCTACGGGGAAATTTCTGTTAAGCACATTGAAACATCTATAAATTTACTTAAATAAAACGGAATCAGCAAAACTTTTTATATGCATAAAAGCATGTTAAGTGTAGATTGTGGTATGGGAACCATTCATCACTTGTTTACTGGGCTACCCAAAATATTATGATATATTGGGGCTATACTTGAAAATTGCTGGAATTGTAATTCCTTTTGTGTTAGATGCTTTTCGAGTAAGAGACTAATTTAAATACATAAATTTAAGTACATATTATTATTTATATTGCCTGTCCTTTACAGAGAATATATAGGACTGCCCAAAATTGAGCTAAACTTCCTTTTTTATTGAATGTAATTGATGGGAGTGCTTTACTGCATTTTACTATGTTGACAAGCACTGCTCAGGAAGGAAAATTATTTTTTTTATATTCATACTGTAAAGGAAGTATTTTTTGAAGTTCTATTTTTAATTTTGTTGTTTGTGTAATATCACATTTTGAGGTGTCCTGATTACAAAAGACCAATTTTTATTATTTAATTTGTATTTCTATCTTTTATCGTCATAACTTAAAAACAAAAAACTGGAAGAAATTCGAATTTGATATTTTGAAGTTGGTATTACGTTCTCACCTCAAAATTTGATCAAGATTGGTAAGTTTGAAGACAAATTCATGACAGGCTTTATTATTATTATTAATATTTTATTTTATTTTATTTTTGAATTAATTTTAGACACTGTTGTTGAACAGTGGTTTAAGGGAGGCGGTACCCCTCCCCCCACATAGAATTATATGTCAAATAAAACTATTCCTAAACCTCTTTTAGATAATTTTTAAAGTACATTGAACTTTATAATCTTACGTTATTGATTTCAAGAATTATGCAAGCTATATATATAGTACTGAAATGAAGCGTAAGAGAAAATCATGTCGTCATATTATATTTAAAGATTGAGAGTAAACAAAGATATCTTAAATGTGTTAAAATAACTTTAAATTAAATTATATTCCATATTTCGATTATTATTATTATTATTGTTTTTTATTTCTTCCAATTTTTATTTATGTAAAAATACACCTAAAAGTTATACAGTAAATTATTTTTGTAAAGAATTTCACTTTTTCAAACTACATTTAGTATTTTCTTCAGTACAATTTAAAATTTGAGATAATGGTAAAGAATTTAAAAATTAAACTAAATGTTTGTCAAACAGATTCTTTGTTGATTACAAAAACTTGTTTTGTAAATGCATTTTTTACTTTCCATGAGGATCAAATACTAAAATTTTAGAGTAGCAAATTTATTTTTATTTTCTCTTACCCATATATATGGTAGAGAAAGTATTATTTTGGGGTAAAATTTTTGAAGCTGAGTTTTAGATATACACCCCGCGACGAAAACATAGGAACAAAGTGTTTTTTCTTTGATTTTTCATAAAATAACGTTATCTAAATTGTGCTTATCATTTATTATTATTATTAAATAACACTATTCCTGGACTAATTTTTGTTTTAAGACTAATTTAGAAAAAATTTAAGACTAAATTTTTTCCAATTTAAGACTACACAGCGCGACAAAAAGATAGGAACAAAGAGTTTTTTTTTTTTTTTTTTTTTAAATTTTTGAATATGATTATTTTGAATTTCAATATTTTGAATATGATTCAAATATTTAATATGTTTTTGATATGATAATATTTTGTTATGATAATAAATGATCAGCACAATTTAGATAATGTTATTTTATGAAATATAAAAAAAAAAAACTCTTTGTACCTATCTTTTTGTCGCGGAGTGTAGTCTTAAATTAGAAAAATTTTAGTCTTAAAATTTTCTAAATTAGTCTTAAAACAAAAATTAGCCCAGGAATAGTGTAATTTTATAATAATAATAAATGATAAGCCCAATTTAGATAACGTTATTTTATGAAAAATCAAAGAAAAAACCCTTTGTTCCTACCTTTTTGTCGCGGGGTGTATTTATTCGAATCAGGAAATCATGCTTTTAGCGGTTGGTCTGTATGTGCCTCAATGTTATAAGCATATATCAAGAATAAATAATAACAGGAATTCCAAACTCGGTATTTTAAATATGTATCATATAGGGATGCTATACTAAACGTTTTGATGAAATCAAGCAAATAGTTCGTGTACAGGTACATCCAAGTGAAGTAAAATACATTATGTTAATGGGGAGATTTCTGGTAAATACAATGTAACATTTATGGGCTGTCTTAAACAAAACGGAAATAATAACATTTATAATATTCATAAAAGCATATTTTGTCTAGATTGTTGTATGGAAATCATTCATCATTCGTTTACAGGGCCACCCAAAGTCATTTCTATGTACTGGAGCTGTACTTGGAAATTGCGGAAATTGTAATTCCTTTTGCGTTAGATGTTTTTAATGTAAGACTAATTTTAAATACACAGCATTGTTCATACTGCATAATGATTATAGACAACTAAAAGTTTTACCTGACATTGCCCAGGTTCAAGAAATGTTTGTAGAATTTTAAAATTAATGAAAGAACTGAATAAAGTGTAAAAGGGAAAGAGAAATACATGAAACATTTTCCGAAGTATTTATTAGAAAATTTTATAATACAACTAGGATATTAGTCCTCATCCAATTTTTTGCGATTTTCTTTTAGCATGTATGGCAAAATGCCTCTTTCTGAAGCAGTTGGCATGGGCTCCATTCCATTATAATATATTGCCAAATAATCCAGAATGATATCTTTATCTCTCCAAACGGCGCCGAAAAAAACGCACTAAAAATGTGGACCAGTGTCCCAATTTTACCAATGTTACTATTAAATAAATAAATATAAAAAGCATGTCTTTAGTATGGAATACCGTTAGCGACTTAATTATTTTTCCCGTTCTTTTAATGAAATTTAATGTGTATCGCAACTAAAGACCTTGGCGATAAACGTTGGAGCTACTTCAAAACCAAATTTCAAATTTTGCCACCTGGGAAAGGAGTTCTATGCTAATGCTTTTCCATAGAAAGATAAAAATATAAAAGAAGATATTGGTTAGACATAAAGTGTCAATAAACGTGAAAAATTTTGTTTTACTGTAGAAAACTATAGCAATGCCAAACATCTTTATGAAAATATTTATTTACACGAGAATTCACAGAAAAAAAAAGTGCACCAATTTTCGTAGCATAACTAATTTTTCCCCCAAATTTTTATCAATTTTGAAGCGAAATTAAAAATATTTTATATACATAGATTAATATACAGATAAATAAATACAAAAGCACAATTTTAATATGGGACTCCCTTGGTGATATTAAATATTTTTGGCCCTTTTTGCGATGAATTGAAATGGCTATCGCAATTGCGTAAAATCTTGGCGAGGAATGTCTATGCTAGTTCGGTGCCAAATTTTAGACTTTACTACAGTCCGGTACTAAAGTTGTTCCATACAAAAAAAAAAAAAAAAAAAAAAAAAACTCATAAGTTACTCATAAGTTACACCTCATAAGTTACACCAAAAAACCTCATAAGTTAATAAAAATGAAAAATATTGTTTTTTTCTGTAGAAATGAAAAGGTAATACTTAATTAAATACAAATTTTAAATTAATGCCAAATACCTCTATAAAAATATGTATTTACACGTGAATTCCTGATTAAAAAATAAATTATGTTCGGAGGGAAATTAATTATTTTTTATTTATTTGATTTTTTATTACTATTCAAGTGAATTTGAAAATGTTTTATTTTATTTCAGGGGAGGAAAAAAAAAATAAATAAATAAGCTTGATTTTTCTTTGTTTATTTTGGCATCAAATATTTATTTGCTTTGAATTATTTTAAATTTAACATCAGGTTATTATTTAATACCTTTTGATCTAATTATCTGATTGAACTAAAGTAACCGTTTTTTCTAGATTTTGTTCTGATTAATAAAAATACCAGTTTTCGTAGCAGTCGGTGAATAGGTGTAGCTTTGTATAGCGAACTAAATATCTGAGCAAATAAACAATTAGCTTTATATATATATAGGACTATCCAAAATGAAGCAAAACGATATTTTCTATTGAAAGCAATTCATGGAAGTTCTTTGTATAATTTACTTCGACGAACACTGCAGAATTGATTTTCATTCCCATATACTGTTAACAAAGTATTTTTAAACATTTATTTTTAACTTTTTATATTTTTTATAATATCACGTTTTGAGGTTCCCTAATACAGAAAATTCAATTTTTAGCGGTTGAACAGCACGTATATCTGTTATCAGCATAACTTAAAAACAAAAAACTGCAGGAAATTCAAATTTGTATTAGGCTATGACTTAAAAATTTGATCAAGACTAGCAAGTTTGAAGGCAAATTAATAACAGCTTTGTTATATATATAAATATATTAATAATAATTGTATGCACTCTAATTGAATGAGGGAATAAGGGGGCGTCAGACCACCCTCCCCAGCCTCCACACCCCTCACCCTCACACAAAATTACACGTCAAATAAAACTGTTCCTAAACCTGTTTTAGATTATTTTAAAAGTACACTGAACATTATCATCTTACGCTATTGATCTTAATGCTTCATATGCAATCTATCATTACACTATTGAAATGCACGTTAACAGAAAGTCGTGTGAGTGACACTCCAAAAATTATTTCACATTATAATAAAAGTCTTTTTTTTTTTTTTTGCAAATCATATGAGATATTTTTCTATATTTCCAAAGTCATTTGGAGTCCATTGTTTCATAGAATTCTTTTTAACTTAATAACTCAAATATTTCCCCATACTTTTGGTGCTACGTTGTCTCCGTTCTACCTTTAGGGTGAATCCCAGACAGTCATCAGTTTGGAAATGCGTAACTCTAGCGCGACGTTTCACATACTTAACTACAACCTCAGTTCGAAGTTTTCAATTACCTGTCTAATTTTAACAACATTAATTTGCTATAAGATCGCTTTGGTTGAAATATGCTTCGTTTCAAATGCACAACTTTAACTAGTTTTTGTACTTTTATTTTATTTATTTATTTTTAATAGTTCTCCTTTCTATAAAAATATAAATAAATTTTCAAACATATATTTTGCTTTAATCACTGAATAAGTAATTATAAACTTGAGACTTTATTTTATATTAAAATTAACATGTGTTTGAAGTTAAATGTGACAGTTAAATTCAAAATTAAAGCAACAAATATAGTTACGTAAAACCTAATTGATATTTTTGGAGATTATTAAATATTATCTTACTTTATATATGATATTTTTACTGATAAAACAGCGTCGATTGTATTCCAGACCACAGTTTCTATTTAAACTTTCAAAATATGATAATAATAAACGTTAGAGTTTAATTCAATTTAAACATTCACAAATTAAACATTCCAGAAAGTTTTAATTGGTTCTATATATATTTGTAAGATATGTGAAATAAATTTTCATCACAAATGGAAGTTTATTGAATTATTCATAAAGGGTATCATGAAACGCGATCAAGTGTGACTTTAGTCAAGTACAACTTCATTCATGTGTAAGGAAAATTACTGGAGCCTAAAATTTACTTTTATTCAATCTAATTATTTTATTAAATATAATATGCGTAAAAAATAAAATAAAATAAAATAAAAAAGTAGTTTCTTTTCGCATTAAGCAAAAAATAATTTTTTTATTTGCAATTTATTTATTTTGGAGATATGAAATTCTAATAACATTTCTATAAAACTAAATCAGTTATGATTTAAAGCTTACAAATATATATATATATATATATATATATGAAGAAAGTTTTTGTGTGTATTTGTTATAAAATGTACATTATAAATTTTAAGAATTAGCCCTTATTATTATTATTTTTTTTTTTTTTTTTTGCTTTTGTTAGGCAATCTATTATTATTATTATTATTATTATTATTTACAAAATATTGTTTTGTTTTATAATAATCTAAATTTGTCGAATAATATTTCTGTACTTATTAGTACAAAGTACACACCATACTGATTAGTACACACACACCATATTCTTGATTTTCCAGGAGATGAAAATTAAAGTTATACTAATTAAAAACAAATTAAAAGAATGGATTAGGAAAAAGGGATTTCGTTGACTTATACTCTTTACACCATTCAGTGATTGTCAACCTTCATTTAATAACTGGAAAAAAATTAATTAAATATTTTATACCAAAGATTAATGCTAAATTTCTAACATGAATCTTTTTTTACCAATGGATTTGGTGGACGTGGCCTTAAATCCTTTATACCAATCGATTGAAAAAAAAATTCTAAATCTGACTATGTACTTAACTCAAAATCGAAATTTTTGGACTTAAATCCTTTATACTTATCAGTACAGATTTAAACTTTAATGTAGTTACATAGTGTTGCATCTAAAATTCTACACTGTTGTAAAAATTTTTGAAGAGCTTTATTTTGTGGTATTCTTCATTTTAGTTTACTATATATGAACATGAAAAACTTTTTCAGACGTTTTACAGAAAGAAAAATGAAGTGTCACACGGAGAAATGGAAAATGTAATTAATAATGTGGTGTGAAACAACCACACGACTTTCATTAACCACTCTTATACGTATTATAGGCATTTTTTGGAAGTGTGAACAGAAAAGGTAATGTAATCAGAGGGCATAAAATTGACCTAACGAAGTAGAAACATAAGATATTTCCGCAAAAGAAACTTAATAAACGTGTAAAGACGTATAAAACAAAGTTTACGTAGCGAGATAATGAAAAAAGAAAAAAAAAAAAAAAGGTAGAATTATTTTTTGAAACATAAATTTTGGAGATCTAAAACTGACCTACCTAAGCAGGAAGATAATTTTCCTGTAGTAACAACGTAATACATGAAAGATGATATCTAAAAATAATTTATGCAATAATGTTGAAGAAAATTGTTAGATTGCAATTTTCACCACCTTCGAAATAGCCATCTCAGAAAAGCCTGGTGAGAATTTATGCTTTATTATGCATCAGCTCTCATACCCTTTAAAAATGTTACATAAGCCCTTTCTCTTATGGTACTCTTTTAGAGGTAGACCGAAGAAAACTGTCTACTGCCGTTCCCGCCTCAAGAAGTAGGTTTCGGAAGAGAGGAGTTAACACATTAAATCCAAACACCTACTCTTATGTTAAATAGCTTAGCATAATGAGCCATTTTCCTCTAATTTTTTAAAATGAAATAGAGGGCGCTTTTGACATTCTTGGTAAAACATCATCAGACATTTTGCCAATTCATAAATCGAAGTGAAAAAAATTTATATTTTAGTATATTGCAAGCTGTTAACAGCGAGATGTTGCTGTGGCCTGTAAGAAGTTGTAGCCGACTGAAGCAGTCAAAATATTCAATAATGTTCTTTTTTTTACTGCACAAGAAAACCCAAAGGGGGTTTGTACATAATGTAAATATTTAATTGTATATCTGGATGTCGTCTATGATTTTTTTTAAATTTAATTAAAGTATAAAATAATGATTCTGGACTTTCTTGAAGTAAATTATTATAATTTAGAATTAAATGGAAGAGATAACCAGGAAAAAAAAAAAACTACACACACACACACAAAAAAAAAAATAAAAAAAAAAATAAATAAATAAAATAAAATTATTTACAGTCAGAATATATTTTTTTTTTCAAGAGGCGCGTTAACATTTTAAGTTTAAATACGATGTAATTGAAAACAAAAGCTTAAGTATTATTACAATTACTAAAGAATTCTGTATAATTAATGAAGACTTAATTATATTTTATATTTTCCCAACTAATCAGTGTAATAATAATCAAATATAAAATTATAAAGATACTAATACCTAGCCTATATTAATTAATGAATATTAAATTCCTTGCAAAAATGAACACCATGGAATGTGTTTTATATATAAATATACATATATATGTATATTGGTAAATGTGGATAATGAACAATCCGTTTACAATCACTGCAATATTTCTATAAATGATTTCATTATTATTTATAAATTCTTTATCTTTACCTTTTTATGAAGCTTGATGTTTGTGAAAATGGCATGAACCCTCCATGTTTTACTAAACATAGATCCAAATGCTAATGTAAAGCCAGACATCAGCACCCACGCTCTGGCCTGAATAATGCATAAAACATATTATTCTTAAATTACAATTGTTTAGAAAGCAATACTTTAGTACATAGTAATTTATAAATATATTAATAATCAAATAATTTTTCCTTTATGTAAGATAAATCCTTTGACATTAATTTTTAGCACTTTATTCAAAATAAACTATTTTTAAAATCAGAATACTCACAAGAGAAAATCAACCTTAGGAATTAGAAAATAATCTAGGCAAAAATAAATATTAGGTTAATTTAGATTTAAATCACTATCGCTCTTTAGAAAAATCTCAAAGAAAAAAAAAAAAAAAAAAAAAAAAAAAAGGCTAATTATTCCATGGTTCATCATTCACTTACTAATGAAAACAATTTACGGATCAACAGAAAAATGCTATGTATGGAAAATTGATGTTTTATGTTATAATTTATCCCTAGAAACTTACAACCATTACAAAATTTTCAATTATTATAAACCACCAAGATATAAAGTCTTGTTTTATATATATATTTTAAGCATAAAGAATCCAGCTTTTAAACTTAATTTTTTAAAAAAAAATTTCTCTCACAATTTTCTAAATGTAAAAGTGAATTCAATACATATGTATGTAAATATATATATATATTTTCTTCTTCTTTTTTTATTTTTTATTTTTCTTTTTTTAATAAAATAAAATAAAATGTATTATAAATATTTTTTGCAACGTATTTATATGTATATAAGTATGCTATTTATGGTTAAAAGATTAAATTAAATTAAGCGTCATAAGTATAAAATGCAAAAGCTGTTGTGTTTACATTATAATAACCTAAATGATTATCTCTATCTAAAATGTATTGGGATTTAATAAGTAAATTATTTTAAAAAGATAATAATAATAAAAAGAGATTCCTAAAAATTCTGTTTAAATTACTATTAACACCCGATATTTTTATTTGAATAGGTTCTTAATATTTTATAACAAACGTCGTTTTTATAAATCATATTGTTGTATTTAAATATTAATTAAAATAGGAATTAGAATCTTGAAAATCTATCCAGTATTTTTGAGTATATATTCAAATAGTAGACTGTTAATACAAATTAAAATGATGAATGTAATTGGTGACATATAATTAAAATAATTGGATGGTTTATATATATATATATATATATATATATATTACTTTGATGCTGAGATTAATCAGAGAATAATCAGGAAAGCTACAATGTTATGTTTATTATAATGAATATAAAAATTTAAAGCAAATATAAACTATTGATGATAAATGTAGTTTCGTTAACTACATTCCTTTTTCCAATACAGAATTTTCTCCGTTAGTCAAATATAAATACTTTTTAAGATAATAATAAATCGTAAACGTAAAATATTTCTTTATGTTCCTTGCTGTATCAAAATGAAAATAAATAAAATTTCAATGTTAAAGAAATGTCTTCTTTATTTATTTATGTATTTGTAATAAAATAAACTTGTAAGTTTTTTTTTTTTTTTTTTTTTTTTTTTTTAAGTACGGATGACTATTAGTCTATCTACGGATAAAACGTTGTCGCCAGTTTTACGATGGTTGTGAATTTACCGAAATCGAAAATTTATCGAAAATATAATTGAATAATTTGAAAGCGATGTTATAATTTGAAAATAATAACAATAATAATAACTTAAATTCTGCTTTTGCCAGAAATCCATCAAAATCTTTTTATCCCCCTTTCTTTTGAAGAAAAAAGGGAAGAAAAGAAAATTAATAATAATCAATAGCAAAACGGACAGTATGGAAAAAGTTCAAGAAGCCCTTTTTTTAGACAAAAATGCATTATTATTATTATTATTATTATTATTCAATATTTATATAAAGTGAGAATTTAAAAAAGTCGTTGGTTAAATTTGTCGGATGTTATCTTACATACCAGCAGATATTGCTTCTACCTTATTAACGTGGATTTTTTTTTCTCTAAATTTTATTAATTTCTAAAAAAATAAAAAATATAAATAAATAAATAAATAAAAAATAAATAAACAAACGAACATACTGCCTCAAGCAGAGATATTCGTGGGTATTTTTATAAAACAGAAAACAAGAATGTTTCTTGCACGTGGAAAACATGTAAGTAAAGATAGTATAGTTAATCTACGTATTTTTCATTTTTATCTAAAAATAAGGATAATAGGTTCAGTTTATTTTATTTTATTTTATTTTATTTATTTATTTATTTATTTTATTTTATTTTTTAATGTATACATTTTTTAAAATATATTTTTAATACTTATGAAATGGGGTTTGAGACGCCTCTTTACTTTACTTTATTTATTTATTTATTTTTTAGATTTGGTTAAAGGTTTAGATCATTAAGAATAAATATAATAAATGAAAAATATTAAAAATGGAAATTACTCACAGTGCAAATATATGGAAAGTTGCTTTCGCTGCTGATGCCACTGTCCAGTCCCAAAAGTATCACACTTATGTAAGTTAGCATACACCCGACTACAATAATATTATTTAAATATGGACTAGACATTTTTATGTACCTAAAAAAAGAAAAAATATATACACATATATGATAGGTTTTGTCCATTTTCGAATTTTTCGTAAAATGCTTGTATATTGAACACATACATCAGAAACAGTAACTTTTTTCTTGATTAATCTGTAAATATTTGTTACTTATTCTTGTTACTTATTCAGGTTCGTTTGGTGACTGCGTGTAACTTTTCCTGAACGCGCGAGATGTAAAATCGGTAAATATTATGAAAAACATATCCTTATGTGTATTACTATGTAATCAGTCAAAACCTCAGTTAAGTTTCCCATTGCCTTCAGCAACAGATTTCCAACCACACGGTGCTGGGTCGGCGTTCTCATTACCAGCGGCATTGTATTAATCTATCCCGCTCGCAAAAAAAAATAAATGCATTCACAAAAAAAACTTCGATTGGATCCTCAATATTTCAGTTATCGTCTTTTCCACCTGTACTTTGTTGCGTTCTGGCGAATATACTTGAAGTGTAAAAATAAATAAATGAATAATTAATTAATTCCTTTAAAGTATGAAGTTTCATTTATTTCTAATGGTTACTATATTATTTTTACTGGAACAACGACAATTTCCTTCAAAAAAGTGAAAACACGTCTCAGCGTTTGCGGTGAAGAATTTTGAAATGTGTATGAAAAGAAATAGATTATATAAAAAACATGTGGTCCAAACATTTTTTATAAACAATAGATTATATAAAAAACATGTGGTCCGAAATAAACAGTTTTACATGTTGGTAGAATGCAGGAGCCACGTTTGAACACAGGTAACACTCCTAGAACAACTATTAGGTGTTTCCTTGGTTTTCACTGAAATTCGTAGAAATAAGTTCTAGGTGCTTTTAGAATTACACCTCTAAAGGTTATCCTTAAAGGCCTAGGCCCAAGCGTAATTAATTGGCTTTAACCCCATCACACATGAAGCAACATTTCTAAGCACATAAAGTAGAATTACTCGAACGAAATATAGAATCTGGACACTAAATTTCTTTCCGTTGTATTATTTTTTTATTTATTTATTATTTTTTTTTTAAATGAGTTTCTTTTAAATATTTTTGGTTTCATGATATACGTTATTTGTGTCTGTTATTTTATACACTGGATATAAATAAATGTGCATTTCGTCCAGAAATGACAAGAAACAATTTATACGGTACTGAAATCATTTTATTCGTTAACAACATTAGAAATATAGGATAATTAATCAGAACTTTTCGCAACCACATATTTTAACAAATATTTTTTAAATCTAAAAATAATTGTTTTTAATCTCTTTTGTTTTAACTATAAAATTAATATATATATATATATATATATATATATATATATATATATATATATATTTACAATAATTGTCTGCAGCATTTTATCTAAAAAATATTAACAAAATTTATCCCTAAAACTCATATGTATGACTAGTACCCCTTTTTATAAGAAACAATAAAATTGACGATAAAATTTCTAGTTTTAACAGAATTATTATTAAATTAATTTATTAACAACTTATTAAAATAATACGTCATTGAATATTACAATGTGCAAATCCGTATACAATGTTTAACACTGGTTTTTAGAAAACTAAATAAAAATTTTCAGCGAATTGTGATTAAACAATCGCTTAAAAATCTCTAAAAAATATTCATATCTTTAAACAGAACTATGCAACAAACACGTTTCATTGATCACGTTTCACCATTTCATTGATTTCAAACGAAACTACTATCTGATGGAAATTAAACAGGAATAATTAGAAATTTCAGAATTTCCTATGTAAAAACTGCTTGAAATTTCACATTATGGACACATGTCCTCTTATGTATGTGGTTTTTATTTATAAAGAAGAAAAAAAAATCACATTTTGCCGATAAAAGAGGAGATGACTATTTGGCTGTAGTAATCGTAATAAAATTGTACGAATTCGTTTATTTCTGACACTCATATAACTCACGTATGTAAAATTTAAAGCATTATTCAAGTTTCTCCTCTTTATCAATAAAATGAATGGTTAAATCCCGATGTAACCCACGTGTAGAACTATTATCTGCATTTGTCATTACTTGTTTAATAATTGCATTTTTAATTTTCTTAACTCTTGGTATTCCAGATCGCTTAAACCCCGCCAAAACGTTAATTTAAATACCAAATCTCCTTCAAACGCATAATTACTAGTCAAAGGTTTATAATAGTAATGAAAGTCCGAAGAATACTTGATAGGTGAGCACGATTTACTTGAAAAACTTTGATAGAATAAGGTATTATTATTACTTTTTTTTTTTTTTTTTTTCTCAAATAAAAGTATTTCACGCTTAACACTAAATCTGGTATCATGTTCATATACTCACATGAACATCATGAGTATCATGCTCACATGATTTGTCCTATGAAAAATTCGTTTAGTCCCTATTTATAAAGATAGAGCATGACAAGTATATTCAGTTTTATTTTAATTACTTGGATCGCAGATCCTTTTAACCCATATCGGCGAAAATGTGATTTATTATCATTATTATTATTATTATTATTATTTTATTTAAAAGCCGCATACTCTAGAGACAGTGTGTGAAAAGTAGGGTTTTCATTTGCCATTAAAGTTACCATAGTAGTTGTATATGTTTAATTTGTAGAAAATATTTTAATCTAAAATTGTTTGAAACATAAATTGAAGCTTTTATTATTATTATTATTATTATTTTATGTTAATGAATTTCATTAAAATACTTTAAATGGGAAATATCTAAAACGGAAACTTACTTTTGATTTCTGTATTTTATATTCACTATTAAGAATACTGTAGATATAATTATTCCAAATATTGCAAATGCTACTATTATTGAATACACTGTGATGCTGATGCGCTTGCGAGTGATTCTTTTGTGCGTCCGATCCACTGCTGGCCCAGTTCCTGCATTATATAAAAGTGAAATGCTAGGTTAGGTGAAAAATGCACAATCTAATTCATAAGTAATCTAAAGAGTTATAAATTAAAAGTTATGGCAATTTAGAAATTTTCTGATTTTAATAATAAATAAACTTCACATACCACTCCATAGAATTGGAGCTCCTCTACTAAAATCAATTTCATCACTTAATGGATCGTATTCCGCAATTTTAACTTCAGAACCATCTAGGGAAAAAATGCTTTTGATATAAAAATAGCTTTTTATTAAATTAAAATATCTAATTATTTTAACATGCCTGATATCCTTTATATCAATTTCTTCGTTATTATCATTTTCTAAACACACAAGAAAGTAAAAGGAGGTACTAAATTTTGATTAAATAGGAACGTAAGAAATAAAATATATCAATAATATCACAAAATCGACTGCGATTTTTTCGACTCACACCACAAATATACAGTGGAGGACATAATTATAAGACACCTATCTAATTTGGCAAATAGTGAAAGAAAAGATTCAGAGCTTAAAAATGTTTTATCAAATACGTCAAAAACATAAATTTATTCTATTATCATATATAATTAGTTTATAATAATGGTATTTTCATACACTTTATTGAAAAAAACTTAAAAACATAATGGACAAAATTATAAGACACCAACCGTTTTTTCCAAATACAGTGGTCAACATAATTAGCAGACACTGATGGTCTAAAAGAAAATCCTCTAACATGGTTATTCAATATTTGGTGGAGCCGCCATTGTTTTTTATAACATGAAAGATGCGATTCGGCATCGAATCTATTAATTCTAACAAAATATCGCAAGACAGTCCTTCCCAAGCACATTTTATAGCATTCTTTAGGTCTTCGACACATATGAACTGCCTCCCATTTCGGTAAACCGCGCGAGCTAAGATCCCCCACAAGTTTTCGATGAGATTTAAGTCTGGGGAGCGAGAAGGGCACGGGAAAACATTGATACTTTGCTTTGAAAGCCACTTTTTTGTTTCGTGTGATGCATGAATCGGCGCGTTATCGTGCTGGAAAGTGTAGTTTTCGCCACAAAGAAGTTTACCGTATATGGCTAGTTGATCTTTACGAAAATTCTTATACATTTCGGAATTCATTCTTGAATGCACAAAAACAATTTCCGTTTTCCCTTGAGCCGAAAAGCCAGCCCAAACCATTACTGAGCCTCCACCCATTTGGCGGCTCATTAGTACATGGGGAGACTTCCGTAAATCATGCCAATAATATTGAAACCCGTCAGGACCATCCAGGTTAAACTTTTTTGCATCAGAAAATAAGACAGAGTACCATTTGGAGGTCCAGGCCATAGTTTGTTTAGCGAAGTTTAGACGCTCCATTTTGTGCCGGCTTATTAGCGGTGTTTTTTTTTTTCTTCAAATTTTTATATTTCACATAGGAAGCATTATACAACACCCTACGAATGGTTCTCTTTGAACAATTCAATTTCAAAGCATTTTTAATGCTTGTAGTGGTCATTTTATTCTGTGTAGCGAGCGAAAGCACACGGTGTCTGTCTCTCGAGGACAAGCAAGGAGTACGTCCAGCTCTTTTAATCCCCGACCGATTAATTCCTCTTTTCAAAACATTTCTAATTGCACATCTGGAGCGTTTAATAACTTTTCAAATATTAATAATTGAAGCACAATTTCCATTTAATCTCCAAATTTCTCGAATTTCACTTTCTTTTAATTCTGTACCTCGTGGCATGTTTGTAAATGCGTGAAGTCGGTTATCGTCTGCTTTAGTTAACTGCTGACGTCATAACAACGTGCAGAAAATTTGCATTTTGCACATTATTTTCGAAAAAATCAGATGTTTTAATTAAAATGTTAGAGTGTCTTATAATTTTGTCCATAGTTATTTTTATTTTTATTTATTTATTTATTTATTTATTTATTTATTTATTTTATTAAACCCTATAAAATTATCATTTCTGTAAAACAATTACGTGTGATAACAGAATAAATTTATGTTTTTGACAAAACATTTTTAAGCTCTGAATCTTTATTTTCACTATTTGTCAAATTAGGTGTCTTATAATTATGTCCACCACTGTATTTAAAAAGTTTTATTTCTGATCACGCTTTTTAAACTATTTCCAATTATATAGATTAAAATAATTGGTAAATATAGTCTTAGAGTCAAAACTTAAAAAAATCAGTAGTAAAATCTTCGTCTGAACTTACCTAAATCTACTTAAATTTAACAAAATCATCAAAGTATGGAGAAAATTTGAAAATTTAATTGCATGGAGTGCGATAAAAAAAATATAAAAATAAAAATAATAGGTATATGTAATTTATAAAAATAGTATATCTAATATCCCGCAATTTCGTGTGTATGAACATATATATATAGTCTTATTTTTAAAAAACAAAATGAAGAATGCTGAATGAAAGAATATTAAATATATTTATCTATAGAATATTATGTAACACCGAAACGCTCATTTTAGTTTTCCCATATAATGTTGAGAAAAACTAAATGAAAAATTTAAATTCACTATCTATCACTTTTTATAAATTGTACGACAGTAATTAATTAGAAAAATTCCTTGATTAATTCGAAGAATCGTAATTAGATTTTATTCTTTTTTTTTTTTTTTTTTTTTTTTTTTTACTTATCTTAAAGAAGAAAAAATATCTCTCTAGGCTTCATTAAATAAAACTTTATGGAATATATTAAAAAATGAAAAAAATATGTATATATTATTTCTCGATTACATTAAATTGAAATTTTTATTTAATTTTAATTTTATTTGTCACTTTTCTGAATTAACTGCATATACTAATGCTTATTTTAATGTGTTACTATTTCAATTAAATAGCTAAAATACGATAGTAACAGTATAGGTATATAGATGATTCATTATAAAAGTGACGTAGCTCCCTATTTTTTAAATACGTATACTCCAGTTATTGCACTAAATTCTCGTAAAAGGCATTATATATATATATATATATATATATATATAAATTCAGAAAATTAAAACTTCAACACTTACTGAATTTTAACTTTGGTCATTATTTGAAAGTCCAATCCATTTATGAGGAGATAATTCACTTTTACAACGAATGATCCATGCGTAAAAATCTTAAAGCATTTGTAGAAAAAAAAAAAAAAAAAAAAATCAAAGCAGTGTTTGGGGACTGCCGATAGAAGTTAAAACTAAGTAACTTGTGAATTGTATCGTCGAGCTATTAGATTATTATTTTCGAATTATTTTTGTTTTGTAAAGAAGTGTTTATGATCTGTATTATATGATTCGGCGCAATATTTGTAGATACCCAAATTAAATTAACTAAGCCTTATATTAGGTAAAAATATTGATTACTTATGAAATTATTTTAATTAGTAGCTAAGATACGAAAGAAAACCGATTCAGGACACCCCAAAACGTGTAAATCAGGTGAAAACGCGAATTCCACTTTTGATAATATAAAAGAATTTTAAAATATCTTTCGAATGATGTATTAAAACTAATTTAATCCTAATTAGAATTTGATATATTGAAATTTTAAAATATTACAGCGCCATCTGGCGGTAGAAACTTCTGTAATCTATTGTTCGATTCAAAATCAACAAAGCGTTCTAATGATGTATTACTTATGAAATTATTTTAATTAGTAGCTGAGATACAAAAGAAAACCTATTCAGAAAACCTCAAAACGTGTAAATCAGGTGAAATCTCGAATTCCACTTTCGATAATATAAAAGTACTTTAAAATATCTTTCGAATGATGTAGTAAAAATAATTTAATCATAATTAGAATTTGAAATTTTGAAATTTTAAAATATTACGGTGCCATCTCGCGGTAGAAATTTCTGTAAGCTACTGTTCGATTCTAACTCAACAAAGCTTTTAAATAATGTATTAATTATGAAATTATTTTAATTAGTAGCTGAGATACAAAAGAAAACCCATTCAGGAGACCTCAAAACGTGTAAATCAGGTGAAATCTCGAATTCCACTATCGATTCTCGTGGAAAGCCTTCGCTGACTATGACGCGAATTTCATGATTTTTGTTCACCCAAAAGTGATCAACGCACTTAAAGAACTTTTCACTTCAAATGGAAAAACTTCGCTGACGATGACGCGAGTTTCATGATTTTTGTTCACCCAAAAGTGCTCAACGCGCCTAAAAAAGTTTTCACTTAAAAAAAAAAAATAAATAAATAAATAAATAAAAAAGTACTCTCTTTGAAAGAATGAGGCAGCAAAATTAATGAAGTACACAGCCACATTTCTCATGTATATATATATATATATATTAGTTTGACCGCTAATTTTTATTATAAACCTACATTTTTATAAACAGCATAAGAACTAAGATCCTGACTCGATACATATTTACTTAACAAAACTGTATTAGATGCACATCTTTTGAATATTGAATACGAATTATTGCTAGCGCTTCTACAATTTTGGTGCCGA
Source organism: Salticus scenicus (assembly GCA_963930645.1). Lineage (NCBI taxonomy): Eukaryota > Metazoa > Arthropoda > Arachnida > Araneae > Salticidae > Salticus > Salticus scenicus. Next base: position 58,719,946 of record OZ005661.1, on the reverse strand, counting down.
CTGTATCAGGGGAAATGACATTCCCTGAAAAACATGAACCCGAAATTGTAACCGCTGAAGTCACCATTAAGTAACACATTTATATGAGAAATTATGCACTGTTATTAAGAAATTATATTATACGGATAATTCAATTCGAAAGTTATTTAACTATAGATCTGAAGACTGTCAAATAAACAAAATAACACAGTGTTAGTCAATGTTTTGGTCATATCACTATGGCTTCAGCTGTAGCAATGGCTGCTATTGAGGCAGACACCTTCAGTGGTCAACAAATAAATTCGGTTATATTGGTCATTATAGGAGACATTTGAAATATAGAATAATTGAGCGCCATCTGAATGTTCGTAATGAAGATATTTCCAAACCTTTTATTGCTTCCCACTGCTGGGCTTCCGATCATTGTTTTGATTTTTTCAAATTTAAAATAATTTCTTCTCCTATCCTCTCTTCCCATCTGGATAACCATGAAGCTTTTTACATATTTAAAATTTCGAAAAATCTTGTTAATGATGTTTCTGCCACCTCGTTCTTGTCTGATGCTTGAGAATTACCTACGTAATTTCGTATTCTGTTTATTTTTTATTTTTTTATTTTTATTTTTTTAATTTAACATTTTTAGATCTTATTTTAATTTTTAATTTCATTAATTAATTAATTTAATTTATTAATATTTTTAATTTTGGTCACAATTTTTATTTACATTCTACTTTTTTTTTCCCCCTTTACCTAAAATGGTTTTGTGCGTTGCCTCCTTCATTTCAGCGCTCGTGCCTACTTTGTTCGCCTGGAGAAACGTCGTTTCTTCTTCCGACCTGAAACAATTGTTGCGACTTCTAGCATTTTATGGTATTTATTAAAATTTTATACTTATCAGCATACAAACTCACCCTGCATACAGACACGTGCCGTTTGAAAACTTTTCTTATATCATACCTACAATGCGTATCCATAATTTTCAATATGTATTTTTTTTTTCAAACAATTATAAAGGTGGAATGATGCTTACAATTACATTTCATTTGTGTGAGATTTTTATTATTGCGACCTTTTTTCAAAAGTATTCTTTGTAAATATGCAAAACTATGCAGTGATTTTATTGTATTGTATTATTATTATTTTATTATTATTATTATTTATGGATTTTACTCTGTTAGCGATATTTGAATTATATCAAAAATGTTATAATTTATACACTAATTAATAAACTTAAAATAAGTATTATCAAATATACGTTTAGTAATATTTACGAATAAGTTTCTAAACATAAAAAAGTAGTAATTAAAATATCACATTATATAATAATGTTGATATGCAGGTGTGGTATACTACATTTATCAAGGTAAATTACGTTATCAAATTTGAATAAAAAGTCTATTACCCATGCATTTTAGTCTATTATACACGTACCTATTACTCATGCTTTGCGCTTCTTAAAATGTTAAGACCATTAAAGAATCAATGAATAATTGGTATTTATTTATGAAAACATTGCCTTGATATCATTTTAATATGTTGTTAGCATTGCCTAAACACAATATTTTATGACACTACATTTTTGTTTGGTTGTTATTATTATTACTTTTTTCACAGTACGTGATTTTACCATAAAATCTTTTTGTAAAAAAAATAGAACCGACTCCAAATAACGTCACTTTTTCTGAATAGAAACTTCTAGATTTCACAAAATGTGTTGAATGGGTTTTGATGATATACTTGATGATACTCTTCAACTTTGTAATTCACTTTTTTCTCTAGAACCGTTTTCGAGATAGGAACACTAACTCCACTATTTTCCACAAGGTGGCGCTGCAAGCGGTTTAACCTTGTACTGCATGGCCACTTTGCTATACCTACATACCATTTTTATCACTAAAACTGCAGCCGTTTATCAGTTAAAAGAGTTGGGACTGATTTTTTTGGGCACCCTGTATTTTCTTTAGATCTTAAAGATATTACAATGGGACCTATTTCAGACCAAGACCTTTTCAACAAAACAAAAAGTATCAAAATCGGACCATCCGTTCAGAAGTTATGAGCTAACAAACATAAAAAAAACATACGGTTTGAATTGAGAACCTTCCTTCTTTTTTTGAAGTCGGTTAATAAAGTAACAATGAATCATGCAGAAAAATGGACATATTTTTTTTAATTTAATCTAGTTATTTTTATATGTATCTATCTGTCTATCTATCTATCTATCTATCTATATATATATATATATATATATATATAAACGACGAAACTATGAATATGCATCTACTTTTAACAGCACATTATTTATTTATTTACTTTTTTATTTAGTTAAAAAAAAAAAAAAAAAAAAAAAACTTATTTTAGTCGTTGAAATCTGCTACAAAAATTTATAAAACATTTTTTATTAACATATGGTAAATAAATAAATAAAAATTAAAATGTTATCAGATTAGCAGCTATGAGACTTTAATTAAATTAATGGCATTGTGGAAAAAAAAATACGGATATTTCTTATAAATACTTTTAGCAAAGTATTGAAGTCAAAAATTTTCTTTTGTTTACACATTTTTAAAAGTATTATAAAAAATGAAAATTTTCTTATGGTAATACTGCAAGAATATTTTAAATTCAAGTGAAATCAAGGAAAAATAACAACAATTAGGACAATTTCAAGAGAAGATATTTAGTTTTGAACTTACTTTGAAACTGTTTTAATAAAATTTGGCTTCTTCTTTCATTTTTTACAAAATTAACAGGACCCTATAAGATAAAACTTAAATTAAATAATTTAGGAATAATTTATTTTTCTTTTATATAGAAATTTCAAAAATTTTGAATTTTCTGATAAAAGTGCATCTTTCAAATGTAGAAAACAGTTTAGAAGAATTATTATTAAACTCATTTGATTATGAAAAATATTGGTAATACACTGGTCTAAAAAAATTTAAGGATCAGCCCGTTTTCTCTTTCTCTTCTTTTGCACAAAATTTTCAAACAAATAAACATATGAACATAAAATTTGGATGGCCTGTTCATTATCATATTATTAACCGAATCTTATGTAATTTTAGCATAAGAATAATTTTTAAGCTAATAAATATTCAGTTTTCACTCAAAAGTAAGCTTTAAAAAAAATGAAAAATTTCAATAATTTTAGGAAATAACACTTAATGAAAAATGGTCATAAGGATGCCTTACAGATAGGTAAAGACGCACACGCGTTCCTATGTTAGATTACAACCAAATCTTTCTACCTACATTCATTTTCTGTTTCTTCTTTTTTTTTCTTCTTTTCGCATGTGAATAACTTTTTAAAAAATATGCATACAAACATGAAAATTGGATAAGATGTTCATTATACAATTATTTTTCGACATCATTATTATTCTAGTTCTGAGTATAGTTTACAAATTAGTAATTATATATTTTTAAAAAGTTCATTATAAAAGTATAAGAAAAGTTAATACAAAAAGAAAAATCGAGACTTAGTTTAACATTTGAAGGTATGAGCGTCTTTACCTATCTCTAATGCATCCTTAACACCACTTTTCATTATGTGTTCTTTCCTAAATTTGTTGAAATTTTTCATTTTTTCCAAAGCTTACTTTTGCGAGAAAAATGAATATTTATTAGCTTAAAAATTATTCTTATTCTAAAATTACATAAGATTCGGTTAATAATATGATAATGAACAGACCATCCAAATTTTATGTTCATATGTTTATTTGTTTAAAAATTATGTGCAAAAGAAGAGAAAGAGAAAATGGGCTGATCCTTAAATTTTTTTGACCAGTGTAATATATAATGTAATTAGTTTATGAACTGAAGAAAGTATAATAAATGCTATCGAAACAGTTGTCTGCTTTCCAATTTTTTATCTTTGGCGATCTATTCGTTGAAGTTTTCCTTTGTTTTAGTAATCCTGCGCCACGTCTTCTTATAATATTGTATAATTAGATTAATTTAAGATTAATAACTTTAAGCGATAAACAGAAAGAAGAAAGTATCGAATTTATTAATTTGTTGTACACTGAAAAAATATTTTTCTGTAGGATGTCATGCAATATATATATTACCACAGCATTAGAAACGCCAATGTCAAAATCGTTAAGTGCAGACTGCAATTTTCGTAGCGTAAAGCGTACCGTCATCAGTGCAGGAAGTGAATTATTACTCATATATATATATCTAGGTAGGGAAGCGGATCATAGAGGCAGAGTAGCAACCAATAAGAGTTTAGGAAACTGGAGATGTAAGCCAACAGGAATTTGGGATGAAGAAAGCTACGTAAAAATTATGGATATGTGCATTTTATGCAATTTTTTCAATAATCCGAGAGAGGGGTACAGCAAAATTGCAATTAATGTTGGTAAAAACTAGTTGGTCTAAGTAGACTCTGCTCGGTTCTCAATTATATATTTGTTCTTATAGATTTCTACACCAAGCCATTATGCTAAGAAAAATAAAATTGGTCGTTCGCTTGACACGGTGGCAGAATGAAATGCCCCACTTTATATTTTATTCAACGTTCAGTTCAATATATTTACTTGTACCTTATCCTGATATGTTAATTAATTTTATAAAAGTTAGTTTCACATTTCAGTTTTTAGGCAATCCCATACTATTTCCAGTGAACCGACCTCAATAAGGTAAGCTTATATAAAATATTGCTCTATTCTTCTATGTTAAAGGAATATTAAATTTCTAATAACTTAAGAAATTAGAATATTAATAGTCAATTATGTTCTTAACAGTGACATAAATGTTTTTTTAAAAATGGTATGAATTCTTTACGATGAAAAAGTTCCTCTAAATGAACTTTTATACAAAATTTTGTCTTACTTTCCCATATTAAAAAGATCGTAAATTTCGAATAATCTATGATTTTTTTAAATAATAAAATTTGTATTGATTTATGTTCCAGTGGGTAATCGAAATCATATTTTTTAAATTGTCTAATACTTGTACAATGAAATTATCCGTTGAAATTGATGTTAATGCGAAATTTCGCTCTATCTGCCATGTTAAGAAATTCGTAAATATCAAACACAGGGTGGTCCAAAAAACATGATAGAAAGTATTTTAAGTTCCTGATTTCAAATATACTGATAAAAGTATAATTCTTCCATATTGTAATTGCACATATATTGACATTTTAGGTGAATGCTTGATTACCGGAAATAATGAATAACCAATAGGGAATCACTGACCTTGAAAGAACGATTATATATCGAAAGAATATTTTTTAAGGTGCCATTGAGGTACGGAAAATCCTCATCTCAGTGTCGTCTCACGACTGTATCCACAAAGGGTCACGGTGTGGTGTGCCATATCGTGGATTCGGATGAGTGGTCCGATATTCATTGATGGTATGGTCACGGGAGTGAAGTATCGAGAGTTTCTAGAGCGTCACTTTGGCCCTGAAGCGGGCTGTCTCAACATGACGCGCCAGTACTGGTTCATACAAGATGGGGCTCGTCCCCACAGAACTGCTGATGTCTTCCTGTGGCTTAACACGACGTTTAGTGAGCGTTTGATTACATTGGATGCAGAAAAATTCACAGGGCACGGGATAGAGGGATCCCCATACAGTCCGGACCTAAATCCGTGCGACATCTTCTTATGGGTTTACACCAAGGACAGAATCTATAGGAATCCCCTGATTCACTTGAGGGCATGAAATCGACCATCAGAATTGAGATTGATGCACTTGATTCAGACACACTCCAGCTCTTTATGACAGAGTTTCAGAACTGGCTTTATAACACCATAGTCAGGGACGGTAGACATTTCGAGCACATTGTATATTAAATGTCATTCATATATTTATTCAATAGCATAGGCTTCATGTTCTTGCATATTATTTTTTTTCCACAGCGATCGCTTACTTTCTATCATGTTTTTCGGACACCCTGTAACTTACGAAGTTTCAAAGTTGAAATTTCCATGGTCAATGGCGTTCATACAAGTATCATAAATCATATTTTAAAGCAACTCTTACGTCTTTACAGTAGAAATATTCGTTTTAATGCACGTTAAAATTTTCCCTATTCTCCCACCTTAAGAAAATTGTAAATTTAGAATAATTTACGAAGTTTTTACATTAGAATAATGCAAATCAACAGGGTTCTGGCCAATTTCATAAGTCATATTTTAAGTTTCGTCAAACCTCTTTGCTATAATTTGTTCTTGAGATTTCGTGTCCACAGACTAACACACTAACTGACTAACAGACTAATACGCCAACATATTAACGCACTTACATCCTACAGATGGACACATACAGATCCGATTTTGTAATTTTTCGGATTTTTCATACCTGAAAACATACAAAAGGCTTTAAAAAATGAGGTCAAAATTTTAACGATTACCTAAGTTCCCCATATCTATAGTATGATCGTGAACTAATACTATATAAAATCTTTTTGTAAAAAAATAGAACCGACTCCAAAAAGGAACTACTATTCAAACAACTAAAAATGAAAGAAAATTGGTAGAAAATGGAACTGTAAATTGCGCCTAAAAGTATAAAATAATTTCCTTCGCCAAACAACCTATAACACTACAATTAATCATAACTTTTGAAGTCGGCGCAAAAGTAAATAAAATTTAATTAGTTTTTAAAGATTTGTCTTTAGATCGGTAGCAACAAATGCTGTTGTTTCGAATGATCCATTTTCATGTTTCCTTTATTATTTTATCACTGTATACAATTGATCCATTAGTAGCATCTACATAGAACAGTGAACATTCTTCACAATGCGCTATTTATGTTTCTAGTTAGAGTTTCCTTTGCAAATTTGGTATAAATGTGATAACTATCATCCTTGATGGCTTTTGGATTTGGTGATCAAAACGTAAGGCAAAAATATACACGCAAGATGTATATTTTCATTATATATATTGTACGATGTGTTGTTTCATATTCTAGATTTCTCTCTTGATATACCTTATCAAAATAATCATGATATCCCAAAGAAATTAAATATGTTTGCCAGATAATTTTGCGATTTTTCTTTCACCAAGGACGTCAGATACCAGCATCTTCGCCAACTTTTGCTTCTTATGAAATCTTATTTGTTTTCTTGAATCAAATTAGTTCTCGGTTGCATTTTGCAGGTAACAATGTGAGATGTATATTTTGAATAGGATTTGATTTTTGTATTGAATAAAGGTATCAATTTTTATTTAATTTTGCGCCGACTTCAAAAGTTATGATTAATTGTAGTGTTATAGGTTGTTTGGCGAAGGAAATTATTTTATACTTTTAGGCGCAATTTACAGTTCCATTTTCTACCAATTTTCTTTCATTTTTAGTTGTTTGAATAGTAGTTCCTTTTTGGAGTCGGTTCTATTTTTTTACAAAAAGATTTTATTTTACTCTTTTCAGTGAAAACTTATTTATATAGCAGAGCATCAGAAGACGTTCTACGGAAGTTTCACAAATCACAAGTTCCAAGAAAAGTGACATTACTCAAAAAATGGTTTATGTCACTGAAAAATACATGAAATGCACCCAATGTGAACAAAAAAGTTACATCTCCATCTAGAAAGTTATCCACTCGAGAGACAGTTGTGCCAGTTGTTTTATAGTAAAGTTTTTTTTAAGTTGATTTTTCTCAAATGCCGCATTTTTAAGTTGTGTTACTTTTCTTGCCTTTATCGGATATGAGCAAAAAACTATCTGTTGAACGAACATACGTTAAATTAAAAAGTCTTTAGAAATGTAAAGGACGGATACGCTGTATTCGTAACCGAAAATTCTGTTAGGCATATATATTGAACTTTACAGTGAATACGTGTCACCCGCTATGCTGGAATTTGCGCAGCGTAAAGTTCAAACAAAGAGCAAAATATGCATTGCAGCTGACGGATAGAATTTTCAACATCGATACTTACATACTGCTTTTACCACTGTAGCTGCATGCGTTCAGCAGTTAGAGTGAGAACAGACTTTTGTGAGTATCCTGTAATTTGTTTATATCTTAATGAAATCATAATGAAACCTATTTCGGGCCAATATCATTACGACAACAAAAAAGTATTAAAATTAAATCATCTCTTACGAAGTTATAAGCTAACAAATTTCAACAGCAACAACGAGAAACATGGTTTGCATTGAGAACCTCTTCCTTTATGAAATCGGTTTAAAACGTCTATGTGTTAATCGATGTGACCGCGTACAATAACCATAACATTGAATTTTACATTGCATAAATGTCACCCGCTACGCTACAGCATATGCAATGTCGTTCAAGTGTGCACAAAATAGGAAATTGTGAACAAACAAATGCACGTTTTAAGCATTCTGTTTTTAGCGATTATGTCTAAACTATCTTTGCGTACTACATCGATGATGCTCTGCAATTTTATAATTCACTTTTTTCCCCTGTCTTGAAACGTTTCCGAGATAGGATCGCTAACTCCACGCTATTCCACCAGGTTGCACTTTAGGCGGTTGATTCGCGTAGCACATGTCCAATTAACTGACTTTTTTGGGCACCCTGTATTTTTTTGTGATCGCAAAGATCTTACAATGGGATTTATTTCAGACCAAGACCTTTACAATAAAACGAAAAGTATCAAAATCCGATCATCTGTTCAGAAGTTATGAGCCAACAAACAAAAACAAAAACAAAAAACATATGCTTTGAATTGAGAACCTCCTCCTTTTTGAAGTCGGTTAATTAGAGCATCTCTTACGAAGTTATAAGCTTACAAACACCAACAACAACACATAGCTTGAATTAAGAACACCCTCCTTTCTGAAGTTGACTGAAAACGACTTTGCGCTAATCGATGTGACCGCTTACAGTAACAGTACTTTGAACGACAGAGTATACGTGTCATCCGCTACGCTGCAAAGTGTGCAACGTAGTTCAAGTGTGCATAATGTAGGAAATAGCGAACAAACAACTGCACGTTTTAAGCGTTCTATTTTTAGCAATAATGTCTAAAAACTGTCTTTTCGTAGTAAATCAAAGATGCTCTGCAACTTCGTAATTAACTTTTCTCCCATCTTGAACCGTTTTTGAGATAGGAGCGCTAATTCCGCTGTTTTTCACCAGATGGCGCTTTATTTTCTTTAGATTGTAAATAAGTTATAATGGGACCTACTTCAGACCAAGATCTTTACAACAAAACAAAAAGTATCAAGTAACCGTATTTTGAACTATATAGCGTATGTCTCCCCAGCTACGCTACAACGTGAGCAATGTAGCTAAAGTATGTATAGTGTAAGAAATTGCGAACAAAAAAATGCACGTTTTTAGCATTGTATTTTTAGCATCAGTGTCTAAACTATCTTTTCGTACTAAATCGATGATACTCTGCAATTTTATAATTCACTTTTTCCCCCTGTCTTGAACCGTTTCCGAGATAGGAACGCTAGCATGAATGTCTAAACTATCTTTTTCTACTATCGATGATACTCTTCAACTTTCTAATTCACTTTTTTCTTTAGCACCGTTTTCGAGATAGGAACACTAACTCCGCTATTTTCCACCAGGTGGCGCTGCAAGCGGTTTAACCTTGTACAGCATGGCCACTTTGCTATACTTACATACCATTTTTATCACTATAGCTGCAGCCGTTTAACAGTTAAAAGAGTTGGGACTGATTTTTTGGGGCACCCTGTATTTTCTTTAGATCGTAAAGATATTACAATGGGACCTATTGTAGACCAAGACCTTTTCAACAAAACAAAAAGTATCAAATTCGGAGCATACGTTCAGAAGTTATGAGCTAACAAACATAAAAAAAACATACGGTTTGAATTGAGAACCTTCCTTCTTTTTTTGAAGTCGGTTAAAAAGCAAAAATACGGTTAGCGAAAATGGACTAGGCAACGTTTCATACATAGATGTTTTAACGTGTCAGTTTTGTTAAAACTCAGGTAATGCATGATGGAGCATTCAAACTTATTTTGGCCAAGCAATTTCACTTTTTTTTTAAATTTAATTTCACCAATCCATTAAATTTCCGTAATATGCATGTGAAATAAATATTGAAATTATTCAAATACGTTAAATTAAATATCAAAATTATTAATACATATATTGATTCATTATTGAGAAATTATTAAATGTTTGAGACGAACAGAAATATTTTATATTATTTTCTTAATAATAATAAACAGAATACTTACAGTAACGCCCGTAAAAGAAGTCTCATTCAAGGAATCCCTGAAGAGTTGACCCCAGAAAGGATCACGATGCGTAAAATCCCGAAATGACTTCGTTCTTCCAAAGGCTTTTAGCTTCTGCGAAACTTTTTGAATAGCTAGAGCAATGGCCCATATCCCATCATATGCGTATCCATGAAATCGGCTATATTCACTATCCCGTCGTTTCTCATATTGTCCAGCATACTCTGCTGCAGTCTGTGGGAATAAAAAGTAGTTCCATTTTATTTTTCTTTTTAATCGAAATTATAAAAATGCATTTTGAAAGATTCAATGTATTGTTTCATTTTATATTTCTAAAATGGATTAAATTTGTTGATTAAAAAAAAAAAAAAAAAAAAAGAAAACTTTAATTTTCTTTATTTTTACATCGCTTCACACACTTAATTTATCTTTTAAGACAATATATTTTTTTTTTGCCTAAATCTAACTCTTAGATAATGAAATTAATAAAACTTGCATTTATATTGCATTTATTATGAATTCCGATTTATTTATATTTTTATAGATTGAAATAGATTTTAGTTCATTTAGACATCAATCTTTAGACACTTTTTTATTGTTCTATTTCTAATTTTATAAATAACTTAAAAGAAATTTAAACATTTTGTTTATTAAGCAAAATGTTTATCAAATTTTCTGATTCTTTTTACTTATTCTTTTAAATTATTTGGTTCATGACGTATGCTTATATATACTTACAGCAATATAAGTCCGTATACCCAGTAATAAAAAAAAATTCTAATAATATAAAAAATTAAAATAGATGGATTTATATACACCGAATCTTATTCACCGATAACGTTTTATAATAAAAGTAAATTCTATTTTTTTTGTTTTATTAATACCGAAATGTAATTCTGTTTTGCATTAATAATATCAAATTCATCAGTATCTGCAGTTCTTTGTTATTTCTAATTTGATTGAACTAAAAAGTTATTTCTTAAGAAATAAATAAATAAATAAATCTTATCAACTGGAGTTTAAATTTGTATATTTATAAAATTATTTTTTCAAAGAAACAACTTAACATTTATACCTCAATAAGCTTAGACATTTAGATAGTTCGTTATTAATAATTACAGCTATTCTAGATCATCATACTCTTCTAATAAACTTGAAAAATGTAATATAAATAGAGCTTACATACCAGGCCTGATACAGTGATGTTTCCTGAAGAACTTAATGGTAGAACGTCCGTTGCAATATGACCTTCCATCGCTTCAATAAGTTCTTGTATCGTACAAGAAGTGTTATATCCACTTAACACAGGTTCCTCCCACCATCGTTCCCGATACATCCCTACTATGATCCACTGGTATTTTCTTCCGTACATCTTCAGATGATAAGCCTGAAATACAAGTAATACAAAGCAATTAGGATTCCTTTAATTTTACCCTAACAGCACAAAATGTTCCAAAAATGTAATAGTCATATAACATCGAAACATTAGAAAATTTTCAGAAACGTTTCGAAACGTTCAGTTTGCTTTCCGATTAGTTTAAAAAATATAGAAATGTCCGCGAACGTAACAAAAGATCGGATATGTAACAGAAAAGTCTCAATTACTTAACAGATCGAACATTGAAAAGTGCGTATGTTTCAGAAAGGTATCAGAGAGTATACTCAAATTTGTTCCGTTTTTGGAAGATCGTAAGCTTTTTGCAACATAACTGAAACATTCTGTGCTGTATGGGTAGTAGTTGATGTATGTGTATAGTTTGAAACACCAGACAAAAATTTATAAGAGCATGATTATATAAAGAACAAGTTCTAAAACAAATCTTCCAGCTACTTCAGCAGTTTCAAATATAAACATCCGTATAAACACCAATATAAACACCATCCATTATTCTTTCTAGCGATTTTTACTTTCTTCTATATGTAATATAGAGAAAGTATTGGATTCGCGAAAATTTTCGACCTCCGTTTTTTGACGGATCTACACGTTTTGGGATGTCCTGAACACGAATTGATAGTTTTTAGAAAATGTCTGTCTGTCTGTCTGTCTGTGTGTCTGTCTGTCTGTCTGTCTGTCTGTCTGTGTGTCTGTATCATTTTTTTGTGGACGCTGTATCTCACGAACATATGAATGAAATTTAACCAAACTTGGTATTTAGTTGCACCCTGACATGAACTGGTGCCCATTAGATTTGGGGATCAATAGCTCAACAGGTGGCGCTGTAATCGCATTTTATGCAAATTTTTAACATGGCAGCATAGGACAAAATTCCGTATAAATGGGCATAATGAGAGTTATTTTAAACTTGTGATTGTAAAATTAATTTGAATTATTGATGATAGTAGTAGTTAACTAGGAAAAAAAATTGTGCATGGGGGGGCATCGGTTCCCCCCCTGGGGGGGAAGTACCCCCCCGGGGGGGTTAAATTTTGAAGATGGGTATCATTCGAAAGATCTCGTCAATACCTTTAAAACGAATGGTTGAACCATAAATCTGTGATAATTTAAAACAAAGTTATCGATTTTTTTTACTTTTAACAAAAAAAAAAAAAAAAAAAAAAAAAAACTTAGAAAAAAAAATTCGATTTTTTTTTTTTTTTTTTTTTTTTTAATTATTGTTAGTGATTGAATATGTATTAATTTTCACAAAAAAAAAAAAAAAAAAAAAAAAAAAGAAAAAGAAAAAGAAAAAAAAAAATCTTTTTTTTTTTTTTTTTTTTTTAATATTGTTACTGATTGAATATGTATAGGAAAATATAGAAGAAAGTCTTGTGGTGGCCACAACATACTAGTTTAGCTATGTTCCACAAAGTACGAACAACTGTAAAATACGTATTGCTACTAGGACTTTTTTCCGAGGACATTTTTTCCAGGGAATGTTTTTTCGAAGGACATTCTTTACAGGGGACGTTTTTACCGGGATGTTTTGTAGAAAACGTTTTTTCTTGATACACATACAATATCTTTAACTCTATGGTTATTCATCTGTTTTCTGTTGGCATATGACTACTCCAACATCTTATTTGTCTTTCAGTGAAATAAAGTTGACAGTGTTGTTTATTTAATAGATCTTGTCTGTAATATATCACTGCGCTAATAGGTTCAAATGAAATAATAGTATTATTTATTCTATTACGTGAAATAACGTTACGTCCATACCTATTAGTATGGACTTTAGCTTAAGCATAGTCTGAGGCTTCACCGAATTTTCGTAAGAAATTATTAAATTTGGAGTTTCGAAAAAGTCGAGTTAGGTTAGAAGTTTTTTAATTCTGATTTTAAAAAGTACTCTACGATGAATAGATATTAAGAATTAAATATATATATATATATATATTTGGATTTTGCGGAATTAAGCGATTATTTAGTTGAATAAATTTGTTAGATACTAGATAGTATTATTTCAAACTGATTATCCAGCATAAAAAATGTACGTTAAAATCGTTCTCTGAGATCAGTTCAGTTCAGTGCTGTTCCAGATAACACATGGAGATACTCTATCCTCGAACGCAGTATTGCTGAGTGTAGGCCGGTTCGTCCCCAGTTTTGTCGCCAGAAAATCTATTGGTAATATAAAACTGTTTATTGTTTTATATTTAAAGAAAAATCCATTCGTTTTTATTACGCTGCTAGAGAATAGTCTCATTCTCCTCGTGATTGAAATCTTTAATTACAATGTTTTTGTTAAGTTCAAATTAGTATCTGCACTTCCTTACAGTAATGCATCGTAGGAAGTGTAACTATAAAGAGGTCGTACAAGATCATTCTTTACAAAAGAAGCAAATACACCGCTCATAACTTTATTTAAGAATAAGCATATATCCTCCACATCGTTCCCAATATCTAATTGCTCTATAAGACTAACATGAATGTTTCAAGCCAAATCTTGATTGACAGTTACATTTGGCGTCGCATCGTTTGATGGTAAGGAGACTAATTACCAAATTACAACAGTGAAGCTTCATAAAAGATGAAAGGATATAGATTTTTTGCGACATTGTAAGTGCTGCAGCAGTGTGGTTGGGAACCCCGGTGTCAGAAAGCAGAATCGGAAACATATCAGATATTAAATGAAGTTAAAGTAGTAACGCCCAATGGAAATATTTCTTGTAAATATAATGTAATTAAAAGGACATTCATATGAAACATTTTATATTACACCTACGCATATAATATTTGCACATTAGTATTTTTTTTTCTTTTCTTTTTAATAATACCTTTAAAAAAATGCTGTATATCAAACACTAATATAATTAACCTACCTTGCGTTTATGTTTCTTAAAATGCTTGTATAGTAAGCAAAAATTAATTAATTTTGTAAAAAGATAATTTAGTTCTCCAATTTTCTATTTTATAATTTGCATTGGATATATATATATATATATATATATTAAGTAAATATACTTTTGCGGGAAAATTCTGTTGAAATTCACAAATATAGTTTGAAATACACATTTTTAATAAAATAAATTGAATTGCACAAAAGAAAATGTATGTGTTTTGTAAATTTATTTTGGTCCTTGTCGTCAGTTGCTAAAAATATTTGAAATTTAAGTCTGGAGCAATTTTTTAAATTAAATATGTGACAGTGTTTTCACTATAAAAGATTTTTGATAAGCTAGTTCATATTCTTTAGTGAAAACAATTTTCTTTGAACTTTTATTTTGAAATTATCTTTGTTTGAAATTACAATTTACACATATTTTTATACGGCTGGGATATTTTCAGACGTCTGTTTATATAATATATATATATATATATATATATATAGCCTTTCCCTTGAAGAATTTTTATTGAAATAGACATTTAAAATACGATTCTGTCTAAATATCTTTTTATATGTATCATATGCTTAAAAATTTTCATTTCAATTTACAGATAAACTAAATTAAAACTTATTATATATATATATATATATATATATATAATTTAGTTTATCTGTGAATTGAAATGAAAAATTTTAAAATTTTTATTATATATATATTATTAATATTATTCATAATATTCTTATTATTCATTATTATCATTATTATTCATAATATTCTTATTATTCATTATTATTATTATTATTCATATATATATATATATACATATACGATATTTTTAATCAATATTTATTATATATAAAAATAAAAGATCAATTATAATAAATGTTGCAGAAGTATTCAATTGAGTATATTCAATTTATTTTCCTTAAACACTTAAACTTTCAAACTTACTTTATAATGCAAGAATTCTGCAGAATTTGTTAGTTTAATCTTTATGTTTAGTAAAAGAACAAAATAAACTTTTTTTTTTTCAAGTTTATTAATTTTGGCAATCATTCTACTAAAACACCTGTTGATAGTAAAAGTATAATACTTTCATTTATTAACACAAACTGAAGACACAGTACATTAAATTTTACAACATTTTTATAAATTTTCATGAAAACGTAAGGAAATATAGTGTTGTCTAAATTATTGGGGATTTTTGAAAAAATTCTTCAAATTTTAAACTTGATATTTAATATATTCTCTTTTGGACTCCAGGAAAACCTGCACTTATTTTGGCATTCTTTCAACGGGATTTTTGCAACAAAAATAATTTCAGTTTTTCGTCAAGCCAATAATTTAGACACCGCACTTATACTTAAAAAAAAAAAAAAAAAAAAAAAAACTTTTTTTATCCACTTCTTCAGTAACAGAAATTCATAATGTGTTCGGGAATTGACAGAAAATATAAAAAATATCGATATAACTATAACGCCTATTAGTTACTTTTTGTGCCCTTTCACAGATGGCACTTTTAACTATTATATGTAAAAAGAGTTTTTAAGGTATGTTAATAAATGGCATTATTAGAAATTTTTTGAACTGTAATTCTGCGTAAAAATAAGTAATCCTTAATAATTTGATGAATTCTGCGCTCATATAAAAAAGAGAATACCGTACAAGAATTATAAGTTTAGTTCACCGTTAATTCATATGCATACTTATGAGATTTTAAATTAAAGCAAAAGTAAAACTCTTTTAGCATTAATTTTAAAATAATTAATTTAATCAATGGGAACAGTGTAACTTTTACATTTTAGAGTCATTAGAAATGGTTTACTAGTTAGTTATTAAAAATAGCTTTTCATAGTTACACGTATTGGGCCTTCAGAAAGGTACACGTTACTTGAGATACAAATTGATATTTTTACCTAATGTATAAATTTAACATGGCTTTACTTAAGTAAATACAGAGATATCTCGTATTTAAAACCATTTTTAGCTTGTCTTGTGAACCCATTAAGTATTCATTGAATTTTGTTTAATTATGAACACCAATGCTGCCGATACGAATTTTTAAGCAGAGATTTGGAGTGATAATTCTTTTTCTGTTGAATTATGATCTATAAATTAAATGAAAATGACCTACAATGTACATGTTGCGTTTTTAAACCAATCCTTATCAATTAACCAGTGATAGAAAAACATAAACATTTGGAAGGATTTTTAAGAGATATGAATTTTTAGACTGTAGAAATTGTATGCAAAAGACATCAACTTTGAAATTACACTCTACATGTTGCATTTATTTTATTTATAATCTTAGCGCAAGGTTTAACAAAATCATTAGAATTGTATGCATAGGATTTCATAATTCACTATCCATAACAATTCAATTAAACGTTGTTTTATCATATCATCTTAATTGTATATTATTTAATAGGGATGAAAACATACTTTATTTTTAATAATTAACTTGAATATAAGTTTAATTGTTTTTTATCAATATCCTTAAGGTGCTTAATACTTATCACACATTTTTCAAAGAAAATTTACATTAATCTCCTTATGAAACAAACAAAAAAAAAAAAAAAAAAAAAAAAAAAAACTATTGTTATGGTGTTAAAAAGTTATGGTGCATTATATTAGTATGGCAATACGCAAATCGTTCATTAGGCTGAAACTTTAAACTTATGAACTTTCATGTTTTAATTGTATCAAACAAAACCTAAAGTTTCGTAATTATCATCATCAACATGAAATTATTTCTAAATTATGTGAATCAGTAAAACTTACAGAAATCGTTATTATGGATCAAAATACAGAATATATATATTTTTAAATTATTACCTAGAATATCAATAAATTTTAAAAATGTTTTCTGCATGTTTATGATACTAATATCTTCACAAAAAACTTTATGCTGAGGCGCTGATCAATTTATTATATTATAGCAATGTGCAAATCGATTATCAGTTAGATACATACAATATAACGATTATTTTATTTACTTTTTATTTATTTTTTAAATAAAACTTGAGAGAAAAATAACTAAAATTTGATTCTACGTGTTAATCCTATTAAAACTAAAGATAGAAAAATTATCAAAATTTTAAATTTATAGCCTTTCATTCTTCATTATACCTCCTAATCATCTTTAATATTGCTGTTTTCTATGTAATAATAATAATTACGTCACCTTAAAAAATTGAAATATATCTTGGTGACAATTTTTTCTCATCCTGTGTTTAATAAACTTAATATCCACAATTTACTTAATGATCCATCCAATCTTTTTCCCATCAAAAACTTCATCATTCAAAAAACTTTTAAATAAAATATTACTTTAGGCAGAAAAATATTTAACTACAATAAATTTGCTAAATTTCTTACATCTATTGATCAGCCTCCGTGCTATTGTTCTGATTCCAAATATAAATCTTTTTTCAATCCATCTCATGGTCATATTATTACTGGTGATATCAATATTGTGGAAAATCTTACTTTAAGATCTTTGATGAAGTATGGCACTAAATTTCGCATGCCTTCAAAATTCAAATTTATTGATATCATTACTCAATTTAATTTAGACTTGGATCTCTTTATATACAAAATTGCTATTGATTATAATAAACCAGTGGAATATTTTAATGAGTGGAAATTTAAGCTACTTGATAAATTTAAACTTGATTTAGTTTATAATATGCACCATCTTTCTAATATCAAGTACTATAATTTCAAAGAAATCAATTCAGCAATTCTCGACCTACAGTCTAAATTTATTATTACTTATGTTGACAAGGCGGCTAATAACTATGCAATTATTTGCAAAAAGTATTATAAACAACTTCTTTTTGATACTATGGATACTAGTAATATTTTTGTTAAGATTAATGACAGTATCGAAATTAAAAATTGGCATATATTTAATTATTACAAGTTGATAAAAACTAAAAATAATAACTATAATTATCCTTATTTAGTTGTAATTCCGAAATTTCATAAAGATCCAATTAAATTTCGTACTGTTACTGTTGCCTGTAATGCCTAGACTTCTAATGCTAATATTATATTATTAAATATCCTTAAAAAATTACATAGTTATATTGTTTCTAACAAGTGTAATTTTTTTTCTAAAAAATAGTTTTCAACTCAAAAATAAAATTAAAAATCTTACTGATATTACTGGTATAAAAACTTTTGATTTCAATGATCATTTTAATAATATTGTTATTAAAGATATGTTTGATATTATAAATAAACTTTTTGTAGAAAATCTGCAGTATTTAAATCTAAATGTTAACATTACTCCTTCAACCTTTAAAACTCTGACTAGGTTTATACTTTTCCATAACTATATTTTATTCAATAATTATTTATATAAACAACGTTTAGGATTGCCACAAGGTGGCATTGCTTCTAGTATATTAGCTGATCTATACTTATATTATTATGAGCGTGATATTGAGTGTACTAACTTTAAATTACTACGATACATAGATGATATAATTATATTATATTTGGATAAACATCACACCAATCTAGACTTACCTGTTAATTATCCTGAAAATCTGTCTCTTAGTAGTACTGATTTGGAATCTAATGTTATTAGTTTCTTAGATTTAAAAATTATTCTTAATAGTAATGGCAAATTAGAATTTGACTTATATGATAAAAAGAAAGATTTCCCCTTTAAGGTAAATTTTTTTACTAATTTTCAAACATGTTTACATAAATCTGTATTTGTCAATATTCTTCTTAATTTTAATCTACGTATGAAAAATTTAGTGTCTGATAAACATCAAAAAGTACAATTTCGATTCTTTAAAAATTTAGCATTAATTAATGGCTATCCCAAACACTTGATTCAAAAATTCTTTTAATCATTTATTTATTTATTTTATTATTATAAATATTATTATTTATTTATAATTATTATTATTATTTTTTTTTTCCCTCACAATCTTTATTCCAATTTAAATTTAGGTATATACATTAGGTATTATTTTATGGTTAGTATTATCTACAATAACTTTCAAACTTTGTAGCAATCTAGATAGAAACACTTTTCAATCATATTTGTTATTTGAATCCTAAGAAATAGAATGTTTTGGTCTGCTTTTACCTTGTTACATGCTTCCTGGCTGTTTTGTAAGACTTATTTTTAATTTATTTCTCTTTTTCTTACATTAGCTACCTTTGTTTTATTCATTTTATTTTATTTTTCTATTATTTTCATCTAATTACTCATGGCAACTCTATTCACGTTAAAATAATTATGAATAATTCATTTTATTTTATTTTACTATTATTTCCATCTCAATACTCTAGATGGCAGCACTATTCATGCTAAAATAATTATGAATAATAATCTGCTCTTTTTAGGATCTGAATCCGTATGAATCCTTAATTTACCTGAATAACACTGCGCATCCTTTATTACTCAATGGTCACTGCAATTTTGAACTGATTAACTGTGTGTTTAACTGAGTTCTGATTGTTAAATTTTTACATGTGCATCGTATCTTAGTTTTTCTGGATTGAATTTTTCTGGTTTTTTCACATGTGTATAGTATGATTTGAGTCAGTATCAAATATATTTTATTAAGTAATTTTGTATGTTTATTTCAATCTCCAATAAATATGTTTTTGGATTATTTCAGGTAATATTGTGATTTTGATCTTCTTTTTTATGGATTTACTATGGATGTTTCGGGCCTGTGAACAAAGAAATTCTTAGCTTTTGCTTTCTTTGTGACAGAAAAACATCCATTTCTTAGCATATTTGCATTCTACCAGGCCCTTGAAAACGTTGGAATGCAAATTATGCTTTTTTCTCATCTCCAAAATTCATTTCGATTTATCTTTAATTCTTTTCTGATTTGATATGAGTGGTCTGCGATTATGATCTGAATAATTGTTTTAATGCTGAGGTTGAATCATCTTTGAATTTCATAAAATTTTTGCACTGATATTATTATATTTTAATATTGTGTTACTATATTTATTTCATTTCTAAGGTAATGCTGCATATAGCGCTTTATTTGGAAATGAAGCTTTTTATTTATATTTTTAATTCACTTTGTGTTTGCACAATTTTTGCTATTACTTAAGCAATTTTCACTTTTCAAAAATTGCAAAATACATCATTTTATAGCTGCTATCTGCGCATTTTATGTTGTATTATTATTATTATTATTATTATTTTATGACAATATTTCAATTCTTATTCGATGTATTACAATTCATTCAGTGTTTTGCAATTTAATGATCATTTTGAACTACTTTTATCATTTATTTAGTAAGTTTCTTGGTATTATTATTATTTTTTTTTTTTTTTTTTATTTATTTAATGCTTTTATTACACTTTTATATTCTTTTATATTCTGTTATGCTGCATATTCATTTTACTTATGAATCTTTGATCTAATGGTTTTACTAGTAATATTGTTTGATTTACCACATTATTATTTGTTAGTCTGTCATTTTTTTCGGGGGGGTCTAATTTAAATAACTTATTTTTGTATATATTTTTGTATATATCATTGATGAATTTTCATCATGGCTATGGCTACTTATTGTAAATATTAATACATTTTTCAAACTTTTCTACTCAAGGCTGTTTCTGTATTTATACTAAATTGTGCTCCATTAATTTTAATCAAGAATTTCAAATGTATTATTTATTTTAATCAAGATTTTCAAAAGAATTATTTATGTATAGGAATAAATATTTATCAATTTTTAAGAATTTTTCAGGCTTTAGTTATATGCAAGCTTAGTTAAATTTTTAATACTATTTATAATTATTGTCTCAATTTATTATATTTCTAATATTTATCTTCTTTATTCTTTACATGGTTGCTCTTAGTAAATACTTAGCGCCTGGCAAAAAAGGCAAATCTTATGGTTTGTCTTGTGCTCGGTACAGAGTAATGTATAGGGATTACTCTGGATCGTCATCCTGCTACCTATATCATCCTCCTCTTCGCAATTTATTTTTCAAAAAATGCAATTCTACAAGCTGTCTTACTTGCCCTCTTGCTGATGCTTCTCATTTTAGAGATAGCTCCTCTCATGTTACATTTTGTAAGGCTTTTAATATTATTTACTCAATCAAATGCAATTTATGTAATATGATTTATATTGGACAAACTAGTAATCCATTACACAAGCGGATTAACTTACATCGTTCTGATATTAAAAAATCACGACAATTTACTACTAATTTTGAATATATGCACTTCCATCAACATGACTTTAATAATATTACTGTGAAAATTCTTAATTTGAAGAAGAATTTGAATGAACGTCTCTTACTTGAATCACAATATATTAAGTCTCTGAATACACTTTATCCCTTTGGTTTAAATTTTAATGTTTATAATAAACAACATATTGTTTATTCCAAGGTTTCAAAAATTGATTTTTACAGTAATATTTATAAAACATTAAATCACTCTTTATTTAAAAAGACTACTAGAACTTCTAGAGGTTCTTCTAGGTCGTCTTCCCCACTTATGGACATTTCATCTCTATTACAAAATCTCAAATCCTTAGAACGTATTTATCTTCAGTCTTATAATTGGAAAGATATACGTAATTTTATATTTGGGATAAAAAAGAAGTATCTTCTTAAATATTTTAAAGTCTTCCATTCTCATTCTTTTGATTCACACTTCAGTAATGTATTTTTTGATATTTTATACTATAGGGCTGAGTGTTTTAATATTAAACTTGACTTAAAATCTGGTCAAAAATTAAATAACTCTCTCTTGGTGACAAATTTTTCTCATCCTGTGTTTAATAAACTTCATATCCACAATTTACTTAATGATCCATCCAATCCTTTTCCCATCAAAAACTTCATCATTCAAAAAACTTTTAAATACAATATTACTTTAGGCAGAAAAATATTTAACTACAATAAATTTGCTAAATTTCTTACATCTATTGATCAGCCTCCGTGCTATTGTTCTGATTCCAAATATAAATCTTTTTTCAATCCATCTCATGGTCATATTATTACTGGTGATATCAATATTGTGGAAAATCTTACTTTAAGATCTTTGATGAAGTATGGCACTAAATTTCGCAAGCCTTCAAAATTCAAATTTATTGATATCATTACTCAATTTAATTTAGACTTGGATCTCTTTATATACAAAATTGCTATTGATTATAATAAACCAGTGGAAAATTTTAATGAGTGGAAATTTAAGCTACTTGATAAATTTAAACTTGATTTAGTTTATAATATGCACCATCTTTCTAATATCAAGTACTATAATTTCAAAGAAATTAATTCAGCAATTCTCGACCTACAGTCTAAATTTATTATTACTTATGTTGACAAGGCGGCTAATAACTATGCAATTATTTGCAAAAAGTATTATAAACAACTTCTTTTTGATACTATGGATACTAGTAATATTTTTGTTAAGATTAATGACAGTATCGAAATTAAAAATAGGCATATATTTAATTATTACAAGTTGATAAAAACTAAAAATAATAACTATAATTATCCTTATTTAGTTGTAATTCCGAAATTTCATAAAGATCCAATTAAATTTCGTACTGTTACTGTTGCCTGTAATGCCTATACTTCTAATGCTAATATTATATTATTAAATATCCTTAAAAAAATTACATAGTTATATTGTTTCTAACAAGTGTAATTTTTTTCTAAAAATAGTTTTCAACTCAAAAATAAAATTAAAAATCTTACTGATATTACTGGTATAAAAACTTTTGATTTCAATGATCTTTTTAATAATATTGTTATTAAAGATATGTTTGATATTATAAATAAACTTTTTGTAGAAAATCTGCAGTATTTAAATCTAAATGTTAACATTACTCCTTCAACCTTTAAAACTCTGACTAGGTTTATACTTTTCCATAACTATATTTTATTCAATAATTATTTATATAAACAACGTTTAGGATTGCCACAAGGTGGCATTGCTTCTAGTATATTAGCTGATCTATACTTATATTATTATGAGCGTGATATTGAGTGTACTAACTTTAAATTACTACGATACATAGATGATATAATTATATTATATTTGGATAAACATCACACCAATCTAGACTTACCTGTTAATTATCCTGAAAATCTGTCTCTTAGTAGTACTGATTTGGAATCTAATGTTATTAGTTTCTTAGATTTAAAAATTATTCTTAATAGTAATGGCAAATTAGAATTTGACTTATATGATAAAAAGAAAGATTTCCCCTTTAAGGTAATTTTTTTTACTAATTTTCAAACACGTTTACATAAATCTGTATTTGTCAATATTCTTCTTAATTTTAATCTACGTATCAAAAATTTAGTGTCTGATAAACATCAAAAAGTACAATTTCGATTCTTTAAAAATTTAGCATTAATTAATGGCTATCCCAAACACTTGATTCAAAAATTCTTTTAATCATTTATTTATTTATTTTATTATTATAAATATTATTATTTATTTATAATTATTATTTTTATTATTATTTTTTTTTCCCTCACAATCTTTTTTCCAATTTAAATTTAGGTATATACATTAGGTATTATTTTATGGTTAGTATTATCTACAATAACTTTCAAACTTTGTAGCAATCTAGATAGAAACACTTTTCAATCATATTGGTTATTTGAATCCTAAGAAATAGAATGTTTTGGTCTGCTTTTACCTTGTTACATGCTTCCTGGCTGTTTTGTAAGACTTATTTTTAATTTATTTCTCTTTTTCTTACATTAGCTACTTCTGTTTTATTCATTTTATTTTATTTTTCTATTATTTTCATCTAATTACTCATGGCAACTCTATTCACGTTAAAATAATTATGAATAATTCATTTTATTTTATTTTACTATTATTTTCATCTCAATACTCTAGATGGCAGCACTATTCATGCTAAAATAATTATGAATAATAATCTGCTCTTTTTAGGATCTGAATCCGTATGAATCCTTAATTTACCTGAATAACACTGCGCATCCTTTATTACTCAATGGTCACTGCAATTTTGAACTGATTAACTGTGTGTTTAACTGAGTTCTGATTGTTAAATTTTTACATGTGCATCGTATCTTAGTTTTTCTGGATTGAATTTTTCTGGTTTTTTCACATGTGTATAGTATGATTTGAGTCAGTATCAAATATATTTTATTAAGTAATTTTGTATGTTTATTTCAATCTCCAATAAATATGTTTTTGGATTATTTCAGGTAATATTGTGATTTTGATCTTCTTTTTTATGGATTTACTATGGATGTTTCGGGCCTGTGAACAAAGAAATTCTTAGCTTTTGCTTTCTTTGTGACAGAAAAACATCCATTTCTTAGCATATTTGCATTCTACCAGGCCCTTGAAAACGTTGGAATGCAAATTATGCTTTTTTCTCATCTCCAAAATTCATTTCGATTTATCTTTAATTCTTTTCTGATTTGATATGAGTGGTCTGCGATTATGATCTGAATAATTGTTCTAATGCTGAGGTTGAATCATCTTTGAATTTCATAAAATTTTTGCACTGATATTATTATATTTTAATATTGTATTACTATATATATATATATATATATATATATATATATATATATATATATATATAACCAGAAAAAATTTAGGTTGCAAAATAATTCTTTTACAGTACGTAAAGTGGATAAAAATCCCTGTAGTCAAATTTTACACTAAAAAAGGTTTTATAAATCAAGCTTTCAATGATCGAACGTAGTTCAATTCTATTCGAGCACAAAAAGGAAAAAAAAAATAGTTGAAATTCATGTTGCAAATTTTTGGGTCTGTAAATGTATTGATGCTTCAAGCGAAAAAAAAAAAAAAAAAAAAAAAAAAAAAAAGACACACTCATAAAAAGGGAAATATTTTTTTTATTTCGTTGGAGTGGAAAATCTTTAAAAATGAAATACGTTTCACAATGAGATGTATCTATTCATATTAATAATTAATAATAAATAATATTAATACTGCGATAGATATTTTTAAGTAATTCGAAGTTTTAAACACATTGTATTATTATTATTATTATTATTATTATTTCTTTTTTTTTTTGTCAATTCACTTTAAACATTAGAAATAAATTATATTATATATATAATTACATTATATGTATATATAAATAATGTATATAGAAATAAATTACATTATGTATTAAATTAAGGTTAAATATATATATATATATATATATATGAAATAGCTTTGGATTTTCAAAAGAAAAAAAAAATCAAATTGATTTTTAAAACATTTAATCATTTTAACTTTTGTTATGATTAATAAATTTAAGTCTCTTAAAGTAATCATTATGGAATTATTTTCCTTCCGAATATGTGAGGTGACAGCATTTCTATTCCTATTTCACTTGATAAATCGTCAATGTCAATTATCTAGTTCTAAAATAACTATTGAATATTTGCTTAAAAGTATGTATCTTTCATTCAACAACAGAAATTTCTTGATTTTTATTCCAAAGGAACGATTTATTGTAACTTAAGTCTGAAATTTAAAAAAGAATAAATAAATAAAGGATATATTATAAATAATTATAATTTTATTTTAAAGACTTTTAAATTATTTTTTTAATTTAAAAATAATAATAATAATATAATTAATATGTTATTGTTATAAAATGAATACATAGTTGACATCTAAAGCTATTTAACAATATATATATATATATATATATATATATATATATGTATGTATGTATGTATGTATTTGGCCCATTAATGCATAACGTTCATTCTGAAAACACGGCTATGATTTTTTTCTTCTGTTAATAACCTTTTTTTTTTTTTTTAAATATAAATAAATCATTAGTAATAAATTTTTTATAATATTCAATACAATTTATAAGGAAGTATTGTAATCCCAATTTGTGAAATGGAATTTCTAAAGCAGAATCTCACATAGCTGGAAAACGAATGATCATATAATATTGCAAATTTATAGTTATGACTTTCATGATGTCTAGTTGTGCACCTGCAACACTGGTCTTAATAAGAAGTACAATTTTAAAGATGTCTACGACATTACGTGATTTTTAATGACGTCTGTATGTACACTGTACACTCGGCGTCAAAAGTATCCGAGGACTAGCAAAAATTTCGTATATTAAAAAGTACACTTAATACTGGTTTGTTAAATAAATCCTTGTCGAATCATGTTTTTAGACTGACTAAGAACAAGATTCGACAATTATTTATTTGACAAAACTGTTTTAAGTGTACATTGTTTATATAGGAATTTTTATAGGATACTTTTGTTGCCGGCTGTACGTAAGAATGTGTGCGTATGTGTGTATTCGAGTGTGTATTTCACATACATGTAAAACGGTTTTGACGTAGAACGTTATAAATTGATATATAGGTTTGTTGTAACATTCAGTTGTGCACGCCTGTTTATAGTCTTTCTGTGACTTTCCATTTTGGAAATCTTTTCGAAAATTATATTCATAATGACCAAAAATGCAAAAGTTTTGGACATTATATATGACTTACCATCATAGAGATTTCCAACATATATACATTGAAAACTTTTTCAAACTTATATATTTATATTTCTATAGATATATATTCTTTTACAAAAAGAAATAAGATTGTGACACTATTTGAAGGTATATAATGTTTTGAGAAGAACATTATTTGCAATGTAAACTATATAATTTAAAAATTATTGAAATTATTTTTAAAGAAAATTTATTTGTCTCATAAATTATTTTCGAAATTTTGTTTGATAATTTTGCTATCAAAATATTCTAGTCAAAAACCGTGAAATGATTGAAGTTTCATATTTATCATTTATTATTGTTTAAGCTTTTCAGTAATTTAACAAAATATTTAAATTTTCATAAAAATTTGTCGAATTCAATATATATATATATATATTATTTAAAATTACATGATGAAAATTTTAAATATGTTACGCTATTTTATTTTCAAAAAATCTTACCTCGCAAAAGATCTGTCTTGCCCAATCTTCATCAAAATTTCCGAGTATTATTCTAACATCTTTATTCTGAAATAAAATTAATAATTATTTATTTCACCCGTCGGTGAATGTTAATGTCATTATAAATACTCTATTCTAATGTTGGACAGTTTCATTTATAAAAATACTGTTTAATTTTATATAAAAATATTATCATACGCATGTTTTTACAAATGTAAAGTAAAGATATTTTAAGTGTCTAAATTAGTATTTTACTTGCAGTATGATTTACATTGTTTTATATAATTTTAAATACAAAATTGAATTGTTCATTAAGTGCTAACGAAGAACCTTTAAACAAGTTTAAGTCATCAATTTATGTATAAGTATGAAAATACCCGTAAGACATTTATTATTTTAATAATATTAAGCATTATTTAATGTATAATTTTAATGTTAGATATACTAAGAAATATATAAATTAGAAACAAATATATTTAGCATCAATTAGTCATCTATTATTCATCTGCCATCTATTATTTCCTGTATATAATATTAATGTTATTACGTATTATTAATTTTATTTTTAAATTATTTCTATTTTTTTTTTTTAAGTCTGCAAATAAAAAAATAAATGAATTATCGATTCCATATTATATACACATATTGATAATCTTTATGTTTTATAGGAAGCCCAATCGAAAAATTGCCATGTATTTTCATCCAACGCGTACGGTTCATTTTATTTATTTATTGCTACAAAGAACTGCACAAATACTTTTCCATAATTAAATGAATAATTCCTTCATGATATAAACCCTTAACTTGTTTTTCCATGCTCCTCGGAACACGTTTTTCTTTAACCCTTTATCTACTGCATTACGATACAGACAAAAATTGTGTTTGAAACATATTTTTTTAGTTACTTAAGTGCATAATTTAAAGATATATATATGTTAAAAATTATGCATATCACCTCATCATAATAATTAATGAGAATTTTGTGAGGTCGTACTTTAGTGTACCAGTGGTACATAGAGTTCGAAAAAGTTATATCGACATGAAAAAAGTGTAGAGAAATAATTACTCTTTATGTTCCTCATATTTTTTCTAATATTAGGGGGATATTCTTGAAATAATATAGGAATTAATTATAACACACATGAAGATCGTGAAAAATATCCAGCAAAAATAGTAAGTGCACTCCATAAAATCCCTTATGGAACAAAACTGGCTATATGTATCATCTAATGCTTTGTAGTGAGATTAAAGGGAGGTACGTCTGTTCCCGTCTTATAAATATTTTTGAAATTTCTTCTATTAATTCGATTTTATACTCTTTTTAAAGTAACTGTACTTTTAAGTACCGTCAGTAGGTAAAGGTTTAAACTGTTCCACCGTTCCCACATCAGGAATATTTTCCATTTTGTATTAGTATTATCATTATTTAAATTTTATCTAACAAATATTGTTTTAAAATGAGAAATAATAATTAAATATGTGTTTTTACAATCAACAATCTTGTACCAGATTTCGTGTTTCAACCCTAGAGAACATATTTAAGTAGAAAGCTGAAGTATCTTTTACAGAGTGATATAAAGTCGGCATCAAAAATATTCGAGCGCTAGCAATAAATCTTATTAAAAAAAAAAAAAAAAAAAAAAAAAAAAAAAAACTTAATACTACTTTTTTAAATAAATCCTTGTCGAGTCATATTTTTAATCAGTCTAAAAACATGATTCTACAAGGAATTATTTAATAAAGCAATATTAAGTGTACTTTCTGAAAATAGGAATTATTGCTAGCACTCGAACAGTTTTGCTGCCGACTTTACTCAACATAAAAATCACGTGACTAGTGCTTTTCAAGAATTACCAACCAAGGACATTTGTAACTCCTCAACATATTTTCGGATAAAGAGTTTCAAAAGTTTTTCTCTTTCATCCAATTGCGGACTGGTCTGGTCGTTTCACTCGTCACATGGCCGATGAACTTCACTCTCCGTTTTTGTTACTCATTGAATAGAAACTTTACTATTGAAGTCATATAGATGCTCTAAGTTTTTAACCCAAAATTTAATCAAAATGGCAAGTCTTTCAAAAAATAGACGTGGTAAAATTATTATTTTTTTTTTTCGATTTTAGTGAGTAAAAATCTATAAAAAACAGAAAATTCCTATAAAGTTTAATTATTATTATTATTATTATTATTATTATTATTAAAGACTAACGTAATTAACTACAAAAAAAGTAGAATATTATTGTTAATTCTAAACTTACTTTTAATTTTACAAGCTCTTGATTAAGTTCTTCCACTAGTCCTTGTGTAGCAGCTATATCAATGTTGTTGCTGTCCAGATCCGTCAGTAATTTACTATGTGGCTGAAATAAAGCAGGTTTTGGATATACATGAAAATGTTTATTGATATAAATACTTTTCTATATTTAAAAGGAAAATTAAAGTAAAAAGTGTTCATTTCTTTAATACAGCTCCTAAAAATTAATATTATTTAAAATTATTGCAATTTTTTGGAAATAGTAAATTTGATTCCTAATTCAGTATGAAGGCGAAAAAATATTTTTTTAACCAGTTTTCAATGCACGTTTATTTTACTCTCATTCATTCTATGTAATATATATAAAAAAATTTTGAGGTATGCCAAATAATTTATGAAAACGTTGAAGCTTAATATAAGTAAAGTTTATGTGATCACCTAAATACAATTAAAGGAAACGTGTAAAAAGTAATTACTTTGAGAGATAAACATCATTTTCAATATATACTGCACCAGATAAATCATTATTCACCTCTATTTTAAGTCAAGAAAAAATATGCTTATCGTTGTATAAAAATAACACAACATTTTAATACTTAGAAAAGGTATCTATAAAAATATTATCATTTCAATGCAAAAAGTTCCTGAAGTTTACAAAACTAATTCATATAAAAATACAACACTGCGAGTATACAAAATTTATAGGCATAAAATAATTACACTTTATTTTCCTCATAGCAATGCTAAATATAACTTGAACCTCCCAAATTCTATTGCAGCCTCAATCCTTGCAAAAATATTTAAAGAGAAAATGTATTATTATTCTTTCTTAAGCTGCGAATAAGTCATTCGTGTTATACTATATATAAAGAAGAAAAAAGAAAAGAATTGAAAGTATTACCGATGTTCACAACACCACTTTTTTCCATGGCCTCAACTCTTAAGAAATTAATAATAATTATAATAATAAATCCTCCTTTCACCGATAACCTTTACACCTTTCATAAATTTAAAAACCTTCAATTCTACTTAATCGTATGTTTAAATAAAATACGTTCTCTCCTGTCTAGAAAAGAAATTGCATATACTTTACTTTTTTTTTTTTTTTTTAAATATAAAAATTACTTTCGCTTACCGTATCTTTCTATTACAATCCACCTTTACATTCAGAAGAAATTTCAATAAACTATCGAAAAGTTTTTCTATGAGATCTGGTTCCTTCATTTCTGGATGGCATTTAAATGTGATATTTTGTATATATACTTAAAGAAATTTCTTCTAATGTTGTTTAACATACACTGATGTTACATTCATTTTATCGGAACTGTTCTTTGCAGTTTTGACGAGATCTCACAAGTTACAAACACTCTAGAATTCCTAATATTTTGACATCGCCTAAGAAGTTCAAAATGAAGATAAGGTCTGTAATTCTCACTGAAAAAGGATTCATCGATAATCAATAGCAAAAAAAAAAAAAAAAAAAAAAAAGTAGAACATTACGTTTATCACACCATATTTTTTTGTTTTATACATCTACCATTTTTTTTTTTTTGTGTGTGTGTGTGTGTGTGTATTTCAGTTAACCGTTATTTATACATTTGTTTAAATTTTGTTTCGCTGAACTTTTAAATGAAATATCAAAAAGTCATCGCTTATGATAGAGGTTGCAAACGTTCCATTAAACATAAATGTTTTCTTAATTACATCCTTTCCGTCATTTGTATTTTACTAAAACTGTTTCTTACAATAGAAAAACTGTTTTTCCTTATTTTCAAAAAGTATTTTTTGCTATTGCTAAAGTTATTTAACAATATGGATTCAAATTAGTTTTCTGGTCTATTAACAAATTCAGATGTATTAAAAACACTAGAAATGCGTAAGTCATCTTGGTATTTAAAAAAAAAATTAAAATTTTGAAAACAAATGAACAACAACAACAATAACAACAAAAAACATGTCATTTCTAAGAAATTTTATGTTTCAAAAATCTATTCAGTTTCTATTGTAATCTAGCTAAAATAATGTACAGGTGTATGTTTGGCTGTTACATTTGAGAAATATTGCTTCATAACACATTAATCACAAAAAATCTAGTAATTTTATATGACATCAAAAATAAAATTAGAGTATTTTATGCAGAAATACCCGTGAAAAATGTTTTGTAGTCGTTTAATGTATATATATATCTATTGTATTATATCATATTTATTTTTTCAGATGTTTTAGACATTCATTTAATATAATATCAAATATTTTCGTAATTATTAATCCATCTTATGGTCACATGATTGTATTAAAAATTCCATACAGAATGTTATTCTGAAATTACTCTATTTTGTTATACAGATACTTACCAGTGCATACCTGGGAGAGTTCTGGTATAAAGTTCCAACTCTAGTCCAATTAAAATACCGTAAGAGAGCAACGCGGGCAGGATTGAAGGCTGTTTCGCTGGGGACGACTCGGAAAAAATTAGGATAATTCTCGTTTGTATACATTGGATGCGTGTCGGCATAAGTCAACTATATAAAAGGAAATACAGTACTGTTTATTTTGATTAATACTTTTTTGTTTAAAATTAAAATTACTTTTGTGCTATGGTTAATTTTAATATTTTCATTTTAACTGTATAAATTTATAATTAATATTATCATCCAGGGTATCATCTTTCTGGAACTTGCGAATGATATAATATAATTTTTTTGCTTATTTTCTTTTTTATATTTTTCCTTGGTGGTAACTTATATATATATATATATAATGTAAGTTATCCCTCTAAAATTATCAATAGAGCTCTTCATTTATAAAAGTTATAAAACTCGCGTAAAATCCTTTCTGAACATAGTAACAATGACTGAATCAATTTTTACTATGCATATACAAACAAAATACATTATTATAATTTTTTTAAATCTTTTAAAAATGAATGGTAAAAATATTGGTTTGATGTATTTTTTAAGTGAGGTTATATTCCTGATTATTTGCATAGTTGAATTATAAGAGTTAATATTTAAAATAGTTGTGTTGTTAACAATATGTTTAAATAATTTAAATTTGACACTTAATTAAACAAATTGAAAAGAATTTATTAATATTAACAGATGATTTTTGCATTTAATATTATCTTTAATAAATGTTATTGATTAAAAATATTTCTAAACATGTTGTACATGGATATATGACTTTAGCCCTGAACGCGTAGTGAATATATATATATATATATATATATATATATATATATAAAAATTAATATTTTTTCCATGCAATTACTCTCTGAATTTCGAACTCTTTATTTGCAATAGCTAACTTTTAAATCGTAACATCTCATTAATTTATTTTTTCTTTCATATCTTCTGAAAATATGTTTGAATAGACTGGCTCGTGTAATGAGTTGAATTCGAATATATATATATATATATTTTTTCATTTGGTCGTCATTGTATTTCACTGATTTGAGTAATACACTGTAAAAAAATATCTATTACCAGCTGCAAGAAACTATCTGTAATCGGAGAAAATAATTATTTTCTCCAATCAGAGAGAGTTTCTTGCAGCTGGTAATAGTCATTTTTTTACAGTGTATGGACTGAATAAAACACATATTAATGTTATTTAGCAAGATAGATTTCTTTTAAAAGCACGAATATGTGAAAAGATTTCTTTAGATATGAAAATTACAGATCAGCATGTTTGGCATCTAAGAATATTGATGGATTCTAAAAAAATACCTTATATATATATATATATATATATATATATATATTTGCATGAGTGTATGCTTTTTCACCTATTAGTATTATTTTAAAATTGTAAAAGGATCAGAAAACCAAAAAGTTTTGAAGACAGAAATATTTCAAAATTAAAAAGAAAAAAAGGACAAAATGATGAGCACAAAGATTTTGTAATTTGAAGTAGATGAATAAAGTTATACATTGAGAAAAAAAAGAGAGAAATTATTTTATGTAAATTT
Organism: Salticus scenicus; assembly: GCA_963930645.1. Classification (NCBI taxonomy): domain Eukaryota; kingdom Metazoa; phylum Arthropoda; class Arachnida; order Araneae; family Salticidae; genus Salticus; species Salticus scenicus. The sequence goes on along the minus strand of OZ005661.1, from coordinate 58,686,386 downwards.
GCACCGCATAATATTATTTGAAATGATCTACATACATATCTAAATGGTAGTAAATAAATATATTTTTTTTTTTTTTTTTTTTTTTTTTTTTTGCGTAAACCTAATAAATCTAAAAACCTTGCGTATAATAGAATCTGCGAAGAATTTGTTCACCACCATCAGCTCTTACCGTATTTTTACCGTAATCAAGCACAGCAATAAGAGCTGTTATTTTTATCCTTTTTTCAGAATTGCTTTTACCAGAAAAAAATAACCCCTTGCTGTCGTCCATTTAGACTAGCGCGCATGTATATAGGCGTTTCTTGATAAACGCCAGGAAATTTCTCCACATATATGCGCTTATTATGCATATGGTTAATAAAATTCGAATTAGATAACTATGAGTTTTCATTCGTTATTAAAGAACTTTACAGTAAGAATTATTATTTTAAAAATAATTAATCAAAAAGGTTGGTTGGTTGGTTGGTTAGCGTTTACGTCGCACTAATGCTGAGCAAATGGGAAAATATTAATTAAAAAGGAATATTGTTTTATTTCCTGATATCGAGAAAGTAAAATGGAATATAGCATTATTCATCACATTTTTATAGTTGTAAAAAATAAATAAATAAATAAATAAATAAATAAATAAATAAATATTTATTTATTTTTGTTTTGAAAGATTTGAATTATTAAAATTAAGATAACTATATCATTTTTGTATATATAACGTAAAAAAGCTGAATGTTGTTTTAAATGTAGAACATGATTAAAATATATTAAAATTATATATTTCTTTAAAATCGTCCTGTGTATTTAAAACACGTTTTTATAAACAATTAACGCTGTTAAGTATATTGATTGGGATAAAATTTGAATTCAATGTCACATTTTTAGTATAATGTAAAGGATACAGAAAATTCATTAGCAAATATTATAGGTTTGTAAAAAAAAAAAATCAAAAACTCATTCATATTAAGTATCTGTATATAAACTAATTCAACTGAAAATCTGAATATATAAGCACGTTGTCTAAAAATTCCATTTTAAGTGCTACATTGCATAAATCGCGTGTTAATTATTTGGAACTATATATATATATATATATATATATATATATAGTATATAAATGATAGATAACGTAATAAAATTTAATCTTAAAATTTAGCAAATAATAGATCTAAAACAATACCAACATACAAAAAATATAGAACTGAATTTAACTTAGAGGAAAGACTGACACAACATTGTTGCGATTTAGATTAAGAATCAATAAGAGCGTTAATAACTTAAAATACTTACGCAAACATGAATGATACTAAAAAAGGACCATTAAACTTAATGACAGAGAAAACAAATAATTAACCACAGAAATAATTGAATAAAAATGCTTAAAATTAGAAGTAAGATACTCTTCAGGGGGCGAGTACTTCATAAAGCAGTGAAAGCTGCATCGATTTCGTAAAACAATACAGCTAATCGTAGCAACTTATATCATTTCAAGCCCGATCGAAGCAGCAAAACCATATAGAATGGGAAATTAAGTGAAATATTAAATTAAAACAGAGATTAAATAAAATCTTCATGGAAACCAAGTATATATATACTTAATGACATTTTTCGTTTAAACTAGACACAAATATTTCACAGTATAAACTAAGTGCAATGCCGTTTTATTACTCATTTTCTATTTCTATTTTCTATGTTTAGCTCTGAAACTTTACAGAATTTAATTACACAACGTTTCTTCTCGAGATAATTATTAATTTGAAAACAGTCACCTAAATTTTGATCAGTATTTCTCTTACCTGAACTAACTGGAAGAACTGCGAGGACTTGGCAATAGGATCGGTAACTGCTGTGCATGCAGCTCCAAATAAAAATACTTTGTGAGGTTTTTCATGTAGCATATCGAAAAAGGCCTTCATTCCTACAGCAGCATCACACTAGAAAAACAATAGATATTTATAAATAAATTATAAGAGATAAATGTATAAATAAAATGCATGTGAAATACAGTTTTAATAACTATAAAAATAAATTAAATTAAATATTAAGCTAAACATACAAATTACATTTTATCTTCTATTTACTTTTATTCTTCTCACAAAATAAAGTGTACTATTAGGTGTACCCAGTGATGTTCGGGTTAATAAATAAATACCACAATACGAATAAAACCACAAATAAACAATTAGTTAGGGAAAAAAATGTTTGCACGTTCACTTTTTTATTCGACATAATATGAAATATATTTATTTACTTTTTCAATAATAAAATTGAAAAGAAAAAAAAAAATCACATGTAAGTAAATATATTTTCTTTTAAGTCTGAAAAATATTAATATCTAATTTATTTTTTTATCTATTTTTTTCATATATATACATATATATAAATAAATATCTTATACTATTAAGTGAGCAATATTTGTATATATATATATATATATATATATATATATATATTTCACTGTTCTCGAATACGGTAGCTCGGACAGTCAGGTGATTTAACACAAAGGTGCCCTCCGAAAGGTCATTGTGCACATCGAAGTCAGATTTTCGAATTATGTATTAGTTTTCTTTTAATTAATAAAAATATGAAAATAAAACTTGTCGCAAAACCGAGTTACGCGCGTATTCAGATTCATGCACAGCTAGGTAGGGGTACCCAGTGATGTTTTTTTTTTTTTTTTTTTTTTTTTTTTTTTAACATGCGTGATAGTGATTGCCGAGGAACCGAGTTTCGTATGTTCTGAGATTCATGTACAGCGAGGTATTGGTGCTCTGTGATGTTTTTTTGGTTTTAACATGCAAGATAGTGATTGCCACGGAATTGATTTTCGTGTGTTCTGAGATTCATGCTCATCAATGTAGGGCTTTCCAGTGATATTTTTTTTTGTTTTCATGTGCGTGAAGTGTACATACGTGCGTTATAATGATTGCTGCTAAAACGACTTACGTGCGTTCTCTGATTCGACCATTCATCGAATAGTGACTTTTACTGTACGAGTAACAGCTTCAACTGTTTCCAGAATAATCGAACTTTTTTATATTAACTTTTTTAATTATAATTAATAATATTAACTTTTTTATTTGACTGTTTTCGAGAATATTCGTTTTAATAATACTTTTGTTGTACAGATTCGAGAAGTTCAAAAAATGTTTGATATTGTCAAGGAGGTCCCATTAAAAAACTGTGAGGGAAATACAGAGGCTGTTCGCACATTTTTTAGACGACTTTATTTCGCAGTAAGAAAAAATATTTTGAATGGAGAATTTTATTTTCACAACAGTTATATTTTTGGAAGTTTTATTTATCTTCTGATATTTAGAATTTTTGTTTAGATGCAAAAATGTGCTTTTAAAATGGCAGTGAATGGAAGGATAGGTTTCCACTCTTTCCAAAGATAGTTTTTAGTGAAATCTTTATGAAAAGCATTTATCAGGAGAAAAATGGAAAAAATGTTGCAACAACAGATGAATCTTGGGTCTATTTAAGTGGTTGCAATAAAAAAAGGTCAATTTATTATCACAAAACTGGAGAAAAAAAAATTTGCTACATGGCTCAAGGCATCAAAAGAGAGTTTTTCTAAAGGATTTATGATTGCCACTGGTTTTTTCTTACAAGCGCAAGATAAAAGCAAAAAAATGTGACAAAAATGTCAAAATCAACTCTAAATGCTCTCAAGAACATATTTTAATTCCAATTTTTAAAAATGAAAATGCAGATCTTTATCCACAATGCTATCAATCCGTTGAACTGTATCAAGACTAAACAAGCAGCCACACTTTTCTAGAAAAAAAATGGAACAAAAAACGGGAATTAAAACCATACCCTTCACATACATTCCTGCTAAATCTTCTGATGTATCACTGTTGGATTTTTTTGTTTTTCGACTCTTAAAATCAACATTATCCAAACACCGACCTACAACGCTTTGTAGACTCTGGAAAGCCGTTCAAGAGGAGTAGAAAAATATACCTCTTCCGATATTATAAAAAGCATTATTATCATAGAAATTATGATGTAGAATGTTAGTTAAGAACAAGGGCTATCAAACTGAACATATAAAACACGAAATATGAGTGAAATTGCTTCAGTACACTCCATCAAAATCGTCTAAAAAATGTGCGAACAGCCTCTGTAGTAGCCAATCGAAATATATTATGTTATTAATTTAATCGTTTCAATTATTTAGTTAAAAAGAAATCCTTTAAATACTGTGCCTAGCGAAGCGGGCGAAGCCTGGTAGTATATATATATATATATATATATATATATATATATATATAATCTTTTAAAATTAGAATGGTGATTTCGTTTATTATCTTTTCAGTCAATTATCCAACTGCAGTAATACTGTGTAACTAAATATTGCCCTTATTAGTAAGTGTAGGAATTTTCTTAGCAATCTCTTGAATGGTATAGCTTTGTATAGCGAACTAAAAATTTTAACAAATACAACACAAACTTCAAAATTTGACACATTTTTTTTTTTTTTTTTTTCTGACTGTGCTTTGTACTTAAATTTAGTGATCATATCTTTACAGAATTATGAAATTATTAATTTTAAATTTCCAAACTAAAAAGGGAAATACTCATAAAATTATAAACTTATAAATCATTAAAAACACTGTACTAAATTTGGAAACGGTTTTAGAAAATCCATCAAACTTGTCTTAAATTTATTAATAAAAAAATATAGAATATATCATATGTTATAAACAAGTCATCTGAAGTTCTAAGGCTTTTTTAAATAAAATATATTTTCTCTTTTAATCACAAACAGTTTACAGTATTTTTTCTAATAATCTCAAAATATTCCAAACATTAAATATTTTTGAAAATCTTTCGAGCATTTTCCAACTAAACTAAATTTCTGTTTTTTTTTTTTTTTTTTTTCAGTAGGTGAATCTAACACACACTGTGATTAGATTTTAAGAAAATTCTGCCTTCTATTCTTTAATGAGGAGATAAAAAATTCGTTTCCAAAGGTAAATCTGCTCCAAATGTTTTTACGATGGAAAATATTGGTATGTGGTTTGGTTATGTATACCAACACAAATTATAAAGTGATTTTAAAAAATCTCCTTTTCCTCTTTAAGAAAAGGGCTAAAAATATTTTTCCAAACATAACTTTACTCCCAATTTTCTCACGATGGAAATTTGTGTATGTGGGTTTGTCATGTGTAGAAACAGAAATGGTAAAGGAATTTTGAGGTATTCCTTTCTTTTTTCTTATCTTTGGGTGTAGGGTGGGGAAAGACAGAGAATACCTTTAAAGCTTTACTCCGTTTTAATTTACCCCAGGATGGCGACATTTGGTGTACTGTTTTAGGTAATGTATGCTCAACATTTATTTTGACGAGATTTTACGTAATTCTCAGTTCATACACTTTCAAGCGTAACACTATTCTAAATAACTTAAAAAAAAAAAAAAAAAGGAAATAATATCGGAGTATTCCAGTTTTTGGGTGTAGGTATCGATTACAGGTACTTTCGCGCATGCAAAATTGCAATGGCTAGAGACAGGAAGGCGCTCCTGTGTATCTCGCCACCGCACGCATTTGTGTCGAGGATCCTTCCTCATGCCGCCGGAGATGCCGTTACCTAAAGCATTGCAGACCCAGCAGAGCTTTCTGTGAATATGTTTTTTTTTTTTTTTCCTTTCTTTGCGCCGTTTCGTTAATGTGTGAGGTAGGACGGGCGTCGAGTTAAGGAAGCAAAGGTCGCCGAAGGAAGTCAGTATTGAAAGTAGCGTAAACTGATAGTTTCGTGCTGGGACAGAATGTTGGTTGAGACTACGAAAGTTTCTAACTGGATCCAGCTTAGTTCGGCGATGTCGTGGGTGAGATAGCTAGTTGAACATGTCGAGTAGAGGTGAATTTGGGTTATAATATAGTGTCTAGTTATTGGATAGTTAGTTGGATAGATTGAAAACAGGATCTACGTAGATTTTGTGGGGGGGGGGGGGGGGTTGAAAGGTGGTATAAAATTGAATGCGGATAGTTTTTAAAAAAGTAGGTTGGTAAAGTGAAGCGAATCTTATTGTCTATCTTTAAGAACTTTAAATAGAGCGATAGTTGTGTCGTTGGTATTCCCAGTAGCACATAACGTTGTTATAACGTTATTATAACTAAATTTTCACTGTTCAGACTTATTTGCAACGCTATAACAACGTTATGGGCTGCATGAGATAGTGTTGCTGGATATGTGACGGGTGTTGATAGCCGTTGTAAGTAGAAGCTATTGCGTGTTGATTTTGGATTTTGTGAAGGTGCCGCTGGTGGTAAGTATTTCGGAGTGCTGTTTCGGATGTTGTAAAGTGTTCCTCGTCGTTCTAAATGTTCCTGATCAAGTCGCCTGTTAATATTAGTAAGCTTCAAGTGGTGAGCTATATTTCTTTATGACAGTTTTAAGTTATTTCGTTTAAGTTATTATTGAGTTCCTTCTTAATTCTATGCCCTCTCCAGTTTAAGTTAATTAAAAATTCCATCGTAATTTAAGTCTCCTAATTGCTTCTAACACTAACATAAGCACGATGAGTACATTATAAGTCAGAGAGGAGACTTCACAAATGCATTGCCGCAAGCAGTTCTGAGAATGGTGAACAAAACTATGCATGGTGTCGATAACAAGGCTGCTGCTGATGGTAGCAAGACCTCCAATGGGATGTTTTATCGATTACAATATATAGTTTTTTTCTATTTATTTATTAATTATCATTATTATTTATTTATTATTATTATTATTATTATTATTATTATTATTACTATTTTGGAGTTTTCATGTTGAAAAGTTAATGGGAATTTCGAGAATTCAATTAAATATAGGATCGAACAAAGCTGGTAAAGTATCAAATGGGGTTAGATTCCGATTTTACAAACATCTGTCCTCTATTTTGAATCACGTAGTTTTCTGCAATATTTTTATCACCATACTCGTCGTTTGGATACTCCATCATCTATTTTGGAGCACGCGTCGAAAGTACAACAGAGTGCATAGTTCGACATATCCATGTAAACCTACCCAATATTACCTGAATAACAACAACAATTAAAGGAGAAGAAATATTGCTCGTTACAAGAACTTTACTTCATGTCACTTTGCAGATATTGAGAATAGAAAAATCTGGAGTGACTCCAGTCGACTTTCCAAACATCATGTAATAAACGGTTGTTTAAATAAGCTAAACTAAGACAAGTCTGAAAACGATCACCTCAATCGAATACTGCGTTTAACGCTATTGCACTTAAAATAATTTGTGTCCATAGACCAAATGATAAAGTTTTTTTTTTTGTCCCTGTAAAGGAAAAAGTATAAGTACTAGATTCACCAAAATCTACACAGATTGAGCTACGGTAACGTATAACATACATACGAATGTATCAGTTAATTAAACAAAGCATTTAGACACTATCTTGTTCACTCACACATATGCATACCTCACGAAAAATCGAGTAGAAACGTAGATATCTCTATACGAAGACCTCATGTCAATTCCAAAGTTAGATATGTACAACTAGGCATCTCGACAGTCACAAATTGAACACAAAATTACATAGTATATTCTGAAAGTAAAAATGAGGAATTGTTTTTCATTACCTTACTATCGCATAGGCATAAAAACGGTTATGCATTGTTAATAATAATTTATTACATGGCAAATACATTTCTGTGAAGTGTAAACGAATATTTTCTGCGAGATCTACATAAATTAAATAAATAAATAAATTATGAAAAAAAATGCATAAAAAATGCAATAAATAACATTCTCGGCGCTGAAACACGGAAAATCTTAGTAATGTGTTGCAATTCACAGGTCCTTTTTAAAAGATTATTTGGCATATCATGTATATTATATCTTACGCTATAGTATTTATATTTTAAATATGTGGTTATAATATATTAGGTCTTTTCGAAACATCGAAAATTAAAATGTCATGTTAAAATGAATTTTAATAAATATGATTAGTTTGTTCATTATCATTACAGTAATAAAATATTTTCAAAGTATCGGCTCTCTTAATGAAAATGAAAGTAAATCTTTCTGGCGAGGTCGGAATATTTTATTTACTTGTGTAATCTTCTGACTGCGTCAAGAATGTAGATTTATTTCCTTGATTTTTTTTTCGAAGTTATTGTAATTTAGAAACAGGATTGCGGATCAAGTAAATTAATATAAAAAGTTAGGGCTTTGATAAGGGTTATGCGCATACATAATTTCATGGAAATCAGTGTATGAATATTTTTTTTTCCTTGTTGATTTTTATTTATTGATAACATATACATCAGATTTGTATGCTTGACTTGTAGTCCGCTTGCAAATCTTCGTCAGATAATTACAGATAGCACATGACAGAATTACAATATGAAGAAATGGAAAAACACCCAGAGGCGTCGCGGGAATCGAACCCGCTCTCCTACGCTCGAAGGCAATTAGCAGTGTGGTGACATAACCACTCGATCACGGAGGGCCCTCCTTGTTGGTTTGTTTGTAAATTTCAGTGAATCCCATTCTTAAACAATATGGAGGACCAATTTCATTAATAAACTTGTTTGAGCCTATGATATAGTCATTGCGCGTACTGAAATTGAAACAAATCAGATCATAGATAAACTTTTAACTCAAAGTTATACATTTAAGTGCTGATATTTTTAAAACTAAGTAGGAGACAAATTTAATTAGTAAGTTTAGTTGAGACCATGATATGAACTATATATAGAGTTTCAAATAAATCGGATCTAGTTTGAAACAAGATAACGAAGAAAGAGTAATTATAAAATTAGCAATTTTATCAATTTGCAGAAAGACTTCAGTTTGGAATACTAACTTGCAAAAATAAATAAAATAGATAAAAATAAAATAAAATAAATAAAATAAAAAATAAATTTAAGTAAAATAAAATAAAATAAAAAATACAGTTAAAATGTATTACAACCTGCAAATTTCATTTGTTCCAAAAACATTCGAATCATCTGCAGTTTTTCCCCCGTGGTATATCGGACAAAGGGAAATTGCAAGTAAAAATACTTTTATCTGCAGTTTTTTACAGATGAGTATTCCAAACTGCAGCTTTTCTGCAGCGTTTATGTTCGAAATACGCTCAGATCGTTGAAATCTTTTACAGTTTTTCTGGAGAGTTTTTAGCAGGGAGAGTATGTTCATACGGAATTTCAGGTAAATCAGTTAATAAATAAGTTTCAACATTCATATGAAGTTTACTATTGATAATTCATATAATTTAAAAGAAATTAATTAAACAATTAATTAAAAAATAAGTCATTCACGCACTTAATGCTAGCGAACGTGACCCGCAATTGAGATACATAAAATGAAATAAAGTAATAAATAACAGAACTTCCGAAAAGTCAAATAAAAAAAAATAAAGTAAAATACACAAAATCCAAAATATATTGAGGTCATCATTAAGGAAGTCCCAACAATGAAGGGTAGAAATGTTAAGATACTTGAACACATTTATAACAGTTTAATGCTACGATTCAATAAATTCTGAAGTCTTATATACGAGAATTAAATTATTTTTTCAACTTGATAATTTCTATACAATTAACTTCTGAAATACTTTAAAATCGCTGTTATTTGTAACAGATCTGTTTTCGAGTACTTTCCCTAAATTATATAGGGTGTAAGGTGTAACTGTTAAAAGTATCAGCAAAGTAGGTACTGAAAAAATCCTCCCACTTTATACAAGACATTATTACGAAAGAAAAAAAGAAAAGGAAAATACATCTCTAAAATAACTCAGATATTCAAAATTCGCAGAAGAGGAACTATATTAGTATTCAAAACTAAAGCTATGACCTATTTTTTTCTTTTTTCTCTTTTCCGCATAATTTTTAAACTATTAAATACAGAAACATAAAACCTGTTTGTTATCATATTCGATTTTTATATAACTTTAGTACAGATAATAATTTCAAAACCAATAATTATTCAATTTTTTTTTTTTTTTTTTTTTTTTTAAGTGAACTTTAGAGAAAATAATAATAATAATAATAATAATAATAATAATAATAATAATAATAACAAGTTTAGAAAAAAAAAAAAAAAAAAAAAAAAAAAAAAAAAAAAACGAAAAATAGTCGTAAGGATACATTAAAAGTAGGTGAAGATGCACGTGCATCCATGTGTTAGATTAAAACCGGATTTTTCTTCCGGTATTCACTTTTTCTGCTTATTCCTTTTCCTTCTTTTTTTGCATGTGAATATTATTATTATTATTGTTTTAATAACACATCGTTCAATTAGCATCTCAAATGAAATATTTCTGGTGAGTAAAGTAAACCTAACTTTCAAAAGTTACACGTTTAAGTTTCATGATATTTCGATCGTTTGTTGCCGAGATATCAAAGTTTTAGTGATCCTACTTTTGATGTTTTCAAAATGAGGGACAAAGCATAATTTCGTTTGTTGTTTAAACATTGTTTTTTGATGGACAAAAATACTGTTGAAACTATTATGCCATTGCTAAACTTCAACAATATTTTTTTTCCTATCACAAAGCAATGATTAATCAACTCATGAAATTCAGCTTTGTCCCTCATTTTGAAAACATCAAAAGTAGGATCACTAAAACTTTGATATCTCGACAACAAACGATCAAAATATCATGAAACTTTAATGTGTTTCTTTTGAAAGTTAGGTTTACTTTACCCTCAGAGATATATTTAATTGCGACGCTATCTGGAGATTAGTCCCGGAACATACGAAAAGATGTGTTATACATACAAACATAAAATTGTATACAACGGTCATTATAATATTATTCATCGACATTTTTACTATTCTAGCGATCCTTAATTAATAATTATGATTTACAAATTAATAATTATATATATATTTTTTTTTTCAATAACTCTGTTTTAAAAGTAAATGAAAAGTGAATACAGAATTAAAAAAACGGGATTTAGTTTAGAATTTAAAGGCATGTGCGTCTTCACTTATATGTAGTGCATCATTAACACCATTTTTCATTGTTTTCATTTCTAAATTTTTTTTTTTAATTTTCACTTTTTTCGAAAGTTTCCTTTTGGGAAAAATTGAGTAATTATTAGATATTATATGTAATAACCTACATGTATATATTCAGAGTTTGCAAACTTTTATAATTTATTCCGGAGTATATGTAGACCCGCCTTCTTTTCGTACCAAAATTTTTGTTTCACATTTTTATACACTATGTCACAACGAATAAATTAGAAGAAAATCTTTTTTCAAAATTACTGGTATGAAAAAAATGAGGGGCTAACAATGCTGCGGAATAAATTAATAAACGTTAGCATTTCTGTATATTATATATATGCTGTTTGGTTAAGTTTAATGTTGCACTAGTGCTGCGCTATCTAAAGTGACAAAAAATTCGACTAATGGTATGATAACGAACATGCTATCTAAATTTTAAGTTTATATAATTATTTGTTTAAAAGTTAATCGAAAAAAAAAATTGGAAAGCAGGTTTCTCCTTTAATTTTGAACGCCAGTGTCTAATAAAGAGGTATCACGATCAAGTTTATATACATATTTATTTATATTTCTACATACCAAACAAGAGGCTATTTTACGATACCGGTAAGTGGACTGCTATGTGTAACTCCTATGTATCTGTGCCTTGCACGATGGTGTGATTAGCATAAATTAATATTCAAATAAATTAACCAAAATAAAATATTTAAAATTGGAAAGATATATAAGAACAAAAAAAAAAAAAAAAAAAAAAAAAATGCTTCCGACGTACGGTTCAAATAATATATTGTAATACTGTATTTGGCGTGGAACAGCTGTCATTTTATGGACGACCGGATAAATCAATTAAAATATAGAAAGTAACGTGAAGCGAGGTCTCGAGTAATTTTAAAGAATTTTCTATTTAGCTTTTTTAAATTTTTTTTTTCATTTAAACATAGTGAACAGTGAAGCCGACAAATCCTGCTAATATATATACTAGACGTCGTTGCCCGCTTCACTAGCCACTATATTAAATTCAATTCTTAAAGTTACATATACTTTACCCCCATCTCTGCCATCCCTTAAAGGAGGAAATGGAGACATTTAGCAAAATCAATTTATAATCCGTGTTCTTTATACTTAGACTAAACAGTTGTCGTTCAGAGACAATTTAGGACAACACATGGAAAACTGATTTTGCCCTCTCCCCTTGCACGAGGGGAAAGGGGAGAATTTCGCAAAATCCAGTCATGGTTGTTATTTCATGCAAATAACCAACCTACATATAACATATCGTAAATGCAGATCCCATATATTCCTTTGGAAAATTTGAACGTAAAAAAGGAGCTCTTGAATCTGAATCTGCCCCGATGTAAATTCTCCCGTACAGAAAAAAAATCGAAAATTACAAAACATTTTAAGTCGTTTTTTGGAAATAGACTTCAGAAGACGTAGAGCCAATTTCAACTTTTAGGAGCCATTTTTGAAAGAGCTCTATGTAAAATTACAATTTTGCAAATCCCTCCCCCATAAAGAAAATCCCTCCTTCATCCCTTAAAAAAAAAAAAAAAATTGGAAATAGACAAATTTGCTTTTATTTGTAATTGATATTGTCTTCCCATGTGCGGTTTCTTTACTATAAAGTAATTACAAGCCATTGTTATACTCTGAAAAGTGTTATTTCCCTCTGCCCTCCAGGGAAAAAAGAGGGAATTTTTGCTAAACGTCGTCATATTGTAAAGGCTCTAGATCCAAGCTTCACACCAAAATACTCTCTCTAACATATATACGGTTAATAGAAAGTAAAAATAATCTGGTGTGTCACACACATGACTTTATTTTCCCATGAAATTTAATACTATAAATACAAGTTGGAAATTAAGGGGTAAGATAAATAGCAGTGTTATGTAAACCTATTTTAAAACAATCCAAAGTAGGTTTCGGAAAAGCTTTATTAACCAAATAATTCTATGTGAGGAGGAGGTACCACCCCATGAACCACGTCGTTTCTTTATTGCACCTACATTTATACATAATTCAAATCAGTTATTTAATTCAAAATTTCATTTAAAATTATTCAGACAACTTTTACACGCAAAATTTCTTGAAATATATCAATCTTGATCAACATATTCTAGTAACAAACGTATTAATTTCAAAATACAACATTCTGATCACCAGAATTTTTTGTTTCTAATTAACTCTAACAGACACAGATAAAAATCAAACGTTAAAAATTTGACAGGAAACCTCAAAACGTATAATAATACAAAAAACCAAGCACTGAACATTTTGCTTAAAACAATACCTAAGGCATTCTTTACCATATGACTATGAGGAATTTATTTCAATTTCTGAGCAGCTTTCCTGAGCATAGTAAAATATTATTGTAAATCACTTCCACTAACAATAATTATCTGGAGTGTCACTCACACGACTATCCCTTACCCTGAAGTTTACTACCGTAAATACAAATTGCAAATTAAGTGGTAAGATAGCGAGTACTGTTATATAAACTTATGTTAAAACTATTCAAATTAGGCTTCAGAGCAGCTTTATTTGACAAATAATTATGTGAGAAGGGAGGCTACCGCCTCTCACAATCCCCCATTTTACTATTGTATCTAGATTTATATAGAATTCAAATCTGTTATTAAATTGAACAATTCATTTAAAATTATCTAGACAACTTTCACACGCAACATTCCTTGAAACTTAAAAATCTTGATCAAAAGTTCCTAGTAACAAGCGTAATAATTTCAAAATACAACATTTGAATCGCCTGAAGTTCTTTGTTTTAAATTTACTCTTAGAGACAAAGATAATCATCATACGTTAAAAATTTGACTTCGGTATTCAGAAAGCCTAAAAGATCCGAAAAACAAAATTATGAATATTTAGCATACATAAAAACAAAAACAAAAGAAAAAAAAAAAACATTATTTACTATATGGCGATCAGAAATTAATTTCAATTCCTGAGCAGCTTTCCTGGACATGGATAAATATTATAGTAAATCACTTTTACTAATAATAAAAAAGAAAGTTACAGCTCAAATATTGACAACTATGTATAACTTCTAAAAGTTATTTACGCACCACATGGTGCACATAAATATAATTCTATATTAATAATACATAGCACAGCCTGAAATATACTTTCATCAATTTTCAAGCATTCTCGCACTGTACTCTAGTTCTTTTGTGTAGCCCTGTAAACGAACAGACATTGGTTTCCATAATCTATTCTACATGAAACATGTTTTTTCGCATATACAATATATATATATATATATATATATATATATATTCTTTTTTTATTAATAATATATATTCGTTTAGTACAGTCTATAGATGTTAAAATCTACTTACCTGCAATTTCTTCATAGGCTTAATGTATTTGAATACTTTTTAGTGTCCCTGTACACGAGCCATTTCCTTCATCACAGCGAAAAGTTCGGTGTAGCACCGCTATTTAATACATATTTAGAATAACAAGTTTGGAGTTTCTGCTGCTATATGTTCTTGAGATATGTTGATAACAGACAGACACACCGACACAAACACAGACCAATCGGTAAAAAGCATGATTTTCGTATTATGGGGATCTTAAAACGTGTAAAAATAACAAAAACACACTTTCGAAAATTTCACCCCAAAACAATACTTTCTCTACCATGTATATGGGCAAAAGAAAGTAAGTAATTTGGTGTGTCACTCACACGACTTTCTCTTACCCTGAAAGTACGGATTGGAGATTAAGGGTTAAGATAATGAGTCTTGTTACGCAAACCTAAGTTGAAACAATTCCATTTAGGTTTAGGAACAGCTCTATTTGATAAATAATTCTATGTGGGGAGGGGAGCTACAAACCGCTCAACCCCCCGTTTCATTATTGTACCTACATTTATAGAGAATTCAAATCTCGTACTAAGTTCAAAAGATCATTTAAAATTATTTAGACATTTTCACACGCATCAGTCCAAGAAACTTTTCAATCTTGAACAAGATTTTCTAGTAACAAACGTATTCACTTCAAAATACTTTTGGATCGCCTGATAATTTGGATCGCCTGAAATTATTTGTCTTTAATTTACTCTAAAATACACACACAAAAATGAAACTAGAAAACCTGACTTCGGTATTCAGGAAGCCTCAAAACGTATAAATATACAAGAAACATATCGAGGAATATTTAGCTTAAAAATATGCATGTTTTACCATATGGCTTTGAGGAATTAATTTCAATTCCTGAGCAGCTTTCCTGGACATGGTCAAATTTTATATTATACAGTATATTATAGTAAATCATTTCCACTGACTGCATCCCTATATATCTTCTGAAACTTATGTCTCACCAAATGGCGTACATAAATATAATCGTATATTAATAAGACATAGAAGAACCTAAAATAAACTTCCATCAATTTTCATTATAATCTAGTCATTTTATGTATCCCTGTACATAAACGCTGAATTATTTATATACCCTATTCTACACGAAACATGTTTTTACGCATATACAAAATATACATTCGTTTTATTTAGTTTAGTTAGGTTTATAGAGGTAAGACTCTACTTACCTGCAATTTCCCCCGGAGAGGCAATGTATTTGAATTCTCTTGGGTGTCCCTGTACACAAATAACTTGCTTGATCTCAAAGAAAAGCTTCGTGTAGCATCCCTATATGATGCACATTTAGAATACCAAGTTTGAACTTTCTGCTATAATTTGTTTTTTATATATGCTGATAAGAAACAAACACACACACACACACCAACCGCTAAAAACGTGATTTTTAGATTTATGGGACCTCAAAACTTGTAGATATAACAAAAACTCAATTTTGAAAATTTGACCCCAAAACAATACTTTCTCTACATTATGGGTAAGAGAAAGTAAAAAGAATGTTATGACTTAAATATTAGCAGCCCTGTATATATTCTAAAGTTATATACACATCACATAGTGCACATGAATATAATATATTCATAACATCTATATTAATAACACCCGCACAACATGAAATACACTTCCATCAATTTTTAAGTATTGCCGCACTATAGTCTAGTACTATTGTGTAGCCCTGTAAACGAACAGTGAATGATATCCACAACATATTCTACATGACACATGTTTTTACGCATATAAAACGCATAATTACGCGCGTTTCATTTGGTTTAATTCAATCTATAGGTTAAACTCTATTTACCTGCAGTTTCCCCCATAGACGTAATGTATTTGAATTATCTTGGATGTCCCTGTACATGAACCATTTGCTTCATCTCAACGAAAAGTGTAGCATTCCTATAAAATACCCATTTAAAATACCAATGTTGGATTTTCTGCTATTATTTGTTCTTGAGATATGCTGATAACAGACAGACACACAGACACATAGAGAAACAGACCAACCGCTAAAAACAGGATTTTCGATTCAGGTAGCCTCAAAAGGTGCAAATATAACAAAAACGTAACTTCGAAAATTTAACCCAAAGACAATATTTCCTCCACCATGTGCAGTAGGTAACACAAGTATCCGAACACTAGAAAAAAGTCCTATATAAAAAAGTAGAGTCAATACTGTTTTGTTAAATAAATCTTTGCCGAATCATGTTCTTAGTCAGTGTAAGAACATGATTTGACAAGGATTTATTTAACAAAACAGTATTAAAACTACTTTTTTTATATAGGAATTTTTGCTAGTGTTCGGATACTTTTCTTACCGACTGTGTATGGGTAAGAGAAAGTGAATAATAATAACAATGTAATCTTTTATGCGCGTCTCTTCATTTTTTTTTTTTCCAAAATTTCAATTTTTTTTTTTTTTTTCATAACTGTGTACATAAACATTTCCATCTTAAATTACTAATACATAAGATATCGTATTCAAAATACAATATACAGCATTAAAATTACGATTCAGAAAAATATATTTCCCATTAATTAATTCTGGCACTAACTGAGCGCTGTAGATGTGATTATTTATTTGAAATTAGTAGCAAACATCCAACATAGCTTATATTTAATGCCAAGCATTCTGTAATATTTTTAAGTAAATAATCACATCTATAATGTTACCTAGGGAACAGAATTAAATTATGTCTACATAAAAATAATAAAAAAGGAGGAGATAACATTTAAAGACCGCAGTGTCAGCAAGGATTTTCACAGATGTTATTTCGGTACCACAGCCACTGCATATCGGGAAGCGTTGCCTTCGAGATTAGTTTGCGAAATTTTTGACTTTGTGTAAAGAAAGTTACTCTGGAAATATTCATATATGTACTAAGAAAGAAGTCATGTAGGAAAACAGGTAACGAAATTCCACTGAAATCCGCAACAACCAAAAGGATTTAATAAATTATTAAAAGTAATTTAATATAATCGGTAACATCGTTAAAAAAATACCTGAAAAAATGCAACCAGTAACAGTTTTTCTAAAGTTATGAAAAAAAACATTCTCTTCACTAAAACATCCTACAAAACACTAAAATCCCAGAAAAAAAAAAAAAAAAAAAAGAACTTACATATTAAAAATTGAAATAAATACGATAATTCATCTATGATGTACTTAAACAAGAAAGCACACAATAAGAGTTGACAGTGAAGTTACATTTATATATATATATATAATATTCAAGACTGTCCACCCAGATTACACTAACAATACTAAGTTATTATAGGTTTCAAACAGTAGTGAAACGCTCCAACTGAAGAGACTAACCTTTAGGGTCGCGACATCTTTTCAATGAGCAATAAAATGCAAAATTTCTTACTGCAGCAGCTTTCTAAGCTAAAGAGCTATAGAGAAACTGATCTTGTTAAAAAAAAAAAAAAAAAAAAAAAAAAAAAAAAAGAGAGAGAGAGATAAATTTAAAATTTAAGAATTCAAAGAATAATTCTAATGAAAAAATACACTAGTGTGCAAAATTAAAACAATAACACGTTTTCCTATTTTTTTCTTTTGAATATAACTTTTAAACAAATAAACATAAAATTTGAAAGGCCTGTCCGTTATCATATCGTTAATTGCATTTATATAATTTTAGCATAAGTAGCAATTTTTAAACAGATAATTATTAAATTTTTCTCAAAAGTAAGTTTTGAAAAAAAATGAAAAATTTCAACAACTTTGGATAAGAAAACTGAATGAAAAATGGTCATAAGGATGAATTACAGACAAGTGAAGATGCACATACATGTAGGTTTTAGATTAAAACAGTGTTTTTCCCTTTGTATTCACTTTTCTGTTTCTTCTTTTTTCTTCTTTTTCCGCTTTTAAAATGTGAATAACATTTAAAAATATACACAGTAAGCGACAAAAAAAAAAAAAAAAAAAAAAAAAAAAACATGCCGCATTGCACAAAAAATGACTTATAACCTTTTTTATTTGTAATGACTTTTATATTAATGTTTAAAAAAATAAAACTGTCTTGTTTGCATAACATTAAAGGGATGAAATGATACCTACGTACATTTTCGATTTAATAATTTGCTTTATTGCACTCTACGAAGCCCTTTTTAAAAATCTGCATAAAACTTTCTTTTTGAACATGATGCAATAACCATACACTTTGTATTCTATTATGATTTTTTATATGATATAAACAATTTATATCTTAATATATGAAAAAAAAAAAAACTATTTATTTGTTAGATCTAAGCAATTTTTTATTAAATATATGTATTCTGCATTGGATTAATTCCACCGTTATATAGAATTACTGCTTTAATGCGCAATGGCATAGTTTTATAGGGTGTTTTAATATAAATCTCAGAAATTTCAATGTGCTAAATATCACAAATAATTTTTCTAGTTCTGGCAGAGTTATACGCTGCACATTTCCAATTCTCTCCCCCTTTCCCCGCCATTTTATAGACGAAACATTTTCGAGCGGATCGCGATTAGGACTATTTCCATGTCTGGTAAAGAATAAATTCTGATATCCTTTGTGGGATTTAACTTATAGTGATAAAAGATATGATTACTTACAGAATTATAGGTTTTCATGGGAATGGATAGGAAATTCTGACAATTTGAAGTAAATAAACTTACCACAGACGTCGTGTAGTAAGGTGCATTATCATCTTGAAATGCTGTTTGCGGAAATGTCCAAGATACCTCCAAAATAGTCGGTAAACCACCACTTATATGAAGATTGTGTTTTATTTTGAGTTAAATTATCCCTTGAGCATAAAAAATTGCCCGACTGTTTGAAACGTTATGCACCTCGTCCCATAATGTACGGAGAATGTGTCACTGTTTCAAAAATGCGAATTTCATTAAGTCGGTCATATTTTCGTTGTCAGATCTGCTTGTTTTTTTTAGCACGAAATAAGTTAAACTAGACTCATCAAAGAGAACCAGTTCAGCCCAATAATTAACTAATCATTTTTTTAAATTTTTTTAGCGATCTGAGGTCTTGCTTTCCTAATTCTCTTCACTGAGAATGGAATTTCTCCAAATTTGCTGTCATTTAAACCTGCTTTGATTAATAGTTGTTGCACTGTATTTAAAAAATTTTTGCTGCTAAACACTTTTTCTGAATCTCTTTTATGTTGTAAAGATAATACAAACCGATTTTATAAGCAATGGCTTTTTAACTTACGGTCATCTAGCTTGGATGAGCAACATGACCGCCTAAAACCAAATTTCCAGTTTAAACGGCATAAAAGTTTATATCTTGCTGAAAACCCTTTTACCAATATTTCTTAAACATTTAATTATTTTGCCATCTCACGTATTGAAATATTTTTTGATTTTCATTCAAAAATTAATACTTTTTATGGCATCGTTAACTGCCTTATTCTTACCATTTTTGAAATAAATTCTAAAATTATAATTTTCCTGACAATTGCATTTTGTTTTTAACACTCGACTGAAAGCTAAAGTGTATGTTGAGGACAACATAATAAAATCTGTTCAAAAATTTGATTTTTAAATGATAAAATTGGCGGTTGTAGAAGGCAAAAAGGAAAATTTCCAAGTGCGGCTTTTTTTTTCTTTGTCGCTTAGTGTACATACAAACATGAAAATTGGATAACACGTTCATTATAAAATTATTTATAGACATTTTTATTATTCTGGTGACGCTCATAGTTTATAAATTAGTAATTACAATTTTAAAAAATTCCGTTATATAAGTGAAAGAAAAGTGAATATGAAAAGAAAAATCGCGATTTAGTTTGACATTTGAAGGCATGTGCGCTATCATCTATCTTTAACCCCATTTTTCATTATGTTTTCTTTTCTAAAATTGTTAAAATTTTCCTTTTTTTCCAAAATTTAATTTTGAGAAAAATTGATTACTTACTATTTTAAAAATTATTACTTTTCTAAAGTTATATAAAATTCGATTATTGGTATTATAACGAATATGCGATAGAAAATTTGCGTTTATCTGTTTATTTGCTTAAAAATTATGCACAAAAGAAGAAAACGAGAAAAAAAGCTGTTGCTTTAATTTTGTACACCAGGGTACAAAAGACAAAGCTATTTGAAGGAAAAAAAAAAAAAAAAAAAACATCAACCATCTCGGATGTCTGTGTTCATTCCATATTAAGATTTGAGCTGTTTTCTGTAGTTATGTAGATTAAATGAATATTATAAATAATCAAGATGGCAAAACAAATAGTTTAATTTACTATAAAACCCGAATAAACCTAATTACAATACATTATAAAATTTATTGTATAATAAAAATTTTTAATTGATTAAAATAACCTATTTTTTCCTGCCTTTTTTTTACGCAGAAGTATTGCAGAGACCCTGAAATGTCTAATTAAAGTGATTCTAGTAAACTATCGCCCTCTTTCGAGTAAAATTGCATTTAAATTTATTTACTACAAATTAATCACATAGATGATTTCATACTCTTATGCTGTTAAAGGTTGATCATAGTTATGATGTGCAGTCTAATTATTTTGAACCGAGAGTAAATTTTTACAATATTATTAATAAATATAGTCACGCAAAAATATTCTCGGTTTAGGAATTAA
The DNA here is from genome assembly GCA_963930645.1 of Salticus scenicus. Lineage (NCBI taxonomy): Eukaryota > Metazoa > Arthropoda > Arachnida > Araneae > Salticidae > Salticus > Salticus scenicus. The sequence goes on along the minus strand of OZ005661.1, from coordinate 58,665,437 downwards.
AAATTCTAAAATAATCTTATAAATTTCTACAAAAAATCATTGTTTTAATTCTAAAATAAATAAATTTAATATATATATATATATATATATATATATATATATATAAATATAAGAAATTTATTATATATAATTTATTGAAAAAGTACCGACTATTAAAAAAAAAAAAAAAAAAAAAAATGCAACAAATTTAATTCAGTCTAAACTTCTGTTCAATGAGGTTGAAAGTGGATACTTTTAATATCCCACTAAACTTGAACAATGCTTTATTAGTGACTCGAAGACTTTGATCGCTTCTCTGGTCACTACAGTCACTATATTTAAATGAATGCTTAAAATTTTATATTATTTTTAGTAAAATCTAAAAAAAAAAAAAAAAAAAAAAAGTCACTGAAATTATTCAAAACCTAAGTTAAAGTTTTCTCGCTCGAAACATGATAATACCGTGTCGCCCAATGCCTTCAGCAGCAGCTTACCTGTCTTTTACTCTCTGCTCACCCACGGGTAAACTTAGAAATTTCGTGAGATTTCACCTACATGCATTTTGCGTATTCTTGATCTACTGCCTCACACCAAACTTCAACATTCTAAGGTAACTTGAAGCGGATATAAGCTCGTAAAAGCGCACCCCAAGGAGGGCGTGTTATAATTTTGTAAAATCCCTTTATCGTGTGTGTTGCATACAAATAACCAACGAACACTTAAAAAAAATGGCTTTCTTGAGATAATTTGGAGAGTTATTTTAGAGAACTTGTTTTTAACTCTCCCCGACTATTAAAATAGGGAAGGTGGAATTTCTCAGAATCTCTTTATACTTCGTGTCGGATTCGTATAACCGAACCAAATATAAAAAATCGCCTTTCTAAGATAATTTGAAGTAAATTTAAGTTTTAAAACGTGTTTTTTACGTCCCCCCCCCACATACGCTTCCCATGGTGGGTAACGAAGGATTTCGCAAAATTTCTTTGTATTGTGTGTGTTGGGTACACGTAACACCCCCCCCCCCCACACACACACACACACATAAATACCGATCTTACTGAGACAATTTGGAGCAAGGTTACGTATGTAAACGTGTTTACTGTCCTTTCATCCGCTCTCATGGGATAAAAGGATGGAATTTCGTTAAATCCCATTACAATAAGTGTAGGATACACATAAAAAATTCCACACAACAACTTCAAGACCGCAGATCCTATAGATTTTCTTGGAAAAATTTGTGCTGAAACAGCAGATCTCGAAATCCCGTTCCCCAAATCGAAAATTGATAAAAACGAAAAAATGGGTTTTTGGAAATATACTGAAGGGGACACGTGGCTGTTTTCAACATCTTTGTATACTTTTTGGTAGTGTTCTACACAAAAAATCCGGATTTTCAGAAATTTCACTCAGAAAATATTTTTGCCCTCCCTTAAAAAATTGGATATTCCAAAATCGTAGAATTTTATTTATTTATTTATTTATTTATTTTTTGTATTCATGTCTACTCTTCCTATCTAATCTGCAATTTATTCATCGTAAAGTAATTTGGAGATACAAACGTGTTTTTGTCTCCTGCCGCCCCCTAGGAGAGGAAAGGGGAACTTTACAAGATTCCATCTTATTGTGAGTCGGAATACTAAAACCAATTTACACATCAAAATTTGTGATCATATCATCAATTCTCATAGGTTCGCTATGGTCTTGTTGAGAGCGTGAATGCGTTTGCTATTTTATTTCTATATATAGATGGTCCGTGTATCATTTCTGTGATCAAAATAATGTCATTACAATTTCGATTCTCCACGGAGGAAATAAGTTTCCACTTTCGCGGCACGTCGTCATGCCTGACAACTTAAACTTTTGAAGATGCAGAACAGATTAACAATCATCAGATTCCCGCATACTCTCGCTTTTCGCACTTGTGTCGAGATACAATTTCGAAGGCATAACCTACCAAGTAAGGGTTTTAATTGTAGAAATACTCGGATTTATCACGGAAAAAATACCTTTTATAACACTTTCTAGCAAGGTTGAAAATTGTTTATGATTTCGGTTGGTATGTATGTCCATCTGAATGCCAGCTCTCTAACTCCTGTAAATATTTATGGAATTTCTTGAAACTGATATATGCTATTCTAGTTTACTATCAGATGTTTACTATTGAAAATGGAGTGCACACCTTTACTGGTTTGTGTACAGGGACACCCAAAAGGTTTCGAAAGCATTGTGTCCTATGAGAGGCATTTCTATAAACCATACTTTAGTACTGTTACATTGCACAAATCTTAATAAAATTGAAATATGTTAATCATGTTCACTATCGGATATCCCTATTGAAAATGGAATGGTTTAAGTTCCCTGTTCTCAAACATTTACTGGTGTTATAGCCGGGACAACCGAAAGGTATCCAAAGCACTGTGTTCTATGAGAGGTATTTCTATAAATGATATTTTAATAAAGTTACTTTACATGAAACATAATGAAATTGAAAAATGCTATTTAAGTTCACACTCGGATATTCCCTATTGAAAATGGAGTGAACAACTTTACTGATTAGTGTAGAAGGACACCCAAAATTTCCCAAAACATTGTATGCTATGAGCAGCATTTCTATAAACCATAATTTAATAGCGTTGCTTTACTCAAATCTTAATGAAATTGCAATATGTTATTCATGTGTTCAAAAGAATGCTTTTCATGGAATACAGTATGTTTAACATTAGATTAACAGGGCCGCAAAAAATATTTATTTACATTAATGGGTGTTATTGGAAATTTGCTGAATTTCCATTTTCTTTTATATTAATTTTTTTTATCATTTCCTGAATGTTTTTTACACTTTCCAGTGACGTTAAAAAGTATCAATGACTTCGGCTTGTGTGTCTGTCCGTACTGTAACTCCCGTAAAGTTTTAAGACTGATATATAATATTCCAGTTTACTATCGGATGTTCGCTATTGAAAATGGAGTGAACACGTTCACTGGTATGTGCACAAGGACACCCGAAAGTATTCCAAAGAATTGTGTCCAGTGAGGTATATTTGTAATCCATAATTTAATAACGTTACTTTACAAAAATCTTAATGAAATTGAAATATGTTATTCCAGTCCACTATTGGATGTTTCCCATTGAAAATAAAGTAAATAGCATCATTAGTTTGAATCCAGGGACATCCGAAAGTATTCCTAAATATTGTGTTCTATGTGAGGATTTTCTATAAACCATATTTGAAGAACTTTACTTTGCGCAAATCTTAATAAAATAAAAATATATTATTCAAAAACAAAAATGAATACTTTCCATAGAATACAGTACGATTGGTATTGGATTTACAGAGCCACACATAAATTTTCATTTACATATTATTAGAAATGTTTTGGAATTGCATTTCCGTTTATATTGAACGTTTTTATCGTTTTCTAAATGTTTTTAACACTTTCCAATAAGGTTGAAAAGTGATAATGACTTCGGTTTTTCTATCTGTCCGTCTGTCTGTATATCTGCGCTCTAACTCACGTAAATAATTATGGAATTTATTGAAACTGATATATGATATTCAAGTTCACTACTTGTTTTTCCCTTTTGAAAATGGAATTTCTGTCTCTATTTTCATGGGTACTTTGACACACAAAAATGTTTCAAAGCATTGTGTTCTATGAGAGTTATATTTGTGAACTATATTTCAATTCCTTTATTTTAAACAAATTTCAATGGAATTGAAATATGTTGTTCAAGTTCCTTATCGAATTTTTGCTATAAAAAATGGGGTAAATACCACCTCTGGCTTGTGTACTGAGACACCCAAAAGTATTCCAAAGCATTTGTTCTATGAGTGGTATTTGTACAAACCAAATTTCAATAACTTTACTTCGAACAAATCTTAATAAAATTTAAATATGTTATTCATATGCACAAAATAATTCTTTCTGCGAAAAGTAGTACGATTAGCATAAGATTTACAGGACCACACAAAAATATTTAGTTACATTGAAGGCTTTTATTGCAAATTTGCTGAAATTGCATTTTCGTTTACATTAAGCGGTATAACACTTTTTAACATTTATAAAGTGGGAATATAATTTCAATTTAAGTACCTAACTGTCAGACTGTCCATCTGCCCGTCCCAGCGTCTGTAAATATTCTCAGATTTTTTTGCAAAATTATATATGTATTTCAAATCAACTTTGGAATGTTCCCTATTTTAAATGACATTTATAGGTCCTGTGCAACTGGTTTGTGTACAGGGACACCCAAGAAAATGCCAATGCATTGCAATTTTGTACCGACATTCTTATAAATTACAATTAAAGAACGTTCTATTGTAAAAATCATAAAGAAATTCCCATTCATTTTTAATATGCTGAAATAATATTTTGTGTAGAATATGATTTTGTTTTTATTCAGATTTACAGGGCTACAGTAAAATATTCAGATACTTTATGGACTGCAATTAGAATATAAGAGCTATGTTTTCTTGAGTGTTTAACATTTTTAACACTTTTTAACAATGTTTAAGAATGATTAGGAATTCAATTAGTCTATGTGTATGCCTTTCAGAACAACTGTCTCTCCGTTGTGTGATTACGTAGGCAAAACGAATTGATAGTTATACAATACAACAATTGCATACATTTGGAAAGTGTTAATAATTAGTGCGTGATCATATGTTCATGATTATGCGTTCTTGCTTTTTTTAAGAAGGGAATTTTGAATCTTTCTTCAACGTTATTATTTATTCATTTATTTATTTAGTTTTTAATTTAAAACCTATTTTTTGTCTATTATTTTAAAAACAGGAATAATTAAATTAGGAAGAAATAATTTCATAATTTATTATATGAATATTGTATTTATTTATTTATTTATTTATTTATTTATTTATTTTTGATTTGGCAAAAATCTCCATTTCTTTCAATAACACTTGAATTTCAATAAGAAAAATGAAATTCTAATGCAGAGATAAGTTATTTTTATGCATTAAAATGTGAAAGGAAATGTTAACATTTGGTGTTAATTTTGCTCCATCCATGTTTACAAAATGCACAAAATTCCTGTTACAAATAATAAAATCCCTGGCGTATTTCTTTATCTCTATCTCCTGAGTATAAAGGGGTGAATCCAACCTAGGGAAAATAATAAAACAATAAGAATAATGAATAAATAAATGAATAATATTGAGATAATCACCCAAATACTGAGTGGGGTTGTAAATTAAGTATACGTATATTTTTAAGTTCTATTGGTCGTGGGGCTCAAGGTTGATCTTCTAATCAAGGAAACTAATGTAGGGTAGAATGTGTTCAGTCTGGAGACTTTCTAAGTTGTCTAAGCCTCTAATGACGTAAGTTTCAAAAATAGCCTTTGTGGACTACAAATGGCAACAGCGATGAGGATTATCTAGTTTTTAAGGCGGTACCGAACGTGTATAAGAAAAAAAATTAAAGATTTTCTTGGCTACTGGTGGACCTGTGTTATAATGTAATTAAGAAAGAAAAAAAAAGAGTATTCCACTACGGGTTTAAACTTCTATTGAATATTATACCGTATGTGTATATGACATATGAATAATTTTTAATGGTATGTCTTACAATAATTTAAAAAAAATGGCTTTATTGTCTTATACTAAAAGCAAAATCCGCGACAAATGTTTATCGCTTCATTTTTAATTCTTTGAACAGGATTGTACCAGGTATCTGAAAATATACCGCACCTTAGCGTTTCTTTACATTTTAAAAGATAATTACAATTAAACAAGCTACAATATGTACTAACGGTTTTTATATCACACAAATAAAATATCAAAATTTACTATTCGTGAAATGTTATTTAAATCATGTTGCGTCTAAGATTTGGTTAATGATGAACTGAAAAGTCGAATTACAGCGGCCATTCTGATTGTTGATTCTGAGATGAGTATCTGGAGCAAAAAAAATGTGGCATGTTATCTTTAACATGAATTTTTATTGACACTAGTTGTGGTGTGGCAAACATAAGGCCTTCTGCTCTATTACCTTATGCAAATTAAAGCAGTACAAATTATTCATTACATTATTATTTATTAATATTGTTTTTCATGATGATGTTTTTCAGAAAGTATAACTCTAGACGACGAAAAAAGTCAATTTTGTTCCGACAACTGACAAAATACGTTTCTAAGTTTATTTATTCATTTTTTTTTTTTTTTTTTTTGATTAAAAAAGAAAAATATTGATACCTTTCTTTTAAATTAAAACAGATACATAGTTCAACCTCTCGTTTTAAAGGCATTGATGAATTCTTTTAAAATATATCTATTTGAAAATTTACATCAATGGAGGACCAACGCTACCCTAGATGCACACACTATTTCCTAGTTTACTACTAACCTTAGCAATAATTGACATTAATTTTATAATCGTTCCTTAAAAATAGCTCTCATTATGTACAGAAAATAAAAATAAAGCGACCAATGTAATAAATAAAATAATAGGAATGAAACGAATAGTGTGTTTTCATATCCGTATTCAGCAGGTTATAAAGTTTCAGAAATTTAATATCCAGCAAAATGCGTTATCTGTTACATCCATACATTAATATGTTAAAATCGGTAATTTTTTAAAAAGAAAAAGGAAAATTATCCTAGTGCGGCCTCCCCCCCCCCTCCTTAGTATTCATTTACACAATGTTTTGTCCTATAGTGCCATATACACGATTAAGAAAATATAGTATGACAGCTTCACTTTAAGCGATTGATCTCAAAATATAATCTGCACCAGTTGAGGCCAAGGTCCAATTCAATAACAAGATTTGTTAAATTTAGTGCATTAGTTCGAGATATACATACATTGTCCAAGAATATTTATGTTACACACACACTAACACAAACTCCCACACAGATAGACAGAGCTGTCAAATCACGTTCAGTACATCTCAAAACGTGTAAATACATCGAAAATTATAGGACAGAATTTTCTCCTATTCCAAAAATTTCTCCTTATGTACATATTAGAAAGTAAAAACAGTAAAGTGACATTAAAATGTAATCAGAAAAAAAAATCTGAGCAAAAAACTGAAAAAAATATTTGGGCAAAGGGAAAGAGAGGAAATAATTCCTATTAGTATCGATTCTGTAATGCTTCCTTAAACGTAGTGATTCCTGTGTTGCCCGAGAATAGTGGTTCACACTTTGAACACGTGCAAGAACACATTGCAGCTCATTCTTTAATCAACATACTGTGGTATCTGTGCATGTCCTTGTTTGTTATTAAATTACTTTTTCAAATGCAAAGATAAATTTAGAATACTGTAAAATACGCCTTGATATTTGCTTTAAAAATCACAAAAATCCATATATAATAATAATAAAGCATTATTTATGACCCCCCCCCCTTATTACAAAAATCCATAGTTGAATGATTTCTTTCCTTTTTTTTTTTTTTTAATTATTCCATTAAATGTCTAGAGAGATAAATTTCGGATATCATATATTTAAAATATAATTTAACATGAAAAGGGTTAAAATTTATAATAAATGAAATGCACTACCTATTACTTTTTAACAATTTTACGAGCTTTATGTTATAAGGTAAAGAAATGAAAATTCTTAAAATACCCTAAGAGGATATCCGAAATGTGCAACTATGCAAACTTTAAGAAGTCATAATACTTTAGTAAACACATTAAACTTTTAAGCATGTTCAGCCCTATGTCAAAAACATAAATGTTTATTGCGTTTAAGGCATTTGAGGCATAATTTCCTCGAAAGCATTATTTGCAATTATACTTTTTTAAAAATAATTCAAAGGTAATTAAATTTTCTACTTTAAAGCATACTTTTATGCCAAAATTTTTAATTAAAATGGTTTGATATAGGTTCAATCTTTATGAAAAAAAAAAAATGAAAGAAAGAAAGAAAAAGAGTAATATTTAAAATACTGATTGGAAAATTAAGCCTTCTCACTTAAAGCTAGGATCGATATATCTCAAATCGTAAACATTGAATAAGAGTTGAATAAGTTTTACACAGTTTCAATTTATAAGTCATGTGATCTAAGCACATAAGTAACCGATAAATACATTAGCTTCAGTTTTATCAGCAAGAATTTCAATCGTACTGACATTTTGTGAGTGGATTAAACTTTAAAGCATGGTTTTGCTGGACGGTTGCCATATTATATAATCTAGTCGTTATAGCGACACTATCTATCAAAAGGCCCAGTAGCATAATTTTATGTATCTGTCTTCAGCAAAACAAAATTTGTCTACAATTTAGAAATACTGCTCAAGTATGTTATCACAAAAAGTATTAGCAATTCATAAAATATGTAAAATTTACATCTACAAAGAAAATAAATTAAGTTTAGCACGTATAGTCATCTAGGGCAGCGGTCGCCAAACTTTTTGACTTCACGAACCACCAAATTGATAATTTAATATACCGTGGATTACTAATATGATTGCTGAAGAAATGTAAATATATTTCTAGAATACGGATCTGAGAAGCTCGTTTTATTAATATTAAATAAACTTATTTAATGTAAAACAAGAGAAATACTTCCCACATAGCAATTTCAATTTGCAGCGAAATTGCAGCAATCTTGCTTTATAAGCCAACAAACTTGCAGCAAGTTCAGTGTGACAAGCTGTAAGTTCATAACAAGATTGAAGCAAGTTAACGCAAACTCCGAAGTCACCATACGCCAAATTTGCAGCAAACTTGTCGTGCAAGTTGCACTATTATTGTATCAAATTTGCTGCAAATTCGTTGCAAACTAGTAGAAATGTTAGGTTTCTCGTATTAAGAGTACTGCAGATTCATTGCAATAGGCACGCTTGTCATGTCACATCAACTGTTAATGCATTGCAAACTCAGATTCTTATTACGTCACATTATCTGCAAATACACATATAAACATGAAAATATAGCTTGTATTTCGCATAAGACTTGTCGACACGGGACTTCGAGCCCCGCGGATAACATCACGCTTCTTCCACCAGTAAACAACACGAGCAAGAAAACGATGCGAAATTGCTTCAATATCAATCTTTGATCGAGTTTCAAATACTTACATAGCAATTTTAGTTTGCAACAGAAATGGTGTGAAAGGACGAAAAAAAAAATTAAAACGAAAGATAGATTTTGTTGTATCTAATTTGCGGCAATTTCACGGCAAATTTATCGCATCGAATTTGTCATTGCAAGATAATATCAAGAAAAATCAAACTTGCTGCAAATGTGCTTGTTATCTGGGTTATTTTATTACAAGAATTTTTTTTAAGTAAGATAAATACATATCTAATCATAACAACAATGATTAAAAATTCTTTGATAATAATAAAACAATTATAGGGTAATCATGAACACATTTTTATTGTTTCCAAATTATAAAAAAAGGAGACAAGATATTAAATTAACTCGATAATTTTTTATTTCAATATGTAAAACTGAATTTACTAAATCTAGTATATATGCATATGTTTAGATAATTAAAATCAATGCGAAGTTTTATTTTTAACGTATATTTGAATATTTTGAAAAATTTGAATATCATGATAAATTTAGAACTATTGTAGCTCTGTACCAAATGCAGGTAAGAAAATCAAAGCGATTTCTATGCTTGATATGAAATTCAAATTTTTGTGATAAATAATTTAAAAAAAAATATTCCATTCAAATTCTCGCTCATCCAGAAAATTCTGAACTCTAATGCTATGCGTAAGAGTGATTCAGAGAGAAAAAAAAAAAGATTTAAAATTAACATAAGTAGAATTTCTAGTAATACATTAAAAAGTGAAAATAATCCCTGGGAAAATTAAAATAATCAGCGATAAACCGCAAAATTATCCATTACTTGTAACATTTTGTTTTTATTACTCTTTTGTTACAATGTTTCATACTATTCGTATCGCCTATCAAATTTGAGGCACTGAAATTCTAAAGAAACTGAGATATAACTTTCCTTTAAAATTTTCATTATAACAGTGCCACTTGCCGTTTATGCCAGTATATTATACGTATATTGAAGGTAATTCTAAATCATAATATATAAAAAAAAGATTCAACATATTAAATTTTAAATTTAAAACTAAAGACTAAAATAGTCTTCCTTTCTTTCTTTCTTTCTTTTTTTTTTTTTTGAGGTAATGATTCCATTTTGCCAAATTTCAAAGCTTTGAAAATAATAAAAATAGAAATCAGGGAGCAGATAATTATTGCAGTTCGGGTTTGAAAATCTGTGTTACTAGGCTTTTCAAACGTTGAGGAATAGATTGCGTATAATTTTGAATCTGTAAAATTATTAGTAGGGAAATAAGGACAGGTATTTAGAAAAATTAAAATAGAGCTATGAATTACAAAAGCCGTATTAACCCTTATGGCTCATATCTCCCTTCTGAGGGGACATTAAAAAATCAAGCCACGCTTTAAGGTGTTCCTCTGCAAATGAAATGTTGTTTTTCTAAAACGTGTAACTATAGGCTACCTTTCGGCTACAGGAAAATTTTAACAGAAAGATTTATTTTATTTAATAATGAAGTAAAATAAAACAAATTATTACAGTTTTTCGCTAGCCAAAAGGTAGTAAGTTGGAAACTATACGTGTGACGTTTTAAAGGAACACCAAAAGGTGTGTAAACTGTAGAAAAATGTAACCTCGCTGCCAAAATTTTGATGTAAATTTTACGGCTAGTCATTATATTTTACGCTTACGTTTGCCGTATTTACGTAATTTATAGCAATATTTTCTTAAATTCCACGATTCACCACAAAATTTACATCTAAATGGGTGCAGCGTGGTTTAAATTTTTTGCAGCGTACTTTTGAAGCTATAAAATGAACAGGAGGATGGAAGGACAGATAAATTAAAAATTTAAATCAGGGCTAAAGCCTTGAAAAACCATATTTCTGTGTTATTAGGAGTGAGGAATTGATTGCGTATATTTTTGAAGTTTTAAGATTTTTAGGGGAATGGAGGGAGCATGTATTTAACAAATTTAAAGCACAACGACTTGAATAAACCATCCGTGTAACTAGGTTCTTTTATGTGAGGAATTGATTGTGCATAATTTTGAAACTGAAAATCTTATGGGGTGGGAGAGATGGAAGTAATTATTTTTTAATTTAAAATAGTTCTAGGAGCCATATAAATTGGGCTCCTAAGTTTTGGGTATTGGAATTCTATTGAACTTACTTTTCAAGCTGTAAAATTAAAGGTGAAGATAGGCGACCACTTCCGCATGCAGAGGGGACTCCAAAGAGATCGGGAAATGCACTGCGAAAGGCAACGCGTATTCAAACGGAAATTTTGACTGATTGCTAAGGATTATTTCTCAATTTCAAAATTTTTTTAAATTTTTATATTAATAAATGATATGAAATTTTATTAGTAAGTGATATGATATTATATTAATAAGTGATGTGAAATTATATTAACAAGTGATTTGAAAATAAAACATAGAAAAAAAATCAAATAATGTTCAAATTTTTCTGCAGACCACCGATTGGCGACGCTGATCTAGAGACAAAATGTAAATAACATTTGTATTTTTAAGCTTGGGATTTTCTTTTGAGAAGTTAAATTAAACTGCAGAGTTTTAAAGAATCTGCAGCGCTCTCTGCCGTGCAGCTTTGTTTCTGCTACGGATCAATAAGTATTTCGACTGTTCCAAATTTAGACGTTTTAACAAATATTTTTAAAAAATCTATAGAAGATATTATGAAACTTTGGAACTATAAAGAACTTGTTATACCTCATATATTTCAGCAAAACTTTTATCCTGAAGAGAAGGAAGGGACAAGTGAAACATTAAACAAAAAAAAAAAAAAAAAAAAAAAAAAAAAATTCAGATTCCCCTTTAAAAAAGGATTTCCGGAAATATGTCTTCGCTGGACCATATTGTGAAGTCTCTGCTCCGACTTCAGCTGTATTTACCGTGATAATGTTCAGTGTAAAAGATAATCAGAAGGTTCTAGTTACAAAGGCATTAACAGTATTCGATTTGAATAGGAGGGGCTTAGGACTACGAAAGAACTCAGTAATATTTTAACTTAAATAACTTAAAACTGTTATATAGAAATATGTCTCACCATATGAAGCTTAGTAAAATTCACCGATGAATTAATCGGGTACCTTTATAACGACGAGGACAGCTTTGCCACACTGGAGATAGCCTTCCTTGCACTAATTACCATGACAACTTTATCAATTCCAAAATCAAATTTCAATACTTCTTTCCGCCCCGGATAATCAATACTCATTACTTACCAGCAACACTAATACGTATTCTCCGCTACACCATCACATATTATCTGCATACGCCAACACATATTATCTGCTTACACCAACACATATTATCTGTTTACGCCATGACACAGAACGACACAACTATCCCGCTATTTAATGTTCTCAAAAATAGACAGTACCATTCATTACATTTTACCCAGCTACCTTTTTAAAACTATCCACATTCAATCTTAATATCCTCTTTCATAATCTGGGTAGATCCTTTTTTCAGTGGCGATCCAATAGCTAGACACTCCATGCTAACCCAAATTCACCTCTGCTCGCCACCTTCAACCAGCAATTTCACCTTTAACATCGCCAAACTATGCTGGATCCAGCTAGAAGTTTCCCAACCTCAACCAACATTCAATCCTAACTCGACGCTATCACCTTCAATACTGGCATCCTTCTGCGACCTTTACTTCTTCGAATCGACGCTACTCCTAACTAACAATATCATTATGAAACTTTTTCTAGTTATCTGCATAATTTTTTATGAGGTTTTATATCCATGGAGATAAAACAATTTCTTTTAATAAAATGCAAAAAAAAAAAAAGGAAAATGGCGACTTTTTTAATTATAACCCATAGGATATTAAACCCAATGAAAAGTCATTTTTAAGAAGTATGGATTACTACATTAGACACAGCATACTGCAATCAAAATGTTAAAATATTAAATATCTTATGAAATATGAATATTTTTACTAAATAATATTTAATTACATATGCGCAAGATTTAACGAAACTTATTTGCATAAAGTAAGAGTCAAAAGTATTGAGTTACTTATATGAAAACCCCAAACAGTTATCAAGTATATTAAAAAAAAAAAAGTTTTCGGATGGGGAAGGACAAATGTTCAATTCCTCTTAAAAAAAAAAAAAAAAAAAAAAAAAAAAGTAAATAAATAAACATAATAATAATAATAATAATAAATATAAATAAATAAATAAATAAAAAGGAAAATGATAGGGGTTTTATCAATGTTTATTTACAATCAGCAAACATTGTATTGTAATGGATTGAATGAAAAAAAAAAATGTGTGTAAACGAACTTGGATATCAGTTCACTCCATCAGTGGCATCTTTTTGAATTTTACACGATGTTTGTTTGGGGTTTTTATATTAGTTCCTCAAAACTTTTGGCTATTAAATTAAGCAACGAAAATTTCGTTAAAGCTCTTGCATGCGTAATAAAAGATTATTATGTTTGTTGCTTATATTTCGCAAAATATTTTACGTGTTTGCATTCTGATTGCAGTATGTTATGCTCAATGTAGTAAACGAAGTTTCCTAAAAGTGGCTTTGCGCTGGGTCTAATACTCTTCATGTTATAATTAAAAAAGCTGAATTTTTTTGCAATATTTCTAATAACTAATATATCTCCACTAAGATATGTTGTTGCCCTATAAAAATTATACAGATAATTAGAATAATCCTCATAATCACATCATGCAGAAAAAACGTATTTCAAACATTGCTTTTTACAGGGTTGTGTAAAATATTTTGATATATTTTTTTAATTTTTTCTGAATAATTCGTCAGTAACTTATCGACATATTTGGCTAAACGTCTAAATTAAATATGTTCAAATACTTATTGGTAGATAGTGTAACGTGAACCTGAATGAAATATACCAGTTTAAAAGTATTCTAAAAATATTTGCAAAAAATAGAACGATAAACAGATGAAAACACTGAAATATAATGTATTTATAAATGAAAAAAGAGAATATTTAGTAACATTTGTTTAATATATGGGTCATTCTCTGAAAAGTGGGCCTTTTTTTTTAAAAAAAAAAAGAAAAAAAGAAAAAACCTTAGTCCAAATAAAATTGCTCCTAATTTTTTTTTTTTTTCATTTTGTACATGTACACACATGTTACAATTAATAATGAAAATAATATAAACCAAACTGTATTTGATAATTTTTGATATAGCAATTACTTTTATTAATTAGAAAAATGAGGGAATGATTGTGAGGGAATGACAAATTTCTTCTAAAAACTACTTTATAAAAATATTATTAAGTTTAGTTAGATTTTCAAACACTAAATATTCATTAAAACGTATTTTTATTAATATAACATCATAAAAAATCAAATTTGATTTATTTTAGTTAACTTTATAATGAGTGAGGGAATGACATATAATAAAAATACTGTATTTCAATCTAACGTTTCAGAGCCATATGCTATTCATTGTTAAATGTTTCCAACAGAATTCAAAATGGTTTCTTTACTTTGCTGGTATATAAATTAAGTTTGACTTATATAAAGTATGTGCTATCATTATACAGTAAGTAAGGATGTCATTATAGTTTGATGAGGGAATGATATCTGTTACCAGGGACAACAATAAAAAAGTATTCTAATTTCTTTCGTTGCATAATATATAATTATAGTATAATGGATAAATATTTATTAAAGTATGTTTAATAAGTTTTTAATTCAAATAATCCAAATATACAAGCTTTAATACTATAGAAACCATTTTATTTACAGAGATGTGGGAATGGGGACACAGTGAGGGAATGATATTTTGCATTTTAAAAATGATTTAAAAATTATATTTGAATTCCAATAACCAAAGAATAACAGTTTATATGTAAAACCAATTAATATTGATAGTTTTAACAGCTTTTTGTTTTTGTGCTTTTAAAAGTATACCCTCAAGACTACTGGGACATGAAATGACCACTTTTCAGAGAATTACCCATATATATATATATATTTATTTAGCGGTATTTATTTTATTTTATTTTAATTTTATTTAAGTTTAGCGTTATTATTGCAAAAGTCTATACGTTTATAATAATTCATTCTTAATAAAACTTTAAAGTATTCTGAAGCATGCTATAAATGAAACATTAAATTTAATGATATAAATGAAACTTTAATTTTAATATTTTTAGGTTTATCTCAAAAATAATGATTTTTTTCTAAATTACTTAGCAGTTTAACTGACTCTATTTTCAGTTCCAAGCTGATAAAAATAAATATTCTATCCAATAACTATTATAACCATTTTAAAACTTTCCAACAAGGTTGAAAAGTGTTTGTGACTTCGTTTCGTCTGTCTGTCCGTCTGCTTTTCCGCGCTCAAACCCCTGTAAATATTTATGGAATTTTTGAAACTGATATATGTTATTCAAGTTCATAATCGGATGTTCTTTATTGAAAAGGGGAGTGAACATCTTCACTGGTTTGAGTATAGGGACACCCGAAAGTTTTCCAAAGCATTGTGTCCTATCTATTTCTATAAATCTATTTCTATAATCCCATCTATTTCTATAAACCGTATTTTAATATCGTTACTTTGCACCAATATTAATGAAATTGAAATATGTTATTTTAGTCTACTAACGGATGTCCCCCATTGAAAACAATACATTGTAAATACCATCAATGATTTGTATACAGGAACATCCGAAAGTATTCCTAAGCATTGCGTTCTATGAGGGGTATTTCAATAAATCAAATTTAAAGAACTTTACTTTGCATAGATCTCAATAAAATTAAAATTTTTCATTCCTATGCAGAAAATAATTCTTTCCATAGAATACATTATAATTATCTCTAGATTTACATGGCCGCACAAAAATATTCAGTTACATTAATGGTTATTACTAGAAATTTGTTGGAATTGCATTTCCGTTTATATTAATCGTTTTTATCATTTTCTAAATGGTACTTTACTAAATGGTAATAATAATGGTTCACTTTCCAATAAGGTTAAAAAGTTTTAATGACTTCGGTTCGTCTGTCTGTCCATTTGTCTATCCGCGCTCTATCTCACATAAATATCTATGTAATTTCTTCAAATTGATACATGATATTGATCTTCACTATCGGTTGTCCCCTATTGAAAATGGAGTGATTATCTCTATTCACTTGTATACTGAGACACCCAAAAGCATTTCAAAGCATTGTGTCCATTGAGAGGCATTTTCATGAACTATATTTTAATTCCTTTCTTTAACACAAATTTCAGTAAAATTGAAATATGTTGTTCAAGTTCACTGTCGATGTTTTCTATAGAAAATGTAGTAAATACCAGCACTGGTTTGTGCACAGGAACACCAAAACTATTGCAAAGCATTCATTCTCTGAGAAGCATTTCTATAAATAAAATTTTAATGACTTTACTTCGAACAAATCTTAAATAAAGTATATATATATATATTATTCATGTGCACAAAATAATGATTTCTACAGAATGTAGTATGAATAGCATTAGATTTATAAGGCCATACAAAAATATTCAGTTACATTGAAGGCTTTTATTTCAAATTTGCTGAAATTGCATTTTCATTTACAATAAGTCTTGTAAAATTTTTAATTTTTTTGAGTGGGAATATGATTTTAATTTAAGTATTTATCTGTCTCAGTGTCCATTTGTCTTTCTGTCCATCTGCCCGCTCCAGTGTCTGTAAATATTTTCAGAATTTTTACAAAATTATATATGCTATTCAAATTTACTAAGGAATGTTTCCTATTTTAAATGACATTAATAGTTCCTGTGCAACTGGTTTGTTTACAGAGGTCAAAGTGAATGCTAAACAACATTGAAGTTTGGACTCATTTAAAGCTTCCATATTGCGAGAATGGGATAAATGACCTCTAAAAGTGACTCGTGCCGCAATCGGACAATGGCGCAACAAATTATCTTTAGTAATCGATAAACATGGTGGCCGATTTTGATAAAATCATACCTAGGTAAACTGTCATTTATGCTCTTTATCATACTAGTGGAATTTTCATTTTCTATTTTATATCTGTGAAATAAAATTACTCAATATTTATAACAGTAATTTAGTCGCCACCCTGTATAAGGAAATGTACTAACACGGATTTTTGAAATGGAATTTGTATTTCATATAGCTCATAAACGAATGATCGTAGAATGTTGAAAATTTCTATGTATGACTCCCATAATGTCTACTTGTACACTTGCAAATTTGGTTTTAATACGAACTCGTGTTTAAGAGATATCAATGATTTTACACTATTTTTCTTGACGACTGTATGTAAGTATGTGCGTGTGAGTGTATCTCACATAACTCAAAAACGGTAGGACGTAGAACGTTGCAAATTGGTACATAGGTTTATTATAACATTTAGTTGTGCACCTTTCTTTTTTGACTTTCTGTGTTTTTCCGTTTTGGAGATATTTAGGAAAATTGTATTCATATTGACCATATATATAAAGGTTTTGTCCATTATATATGACCTACGATCAT
Organism: Salticus scenicus; assembly: GCA_963930645.1. Classification (NCBI taxonomy): domain Eukaryota; kingdom Metazoa; phylum Arthropoda; class Arachnida; order Araneae; family Salticidae; genus Salticus; species Salticus scenicus. Next base: position 58,647,955 of record OZ005661.1, on the reverse strand, counting down.
AGAGATTTTAAAAGAAGCTAATGATAGAGCCCGTAATGATATTGTTATGAAAGTTGAAGACATTTATGCGTGTAAAAAGTTATTCTTAATGACGTAAGCAGATTCTAGTCGCAGTTTCTAGGCATTTTCTTTAATGAATATTCAGCCATAATGATAGAGTCCGTAATGATAGTGTTACGAAAGTTGTCGACATTTTTATGCATAGAAAGTAATTTCTTAAAGGCATAAGCAGGTTCTTGTCGAAGAATGCATTTTATTGAATTAATATTTAGCCCGTAGATAGAGTCTGTAATGATATTATTATGAATGTTGTCGACAATTTAGCGTGTAGAAAAAGACTCTTTAATACAAAAGTAGATTCTAGCATACGAATGCAGTTCATTTAATGAATACTCAGCCCGTAAATGGAGTCTGTAATGATATTGAGAAAAAAAAAAAAGTTATCGACATGTAAGCGTGCAGAAAGTAATTCTTAAGCCCTGGTTTTTAAGAGCAAAAAATGCAAACGTCAACGTATTCGGCGTTTAGATATTCAATTTGCGCATGCATCACGATGCTCTGTTCTGCGCTTTCAACGCCAGCGCTAATATCAAGAAGACTCTGATTGGAGTGTCGCGGCGTCGGAATCGTTGACGTTTGCTTGTTGTCTTCTTAAAACCAGGGCTTTAAAGACACAAGTAAGTTCTAGTCGACGAATGTAATTTATTTAATGAATATTCAGCGCTTAGATAGAGCCTGCAATAATATTGTTATGAAAGTTGGTGACATATTTGTGTTCAGAAAATAATTCTTAAAGGCATAAGCAGGGGGTCTAGTCAACGAATGCACTCCATTTGATGAATATTCAGCCCGTAAATAGAGCCTGTAAGGATATTGACTAAAACGTTGTCGACATTTTAGCGTGTAGAAAGTAATTCTTAAAGAAATAAGCAGGTTCTAGTCGACGAATGCATTTATTTAATTAATATTCAGTAAACAATTGAATAAATCTTTTTTTTTCTTTTTCTTTTTTTTTTTTTTGTGTGCTACAAAAATTGAAATTTTTGAAACAATCCAATGAAAAGTTCATTTTTACTACAGAAATCAAATAAACATTGTTAAATACACGAGAATAAATTTCGCTAAATTAGGAACAATCGAATATTTCGAAGTTTAAATGGAAGTGAATTCGTCGAGAGTATTGTCAGTGGTTTATGGAATTTTTAAGGTAGTTTTGCGCCAGAAACCAATGCATCATTAAAAAATTTTCAGAACTAGATTCCTAAAGATGTTAGAGTTTCCAAATTTTATGAATCCCTTACTACAATTTTTCGCCCCATTTGAATGCCTAATTTGACGCTAAGTCAAGAACCACCTTCGTGGAAAGGAAAAATTTTTCATCTGTTTTCACTTATACTGTAATACCGTACAGAAAGTAGCACGTAAAGACATAAGCAATTTCTAGTCTGCAATCATAAACAATCACTCTTCTTTTCTTTATATTCTTTATAATCTTGTTTTGTAGAACTTTCGAAGAATTCACTTCTGCGCTATAAACCAATGAACAATTCAAGTATATTCCAGAACTCTGTTCTGATTGGAGTTAGAGTTTCCGAAGTTTGGCAACCCTAAACTACAAATTTTCCCCAAATTTGGTTGCCAAGTCGCTAAATTCGATGCCGAAATGCCAAGATCGATGCCAAGACCGAAACTTTACGCTGTCTAATAATTTGCGGCTTGGTGAGATTAGCGATAAGATTTTGCAGCAAATATTGTTTCAGGATAGGCAGAAAAACTTTTTCAAATTTAACTGAGTTAATTATTTTGGTAAAATTTATCGTTTCTCTCCACTAATATTTGCCAAAGAGAACAAACTGGGTCGTCTATATTTAAATTCCCATTATACTCTAAGCTGTGATTTTACCAATGAGAGATTCTGTAATATGCCGTGGAGCACTATTCCTGAAAAAACTACTATATTTGTCTCGGAGGTATTTATAATCGTATTGTTACGAAATTGTAAATAATTGTGTTTATTTTTGTATAAATTCTTTCAAAGAGGCTTAGTAAGTTGATAAAGTGCTAATTTTGTGCATTTCTAGTCGTTTTAGCGTTGAAATAGCCTTATTTTCCCTTAAAAACGCATCAAAAAGCCCCTGTAATGCAGGTAATGGATTTGGCGCCAAATTTGGCGACTTTTTCCCACCTTGGCGATTTTTTTGGCGACCTTGGCGAGAAAATCCTTATATGGGATATACCAAATATGGAAGCTGTAAGTTGATTGCTTGACCACTTTCTAGAGTTTTCTCGACAAATCTGGGTTCCATGGAACAGTATATAAGGAGCGCTTCCTCGCCAAGGCAGTCAGTTCAGTTCAGATCTCAGCCAGCTTCGCTAGTGCTTGCATCGCTCTTGAGCCTCTTTGAGAGAGACTTGCTTCAAGTGTTATTGCTATACAGTTTGTACTGTGGATTTGCTATTGACAGCTGTTGTTTAAGCTGCGGTTACTGCATGAATTGAAGCTGATAATGGGTTTATTGTCCTGTATTTTTCTGGAACTTTCTGTGAATAAATTACTGAATTTTTGTAAGTTTGGCCTTTCATTCCCGGATAACTCACGAACCCTCAAGTACGCAACATTTCTGGTGTCAGGAGTGGGGTTGTCTGTGAATGGTTATAACTAGAGCTATGGAGGAACAGATGAAGAAACTTCTAGAAAGCTTAGCTACCCAGATGAATGAAATGAAAGAAGGGCAAAGAGAAAGGAAGGAAGGACAAAGAGAGATGAAAGAAAGTATGGAAGCATCGCAAAGAGAGATGAAAGATAGCCTGAGTCAAGAGATGAAAGAAATGAAGGCAGCACAAGAGAAAATGGAAACATCACAAAGAGAAATGAAATAAGGACAAAAATAATTGAAAGAAGGCTTGACTGAAGAAATGAAGGAAATGAAAGCAGTTCAGGAAAAGATGGAAGCCAGTTTGACCGAAGAAATTAAATCTAACCAAGATGAGATGAAGAGAGAGCTTTCAACGGTGAAAGAATCAATCGAGGGTAAATTAACAGTGATGGAAAATAGAATGAATGGAATAGAAGAGAAAGTTATAAAGATAGAGGAAAATTTTGAAGAGAAAGTTATAAAGATAGAAGAAAATTTTGAAGAGAAAGTTTTGAAAATAGAAGAAAGTTTTGAAGAGAAAGCTATGAAGATAGAAGAAAATGTTATGAAGGTTGAAGAGAGTGTTACGAGGATAGAACGGAGTTTCGAGGAAAAAGTTAAAGAAAATTTTGATCAGGAACTGAAAGGAAGGTTTTCAGAGATAGAAGGTAAACTGAAGAGAATAGAAGACGATCTGGAGAGAAAAGTGGAAGAAAAGTTGGAATCCATGTCCCAGGAAACTGAAAAGAAAGAGAGAAGAATCCAGAATCAGGAATTTATTAAGCTATCTACCTACGATGACAGTTCCTCCTGGCATGTATATGAGACGCAGTTTTCCATCGTAGCTGAAGCTAACGGCTGGGACTCTACCGCCAAGTCAGTCCACTTAGTAGCAGCATTACGTGGAGATGCAGCTGATATACAGAGAAATGTTTCTAAAGAAGAAAGGAACGACTTCGAGGCCTTGGCTAGAGCACTGGAGCTACGGTTCGGAGAGAAGTGTTATAAGGGCTATAGTCGCCTCCAGCTAAAATCTCGTTACCAGAAAACGGGCGAAAGTTTGCAAGAGCTGGCAGCGGACATTCAGAGACTGTCACACCTAGCATTCTCAGACTGTCATGCTGACACGCGAAACGACTTAGCTCTTCAGTACTTCATCGATGCTGTTCGTGACCCAGAAATTCAGAAAGCGCTGAGACTCTCCAACATCAGAGACGTAGAATCAGCTTTAGGCTATGCACTTAGGATAGAGGCAGCCCAACAAGCCGCCCGTAAAGACCGCCATACCATACGAGCAGTCTCATTAAACGATACGCCTGCTGGTGAAACTGAAATGAAGAGAAGTATCGAAGAGATCTTAAAGAGATTGCGCAGCCTGGAGAATAATAAGGAAATAAAGGACCGGAAGATAAAGTGCTGGGGCTGTGGAGGGGATGGTCATGTAAAGAGGAACTGCCCTGTACGACTAACTATAGGAAATCACCCGGCTTCAACATCACTGCAGGGAAACTAAGAGGAGGCCATCTCGCGGGGCGGAGGTTGCCTGAGATTAAAGAGCCCCAATTTACAGTATTTCATGTTTCATCGATGAGTGGCGGCGATAATGGACTTCACGTCTATGGCCAAGTCAACAACGCCACCTGCCGGATGATTCTGGACACGGGAGCCAACGTCACCATCATTATAGCGGATTTGGCTCAAGAACTAAAACAGAAGTTCATCTGGACGCCGCCCTGTGTTAAACTCCAGACTGTGACCGGAGACGAAATCAAAATATACGGAAAAATGAACTTGATCATCACTTTTGGGAATGCTAGTTACCATCATATGGCATATGTGGCTGATATAAGAGATACTTTAATCATTGGAATTGATTTCCTGAGAAAATTTAACTTTCAATTGGACTTCAAGAATAATGAACTGCATTCGAGTTCGGAAGACATCGCTGTGTTCAACACTGAAAATGAAGACATTCAGACAATTTGCCAGATAACAGCCAAGTCTGAAATTTCCATCCCTCCACACACAGAGACAATAGTTTCAGGAACACCACCTGCAAAGCAATACTTCCGCTATGGACTGATTGAATACCCGAATACAGACAATAGCCCAAGAGGAGTTGTGGTAGCTTCATCTCTAGTTGATCTCTCAAAGAGTACTATTCCTGTGAGAGCCGCAAACATCAGCGATAAGGTCCGAACAGTGAAGAAGGATGAGGTGTTAGCAGCCTGCACTCCTGTAACATGCATAAACCGTCCCACGCAATCAACTGAATCCAAGACTTCTGAACAATTAATAACGGAATTACTCAATAATGCAGAGTTAGGAAAAGAACAGAGATGTGCTGCGGAGAAGCTACTCCAAGAATTTAAAGACCTTTTTTCTCGAACACCTGAAGACGTCGGGAGAACGAACATCACCCAGCAAAGAATTGATACAGGAAATTATCCTCCAATCAAACAACATCCAAGAAGACTTCCCTTTGCTAAACAGGAAGAGGTCACTGAACTTCTAAGTGAAATGCAGCACAATGATGTCATCGAGCCATCAACGAGTCCTTGGGCCTCTCCCATAGTACTGGTGCTGAAAAAGGATGGTTCAACAAGATTTTGTGTGGATTATCGTCGTTTGAATGACATCACGAAGAAAGACAGTTACCCTCTTCCCAGAATTGACGACACATTAGACACACTTGATGGCAATAAATGGTTCTCGACTTTGGATCTGAAGAGCGGTTACTGGCAAGTAGAATTACATCCTGATGATCGTGAGAAGACTGCATTCACCACGGGACAAGGACTGTGGCAATTTAAAGTTATGCCATTCGGATTATGTAATGCACCCGCCACCTTCGAACGCCTGATGGAGACAGTGCTAAAAGGACTTTCCTATGAAGCCTGTCTGGTGTATTTGGATGATATTATCATTGTGGGGCGCACTTTTGAAGACCATCTAAGAAACATCCGAAAGGTGCTAGAGAAACTCAGAATGGCTAACCTCAAATTGAATCCAGGCAAGTGTAACTTGTTCCGTCGTGAAGTGAGCTACCTCGGTCATATCATCTCTGCCGAAGGTGTGAGAACTGATCCTGAGAAGATCTCTGCAGTCGGGAACTGGAATCGCCCTGAAAATGTACACCAACTACGAAGTTTCCTGGGGCTATGCACTTACTACAGGAAGTTTGTCAAGGGTTTCTCAAATATTGCCAGACCACTGCACAAGCTGACGGAAGCCAAACAGAAGTTCCTGTGGACAGATGAATGTGAAAAAGCGTTCAAGCGACTTAAAGAGGCCTTAACATCATCGCCTATATTGACGTATCCACAGTCCGTCAGACAATTCATACTTGATACAGATGCCAGCCATGAGAGTGTCGGTGTTGTTCTGTCGCAGGAAGTTGATGGTCAAGAACATGTCATTGCCTATTGGAGTAAATGCCTGTCTAAACCAGAGCGAAATTACTGTACCACCAGGAAAGAGCTACTCGCCATCGTAAAAGCCATAGAACATTTCCATCATTATCTCTATGGCAGAAGATTCCTGCTCCGGACTGACCATGCATCTTTAACGTGGTTGCTCCAGTTCAAGAACCCGGAGGGACAGATTGCCAGGTGGATACAAAGCCTCCAGGAATATGACTTTGAGATACGTCATCGTAAGGGGACTCTACATGGCAATGCAGATGCCTTGTCACGGAAGCCCTGCTCGGAAAACTGCAAGTACTGCTCCAGAGCTGAACAGAAATACCTGCCGATAAATCCGGTTGCTGTCTCAACACCATCAGAACAAGATCCTGATCCCTGGAGTGACGAAGAACTTAGACAAGCTCAATTGGAAGATCCTGACATAAAGCCAATATTACAGCTGAAGGAGACGACCAGCAACAGACCTACCTGGCAGGACATTTCCAGATTCAGTCCCATTACGAAAAGTTATTGGGCGCTTTGGGACTCTCTTCATATCAGAAACGGCGTATTATGCAGAAAGTGGGAATCTGATGATGGGAAAAGCTTCAGATGGCAAATTGTTTTACCAAGATCAAGAATTCCAGATGTTTTAGAACAACTGCATAGTAGCTCTACCGGAGGCCATTTTGGGGTAATGAAGACTCTGCAGAAAGTTCGGGAACGCTTCTACTGGTGCAAGGCAAAGGAGGATGTGGAGAAATGGTGTAAATCCTGTGATGCTTGTGCGGCACGTAAAGGCCCGCGGAAACGAAGTCGAGGAAGACTGCAACGGTATAACGTGGGAGCACCATTTGAACGGATTGCAATCGACATCTTGGGTCCTTTGCCACGGACCTCCAGTGGAAATAAATACATTCTCGTCGTGATGGACTATTTCACCAAGTAGCCTGAGGCATATCCCATTCCCAATCAAGAGGCATGCACAGTCGCAGAAGTCCTAGTGCAGCAATGGGTGTCAAGGTACGGCACGCCCCTACAACTTCATACCGACCAAGGTAGGAACTTTACCTCTGATGTTTTCAAAGGACTGTGTGAACTACTCGGCATAGACAAAACCCGGACAATGCCCTTACATCCCCAGTCGGACGGCATGGTCGAGAGGTTCAATCGTACCATCCTGAATAACCTCTCTCTTCTAGTATCAAGGAACCAGCAAGATTGGGACTTGAAGTTGTCATTGTTCCTGCTGTCTTATCGAAGTGCTGTCCATGAAACCACCGGCTATACTCCAGCCCAGATGCTGTTTGGACGTGAACTTCGTCTCCCTTGTGATCTCCTGTTTGGTTGTCCACCCGATGCGCCTTCATCGCCCGAGGAGTACATCCAAGATCTCCAGGAACGATTTGAGGACGTACACAACTTTGCTCGGGAGCGGATTAACATGGCGACGGAGAAAATGAAGACAAGGTACGATCTAAAGGCTACACAACATGAGTTCCAGGAAGGAGAGAAGGTCTGGTTGTGGAATCGTGTTCGACGCAAAGGACTCTCTCCCAAGTTACAGTGCAACTGGGATCTTAAAAAGGCTGAATGATGTAGTGGTGCGTATCACTAAAACACCTTCGTCAAAACCGAAGGTGGTGCACTATAATAGGCTAGCCAAGTACCACAAGTAACGGTAATATTAAAATTAAAAATGTAAATACTGTTAAAATTTGCGCATACGTAATGTAAATATTTGTATATAAATACTTGTACATATTTGTGAATTTTGTAAATATTTCTCACTTGATTTTTCTATTTCTATTTTATCGTTATATGCAACTTAGTTTTTGTGTTTTAGATCGCGTAAATTTGTTTAGTTTCGCCTCTTGACCAAGGGTTGCACTGCCCGGGACGTGCAGTCCTTGGGAGGGGGGCAGTATTACGAAATTGTAAATAATTGTGTTTATTTTTGTATAAATTCTTTCAAAGAGGCTTAGTAAGTTGATAAAGTGCTAATTTTGTGCATTTCTAGTCGTTTTAGCGTTGAAATAGCCTTATTTTCCCTTAAAAACGCATCAAAAAGCCCCAGTAATGCAGGTAATGGATTTGGCGCCAAATTTGGCGACTTTTTCCCACCTTGGCGATTTTTTTTGGCGACCTTGGCGAAAAAATCCTTATATGGGATATACCAAATATGGAAGCTGTAAGTTTATTGGTTGACCACTTTCTAGAGTTTTCTCGAAAAATCTGGGTTCCATGGAACAGTATATAAGGAGCGCTTCCTCGCCAAGGCAGTCAGTTCAGTTCAGATCTCAGCCAGCTTCGCTAGTGCTTGCATTGCTCTTGAGCCTCTTTGAGAGAGACTTGCTTCAAGTGTTATTGCTATACAGTTTGTACTGTGGATTTGCTATTGACAGCTGTTGTTTAAGCTGTGGTTACTGCTTGAATTGAAGCTGATAATTGGTTTATTGACCTGTATTTTTCTGGAACTTTCTGTGAAAAAATTACTGAATTTTTGTAAGTTTGGCATTTCATTCCCGGACAACTCACGAACCCTCAAGTACGCAACAGTATTATTGCAACTTTTTTGGTTGGAGTTATAGTGTCTTTCTCGTTTCGTTTTTGTTTTAAGAAATATTCTTGGACTGGTACTTGCCTGCTTACCTGCCTGTTAATTTACGAATCAGTACCTCACAAAAAACTGTGAATATTTTTATAAAAATATGTGTATTCCTATGGTTCTATAAGGAAGTCATGTGGTGTCCACTTGATATATATAAAAAAAAAAAAAAAAAAATAGCTTCATGTTTGAGATACCTTCTGTGATACCTTTTGTTCATTAATTTGCAAGATTTTTGTTTTATTACACTTCTTTTTTTACAGATTCCACGATACCTCCTAGAGCTGATTTACTTAACTTAATGTATGCAACAGTTTCTCAAATTTTATTTTATAGATTTTGTTGCCATATGGCTAGTGACCCACAAGTCACAGTAAAAAAAAAAAAATAATAATGATCACGAAGTGCCTGCCTGTTTATTTACAAGTCAGTTACCTCACAAAAGACTGTGAATGCTTTCATAATAATGTGTATAGTTCTATTCGGTTTTCACTGAAATGTACAGAAGAGCATGGAATATTACATATATATATATATATATATATATAAGAAAAAATATTCGTTCCATTTTTCACCAACATATCGCGTTGTATTCACAGTGTCCTCTTACATTTTAAACAGATCCACTTGATCAAATGACACGATTTTGTTAAAACTGAAACTTTTTTTAGAGGAATTTTCAATACGAATCATCTGATGGAAATTATAATGATTGAGGACCGTCACATTGAGCATTCACAGTCATAGTTACGTTGTTGAATGTTTTGCGCCAATGTAAAAAAGTAATTTTACTGTTATAGCGACACTTGATAAAGAAAATTTAAACTAATTTCCTGATAAATTTTTTGTTACCTAAGACAATCCCTTGTCTTTTTGTGCATTTCAGAGGAAACAGCACAATGCTACTCTCAATGATTTTTGAATAATGCTTTTTTTATTTTTTCTGTGACTTTTGAATCCCCAGATAGTTAAAGAAAATTATTAATAAATCATGCTTCATGAATGAGAGCCTTTTGGAATGAAAAACATCTTAATAAAGATGTCATGATGTGAAAGGTAATTTTTTAAAGACCTCTTACCAATTTAAACCCATACCAGTAATATGTATACCATGATGAAAGAGGTATCATTAAAACCAATATTAAATGGTTTAAACTGACATATAAGCTAAACAAGGAAAATTAACGAAAATGGTAATACATTTAACTAAAATTATCGCCCGCTAGGTTGGCAAAAGCCAATTAAAAATTTAAAAATATTCGTTGGATTATCATTGTTCCATATTGAAGTAAAATGGAAAAAAAAAAAATAATAATAATCATTTTAATTGAGAATGATTGGAAAAAAAAAAAAAAAAAACTAACTATGCAGTACATACATGATTGGCTATCTTAGCTCTGAGATGCTTTTCTTCCTACCAGATAATTCGAGTTCCCACCCCGACAGAGATAAGGAACTGTTTATCAACGATTGTGTGATTTCGTTCTTAGTAAGGAGCAAACAATTACGGCAGATTCTGCTATTAAAAATTATTTTTTTATTTATTTTATTTTTTGACACTGTTTAACTTTTAATTAAGGCATCCAAGTTAATACATTTTTGGGAAAAATTTAATTTAATTTAATTAATTATTATTATTATTATTATTTTTTTTTTTAAACGTAATATATTCTGTATTACTCTCATAGTAAATCACCCAGTAAAATCTTTTACTTTCATTTCCTTCCATCAAAAGTTTTTCATTACCTACTACCATAGTTAATGAAAGTATTGTATTCGATATCGCGTTTTCACATTTTACACATTTTAAGACTTCCTGAGTCAAAAAAAAAATTGTTTTTGGCATTTCGGCAGTGTGTATGTATAGAGTATGTATGTGTGGAACCTTTTGGCTATCATATCTCCGAAACTAATAAAGATAGAACTACGAAACTTGAGAATTGAGGCAGGTCTAGTGTACAGATGAATATTCCAAATTTTGGTGAAAATTGGAAAATCGGAAGTAGGTTATTGTAAACCGTAAGTGGTACCGTAAGTTCGTATTTCGAAAACGGCTCTAATGGTTTTCTTAAAATTAGCTAAATTAACACCATATTAGCTGCCTTTGAATATGAAATAGTTGGTTAGTTCAGGAAAATTGATAGGTGTTCTGTATAAATAGCTCAATTTCTGGTCTTGGAAGTGCGTTCCTTTAAAAACACGGATTTTTTCTAACTCATCATAGTAACTCCCTTTTAAATACCGCTTTTATATGCAATAATTGTTATCCAGTTAATAATTGAGTGTGCCATATTTTGGTAAAAGTTGTTATCTCAAAAACGGCTCTTATGATTTTCATGAAAATTGTTGCATAAATGAATTTTAAATATCCTTTCTTGTGTATTATGTGGTTATTGCAGGTATATTAGCAGCCATCCTGCTTAGGTAGGTTAATTTAAAATCTTGGAAACTGGTGTTTAAAAAACAACTCTACCATTTTTAATTTCTTCTATATGTAATATAGAGAAAGTATTAGATTCGCGAAAATTTTCGACCTCCGTTTTTTGACGGATCTACACGTTTTGGGATGTCCTGAACACGAATTGATAGTTTAAAAAAAAATGTCTGTCTGTGTGTCTGTCTGTCTGTGTGTCTGTCTGTCTGTCTGTGGTTTAATGTTTTCACCGTATCTCACGAACCAATGAATGAAATTCAACCAAACTTGGTGCATAGTTGGACCCTGGCGGGCCATTGTGCTGATTAGATTTGGGGATCAATAGCCCTTCAGGTGGCGCTGTAATCGCATATTATGTAAATTTTTAATATGGCAGTATAGGACAAATTTTCGTATTTTTCACCGTATCTCACGAACCAATGAATGAAATTCAACCAAACTTGGTATATAGTTGGAACCTGACGGGACATGGTGCTGATTAGATTTGGGGATCAATCGTCCAGCAGGTGGCGCTGTGATCGCAAAATTTCGTATGTTACACCGTATCTCACGAACCGATGAATGAAATAGAACCAAACTTGGTGTATAGTTGGACCCTGACATGGAAAGGGTCTGATTAGATTTTGGGATCAATCGCCTAGCAGATGGCGCTGTGATCGCATTTTATGTAAACTTTTAACATGGCAGCATGAGCATAGGACAAAATTTCGTATAAATGTACATAATGAGCGTTATTTTAAACTTGTGATTGTAAAATTAATATGAATTATTGATAATAGTAGTAGTTAACTACGAAAAAAAATTTGTGCATGTGGGGGCACCGGTTTTCCCCTGGGGGGAAAGTACCCCCCCGGGGGGGGGTAAATTTTCAAGATGGGTATCTTTCGAAAGATCTCGTCAATACCTTTTAAACGAATGGTTGAACTATAAATCTGTGATAATTTAAACAAAGTTATCGATTTTTTTTTACTTTTACCAAAAAAAAAAAAAAAGAAAGAAATCGTAATTTTTTTTTTTTTTTTTTTTTTTTTTTTTTTAATATTGTTACTGATTGAATATGTATATAGGAAAATATAGAAGAAAGTCTTGTGGTGGCCACAACATACTAGTTTTTTCTCTCTTATTTTTAACTGGCTATGCAAACTTCGTTTTATACGAGTATTAAGCTTCTCATACAGGAAAATTTTTAAGTTTCCACTTCTTTAGGTCAATTTTATGTCTTCTGATCATATGATCTCAAATAAATAAATAAATAAATAAATAAATAAATAAATATATATAATATGCATATATGTATATTTAATACGCATAATAGTGGGTAATGGAAATCGTGTGGTTGTTCCACACCATATTTTTATGACACATCCACATAGGTCTTGGCTCTCTGCCAGGTTGATTTTAATTCAAAAAAAAAAAAAAAAACGCGAAAGTGTTTAAAACAGTCAATCTATCTGATACTGCATCGTGTATGCATGACTGTGGCTAAAAATGGGTTAACTACATTCATCTCAAGATAAGTGGATCCATTTCTACTAAGAAAATGCGTTTAACTTAATTTGGCGTGAATTAATTCTTTCATGTTAAAACGATATGGGTGTAATATGAGAATTTTCAAAATGAAAATGCAGATTTGAAGGTAAATATTCATACCGATTGCAAGTTACAGTTTCTGGGAGATATAAAATTGATATTTAAATTAGATTCATTAATATACTAATTTTATGTTAATATAACTTTAAATACAATCACATTTTTATTTGTTTTAGCTTATTTACAAGTATGAATTAATTCAGTATTTTATCTTAGACATATATGGTACCGGGATTATTGTTTTATGTTGAATTTTTAAATTTGAATTTCTGATATAATTAAACATTTTACGTTACCTAGAATCCAAAAGTCTGGGTCAGAATCCAAATAGTCGCCCGTTACCAAATGAGAAAAAATAAAATTTGAGACAGGCTATTATGTTTACCTTTGAAAAGTGTTTTGTCGAGAGACGCAGTCAACGATAAGAAACATTAGTAGCAAAATTTTTTTATGAAAAAAAAAAAAAAATAATAATAATAATAACTTAAGAAAATTAACATATGTCAGAGTAATATATGTAATTTTTTTATTTATCGGTCTTTTAGATAGTTTTTTAGCCACACTATTACATGCTAATGTAACGTTTAAGTCAAATTATTTCTGAATAATTAATGATAAAATATTACAATAAAGAATAACTTTATGTTTACATTTTCGTTTAAAATGTACATTCTATTATATATTTAGTATGTCTTAGTCACTATTTTTAGAACGTTAAGAAAAAAAAAAAAGAATTATAGTTTACTTGAGTAGTAGGTAAATTTCTTTATTTCTGTTGGAGTAGCCTACATTTTGAAAAAGGTAATGGTGGATAGAGTTGAATAATAAACTTGTTGGAATATTTACATGGGCTATATACACATAAACCTTTCAAAGAATCAATTCCTAATTACTATATTTCTAAAAGCATGAAATTTTGAATTGACAGCCATTTTTTATTGAAATAAGATGTAGGATTAATTTGACCGGCGAACTCATCGAAGATGTTTTTAATATAAGTTTAATGATTATTATTTTTTTTTTTCAGAATTAATTTATTATTTTACAAGTTATCCAGACGACAAACATTTAAATGTTCAACATTTCGTCAGCAAGGCAGATTAAATTAGCCAAAGAACTGTACCAATGTATTTCTAAAATAGGTTCACTGGTAATTTTTGGCCAGTAAATTGGTCAAGCTTTGATCAGTAAATCGTCAAGTTTTGGTCAGTAGCTTAGTCAGTTTTTAAAAAGTAATCGTGATGAAATGCAATATTAGATGTACATTTAATTAACTTTTAGTTCCTTACAAATAGAAGTAACCTGTTAAAAGTTTTATTTAGTAATTTGAGAAAAAAACATATAATAATTAAACAACAACTGTTCCATTATACGAAAAAGATGCTAAGTAAAATAATAATATAAAAAAAGGTTTGAGCAATTCAATGTATATATATCTGTATAAATAAAGAGAAGTGTATGTGTGTGTGTCTGTCCACGCTCTGGTGCTCACACTACTAATCGCAGAGCCTCCAAATTTGGCATATAGGTACCTGGGACCCTGCAGGTGTGCACCGCATCGAAATGTTTTCGAATATCGAATTTAAACTTTTTAAATTCATGTTTTTTCGATTTTAATCACTGGCTTTTATGTTTAATTTTTCATGAATCTATTCTTCGATTGTAATCGTCTGCGTATCTTAGCAACGGGTATTACGCAATTAATTTTTTTATTTAATACATTCATTTAAAAGCAATTTTTTTTTTTATTATTATTATATTTATTGAAAATCAAATGGTAATGCAATAGAAATAAATTGTTACGTTTATGTATAAATTTTATAGTATTGCAACTTTTTATTTTTCATTTATTTTTTAATTAATTCCTTTAAAATATTTATTTATTTTTTTATTTATAATATTTATTGAGTGAAAAAAATGGTAGTTTATAGTAGAAAGGATTAAACTGATTAAAATTCGTTTGTTTTTCATGTATTTAATTCTTTAAAAAAAAAAAAAAAATCTACTTATTTTATTTTATTTTATTGCACTGGTCGGAATCAAATCGTAATATAGTGTAAATAACGGGGTCTATAAAACACACGGTCCAAAAACTAAAATATATAATAGATGCTGAGATACAGTCACCTTTAAAATCGTAGTTCTTAAATAACAGAAAATCCACAAGTCGTCGATAAATACCCAGATTGAAGTGACCATAAAAGACCTTTCTGTAGACAATGGGAAACTGGACCCGATGCAGTACGGGCAGAAAAAAGAGATGCCTTAGGCAACGGGTACCCGAAGAAGCGAGATCTAAAGCGATTTCAGCATTTCTTTTTTTTTTTTCTTTTTCAAGTTTTGTTTTTATATGTAATGTGATGTAAAAAATAAATACTGATCCAATTCTTTTCAAAATTCATTTAAATATAGTGACCAGCGAAGCGGGCGTAGCCTGCTAGTATATATATATATGAGATAATTCATTAATTTAAAATTTTGCACGGTTACGCATATTCTGCATTTAAAAAAAAAACAGAAAACTTTTATGAATTTGCATATTCGAGATATTAAACTAAAATTTTTGGCGAAAGCAATTACACGAATTTCAGAGAAATGAGTTAAAAGAAGATTTAACTTAATGAAAAGAATATTTCAAAGGATTTAACTTAAAACTGCTCAATAAAGCGGAAAACAGTTTTTAAAGTTTCTTATTTTTAATAGAGTGAACGAAAATTTTAATATCACTCTGACTAGCCAAGGGGAAAAAATTAAAAAGAAAATTCTCTATTTACATAAGAAAGTCAGTAAATGTTAGCATGTAAAAAAAGAAAGAAAAAAGCTTCAAGGCGATTTACTTCAAAAAAGAATTTATTTTTAAAAGTAATATTTGAAATCAATATGCATTTATGTTAATTAAAAATACTATGAAAGAAATTATAATGGCGCTTGATTTTAATTCTCTTTCTAATACAATATTTGTTTTCATACTTTTTCTCAAATAGTGATATGATTTAGAAATTTGAATTTTAATGAAGTGAAAATCTCTGGATCACGACTGGCTCTGCGTTTGTATGTATAAATTCTACACTTAACTTTTTTTTTTTTTTTCATTAATGCATTTACAAAATGTCAGTTATGAAAATATATAATTGTTCTTTTTTAACTTTAAGATAAGAAAGTATTAAAATAATTTATAAAAATAAAAAACTAAAATATTTTTTTTTTTTTTTTGGAATCATAAATATAATCCTTTGTGTAGAATTATATTCGTAAAGTGGGCCGAAATAAGCTTTATTAAAAAATCAAGAAGAACAACAATAATAATAATAATAATAATAATAATAATAATAATAAAATGTTATTTAAAGATGTTAATAACTTATAATGCTGTTCTTTTTTTAAACGTAAGTATAAATTTTGTACAATAGGGCATGTATATGACTGATGTTGACCTATGTAGAATTCTACAGTGAAAGATCTATAGATTAAGTCGGTGGTTAAATCAAAATTTAATCTTTCTAATTCAAGATTGATCTTCTATGAAAGTGTTAAATGATAATAAATATAATAATTTAGGCAAAACTGACTTTTTTTTCTGCTAAACTTTTTTTTTTTTTTTTAAACACTAAGCCTAATTTCACTGAGACTCATTACCTAAAGCGAAATGTAAAACACCACTACATATATGACTGAACAAAGAATCGGACCAAGCAACTTTTATCAAAATGCCAGATGTATAACTGTTCGTCCAAAGATCAAAAAGCTTACCGTATGAAATATATTTTTCTTCCAATCGTACACTCACTAAGCCAGTTCACAAAATTATGATTTCAAAAAGAAATTTTTAAGAAAATTCATGGCGGTTTCCGGGTGAATGCTAATTTTCTTCAAGATGGTCATATTTACAATCAAGTGATCTTATCTGAAACACCCATCTCTAAAATGTTTATGAAAGTTGTTAGAGCAATTTTTTAAGGCCTTATCAGACACAACGACTTTTGAAACAACCAATTTTTAAGCCAACTTTAGGTTCGATTTTTCTTCGGCAAAAACACAGTAGAGGTTACAACAGACGGGTGAAAAGTTGGATGAAAGGAGTCTATATTTTGACACTTATCGCTTTTCATGGCGCGGATAAAATACGCAATGATTAGTGTTAAAATTCCCTTTCGTTTGTGTAAAATATCGCATTATTATTTCTGCTTTGATTTTTGTTACGACTACTGCCATAACGCCAAACGAAAATAAAAACTATTAATTCAGAATTCTTATCATATAACGGTAAAAGAAATGTGCTTAACGATGCTATTTCTTGCTCAAATGTCCACTTTAAGGAATTCCCGTGTTCCGCCATCTTGGAAATACGATGTATCAAAATAGTGCATCCAGATTGGATGAGTCTGTGGAAAAATTGTGTATAGAGAGAACTTTATCAAGGCAGCACTGTAAAAGTTCGTTGTGCGCTATCACACTGGGAGTAGAGAAAATTTCCTCTGGAAAATTGGCGCGTATCACTGGTTGCCTCTAAAATCGCCTGTAAAGTTGTTGTGTCAGATAAGGCCTTAAGAAAATAACCAAGTTTCTGCAATAGATTTTCCCATTAAAACACGGGTTATCTTTCAGCTTTAATATTCAAGAAGCTAGTGGTAATTTATATCCAAATGCAGTCTTAAAATATTCCTATTCTTAATTTTTTTTTTTTTTTCAAAATCGTCCGAGCAAGTTCCATAAAACCGCCCTTTTGTGGAATTTTAGCACAGCATGAGTTACTAGTGAACTATAATTTTACTTAAAATGAGAGTAATTTAAATATAATTACCATCTCAAACTCCCTAACTTTTTTTTTTTTTTTTCAAAATTTTTGGAGAAGATTTCTAGAAAGCTAGGTTTTTGTTATATCTTATTTGAGTGCAGAACGAATTACAACCAAATGGCTATTTTATTAAAGATGAGGGTAAATCAGATAGATTTTTCTTCTTAAAATTGACCTTAACCCTAAATTCTAAACAAAATCTTTCGTTCATATTCCAAGTAGACAAAGTTTCTGATTTCTTCTTCCTTTACAATCGGAACGCGGATTAACAGGAAACACTTTATTTCTATCACTGTACAAATAATAATAATAATAATAATAATAATAATAATTAATTAATTAATTAAAAAAATAAATAAATAAACAAATAAATAATAATAATAAAAATAAAAAGTGTAACTACACTAAAAATGGTGGCAATACTTTCACATCAAAAACAGTCGAATGAAATATTTTGGAGTAACAAAACACCAATTTTTTACTGTACAGAAAAACTTTTTTTTTTCTTTGGCCTTTTTCTGCAGTTAAACTATTAGTGTTTAATTACACCAGAAATATTTCACTACACCACATTAAGTGCAATATAAATGTCACCATTCCTGGCGCATAGTTACACAAATATATTTTACAGTCTAGTTGATAAAACAATTGACACCATATTACACAAAGCACATTTTGCATTAAGTGAAAAACACACAACATTCCACTACACAAAACACATTTTACATTAAGTGCAAAACAGTTATCACCGTTTTTTGCGAATAGTTACACAAAATATATTTTATAGCTTAGTTGACAAAATAACAGCCATCATGTTATTAAAACATAAGTAGATTTTCAGATAGATAATTTGCTGATTTCTACTGGGTGTATAATAAGAGTGTTTCAGCTATTTAAAAATGCAAAGCAATCTTTTAATTAAAAATGTTACTATTTATCTGATTAATTACACAAAAATTTAATTTTCAGAAAATATACTATATGTATATATTTTAAGGTCCAAATTTAATCAGACCTCTTCTCTAGAATCCTGTTTTTGTAATTTTTTGCCTATAGTTTGGTGAGTATCATTTGGAATTTCATTCTAAGTCCTTGATATTATACAGATACAGAAATTGCGACTGTTTTCAATTTCATTGCCAACTAAATTCATGGATTGAAATTCCGTAATCCACTAACAGGATTTACAAATCAAGAGAAATATATATGTAGAATAATAATTAGAAAACAATTATTTTTTAAATATGATATAATCTAGAACAATACAAATGCTTTTATTTATTTATTACTTATTTATTACTTATATATTTATTATTTATATACTTATATTTTATTTTATTATGGAGCGAAAATATGAAACATGTTTATTAATTCTATTTTGTTATAAATTCAGGCGAATGATTCAGGTGTGAGGAATCCGAAAATATCAAAATGGGTATGGTGTCCGTCGGTAGGGTATCGTTTTGTTTATTAGGCCGTTAGAGTTTGTACATGATATCTCAAGAACAAATGATCGCAGAGAGGTTGAACCAATTTTAAAATATTTGTTAATTATACTGGCAAGAACCCTTTTTATTTGGAACATTGCAGCTAAAAAATGTTCAGATGTTATTCGAAATTTACGATTTTTTTTCAACATGGGAGAATAGGACAAAATTTTATTTAAACGTCCATGAAAAGAAATATTTTTACCTTAAAGATATATGAACAGCTTATAAATATCAGTTTTCATGCCGGTATGGACATAATTAACTATATAAGCATGCTACTTTAAAAATTTCACATATTATTCGAAATTTACGAATTTCAACATGGCAGAATACGACAAATTTCGCAAACATCGGATTTGAAAGATATTTTCATCAAAATGATGTCAGAATACTTTTAAAATATTATATATGATGCTGGCATAAACATCCCTTGAGTATGAATTTTCCAATTTAAACAAATCGTAATCCAATGCAAATTTACGATTTACTTAAAATGGCAGAACAGGGCAGATTTTAAACACACTAGATTTTTTTTTCTTTTTCTTTTTCTTTTTTTTTTTTTTTTAAAATAAAGAATTAAAACAGTTTAAAAAAGAAGTGGAGCAAAAATGCTCAAAACTTGAAGCTGAGGACATACTCACCAGAGGACATACCATCCTCCGTAAGAGCAAAAATATTGCAAGATTCCATATATATATATATATATATATATATATATATATATATATAATGTTATTGAGAACTATTGTTCAAAGTCTAACTCAGAAACACAATAACAAACAAGAATGATATAGGGACATTAAGTTCGCAAACACAATCCAGACGTGCTGCATTCCCACAAGAGCCAGCAACTAAAAGATGCAAGACAGTCCGCAAATAGTGATAATTTAGTATACAAAGACTCGTTTACACAATATATTTATTTGAAATATAGTCTTAAAGCATGTGTTCAAATTTGTGGTCTGCAGCTATGATACACGTCTCGCAACGATGATGCATCTTTCGACAAAGGTTCGTAAGAATTCGCGATTTATTGACAATACCTCCACTTGAGCAATGGTTCGTGTCATCTAATGAATTTCCGATTTCACAGGGAGTTCATACAATACAATATGTATGCAAACCATAAAGAAACAAAATTCAAAAATGGACAGAGCTGTTGAACGAGATACGGATGCAACCCTTCCTCGTGTAAGATATGCCAAACACTGGATTGAGACGCAAGAATGAAACACTCTGCAATATTTCCAGTACTCACCTTGGGTCTTTTTTTGCTTCTGATAGCACATCTTCTTTCATGTTACGTTTCCGAATTTTTCAGTCAACAATCGTATCGTTCATTCGTCTTCGAGAACGGTCATTTCTCTTAATCG
The DNA here is from genome assembly GCA_963930645.1 of Salticus scenicus. Taxonomy (NCBI): domain Eukaryota; kingdom Metazoa; phylum Arthropoda; class Arachnida; order Araneae; family Salticidae; genus Salticus; species Salticus scenicus. The sequence continues at coordinate 58,627,625 of OZ005661.1, read as the reverse complement.
ATTATGCAGACATGCGGGATTGGTATGAGCAGACATGTCCCTGTTGGATCTATAGCGGTGGTGCCACTGCAAATAGATGCTTCATAAGTGAGGTGCATATCCGCCATTTCTCAATTCGTGATGTGATCCATCCTTCCTTACTCTCATACACCTAAAATAAGCTTTTGTAGCTTCGTCTTTGCAGCTTTATCCGCAACCTCTAGCCTTTTTTTTTTTTTTTTTTTTTTTTTTTTTTGCGCGCGTCTATTTTGCGATTGCGAACATATGCCCCTATATGATGTTTCCTTTTTATAGTGCTCCCGAACCTCCATGTAAAATTTTGATCAATAGTTCTAAATTGCCTTGCACATTTATAGAAATGAAATTTTGTCAAAGGTTTTTACTTAGGGAGTATATGCGTATGCATTCATACAGATTTAAACGCGATTTATAATCGTGATTTTCATGTAATGTTCTTAGCTAATATGTAAATAATAAATAATCTTAAAAAGTATTTAAACGATAATGCAATATTTTACATTTAGGCAATACATGTCAATACATGTCAATACAAACCTTTGATGTTTTAATGAGATTTTGCAAAACTAATTACAGGCTATATTGCATTATTTTACTTCATTATTTTTTTGTATATACTTTTAAATCAACAGATTCCATTTTATTTATTTATATATATCGGTTTTCCTATAAATCTGTAGACATTTTGAAAATACATATAAATTGGGAAATGTGGTAGATTTGAACGTCATTTGCAAAAAAGTTACTCTCGAGAAAGGGGAGTTATTTTAGAAAAGAAAATATAGTTAAAATTTTCGTTGATAGAGGGCGTTGTGCGTGATCAAATTATACATTTTAATGAAAAACTATATTTATTTACATGCAAATGTTTACAGACAAACAAATCCTGTACTATTTTGTTTGCCATCACCAAAAATTACAGTTTGCAAATAAGTTACAATACTGCTAACGGTAGCTATAGTCGACGGTTCTTACCTGAGGGGAAACATCTTCACTATTAATGTTTTATCAATCAAGTCCGTATCGCAATTAATAGTTCATGTATACACAAGTAAGCGGTAAAATTTGAAACAAGCTGTGCTGTGTTAATCGTAAAAATTTGCAATTTTTAGGACACTGATTTGCATATTTCTTGTTACGCATCCGTGCAGTGCCCTCTTTAAACAAAAATTTTAACTTTTTTTTTCCCTCAAAAAATAAATAAATTAATAAATAAATAAATTAATTAATTAATAAATAAAAATAAAATAAAATAAAAATAAATAAATAAAAAATAAAAATCCCCTTTCACGAGAATAACATTTATGCAAACAGTGTTCATTTCCACCAATTCCTTCAACTTTTATGAATTATTAGAATGTACACACATATGGGACACCCAGTATATATATACATTAGGTCGTCGCAAAATTTCTTGCGGTTTTTTATTGCTTCATTTCATAAAAATACATAAAATCAAATTACAATTCTTAATTAAAATACTCCCCATTACATTCTACAACCTTTGCCCATTTTTCGGGCATCAAATGTATACCACGGCGATAGAAGCTCTCGTCTTTGGAGGGAATAAAATGATCCGCGTCCGCACGAACTTTTGCAACGACCTAATATATTTAAATGATATGTAACTACGTAAAAATTGTAATTCATTTTAGAGTTTTAGTAATAATATATCATTTATCGATTACAGAACAAAACAAGCTATTTAATCAAGATGTTACAGATTTTTAATTTATGTCTGAACAATCTAAAATATAAGTATAATTAAATAAGATTAAAAATAATTCTTCAGTATGTTTTCATAAATACGTATATATGCAGCAAAATAAATGAATATGTCGTTTAACACAATTCTGCGCATATAAAACATTTACTTCATTTAAACAGGGTACTTTAAAAATGGAAATTCTAAGATATTTCTATAGTTTTGAAAATTTTAATAATAACTTTTGAAAGAATACGTGTACTTCTTTGACTTCAAAGTTGCCTTTGATTAAATATTCTTATTATTTTATTTTTTCGAAAAGAAAAGTTGTAATGTTACACAGCTTTTGTTTAACAACGTATTGTACTTAATCTTAAATTTCTAGAAACAGTTCAAGAAAAGAAATTTTTACATTAGTCGATGTATTCTTTTTCATAATACATCCTTTTTATAAATAAGAAAAAAATAATTTAAGATTTTTTTTTTTTTTTTTTTTGTTTGTTTGTTTGTTTCTATTTCGAAATAAAGAAAAAAAAAACCCTATAAGTTGTGAATAAATTTTCAGTAAGCCATTAAAAAAGAAAACTTCGAAATCTGATTTTATATGTAAAAACTGCTTTTAAAAGGAATAATAAATTGTGTAATGTATTCATTTAAATCTGGATCGGGAAATTAATTATAAAATATTTAGTCGTGTAAACAAATAAAGTAAGGAGAAATCTTTCATAATTTTACAAATAAATAAAAAGGTATGGAAAATATAAAGCTACTGTCATATATGATATTTTTATATGCATGGACGGTTATAGAAGGTTCGGAATACATATGCAATTCGATGTGGAAGTGATAGAGATATACAGTAGACTGCGTTTCAAATGCAGCAAACTCTGCATCTTCTTTCAAATTATCTTAGTGAACTAATTTCTAAATGGCTGCAGCTATAGTCATAAAAGTGATGTGTAAGTAAATTAAAGTGGTCATGCGCCACAACTTGCAACTAATTAGACTTGCAACTTGCACCTGGTAGTAGACAAAGAAGTTATCGTCCTTGTTTCGAAAACGGTACAAAATAGGAGAATAAAGAATTACAAAGTTATAGAACATCATACATTTAGTACGATAAGACACTTTCTAAATATTAATACTAAAAATAGAATGTTTAAACCGTGTATTTGTTTGTTCGCAATTTCCTACACTGTGACATGCAAAAATGATCTCAGAAAGAAAATGATATTTCTCCAAAACATTTATTTTCGATGATCAAATTTCTGTCCGTCAGCTGCAATGCATGTTTGTAATTTTTTTTTTTTTTTACTTTACGTTGCACACGTTGTATCATTACGGGTGATATGTATGCTATGTAAAACTCAAAGTACTGTTATAGTTAGTAATCACACAGATAAGTTTTTCTACAGCTAGATTTCTAATAATTCTGTGTTTCTAGTAAGGCTATATGAGGTCGTTAGTGACGCTCTTGTTCACAATAATAAGGGAAGTGTTTCTTGCATCAAAGATTTAGTTTCGGACGTCCGAGGATTACTTGGAAGATTTGATATTCTCGAGAAGTGCATGTGGTGGAAACTGAAACCAGGACTCTAGAAAACGGTAATCAAAATGCAAAATTCTACTTATAATTCTACGTATAAATGCAAAATTCTACTATTTATATTAAATCATTTCCCTAATTTTTATGTTTATTTTATTAATGTGAAGTGATTAATAACTGTATGTTCTTTGACGTGATGAAGTAGCAACTAGTTACAAAAGCCCTTTTAGAAATTTAAGAACCACGTGCTGTGTTATTATGCATCGCATGCCAAATAATGTTCGTAGAAATATTTTAGAATAGTAAGATGCAATTAAAAGGTAAATAGTTAATGAGAGAAACAGATATATAGACTCTAAACACAATGGAGAATTAATAATAAGAAGAAAAGACTTTGCTAAATGCACCGCATTTTTAAGAGTATTATCTTAAAATATATTATTCTTGATATTGTTTATTCTTGGCTATTTGAACTCAATGACTGATACTCGGATGTGTAGAATATTTAATATCATACAAGAAAAAAATATTTTACGATTAAGATATTATTTAAATATACAGTGAATGATGATCATCTTCAGTTCTGTCTAGGTCAAAAACACTTTAAAGATATATAATTGCAGGATCTTAAAAGGAAGAGGCACTTTATATACAGGGTGTCTAATAAGTCTCTTTACAAATGCAGACATTTATTAACTAAAATATTGAGCAAATACTTAAAAATTGTTTTATTTTATAAGCCAATTATAAAAGATTTCTTACAGTATTTAATAAATTTTATACGCGCACGATTAGTCAATTGAAGCATATCATGGTGATACTCATTTTTCAGCTATGTCCTCAAGAAAGTATATTATTAACGGTGTCGATATCGTCTATGACCATTTGCTTCAGGTCAGTAAAACACCGCTCGGAGAGCGCGATCTTTAACATACCCCCACTGACAGAAATCCAGGGACGTTAAATAAGATAAACCAGGTGTCCAAGAATTGGTCATCTGGTTCAATCCATCAAAGAGGAAATGTTTAATGAAGGAAATTACGAATATCAAGACCCCAATGTGGTGATGTACTGTCTTGCTTGAAAAAGACATTTAGTTGAAGATTATCCAACTGCGGTGCCACATATTCATTTAAAAAATATATATCCAGTGACGCCGATGCATGTCGGACCCTGCCACACATCCAGTTTCATACTATCCCTATTGCGTTCCGTACTTACATGGAATTTTCTAATCCCCAGACTCTCGCATTATGTGTATTAGCATTCCCTGAAACATGAAACATTACCTCATCCCTGAAACATACTCTACATTGGGCTTTTTATTGAGACATAGCCATTTTGATATTTTGGGTTTCTTGTTCTTAAAAATGTTATCTAAAATTCACAAAACAATAAGTAATAAAAATTTAAAGTAATAACTGAGTATTTATAAGAAAATTCATTTCAATATCTTATCAAAAACGCTTTTAATGAATTTTTAAATTTGTAAAGAGACTTTGTAGACACCCAGTGCAACAAATGGTTTTGAAGCACTCGAGAAACAGTTCGACAATAAGAATTAATCTTCCAATAGTTTTTATTTTTTGAAAGTGTTTTTTCTCTTGTGTATAAAAAACCGATTGCTTTATAAATAAGATTATGATACACAAGTAGAACTTGCTATTATGCTTTTAAAAAGAATTATAATTTAAGGTTTAATAACAATTTAGGCATTGAGGACATCGCTACTGAATATGCTTCAACAGCCTTTTATAGATACAGTCGAACCTCGTGAACTTGAATCTCATGGGGGATAAAAATAATTTCCAAGCTTTCAGTAACTAATCTTCATTTAACTAAACTAATATTCATTTTGACGGGGAATGTGAAACCAGTTCTTGTTAAACGTAATTCACGTTAACAGTGATCACGTTTAGGAGGTTCAACTGTATTTTCAAATTAAATATATATATATATCCATAACATTTAAGAATTACTTTTAGCTACTTACAATAAAACAGTATTTATATATACATTTTGAATTCTATTACTTGTTTTTACTTCTTAACACTCCAATATACCCGAAATTTTGACTTTTAAATTTTACAATATATATATATATATATATATATTTTTTTTTTTTTTTTTTTCTACAGACTATTATTTTTTATCAGTTTCTGATATAGGAATTAAAAATGTAACACGTCCCCTACCAAGTGTGTTTGAACTGATTCTTATGTGCAACTTTAAATAAAAATATAATCCAGAACAATTAAAAATTAGATTTGCATATTAAACGCATTTTCAAATATAAATAATGACACTACGATTTTATCAGAAATTTATAATATAATAGATGATTCTATAATTAATTAATACAGGTGAGCAATTTTTTTTTTTTTTTTTTTTTTTTTACAAATAAATTGCATTTCTATTAAAAAAAAAAAAAAAAAAAAGCTTATATAATACTTTTTTTTTCATAATCAACAAGAAATAATGTGAAAATTTACAAAATTGTAAATTTTATATATTAAGTGAGCAACGCAACTTCAAGAAAAAATTACAAGTCATTACTAGATGCAATGAATTAAGTCTTTTTGTTATCCGTTTCATTAAAAATTAGAAAATGAAACGCTTTTCGATAATACGTCATATAATTAAAAGAGAATTGAAAGGAAGTATTGTAAGGAACATTGCGGAAAGTGTATGAAATGGCTTGTGTGAATACATCTTCCGAAAAAGAAAAGTTAAATTAAGGAAAAAAAGATGAAAGATAAAATGTGTTGTGGTTATCCTCGGAATTCATAATAAAAAAGAAAGAAAAAAAGTATATGATCAATTTAAAAAGGAAATAATATACTTTAAAAAGTTAACTATAAAAAATCCTAATAATAAAAGTATTCAGATTTAAAAGTGATATTTAAAAGCATTTTCCACTGAATGCATCTATTATATAACTTTCGAGTTTGAAAGAAATATTTAAAGCTTCCAAATAGACATAATATCATTGAACGCACAGAAATGAAAAAAAAAAAATATATATATATATATGTAAGACAATTTAAAGTTTCTATAAAGTAGTGAAATGCAGTATAGTCTGAAATAGTATAAGCTCCATGCCTTCCTATATACTATAATTTTTCCAAGAAACATTCTAACTCAAGCTAAGCATGAACGTTAATATATTTCAAACAAATCTTATAACAAATAGTGTTTTTTCTCAGTGCACTGTATAAGAAAAATTCTGATGTGGGCACCTAATGACTTCCTTATACACCAATTGAAATACATATATTGTTATCAATCAACGAGATAAATAGAGTGATAAATGGTAACCCTGACATGGTCCAACATGAGTCATGTGACATGAACCCTTTATGCGTCGTTCCTTTGGTAACAGCGAATTTTCAATAAATTTCTATGGAAACGGTTTGGAGATTGTACTTGTCAAAAATCATAACCGCCAATGTTTTTGTTTACTTATGTAGTTGAATATTTTTTTTTGTTCTATATCATTTTAGTTTTTATTTTACTTCTTTTTTACTTCTTGTAGTTGATATCTAATCGACAAAGTATTTAAAAATAGTTGATAAATTAATATTTTTTTTTTCTTAAATTTAGCTTTTTTAAAAGTTTAACTTTTCTTTAAAAAAATTTTAAACTTTGTTGGGAAATGATGAAAAAAGAAGTATTTTATTGTTTATTATAACGCGAAATACGGGAAAAATTATTTTAAAACAATTTATTTCAGTTATAGGACTGTTGTGTTACCTAATAATAATGATAATTTGCTGAACTGAAATTTTTAATGCCAAAATAGCGATAAAGGGCCAGACATAACAGTCTATTGTCTCATGTCACGTGATTCATCTTGAACCACTGAAAGCTAATCTTTCTTCCATTGAATCAGCACTCTAATTTATTTATCTCGTTGTTATGAATACATTGCTATTTTTTTTGTAAGGTTACTGATTCGTAAAAAAACTAAAGAAGGTTTGAGTCTACGAAAATTTCTAAAAACAAGCAAGGTGAAAAAAAACTGCTGCTCCATCTACAAAAGTTCGGATAATTAGATTATATATACCGCGGAGTCAAATACAGTAGATTTTTCAGAAATAGTACTCCACGGCTTATTATAGAATATCACATTATCAGATGAACAGCCTGAGTTCAATGAAAATCATTAGAGTATAGATGCCTTACCTTTGTTCTCTTTTTTTGGCGAAAATCAGTGGCGAGAAACAATATATTTCACCAAAACAATTAATTCTGTTAAAATTGAGAAAAGGTTTACTAGTACTTGCTACCCTGAAACAATATTTGCCGAAAACTGAATCGGTAATCTCGCCAAGCCGCCAAGTTAGTAGTCAACACGGTTTTTGACTTGTCATCAATTTTAGCGGTTTGGCACCGTATTTGGAGACCCAGCAACAAAATTTGGCGAAAATTTGTACTTAAGGGTTGCGAAAGTTTGGAAGCTCAAACTTGAACAAGAATAGAGTTCAAGAATTTTCCGGAAACTTTAATTGATTTATAACCCAGAACAAAATTCTTTGAAAATTCTATAAATGACTAACAAGAATATGAAAAGAGAGGTGTGATTATTGCTAGCTGTAAGCAAAATAACTTGTCTAAAAAGGAAACATATGGTAGTGGGCGATTACGTTGAGTCAAATTAGGCATTCAAATTTAGCAAACAATGGCAGTTTAGGATTACCAACAATTGAAAATTCTAACTTCATAAGGAGACTAGTTCTAAAATTTTTTGTTATAATTCATTACTTTCTAGCGCAGAAATACCTTGAAAATTCTATAAACCACTGTGACAGTACTCTCAATTATTTCAAATTCTATTCAGAATTCGAAATTTTCAGTTGTTTCTAAATTAGCAAAATTTCTGCTCTGTAGTGCATTTAACAGTGTTTATTTTTACTTCCTTGTGCAAAGTATAAAGTATATACAAAGTATACAAATTTCACGAACAAAATACTTTTTTTCTAATTGTAAAATCGCTAGCCGGCTTCTAGGCATGTAATGTTACATTTAAAAATGCTTAATACTGCACTAAATAAGTTAATACATAGAGTAAGTGTTTTTACTTCCTTATACAAAGTACAAGGAAGTATAGTAAGCACTATTTGCGAAATAAATTTTATATTTGGCCTAGTTAAAAAACAAATGATCGTAGAATGTTGCAAATTTATACTCGTGTCTGCCATGATGTCTAGTAGTATAACTGCAACGTTGGTCTTAGTACGAGCTCCCGTTTTACTCTATATCTACGACTTTAAACGATTTTTCGTGCTGTCTGTATGTAATTATGTGTGTGTATCGCGCATAATTCTAAAACAATTGAGCGTAGAATGTTGCAAATTGGTATATAGGTTTGTTATAACATCTAGTTGTGCACCCACCGTTTTTTGTGTTTCTGCGACATTTCGTTTTGGAGGTATTTACGAATGTTATATTTAAAATGACCAAAACTACAAAGATTTCGGTCATTATATATGACCTACCATCATAGAGGTTTTAAAAACACCTAATTATAGAGAACGTAATGATATTATTCGACATTTTTTCGTGTAGTTAAGTTTTCCTTTAAGACATAAGCAGGTTATAGTCAACGAATGCATTTTATTTAATGATTATACAGCCCATAATGATTTTGTTAAAATATTTGTCGACATTTTTGCTTGTAGAAATTACATAAGCAGGATCTAGTAAAGGAATGTATTATATTTAATGATTAATCCGCTCGTAGATGGAGTCCGTAATGATATTGTTATGAAAGTTGCCGACATGTAATTCTTAACGACAAATGCAGGTTCTAGTTGACCAATGCGCTATATTTAATGAATATTCATCCCTTAGATGTAGCCCTTAATGATATTGATATGAAAATTGTTGACACTTTTACGTGTAGAAAGTAATTCTTAAAGATATAAATTGGTTCTAGTTGACTAATGCATATTATTTAATGAATATTCCGCCCGTAGGTGAAGCTAACAATGATATTGTTATGAAAGTTATGTACATATTCGCGTGTAAAAAGCAATTCTTAAGGCATATGCAAGTTCTTGTCAATGGATGCATTTTATTTAATGAATGTCAGGAAATAGTTCAATATATATATATATATTTTGCGCTACAAAAACCAATAATCAATGAATAATCTCGAAACAATCCAATGAAACAGTCGTTCTTAATACAGAAATGAAATAAAGGCTGTTAAATACACTAAAGAGCAGAAATTTTTGTAATTTTGGAACAACCAAAAATTTCGAAGTCTGGATGGAATTTAAAATCATTGAGAGTGCAGTCACAGTGGTTTATGGAATTTTCGAGCACTAGAAACTAATGAATCATTACAAAACATTTTAGAACTCGCCCCTGTATGAAGTTAGAATTTTCAAACATTGGTAATCCTAAACTCCAACTTTTTGCTACATGTGAATGCCAAATTCGACGCTACATAATCGCCCACACTCGTGGAAATGAAAAAACTATCATCTGTTTCCTTTTTAGGCAAGTTCTTGTCTGAAGTCAGCAATAATCACTTTTCTTTTTTACCGTTTTTTTTTTTTTTTCTAATTTCAATTCTTGTTTTTTGTTTGTATGTACGTTTGTTTGTTTGTCAAATACAAATCTCGCAATTGATTTTTAAGTAACTTCCCGACTAGCTAGACATTTGAAACTTTCAGAATAGCTAAGATCACAGTGACAATGCATTTTTAAAATAATTTTAGTCAATTGGTTCGAGTCCCCGTTGCCCTCGGTAGCGTTTATATGGTTTCGCAGATAATTTATTTAACTAACTTCCCGACTAGCTAAACAATTGAAATTTTCGGAATAGCACAGAACACGATAGCAATGAATTTTTAAATACTCTTAGCCAGCTGCTTCGCGTCCCCGCTGCCCTTGGCAGCGTTTATCATATGGTTCAACAATTATGTAACTAGCTAGACATTTAAAACTTTCAGGATATCTCAGAACACGGTCACAATGCATATTTTAAAATGCTTTTAGCCAACTGTCTCGGGTCCCCGCTGCCTTGGGCAGCGTTCATTATATGTTTTGACAATCGTGTAACTTCCCGACTAGCTAGATATTTGAAACTTTCAAAATAACTCAGAACAAGGACACAATGCATTTTAAAATACTTTTAGCCAACTGTTTTGGGTCCGTGTTATCCGTAGTTCAGTGTGATAGACTGGATTTGGAGTCTGTGAAGAAATTAGTGGAATTGGTTGCGAATTTTAATAGAAATGTAGCTTTCGGTAAAATTTTCGCATACAGTTGGATTCGCAAATATTTTTGGTGAACTGCAACATTTTTAATTGATAATTATTCAAAGACATTCTCCAGTATGATCTATTTCAGTTTGGAAACATTCGAAGCTAGGGGCCATCACTGTCTAAGAGAAATTTTAGTTTATTTTTTTTTCATTTATCGTCAGTGATTCAGGATGAAACACTCGGCTCTGAACTATAAGAAAATGTGGTGCCCACAATGATTGTCGAATGATAAAGTCTTCGGAAAGCCATTGTGTTTAATGATGAGACAGATTTTTTATGTGCACATTTTATAGTAGTAATTGACTGTTTCATTATATACAATTTTTGTTTTTGCTTATGCAGATTTCTTATATATATATTAAAAAAAAAAATGAATGACAATTTTCATTATGTTTATATGACATACTAGGGAGTGAGAGAGATTTTTTTTTTCTGGGTCGCCGGGAGAAATATGTGAAGGTGTTCACATATATTTGGTTAAATTTTAATTGAATTTTTAAATAAAATAAAATCTAATGATAAATTAATGCATTATTGCAATAAAAAAAATAATTAAATTTTAAGTGAGATATTATATTTACATAATTTGTTCTTAGGCATTTGGAGAAAGAATTATTTTTAAATGTCGTTAAAAATTACACAATTTTAATTATACATATGACCTACACTATTTATTAACATAAAACAATAACACACATCATTCAGAAATCTAAATTGTATTTAATAAAGAAGCATCACAAAACTGGCGTTGTAAAAATTATTACTTACAAACTTTGAATAAACACCATAAAATGCAATAAACTCGCAACAATTGTTTCGGGTCGAAAAAACCACGACCCTTCATCAGGCGAACAAAGTAAGCACGAGTGCTGCAATCAAAGCGGCAACGCACAAAATCGTTTATAATGAAAAGAAAAAGTATATAAAGTAGAAACTAAATATAGCTACTGGTGTGAGTAGAATTGTACCAAAAAACAAGGAAATAAATAAATGGGTGAGATTAAACACATAACAATCAAAGGATAACCAAAATTAAACTAAAATCTAAGTTACGTGAGTAATTTCCAAGCATCAGAGAAGAAAGGAGTGGAAGAAATATCATTAACAAGATTTTTCGAATTTTTAAATATGTAAAATGCTTCATGAATATCCAAATGGGAGGAACAGACAGGAGATGAAATTATGTTAGTTTTGGAAAAATCAAAGCGATGACCTTGAGACCAGCAGTGGGAAGCAATAGAAGATTTGGTAATCTCTTCATTACGAACATTCCGACGGTGCTCATTTATTCTGTATTTCAAACGCCTCCTAGTTTGACCAATATAACCTAAGTTGCAGGACGAACACGGAATTGAATAAATTCCAGAACGGTTTTCGGTGGGAATGGGATCCTTAAGAGAAGATAATTTAATTTTATTGACGGGTTTGTAAATAACTTTGAAACCAAACGGTGAAAGAATTTTAGAGATTTTAAAAGAGAGTGAAGAATAAAAAGGTAAAACAACTGGGATGAGACTATGATCGTTTAATTTGGGAGCAGAACGTTTAGGATTCTTAAATTTATATAGAGCTTTATCGATAATAGATGGGTTATAGCCACGAGAGAGAGCTAGAGATTTTAAATAACTAATTTCTTTCGAAAGATTAGACGGATCAGAACAAATGTGTAAGGCACGGTAAACATAAGTGTAAAAAGCAGACATTTTTTGTTGAGGGGCGTGGTTAGAGAGAGCATGCGGCGGCAAAGAGACTGAGAATGGTTTTCTAAAAACAGAAGTTGAGAAACAATCCTTTTCTTTATTCACAAGAACGTCAAGGAAAGGCAAAGAGCAATCCTGTTCAACCTCAAAAGTGAATTGAATGCATGGGTCAATCGAATTGACCAAAGAAAGTAAATTGGACAAATCGACGTCAGGGGAGACAAGAACGAAAGTGTCATCCACATATCTAAACCAGTGAGGAAATTTATATACACCGAAGAGTTTTTCTTCAAAATAGTGCATATAAATGTCGCAAAGTAAAGGAGAGAGAGGACTACCCATGGCCATACCATCATTTTGGGAATAATAAGTACCATTAAAAATGAAGGCAGTTTGCCTGATACACAAATGAACTAAATTTACAAGCTCCTCAATTTCAATAGAAGAATAATGGAATTCACGTAGTCTTCTCTCTAAACAAACCAGAGCACCTTGAACCGGAACATTTGTAAAAAGTGACTTTACATCTAGAGAAATCATAGTATAGTTAGATGGAGAGATGCATTTAATTTTGTTCACAAAATCATACGAGTTTTTTACAGTATTAAGATTAGTAGAAGTAAGATGAGAAAGAGAGTTTGAAAGAAATCGAGCAAGATTATAAGAAGCCGTACCAATATTAGATACGATAGGTCGAAAGCAGAGAGTGGGTTTATGAATTTTCGGAAGTGCATAGAAACGAGCACAATTGGCAGCAGAAGGAATTACCATGCGTTTGGTATAATCATTAAGAATAACGGAATTTTTAACGTGGTGTTTGATTTGATCAAGATGATCATTAGAAGGATCTTTTTTAAGTTTCGAATATGGACCTGAAGTAAGCAAGGACTCAACATGGGAAATATAATCCGATTTGTTGAGTAGAACAGTTTGTCCCCCTTTATCAGATCTTGTGACAATTAAATCGGGGGCGGAGTTTAATTCAGAGAGGGCGGATTTTTGAGAAGGAGTAAGGTTAGACTTTTGCGGATGATTATTGGTGGAAATAATGTTTGATAAAATGAAACGAAGAGACTCTAACTGGCCTGGAGAAATTTTACTATTTTTAAAGGAATTTTCAATCGGAGCGATCAAATCCGGAACGGAGGGTCTCGAAGTACGCGCAAAATTCAGACCCAAACTGAGCACTTCGCGTTGAGCATTAGTCAGAACGTGCGAAGAAAGATTAACAACAGTATTCTGAGCAAGAGGAGAAACGGGAGAAGTAAAGGAATTACTTTTAAGAAGATCGGATTATATTTCCCATGTTGAGTCCTTGCTTACTTCAGGTCCATATTCGAAACTTAAAAAAGATCCTTCTAATGATCATCTTGATCAAATCAAACACCACGTTAAAAATTCCGTTATTCTTAATGATTATACCAAACGCATGGTAATTCCTTCTGCTGCCAATTGTGCTCGTTTCTATGCACTTCCGAAAATTCATAAACCCACTCTCTGCTTTCGACCTATCGTATCTAATATTGGTACGGCTTCTTATAATCTTGCTCGATTTCTTTCAAACTCTCTTTCTCATCTTACTTCTACTAATCTTAATACTGTAAAAAACTCGTATGATTTTGTGAACAAAATTAAATGCATCTCTCCATCTAACTATACTATGATTTCTCTAGATGTAAAGTCACTTTTTACAAATGTTCCGGTTCAAGGTGCTCTGGTTTGTTTAGAGAGAAGACTACGTGAATTCCATTATTCTTCTATTGAAATTGAGGAGCTTGTAAATTTAGTTCATTTGTGTATCAGGCAAACTGCCTTCATTTTTAATGGTACTTATTATTCCCAAAATGATGGTATGGCCATGGGTAGTCCTCTCTCTCCTTTACTTTGCGACATTTATATGCACTATTTTGAAGAAAAACTCTTCGGTGTATATAAATTTCCTCACTGGTTTAGATATGTGGATGACACTTTCGTTCTTGTCTCCCCTGACGTCGATTTGTCCAATTTACTTTCTTTGGTCAATTCGATTGACCCATGCATTCAATTCACTTTTGAGGTTGAACAGGATTGCTCTTTGCCTTTCCTTGACGTTCTTGTGAATAAAGAAAAGGATTGTTTCTCAACTTCTGTTTTTATAAAACCATTCTCAGTCTCTTTGCCGCCGCATGCTCTCTCTAACCACGCCCCTCAACAAAAAATGTCTGCTTTTTACACTTATGTTTACCGTGCCTTACACATTTGTTCTGATCCGTCTAATCTTTCGAAAGAAATTAGTTATTTAAAATCTCTAGCTCTCTCTCGTGGCTATAACCCATCTATTATCGATAAAGCTCTATATAAATTTAAGAATCCTAAACGTTCTGCTCCCAAATTAAACGATCATAGTCTCATCCCAGTTGTTTTACCTTTTTATTCTTCACTCTCTTTTAAAATCTCTAAAATTCTTTCACCGTTTGGTTTCAAAGTTATTTACAAACCCGTCAATAAAATTAAATTATCTTCTCTTAAGGATCCCATTCCCACCGAAAACCGTTCTGGAATTTATTCAATTCCGTGTTCGTCCTGCAACTTAGGTTATATTGGTCAAACTAGGAGGCGTTTGAAATACAGAATAAATGAGCACCGTCGGAATGTTCGTAATGAAGAGATTACCAAATCTTCTATTGCTTCCCACTGCTGGTCTCAAGGTCATCGCTTTGATTTTTCCAAAACTAACATAATTTCATCTCCTGTCTGTTCCTCCCATTTGGATATTCATGAAGCATTTTACATATTTAAAAATTCGAAAAATCTTGTTAATGATATTTCTTCCACTCCTTTCTTCTCTGATGCTTGGAAATTACTCACGTAACTTAGATTTTAGTTTAATTTTGGTTATCCTTTGATTGTTATGTGTTTAATCTCACCCATTTATTTATTTCCTTGTTTTTTGGTACAATTCTACTCACACCAGTAGCTATATTTAGTTTCTACTTTATATACTTTTTCTTTTCATTATAAACGATTTTGTGCGTTGCCGCTTTGATTGCAGCACTCGTGCTTACTTTGTTCGCCTGATGAAGGGTCGTGGTTTTTTCGACCCGAAACAATTGTTGCGAGTTTATTGCATTTTATGGTGTTTATTCAAAGTTTGTAAGTAATAACTAAATTGTATATGTTTTATATCTAAATCATGAATAAAATGTTATCTTTTTAAATAGAAAAGTACTTTATTTTATGAGATAAAAAGAAAATAAAAGAAATATCTAACGGAAATTCTGACATTAAACGTAATTATAAAAAAAAAAAAAAAAAAAAAAAAAAAAGTGTTCTCAAATAGTCATAAAACAATAAAACTCATTGCCAGAATTTATATTATTGCAACACCGGGTATAATTTATTTTAAATTACCCAATATTAATGAATTCAGTTCATAACGGTCATTTTCTCTAGTCAAACTGTCGCTTGGCGTAATGTTGGCGATTAAAGGGTTAATACAATTATAAACCGTCATTACAAATTCAAAAAATTAACATTAGTTTATTATCTGAAACAAAGAGCTGAAGTTGGCTTTCATTTTGGCGAAAATAAGGTAAAAGCAAACATATGACTTCCCTTCCGGGGGTTCTCCCCGTGCGAGAAAAAAAGCAGACCCACAGTTTTTGCTCTTTTCACGATATAGTAAAGAAGTAGTTTTTTTGATCTGCCGTCTCTCTCTCCCTTGATCACCGGAATTTTCTGGGTTGATTGCGTTGCAAATAATTTATATGTGTGAAGTTATATTTGTCTTCATGTGATTTCTTGAATAACGAACATATAATAAAAGAATATGTAAAATTCTCAAGACTTGGATTATTTCATCGTTTCAACAACGTTTTATAGCAAATTTCACGGCCAATGGATATACTGCTTTCGTCGGTGGTGGATTTCATCATTACACCATCAATAACAGATTTATAGAAATCTTTTTAGAATTTTTCTTGTTTTCACTTTTTAACGTTCTCATATAACCGCAATTTTGTCTTTTAAAAAATTATATTTTTTGTTTTCTTTCTGCAGACTATTTCATCCCCTTTTTAACGAAGTTTTAACTGTTTTTAATATAAAATATAAAGTTCCAATACGACCCAACAAAATGTGTTTGATCGGATTTTTTATATGTATTCATTAAAATATGATATCCAGAACAATTAAAAATTACATTTGCATATTTTCACTGAACTATCTTTTAAAATAAATATACAGTTTCACATCATGAAATTTTCTGCAATAAATAGATGTTAATAGAATATAATAGATAGAATAAAATTGATGTTTCTAAAATTATTTAATAGATAATAAATTAGTTATTTGATAGAAATAAATTGCATTTTTTTTTTTTTTTTTTTTTTTTTTTGTAATAATCTATAATGTATAATAAATGATTTTGTAATTACATAGAAAGGTTTTTTTTTTTTTTTTTTTTTTTTTTAACAAATAAATTATATTTTTATAAAAATTTAAGCTTTTTGAACTCTTAAATTTCATAATTACCAAAAAAAAAAAAATTCGACAATTACAAAACTGTAAAATTTACACTATAAATAAACACGTAAATTTAAGGGAAAAAAGTACAAATCATTCCTACGTTCAATGTTTAGTATTTTCTGTTATCCATTTCATTACAAAATTAGAAAAAAAAATATTTGAAATTCAGCCAGGTGAGTGAAAGGGAATTAAATTGAAAATTCAGCAGAAAATTAATGAACTGGCTTGTGTGAATACATCTTCCGATAAAGAAAACGTAAGTTAAGAAAATACAAATGATAAAAGTCATATGGTTTCCTGCTTTGCCCACAAAAGACATAGAAAAAAGAAAAAATAATTAAATAAATGTATGACCAGAATAATAGAGGAAAAGTAAACTTAATAAATGTGAAATGTCGTAATAAAAAAATAAGCAAATTTAAAAGTGATTTTTAAACACATTTCCCATTGACTATTATCTAACTTTCGAGTTTGAAAAGAATCTTTATAAAATTTGTAGATACCGTATAGCATATAATATTGTTGAACGTACAAAAATGCAAAAAAAAAAAATAAATAAATAAAAATAAATAAATAAATAATATATATGAAGTATCCTGTTTCTCTCCCCTTACTTGGCTTTCCCATGACTCAGAACCCTAGCTATTTGATTTCTCTTTGCCGTTCCTGAAATCCAAGGCAGTTTAGTTTCTGTTTGCTGATCATGTGACGGAGCGCCAGCGCTTGAGAGGAAATACGTGCTCATGACGTGAATGACGTCTTTCCGGAACGCGCGCCTGCTAAGAGAGCGCTGAAGGAACGACATTCAGTTTTCGACGGGATGTTCAGACGGAACGTAATAACTGTATTCGATGACTTGTTTTCTTTTGAGTTTTCGACGAAGCGTGCACACTAGACGGGTGCAACTACTTCGACGGACATTACCAAAGTAACATTCGATAATGCTTATTAGCATTCCTGTATATATGTAAACTACAATTTAATCTTTTATTAAATTTATAATTAGTAAATAAGTATTAGTTTTTGTTTAACGCCTACAAAAGTGTGCCATCCCACAAGTTCAGAAGTGGGATAAAGAATAAAATCTACGGGATAAAGAATAAAATCTACTGGGATCAAGAATAAAATCTACTGGATAAAGAATAAAATCTACTTCATAAATGATAGAACGCGAATTTTAATTTTAATTTAAAGTTTGGATAGAACGCGAATTTTAATTCTAAAGTGAATTTTGATTTTAACGTGAATTTTCGAGAAACACGAACTTTAAAAAACAAACTTTATATAAACTTTTATAGACTGAACTTTTAATTGATTTTAAGACTGTGATTGAACTTTGTGTCTACGGTGTTGAATCACACTGAAGCTTCTGTACGGAGTGCTTTTTCTATTCTGCAATTTACAGTAGATGATAAAATACGTAAAGGGTGTGATAATACTTCGTGATCAACAGAAATATTTACACCTGTGAAATCAGCTTAAACTTAAGCAACGAAGTATCTGCGAATTCTGTGATATAACCACGGATCAACGAGGGTTTTAAGGATTAAAAACAACAGCTGTTTCGACTCTACAAAGGTACGTACACTTTATCTTCTTATAAAATGGTATCTCTAGGGGATATTCCTAAAATTGGCAATGCACTGAAGATAGAGAACTATAATAAAATTAAAATTCTGCATCGGTTTTTATTCGATGAGATCGGCGATCGTAAGAACAGATGCAGAATAAGAAAGTTTCAAGGATTCACTTTCGCTATAGGCGACGAAAAATACCTTGAAAAGCAAAAAATAATTGATAAAAATTTTTCATTAAATGAATTGATTACTATTAGTAATGTATTAAATGTCCCTTTTGATGGGAGCAAAAATGAACTAAGAGACAGATTATTGTTACATTTGTGTGACACGGAGTTGTTGAAACAAGAATGTTCCGAGAACAATTCAGATGAGGAAGATTCGGAAAACGAATCGAACAGTGAATCCGAAAGTAGTGGCGATAATGATATTGAAAAAACTGACTCCTCTGTGCAATGCCATATCAGTAAAAATAAATGTTATGATTATTATAATGATAGTGACAATGTTATTGATGATCATAATAAGGGTAAAAAAAGTATAAATTATAGTAATAATGTGAATAATGGATCACTTGGTGCAATTTCTTTCAATGATTTTGAAAATTCTATTTCTAAATTTAGCGGCGAGCCGCATGAGAACATAATTGAATTCTTAAATGAATTTGAAGAGTTAGCTGAAATGTTTAACCTAAACGAATTACAAAAAATAATTTTCTGTAAAAGGTCTTTGAGCGGAAATGCTCTGCTATTTGTAAAATCCGAAAAAGGATTACTAAATTATAAAAAGTTAAAAAATGCATTAATCGAAGAATTCAAGATCGAAATAAATTCTGCCTCCTTACACGAAATTTTGTGTAAAAAGAAAATGAAGCCAAATGAAACAGTTATAGAGTATTTCTTTAAAATGCGCGAACTAGCAAAAAACGGGCACATTGAAGATGCCGCGTTAATGCATTACGTGATCCAAGGAATAAATGACAAGAATGAAAATAAACTAATTTTGTATGGGGCTAAAAATATTCGTGAATTTAAAGAGAAAATAAAATTGTATGAAATGTATAAACGTGATAGTGAAAAGGTTAGACATAAATTTGATAGAATTGAGCTCAACACAAAACCGAAGCACGCAGCCCATAATGTATATGAAAAATTTAGTCCTAGAAATGAAGTAAATAATAAATTGTGTTATAATTGTGGTGAAAAAAATCACTTATCTAGAGATTGCCCTCATAAGGCCAAAGGCCTAAAGTGTTTTACGTGCAAGCAGTACGGGCATAAAAGTTCGGAGTGTCCAGGTTCGAAACAAGAAGTTGATGCACTGTGTATTAATGTAAATCAAAACATGAGTAAAATTATACAAGTAAATGATGTAAATTTTATTGGAATTATTGATACAGGAAGTGAAGCAACATTGTTGCGTAAAAGTTCTTTTGATAGGTTGAATGTAAATAAATTGAATTTAATAAGTACCACTTTGAAGGGTATCGGGAAAAGTTCAATAAAGCCGTTAGGCTCATTCGACGCCAATCTTAAAGTTGATAATTTTGAAAGTAAAACTAATATTTATGTTGTAAACAATGATGTAATACCATATGACGTAATCATCGGGTTGAATGTACTGATGGTGGGTGAGACGATAATAAATGAAAATGGTATTTTTATGAAAAACAAATCTAGTTCCCTCGAGGTAAATTTAGTAACAGTTCTTCCAATAGATAAATATCAAAATGAAGTTAAAACAAATATTGCTGTTGACGCCCCCATTAACATTGAAAGTAAAATTTCTGAGAAATCCCCAGAAATAAATAAAACATTAAATAGTGTTGAAAAGTGTAAAAACAAAACCCCTCAAGCTGTTATGTTCAAAAAACCATTAGAATCTTCCGAAAAAGCCATAAGTGACAATGACGATAAAGACGAAAACGACGAGAGTGATGACGATAAGATGCTTTTAAAGGATGATATTAGTGTAAATGATGACAGTGATGAAGAAGAGGAGCCTCGACGACAGAAACAGAGTCATACGAACATTTTCCAGATAGATGATGATAGTGATGAAGAGGAGGAGCCGCGACGAAAGGGACGAAGCCAGACGGATATTTCCCGAAAAAAGTCGCCAAATCCAGAAAACACTTATTTGAAGAAAGACGAAAAACAATTCCTACTTAGAAAAATTTCACAGTTAGCCGAAGAGTTGAAAAAATTAAAAGAAAAAGTTGACGAGAATTCCGAACTCCTTAAAAGGAAGAAATCCAGAAAAAAGCCATCGACGATAGATTCCATCGAGTGTAAAAGACAGAATATGCCTAAAGAGGAGACTGCCAGTGTCAATTTAGGAAAGTTGTTCATTCCATCACTTCCACTGAAAACCACGATTGGTGAAATAGCCATATTGTTTCCCAAAGCTATACAAATAAAATTAGAAGTTTTTCCTACATATAAGACTGCTATCATAGACTTTTTGACCGAACGTGATGCTACAGAAGCATTAAAAAACATTAAGACTGAAAATGATCGATTGGAGGGTCTCGAGTTCGAGTCCCAAAATATTTTTGAACCCCAAAGTAAAGATTTAAGTGCACATGATAAAAAACAACTTTCTAGAGTCAGAAAGAAAAATAGATTGAAATGCAAGTTGAGTAAACAACCACCAAAAACTGGTGAACTAAGCGACCAAGTTGCCGTAAAACCAAAACTGATGTACTTTTGTAACTGTACGACTGTAAAAATTAAAAATGATAATATTGATGAAAAAGTTAGAAATGGATGCCATGAAGGCTCCTATTACACATCTGCAAAAGCTGAATTCCTCAAATGGGGAATAACTTAAAAACAAAAATTTTTGAAGATTTGTAAAAATTTGTAAATAAGTCTGTTTTTATTTTGTGTTGCTTTTGTGTTTGTTTGTTTTTTTTTGTTTGTATCTTTTCAGTGTGATCGCCTGGAGGTCCAGTCGAGGAAGGATGGCCGAGTGAAGTATCCTGTTTCTCTCCCCTTACTTGGCTTTCCCATGACTCAGAACCCTAGCTATTTGATTTCTCTTTGCCGTTCCTGAAATCCAAGGCAGTT
This sequence comes from Salticus scenicus, assembly GCA_963930645.1. NCBI lineage: Eukaryota > Metazoa > Arthropoda > Arachnida > Araneae > Salticidae > Salticus > Salticus scenicus. The sequence continues at coordinate 58,606,225 of OZ005661.1, read as the reverse complement.
TAGTTTCTGTTTGCTGATCATGTGACGGAGCGCCAGCGCTTGAGAGGAAATACGTGCTCATGACGTGAATGACGTCTTTCCGGAACGCGCGCCTGCTAAGAGAGCGCTGAAGGAACGACATTCAGTTTTCGACGGGATGTTCAGACGGAACGTAATAACTGTATTCGATGACTTGTTTTCTTTTGAGTTTTCGACGAAGCGTGCACACTAGACGGGTGCAACTACTTCGACGGACATTACCAAAGTAACATTCGATAATGCTTATTAGCATTCCTGTATATATGTAAACTACAATTTAATCTTTTATTAAATTTATAATTAGTAAATAAGTATTAGTTTTTGTTTAACGCCTACAAAAGTGTGCCATCCCACATATATATATATATATATATATATATATATATATATATATATATATATAAGAGAATTTAAAGTTTCTAGAAAAATTGTAAAATGCTGTATAATCTAAAATATTATAAACTATGTATCTATACATAATATTTCCAAGAAACATTTTAATGTAAACTAAGTATGGGTATTCATATATTTCAAAACAAACATTTATTTATTTATTTATTTATTTATTTATTTATTTATTTTTATTTTTTAACGCATTATTGAAGAAAAATATACTTACACACAGCAGTATTACGCATTTTGAAATATAACATTACATGTCTGGCAACCAATTAGTTATTTTACAATTGGCAAATAAATATTTTGTTCGTGAAATTTGCTAAAAATACATATTTTATTTACTAAACAGAGAAGAAAAAAAAAAATCCATCGATAAGAAACTTATCCATATATCAAGACAAAAAACAATTTTACAGAACAAAAACTTTAATTGAAAAAACTTTAAATCTGACAGCACGTAGAAGCTAAATATTTTCTCAACATACTGAATGAAAATATAATTTTCCCAATATTTTTTTTTCAATCAGCAATATGTTTGTGTATTATTTATCATACAGTCATAAATTCTGGACAGAAGTATAGAGATAAATTTACACTACGGATAAAATAGAATATTTAATTTAAATATTTTATTAAAATATTTTAATTTTAATTTTAAAATTAATTTTTAATTTTAATTTTATTAAAATATTTTAATTTAAATATTTTATTAAGTAAAAAAAAAATAAAATAAAATAAAATTGTATGTGTGTGGGTGGGGGTGGGGGGGGTAGTTTAATCAGTAATGTAATATCCAGTGTTCTAATAAAAAAAAGTCATTTTCAGGGAAATTAAATTAACTTTCAGAAACCTTGATAAATTTGTTCAGAAGAACATTATAAACTCATTTTTTCAATATTATACATTCTCTGTCATAAAAAGAATTGGGAAACTTCATTTAAAAAATCTATAAAATACTGTAGAATAGATCACATGATCTGTTTTATTAGTTCTTCTAATTTAGTTAACGTGCTTACAGAAAAATTTCTGATGATAATATCTGAGAATGATCATTTGCATTCTATGCAAGCTGCTTTCCAACGTACACATAAAGTGTGTTTTTTATTTAAAAAAAAAAGTCTCAGTATTCATTCCATAATCGGAAATATATCTCAAGCTTCAGTTAATATTATTGCTTTTATTATAATAATAATAATAAAAATAATAAAAATATCTAAAAGCTAATTTCACGTAGTGTTTCTTTAAATTCCGATTATTCACCCATCCAATGTTTTGATAAGATGGATTTTATTGGGTGGTAAAAGTACAACATTATATATATATATATATATATATATATATATATAAATATTAGAGTGTCCTAAGCAAAGACCACCTTATGTACTATCTATTTGTAGACATTTCTTATAACTTATCTTATATATTATTTTTAGTCGCTATGTTTTACATGGATCTAAATTATTGTTTTATTTCTTTTCTTATTTTCTTATTTTATTTCTTATATATATATATATTCCTTTATTTTCAAAATATTTGAGGATAACAACTGGAAGTGTAAAATTTGTTATACTAATAATTCAAGACTAGCATACCAGTGCGAAATTTTTGTACTTTCTTTCCGTATTTACCTTTAAAATTTGAAACTTATAAATCTTAGCCCACCCAATTTAAAATTTCAATTCAGGAGTATACTTGCTTCATTTATGAATATTTGCTACTTTCATGAATACTTGCTTCTTTTTATAAAATCTACATTTCATTTATTTGCATTCAATTGTTGATGTTCGCAGTGTAGAAAAATCGTTGATTTTGATACACCCCCCCCCCCTCCATAAGTTAATGTATTACACTACCTTTCTATAAATGCTTTCATTTCATGCGATTTTTCAAATACATTTTTTTTTAATCACACAAACAACTGTGGAAGAAAATCATATTTATTGAATTGTTTTTTTTTTTTTTTTCCGACTGAGTGAAAATAATGCCTTGACCGGGATTCGAAACCCGGATCTTTGACTTACAAGGTCAATGCTCTACCAATTGAGCTATCCAAGTCGACAACCAGTCAGCATTACTCACTCAGACAAACTTTAGGCAGAAACATCTCTGGCCTATCATGTAGATAGCTCAACAGAAATAATATGTGATTTTAATAAAAAAATTGTATTTCTTTCTCCCATTGTTTAATGGTGTTTTTCCATTTCCTGCGGCTTATTTCTGTTGAGTTATCTACTTGATAGACCAGAGATGTTTCTGCCTGAAGGTTGTCTGAGTGAGTAATGCTGACTGGTTGTCGGCCTGGATAATTGGCAGAGCCTTGACCTTGTAAGTCAAAGATCCGGGGTTCGACTCCCGGTCCAGGCATTATTTTAACTCAGTCGGAAAAAATAAAAAAAATTCAATAAATATGATTTTTCAAATATTTCAAAAAAATACTAGACGAATCATCTTGAATCTTCAGGAGTGAGAAGAATACGTTATACCTCATGTATTTCAGCGAAAGTTTTGCCCCGAAAGTATAAGGAAGACCAGTAAAAAAATAAATAAAAATGAAAATGTTTGGGATCACACTGTATACATTAATGCTCGAAATGCAATCTGACTATAGCATGGAATTATAATGATTCTTTTTTTTTTTACTTGTATGTATTTTTATGAGGATACCTCATATATTCATAGAAATGCAATAGTTTGTTTAAAAAATAACAATATATGTATTTTTTTAAACTATAACACAGGCATTAAGCCTATTGCAAAGCCACTTTCAGGAAACTTGGCAAATTACATTAAATACAGCGCACTGCAAACAGAATACCAAATTATTAAATATTCATGAATTGAAATATGAGCATTTTTACTAATTAAGTTTTAACAACGCATGCGTAAGTTTAAACAAAATTTCATTTGCATACTTCAGTTGCCAAATGTAAGGGAGATTCGTGTACCTAGAGATGCTTTTTTTCAATGCACAAAAACAAGATCTGACCTGTTTAAAATTATGAAAATGATATGTAGATATATAACTTTACATCCAATTGGAGTTGATAATTTAGGAATTAATAATTAGGAATTAATAATTAATTATTAATAGGAATGAATAATTTTGGAATTACTAATAAATATTGACTTTGGTATCACCCCTATAAGTTAGTGTAATATACTACCTTTCTATAAATGACTGGACACTTTCGATTTCATACGATTTTTCAAATATTTCAAAAACTACTGGACGAGTCATCTTGAATCTTCAGGAGTGTGAAGAAAACTTTATGCCTCATATATTTCAACGAATGTTTTGTCGCGAACGTATAAGGAAGACCAGTAAAAGAATTAATTAAAATTAAAATGTTCGGGGATCATCTGCAAAAGGTAGTGCTTGAAATGCGATATGGCTATTTATACCAGATATATTCGGAAATATATAGCGATTTCTTAAAAAAAAAAAAAAAAAAAAAAAAAAAAAAAAAAAAAACTATAACACTCAAATAATGTTTAACTACGCATGCGTAAGTTTAAACAAAATTTCATTTGCATACTTTAGTAGCCAAATGTAAGGGACACCCATGTACCTAGAGCTGTTTTTTTTTTTCAATGCCTAAAAACAGAGAACTGACCTGTTTAAAATTATGAAAATGATATGTAAATAACTTGACTTCCAATTCAAATCAATGTAAACATTTAAAATAATAAATTCCGACAAACAGAAGGTTTTAAAATAAACTTCACCAATGGCGTAGATGCAACACCCTCATTGTATATAGAGCCAGATCTTATTATTCCTAGGGCTATTCCCTGAAAATTAGATTTCCGATAGTAATGAATAGAAAACAAAATAAATAAATGTATATTTAAAAAATAATAATAATGATAAATCAGGCAGTACATTAATTTATTATATAATAAGTACTTGAATTGTAATGTGCTAAAATTACAAGTATTGTCGTAAATTATTGAAATTTGAAAATTTAATTGTAAAAGTAAATTGAATGCACTGGATTTTCTAAAGTGTCGGTCAGTATTCTACACCTGCCTTGTTTTCAGCCGCCCCTTTTTCCAGTACTACGTTTTGCTTTTTCAAAATTCCGTATTTGTTCAGGCATCAAAGATGAGCTGGAATAAGGCTTCGAAGCCATCGATATTTCTCCTGCACATGAAATAGAGTTTGCTGCAGAAACGCAAAGTTTTGTCATTGTTGACTCCCATTCTTCTTTGGGAAAAACGTTATTTTGCAATCATTATTTGTCAGTGAAGGAATCCAGTCTTTGGTCACACTTGACCTCAAATATTCATCGTCGGTGAAAATCTTTTTGATTCAGTGGCCATACACAAAATACAAGAAAGTTCCATAGAATGTCTGTAGTAGTAAAAGCCAAATAATAGGTTTTGCCAATATTTTTCGGAATGCCAATCAGTGGCGGTTCCAGAACTTGACTTTGGGGGGGGAGGGGGGGGGTAAGATTTTTCAAAGTGTTATTCTAGACCAATAAAAAATTTACAATTGCAATATTCAATTCTGAATGTCAGTGTTTTTTTTTTTTTTTTTTTTTTTTGGGGGGGGGTGGGGGTTTAGCCCCCTAGCCCCAACCCCCCTTAAATCCGCCACTGATGCCAATTAACTAAGACCATTTTCCTCTAATTATGCACACTTTTTCAATAAAACAGTAACAGCATAAAGAATGTGATTACAAGTGAACATAAGACGGTACATACTAGGTGCTAGTCAGCAAAGTTGCACTATGTGCAAGACTGGGTAATTTTATTCAAAATGTCTTCAGCTAAAAACTCAGATGAAGAAGAGACTTTCTTACTATCTCATTTAGTACAGAATTTTAATGTAGATAAATATAATTGGCAGCAAAAGTATCCGAGCACTAGCCAATAATCCCGATATTAAAAAAGTACATCTAAAACTGTTTTGTTAAATAAATCATTGTGGAATCATGTTCTTAGACTGACTAAGAACATGACTCGACAAGGATTTATTTAACAAATCAGTATTAAGTGTACATTTTTCAGACAGGGATTATCGCTAGTGTTCTGATATTTTTTCAGCCGACTATACTCTATCTTTGTGAAAAATAATTATAATTATACTTTTATTTTCTTCATTTTACCAAACTGAATATTTATTTATTTATTTATTTACATATTTACTTGAGATTTTTTTTTTCTTTTTTCTTTTTCTTTTTTTTTTTTTGAGAATTAGTTTTGTAGGTTTATTTATAGCGCAAAAAGTATATTTTTTGTAATATAAAACTTTACCATTCATGTATAATTGGTTTGGAATTTTTTCGAATTTATAAAACTCTATAGTTTTAGTGATTTAATTGAAAAATCAATCTTAAAACATCAAAAGAGAAGGACATTCCTTAGATTAAATTTTAATTTATAATAATATATATATATATATATATATATATATATATATATATATATACATATGCCATTTGTTATAGTTGAATTTTAAAATTAAGTTTAATATTTGGAAAAAAAAAAAAAAAAAAAAAAAAAGAGCATCTATTAAAAAAAAAAAAAAAAAAAAAAAAATTGTACATTATTTTAAGGGATTTTAAAAGGAAGCAAAAATTGCTCATAATTAAAATATTAAACCTTTATTTTGTTTATTTTTTATTTGTACTCTATTCAATTTAAATAAAAGTCATTATTAATGCTTATTAAAATTAATTACTGCAAGCTTTTTTGTAACATGACATAACCAAAAATAATAATAATAATAATAATAATAATCTGATGCAGCATGCACGTGACTTTCTCTGACCTTTCAATAATTCGAAGATTGCAGACCCTTCAAAGATTTCTGATTAACTGGTAAAATGACAAATACTGTAAATAAACCTACGTTAAAAATAATTTAAAATAGGTTTAGGAACAATTTTTTTTGATAAATTTATCTGTGTGAAAAGATACCATCCCTCTCAAACCGTCGTTTAAATACAGTATCTACATTTATGTAAATTTAAGTTTGTTATTAAATTTAAAAGTTTATTCCAAATTATTGCGACTCAACTTTTATCCACATCACTCCTGCAGACTTATTAAACTTGATCAGAATTTTCAAATAACAATCTCATATGAACTTTAAAATATAACATTTGAATTACCTGACATTATTTAAGTTACACTTATAACAAATCTACACAAACATCAAATGTAATAAAATTGACTTTAGTAATCAGGGAACCAAAAACTCTTAATTGTTCTTAAAACAATCACTGAAAATGTATCATATCTTACAACAACACAATATTTAAAGTATAATTATGAGGAATTAACTTCCATTCCTGAGTAGGTTTCATGGGCATGGTAAAATAAATTAAAACACATCCACCAATTATATTCAATGAAAATGAATGTTTTTGCTCATTTTCTTCTATATCTGAATTTGTTATTTATTTATTTATTTACTTTAACTTCTTTTTTGCAAAGTATAAGGAAGCATTACTATCCCGATTTGCGAAATTGATTTTTTATCCCGTTCAGCTCAAAAAACGAATCAACGTAGAATGTTGTAAATTCATAGTTGTGACTGTCTTAAAGTATAGTTTTACACCTCAAACTTTGTTTTTGACGCAAGCTTCCTTTTTTGAAACATCTACGATTTTACACGATTTTTCGTGACGTCTGTATGCACGTAAGCACATGAGTGTATGTCTCACATAACTTAAAAATGTTTGGGCGTAGAAAAATGCAAAATAGATGTGAGTTTCTTACAAAATTTAAGAGTCATTTTTTTAAAAGTTGGACACATTTGATAGTTGACATCTTCAATTTTTCCGAAACTTTCAGAATGTGTTAGAAGTACTGTGATAAGAAAAAGTGAAATTTAATTTTTTCTGAATTTAATTTGTTCGACCTAGAGAGGTGGTCGAAGTTTGAGGCCGTAAATAAATGGTCCATTTTAATATCATTTTACTCCTAAAGACATCAGTGACCCATGTCAAGTTTTTAAATATGGATACTACTTGATACTAAGTACATTTTAGCATAAACAGTTTGGTGGGTCATTCATGGCTTTAAAGGCCAGGGTCATTCAAAAGTGCAGTTTTCGTTGATATTTTTCATGTTTTCAGTCTGAATATCTGCTAAGGCCATGAGTGCCCCATAGAAATAATTATTAGGTTAATTACACACCTTAGTACATAACTGAAAAATATTTAAAATTGCATGGGTCACTCTTGGCTTTAGTAGATAAACGGCCTCAAAGTTGAAAATTTTCAAAAAAAAACGTCAAATTTGATGGTAAATTACTCTATAAGCCATGAGTCAATAACTATGAGAGAGAGTTTTAATTATACCCTAAATGGTCTAGTTTTAGACTCAGGTTACAAACCTATGGGGCTGGCAAGATTTATTTAGATATAGTTTATTTTATATCGCCAATGTGTACCTGTTCTATGTAGTACAAAACGCTTGAGACCCAATTTTGTAATACATTAATGCTTGTTTAAAACTTCCCATTTTACATTACAGAGGTCAGCATCGAAATAAATATAAAATAAATATGAAATTAAAAAATCTGGAGTGACTCCACTCGACTTTCCGAACATTGAGTAATTAACAGTTCTGTAGATAAAGCCTATAAATGCTAGATTCACCAAAATGCTTATAGTTAGTGCAACAGTGATTTATAATATTCATATAAATTTTCAGCTCAATTGAATAAGGCGTTTAGATGCTATATCCCTATTAAAAATTTGGCCCAATAGGTCATAATGATAAAGAATTTTTCTTTGTGTCCCTGTAAAAAAACTGTAAGTGCTAAATTCACCAAAATCTATACAGTTGGTGCAACTGTGACCTATAACATGTGTACAAATTTTTTGCTCAGATTAATAAGGCGTTTAGACACGATCACACTTTTAAAAATTTGGCCTCATAGGCCATAATGATAAATAATTTTTCTTTGTGTCCCTGTAAAAAAACCATAATTTCTAGATTCTCCAAAATCTATACAGATTGATTATCTGTGACCTATAACATGTGTAAAAATTTTTTGCTCAGATTAATAAGGCGTTTAGATACTATCGCACTTTTAAAATTTTGGTCCTATAGGCCATAATGATAAAGAATTTTTCTGTGCGTCCCTGTAAAAAATCTATAAGGGCCTAGATTCATGAAAATTAATAGAGTTCGTGCTACGGTGACTTCCAGCATGCGTACCAACTTGCAGCTCATTCGAGCAAAGCCTTTAGACGCTAGCGTGTTCACTCACACACATACACACTCATATACATCATCGCAAAAATAGTGAAAACGGACTCAGGGGACCTTGAAACGTATAGAAATATCAAAATCTCAAATTCGTATTTTTGACATGACTGCAATACTTTCCTCACTATAGTGTTCGGAAAGTAAAAATTGCATAAGGGAGACAGGGACAAGTTGAAGTACGGGGTAAGTTGAAACATGGAAATAAAAAATACAATTTTTAAGTTCTTAGTCATTGCCAATAAAGGGAAGTACAGACACACAAAACCTACTTTACAATGTAAAAAAAAAGATGTGTATGTAAACATCTGTCGATTTTATGAGGATAAAACTGTTTTTGAGTACTGTTTTTTACTGTGAGTAAAAATTCAAATTTTTAAGTGATGTTGCATTTTATGCAACAAAAATTGGTGAATGTTTCTGATTGATTTAGCGTTTATAGTGTATAGGTGCAGCTTGCTAATCATATGATTTGAAACGCCCACGAGCATAAGTAATGGTAGCTTAACATCTCGTGAAGTGAAAATTGTGGGCAGGGGCCATCTGAAACAAATATAGGGGAAGCTACTTGAAACACCTGTTTCAATTAGCCTCATGCGCAATTTTTATTTTTATTATTATTATTATTATTTTTTGTATACAGTCTCGTTTTCATCACCCTATATATGTTTTACATAATATAACAATATGCACATTTGAGATGTATCTTAGGTTATTACTATCCGAACACTATAGTGAGGAAAGTATTGTAATCATGTCAAAAATTCGAATTTGAGATTTTGATGCTTCTATACGTTTCGAGGTTCCCTGAGTCCGTATTCACTCTTTTTACGATGATGTATGTATGTGTGTGAGTGAACACGCTAGCGTCTAAACGCTTTGCTCGAATGAGCTGTAAGTTGGTACGTATATTGCAAGTCACCGTAGGACGAACCCTATCGAGTTTGATGAATCTAGCACTTATAGTCTTTTTACAGGGACACAAAGACAACTTGTTTATCATTATGGCCTATGGGACTAAAATCTTAAGAGTGCGATAGCATCTAAACGCTTAATTCAATTGAGCAAAACATTCATACACATATTATAGGTCACAGATACTCAGTCTGTATAGAATTTGGAGAATCTAGCACTTATAGTGTTTTTAAAGGGACACAAAGAATAATTGTTTATCATTAGGGCCTATGGGACCAAATTATTAAAAGTGTGGTAGCATCTAAACGCCTTATTCAATTGAGCTGAAAATTTATATGAATTTTATAAATCACTGTTGCACTAACTATAAGCATTTTGGTGAATCTAGCATTGATAGGTTTTATCTACAAAACTGTTAATTACTCAATGTTCGGAAAGTCGAGTGGAGTCACTCCAGATTTTTTAATTTTATATTTATTTTATATTTATTTTGATGCTGACCTCTGTAATGTAAAATGGGAAGTTTTAAACAAGGATTAATGTATTAAAAAATTGGGTCTCAAGCGTTTTGTACTACATAGAACAGGTACACATTGGCGATATAAAATAGACTATATCTAAATAAATCTTGCAAGCCCCATAGGTTTGTAACCTGGGTCTAAAACAAGACCATCGAGGATATAATTGAAACTCTCTCTCATAGTTATTGACTCATGGCTTATAGAGTAATTTACCATCAAATTTGACCTTTTTTTGAAAATTTTCAACTTTGAGACCGTTTATCTACTAAAGCCAAGAGTGACCCATGCAATTTTAAATACTTTTAAGTTCTCTACTAAGGTGTGTAATTAACCCCATAATTATTTCTATGGGACACTCATGGCCTTAGCAGATATTCAGACTGAAAACATGGAAAAAATCAACGAAAACTGTACTTTTGAATGACCCTGGCCTTTAAAGCCATGAATGACCCACCAAACTGTTTATGCTAAAATGTACTTAGTATCAAGTAGTATCCGTATTTAAAAAAAATTGGCATGGGTCACTCATGGCTTTAGGGGTAAAATGATATTAAAATGGCACCCTTTATTTACGGCCTCAGACTTTGACCCCCTCTCTGGGTCAAACAAATGAAATTCAGAAAAAAATAAATTTCACTTTTTCTTATCACAGTACTACTGACATATCCTGAAAGTTTCGGGAAAACTGAAAATTTCAACTATCACACCTCCATAGACTTATTCCAGCTTTAAAAAAAATGGCTCTTAAATGTGCATATCCTTTTTCCTTTTTTCTGTGACTTTCCGTTTTGAAGATAGTTATGAAAATTATATTCATAATGACCAAAAATACAATGTTTTCATCATTGTATATGACTTGCCATCATAAAGATTTCAAAAGAAGCTAAAATGATAGAGCCTGCAATTATATTGTTTTGAAAGTTATGAACATTTATGCGTGTAGAATGTAATTCATAAAGACATAAGCAGGTTCTAGTCGATGATTGTACATTAGCAGTTGAATAAATCTCTTATATAATAAAAAAAAAATACAATCAACGATTATTCCCGAAACAATGCAATAAACACGCATTCGTACGAGTTGAAGTAAACAGGTATAAATACTCCATCGAGCATGATAGAATCCAATGAAAATCATTCCGAGAAATTTTAGAACTCTACTTTTAGTGATTCTAAACTTTGGAAATCTTTAATCACCACTTTTCGCCAAATTTGAATCCCAAATAGCTTAATTTGACGCTAAGTCAACGATAACCTTCGTGGAACTAAAATATCTGCCATCTGTTTCTACTTTTACTGCAATACCATATAGAAAAAAGCACGTAAATAAATAGGCTGGTTCTAGTCCACAATCGTCAATAATTACTCTTCTTTCTTTACAATCCTGTTAGTCTTTTATAGACTAACTAGCAGGCTTTGCCCGTTTCGCTGGTCATTATATCGAAATGAATTCTCAATATTTCATATCATTAATAAAAAAAAAAAATCTGAAAAAAAAATATATATATATAAAAAAAAAATAAAAAAAATCAATCAATCAAAATGTAAGTTAATGTTCCCGCTACCTTCAGTAGCAGTTTTCCTGCTCCCCACACTTTTCGAATCTCGAGCCCTAATGCCTTCGGCAGTACCTTACCTATTTTTTACTCCCCTTCCCATACGGGTAATGTTGAAAGTTTTGCAAAAATTCCTCCCATCAAAGTGCATATTCTGTACACTTAATCAACACCCAGTCATAAAAATTCATCATTCTAAGGTAATCTGGAGTATATTTAAGCTTGTAAACGTGTTTTTTGCCCCGCCAGCCCGGGTAATTCCGCGAAATCCTTTTATAGTGTGACTTGCATACATATACCTAACCAGACATGAAAAAGAAATCGAGATCCTGAGATCATTTGAAGCAAAATTATGTTTTAAAACGTGGTTTTTACCCCCCCCCCCCAACTCATAAAGAAGGGACAGGGGAGAGAATTTTGCAAAATATCTTTATACTATGATTTAGATACATATAACCGACCAGCACATCAAAAATCTCCTTCCTAAGATAATTTAGTGAAGAGTTACACATGAATACATGTGTTTTGTCCCCACCTCCCAAGAACAGTAGGGTGGAATTTCAACAAAACCCCTTTGTAGTGTGTGTGTGTTGAGTACGCGTAACCAACCGACATATCTAAAAATCGCTTTCCTGAGGTACTTTGGAACAGAGTTACTCTTAAAAATGTGTTTTTGCCTCCACTATTCCTCGATAGTGCGTGTTGAGAACGAATAACCAAACCACACATAAAAATTTATCTTACTGTGATTATTTTTAGCAAAGTTATGCTTGGAAACGTCTTTATTGCTCTTCCTTCCTTAAGGGGGAAAATGGGGAACAGGGATGGAACACGGGCGCAGAATTCATACCACTATGAAAGTAAGAAAAATTTCTACCTCTTAAATCAACGATATTATAGGTATAGAAATTTCTTAAACATATTTCGGTGTGAATTCTGCGCCCGTGTTCCATCCCTGGGGGAAAATGTTAAAATCACGTTGCAATGGGTGTAGGATAGACATAAATAAGCCACACACTAAAAATTGTGGCCTCAGCTCCTATGGATGTCTTCGGAGAAATTTTATCCGCTTGGCTGGTCACGACATTTAACGAAAATTCTTTACTATATCGCTTTATAGATAAAAAAATAAAAATAAAATTCATTGAAATTGCTCAAAAGCTCGCTTCCGGTGTGTGTCGCTATTGCATGCATCAATGCCATACCAGTTGGCTTCCACTTTTGTGCTTATTAAATGACAATTTCGAAACAGACAGTACCGAAAAAATTGAAGTAGCCCTTTTATTGAATTTTAATTATTTTTTAACAACACTGTACGTACTGTACATAATATTTACTTTTATGTTATTTCCTATATTTATTTGAGCTTTCCGGTCGACCATACAATGTCAGCAATTTCACGTCAAATGTAATATTGCAACATGCTGTGAGAGAACTAACTTTTTGTGGCTATATGTATTTCATAGTTAGTTAACAGTGATTGGTATATAGAAAAATAAATAAATATTTAACCTTATCGTGGAACAGGCTTATTATAGCTCCCGTTGATGACTTTTAAATTTTTGTTACCATTTAAAAAAAAAAAAAAAAAACATAATTTATGAGATTATTGTTTCTGTTTCTTCCTTTCTTTCTATCTTCTCCCCCCCACACCTTAGTATTTTATAATTTATATGTTTATATGCTTTATGGGTTACTTGGCTTAAAGTGGCTATCACGAAAGTAGACTCCTTGGCGAAAAATGTCGTATCTGCTTCAGCATCAAAATAAAAAAATTACCCTGCATTATGAATAATTAAATCTGAATATAATGCTGAATTAGTTTTCATACTAAACGTATTATACGTGCCAGTACGCAAGCGAAGTGATGACGCCACTGGCCGTTCGTTTATGCAAGAAAAATATTTCCTACGTTAAACGCCCATTGCATTTTTTGTAAAAAATTATTAAAAATCGAGGTTCCCGATTTTAATCCCCATATTTAGGTATAGATCAGTGTTGTGCACGAACGCGTTCATTTGAACGCGTTCATGAGCGTAGCTCAAAAATTTTGAGTTTTGAGTTGAACTTCGCTCGTTTTTTCAATTATGAACTTGAGTTGAGCGAAACTCGTTTTTTTCACGAACTTGAGCGTGAAAAAGCATCTCAAGCTCAAACTCATATTAAATATTTCTGTCTCAAATATAAAAAGGAAAGTAGAAGAAGAAATGGACAGAAAAGAGAATAATTGTGCGAAATGGATCCCGGAAAAAAGGGCGCGTGGAAAAAAAGGCACTCATAAAAAGGCCACCCGAAAAAAAGGGCACAGGAAAAAAGGGCATTTTTGCAATTTGCAAATCGCAAAAATAATAAACATTAAACAATAAATTTAAAGAATTATTTCATAATACATTTTTAAAATTTTCAATCAATTAAATTGTTACCATTTTCACTTAGTATATACCTGAAGGAAGGGGGAGTCCAGGAGCAGATTGAAAGATAATAATTTTCTTTATATTACCTTCTTAGTGATTTTAATGAAAAAGTGCATCTGCATATAAATTTATATGCAAATTCGTGCAGTAGTTCCTGAGATATAGCCTACCCTGAAATTGTAGAAATCGCAATATAGCAGCGCCACATGTTGAGTAATGATCACCATAAGTTGATAGGCAGTAATCTGGACCAAAGCGCGTCCGCATATAAATTTATATGCAATTTCGTGCAGCATTTCCTGAGATATAGCCTTCCATGAAACTGTGAAAATCGCTGCCTAGCAGCGCCACCTGTTAAGAAATTGATACCAAGATTTCGTAGGCGCTAATTTTAGTCAAGGTACATCTGCATATAAATTTACATGTAATTCTGGGCAGTAGTTCCTGAGATACAGCCAGTGGCATAGCGAGGGGGGGGGGCAAGGGGGGTTATCATGCCCCGGGCGCCTCTCGCAGAGGGGCGCCAAATGACCTGCAAGACAAACAAGTTTTCCCGGAAAATTCTCAATACAGTGCAAATGAGTTGAAAAGTGGCAATATCTTGACAGCCGAATTCACCCTCAAGTCTGTCAAAAATTCCTTTTCTAGTATAATTTTTTTCTGGAGCTGAAAAACCCCACCAGTGTTTTAGAGATTTTATTTCGAATTTGATAGACCGGGAGAAAGAAGCCTAGAAGCCTGGGTTTGAATCCAGTTCGGGCTCGTCGCTCTAACCGTTCGAAGCTTTCCGCGGATTTCTCTGAAACTAACCAGAATACGTGATACGTGCTAGGATACTTCAGAAAGACCGCCTCCATCCAGGAGGAGGAAATCCCAGTGCCAAGCCAGTATCCTTAGAATAGGTTGTCAGCACCATACCACACACTCACTTTAAGAATGCATACGGCTGCCTTCTTTTTATTTTACTCATGTCATAATTACACATTAACTTATGTAACAGAATTTATCGCATTCCCCTTTCTATACACTGTCAATCTCTCCCTCTATTTTTTTTTATTTATTTATTTATTTATTTTTTTTTTAAGTTTACAGAACAAAAAGTAGTATTTATAAAGTGCACTAAAATTGCAACAAAAATTTATGAAGTTTAAAAGATATTTCCCATGTTTTCCACTAAAAGTTTGGCAATATATAAAAATGTTGAAAGACTTTTTTTTTTTTTTTTTTTTTTTTTTTTTTTAACGGGGGAGGGGGGGGGGCGTGAATGAACCACAAGTCAATAATATATATATATTTAAGAACTGAATTTTAATGTGTATGTGAAAGATATTCTAAAGTTAAAAAATTCTTATTAACCGAAAGCAATTTATAATATTCGTCATCAGGATGAAATTCAAATAACTACAGATTCCTGAACCTGAGAATTATTCTTAAATTGTATATAATATCTAGGTTATGATTATTTATTTATTCAAATGTAATATTTGTATATATATTTCACTGTTCTCGAAAACGGTAGCTCGGACAGTCATGAGATTTAACACAAAGGTGCCCCCAGAAGGATCATTGTGCACATCGAAGTCAGAATTTCGAATTTCTGTTTAGTTTTCTTTTAATCAATAAAAATATGAAAATAATAAACTAATAATAGCAAAAAAAAATCTGGTGTGAAACAACCACACGACTTCCATTACCCACTATTACACATATTATATGCATTTTTGAGAGATAATGCGATCAGAAAACATAAAAGTGAACTAAAGAGAAAATCGTTAGAGCCGTTTTTGAGATACCAACTTAAAAAAAAAAGTCAATTATTGACCGGAAAACAATAATTACATACAAAAGGATATTTAAAAGTGAGTTAATATGGCGAGTTTGAAAAAAATCCGTACAGCTGTTTTTAAAGGAACGCCCTTGGGAGACCTGAAATTGAGCTATTTATACAGGACGCCTATCAATTTTTCTGAACTAACCAACTATATCATTCGAAAGGACATCTAATAGAGTGTTTATATAGCAAATTTGAAGAAAATCGTTAGAGCCGTCTTTGAGATACGGACTTACGGTCCCACTTCTGGTTTCCGATGTCCACTTCCGGTTAAAATCAATTATTGACAGGAAAACAATAATTACATACAAAAGCATATTTAAAAGTGAGTTAAAATGGCGAGTTTGAAAAATATCCGTACAACCGTTTTTAAAGGAACGCCTTTGCGAGGCCTGAAATTGAGCTATTTATAAGGGACGCCTATCAATTTTCCTGAACCAACCAACTATATCATTCGAAAGGACATCTAATAGAGTGTTTATATAGCAAGTTTGAAGAAAATCGTTAGAGCCGTTTTTGAGATACGGACTTACGGTCCCACTTCCGGTTTCTGATGTCCCACTTCCGGTTTTTCAATTTTCACCAAAATTTGGAAATTTCATCTGTAGACCAGTCGTATTTCAATTCTAAAGTTTCGTAGCTCTATCTTTATTAGTTTCTGAGCTATAATAGCCAGAAGATTCTCCACATACATACATACACACACACACACACACACATACATACACACTGACCAATTGCCAAAAACCACTTTTTTGGACTCAGGGGACCTTAAAACGTGTAAATCAGGTGAAAACCCGATATCGAATTTTCAGACCGAATACATTACTTCCATTACCTACGGTAGTAGGGTAATGGAAGTAATTTGCCATTTAAATTTAATCCATAATTTAATTGTTGCCAAAAAAAAAAAAAAAAAAAAATACGAGTTTATTTTTTTTTTTTTAACAGGAAAATAAATACATTTATCTAAACATAAACTATACTACACACTACTCATCGCAGAGCTTCCAAATTTGGCATATAGGTACCTGGGACCCTGCAGGTGTGCAACTCATCGAGATTTTTTCGAATTTCGAATTTGAATTTTTTAAATTAATGTTTTTTCGATTTTAAACATTGGCTTTTATGTTTCATTTTTCATGAATTTATTCTTCGATTGTAATCGTCTGCGTATCTTAGCAACGGCTATATTATGCAATTTATTGTTTATTTAATACATTTATTTGAGGGCGAATCTTCTTTCTCTTTTTAATTTATTATATTTATTGAAAATAAAATGGTAATGCAGTAGAAAAAATTAAATATATTAAATTTAAAATTTAAAAACGTATTTATAACAGTTATGTTCATGTATAATTTTTTGTAGTATAACAACAATTATTTTTCATTTGTTAATTTAATTTCTTTAATTTTTTTTTTTTTTTTTTTCCCTAATTTATAGTATTTGTCAGTAAATAATGATAGTATATAGTAGAAAGGATTAAACTGATTGGAATTTATTTGTTTTTTATGTATTTAATTCCTTCTAAAAGAAAATGTGCTTTTTATTTTATTTCATTATATTGGTCGGACTCAAATTTTAATACAGTGTAAATAGCATGAGCATGGTTCAAAAACTAAAATATTTAATAGACGCTGAGATACAGTTATCTTTAAAATCGTAGTTCTTAAATAATGGCAGACCCACCTATCGTCAATAAATACAAATATTGAAATACATAGGAAAGAGATTTCTGCAGGCAGTGGGAACCTGCTCCCGATACAGTGCGGCCAGAGAAAGAGCTGCCGTAGTCAGCGAGTACCCGATGCGAGGTCTAGAGCGATTCCAATGTAATTATTTTAGTTTTTATTTATAATGTTATGTGAAAAATAAATAATGATCCAATTCTTTTGGAGACTCATTTAAATATAGTGGCCAGCGAAGCGGGCGTAGCCTGCTAGTAATAATGATTGTATTCAGGTTGTATGTTTTAATAATTTTTATGTGTAGCCAGAATTTCTTTTTTCGAATTTTCTCAAAGAAATTAAAAGAGTAAGTAACACTATTTTAAACCATTTCCATACTTTACACCTCTACCCCCCCCCATGCTTTTTTTTTTTTTTTTTTTCATCTTTAAAACAATCGAAAAAAGTTCATATTCCAAATTCACTTTTTCATTATATTTTTATTTTTCCTGAATTAGAGAATATTTTATGAAAGATAAACGATAACGGGTACAAATTCCCCTGAAAATCTGTTATTCTACATTCAGGATAAAAACGTAATTGAAGAAAAAACATGCCTTTCCAGCTGTCGCTTTGTCCTTCCTTCGCACCCGATCTCACGTCGCTTCGCCTAGATTTATAACAGCAATCGTACAATTTTCTCTTCTTGCATTTATAGGAATACCGACCACCCATTATTTTTAAAAAGAGAAAAAGAAAGTGTTTGCCGAAACTTTAACAAGAAAAGACAGGATGACCCATACCATAACACGACTGATAAGATCTTTCGTCGAAGAAAGCCAAATATCAAAAACACGTTGCGGGGGGTAGCTACTTAATGACAACTGTCCGATTTACAACCTTTCGGCCAAAAAAAAGAAAAAAAAAAATAACTACTGGAGAATGGAGATTTACAAGATAGTTTTATTAGCATGCTCTCGCAGCAATATGCCCTTTTGGGTGATTAGATAAGACAGCATTAGCAAAATTCTATGGAATATATTTTGTGTTTAAAAACCGAACATTAAATTTTCGAAATATTTTTTAGTTATAATTTTAATATTTCATGTAAAATAATCATGATTTCTTAAAAAAAAAAAAAAAAAAAAAAGTTAGTGGTGCTGAAAATCGTAAGAAAAGAGCACTTGAATTAGCAAAAAGAAATGATCTTGTACGAAAAATAATTCCCAAAATGCCAAATTTCATCATTACGAGTTCTTCAAATTCACTGAATACCCATAAAGATAAACAACAGTCATCCTGTTCCTCCCCAATAAGAGTAAGTATTGAAAATTAATTAGATAATACATTATTATCTTGCTATAAATGACATGACTGAATCACCGGATACTTTCGAATTTAGATGTTTTGTTAAATATCTAGAATAAATACCTGACGAATTACCATTTTCATGTTTTTTCTACAAAGGTTTACAGGGCCACAAAAAAATATTTAAATTCAATAAGGCTATAATTAAAAATCAGTACAATTGCATTTTCATTTGTCTTAGCATTTTAAGACTATCCAATGTTTGATAGTGATTTTGTACTTTGTTTAACATGCTGTCTACTGGAAATTGTATAAATATTGCAACTGATTTGTGTGCGGAGGTTCACAAAAGATTGCCATTGCATTATGGTCTATGATGTAAGCGGGAAAAAAACACCGGAAAAATAGTTCTGTCGTCTTTATAAATGAAAAAAATTGGCTGTTTAATAACTTTTAGTCGAGTTATCTTTCATTAATGAATTATAATTTAATAAATTTAAATGAATTTAAAATTTACGAAAGAAGAATCATATTATATATAATCATAAATTGAATATGTAAAAATATTGATATATATATATATATATATGCGTGTATGTAAGCTCAAAGTTAAAGGCAAGAAATAATATATAGTAATAAATCATATATATATATATATATATATATATATATATATATATATATATATATATTATATAAAATACAGCGAAAATGGAGTTATTATTATTTTCGAATTTATGTGTATTAGCAAAAAAAAAGTTGTGAAGCAATACTCACACTATTTTTTAATTAATTAATTAAAGTAATTTTTTAAATTACTGTTCTGTTACGTAATTCATAGTTTTCTAATAACTTATGAAATTTTTAAAATAGAAAATTCACAGTCAAGGATGTTCATGCCAGCATCAAAAGTCATATTTTAAAGTTTGTGTGACATCTTTAGAATAAAAATGTTTCTTTTAATGCATGTTTAAGCGAAAATTTGTCGTATTCTCCCCTTTTAATAAAACTGTAAATTTCAATTACCTTACGTAGTTTTAAAATTAAAATGTTGCGAATTAATAGGGTTTTGTGGGTTTGCGACCAGTGTCATAAGTAACATTTTAAAACTGGTCCGATCTCTCTGCGTTCAATGTTCTTGATATATCGTGTACACAGACCAACACACTAACAGACACTCTACAGACGGACACTATATCAAGTTTGTTATTTTCGGAATCCTCACACCTCAAAACGTGTAAAAAAGTGAAAAAATCAATGTCAAAAATCTTCACGATTACGTAAGTTACCCTTACCTATAGTATGACTGGAAAATAATAATAGATTGGGAAAATTAGACCTTGCAATTGTTTCATCTCACAAAAGTAAAATAAAGCAACATCAATGTAATAATTAACTAATATTAAAAATTCTATATAATATTATTAAAATTATTGTGCGTACATATTTTCATATTTATTTAATTTTGCTACTTTTCTTTCTTTCTTTCTTTATATATATATATATAAAGAAAATAAAAACTATGGTGGATATATTTTTTCTTTTATTTAAATGAAAAATTAAATGTTAATGTGTTTAATTGTTTTGTTTTAAACAAATTAAAATTTTCCATATTTTAATTCGTTATTGAAATTTTTTGAGTTGTTGGGCAGTGACAGTAATTTTATATTAACAGCTAACTATCCTTTACCCTGCCATAATTCTTTTATTTCCCCTTTATAAAGATACAACATTTTTGGGGAAATTTTCAAGGTTATTTTTTCTTTATTTATTAAAATTTTCAGAATTTCTTTTTTGTAAAATGCTTTCTTTCACTTCCGTATTTCATTGATACCTTGATAAATAAAAATTTTCGTTCCTCATATATGATCACTGTATGTCGCAATATATATATATATATAGCACATTGAACAAATGGCTAATTTCCCTACAAATATGAAAACAAGTTTATAATTTATGATTGACGCATGTTAAATATATATATATATATATATATTCATTTTTTTTTAAACAGAATTTATTCAAATATTCCCTTATTTATTCACGTAATTATATTGTGACATGTTGGAAAGTCATTATCTATGCATGATGCATGACTTTAACTTCTTGATATATTATTATTTTATTTAACTGTAATACAGATTTATCTAACTTAGTCCTGCGCGGGCCACGTAAACTTGACCCGCAAAATGTCCTTACAGCCTCAATCTGGCCCACAAACAGTTTTCAGACTCGGAACTCGCCCCGAATTCATACCTTCTGATTTACATAACACTCAACTCGAGAGTGTAATATAATATTATTAATTTATATTGTATAAGAAACTGAATTAAAATATACTATTACACAAAATACAGTTATATTATTGAACAGATCTTCCAGAGAATCAAAAAATACATAAACAAATTACTAGTTTATACCTCTAATTATGTAAATGAAATTTCAGTAAATAATATAAAAACATTTTAAGTGTATTAAAACTTAAAAAAAAAAAAAAAAAAAAAAAAAAAAAAAAACACTGATTTAAATTATTTATACAGCCTAGCATATAAAATAATTAAAGAATGTACAATGCATGATAAATAATTTTCGCATATAAAATTAAACATTCAGTGGTTATATTTTGATAATCGTAATTAAATTCATGAAATTCTTTGTAACGGTAATAATAATAATAAAAAAATAATAATATATTTATAACTTATAGTTGATTACCCACTTAGGCTATTTCTTCCCCTACAAAAATGTGAAGAAGTCTTAATACAAATAATACATATCACCTCTTTTTTCATTACTTAAAAGCTGTATGTTATTTAAAACAATTATATAAGTATCTAAAATAAAGAGTTGACTGCACGCCTTTGAATATAGATGTTTATATATTTTGCTTTAATAAAAAAATAAATTTATATATATATATATATATATATATATATATAATCTTAAAAATTTAGGAACATTTAAAATGTTTCATAATTATTAATAAAGAATTTCATAGTCTCACAGTGGAGAATCATATTTTATTTTTGATTAATAGAGATTTAATAAATATGCATTTTGGTACAAATAGGTTAGAAATATAAAATAAATTTAAAGCAATTTCAATTAACATGCTTATAAAATGGCGGATATGACAGAGATTAAATATTATTATTTTAAAATGTAGTTTTCTTTGGCTAATTTAAATTGATGATTTTAATATTTTTATGAGTAAAATCAAAGAACCTAAAAAGTAAAGTTATTTTGTTATTATTAAACCTAAGCATAATAAAATTAAATTTTATACAATGTAGCACGTCTTACTTAGGTGCTTAACTACAAAACTAACTTGTATTTGGTTTTCTGGTTTTTTTTATTTATTTTATTCCTTTAAAAATTTTTATATATTTTAAGCTTTGTGTGTCGAAATCGCATACACTGACAGATTTTCTTTTGGAAGCTGAGGAGGAAGAGTATGTTAGATACTAATTTTTTATTGGATGAGTAATTCAAATAGAAGGTTATTTACTTTTTTTTTTTTTTTTTTTTTTTGTACCAAATTAATTACATTTTTTTTTTTCTTTTTCAGTCAAATAATTAAATTAAATTTTTATGAAATATACCTTTTTAAGACTGACTAAATTATTATTATTATTTACAAGAGTGAAGAGGGTTCATGCCAGTATTCGAACCTGTGACCTTTGTGATAACGTCCCAATATTACACCAGCAAGCTAACGTTGTTTGTTATCTAAGCAGCACAATACGCTTCTACGACAGTTTGAAGTTATCAGAAATCTATTCTATAAATGATCAATTTTTTTTTTTTTTTATTATTGGGATTTTATAAATATGGACGGTTGTTTCTAATAAAAATTAAAAATATATTGTATCCTATTACAAAAGGAGAAAGAAACATCGGTGGTCTAGGGAACTTAATATTTATTTATTTTTATTAGAACTATTTACTAGAAATTAAAACATAATTTTTCTTTAAATATCAGTTTTTTAAAACTTGTGTACTGAAGGTCAAGTTAGAGACGTAGAATCAAAAAAAGCATACAAAAAAATTAAAAAGCAAAAGGTTCTTAAGTATATATTTTCATTTAATGTAAAAGTTATGAGCATATATAATGATTATTTAAAGCCAAAACAGTAAAAGGGCCAATGAACAGCATATTTTTAATAGCCATATTTGATTTTTCAGATTGCATTTCTTGCTACTATTTGTCCTTGAGATGTGCTATCCCAGACACACATACAGATCATCAGCATAAGACCTGTTTTTAGGATTTGGAGGGACCTCAAGTTGTGGAAATTTCACAAAAACTCAATTTCCAAAATTCCATTTAAAAACGGATACCCTTCTCTACTATATTTCGATAAGGGAAAGTAAAAACGAAAAATATTTCGTTCTTTTACAAATATTGACCGAAGAACCACTCAAAAATTTAAAGCAAAATTCAGAAAATAAAAATAAAAAATCATAATCATAAGGGGGGGGGGGGCGCCTGAAAAGGAATCGTACCCCGGGCGCCAGTTATGCTCGCTACGCCACTGGATACAGTCCCCAAAAATTTACGCACACACGCAGACAGACATTTTCTAAAAATCGCCAAATCGTGTTCTGGACCTTTAAAAACGTGTAAATTTATCGAAAACCGGAAGCCGAAAACTTTTACGAATCCAATACTTTCTTTTATTGAATCTATAATAATAAAAGAAGATGTCTGTCTGTCTGTCTGTCTGTCTGTCTCTCTGTCTGTCTGTCTGTCTGTCTGAGCATCTATACGTTCAGCCCCTACTGAACGCAGAACTACAAAATTTGACATACGGGTGCTCAGAAGCCTGCCCGAGGGGATAGTCAAAACAGAATTTAAAAATTTTAATTAGTTGCGGAGATATTAATTAAAATGTAGACCTATGTCTTAATCAAAAAGCGATCTCAATGACTCAGAATTCACCGAGATTGCATAAAAGTAGATATTTTAACGGAGTTAAAAGCAGAAAAAAAGGAAAATAAATTAGAAATATTAGTCCGATCATTACGAATTTGGTACCAAATGAAAGGGGAATTTTTTCGGAATCAAAGAGTGCAAGCGGCTTATCGATACGTCAATTAGATTTTTTAAAATTAACTAAACTATGAAATTTAGTTGGCAACAGGCAGACGATTTTCTAAGCGGTCTCGATCGGAAACAAAACACATACGAGACAACTGTCTGAGATATCTGTGATGAAAACGGAAATGGTGGTAATCAATTAAGATATCCTGTGTTTTATACTGGGGGGAAAAATTGCAATTTTCAATTTTTTCCAAATTTTCATTCACGTTACATTTGAATTAATATTCGGCCTAGACAGCATATTATAAAGCTACTGTTCAATTTTCATGAAAATATATGAATAATTAAAAAAATGACATATTTATTGGAAAAAGATTGTCTTCTTTTATTTTTTTGCAGTATTTGCAGTAGTCGAAATTTCGTAGTATGTAGTTTTAATGCCCGATAATTCGATTGTAAATATTTTTGAAAGAGTACGATTATTAGGGAGGGCTTGAGGACCAGGAAAAAAAAGCAAAAAAAAAAAAAAAGAGTTGCAGCGTTTGAAATTGGTTGGCATATTAAGATTTTAAGGCAAGGTATTTGGTTTTCTTTTTTATCCCAGCTTCTAATTAAAATAATTTCATAAGTAATACATCATTTGAAAGCTTTGTTGATTTGGAATTGAACAGTAGATTACAGAAATTTCTACCGCCAGATGGCGCTGAAATATTTTAAAATTTCAATATTTCAAATTCTAATTATGATTATATAATTTTTAATACATCATTCGAAAGATATTTTAAAGTTCTTTTATATTATCGAAAGTATTATTCGCGATTTTACCCGATTTGCACGTTTTAAGGTTTCCTTTTTAGGTTTTCTTTTGTATCTCAGCTACTAATTAAAATATTTTCATAAGTAATACATCATTTGAAAGCTTTGTTGATTTGGAATTGAACAATATATTACAGAAATTTCTACCGCCAGATGGCGCTGCTATATTTTAAAATTTCAATATTTCAAATTCCAATGAGCGAGGAAGGTGTTGTAAGTTCTAAAACGGGGATAAGGCGCCGCAGGCGCCACCGAGCGGGACTTAGCTAAAGTTAGAAATTTGAAATATCAACGCCGAAGGCGCTACCGCACGGGAGTTTACTGCGATTTAGATAAGAAGCTATTTTCACGATATATCAATAAGCTGTTATTAGACCTGATACGGGAAAAAGGCGCCGCAGGCGCCACCGAGCGGGAATTTCGTAAAGTCGGATTTTTCAGGGATCGCGAACCAGCTGGTCGCCGAAGGCGGCTAGTATAGAATAAAGTAAAAAAAAGGGGAGGGGGAAAGAAATGCAAAATTAGAATCTGTAAATGCATTATAGTTTTTGACTGAAAAGTGTTTAAGAAGTTTGCCAACTAAGTTTGAAATTTACCAAATGTGCCAGTTTGTTTTAACATTGTGTGTGTAGGACTTGGGGGAGGGAGGAAGTTTCCCTCTTACCTCTCGTTAGCAAGCGTTCACAAAAAACGATGAGTTCGCCTTTATCTGTATTTTCCAGAAATTCAAAGAAATCGCCTTATATGAATAACCAAAAAACATGAAATAAAGTCTTCTTTCAAAAAATGAGTGAACTTTTTGTATAAGTTTCATCTACAAAATACTACATATTAAAAATAGTATTAGTCTCTCTCCTACTCTCACGACTATCTAACAGTTTCAAATGCACTTTTTTTTCACTCATGAATTTAATCTCTGCAATTGTTAATAGCATGTACACGAAAATTTTACTATAGCAAGAAAAATATTTTAGATGATTATTTTAATTTGTTCCAAAATTATATAAACAAAACGTCTTAGTTCAAACCCTTTTTAATTTTAGAATATATTCAAGAAATTTCAATTGATAATGATCTGAAAGTGTTATATCTTGAACCTCAATTAACAGCAATTTTACTATTAATGTTGAATAATAATAATTAAAAAAAAAATTAAATTTTAGAATTCTTTTTTCTTCAACACAAGTATTAAAATATGGGGATGTAGAAATCTTATCTTTTATTTAATCAATTAAGGAAATAAAAATAATTACAGCCTTTAATTATGTAAACAACATATACATCATAAAATTCAATCTTTGATTTATAAAGCTTAAACTTTATTAAATGTATATCACAGAACTAAAAATAAATCTTAATAAAAGCTTAAAACAGTTTAATAAATAAATAAATAAATAAAAACTCATCTTTTTAGAGAGTACAGTATAGGAGCCATTATCCGGAACCCACAGGACCAGAAGAATTCCGGATTTCGGAATTTTCTGGATTTTGGGTCCTTTTCCCATTATTGCTTTCCCTTAATTATAAAACATAACTCAGTAACTGACAGGTACTAATTTACTTCTAGGAGCAACTACTTCACATACAGACAGACATTTAAAAAAAAATATTCGAATTATATTCTAGAGCTCTTAAAACATGCAAATAAATCAAAAACTGGAAGTCAAGATTTTTTGCAAATCCGATACTTTTTTCTATTAAATTTAGCAGGAAGAAAAAAATAACTATAATGTGTATATATATACAAACATGTACATTACTGCCACTTGCCATGAGGGGACATGGTTGCTTCTTTATCAATGCTGCTAAACATGAATACTGTCTCAATCATAAGAGCAGAATGCTTAAAAAAAAAAAAAAAAAAAAAAAAAAAAGATTTTTCTTTAAAAATTTCCATTTCTTTTTTTAAAGATCTTAATGAGAAGTTGTGTGAAATGTTGCCCTATTCCGCCAAGTTAAGAAATTCGTAAATTTCTAATAATTTACGAAGTTTTTATATTGGAAAATTCATAGTCCGTGATATTCATGCCACTATCCTAAATAATCTTTCAAAAGTAGTCTGACATCGTTATGATGAAAATATCTCTCAAAATTGACGTTTATGTGAAATTTTGCCCCATACTGCCATGTTAAGAAATTCGTAAATTTCCAATAACTTGGGAAATTTTCAAAGTAGCATATTTATAGTTACTGATGTTCATTCCGACATCAAAACTGATATTTTAAAACTGGTCTGACATTTTTACAGTAAAAAGTTTCCATTTAATGTACGTTTAAGTGAAATTTTGTCCTATTCTCCCATGTTAAGAAAATAGTAAATTTCTAATAACTTGCGAAGTTTTTTAATTCAAATGTTGTAAATGAATAGGGTTCTTGCCAGTATCGAAAGTAATATTTTAAAACTGGTCTGACCTCTCTGCGACCATTTGTTCGTGAGATATCGTGTAAACAGACTAACTAACTAACGAACCAACACACTAACAGACACCCTACAGACGGACACCATACAAATTTTGTCATTTTCGGATTCCTCACACCTGAAAACGTGTAAAAAAGTAAAAAAACCGAGGTCGAAAATTTCACGATTATTTAAGTTCCCCATACCTATAGTATGATGGGGAACTAAAACGAGCGAAATTCAGCTCAAAACTGAAAATAATTAAACTCATGAACGCGGTCCTGCGCAACACTGATTTAAAACGACGGAACCTCTAAATGATAGAATTTGTCTCTTAGTACTAATAAGTACTCATGCGTATAAACAAACGTATTGAAAATTTGAGAATCAAAAACCATGCAAAAACAGTGGGTACACTATTCAGAAGTGTTTGCTAAATAAATTTTTACTACAATTAAATTAATAAGTTATAATTAAGAGTTATAAGTTAATAAGTTTAATTAAGCGTAAAATTAAAAATAATTTTCATGGTAATTGGTTATTTTAGAAAAAGGGAAATTACCTATGAAAGTGTTCACAGAGGATAAGATCTATTTAGGAAAAAAAAAAAAAAAAAAATGTACGTAAAAATGAACTTTAAGTGAGTTTCGCTCGTTTTTAAAAATGAACTTGAACTGAGCGCGTTCATTTCTTTCAGACATGAGTTTGAGCGCGAACTAGCTCGTTCTTTACACAATGAACTTGAGTTTGAACTAGTTCGTTTTTTTCGTGAACTTGCACAACACTGGTATAGATATGTATTAGTTATCATGTGCATGCGTTAGATTAAGTTGTTTTTGTTGTAAAATTGATAAAATTTGAATTTTAAATTTCAAAACTCTAGAAAAAAAAATGGCAAACTTCCACATTCAATTGAAAACAAACATTTCATTTCAAAGGATGATATTTACACAATAATGTCCAACTAATATACTAATTAAAAGGAAAATGGTAAATATTCCATCAGAATTTGAAGTCAAATTTGTTTTCAAATATCTAAATAAAGTATCTGATATAAGATACTAATATGTTGCAGCGGAATAGATTTGATATCGGTCATCCTTGGCAGAAAAAAAAAAAAAATATCGCCAAATTATCTGGCGAACGTAATTTAATTCCTTTCAAAAATCATGGTTATTTTAGCAACTTATATTAAAAGAGCTAGGAATAATATGAAACAATATTTCGTACAATACTATTACGAAAATATACATCTGACATGTATATTTTCATATTACGATTTTGATCGCCAAATACAAAAACGCCAAGGATAACAGAGTTTTGAAATTTAAAATTAAAATTTTGTCAGTTTGACAGCAAAATAACTCTATCTAACACATGCACATGATAACTAATACATATATATACCCAGATATGGGGATTAAAATCGGGAAATAATTTTCCTCCATTTTTAATAATTTTTTACAGAAAATCCAATGGACGATTAACATAGGAAAACGTTTTCTTGCATCCACGGACGGTCAGTGACGTCACACTTCGCTTGCGTATAAATAAATAAAAAAACTATTAAAAAGAAATCTAAAATTGAGGTATGTTAAAAAAAATTATGAAACAAATTTGAAGAAATAAGTTGGATTTTTAATATTATTATTCAATTTTGATAATGACGTCATTTTGTCATAGCCTAAGCAAATTTATTATTTAATATTCCTTTTACTATTCGCGTGAAAATATTTTTTATTATTTGTCGTAAAATAAGTCAACTCGAAAAATTTTTTTGGCAATAATTAAAAATTAAAGTAATTATTTTTAAAACTTTATTATAGAAGACATATCTATATTAAATACAGAAGATATAATATAGATAACGTTTTCCTTCTTTCCCCTCCTCTTGGGGACTGAATTTCTAAAATTCTAAAAATTGGATTTTAGGTATTTGTGTTAGCTATATCTTAAACCAAAAATTTTACGGATATCTCTTTTTTTCTTTGAGATATAAAGGTTTTGTGAAATCACGTTTTGCCCCCTGCCCCCCGTTAGGGTCCGAATTTCGAAAAATTCAGAAATTGGTTTTTAGGTATTTATGTTAGCTATATTATGAAACTAAAATCTCACGTATATGTGTTTTTTTTTCTTTAAAATATGAATGTTTTTTAAGAAATCACTTTTTGCGTATGCGAAATCACATTTTGCCATTCACACCCTCTTGTGGACCGAATTTCCAAAATTCCAGAAACTGATTTTTAGGCATTTGTTTTAGCTATGTTTTAATGCAAAAATTTTACACATATCTGTATTTTTCTTTGAGATATGACGGTTTTTGTGAAATCACGTGTTGCCCTCCCACCCCCCTTGGGGGGCGAATTTCACAAAATCGCTTCTTAGGGGGTGCTTACACTACATGTTCTAAAATCTGACCCAGTTTCGAGTCAGTAGCCCCAGTAGATTTTGCTGTGCGTTGATGAGTCAGTGAGTGAGTAAGTGAGTGAGTGGAAGTACTCTTATATATATATATAGATGAGTCATTTATAAAACCAATGAGACTATAAACCAATGAATCGTTCCGGAAAAATTAAGAACACCGTTCTTACTGAAGTTGAAGCTTCCAAGTTTTGCCAAATTTAGTCGCCAAGTCTAAATTTCAACACCAAGACCAAAATCTAGGTTGGCGACGAACTTGGCGACTTTGCGAGATTAATAACTAAATTTAGCGGAAATGGGGTAGCAAAATTATTAAACCCTTTCTCAAACTTAACGATGTTATTATTATTATTATTATTTTTACTATTTTTTTTTTTTTTTTTTTTTTTTTTTTTTTTTTTTGTATAATTTTTTGCTACTAATTTTCACCAAAGAGAACAAAGTAGGCCATCTATACTCCAGTCAATTCCAATGAATTCTCAAGTGTGCATTTTCGGTGAAATATTGTGTAATAAGCTTTGAAATACTATACAGAACAAGCTACTAAATTCGTCCTCTATGGTATATGTAATCCTTTTATAGTGACTTCTGTGTTTGGAGTAACAGCTTCTTTTTAGTCTTATTTTCAGGAATGTCCATAGACGGGAACATTCTTATTTGCAGTAATATGTATAATCCAATGGATGTATTAGGACGTCATGTAGTGTACACAACAGATTTTTTATAATGTTTTCATTACATTATGTAATCAAATGTAGTCATTCATTGATAACACACGGCGCAATCTTTTCCAGCGATTTCCATCTATAATTCAGCTATATGCGGCTTCTTTTGGATGGCCTGTAAATAAATGATGAATAATTCTGATATGGTATTCTACACAAAAAATGCTAATATGCATGTAAAAATATATGTTCATTTTACTTTGTTTCATTTCACTTTTGTTTACCAATAGCCGTAATTTATTTGAATTATTTTGGTTGTCCCTGTATACGAACCATTTGCTTGATCTCAACAAAAGATTTGGTGTAGCATTCCTATTTGATACTGATTTGGAATTCCTAGATTAAACTTCCTGCCACTTTTTGTTCTTGAGATTTGCTGATAACAGACACTCACACAAACCAACCGCTAAAAGCTTGGTTTTAGAATCAAGGCCCTAAAAACGTGTAAATATAACAAAATCCAATTACAAAAATTCGGCCCGAAAACAATACTTTGTCTACCTTATGTACGGTAAGAGAAAATAAAAATAATTAAAAAATAATTTAAGAGATTTTAGAAGTTTTATTCAACCATATATATGGTAAGAAAAAGTAAAAATGCATTAAAAATTAATTTTGAAGATAAGATTTGATAAGTAAATATTTAAATTTTGTTTTTCATACGCAGCATTTTTCTATAATAAATTAAATAACGTATGTCGTGATAAAAATGTAAGACTAACTTCATAAAAATGATCAAAATTTTAAATTTTTACACTGAAATATTTTGATAAATTTAGTGACAGCCAAATATTTTTATCGCTTACTTCAAATGTATTATTCGAAAATAAATAAAAAATACTTTATAATTCGAGTTATTGTATTCAAAACATCCTCGAGTTTGTGTATAATTAACGATCATAACTTCAAGTACACTCGAAATCGTGCTCTTAGTTCATGAGCAATTCTATATGAAGTGATACTTTAAAAATATTCATTCATTCAGTTCACGGAAATGTCAATACGTGGAAATTTCCGATTATATTAAAAAGATGATTTGTGGTTCAAACTGTCACAAACTAGTCACACAAATAATGATACACTTGACAGAATATTGTTTAATTTAATATATTGAGGTTGATGAAGGAATATTTTATGGATCATAGTATTTTAATTAAATTTTCGTTTGTATATGCTTTAATGATAAACTATCAGTTAAAATTTATAACTTGTATATACATTTTCACGCATCTGTAGTACACTATATCTAATCGTTACGAAAGCTTTTCTAATTTAATAAACATCAATAGTTAAATCTCGTTCAGGATATAAGACACAAATTCCTTTTAACTTTCCCAACATAGATAGGGTAATTGCGCCAGTGATTGGCACTTTTAGAGCAATCTCTGATGTTTTTAATGGTCTAGTCATCAGAAAATATTTTTAGATATCGTAAGTTAGTACATATGGTATGAAAGACATTCAGAACCACATATATGTTTAAATATATACATTTGATTACAATTATTATGATTATTTTTATTTGACACCCACTCAGTGTTCTAGTAATTGATACTGACAATTTTTCATTTTATCAGTAATTGGCCCCCTATGTTCCACTGTTTGACACTGCTAGTTATTCATTTTACCAGTTATTAGCACCCTATGCTCCAGTGTTTGACATAAAATGTTAAAATTCTTATATGTAAAATATATGATTTTATTATTTTTCCTATTTAATAATTATTCCTATGTAAGAAAAAAATTGTAACCATGAAAAAATAGACTTTCAGAATTTTTTGTATTTATATATTATGAGGTCTTTTGAATTCATTTCAGTTTTTTTTTTTTTTTTTTTTTTTTTTCTTTTTGCGGCGATGTACGTTTGTATGTGTGTATGTAAGTGAACACGATAACGACTAAACGCTTGAATGAATTCAACTGAATGTTGTACGTATGTTTTAGGTTACCGTCGGACGAACTCTATTGATTCTGATGAATCTAACACAAGCAAGTTTTTACAGGGACACAGGGAAATGTTTTTATCATCATGGAGTATGGGTGCAAATTATTTAAATATGATAGGAAATTTTTGGAATTTTTTAATCACCACTTTTCGCCAAATTTGAATCCCAAACACCTTAATTTGACGCTAAGTCAACGATAAACTTCGTGGAACTGAAATATCTGCCATCTGTTTCTATTTTTACTGCAATACCATATAGAAAAAAAGCACGTAAAAAAATAGGCTGGTTTTAGTCCACAATCGTCAATAATTACTCTTCTTTCTTTACAATCCTGTTAGTCTTTTATAAACCAATGAGTCATTTATAAAACCAACGAGACTATAAACACCAATGAATCGTTCCGGAAAAAAGAAGAACTCCGTTCTTACTAAAGTTCAGGCTTCCAAGTTTTGCCAAATTCAGTCGCCAAGTCTCAATTTCAACACCAAGACCGAAATCTAGGTTGGCGACGAACTTGGCGACTTTGCGAGATTAATAACTAAATTTAGCGGAAATGGGGTAGCAAAATTATTAAACCCTTTCACAAATTTAACGATGTTATTATTATTATTATTATTATTACTATTTTTTTTTGTATAATTTTTCGCTACTAATTTTCACCAAAGAGTTCAAAGTAGGCCAACTGCACTCCAGTCAATTCCAATGAACTCTCAAGTGTGCATTTTCGGTGAAAGTTTCTGTAATAAGCTTTGAAATACTATACAGAACAAGCTACTAAATACGTCCTCTACGGTATATATAATTATTTTGTAGTGACTTCTGTGGTTGGAGTAATAGTATCTTTTTAGTCTTATTTTCAGGAATGTTCATAGATGGAAATATTCTTATTTGCAATAATATGTATAATCCAATGGATGTATTAGGACGTCATGTAGTGTACACAACAGATATTTTATAATGTTTTCATCACATTATGTAATCCAATGTAGTCATTCATTGATAACACACGGCGCAATCTTTTCCAGTGATTTCCATCTATAATTCTGCTATATGCTGCTTCTTTTGGGTGGCCTGTAAATAAATGATGAATGATTCTGATATCGTATTCTACACAAAATATACTTATATGAATGTAAAAATATATGTTTATTTTACTTTGTTTCATTTCACTTTTGCTTACCAATAGCCGTAATGTATTTGAATTATTTTGTTTGTCCTTGTATACGAAGTTTTTGCTTGATCTCAACAAAAGATTTGGTGTAGCATTCCTATTTGATACTGATTTGGAATTCCGAGATTAAACTTCCTGCCACTTTTCGTTCTTGAGATTTGCTGATAACAGATACTCACACAAATTAAACACTAAAAGCTTGATTTTAGAATCAAGGCCCTAAAAACGTGTAAATATAACAAAATCCAATTACAAAAATTTGTCCCGAAAACAATACTTTGTCTACCTTATGTACGGTAAGAAAAATTAAAAATACATTAAAAATTTATTTAAAAGAATTTTAAAAGTTTTATTCTACCATATATATGGTAAGAAAAAGTAAAAATTAATTTAAAATTAATTTAGAAGACATTTATAAGTAAATATTTAAATTTTGTTTTTCATATACAAATTTTTTCTATAATAAACTAAATAACGTATGTCGTTATAAAAACAAATAAGACTAACTTCATAAAAATGATCAAAATTTTAAATTTTTACACTGAAATATTTTGATAAATTTAAATGACAGCCAAATATTTTTATCGCTTACTTCAAATGTATTATTCGAAAATAAATATAAAATACTTTATAATTCGAGTTTTTGTATTCAAAACATCCTCGAGTGTGTGTATAATTAACGATCATAACTTCAAGTACACTCGAAATCGTGCTCTTAGTTCATGAGCAATTCTATATGAAGTGATACTTTAAAAATATTCATTCATTCAGTTCAAGGAAATGTCAAAACGTGGAAATTTCCAATTATATTAAAAAGGTGATTTGTGGTTCAAACTGTGACAAACTAGTCACACAAATAACGATACACTTGACAGAATATTGTTTAATTTAATATATTGAGGTTGATGAAGGAATATTTTATGGATCATAGTATTTTAATTAAATTTTCGTTTGTATATGGTTTAATGATAAACTATCAGTTAAAATTTATAACTTGTATATACATTTTCACGTATCTGTAGTACACTATAACTAATAGTTACGAAAGCTTTTCTAATTTAATAAACATCAGAAGTTAAATCTCGTTCAGGATATAAGACACAAATTCCTTTTTACTTTCCCAACATAGATAGGGTAATTGCGCTAGTGATTGGCATTTTTAGAGCAATCTCTGATGTTTTTAATGGTCTAGACTTCAGAAAATACTTTTAGAAATCGTAAGTTAGTACATATGGTATGAAAGACATTTAGAACCACATATATGTTAAAACGTGTACATTTGATCACAAGTATTAATATATATATATATATATATATATATTGACACCCACTCAGTGTTCTAGTAATTGATACTACCAGTTTTTCATTTTATCAGTAATTGGCCCTCTATGTTCCAGTGTTTGACACTGCTAGTTATTCATTTTACCAGTTATTAGCACCCTATGTTCCAGTGCTTGACATAAATGTTAAAATTCTTAAATGTAAAATATATGATTTTATTATTTTTCTTATTTATTAATTATTTCGGTATAGATGTCAATTACTGGAGCATGCCAATCACTGGAGCACCTACCCTATGTAAGAAAATAATTGTAACCATGAAAAAAAAATAGACTTTGAGAATTTTTTGTATTTATACCTTATGAGGCCTTTTGAATTCTTTTTTTTTTTTGCTGCGATGTACGTATGTATGTGTGTATGTAAGTGAACACGACAACGACTAAACGCTTGAATGAATTGAACTGAAAGTTGGTAATCTTTAACTACATGCGACCATGGAAGCCTCTTCGCAAGTGCGGATTCAGCGAGTCCACTAGTAAAATAGGGGAGACAAGCTTTTCCTTGAGAGAAAATAAGCGAAAAGGGAATACCGAATGACTGGATGTTTACGAAATTCAAACCTGTTGGTCAACTTGGAAACCCTCCAAGATTTTCGACTCGTCTTTCCTTCTAGGAGTATGAAACGTGGTTACACAATACGTATGTTTTAGGTTACCGTGGGACGAACCCTATTGATTCTGGTGAATCTAGCACGAGCAAGTTTTTACAGGGACACAGTGATTTTTTTTTTTTTTTTTTATCATCATGGAGTATAGGCGCAAGTTATTTAAAGACGATAGCATCTAAATGCCTAATTCGATTGAGCGGAAAATTTATGTACATGGTTTAGACCACTATCGCAAGACAATTTATAGAGTTTGGTAAATCTAACACTTATAGTTTTTTTTTTTTTTTTTTTTTTTTTCTTTTTTACAGGGACACAAAGAAAAATTCTTTATCATTATGGATAATAGGCTCAAATTAATAAAGGTGCAATAGCGTCTAAGCACTTTATTCGAATAAAAAGAATTTTTTTCATATACAGGAATTAGGTCATATTCGCAAGAACTGTATTGATTTTGGTGTATCTATCACTTATAGTTTTTTACAGAGACATAAAGATAGTTCTTTATGTCTCAGGGCTGCAAATTATTTAATGTAAGATAGCGTCTAGACGCCTTATTCGATTGAACTGAAATTTTATATAATGTTACAGGTTATTATCGCACGAATGGTATAGATATTGGTGAATCTAGCACTTTTAAATTTTTACTGGTACAAAATGAAAAATTATTTTTTATTAAGACCTGTCGGCTCAAATTATGTGAATTGGAATAGCGTTAAATTAAACAACATAGTATACAGAAAAAAAAACCAAACACGCATTATAACTTTCTTATTTGTTTATTTAACGTCTTCTCGTACTTTAATTTATTTAAAGAACTCTTAATTACTAAATGTACTAAACTCAGAGTCACTCGAGATTTTTTAATTTTTTTTTTTTTTTTTTTTTTTTTTTTGACATTTAAGAATATTTTTCGTTGTAAAAATGAAGAAACTCCAATACTTGCATTAAAATTCCACAAATTGCATTACTTTTTGTTTTCCAGAGAACAAATCTTCTAAATATTCATAAGTCACTGGAGATTTCTTTTTTTTTTTTTTTTTTTTTTTTTTTTTAGTATGATTCAAAATAAAAATCCTATACGTTACCCGGTTAAAGATACCAATTTAACTGTAACCAATATTTCTAAACATTTCTTGCTTTTTGTTTTAATGTTTAATAGTAACATTTTAATTGCAAGCACCACTAAAATGATAAAACTTAGCATCGGAATATTGATTGCTACGAAAATTGTCTAATTGATACCATGTTTACTTTGAAACATTGAACTATTACTTTTATTTGTTTAATGTGATAAAAAAAGTTATTCTAAATGTAAAAAGTAATAGCTATTTAAAATTAACTAAATATGTGATCTTTTAGACAGTTCTATATGTTTTTATACTTTTTATTCCAACTGAATATTTTGTTTTAATTATGCTTTCAAACACAAATATGTATTCGACTGCAAAAGTTTTACAATCTATTTTTCCCGTTCTAGATTAAACTTGCAAACAAAATCGATTTTAAATTTATGTTCTCCACTTCTTATTAAAATGACGTCAAGACACAAAGAATTTTTAGGATTCCAACAGACATATATGGAATACAAATGCAACTGATGGACAGAAAACGGTAAATGTCACGTTTCAGGATAATTTCTATAAACAGGTTTACAGTCATTTATATTAAGAATGAAATTGAAATATGTTATTCAAGTTCACTATCGGATAATTTATATTGAAAAACTAGTAAATACCACTAATGGTGTGTATATGAGACACCAGAAAGTATTCCAAAACATTGAGTTCTATCAGAGGTAATTATACATACCATATTGTAATAACTTTACTCTGCATATCCTTAACTAAAATTAAGTATGTTATTTATATACCCAAAAGAATGCTTTCTAAAGAATACAGTATGAAAAGAAATAAGATTTACAGGGCTTCACAAAAATATTCAGTTACATTAAGGACTATTATTGGGAAATTGCTGTAATTGCATTTCGGTTTATTTTAAGCATTTTTGACACTTTTTAACAATTTTTAAGTTTCAATACGATTTAATTCGTACATATGTCTGGCCCGTTGTCCATTTGCTCGACTCCAGCGTACGTAAATATTTTCAGAATTTCTTGGAAATGATATATGTTATGCCTTTTCACTCTGGAATGTTCTCTATTTAAAATGGCATTAATAGGTCCTCTATAACTGATATGCATACAAGGACACCCCATAAATGCCAACTAATTGTATTTTAGGAGAAATATTTTAATAAAATACGTTTAAATAAATTTCTATTGAAAATAAAAAATGACGTTCATTGTTAATATGATATATTATTGTTTTTAATGAAGTATGGTTTGTTTACACTTCAGATTTACAGGGCTACACTGCATTTCGATTTCTATTAAGCATTTTTAACACTTTCTTACAATGTACGTAAATATTTTCAGAATTTCTTGGAAATGATATATGTTATGCCTTTTCACTCTGGAATGTTCTCTATTTAAAATGGCATTAATAGGTCCTCTATAACTGATATGCATACAAGGACACCCCATAAATGCCAACTAATTGTATTTTAGGAGAAATATTTTAATAAAATACGTTTAAATAAATTTCTATTGAAAATAAAAAATGACGTTCATTGTTAATATGATATATTATTGTTTTTAATGAAGTATGGTTTGTTTACACTTCAGATTTACAGGGCTACACTGCATTTCGATTTCTATTAAGCATTTTTAACACTTTCTTACAATGTTTAAAAGGGATTATGAATTCAATTAGCCTACTTGACTGCCTTTCTGCCTTTTTGTCTGTCCGTTGTGCGATAACGTAAGCAAAGAATATTGAAAGTTATACATTCAATGATTACGAACCTTTTGACAGTGTTAATAATCAATGTGTACCGTATGATTTTTCATTCTCTTTTATAACCGATGTTGCAACTTTGATGTATAGAATTAAATGCTCAAGTATGTTAATTGGCTATTTAATTTTTATAAAATTTAATTTATACGCATTTACCTACCTTTTACATTTGGAAATATATATATATATATAGCTTCCAATCTAGGAAGAAACAAAGAAAATCTCGATCTTTCTAAGTGAAAATTACATGATTTATCGAATTTTGAAAATTTCCTCATTAATCGTCAAATTTTTAGTGGGTATATAAAAGGCGGGAATAGTAATTTCATTTTACTTCAAATGGTTTATGTTTTCCATAAATAGACAGCTACCTTTAACCACGGCAAATTTCTTTTAGTTAGAATAATTTGTGCACTGCATATTTAATAGTTTTCAATGAGGATTTTAGAATATTTGTAATGCCTTTTTATGAAGTACATTTTATAATACTATTTTGTCGATAAATAATGTAAAACTTGTAATAAATAGCATTAATATTGTTCGAAAATTTTGAAACAGTAAATTAGCACCTGTATACTTAACAGCATGAAAATAATCGTAAAACCAACCGACCGTTTTGACACAGTTAGTAAAAAAGAAAGCTTACATGTAAGAAAATAAGTACAATCTCAGATACGTGCGAAACCCCCACCCCTTTTATTATGTATTTATTTATTTTGGAGTCACAGAAAATTTACAGCAGATTAATCGATTTACAAATTTACAGTAACTATCGGCAAAAAATCCTGGTACACTATTTGACAGTTTTTTTTTGCAGCAAACTTACATTTTTTTTTTATTATTTATTTATTTATTTATTTATTTATTTTTGTTTGTGTGTGTGTGTGTGTGTGTGCAACACACTGTGCCTACCACAGGTTTCTTACACAGAATTTCAAATCAGTTTTACATCGATTTATATAATACAAAGTGTTCAAATAATACAAAGTTTTTTGGGAATACAAAGTTTTTTGGATTTTCGAACGTCTTTTTGCGAGATAAAGCGCACACAAAACTTTGCTAGAATATACACACACGCGCAGAGTAAAACCCTCTGACAAGCAAATGAAAAGAGAGACCGGAATTTTCAAAGAAAGTTCAAAAGATGCTAAGGACTCTTTAAAATGTGAAATTCCATCGAAAACCGAAAGACGAAACTTAGTTTTGAATAAGTCCCTTTTAATATTATATTTCAAATTTGGAACTTCACTATTGATCTTTATTCTAAAGTGACTTGTCTCATTATTCCCCAAAATGAAATATTTCTTTCATCCCCATATCTTTTTTAATTGCATTTAGACTCAATGTAAATTAGTTATATATTGACTCAAAACACTGTTATCAGATAAACAACATCAAACAAAAGCTTTATAATCACATGAAATATTGTCAAAAATAGACTTAAGTGTTAATTTTAAGACATGTTTATTAATATATCAAAACAATATTTACTCCATCTAAAGAAACGTCTTCTCTCTTGATTTTAACAGACTAATAAATATATATACAGGGTGTTTCAGTGAACCGTTTCAGGATTTCTAAGAGGGGTAGGGTACATCCTGACAACTCGAAATCATATAGCAATGTGGGGTCGGAAATGCTTTAATGAAGCGGTGTTGTACACTGAAACACCATAAAGAAAAGAGACCGTAAGTGAGAAATTGTTTTAATAATACATGAAAAGAAGCAAAAGGTACATGGATTAAAGTAAGTGTTCGGAGTTTCTTCCACGGGCTACAATGCACGCCTCACATCTCCGACTCATGGACATCCGAACATTCTGGAATACTCCAGGTATATCTCGAATTTCTCCGGCAGCTTCTGTCTACAACACCGCTTCAGGAAGGCATTTCCAACCCCACATTGCTATATGATTTCGAGTTGTCAGAATGTACCCTACCCCTCTTAAAATTCTGAAACGGTTCACTGAAACACCCTGCATATATATATATATACATAAGATGTATTAACGTATGTGTTTTTTTATTGTTGGTGTTGTCATTTATTGACAAACTTCTAAAACTTTTCATTTAATTTATGGGCTAACTCACTTGCCCCTCATGCCCCCCGTATCTCATTAGCCCCCAGTGTCCTTAGGATGTACAGGATGTATTACCTTAGGATGTATTACCTGTGTCTACAGTCGGTAACAAAAATATCCGAACACTATCGAAAGTACCTATGTAAAAAAAAGTACACTTAATACAGTTTTGTTAAATAAATCTTTGTCGAATCCTGTTCTTAGTCAGTCTAAAAACAGGATTCGAGAAGGATTTATTTAACAAAACTGTATTAAGTGTACTTTTTTTACATGGGAATTTTTGCTAGTGTTTGGAGACTGTTGTTACCGACTGTAGACACAGGTAATTCCCCTGGTTTAAAACATCTTTAGTCTTTAGTGATCTTATGTGTTTTGATTTTCTTTTGCAGATATCTTAAACCAACCATAAAGTTTTATTTCATGCGCAAAATTAAAATGCATGTGCGTTTTAGAGCTTCAAATGTGCAAAGTTAAAAAAAATAATCTGGTGTGTCACTCACACGACTTTCTCTTATACTGAAATTTAATACTATAAATACAGGTTGCATATTAAAAGGTAAGATAACGAGTACTGTTATGTAAACCTGTATTAAACAATTCATATTAGGCTTCTGAAGAGTTTTATATGATAATTAGTTTTGTGTGAGAGGGGGGCTACCAACCCCCTTAAGCCCCCCATTTCATTATTGCACCTATATTTATATAGAATTTAATTCGGTTATTAAAAAATAATTCTGTTTTTAAAAAATAATGTATTAAAATTATTATTTAAAAAAAATTACCTTTTATGATAATGCAGACGATTTCCATATTAGAGAAGTAGTATAACACCAAATATCCAAAAAAGTCCATTTTATTCTCAATATTAAAAAAAAAAAAGTTTATTTCGTTAAAAGTAAAAAAAATCGATAACTTTTCTTTAAATTATCGCAGATCGATGGTTCAACAATTCGTTTTAAAGGTATTGGCGAGCTCTTTTGAAAGATACCCATCATGAAAATTTACTCCCCTCGAGGGGGGACTTCCCCCCAGGGGGGAGGCGAGGCTCCTATATACACATTTTTTTTCCCAGTTAACTATCTCTATTACAAAAAATATATATTCGTTTCATTTGGTTTAGTGCAGTCTATAGACGTTAAACTCGACTTTCCTGCAATTTCCCCCATAGACGTAATGTATTAGAATTCTCTTGATTGTTTCTGTACACGAACCATTTGCTTGATCTTAAAGAAAATCTTACTGTAGCATCCCTATTTGATACACATTTAGAATACCTAGTTTGAACATTCTGCCATAATTTGTTTT
Organism: Salticus scenicus; assembly: GCA_963930645.1. Taxonomy (NCBI): domain Eukaryota; kingdom Metazoa; phylum Arthropoda; class Arachnida; order Araneae; family Salticidae; genus Salticus; species Salticus scenicus. The sequence goes on along the minus strand of OZ005661.1, from coordinate 58,564,657 downwards.
TGAGATATGTTGATAACAGACAGACACACAGACACACACACACACTGACACACACACACAGACCATTTGCTAAAAACATGATTTTCGAATCCAGGGCACCTCAAAACGTGTAAATATAACAAAATCTTGCTTTCGAAAATTTGACCCAAAAACAATACTTTCTCTACCTTATGGGTAAGAGAAAGTAAAAAAAAAAAAAAAGTTGAAACTTTGCATCTGGTGTTTGTTTACCATATAGAGCTCAAAATTTACTTTGTACAGTTTTTGATTATTTCGCGACTTTACATTCAAAATTTATAATAAAGGCATTAGACGTTTGACATTTAAAAGACGGTTAGAAGAACAGTGATGCACCTACATATCAATTTCGGATGTAAAGAAGAGCTTCATGGTTGGCTCAACGTATTGGAAAAAAAAAATCAAAATTAGTACCATTATTAAAGCTTTAGAACATTGCAAAATCAAGTAAATTATTTATGTCCACCATATATATCGTAAGCGTCGTAAAATAATATATAACACTAGCAAACCCGTGGGAAGTTTTTGCACTTTATTTCTTTTCCTATTTACCTTTAAAATTTGAAACTCATAAATATTATATCAATTTCACTACTTAATTAAAATTTTAATTTACCAGAAGCCAAATTATTATTAGAACCAAACCAGTGTTGTAGAAAAGTGACACCAAAATCATTCGAAGAAAGGTTTAAAAATAAAATTCATGGTTCATGACTCAGTTTTCATACTTTCGCAAGCTGTACAGTTTTAGTATAGGACACTCACGAAGCGTTTTAATTTTTTTGTTTCAGTGTTTGGCGATGATATTTTATTAATTTTGTGTTTAAAAAAAACTATTTCCTACTTTGATCATGTTCTTTGTAACTGCGCTTTTTAAGTCAATTTGTGATAATAATTCACATTCTCTATATCTCTATATATAGTATTGCTAGGTTTAAAATGATTTTTGCAAAGGTTCGGAAGGAGAAATTTTTAAAACTACATTTTTCCATAAAATAATGTCATCAGACAAATGCCATATTTTTTTCTTATTAGTTCGCTGAACTGAGTCCGCGTACTTAAATATTGTTCATTTTTAAATATTATTTTTTATCTTCGCGGATTTTATGAAATACATCACTATCGTATTGTTTCGACAAAAATCTATTGTAACTGGTCCACGTTAGAGAAACATTATATAGATTATATAGTAGCAGACTTTGCCCGCTTTGCTGGTCATTATATTTAAAGGAATTAAAAATAGAACCACTCATTTTTAGAGCACTTAAAATAAATAAATAAATAAAAGTAAAAATTAAATTCATTTAAATTGCTCAAAATGTCGTTTCTGATCCACGTTGCCTTCGACATCGTCTTCCTCACCAACAAGACCTCGGGTACGTGTCCCTATTATCTGCGACAATGCCTTAAACGTGGGTTTCAGTTGGCATGCTTATCGGATGAGAATTTCGGTACGATCAGTATCGAATAAATTAAAGTATGTCTTTTATATCATTTGAATTCATATTATATATGAACAACACTATACGTACTGTATATAATATTTACTTTCCCGTTATTTCAAATATTTTATTTGATTACCGGTCGACCGTAAAATTGCAGCTGCACGCCAAATATAATATTATGACCTCTACGTTTACCGTATGAGTAAACTAATTTTTTTGGTTACTAATAGTTTAAATTTTAGACGTTTTACATTTAATATTTTCGATTTTAAAGATTTTATGATTAGTTATAGTGGTTGGTACATAAAAAAAAAAATAAATAAATAAATAAACATATATACCTTCTGATCATACACTTCTATTATAGCTCTCTTCGTTGACTTTAAAACGTTTTGACGCCATTTTAGATTTTTCGATAAAATGTTATAGTGAGACAAAAATAGAAAATGTATGCGTTGTTTTCTTACTTTTTTTTTTAATATATTTTATAATTTATTTATATTTTTCATGCGCAACTTGGCTTAAAATGGCTGTCGTGATCGTAGAGTCTTTGTCGAAAAATATTCGGTCTACATCAGCGTCAAGATTTAAAAAAAAAAATGCCCTCTAAGACCAAAAAAAAAAAAAAAAAAAAAAAAAAAAAGACACACCAAGAAAAAATTATCCGAATAGGACGAAAATTGGCAGATGTGATTTACATTAGAGAAAACAAGTGATTACAGTTTCAAAAATTTTGGATGATTTAATCAGACACAAATGGCCTCAAAAAGTAAACAAGTCAATAACGCATTGGTCCAATTCTGTCCCTTATGTAAGCAGTTATTCGGTTTGGTATTAATTGATAGAGTTCGCAAATGTGCTTCTGCGAGATATCATGCCAAATTCTGTCCAATTGAGGCTTTGGATTGTAACAATCGCGAGCTGGTTGTAGGTTTCTTTTCAGGATGTTTCAAACGCCCTTAGTGGGAGAGAGATCCGCCGACTTTACTGCCCAAAGATGTTAGATAAGCTGAAAAACAAGCAGTAAAAACTACCTCTGTAAGTGGGCGAGCATTATTATGCTGAAATATATGATCAGGATTGCGTGATATGAAAGGAAACACAACGGAACGTAGAATGTCGTCGACGTAAAGCTGTGCTGTAAAAATGCCACGGATGACAACCAAAGGGGGTGCTGCTATGAAATGAACTGACATTCCAAAACTTCACTCCTGGTTGTCAGGCCGTACAGCTGACGACAGTCAAGGTAGATTTCCACCTATTTTTCGAGGCGTCTCCAGACGCGTCTTCGGTGGTCATCGGGGTGGGACTCATCACTGAAGACAATTCTACAGTTCAGTGACATTCCAGTTCAAACGATCCTGATATCACTGCAAACGTACTTGTCATTATACAGAGTTCAATAGAAGTTCACAAAAGGAGCGAGCTCAACCCCATTTCTCTGAGCCGCCTGTTAATAGTCTTTGAAGTCGATGAAGTAACAGTTCCACGTAGGATCGATGATAATGATGAATTGGAGCTTTGCGTACAGCTCTGACGATTCATTGGTTCTCACCTTCTGTCCTCTCTGTAGGCCGACCGCTTCCTCCTTGACGCAGTGTTCATTCATGCTTCACCCATTTCTGTCAATATCATCTAATAATTTCATCGTTCCTATCCAATTGTCAAACAATTCACGGATTAGACCAACCGGCTTCTTTGAGCCCAACTACTCTCTTACACAACTCTCTCAAATGTAGACATTTGTGCAGATTGTTTGCGTACCTGTATGCGAGGCATAGTTACTGTCTACCTGGGTAGACGGAGTAAAATTTTCGAAGAATTTATGGCCTGGAATCAAAATTTTTCCTTTTTAATATTATGTCAATTGCGCAGTTAAGACGGTAGCCAAAATTTTAAATTTTGCATTTTCCATCTAAACTTATATGTATAAGAATTTATGTCCAGTTTGCATTACTCCTTCTGGATGCGTCTGTTTTTTTTTTTTTTTTTTTTTTTTTTTTTTTGGTCTTAGAGTATATATAAAGCTTATTGTTTGTCGTTCCAGATTTTTAGTTCGCTATACAAAGCTACACCGTTCAACCAATCGCTATGAAAAATGGTATATTTCTTAATCAGGACAAAATCTAGCTAACGTCGTATTTTTTAGTTAAATTGGATAATTGGATCAAAATATATTAATCAAAAAACCCACTTTAACTTTAAAATAATTAAAAAGAAAGAAATATTTGATGCAGAAATAAACAAATAAAATCCACTTTTTTCTTTTCCAGAAATAAAATAAAATGTTTTTAACTTGCATGAATAATAATATTAATAATAATAATAATAATAATAATAACTTAATTACTAGGATGGGCCGATTTTTTTTTCCTCGAAAATCCATTCAGCGGAAAATTTGCATCTGGGGTGGTTAAGAAAAATTTAAACTTTAAAAAAAAGTATGTATTTTTATTATACATATATATATATATATATATATATATATATATATATATTGAACCCCCAGCTAGCGTAATGTACTTAATTTCGATTTTTTATTTTTTCAAAATCAAGTATTTTTACTAGTTTTTTCAAATAATATTTTAAACTGCTGCAGTGAAAATCCTTTATTAAAAGTATTAAAAATCACACACACACAAATAAATAAATAAATAAATAAAATAAAATAAATAAATAAAACCATCAAAATCTTTCGTTTTGCGTTAGCGCAAAAGACTCAAAAATTGGTAAATTATTGCATTTCATTAGCGCGGCAATTCTAGTCAGGAGCATTCCGTTCAGTCCACTACTCCTCCCTCCCACCGATCAAGCTATTCAAAACACTTTCCACAATGCATTGCGCGTACGCTAATCTGATATCTCTCCGACATGGTGCGTTGTCAGTTTGTGCTCAGACGTAAGCTCGTAGAGTCGCTGTGATGTTTTGTTCTGTTTTGAGTTTCGCTATCCTTTTATCATAGTTTTCGTGATGAATGTTTCTAAGAGGTTAACTCGAAGTGATTTTGAGTGTCCGTTATTTGGTCCCCCGAAAGGCTGTCCTGTGAATAAACTTCCTACGTATTAAGACGTTCTTCGGTGTTGCTTTAATGAACACTATAATATTGCCTTAAAGACAATTATTAGTTTTTCTAAAGTTGCGAGTATTGTAGCACCTAAAGTGAAATCTTTGTATGATAAACAGTGACAACTAACGGAATCACCCAAGTAATAAGCTCTTACCATGACAGTTACCGTAAATTGATGAAATCGTTTAAATTTGATAAAGAAAAAGAAACCCTTAAGAAGAAAGTTGCAGAATTTAAGACCAAAGCACTATTTCTGTTTGACATGGACGCATGTATCTGCAAAATGACATACTCCTGCAGCTGTCAAAACGTTCCTGAGGTATGTGAATCTGAATGTCCCATACCAGTTTCTTGTGAGTGCTGGAAAGCAAATCCCTACACTTGAGCTGAAATTCATGTATTTTCAAAAAAGTCTTGGAAAAGGTAATATCGGTGGTGATGATGTTAAAGAAATATATATATATATATATATATATATATATATATATACATAACTAAAAGACATGAAAGAAAGTTAGCTAAACAAAAGAGATCCAGCATTCAGTTGAAACCCTGCCGTCATGTTCGAAGAGTGTTGAAATGGAGTTTAGTTCGTCCGAAGAAATTGACAATGAGATGGATAAAAACTACGAAGTATCAGAGCCGGAGACTGGAACTAAACCACCTTGCCAGATGCGCAAAAAACTGAAAAATACTACATTGACCTGTGATCGCTTCGGAATTTCGGACACAGCAGCGGCTGCAGTGGTCAAGCGTGTTTAAAGATGTTGGTATCGTAACTAATGATGACCACTTCCATGTTGTTGACAAATGTAAAATTAGAAGGGGAAAAAAAGCTAGGCGCAGAGAACTTCAAAACCAGAGCATAGAAGAACGCAATCCCCTCCAAGGGCTTTACTTCGATGAAAGGAAGGATAACACCGTGTAATTGAGATCAACCAAAAAACATTTTAGAAGAACCATATAAGAAGAACATTGTTCTATAATACAAGAACCTGGATCTGTTTATGTTGGCCACTTTACACCCTCAGGTGGTTCTGCTCAAAATATCACTAATATCACTAATAGCATTATCTCTCATTTCACTGGCGGTGTTTTTTCCCTGAACGAAATCATCTTTCTTTACTTTACCTACAAAACTTTTGATTACTCAATGTTCGGAAAGTCGAGTGGAGTCGAGTGGAGTTTTATCAGTAATTCGCGTAACAATAAATATTTTCTCATATAATTTTGCATTAGCTTAAAGTTTTTATTTAATTAAGTAGTAATTTTCATTGCTACAGTCAAACAAAATATTTCGTTTTTATTGATATTTTATGTGTAACATATGATGATCTTTTATGCTCTCACCATAATTTTTAATAATTATAATCTGTATTTTATTAAGTTTTATTTTTATTTATTATCATTATCATTATTATTATTATTATTATTATTATTATTATTATTATTATTTTGCAAATATCATATATATATATATATATATATGTATGTATTTTTTTTTTATTGAAGAGCTTCAGTATCCGGCCCATTTGGAAAAGTTTTAAACTTGGCACCGAATTAGTTCGGACCTTCCTTGCGAAGGTTTTTGATATGCAATTGCTATAGCCCTTTCAGTTCATCGCAAAAATGTCCAGAGTCATTTAAAATTGCCCTTTTAAACCTGTGCTTTTTGCATTTATTTATTTATTTCATTGTAATACTTTATATTACAGTCTTCGCGAAATGTTTATGCATTTATTTTTCCGTTCTCCACCTTTGTTCAGTTCTTTCGTTGATTTCAAAATTCTATAAACACTACTTCAGTCTGGGCAACGCCGGATAGACCTGCTAGTTAAATATATTAATATTATTAAATTTTAGCTTTATAATGACATCATTTTGTTATAAGTAGAAACAAATATAATTGTTTTTATTATTCAAGTGAAAAAATATTTATTTTTTATGTCAAAAAGAAGAAAAAAAAATCGCAAACTTTTTTGGCAAAAACTACATTTAAAGCTAATATTTAAATGGCTATTTTTAAAGCTATTATAATGTTATAATTTTCTTATTTTTATTACTTAAAAAAATAATAATAAAAAATTTGGCGATGAGACTTTAAAGTGCATTTGGAATACGAATCTCGAATATGAATCGCCATGCAAATTTGTATAAATCTGCGACCAGCCGATTTTCTAAAAAGCACTGGATATATACAAGCAAACATGCAACTTACTTTATTATACATATATAGATCATAAACAGCGTACAATAGTGTATTCGTCGTGAAATAACTTTTTGTATTAATTTTTACATGTACTGTAAACTTTTTGCATTTTATGAAAACGTGTAGCACGTTTATCTATTGTATTTCAAGCATAGTTGTCTCTGTAACACAATTTATAATAATAAGACACTATAAAACTGTATTGCATCAGAAGCGTTTTCAAACAAATATCGAATATTAAATGGTTGTCAATATTATATACTTGTTTGAAACTGCTAACGACAGTTCTCCGATATGTAGAATATCAAGTTTTAAAACCGTCAAGACGTGAAATTTCAATGATACGTTAATTACTTTCAAAGTTTCGTTCAAATAGATTAAACTACGTTTCCCAGTCATTAATTTGCCTCTTATTTATTTATTTATATTTTAACTTAGTTGTAAACCTTAAGAAAAAACTGCAATTAGAAAATATATTTTGATAAACATATATGAGATAAAATTTCGAATATTTGTAAGATTTCAATCTTTTAAAGGGAAATTTTAATTATTATAATTATTTTTTAATATTTTGTGAAAAATATGTCTGTATCTTATTTTAAGTTAAAATTGTTTCTTGGCACGATATTTTAGTATATGTGTATTATACTACATTAATCTAATTTATATGCACTGAGAAAAAATTCTGTAACTGACATCTAGAATCTAAATTGTGGCTCTAAAAAAAAATAGTTCCATGTCATCCTTATAAATTCATATTATATCTTTCAGACAGCGATTTTAGTTGTCAATTTTCTTTTACTTTATACTTTGAATGAACGTGCAAATATTTTTCTTTTTATTTAAAATATGCAAAGCTGAAAATTTGTCACTGTACCTGTACGGATTATTAGATTTTATCAAATGTTGGTACACTTATTAACCATCATAAAATCTAGCTAATGCTGTTTTTTTTTTCAGTTCAATCGGATAATTAAATATAAAAAATATTAAGTAAAAACCTCATTCTAATTTTAAAGTTATATAAAAGAGAAAAACAAATTGATAAAAAATTTAAATAAATAAGTAAGTTAATAATAATAATAATAATAATAATAATAAAGTTTTTTTTTTTTTTTTTTTTTTTTTTGTGTGTGTGTGTAACTATTAAAATAAAATAGAGAAAAATCGTGCTAAAGAAATAGAATAACTTCAGTTTAGAACCTCTTTTCGAAATTTGAAATTTGGCCCCGAATTAGCTCGGACATTTGCGCAGACATCTTTAATTCATCGCCGAAATGAATACAAATGTTTCAAAGCCGCGAGGGGGCTCCTAAGCTAAAACTATACCACAAAAATAAAAATTTAAATTAATGAATTTTTAATGATGAATGAATTTGTTTAATTATATATTCAATTTATGAAATGTTTTACATGTTCCGAAAGAGGTTGTTAACTAGCTGAATTAACAATAAACACAATGAACAGGTTGCTGTATTAGTTATCGTTTTGTGGTAAGACCACCCTTCATGTCCGTAAGATAAATTCTTAGCCAAAATTGTATTGTGAGATACTTTTCTTAGCCAAAATAGTTAAACATATAAATTAGAGTAATAGGAAAACGTAAATAAGAACATAAAAAAAAAATTAAAAACACAAAAATTACACTACAAAAATTAAAGTTGTATCATGGTTTATTAGCACGACATTACTGTATTCTTTCAGATAGCGATTTCATGTTGTCGCCATTACGCAAAGTATTACATCTGGAATTTGCCAAGATGTCCGCCAATATCAAATTTTACCTTTTAATTTTTTTAACTACCTTAAACTATTACTTCAAAACTGCAAAAACTTCTCATTAAAGAAAAAAAAATCTTCTAATAAGTGAGAAATTTATCCTTGATTCTATGTAAAAACCGATTCCTGATTTCTATATCCGAGGCAATCACCATTCATAAATTGGATGGCTTCTGAATATTTGTCGGCTTTTTTTACAAAGAAAGTAAGCAGTTTTTAATCATTAATCTCATTTTGGAAAATGAAAATCAGATTTTTTATGCGCATCAAAAAATTCTATCTCATAATTAAGAAATCACAGTTGGAAAATAATCTTTTACTACATTTTCACTAAATATAAAAGCAACTTAAAGCACACTTTAAAATACATCGTTTTTATGACTCTATTAAAATGTTTGTGAAATAACAAAAATAATATCTTCTTTTTATGAATCTTCTTTTTCTAACTCTCTCCAAAACGTTGAAATGTGTTTAGGACTTCGGTTTGTTTGTCTGCCTGTCCGCGCTCTAACACCAGTAAAACATTCATGGATTTCGTTGAAACTGATATACGTTTATCAAGTTAACTTTGAGATATTCTTTATTGTAACTGAGGTTAATACCACTACTGGTTTTTCTGAAGGATCTCCCGAAATAATTATAAATCATTCCGTCCCATGAGAGGAATTTCGATAAATCATACTTTAAACCTTTTGCTGCACGCAAATCATAAATAAATTGACATTAAGAATACATAAAGAAAACACTGAGAAAAAATTCTGTAACTGACATCTAGAATCTAAATTATGGCTCTAGTAAAAATAGTTTCATGTCACCCTTATAAATTTTAGTCCTCTTTGAAATCGAGTTCTGGAAACCCCAATTAGAATTCTAGAGCGTTTGCCTGTGTTATCGAGGTCAAAATAATTTAAAAGTCTCTGTAAATGATTGCGAAGATAAAACGCGAGTTTTAGCGACTCTAATCTTGGTTTATGATCCAATTCTAGAAAATAAAACTAAAATTTCTTCCAATACAAAGGATTCAGAATATTATTTCACCATCTAGAAATGAATGGACTAGAAATTCTCGATCATTTCGTCCATTCAGCTTATTGGAATGACTTATATATGCATAGCTCGAAAATCTATATTTCTAGTTTAGGGATTTACAAGATGACCACTCATTTGTTCTAGATGAAGGAGTTCTATTTTTTTTTTCAGTGAATGCTTTCTTATAGTACGTAGTATGATTATCATTAAGATTTACAAGGCCAGAAAAAAATAATCAGTTATATTAATATATAGGAAATTGCAGGAATTGTGTTTTTGTTTGTTTTTGTTATTTTATTAGTGGTCTAAACAACTCTAAAATATATTTTTAACAGAAAAACATAATCGCACGCCATATTAATTAATTAATTAATTAATTAAAAAGCCCTAAAGACGGTAGTATTTTTAAGCCTAACATGGCGGTGTTTTTAAGTCCAAAACATGGCGGTGTTTTTATTCCCAAAACATGGCGGTGTTTTAAGACAGCAGCAATATCTTAATTTGTGATGCAAAAAGGTGTCTTAGAAAGCAAGACCTTTTTTTTAGCTTAAAAAATGACAATCCATTTAATACACTTTTTAAACTGAATTTAAGACATTTACGTTTACAGTGTATTTTTTAATAAATTTACGTTTGATTAAATTAATAAAACAAATCAAACGAAATTATTGTGTATGATGAAAGACCTGGCACTGAAAATGTCTATTATTATTCATATTCATGTAACCAAAACAAAGAAATAAACAGAATGAGGAAATGCATCAAAACATGGCACCGCCATCTCTTCTTTGAATGAAAATTATACGAAAACATATGTATATATATATATATATATATATATATTTGTGTAGAAAAATAAAGTGAAAATGTAAATTTATTTTATCTAAATTAGCACTATAATACTTTAAATGTTAAGTAGGTAATTTAAATTCTCTTAATGTATAGAAAATCATTTTACATCAAAAAATACCTTTAGTTTGAGAGTACTTTTATAATAACGCTAAGTTACGAGAAATAAATACAGCATGCAAACAGTCGTGATGTAGCTTACTAATACGTCACGCAAGAGTCTATTCACGTAAAAACAATGTTTGGGTTAAAAGGTGTTATTAAACGTATTTCTTTTTTCTTTAACAACTATAACCCACTTCAGTTATATTTACAAGTATCATATTTTTTTTTCTTGAAAGAAATATAAATATAAAAAGAGTAAGTTTTACATTCAATTAGATAAATTTATAGAGAAAAATCATTCGGCAGATCTTAGTGTAAATATACACAAACAATTTGTGTTACATTTAAATGTGTGTGGATCTGTTAATTATTATTATTATTTTTTTTTTATATAAATAGTTGAATATATTTATTTTCTTAAATATTTCTAGATTTTTATTTTTATTTATTTATTTAATTTTTTTTTATTTATGTATTTCTCTGGATTATTTTATTTTTATTAAGTATCATGCTATTTCCGTTATTTCTTTTTTATTTATTTCTTTTTATTTATTTAGAGAGTAACTTAAAAGCTCTAAACTGCTTACTATTGTTGCGTATGATCCTTACAGTTAAGTGACAAAGTAATCTGGTGCTTTTGAAGGAATGTAAACTATATATTGATAAATAATAATATTAATAAAAAAAAAAAAAAAAAAAAAAAATAGAGCATTTTATAGTTTTACTTTCTTTGGAGACTGCTTAAATTTTACTTACTCTATCATGGTAGAGCTTTTTTTTTTTTTTTTTTTTTTCACATTAACTCTATAGATTTGAATAAGAAATTTTGCAAAATAAATTTTATTAATGCTTGGGTTTTGCGCAGTTAAAAATTATTCAGTAAAAGTGTCAATAATTCACAAGATATTTCACTTTTATGTATTTTGATTATAGAAGGTTCTCTCGAACGCAGTATAATAAGATTTCTAGAGATAACAATTCCTTTGTTAAAATTCTTCCTTTTTATGAACCTTGCATTTTTATTCACAGAATGTTCCCAAACATTAATTTTTACTTTAATTTTTACTAAGCCTCTTTTTTGCCTTCCAGACAAAATCTTACCTGAGATAAATTCAATAAAATATTTTCTTTTCACCCAGGAAATTCCAAGACTATCCATCAAAGTATTTCTCAGGATGTTTGATAAATTTTTAGATTCCTATTATTTCGTCATCCACCTTTATATTTACTCCCATACAAAGTACAGTTTTATTATAAATTCATTTTGACAGGGACATAACAGATAAAGTTCACATAATTACATAAAATAGAACGGGAAGCAAATCAATTAGAGTATCTACATTGTATCTTTGATAATTGATCCCCCAGCATTCGTCTTGAAAGAGATGGTCCATGGTACATAATTTATGGTATTATATGCGTCCTAGCAAAACGTTTTTTTAACCCTTTGTCGACCAACGGTTATTTAAATTACCATTCGTTTAAAAAGCTTATAAAATCGAATTTATGGAAAACATGTCGAAGTTACTTATAAGGTAGGTTGGTTAGTTGGGTTTAGCGTCGCACAGTAGGCAACTGGCGACAGTCTGGAATGGTCCTAAATATTATCCGGAGACATGCCATCCCAATTTTGATCCTCCACAAAGGGGGTGGCTTCCCCGGTTCTATGATACCCAGAGGTATAATTTGGTTGGTTGGTTGGTTGATTGGGCATTACGTCGCACTAGTGCTGCGCAGATGGACAACTGGCGACTGTCTGGGACACACCCGTAGAGGTGGTCAGGAGACATGCCACCACAATTTGGATCCTCCACGGAAGCGATGGCTCTCCCGCTTCGGTGACCCGCAGAGGTATAATCTGGATGGAAACATGGAGGACATTGCGGCCACGACAGATTTTACGTGCACCAGCCACCATTAGTGTACACGACGGTCTTTGGCCTGCTCAAGTACCGAACCCGCAATCTTCAGAGGCATAATTTGTTTCGGAATATGGAGGACATTGCGGCCACGACGGACTTTACGTGCACCCGCCACCATTAGTGTACACGGCGGTCTTTGGTTTGCTCGAGTATCGAACCTGCAATTTTCCATTTATGAGCTGGGGGCACTATTGGCTGGACTACCGCGGTCCAAGTTTATTTATAAGGATAGAACGTATGTATAAACCATCTTTTAGTCTCATTACAAAGTACTAGGCGATACGTGTCGCTATTTTTGTTCTAAAAAGGATTTTATAGAGTGCTCTCGTTACTTTTTATGGTTTTTTTCAGGATCCTCACGTGTGTTATAATCAATTCCTACATTATTTCACGAATTCCCCACTAATATTAGAAAAATCATAAGCAACATTTTTTTTTTTTTTTTTTTCTAAGTCAAAATATCTTTTTTGACCTCAATGTACCAGTGGTACACTAAAGTACCACTTCACAAAAACCTCATTAATTACTGTGATGGTGTGATATGCATAATTTTTATCGCATATATCTTTAAGTAATGCTCTTAAGTAAACTAAAATTATATGTTTCAAATACAATTTTAGTCTGTTTCATAATTCAGCAGATACAGTGTTGATTTTATTTATTACCAATATCAAAACACAAATTATTACGATAAATAAAAGGAAAAGGATTCTGTTTTTAATATATAATGATTTTTTTTTTACCCTATTATTTTAGAGCACATAAATAGGTTCAAATTCCAAATTTTAGCAATCACTATGCCACGTTTATCTACAGTAGCTTTGAATTTCTATAGTTCTAAGATGACCAGTACCCGTAATTCTCGCAACTGATATTAGTAAAATGATCAAATAAATTTGTGATAAGTCGGAATAGGCATTATTAGATAAATTTTATAATTTTGGTTGAAACATATAACAACTCTATTAATATAAGAATAAAAATTATGAGCGAAGTTTTTCCAGAAAATAGTCAGAATAATTACAGGTTCTAAGTTATATATTAAATAAAAAATACCGCATATCATTTAGGTAGTATGATTTAATATGCGAATTGAAAATTAGCATATTAGGAAGAAATAATTTTTTTATTGTAAAGAATATCAAAATGGTTATAAAATTACATTATAAAATGTTTCATAAATAAATAGTATTCTAGAAAGTCACTGTTCCTAATATATAACGATTATAAACAGTTTAATATAATAGTGATACTAATACTACAGCGTCTAGAGTAAACAGTGTGGAAAAAGGCGAATAAAATTGTACTAAAATAATTAAGCCTGTCACCAGATGTCATTGTAATCGAAGCTAGTGTCACAACAACAAAACCGAGACTCCCTATTGGTTAATTATATGCTTAGATCACGTGATGAAACTGACGAAACTGGAAAAAGCCAATCAGGTCTTCAATTTAAGCAATAGCTTAGATCACAGCGACATCTGGGTAAGCTTAATTTTTGTAGCATCATTTTTATAACATCACGGTTATAGGCGATTGCCACACTGTTTATTTTAGACGCTGTACTATTACTAATATTAATTAAAGAAATTGTTTGCTTCTCTACATGTATCTTTTCGACGTACAAAAAAGCTACATCACGTGCAACTCAGATTTTTTTTTTTTCTTTTGATAAAGGAATGTGTGTAAATTTGCAACATTTATGTAGATTTTCGATATTCTTATTACTTATCTGGAAAAGTTATCTTTTACGATACCATTTGCATCTTCCCTAAAATTTATCTATGACTTGTAGATTAAAACTGGCGCCAATAGAAAAAAAAAATGCTTAATTTTTTTTTTTATTTTGCTTATTTTTTAACATAAAACTAAACATTTATTTGCACGTGAATAAAAAAAAATTGAAAAACCTGTTTCATAAAAAATCGTGATAAAAGTAACATAATGATAGCTTTAAAATTATTACTGTAAACACTCAACATAATATAGTATGTGAATCAAAACATGCATTAAAGAGAAAAATTTTCTCATTTTATCATAGTTATACATTGGTGAAAAGTATTCCACAAATAATGTGGTGTGAAACAAAGGCGGGGCTAAAAATGCTCTGGAATAAATTAAAATGTTGAAAACTATGAGATAATCAATTATGTTAGGTGTCTTTCGTTCTTAGGAATCAGTATTACAAAATAGAATTGAAAGACAACGTTTAAAAATTGTCATTGAAACATCACGTTTCGGGAATTTATTCATTTGGTTCCCATTGCAGTTGGTACACAATCTGGAAAATCCATTGAATGTTCTAATTTACGGTGCACTTTACGTACAAGATACAAAATATCGCCATTTTCTTTTTTTTTTTTTTTTTTTTTTTTTTTTTGTGCGCGTTATACACGCGTAAATACGGTATTGTAATTATTATAAACAGTTTATAATCGTAGCAAATTATTTATATATCATTTGTTACAAACGTATGAAATATGCTCAGCACTTTTTATTTAAATTCGCATTTAATTTATGTTTAATTAGATAACCTACAATAATAACTGATATAGATCATTTTTATTTCTCTGGCTTATTCAAATGTTTTTAATTAACCGGGGAGGACGGGCGCGGGGTGTTTTGACACCCCATGCACAGAAATATCCATCTGCTGTCTCTCAGTATAAACAGAAATGGTTGGGTCTTTCAGTACCTGTCTCTAAGATCATCCTCCGTGCGGAGTGTATGAAAACGGCGAATTCAGACTTTTTTTCATTCTTATAGAACAATTTCGAGTATAAAAACTGCAAAAAATTCGAAAGCTTCTGATCAATGTATACCCTAATTATTATAAAAATTAATGTATCAGTATTCTTATCCACAGTAATGTATCATTTTATTATAATAAATATTGTAAAGAAAATAATTATGCGTGCCACATTGGAAAAATGAAGTTTTTCTCACAAGGAGGAAAAGGTGAGTGCTTTTAATTTATTTTTTATTAATTTTTAAAGTTAACCATAATTGAAAATTTCAGTTATTTATTTTCACGAGAAAGAGTGTAATTATCATGAATTTCATCAACAGATTGAATTCTAAAGATTTTTTTTCGTATTTATGTTATTTAATATGTTTGGGGTGCGCTGACACCCCATGCCCGTTCTCATGTTACATTTCACGGCGACCGTTCACCCGGGTTAAAAAAGAATAATCATTTTCTACCAGCTCACTTGAAAGAATAAGACGATTTTTTTTAAAGTAAATAATGGACAGATTTTATAAATAAATTTGGTTGAGATCCTGACACGGTTTGCATACATACTAAATTTTGAAAATCTATTCATCATAAATATGTTTTTTATATCTGTTTTTTTTTTTTTTTTTTAATAGACGTCATATTAAAACTAGGTGACGGACCGATGTGACTGATAAAAGCGGTTGAGAACTTGGTATACACCAAATTAAAAATAAATCAATTCATAAGTAAAGTTTATATCAGACTGGACTATTTCAAGCGGATTTCGTTTTGAAACAAGATTGATTTGAAACAGATTGATTTGATCAGTAATCTTATTTGAGACCTTGATAAATGGATTCGGATGTTTCGAGTTTTAGAAAAGTCGTTTTGGCATAAATATGTTTTTGTACGGGATTGAAATTCTCAAATGCTTTATTTTGAAAAAAAAAAAAAACATTACAGATCAAGTTAGCAAATGAATTTTCACCAGAATATTTTTAGGATAAGTCTAGTCTCCGATTTTCGTTTGAATTCATTCCGTACATGAAAATTGATATCGCAAATACACACACACACACATATATATATATATATATATATATATTTGTGGGTGTGTGTATACCGGATGTCTCATAAGTTTCTTGAGATTTCATAAATTCCTAAAAATTGAAAAAATAGTAAATGTGTTTTCCAAAAATATTTCTCGTAAAGGAGGGATTTTTTGGTAAAGAAATATATAATATTTGAAACTTTTGTCGATAGAGGCCGCTGTACGTGAGCCTATCACACAAACTATATTTATTTGCTTGTAAATGTTTATAGGCATACAAATTCTATTATAAGTGTCAAGCATCACCACAAATTACAGTTAGCAGACGAGTTACAAAAGCGCTAACTGCAGCTTCAATTGGCGATTTTTACCAGAGGGAAAAAATTCTTCACCAATAAAGCTTTTTTCTTTGAGTCAACATCGCAATTCAAATTTCACGTATGCACAAGTGGGAGACAAAACAAGGAGCAAACATTCAAACCGAGTTTTCTCCAAAAAATAAAAAATAAAAAATAAAAAATAAATAAATAATTAAGTTAGTGATTTTTTTTTTTTTTTTTTTTTTTTTTATTTAACATAAATATAATTTATCTACATTTTCCTAGATATGACTACATATTATCCTAGTATTTAGTAATACATCTAAATAAACATTAATTAGGTTTTAAGTTTAGTTATTTTTTTTATTTATTAGTTTTTGTGTTGTCTTAAAAAAATTATCCGAAGGAGAAAACACGATTTGAATTTTTGCTCCTCAAATAATAAATAATCTATGTTAATCGTAAAATTGTGTAAATTATAAGACTCTCATTTGCATTCATTTTGCTACGCATCCGTGCAGCGTCCTCTATCGACGAAAATTTTAACTATTTTTATTCTTTACTAATAAAATCCCCCTTCACGAGACTAGTTTTTTCGCAAACCGCGATCTATTCTAAGAATTCCTTTAATTTTTATGAACTTCTAAATTTTCTAGACTTATGGGACATCCGGTATATATAACAATAATAACTGGACAGTTCCATTTTTACTATACCCGGTTATATTAAGTAAAACAACTCACGGCATTTGTTGTATGTAGTAGGAGATACATGTTCGACAGATGATATTTTTCAACACCAATGTCATTTACCAGATTAAAATTCTGTATATTTAACTGAAAAAAAAAAAAAAAGAATTTATTTTTATTTTTATTTTTTGTAGTTAGAAATGAAATGATCAATATAAGTAAAAATTCGATTCTGTGGTTATATTGGGGCTATACCCACTACCGCTGCATTTGTTTACAGTAAATATTTAGAATAATTTCCTTTTTTCCGCGACTAGGCTTTTATGAAATAACGTTGTATCGTACAGTTGTAAATGATGATATAGGGATTTTTTTGTACTTAGTTTCTCTGTTTTCCAAATACTTTAAATTAATATTTAAAAAGAATATCACTTTTTTTTTTTTATAAACAGACCATACCATTCAGCCATTTTTTAATTTGAAATTTTTGTTACATATTTAGATTAAAAAAATAATAATAATCGACTCCTAATACTTCTTAGATTTGTTACAAAACATATTATTTTTTATATTTGTGATACAGAAAAGGACGTTGTTCATTTTCCTTAATTCTAATTATAAATTGTTATTTTAAGCAATAGAATATTGCAACATAAAATGAAAACATAAAATTTTGTCCCCAACAAAATCAATTTTTTTTCAGATTTATGTTTTGAATTTGTTTTATTTTTTATATTTTAGTTAGTTTCGGAGGCATTTCCTTTTAGGTATGTGTCTTTTAAATTTATGCAGATTTATTTTTATTTGCTTTTCAAAATAGGGCAGAAATGTTTCGCAGCAACAGCCTGTCCATTTACATCATTTTCATCTTATGAATAAAAACAAAGTATGCGGATATATATATATATATATATATATATATATTATAATTACATCGTTCGCTTTTTTCTTCCCGTAACTTAAACAATAAGTAAAAAAATAAAATAACAAAAGAATTATTTATTTACAACAATCTACAACACTATTTATTAAATATGTTTGTTCTCGAAATTGCAAAATTTTATGGATTTTTTAGAAAAAAAAAATTAATTTAATGGAATTAATGGAATTTTTTAGAAAAACAAATCCGTGACATAAAAAATACCTTTAAAACTCGTAACAAGAGAATACAGACATTTATGTTTTGAAAATAATATGTAAAAATAAATTTATGATTCACTAGGTACTCAATACAGTTCCAGAGAGCATTTGTATATGTATATATGAGAAATGAATACCTATATTTAATATAAGAACTGAAAAGTATACGAAACCAGGGCTATATACAAACAAATGAAACTAAAATAACAATAAGTCTGTGCGGACGCTGGTGGAGCGATTTAAACAAGTTTTATGGGCGCTCAGCTATACCCAAAATGTGTGTAAGACCATAATAATAATAAAAAAGTTAGGATAGAATTTTCCATGTTTATATGTGAAAAACTTATTTTATAATTACTGATATTTTTTAACCAACTTTATACAAACTATATCAACCATATATTATGAATTAACTTTATGTTTTTTGATGTGCTGAAACCGAAAATGCAGCCCGTTTTTCTCTATCACGTATAGATTTTTTACCAATACAGGGTGCTTACCGACACAATTTCTTACATACACCATCATGACAATAGGTTGGTTGGTTGGTTGGTTGGTTGGTATGGTTTTACGTCGCACTAGTGCTACGCTATTACAACAGTATGTACCTATGATTAATTTTGAAAATCATGATTAATCATGAAAATATATTATAAAACTTATCATATAATTATATTGATGGAAGAGTAATGGAAGAAATTATATAGGTAGGCACCCTGTAGTGGCAAACCCTTTACGTGATAGAGAAAAACTGACTTCATTTTCGGTTTCAGCACACCAAAAACATCAAGATCAGTCAAAACTATAATATACAAATTTTACATGTATAATTCAATTTTTATTTCAACTAAATCAAACAGTTATATATATATATATATTTCTCTATGTTAAATTCAGTTCCATATTTTAGTGTGCTGTTATTGTTTTAGTTCTATTAATTGCTAAATTTTAAGATTAAATTTTATTACGTTATCTATTATATATATATATATATATATATATATATATATATACATATATATATTAAAATACTATCTACATTGTACAGCTAAGATAGACTATAATCATAAAGTACTACAAAGATTTTTGAAATAATTATACGATCATACGTAAACCAAGCAGCCTGATAATAAGTTGAAAAAATAAAATAAACTAAAATTATCATACACACAGCAAATGCAATTTTGCTTTTACTTCTTAAGATATATATATATATATATATATATATATATATATATATATATATATATATATATATATTAGGTCTTTGCATAAATTCGTGCGGCTTTTCGTTGTTTCATTTCACAAAAATACATCAAATAAAATGACAATTTTTAATCAAATTTCTCTCCATTACTTTCTACAACCTTTGCCCATTTTTCGGGTAACAAATGTATACCACGGCGATAGAAGCTCTCGTCTTTGGAGGCAATAAAATGATCCGCGTCCGCACGAACTTTTGCAACGACCTAATATATATTATATTCAAAATAAAACATAATACGTATTTAAAAAATATTTTGATAAGCTTATGTAATATTTTCGTGAATAAAGTAAGAGTTCAGTAATCTGTTTCTCCATATAATTCTGCGGATGCTTTGGCTATTCATATAAAAACAATCCTGCTGGTGAATTGTAAGAATTTATCGATTTTTTTCCTAAAAACTTGCATGAACAAGAAAAAAATGGTGATTAAAAATATCTGACGTGTAGTATAATTTGATGTAATGCATAAAATATAACTTTCCTCCAATCGTAAAATATAAACATATATTTTTTCGTAATAAACTAACTCATATAATTCATTAATAATAGCTTGCATAAAAGTAGTAATATAAGATGAATATTAATAAAGATGAATGAAATAATTATTATTATTATTATAAATAAATAAAATATTAATTCCCCAAGGCAATACTTATTTATAAAAGAAAATAATTTTGTTCGATATGTCTGTCATTAGCAGAAAACCACATCAGCACAGGAGCTACGTGTCCTGTAGCTATGATAGTTTATAGGTATTGGCAACAGAAACATTTGATTTTTCTCTTTATTGCATTGGTTTTTAATTTTATTGAAATTTGCGATTGAAATCTGAAGTTTTCATATTATTTTCATGCCACTTTATTTTATTTTATTTTTAATTTTATTTATTTTATTATTATTACTTTTTATTACACACTTTATACCGATTCTCAAATGTTTTACTGATTACAATTAATTTTTTTTCATAGTCCTCATAATTTTTAAAATGAGACAAATTAATTTCGATAATTGTAAATAATAATTCAGCGATTACTCTCAAATAACAACTAGATGTTTACTTAGACATTCTAATTCTTGATCCGAATCCTTTCTTTTGTCATTGTATATATATGTATATTTTTAAACATAATTTTTCAGTTTATGTAAACCTAGTTTGTTCATTTCATTTAAGATATAATATAGCGTATATATGTTCGTGCGTAAATTGATTTGAAATGTAAAAAAGTAATTATAATTTTATTGTTTTATATTATACTTTAAAAATTCAAATTAAATATATGGTTGTTGTTAAAATTGCCCCCTCACTTAAGCGGTTATTTGGATACAACACAACATTTATAAATATTAAATATCTTACTTTAAAAATCCGTTGCTTTCAATACATTTTTTTTTTATAAAAAAAATATCATCGCAGTTTACTAAACAAACAAACAAAAAAAAAAAAAAAAAAGAAAAAGAAAAGAAAGAAACGTGTTTTATGGCTAAAAGCAAAGAATATAACATAGCAGTCTCAGTAACTGATTTATAATTGAAGTAAATTTTATCATAAAACATTGGCTGTTATATGCATTTATATACACATTACATTAATAAAGACAGAGAAATATATATATATATAAGTTGAGTAAAACAAATATGATCATTATTCATTAAAAATGTAAATAAATAAACAAAAAAGGACAACATTAAAGGAGTTTAGTGAAAATGGATAAAAAGCATTAATATATATATATATATATATATATATATATATATATATATATATATATATATACTTTAAATATATTTAGAAAATATTAGTGTAAACAAAGTTTTAAACTGAAGAAAACATTTATAATTTCCAATTGAATAATAAAAAAAAATATACATACCATCTACTTGCTAAATGTTACGTTGAGAAAGATTCTTCCTTTAATCTTCAATTTAACGATTTCTTCAAACAATACCCAGCTAACGATTTACTTCTTATGGGATTAATCTTATCAGAAACGGCTGTGTGATGTATTTAGCGGCGTCTAAGTTAATCTTCAAGCCCAATTGACCCGAATGACCATTGGGCTTGGAGATTAACTTAGAGTCCGCCAAATGTAATTCAAAATCCACTTGAAGTTTTCAGTCAACAATTCTTGCACTTTTCTTTCTTCTTTTCCATTGTCAAAAATAAAGTTCTGTATGTAATAATGATAATTTCGTGTACTGAAATTTAATTATCATTATGAATCAACAGAGAAAAACATATACATATATGTCACAGTGGGTTACGGGTAAGATGTTTCCATTAAGTTTTCATTAATTAATAAAAAATAAATAAATAAATCGAGTTTTATTAAAAAAAGTTGCTCAAGTAATTACTCATTAAAAGTGGGCGTTTTATAATTTAAATAATTTCATAATATATTTCATAAATCCTAATATATTTTCTAGTAAGTTAATAAGTTTCTTTTTAAATTATGTTTTTTTTTTTTTTTTAATGCAAACCTCATAATATTTTAATAATATTCTAATGATTCAAATTTTTTCTAATATATGCATTCTGTAATAGCAAAATGAATAATGCATTAGTTTACAGTTATGAATAAAACACGCAAATTCAAAATGAGGAAAATATAATAAAATGTATAAATATCTGTAAAATATAAATTATACATCTTCAATCTAGCATTTTCTGCAAAGTTTTCTGCCGTAAACGGATTTCTTTCATAAGGACAATTTCATAGTTTTCATAAAAAAACATATCGATGTAAACTAACTGCGAAACATTTACACCTTACATTTTGGGGGGTGGGTGGATATCATACTGTCACATACACAATAAAAAAAAATTAAAACTCACACTTAAAACTGTTTTGTGTTTAAAAATGTCAGGCGTTTCCTTTTTAATTAGTTGAAGACGAAATGTATAAAAAAAAAAATGAAGTCCAAATAAAAACAGAAAGTCATGACAGAAAAGAAAGAGTCGAATAGAAAGAGGGAAATTCAAGGAATTAAATAAAGAAAGGTTATATATTATACCCAATATAAAAAAATAAAATAAAATAAAATAAAATAAAATATTGGTTTACAAAATGAAAAGATTTTGTAAAGATTTTGTAAAAATTTGAATGTATTGAATATATTTCTTTATAGCAGAAGATGGGAATTTGAGCAACAAAAACCTTCTACAAAATTAAAAACAGCATAGATAATTGTAATGTTTCTCTATTAAAATAAAATTAAAAATAATAAATGCATACAGATTACTTAACGAAAAAAAAAATTATTTATAATATAGAAGAAATACATCCACCCTAGCAGTAGTTAGAAATGAAAAACTTATACGTTATAATTATATAAAAAATGTAGTAGAATGAATGCATAAGAAGGGTTAGAGTAAAAAACAAAATATCACATATAAATGATGAAAAATAAATCCCTACTGTAAAAAGAAAATACTAAATCCCTTGCTTCAAATTTCAGGGAACGTGCGAGAGTATCTGTGAAAATTTAATTGAATTATTATTAAAATAGTCTGTTATTGACGTTCTGTGGTGTAAATTATATTTAACAGCTTTAAGAAAAATAATTTTTAGAAAAAAAAAAAAAAAAAAAAAAAAAAAAAAAAAAAGATTTTGCTGATAGGTTGAAGGTGAGGTGTAAAAGAGAAATATTTCATTAATTATTACTAATATTATTTATTTATTAGTTACGAAAAATGTGGATAAAAACCAAATGGTTATATTTTTGTAATTTGTACTTTTGTAAAATACAATAAAGGGCGGACAGTTTCCAATCTCTTAAAAAGGTTACTTTTTTAAATAAATGTTAATATAAGAATCCATGCTTTCTAAATATATTATATAAGTGGAATAAATGTATGTCACTATAGATGAAATTTGAAATATTACTATTTTTATGCTTTGCATAAAATATTTTTATCCTTAATCTCAGTTTCTTTCTTTTTTTTTTTTTTTTAATCAGGAACAGATATTTAACTAAAGAAATTTTGGTTTCTGATTGTAATTAAAATTATATACTTAAATTTTAATCGATATCGAAATAAAAAATATTTTAAATAAGTTATATTCGGAAAGTTTTGCTGTTTATATAATTTATACATTTATTTTTTTGAATGTTCAAATTGTAAAAATAATTGCATATATTACTTTAAAATATGAACTTTTTTATGAACATTTAACATCACACGAAAAAAAAAAAAAATCAAGTTTCATAATGCTTTAAATTCCATAAAGTTTAAATAAAATGGCATAAAATTCATGTATCATCACAACTTAAAAACATAAATTGATTCAGAAAAAAAAAAAGATAAACTTACAAACAAAATAAATATTTACATTGTGTAAATATCAGTTTTAAAAATTATGTTGTTTCTGACTTTCACAGGTATCTCCTTATTAATTAATTACTTTTTCTTGGGGGGGGAGGGGGGAACAGATAAATTGTTTTCTCTAAAATCAAAAAAATAAATTTAGCATAAATTTTTATTTATTTATTCATTTTTTAAGGAAATCAAAATAAAGATAACCCTTTTAGTATATGTGTATATGTATGTATGTAAATGTGAAAGTATAAAAAAAAAAAAAAAAGAACACATTATATATCTGCTCACAATATCATACACAGCAACATAAAAAATATTTTGATTCATCAAGAAAAAATTGTTTATAAATGGAGCGTAGTCGAACTTCGTTAACATGAACACATTTAAAGCAAATTACTTTAAACATGAAGTATTTGCACAATCTCCGTCAAAACAAAGATTAATTTCTGAGTTACACATACCATAAACTACTGATAACATGATTTTTTTTCCTTTTTTATTCCCCTTGATACTCACGATAACGAGGTTCGATTGTATATATAATTTTATACAACAACAACAAAAAAAAATTGTTTTTCTTAAATAGGTAAAGAAATAATATATGCATACTATAAAAGAAACATAAATTTTGGTAAATTATTTTTTGTATACACCATTGCGCTCTTTTACTTCTTTAGCCAACATTTCTTTAAAGCAAATGTTTTAACCACTGAAAGACAATTGATGCAAAAAAAAATACGTTTTTCTATGAATTCTCTCTCTTTTTAAAAAATACTTAAGTAACTTGTTCTTTTTTATTAAATTAGAAGAACAAGAGATTTTTTATTTATTTATTTATTTATTTATTTATTTATTTTTAATACCTTAAAATTTGTTTGGCACAAACGAGGTAAAAGAACACACATCAAAATTCATATTATATAAAATAAAATGAAAATAATTTAAGGGATCATTACATTTTAAATTAAAATATAAATAATGTTTAAGCATTGTATATAAAAACATAAAAAAAAAAAAAAAAAAAAAAAAGATATGTATATAACAGCCAGCATCCCGTGACTATTGTCAAACATAGGAATATATATATATATATATATATATATATATATATATATATATATATATATCAAGATTTATATAAAAACAAAATATCGATAGCATGTTTGTTATCTAATAATTAACCAAATGTTAGATAATTTTAACATAAATAATAATTTTTGAACTGAAATCGTCTCATTTTTCTGCTTAGAAGTACGTTTTGGAATAAATAAGAAATATAAACTATCTTAATAAAGAAACTTAAATGGCATATTGTTTTAAAGATGCATTACAGATAACTGAAGATGTACATTTATACATATTTTACATTTAATCCTGAAATTTCGTTCTGTATTCTCTATAAATTTTAAAAGAAAATATAAATAAATTTTCAGTAGGATATATAAAACAGATAAAACAAGATGAATATAGCAACTAACGTTCTTTGACAATTGCCACACATTAGGAAAAAAAAAACATATATGCAAATTTCAAGCAAATATATTTTCTCATTTTTTAATGCATAATTATAAAACGAATAAACATACAAACACAAAATTTGGATGGCATATTCGTTTTACCGATGATTAAATGTATGTATTTTGTATTTTGTATTTTGTTTTTCATGTTCTAATTCTTTACTCAGTTTCAGTGCTCGGTCTGTATTTTGTGTTTCACATATTTTGTATTTTACATAGATCTGTATTCCTGTATTTTCATATTCTTTTTATCTCTGTACGTCGTTAGGATAATGTCTGTATCTCCTGCTGCATAGAAAATTAAACAAAAAAAAAAAAAAAAAAAAAAAAAAAAAAAAAAAAAAAACTTCACTTTGGGAATAAAGAAACTTCTTAAATAAAAAAGTTTAAATTAAAATGAATTATGTCACTTTGGATAAAAGAAATTTCTTCTTGAACAAATAAAAAAATAAATATACAACCTACTGTGCAGTTACAGTGTGGATATAGAAATAATATATTATTTAAAGTACTTCTAAAAATAATTTTAAAGCATCGGCAAAATATTTCCGCTTGCGATGTTTAAATTTCAAATACATCAGAAACGACACAAATTCGGAAGAATGTCCCTGGAGATATATATACGTTTTTTTTTTTTAAGTTTTATATTGATCTGTGGTATCTTAAAATATATGTAAATATATAAAAAAACGTAAGACAAGAAAACAGATAAATATACAAATATAAACATTTAAAAATAAGTTTAAGTAGATTATTAAAATAATCTATTTAAAAATATATAAGTAGATTGTTTAAATTACTCTTTTTAAAATTATGTTAAGTTTTTGTACAGTAAAGAGTGATAATATTTATCTAATGTCTTAAAAATATATAGAAATATATATTAAATTTTTAAGAAATCATCTAGACCATTTTTAAAGTTTTTGTGCAGTCTCAAACACAGAAATTAACATGGAATTGTATGGCATACACACATATGAAAGTTATTAGAATTATTTATATTATTTTTATTTTTATTATTATTATTATTATTTCATTGTTTTCTTTTTTCTTTTTTTTTTTTTCTTATGAATGCAATAATTAATGCAATCTAAAATCAGATGTAAATTTAATTCATCTTTTATATCTTAAGAAGCATTTAGACATTTCCTTAACATTCTCCATCAAAATTTAACAGTTTTATGACTTCAGTTTGTCATGCTGTCTGTGACTTTATTTAAGTGAATACTTCTAGAATTATATAAGTGTAATATATTACTATTCCCGATTTTTCAATTTACTGTAGAATGTTTCCTACTAAAATTCTTGCTTATTGCAACACTGGTTTGTGTACAAGTTCACATAAAACAATTCAAATATATTACAGACTAAAAGACATATTTTTTGAGCACATTTGGATTATATATATATATATATATATATATATATATATATATATTGTTCTAAACGTACAAAATTAAAATATAATTTTTATGTGTAATAAAAGATTATTCCTATATAAAAATGTATAATTAACAGTCATGAACCGTTTACATTTCAACACTAAAATATCCAGTTTCATTACTGGATATTTTTAGAGGTGCTTTTTCTCATAGTGTTGTGCATTTTCTACAATTTCATGGTGTTTAAATGTGTTTATAATTTAGTATTTATGATAAGAATAATAAAAACCGTTAAAAAGTGTTTTATGGGACTTTAGAAAATACTCATGAAATGAAAAATCTGAGATACAGACAAACGAATTGAAGTAAGAAAAACTTTTAAACTTTGCTGAAAAATAGACACAGCTTTAGGAAGGGGTATCCTTGGCGAGATTTTAAATTTGACACCAAAATTCCTGGGACATTTCTCGCCAAGGTCTTTACTTATGCAATTGCGAAAGCCATTTCAGTATATCCCAAAATCACAAAAACTATTTATACTTTCCAACACGAGGTATGCACTAACTAAAACCATAAAAAAATGTGCCCGAAAAAGGAAAAATAGAGTCCAAATAATTGTTTGAGGGAAATATTTTTCTATGTTTACTTCATACATTAAACAAAAAAAAAAAAAAAAAAAAATCCGTCAATTCAAAGAACTTTTCTCCATCAGTTGTTATTATATTATATCTCATACTTCTACACATAAAGAAAAATAAATAAATAAAAGATATCTATTAAGATTAGTTTTTCAATATATTTGGAAATCTATACCTAAATAAAAAATAAAATATTAAAATAACATATGTTACTAAAATGCATAAAGTTTTCAATAGGCATTGTAATTAAACAAATATTTCCCACTTGAAAATTAAATGGGTTATAATGTCACGCATAAAATATGTTATTTCGTAGAATTCATCACATTTAACTCTATTGTTATTCTCATTTCAGTAATTTCAGCAGCTTTTGCGCTATGATTGTTCTGTAATTGTGCTTAGTAGACATGGATCAAGTAATTATCTTACAGTTCAGTTATTGGATAATTTTAGAACAAAGGATAATTTCAGAACTTAACATTCACCGTGTTGAAACATCTATAAAATCTGTACTATACAAAACAATATTATTTAACCAATATTATTATATTGTCATAAAATTCATTTAAAATACTTTTTTGATTAAAATCTAAAAATGTTATTACTATAACTAAAAAAAAAAAAAGAAAAATAATCTACTAATATTTAACCACAAATAATTTACCAGGGAATATTTTATCCTCGCAGGTGAAGCCTAAATATAGGTTATTCCAATGAAAATTTAAACATATCTAATTTTTACATTGTTTATTCAAAAAAATAATATTATGTAATTCTAGTATAGGAAATTTCATATTTTAAAGTATAAGATACATTTGTAAAATGTGTTATAGTGATCTGGGTTTTTGGTTATAATAAAGAAATACTTCAGTACTTAAATATATATATATATATATATATATATATATATAATGTATTTACATCGATTACATTTTGAGAAATTTCAAATTAATAGTTGAATGATTAACTTAATTTAGATACTTTCTTGCAAAAACTGTTTCTCTTAATAAAAAGTAGACAATCCATATTAAAAAGTAGAAATTTTCAAAGGTGTATATTTAGCATTTTCTTTCGTTTATTATTGTTATTATTATTTAAAAGTATTTCGGAAAGATTAATATGTAATTTTTACTGTATCCAATCTAATTTTATTTTTACTAAATATTCTTCTAAATATACATTTTTATATATTTAAGTGAAAAGCTAACTATAATATTAATTTACATAAAAGTGGTAAAAGAATTTAAAAGAAATAAGATTTTATTTCAGTACCGAAATCCTATTTTTGACTGAACTTCTTCTTTTTTTTCTTACTTGTAAACTGTTTTACATTTCAATAGTCTATTTTTTTATCATTTAAATTCCATGGTGATCTAACGTATATGGTGACGACGTTTCTCCCTGTCTGAAAGAAAAAGGATTCTGGTCCTAATAAGGATTCTAATGTAGAAAAATGCTTTTGATATCTAAATAAATTTATATTCAAATTTTTGCTGCTCTGGCTGAACAAGAATATGACAAAAGATCGTGCTTTGTTATTTGGTCTATTAAGTCGGTATACTCGTTGCCAAAAACGAGGTTTTAATTTTAGATTGTTTGTCTTCGAACCAGATTTAGTGATGACTTTCTGACAGTTTTGAAGAGTCAACAGCATAGATCTTTGAGGTATATTTAACCCTTTGTTGCATATTAATCACCTGGGAAACGTTAAAGGAAATTATTGTGTTTTTCCTATTTAAAATTGTCCCAGAAATCAGAGGAAAAAAATTGTCTCATCAAAATTTTGTTTATTTTAAAAGTTACAGTTTGTCCACTGTAGTGGACAGTATGCATATAGAAACTGGATATCTAAAGTAGAAGTGGTGATGAAAATAATAGAAGCAGTCACTTTTTTCATCGATACACAAATGAACTTTGTATTTTACGCATGAATATGTAGATTTTCTTGTGCATAACTCCATCTCACATCTTTGAGCACTATTTGATATTTGTCTAGCAATAAGATCCATTCCATTGTAGAGGACAGAACTTGCTTTGACTGATTTTTTTTTTTTTTTTTTTTTTTTTTTTTGTAGGTTTTTACACTGACTTTGGCCCTTGTTTACATAAGTTTTTCTGCATCTTGTTCATCAATTACTCTTGATACTGCTTGCATTAGTCCTTTGCCAATGGCCATCTTGAAAAATCCTAGTTGCATAGAACATTGTGGTATGACAGCTTTGCAAAGAAGCCAAGAATTTATCACGGTATCATCTATAAAATGAAATAATACTCTTTTGTACCACTACAATGGACAAAGGAAAACAGTCCTACATTAGCCTATGTTCATAACGTCCATTGTAGTTGACAAAAAGAAAAATATATCAATTTTGATTAAAAATAACATATGAAAATAAGTGTTCTATTTAAACATATTCTACAATGCCTAAAATTACTATTTAAAAATGCAAAATGTCAAAATAAAAAAGGTTTAGCACTTATATACAATGTTTACAATGAGAAATCATACAAACTTGGAAATAGAGGTTGACGCTACTTTTAAACTAGCAATGCAATCTGTAAATTTATATTATGCTGCTATCTATGAGCAACTGTTGAAAGCTTAAATAATGCAGAAAGAATAAAAATTGAAATCAAATCTGTAAAACCATTTGCGTGAAAGGAAAAAAAATTAAACGTTTGTTCACTACAGTGGACACTATTCAACAAGGGGTTAAACTCAACATCTAAATTATTTTTATTTGATGGTCTATAAATAAATAAGTTATCTACACGTTTTACAAACATTTGTCGTCTCTGTTGAAGGATACATAAAATACAATATTTCCGTAGTTACATATCATTTAAATATATATATATATATATATATATATATATATATATATATATGTAGTGGGTGTCCCTAAAGTCTGGTCTGTAGAAATTCTAAAAATTTATAAAAATTGAAGGAATTGGTAGAATTAAACATAGTTTGCGAAAAAAAAAAAAAAAAAAAAAAAAAGTTAAATTTTTTGTTTCATTGGCTCGTAACAAAAAACATATGAATGCAAAGTCCTATAAATTGAACGATTTGACGATTAACAAACTTCATTTCTAAATTTGATACCTACTTGTGCATACATGATGTTTTAATTGCGATGCTGACTTGCGGGACAAAGTGTTACTGATGAAGATAACTTCCCTGAGCTAAAAACCGCTGACTGAAGCTGTAATTAGCGATGTTATAATTCGTTTGCAAACTATAATTTGTGTTGATGGTGAAAACGTATAATAGAATTTATATGCCTGTAAACATTTGCATGGAAATAAATATACTTTATCATGGAAATCTGTAATTTGCTCACGTACAGCACCCTCTATCGACGGAAATTTATTTATTTTATTATTTATTTGCTTTTACTTTTTACCCCCCCCCCCAAAAAAAAAATATATATATATATATATATATAATAGAGTAATTCTCTGAAAAGTGGTCATTTCATGTCCCAGTAGTCTTGAGGGCATATTTTTAAAAGCACAAAAACAAAAAGCAGTCCAAACTATCAGTATTAATTGGTTTTGCATATAAACTGTTATTCTTTAGTTATTGGAATTCAAATATAATTTTAAAATATTTTTTTTAATGTAAAATATCATTCCCTCACTGTGTCCCCATTCCCACATGTAAGTAAATAAAATGGTTTCTGTGGTATTAAAGCATCTATATTTAGATAATTTGAAGTGAATATTTATTAAACATACTTTAATAAATATTTATCCATTATACTACATTTATATATTATGCAATGAAAGAAATTAGAACACTTATTATTGTTGTCCCTGGTAATAGATATCATTCCCTCTTCAAACTGTAATTATACCCCTTCTTACTCCAATAATGGCAGCACGTACTTTATATAAGTCAAATTTAATTTATATAGAAGCAAAGTAAAGAAAACATTTTGTGTTCTGCTGGAAACATTTTACAATGAATAGCATACGGCTCTCAAACGTTAGATTGAAATACAGTATTTTTATTACATGTCATTCCCTCACTCATTATAAAGTTAACTAAAAGAAATCAAATTTGCTTTTTTTATGCTATTATATTAATAAAAATATGTTTTAATAAATATTTAGTGTTTGAAAATATAGCTAAACTTAATAATATTTTTATAAAGTAGTTTCTAGAAGAAATTTGTCATTCCCTCACAATCATTCCCTCATTTTTTAATTAATAAAAATAATTACTATTTCAAAAATTATCAGATACAGCTTGGTTGATATTATTTTTTATTAACTGTGTATGTATTTTTATTATTTTTATTAACGTGTATATGCACAAAATTAAAAAAAAAAAAAAAAAAAAAAAAAAAAAAAATGGAGCAATTTCATTTGAGCTAACTTAAAAAAAAAAAAAAAAAAGCCCACTTTTCAGAGAATGACCCAATAATAAGTTTTTGCCAAACCTTGTTCAAATCTAGCAATGCCTTATTATTTTATGGATTTTTAAAATTTCTATGGACTTACGGGACATCCGGTATATATATATATATATATATATATAGATAGATAGATAGATAGACAGATATAGATAGATATATTGGTGCATTTGTTAGCAACAAGTTAGTGACTAAATTTAACTCTTGTGGTAATATTTTTTTCAACATATAATTTATTGAAACTTTATTAGTTATAGGCGCATGATTTTCATTTACAAGTGTTTACCGTTTTTGTTTATTTATTTATTTATATGATGTATGTATAAATCTACAAGAAGATTGTGATGTCTAATTGTAATATATAAAATATAAATTTATTTTTATAACTTCATATATTCCAAAATGCACAAATTGTGTTATATATGAATATAACTGCAAACTCGCGAAGGTCCTTGCAAATTTTACAGGTGTTCTACCTTTTCAATTTCTTAACATTATTATTATTATTATTATTATTATTTTACTTTCTTCTATATACATAGAAGAAAGTGTTGGATTCATTAAAATATTTGAACTCAAGTTCTCCATGGATTTACACGTTTTAGGATGTCCTGTAGCCATCAGCTGGTGAAATCTCTCGCCGT
This sequence comes from Salticus scenicus, assembly GCA_963930645.1. Lineage (NCBI taxonomy): Eukaryota > Metazoa > Arthropoda > Arachnida > Araneae > Salticidae > Salticus > Salticus scenicus. The sequence continues at coordinate 58,532,128 of OZ005661.1, read as the reverse complement.
TATCCTTATGGTTGAACCATAAATCTGTGATAAATTAAAACAAAGTTTATTTATTTATTTTTTATTTTTTTTTTCATTTTTTAACGGAATCAAAATCGTATTTCTTCTCACTGGCAAACAAATGACTTTCTTTCAGCACTTAGTGATATAATTACGTCAGTTAAAAGTCGTCTGCCTTTACTATGGAAAATAATATTTTAATAAATAATTAGTATTACATGAATTTTGTGTAAAATTACGTAGAAGAAATCTTTCTGGTGGCCACAACATACCTAGTTTCATTCTTTTTTTTTCTTTCTTTTTGTAAGATATAAAAAGAAAGTTTCATAAATTGAGATTATTATTATACTTTTTTATTTGTTTAAAAGGAAAAAAAAAGATAATTACTCAATTTAATATAACTTATTTTAATTATTTTGCTCTTCTGAAAGTAAGTCTTTAAATAAAAAGATTTGTAAAAGAATTATTGTAGAAATAATTATAGCCTCAAATCATGTTAAATCACTTAGTCATTTATTGAACGTCGGTCGTCTTGAATTTTATTTTTAACCATATATTTTCATTAGATTTTTTTTTTCTTTTTCATTTTTTTAAAATAAATATATGTTAAAAAATTTAAAATAAGATTTTATTAAAAATAAAAAAATGTATCGCAAAAATGTTAAAATATTACGCAGCATTACTTAACTATTTTTTCTTCTTCCACTGGAGTATATTTTAAACTTTTCATTTATTATAGTGTTCTCAAGTGTCAATATTTTCTACGGAATCATAGTTACGTATACACATATATTTATGCTTAAACAAGACTTTTTAAAGATCTTCAGCTGCATAATTTTCTTTTTCTTAGTCACGAATTAAACAAGTGAAGAATAAAAAGAAAATTCTATTTATAAATAATTTCAATAAATGGTAGATAGATAAGTAATAAGAAAAAAAAATTCTATCCATTCATTTTTTTTTTTCAAGTGATTTCTAATTAACCACGTTAAATATTTATGCACTTCATAAAAATAAAATTTAATTTTCATTGAAAACATGCGTCAGTGGATAAATTTGACGTGAAATAAAATTTCATCATCTTAAATCGATAAACGCAAGCAAATACTGTAAAAAACTTTCATAAATTATTAAGTGATCTTAAATTATCCAACTATCGAAGCATTTCTAAAATTTGACGCTCATTTTATTATATTGCCACAACTATTTTAAATCAATACACTTTAACATAATATTTTAGCATTAAAACAAAAAATATTTAAGAAAAATTTCTCATTGACGATAACGGTGGCGATATAATAAATGGCGATGTGAGAACAAGTTCACACATATCTTCTTTTAAATATTTAATTTCTTTCTAAATAATTCAATTTATAATTTTAAATAAAAAAGTCAATTTATTAAGAATAGTTATAAAATTAATTCATTCATTTATCATATAAAATCTAATTTAATTTATTTCAATAAAAATAACATTTTATTCTGTAATATCCTCTGAATTCAATTCATTCTATTATAAAAGGCAATCTCTATTTAATTTAATTTGTGTTTTTACTAGGGGACTTATTCGTTTGTAGATAGATACATTTCCCCCTTTTCATCAACGGCATGTTCAATATCTCATTTAATTATAGATAGAAAATAATTTATTTGTCTAAATTACTTTATAATATAAACAGAAGTTGCTTTATTTATTTTATTTCCGGTGATTTATGCTTTCATAATAGCTTAGTTCATTTTATTGGCGTCAACAGATGTGGATTCGTTTCTTTTAATAATAATAATAAAATAAAAAAAAGAACAAATAAATTCTTAATGATATATTGGTGGCGCCGATAAAAAGTAATTACTTTAGTATAATTTATGTTGCCAAGCTTGGCTTTGTCTTTTAAAAAACGGATTATTTTTTTGAATTAACCAATTAGAACATTCTTTTGGCGCTTTATTTGGCATTAGTTTATTAATTTCGAGTTTGAATTGGCGAATGCAATGGAGTACACCTTTTGCTTTCAAACAGTCAGTATCTCTTGTTTACTGGTTTAAAAAACAACTGCCCTCGTTTGCTCTCCCTCTCTCTCTAGCCTATAGAATTCTACGAGAACCGTGCAAGTGCTTACTTGATTGTTCATCTTTTTAGCATAAAAATAAAAAACTATTTTATTTGAAATGACTGATGTTATTTTTGTCAAGTGGCACTCTCTTTTAAAAGGATATATGGATTTCCAGCCTGGGTATTTTGGTAAGCAATGTACTTCATAATGGTTCCACTAATTTCACGGACGATGAAACTTCTTCACAGGCGAGTAAAATTTCAAAAAAGCTGCGAGGCCTAAAATCTTTCTGTATTCATTAATTTATCACATATATATATATATATATATATATATATATATATATCGTGTTTTAATTTACTTCCAGAAAATTACTATTTATAGTTAGAGATTAGATGTATGTAGATAATCCTTTATTAAAGTAATAATAATAATAATAATAATAAATGTATATATATATATATTATTTTGCTTTCAGGATTGCTAAGGTATGTATTTTTCAGTATTTTTTCTGGTAAATTTCTGTATAATTTCGCAATTATTTAAAGTAAATTTAATATATTTGATATATAGTGTGGATGTGTCAGCGAAAAAAGCGTGTCTGCAGTAAGCTGAATTTTATTTTATTTCTTTTTTATTAATGTTTCTTCTTTATTCGTCTTTATTATTATTATTATTATTATTATTATTATTTTGGTACAATATTTTATTTAAAAGAAAATTAAAATAGGATTTTTTAGCTTTATTTTTAGTATGACGGTAAATATTGTTTCAATGAGAAAAGCACAAAGTCCCCCATGTTAAAACACAAAATTATTTTTTTTTTCTTTGCATACTAGTGCTGCAATTTTTACACTCTCCTTTAACATGTTAAAGGGCCACGCCGTACATCGGTGAATGTTACAGAAATTGTCATTGAAGCAGCTTCAGTCACCGATGTCTGACACCGAATCTACCGTTCAATAATACTTAAAAAAACTGTTTTAAATACATTGTTTTAAATTAAACTGTTTTAAGTAATTGCTTAAAACTTTATTAAAATTCATGTTGTAATCTGACTTTTCTGCTTAACCACTAATTTTATCAAACATTACAAGTTAAATAATTTATATTATTTAATATTTCCAGATAGTAATCCAAACATTTGATATAGTTAGGAACCATTTTAACTCTCGTGAAAATATAAAATAACAAAAATCTCGAATTATTAACCGTCGTTCAAAAATGTTTAAAAAAATTTAATTTAAAAAATTTGCTTGTTCAGTCTATTTATTGTATATATATATATATATATATATATATATATATATAACTTACAAATCATACAATAATTAATATTTTGTAACCTATTATATAAAAATATAGTGTATTTTTACGATGTAAGAAAAATAAATTAGTGTATCTTTAAAACAGTACATGATTTAGTCAGAAAAAAAAGTACATATATATTTAATGTATCCTATAAATATGTATAGTAAGTGGTAGAGAATACACATTTCCTATTACTTAATGAAACTAAATAAAGAAATATGCAAGCAGTTGTTTCTTTTACCAAACTTCTGCTGTTATTCGTTAAAAAAAAAGAAAAAAAAAAAGAAAAGAAAATTGTGTAAAACATTGTTCGACAAATATCGCCCAATAGTCGTAGCAATATGTTTAAATAGAACTAAATAGTGATATAAAGAAAAAGACTAGTTTTATTTGCAACTTTAGAATACAAATATCCTCATTTTCGTTCATCCGTTATTTAGTAGAGGAAAGGAAATTAAATCCGTTGCTCAAAATAATCCGTTTCTCTTCCTCCACAACAGATTTATCCAATACTTTTCATGAATTACTGTCAGTAAAACAGAAAATAATTTGAATACATGAGACAGTGAGTGCTTTGTAAGTAAAATAGCACAGTAATATCTTCCGTTGAGGATATATATTTAAGATTTCCATATGTAAATGTCTCTTAAAGTAAAATAACTAAGTTAAATTTCGGATCTTATAGCTTTCAGAAAAGCTCATTATATATATATTTATATAAAATCGTTTTCTATGTTAACATAAAAAACACAATAAACTTTTTTTTTCTGCATTGGCTATTATTTATTTAAACGACACTTTCTTTTTTTCTTAATTTAAATCCATAATTTGAAATTAATAAGACACATTTGAGAAAAATACGGAGCCAAACAAATAAAATAATAAATATATGTATATATATATATATATATATATATATATATATATATATATATATATATATATATATGTGTGTGTGTGTGTGTGTGTGTGTGTGTGTGTGTGTGTGTGTGTGTATGTGTATATTTATATATAATTCTTCCTAAATTTATGAGTCCATTTATGAAACAGTTTTTTTCTAATTTAAACAAGGTTTTAAAAGATTATGATTTACGGACTAAAAGTTCTATTAGTGAAGCATTTAAAATATATATATGTGAAAAAAAATGGCATATCAGCTATGTTTATATAAAATGCAAATACATGAATTTATATAAATTTGCAGTGCGCTTATAAGCATCTATTGTATTTAGTTAAAAAAAAAAAAAATGTTTTACTCGTCATTGTGAATGCTATAAGTAAGATTTTTATTTCCATTAAGTCTGACTGATACAATTTATTATGCCTTCATATGAAAATACGTTAGTTTCTGGCCGCTTTGCGTTTCACATTATCGTATAACGTTACCATATAACGTTACAAAACGTACGTATACCATGCGTAACGTTACCGTATAACGTTACCATATAACGGTTTGAAATATCGCATATGAAACATGAGAGAAGCTCTTATAATCAGAGGAGGCTCAATATTTATAAAGAAATTTTCTTCTTGGCGCAGATTTAAGCGTGATTTTTTTTTTAATCTTCTGTCCCTCCATCTAACTACAGGAGAGTGTAAAAAGTAATATCGGAAAACCTTTTGTGGTGTATTTATTGGACTCACAAAACCAATCGATAAACCTAAAAATCACTTCCCTGACATAATTTGGAGCAGTATTACTCATGAAAACGTGTTCCCCCTCTCGCTTTTAAAAGAGGGGAAGGGGAAGCAAAATCTTTTTATAACGCGTGTTGGGTACGCATAGCAAACATACACTTAAAAATTAATCTTAATGAAATAGTTTGTAGTAAGGTTACTCTTAGAGATGTGTTAATTACCTCCCGCCCCAAAAGGAAGGAAAATGGGGAATTTCGTAAAATTGCTTTACAATGATTTTCGGATACACATAAATAATACGCGAACTAAAATTCGTGACCCCTGCTCCTATAGATTTCCCATGACAAATTTAGCTGTAAAAGGGGTAGGGTGTCTCGAAATTGCCCCTTCTTAACGCATTCCACTGAAATGGAAAATCACAAAAAACCCCTAAAATTCGGTTTTTGGAAATATCCTAAGGAAGAGAAAAAGCATGGCTCTTTTTAACATCATTGTATAATTTTTTTGTAGAAATCTACTCAAAATCCGAAAATTGCCAAATTTTCTCCTGAAAATCGATTTTTCTCATCCCTCATTTGAAAATCAGGTATTCCCGAATCGCAGAAAATGTTTTACTAAAGTCTAGTCTCCCCACGTACAATTTCTTTACTGTGAAGTAATGTTCTGCCGAGTTATGCCTACAAACGAGTTTTTGCTTCCTACCCTATAAATAATCCCCGCAACGAAATTCATGACCGTAGCTTCCCCAAACTTCCCAGTAAAAAAATTAGCTATAAAAGGGGTTCTTGAATTTACCCCTTCGTAACCTCCCCCCCCCCCTCAAAATTGAAAATTCACAGAAAAACAAAAAAAGCCTTTTTATAAATATCTTAAAGAAGAAACATGGCTATTTTCAATACCATTCTACCATTTTTGTAGGAGTTCTACTTAAAAATCCAGAATTTGTGAAATCCACCCCCTCCCCCATGAAATTTGATTGTCCCCCTCTATCCAAAAAAGAAAAAAATAATAATAATATTAATAATAATAAATAATAAAAAAGTAACGCAGATTTTTTACTCAAGTCTAGCATCCCAAGGTGCAATTTCTTCAGCGTGAAGTAATTTGGAGACAAGTTATATTCACAAACGTGTTTCTGCCTCTTCCCTACAGGTGGGAATGGAGGGAGGGCTATCGCAAAAGTTGACAGATATAATTTTTAGTTGGGTACTGGTGGGTACATACCTAAATTCCTGCCAAGTGTCGTTGAGTTCCTTTAGTCGTTCCCACGTGTCACCCGGACAAAACTGCGTTACATCCATACAGCAATAACCACCCAGAGAAACATACAGACAGACACACACACAGAATATTTTCTGAAGTCATTTCTGACTTTCAAGATGCGTGAAATGATAAGATATAAAAAATGTTGATTCTAGAAATTTTCAGACAGAAGACTAAATTTTATTAAAATAGAGAGAAAGCATTATTTTGTGCAGATTAATAATATATTTCAATTTCTTTATGCTTTGTACGAAATAAGTTACTAAAGTAAGGTTTATATAATTAACTCTAGCAAATCTTTCAAATAGTTTCCGGTATCGCTGTGCACAAACCATTAGTAGTATTTAGAGAATTTTCAATATGGAACATGAAAAAATTTACTTTAATAACATAATTCAATTTCATTAGGATTTCTGCAGTGTAAATTTATTAATATATAATTTAAAGAAATCCCTCTCGTAGAACGCAATGCTTTGTAATACTTTCGGGTGTTTCTGTATATGAACCAGTTGTTGTATTTGTACCATTTTCTATAGGGTACATCGGATAGAATTTGAATGACCTATATACATTTCAAGAAATTCCATTAATATTTACAGTAGTTAGAGCGCGGACAGACGAACAGATAAACCGAAGTCATACACACTTTTCAACTCTGTTTGAAAGTGTTAAAAAATAATGTGTAGCAAAAATTTTAATAAATTTATTTAATTTTATAATTTATTTCCAAATTACTTGTCTGGTTTTCTTTTTCATAATTTATCCTATTGCCATTTTCATTTATGTTCTAAATATACATCAAATTTAAATAAATAAATAAGTAAATATTATTATGTATACTATGTTACAATTACGAAAACATCGCCACAAGTAAAACACATTTAGGTAGTAAAAAATATTAATGATAAAAATATGATTTTCTTTCTTTCTTTTATTCTTTTTAATACATGGTCTTGTTACTTTGGGAATTATCTAATATCGATTTGTATTATAGCCTATACTGAGGAATTGTTGCTTACTGCATTAATGTTGCGTGCAGGGAAAATAAAAGTCAAAAGTTGAACAATGCATGTTTTTTCAAGTGTTCATAAAATAAAGTTCCTATAATATAGTTTTGAGCATAATAAGTCTATTTTTCCTCATAAAAATTCATTATTGTGTAATGATTGAAAAAAAAAAAAAACATTAAAATTTTGTATTCTTTTAAAACTGGGATGTTTCCTATAGCAACGCTAAAAAATTCATTGTATACATATCAAAATATTTTAGATTTTCTAAATATATTCTAGATTTATTTTTTCTCATCCTTGCAAAATAGAAATTATAAAAAAAAAGAACCTGCCTAATTATTTAAAAGATCTGTACCCTTAAAAGCTATTTAATTACCCATTATATTTATGTTATTTTAATATTTTTTTAAGGTCATGCAATATGGTTTTATTTATGATAGAATAATGTATAAGACATCTCTAGAAAACCATAATTTAATTTTCCTTAAAAATAATTACATTTTTCAAAGATTTTTTTTTTTTTTTCTGTAAATGTATTTTTTGTAAACGTATGTATTTACCATAACAAAATGATTAATTAATAATATGCTTATTAAAAAAAAAAAGTTATATTCATATATGTACAGTATTGTGATTCCTACATTAAAGAAACCTTACTTTCTATTAAAAATATGTTTTTAAAGCTAGTTTTTGTGTATTACTAGCAGACTTCACTGGCCGTCTCGCTGTTAACTATATTTAAATAAGAAAAATTTAGTCACTTTTTTCTATAATATTTTATAAGTTATATATTATATATATATATATATGCATTGGAATCGCTTATAACCTCTCTTCGAAATGTCGCTGCATTCCTGAACATGCTCATTTTCTGCTATAAGTTGGATTCGTCTTCCCAGTGCTTTCAGCAGCATTTTAACCGAGTACTCCAGTTTGGGTATTTATGTGATAAATGATAACGTTGCTACTATTCAAGGACTATGACTTTTCAGAAGACTATATCTCAGTATCTGTTCAGAGTTTTAGTATGAGTACCATGTACAACTGAGACCTATTAGTGGGGTCTATATTTTCTAAACCTCATCTGTTATATATGTATATATATATATAATGTAAGTATAGTATTTTTATAATCAGTATTTATTATTAGTTAAGTCATAAGAAATATACATATATATAAATCTAATAAATTTTGTTTAATTTTTAAATTTAATAAAAATATTTTCTACTATATTACCAATTGATATCGAAAGTAACAATAAATTTACTCGTACATTTTTCTCTCTTATAGAAATTTACGCGGTGCATATTATTTATTATTATCATTATTATATATATATATATATGTATATATATTTAAGCCTCTCTCGTTGTCATAGAGAGAAAGAAATACAAATCCATCTTGACAAAGGGCGCGAATATGTACTACAGAGTTGGGGTATAAGAAAAAATTAAAATAATTTTTTTAATAGGTTAATGTGATTTTCGACCATTATAAAATGTTAAGAGAATGGACCCTGTGAAAAAATGATTGGGTGCAAAAGTTTTTTGAAAGTTTCGCAGAAGTGCTTAAAATATAATTGAGCAGATATACTTGATGTCTCCTCTGCTTCCAGGAGACACCAAAAAGTTTACATAGATTGTGATTTTGTTGTGGAAAAACCAAGTGGCTCGTTGCATGGAGTAGACAACAAAAGCTTGTTGAGGTACTTAGAGATTTTTTTCTTTTAGTTGCTAGTGGGATACATAGAACTAATATTCACTGAAAATTTTTTATCAAAATCATTTTCCGTGTTGAATGCAAATAGTTTTAAATTCGTAAAATTATATTTTTAAATATTGTAAGAAGAATAATTTTTGTCCTGCCGATGCCGTTTTATTCTTTTTTAAATGATTTAAATTTATTTGTTAAATGTATGTTTCAATTCTATTCCATTTATTATTATTATTACTATTATTATTATTATTATTATTATTATTTTTTTTTTTTGCTTAAACAAAGAAAAAAAATGGAGGGGGGGGGGGGAGGTAGAGAACAATGCCATTGCATATACTATTATAAATTTATATTTCCAATTACACAACAATTAATTCAAAGAAATTCCAATGTTTATATTTATATGACATTTTGTGCCATACGGCTACATTAAAAAATAGGAAAAACTATAATGGCATTTCCACTTATTAAGTGATTTACGCTAAAAATTATAATTTTCTAAATTATGAAAAAAGTAGACACGCAGATTGACCTTTTTCGAAAATGGTCAAATGTTGTTCTGAAAAAGTGCAAATTCATTGAAAACTGGACGTCAAAAAATTTTACGAATATTTTCTTCTATTTTATATAGATGAAATTAAAGATATAAACATTTCCCTTACGTTTATGTCATTACATAAACAATTGTGTTATCACCCAAACTTATGTGTTGAAAAGGCAATAACTGAAAAAAAAAAAAAAAATGTTTAGTTAAAAAATAAATAAAGAAAAAAAAAATAATGATCGTTTTTCTTTAAAATATCAGCAAATTGAGGAAATTTTCCCCAAAAGTAGTGGTTTGAACATAAAGCAGCACTTCCACATTAAATTCGCTGATTCATGTAAACTAAATTTAATAAAGCGACTAAATACGAAAGAATTAAAAAAAAGTGTTGTAGAAAACATTGTTAAGTTGAACGCTAATATTTAAAATTAAAATTAAGAAAAAGAAAAAAAAAAAAAAAAAACTCCACCAGGTGCACACGTGCTCAGTTCACGGTACACCTCCTCCAAGTTTTGTAGTTCCACGACAAGTAGCCTGAGCTCCAGAGGGCAGACAGGTAAACGCACAAGCAGTCTCTTCTTTTTATTTACATTCATGTATTCATTTTTAAGCAATATGCTTTATAAAATAGAAAGTTATTATTTTATCCATTCTTCTTTGGAAAGTGAAATTAATCAAAATATTTATTCCTGTATAACTATAAATTCATAAAAATATTTCCAAAAAAATAAATATAATTTTGTAATTTCTGCATTATAAAGTGGTCACTTCTTTGTTAAACAAACATATATATATATATATATATATATGTTTAGATAAAACGTAATATATATATATCAATATTCTGTAATATATACGCAGTTAAAAAATGAAGTTCTTAGAAATCAGTAACTGTACATTCTCATTTTGAAAGGAGTAAATTAGTTTCAAGAAGGAGAACATGCTTGCCCCATTTATGAAATATCGCATGTTTTCCAATTAACATCTTTTCACTTCATAAATTATTTTAGATATGCTGAACTGAAAGGATTCTTTAATAGAATTTCTGTAAATTTAAATCGCAGAAAGAGTTTAAAAACAGGCTTTATTCCCACAAACCTGACGAACTATATTTCTTGGCGGATTTATACTGGTTCGCGGGTTGATGCCAATTTTTGTGCATTTTAGAATACTCAATAATAAATATATATTTTAAAATTTGATTATATTTGCTTCGGAGCTATTTGGATGATGTAGCCCACACAAATTTGATGGATTTTTACTAATTTTTGAGTATTTTACTATGTTTTAATTAACTCACTTTCTTTTTTGTTTGTTTATTTGTTTGTCCAGTACAAATCTTGCAATCGATTTTTAACTAACTGCTCGATTTGCTGCCCATTTGAAACTTTTAGAACAGCTCAGAACATGATGGCAATGCATTCTTTTAATACTTTTAGCCATCTTTAAGCAGAATTGAATTAATTTTCAGTAAATGTTTAAAAATCCGCAAGGTGGCGCTTCGATCGAATCCAATGCTTGCACTTTTGCGTAATGGCGTTTGACAATTTTGAAAACAGAATACATGCGAATTTAGTTTGTTTACAAAATATTGTGCGAGACATTAATACACAGGGTGATTAGGAAAAAACTACCCCGATATATGAGACCATAGCTACAATACCGTTCCGAGAAACAGAATAAAAATTTGGTGGAAGGTATTTTGAGGTATGCGCTCAAGAATTATATAAAAAACAACAGTTAAACTTTAACAGTTACGGTTGCAGTGACAAAATTTCGAAAATTTCAAATGGCAACACCTACTTTTTTTTTTTTTTTTTTTTTTTTTTTTATTGAAATGGAATCTCCATAGCAAAAAAAAAAAAAAAAACATGAATAGCTTTGGAACGGTACCTCTAGCATGAAAATCACCAACGCTAGGCATACTAAGAAAAAAACAGAAAACAGCTGTGATGTGCCTACCAAAGCACGACTTACATTTTCTTAATGACGTCACATTTCACACTGAGTCTTCCGCTCGCACTAAAGTCTACTGATTCTGCTTCGAAACGAGAAGAATATACCACGGTATCCTTAATTTCCTGTAGGTCTACTGAATAAGGGTTTTAGTTTCGTTATTAGTTGTAAGACACCGTTATGAGTGACGTCATCACACTAGATGAAAAATACGGCATTGTGAAATGCATCATGTGTATCTTGCTTTCTTGCTCTGTGAACAATATGCCGCTTACTGGGAAACATCATTATCATCATCAAAATCGGTTTTCATTGACATTTTACAATTACTTGTTTTTCGCGTACTGTGATGACGTGATCATGACAGCGTCTTACGACTAAACAACGGAATTAAAGCTTTTATTTAGTAGCCTTACACGAAATTAAGGATACCTTGGTCTCTTCTTTTCGTTTCGAAGCAGAATCAGTACACTTTAGTCTGAACCAAAGAATCAGTGCGAAATGTGACGTCATTAAGAAAATGAAAGTGGTGCTCTGGTAGGCACGTAACAGTAGTTTTTTTTTCTTTATTTGTTAGCCTGCTAGCGCTGCTGATTTTCGTGCTAGAGGTACCGTTTCAACGCTATTCATGGTTTTTTGCTATGGAGATTCCATTTCAATAATAAAAAAAAAGTAGGTGTTGCCATTTGAAATTTTCGAAATTTTGTCACTGTAATCGTAACTGTTAGAGTTTAACTGTTGTTTTTTATATAATTCTTGAGCGCATACCTCAGAATAACTTCCACCAAATTTTAATTCAGTTTCGTAGCTATGGTCTCATATATCGGGGTAGTTTTTTTCTAATCACCCTATATATATATATAAAGTAAGTTTATGAAGTCTGCGGATAATGGAAAAGACTAGAAAGTGATTAAAATTAAATTAAAATAAATAAACAGAAAATTTTAAACCGAGGTATAAGAGAGTTCTTTTTATCTTGTAATTACTTGCTCCTTTATTTGTTTTAATGTATGCAGCAAAATTCATTCCCCATGTTTCTGTTACATTCCGCATTAAATGTAGGGAAGGTTTCACATTCTTTAATGCTTCTAAAGAATATTTCTGATAAAAATAATTGATACTTTGTGATATTTTCGTTTATACTCAACTTATTTTATACTTTAAGTATAAGGGGTTTGTGAGAGATTGCCTGATGTCTTAAAAAATATTATTAAGTAATATCTTTACGAAAAACATCAACACGAATATATCATATTTTCAAAATATTGTATTTATCTTCATATACTTGGTGAAAATTAAAAGATAATACATCATTTTGAGGGTTGATTTCTTTAGAAAATAACCTTTTGCAATTTTTTTGTATGTATTTGCACATGGGATTTTTTTTTTTTTTAAATAAAACCCCAAAACACACAGAAGTCTTCATCAGGGAGGCCCTTCCGTGTAGGAGTTAAAGGATAAAAGAAAAGTTTCTGAAAGGATAGTAGCAATTTGACAATAAACATCCTTAGCCCCCAACTTCTCACCAAACAGAAAACCACCTTTAACAGAATAGAAATCTAACAGATCTGAAATAGATCGAAAGAGGAAAACACTGAAACATTCGGTTAAAAGTAAAGACGTGACAGTTAATTTGCAAGGATTTTAAGAGGTATTTTTAAATCATAATCATTATTGCATAAAATGCGAATATTTTTAAACTGTGCGAACATATGAAGGGTACAAAAGATTAGTAAAGAAATCCTACAGTCAAGGTCGTTAACCAAAAGGTTTAAAGCCATTTAAAAAAAAGGGGGGGGGGATGTGGTGGAAGAAACTTAAAATTTATTATAATAATACGTAAAACAGAGAAAGCTAGCGATAAAAGCTGCTTAGCTAAACAATGTTTTTTAAATAAGAATTTTTTTTTTTCTTAATCTTTAATTTTTTTTTTATCTTTAATTTTATATAATTTTATATCGTACACATATTCTCTTTTAAAAAATTTCTTATATTGATATATTTTTGATAAAACAATTACATATCATTCGCTTTTGACATCATGATATGCATGATTTTCGTTCCAAATACGTCCGTTTTCCAATTCTGGCTACAGTCCAAGTCACATCTTAGATTGTTTTAAATGGCTACATATAATATAACCTATTTTCCTTAGAAACTGTGTATTTGTTCCTTGAACGATAATTTTACTTTTATATGTTTACTGACCTACTGAAAGCTCCCATTAGGCTCAAAATTACTTAATCATGCCGCATTTTCCGAGTAAAACGGACTCATAAACAAATTTTATGGATTTCCATTGCAATGAAGTTTCTGTTTCAGTACCTTCTGTGGTTTAATCGTTTTAAGTTTCACTGTGTTGCTTTTACATAAGGTAAGTTAATATATATACATATATATATATATATATATATATATATATATATATATATATATATATAATAATAATTATTATTATAATATTTTAGTTTTTATTTTATTTTATTTATTCATTTATTTTTATTTTTATTTTATTTTTTATGTAAAGTTTACATATTTTAAAATATTTTGTATGTATATATATATATATATATATATATATATATATATATATATGTGTGTGTAAGATATAAAATGATATAAAATTAAACATTATTATAATATAACGTAAAACAGAGAAAGCTAGCGCTAAAAGCTGCTTAGCTAAACAATGTTTTTATTAAATCAGAAACTTTTAAAACAAGTATTTATATATATGAAATTAAAATGAAAATTTTGAAGATTAGAAAAACCAACAAGAGATTTACAAAATAATGCGCAAAATTGCTGCAAAAGGAAATGTAAAACTTGAATATAGGAATAATTTAACACATTAAATGAAATAAACCCCCAAAATACACAGAAGTCTTCATCAGGGGGAGCTAAGGATGGTTATTGGCTAATTGCTACTATCCATTCAGAAACTTCTCTTTAACTCCTACACGGAGGGGCCTCCCTGATGAAGACTTCTGGGTATTTTGGGGGTTTATTTCATTTAAAGTGTTAAATTATTCCTATATATATATATGTTTATATAAGATGTTACAAAGTTAATAATTACAGTATTAATATATATTTATATTTTGTGTTATGTTTCTTTCAAAAATTTTACAAAACACTTTTTTATCAATATCCTTAATACTCCTTTATTCTTCATAAAATGTTGTTTACCTATATTTATTAAAAGCAATATTTTATTATTGTTATTTATTATAATCACAGCAATATGTGTGTTGTAAAAAAGAAGTAAAAGGTTGGAAAACAGATAAGGAAAGGCCGCTAAAATCCTCAATAATCAAAATGAATTAATAAATAACCAAATAAAATAACACGAAACTCTTCAGAAAATTTACGAAAAAAATTAACCAGTAATAGTTTTAATAATGATTTGAAAACAACTATTAAACGAAACAGGATCCCCAAAATAAAATTCTATATGGTAACTGAAAATATGGAATACAACAAAAACGTACTTTAACAAGGAACTTCTGATTATTATTAAGGGTCTGCTTCAATTACCGTTGCCGGAAGCCGAAGCTATTATTATTCTATGGGAAATTTTCTTTACAAAGAACTTATTAAGTAATACATATTTTTAAATTCTGTTTTCACATTCTGAAAATTCCCAACAGTTAAATTGACTGATCTTTAAAAATATATATATTATTATTATTATTTATATATCAATTTGAAGCTGAATAATACGAATTTTCAATATGTGAAATTTTTCATTTTGCCATTTCAAAATAAAATATTAAAAATTTGAAAAAAATACATTTTTAAAAAAGGTCCGTCAATTTAATAGTTGGGAATATTCTGAATGTGAAAACAGAATTTAAAAATATGTATTAGTTAAAAAGTTATATGAAAAGAAAATTTCTCATAGAATACCATTGGCTCGGGTTTCCGGCGACGGTAAGTGAAGAGGGCCATTAAGTGAATGAAATTACATAGAAATGGCAAATGTGGTCATACAGAATTTTATTGAACTTATTGAATGTTAAAATGTTGGAATAACACTCATACTGACTAGACCAATCATCAGGGTAAAGCCATCTCCCCAGTGAGCAAAACTTTAATAAATCACACTCTAGCATCTTTTAAAGCAAATTCGCTAGAGGGCTATCCAATATTGCCTACTAAACAAATTAACCAGAGTAATAACATTAATACAAGAGTACAAGAAATAGATCTAATGATTAAGAATAATAGTAATATTAAAAAAAAAAATAATAAAAAAAAAGAACTAGATACACAGACATTATTATACCTTTCACAGTAGGATATGAATTGTTGTCTGCAGTTACGAAGATAATATGAGCACTAGAAGTAATCATTGAGGTAGCACAAATAGTTACCATGAAACATAGATATTCCTAACTGCAACACTTTAGAACTAAAGAATATTTTATTAAATAATATATACTAAATTTTTCTTGTATTTTTAAAATTCAGTAGTATTTCAGAAAATAGAAATATAATAGAATTATAGATCGTTACCCGGCATCTTTCGGATAAAATTAAAATTATAGATATATTTTTAAAGCTTAGGTTACTTAAGATTCTTATATCTCAGTTTAGGGAATTGATTATTTATAACAGACTATTTTTATATCTTAATAGTGTAGTGTAACTAAATTCGATTAGAATATTTATCAAAAAAATTATTATAAGACGATAATTATGATTATAATATTATGTTAGTTTACTATACAATTTATTTTAATTTATATTGAATTTTAAAAAGAGTGATAGTTTGAAAACAATAACGAAAAATCATGCGGTACGCATTGATTATTAGCACTTTCCATCTGTAAGACTTAAAGACATAAAAATAGACTAATTGTAATCATATTCATTCTTAAACATTGTTGGAAAATACTAATTGTTTAGTGCAAAAAAAATCAGCCTTGATGATTCAAATTGTGAAACCCATAATGTATCTGAATATTTTAGAGTACCCTTGTAAATCTGAAGGTTAAAAATATTATATTCAATACAAAGTATTATTTTGGCATATTAACAATGAATGTCATGATTTTTACAGTGGAAATTTATTTAGATGTGATTTATAAAAATATCTCTACTAAAACACAGTGCACTGGAATTTGTGTGGGTATCTCTGTACACCAATCAGTTGCACAGAACCTATTAATGCCATTTTAAACAGGTTATATTTTAGAGTCAGCTTGAATATCATATGTAAATTTTTAAAAACTACGAAAATATTTAAGAACGATGGGGACGGACTGACGGATACATCGAAAGTTGGACAGATGGACAGTCAAATACACAAATTAAAATCATATTCATTTAGAAAGTGATAAAAAGTTTCATATAAACGAAAATTCAATTTTAGCAAAATTCCAATAAAAGTCCTTGATGTAAATTAATATTTTTTCGTGGCCTTATATATCTAATGCTAATCGTACTGTATTGCATGGAATTTGTGCATATGAATAATGTACTTTAATTTTATTAAGAGTTATGCAAAGTAACAACATGAAAATTTCGATTATAGAGATACTTCCAATATTTTGATTATAGCAATACTTTGGAATAATTTTAGCTGACCATGTATTTACTGATGGCATTTACTCAATTTGCAATGGAAAACATCTGACAGTGGACTTTAATAACATATTTCAATTTCATTAAAGTTTGTGAAAAGTAAAGGCATTAAAATAAGGTTTATAGAACAAACCACCAGAGACATTCACTATATTTTAAAAAGGAAATATCAGTTAGTGAACTGAAATAACATATACCAGTTTAAAAAAATTCCATGAATATTTATAGGAGTTAGAGTGCGGATAGACAAGCAGACAAACAGACGGACAGACAGGCAGACGAACCGAAGTCATTAACAATTTTCAACCTCTTTGGAAATGTGTTAAATAATATAAAGAGTATGCTAATATGCTTGAAAAAAGTCACTTAATAGTGAACAATTAAGAAAATGTTAATTTCAGCTGAAAGTTAAATATTTTCAGCAACATCTTTCTCTCCAGCTGGGAATACTGTCTTTCAAAAATGTATAATTCTAACAGGTTTCTCAGGATATGTCAAGTTAACATAGTACTATAAAATTTATTCAAATATTTAAAAAAAAATGATTATGTAAATTTCTGTGTAAATTATTTAGATCAATAGTTATGTATTAATTATTTATATCAATAATATATATATATATATATATATATATATATATATATATATATATATTATTTATTGAACTCAAATGTACAAAAATTTAAATAACTTCCATATGTCAGTCTATCAATATCATATCTCAAACTATTGCTTTTTGTAAAAATAAATAAATTCCCCACCTGCGTAAAAAAGAAAATAAATAAAAGTTCAAAAAATTATTGGGAAAAAAAAAAAAAAAAAAAAAAAAAAAAAACGCGAAAACTTGAAACTTAAACATGAATTATCTCTCTGATCTCCTGAACATCTTTGGAACTGTTTGTACAAATTCAGGAAGAACACACGAAAATCTAAAATCTAAAAATAAATAATAAATAATATATTGTTTATACCAGATCTAGATATATTTTCCATTTTGGAGATTTTTAAATGTTTTATCAAGACAGAACCAATGTCAAAAGATATTGAATAGTCGTACTAGATTTGTAAGGTACTGCTCACCTTGAATTATATATATATATATATTTGATACATGCAGGGTATCCCAAAAATATTTAATTTCGGTTTCATTCTTCCCTATTAAAGGAAGAAGACCAAGAAAATGGAAAAAAAGAAAATGTTAAAATTCAGGTGGATAAAAATTAAGAAAATACTCTGCCCATCAATTTTTTAAAACATACAATTTTAGAATTTTCATACTATCCACAATACGAATTTGGTACATATAGAATGTCTATCTATTTTCTATCAAACAAAACCATTACATAATACCACACATCGTTTTTCTTTAAACCAACTGAATTGTGATACAGAGCAAAATGTGACTTATACCACTTTTTCCTGTCATATAAAATATTATCTACGCAAATTTGGTCAAGGAGAAAGTTTTTATTATCTATTCAACAATACCTTTAGAAAAAAAAAAATCCGCATGTCAGTTTATTTAAAACCAACTGGTTTATGATACAGAGGAAAATGAGACTTGCGAAATGTTTCCGTATCAATTAAAATGATTTTTCTACGCGAAAATAGAGGACATATGTTAATTCATAAAATCTAAGTTACAATAACATGTGTCGGAAAAATTTCAAATGTTCTCAAATAATGTTTTAATAGAATTTATTTGAGTACACAACGAAACAAGAATAACCAGATGCCTGTTCATGCCTACCGAGAAATTTATTCTCTTGAAACATATAATTAACATATAATAAACATATGTTTCTCTTGACATATAATAAACATATAATAAACATATGTTTCTCTAGAAACATATAATTAAGAATATATATATGCATTCAAATAGATATTTTTAGAAAGAATATGAAATTGCTTTTGTAATCTTATACAATACAAAAAATAAATAAATAAACGTTTAATTCTTTAAATATGTTTAAAAATTAGCAACATCTGTTAAAATCAAATAAAGAACTAAATAAAAGTGCAAACGTTCTTTATGCAGATTTAAACAATACGCAGTTTTTAAAATTTATTTTAATATAATTATTCAAACTGGCTGAATTTCTTTTAAATTAAAGAAGAGAAAATCATCGATGAATTCATTTGTTATAACTTATTTTGAAAAAAAAAAACATGATGAATTTTAAAATGAATTATGCACTGGCATATAGTTTTTAGTACTTTTTAAATAAAACATACAATATTACAAATGTTTGCCGCGTTAACTAAGAAAACAATTTATATCTCTTTAATTTTAATATTTTAAATAATATCTGTTTTTTTTTTCTTTTTTTAAGTAATAAGACAATGCATTCTTTTTTATTAACTCTTTGACGCAGATGGGACACCGGTGTCCCTTTTGCTTATTTATTTTTTGACGCACTTATTACAAATATTATTATTATATGATAGTTTTTTATTATAAAAGAGAGTCTAATAGTTACTATAAAAAATCTATTAGATTATGAGAGTAAATTTTTTACTAAAATAAAAATGTTAAATAAAAGTAGTTTGAAAAAATTTTATGAACCAATTTCAAAAATTTATTTATAATTAAATTTGATTATTTAAAAAAGATCAGTAATGAATTATTGCTACTCCTATATCTACGTAATTGTAAATAAGGACATTTTGTAAAAATATTTAATCATGGGACGCCCGTGTCCCATGATGAATTTACCTTTAACGCAGAAAGGGACACCGGTGCCCCACTCTATATTTTAGAACCAAAATTAATTAAAATTTTAAATATAACTTTTTCCACTTATTTAGATCTGAAATAACTTAAAACTATCAAAAAAGCGTAAAAATTATGTTTGATGAGAAATCTGCTTCAAAGGGTTAAGACCCAGAAAATTTAGTATTATATTAAACTTTTAACACGGATATTTGAATGCGTTTAATGTTTTTAAACAATTGATTTTATATATATACACCCCACGACAAAAAGATAGGAACAAAGGTTTTTTTCTTTGATTTTTCATAAAATAACGTTATCTAAATTGTGCTTATCATTTATTATTATTATAAAATAACACTATTCCTGGACTAATTTTTGTTTTAAGACTAATTTAGAAAAAAATTAAGACTAAAAATTTTATAATTTAAGACTACACAGCGCTACCAAAAGATAGGAACAAAGGGTTTTTTTTTTAATTTTTTGAATATGATTTTTTTGAATATGAATATTTTGAATGTGATTCAAATATTTAATATGTTTTTGATCTGATAATATTTTGCTAAGATAATAAATGATCAGCACAATTTAGATAATGTTATTTTATGAAAAATTAAAAAGAACCCTTTGTTCCTATCTTTTTGTCGCGGAGTGTAGTCTTAAATTAGAAAAAAATTAGTCTTAAAACTTTTCTAAATTAGTCTTAAAACAAAAATTAGCCCAGGAATAGTGTTATTTTATAATAATAATAAATGATAAGCACAATTTAGATAACGTTATTTTATGAACAATCAATGAAAAAACACTTTGTTCCTATCTTTTTGTCGCGGGGTGTATATATTTAACTTTATACAAATTTGTTATCTTTATTCACTTGATGCCATTTTGAATTTAATGTTTAGTAACTTGCAACTTTCATCTTTAATAAATATTATTTGATTTTATAAGAAATTTGATATTATTTAAAATAGCCCGCAGCTGTAATTATCGGATATCGCATTTAGTGAATAATTTCTCAAACTTGCTAATTTTACAGTAAATCGTTACGCCAATTCTAATTGCAGAAATACCACTTATATTTTGACCATATTCTACGTTTAATTGTTACTTATGGCTAAATATATTTTAATGTTTAGATGAGACTAAGATCTAATTAATATATATACATATAAATGATAGTAGGCTTAATTTTAAACGATTGCCTGTGGGAATTTTTACAAAATAACTATTTTTTTTCCTAGATTTAGTAGTTAGAATGTGTTAATTATTTATTTTAATAAAAAATATATACATATATATATATATATATATATATATATATATATATTAGAGCGCTATAGAAATTCTAGCTCGGAAAAAAAATATATATATATATATATTTTATTTTAAATGGTGACACAAGGTTATTTTAAGGGTGACACAAAAATATTCAGTTATATTAAGAGCTATTAATATAAAACTGCTAGAATTGTACTTTCGTTTACATTAAGCGTTTTTGACACTTCCTAAAATTTTTTTAAGTGTGAATATGATATAAATTTGTGTATCTGTCCGTCTGTCTGTCTGCCCGCGCTCTAACTCCCGTAAATATTTATGGAATTTTTTGAAACTGATATATGTTATTCAAGCTCACTATCAGATGTTTCCTATTGAAAATGGAGTTTATACCTCTACTCGTTTGTGTACAGGGACACCCGAAATTATTTCAAAGAATTGTGTTCTATGAGAGGTATTTCTATAAAACATTTTTTCATACCTTTACTGTACAATATCTTCATGAAATTAAAATATGTTATTCAAGTTCACTATTGGATGTTTCCTATAAAAAATAGATTACATACCACCAGTAGTTTATGCACAGGGACACTCAAAAGTACTCCAAAGCATTGCATTCTTTGTGAGATATTTCTATAAATCAAATTTTAATAACTTTACTTTCCATGAAGATTTAGGAAATTGAAATATGCTATTTATATGCACAAAAGAATGCATGGTTACCATTAGATTTACAGGGTGACACAAAAATATCCAGTTATATTAAGAGCTATTAATAAAAAATTGCTGGAATTGTACTTTCGTTTACATTAAGCGTTTCTGAAAATTTTTTAGTGTGAATATAATTTCAATTTGTGTATATGTCTGACTGTTCTTCTGTCCGTCTGTCAGTCCCTCTGTCTGTTTTTCTGGGCTCTAATTCTCGTAAATACTTATGGAATTTCTTTAAACGATATATTTTATTGAAGTTCACTGTCGGATGTTCCCCATTGAAAATGGAATGGATACCTCTTACGGTTTGTGTACAGGGACACCCAAACGTATTCGAAAGCATCGTGTTCTATGTGAGGAGTTTCTATAAAAGATATTTTAATACCTTTAATGTATAGAAACTTTAATGAAATTTTAATATGTTATTCAAATCCCTATCGGATGTTTCCTATGTAACGTAGAGTACATTTCTAACTGGTTTGTGTACAGGGGCACTTAAAAGTATTCCAAAGCATTGTGTTGTATGAGAGTTATTTTTTTAAACCAAATTTTAATAATTTTATATTCCCCAAAGCTTAATGCAATTGAAATATATTATTCGTATGCACAAAAAAGTGTGCTTTCTATGTAATATAGTATGGCTAGCATTAGAGTTACAGGGCCATACAAAAATAATCAGTTACATTAAGAGGTATTAATGAAAATTTCCTGGAATTGCAGTTATGTTTACATGAGCGTTTTAACACTTTCTTATACTTTTAGTGTGAATATGATTTCAATTTGTGCATCTGTCTGTCCCATTGTCTACCTTTTTATCTGTTTGTCTCCGGCTCCTATCATCCGTGAGTATTTTGAGAATTTTTTAAAAATGGTACACTCATGTTCCTTATGGAATGTTTCCTATTTAAAATGTCATTAATAGGTCCTTTACAACTAGATTGTTTACAGGGACAAAAAAAAAAAAAAAAAAAAAAAAAAATTAATGTATTACGTTTTAGGACAGAATATTTTTAAAGTTATATTTAAAAAACTTTCTGCTACAAAAATCTTAAAAACATTGACACGTATTATTAATATTCTAAAATATTGTTTTGTATAGAATATGATATGATTAACTTTAGATTTACAGGGCTACAGTTAAATATTCAGAGAGTTAAAAGCTGTAATTACTATCTAACGGCTGCATTTTCTTTTGCGTTAAGCCTTTTTAACACATTCCAAAATGTTTAAGAGTAATTTTAAAATCAATTAGTCTATCTGTATGTTTTTCAGTTCTTCTGTCTGTTGTGCGATAACGCAGGCAAAAAATATTAATAGTTATTCGATACAACAATTGCGTACAGTTGGAAAGTGTTGCTAATCAATGCGTACTGCATGATTTTTCTTTCTTGTTTTTTTTTTTTTTTTTTTTTTTTTTTTCTTTACTAATATTTTCTCCTATTGGATTTAGAAAGATGATAAACATTCCCCTTACGTTTATGTCATTACATAAACAATTGTGTTACCACACAACTTTTATTTTGAAAAAAACAACAACTGGAAAAAAAATCGTTTAATAAATAATAATAATAATAATTCATGATCGCTTTCATTTAAAAAGATATCAGCAAGTTGAGGAAATATTTCTCAAGAGTTGCGGTTTCAGAAATATAAGTGGTGTAGTAAACGTTGTTAAATTGAACTTAAAACAGAAAAAAAACAAAAAAAAAAAAAACTTGCATGTTGTGGCCACTCTAAGACCTTCTTCTATATTTTCCTATATAAATTCACTAGTTGTAAATAATTTATTAAAACTATTAATTAATACAATAATCTAACATGATGAATGCAAATGATTTTCATCTTAAAGTAAACTAGCACTAATTATCCAAAGAGATACAATTTTATTGTCAAAGAATAACATCTTAAAAAATGCGTTTTTATAAGTATTATCTCACATACCAAGTTTCGTACAGTTATATCCTATAGAAGTTGATATATAGCCTTTCTTTTATCGAGGAAATTTGCATTATAGCAGCGCAACCTACTGGTCGATAAGCATCCAAACTGAATCAGCATAATGTCTCATAATGGCTTTCTCACATATTACATTATATATATATATATATATATATATATATATGACACGCAATAGAAACTGAGATATAGCCTTACCTTAAATTGTGGAAATCGTTATGTAGTAGTTGACACTAAAATATGATAGGCACTATTTTATGTCAAGGTGCATCTACATATAAATTTATATGCAATTATGTGCAGTAGTTCCTGAAATCTAGCCTTTCCATAAATTACGGAAATCGCTGTATACCAGCGCAATGTGCTGGCTGATAAGCATTCTAATTGAATCAGAATACTGTCTCATAATGCATTCTCACAAATCAAGTTTTGTTTTATTATACGCAATAGTACCTGATATATAGCCTTCCCTTCAATTGCAAAAATCGCTGCATAGCAACACCACCTGTTGAACGGTTGACACAAAATGCTATTATGCACTAATTTAGCTCAAGGTGCATCTACATATAAATTTATATGCAATTCTGTGCTGTAGTTCCTGATATATAGCCTTCCTTTAAATTGAGGCAATCGCTGTATAGCAGAGCGCCACCTATTTGCTGATAAGCATTTAAATTGAATCAGCCTAATATTTCATACTAGCCTTCTCAAATTTCAAGTTTTGTTTCATTATACGCAATAGGCCCTGATATATAGTCTCCCCTCAAACTGCGAAAATCACTTTATATAAGAGTCACCTGTTGAACGGTTTGCACCAAAAGTTGATAGGTACTAAATTAGGTCAAGGTGCATTTACATATAAATTTATATACAATTCTAAAGAGTAGTACCGGAGATACAGTCGCCTCATTTTTTTTGTCACACACACGCACTCGGACAGACAAACGGACAGACAGATATTTTCTAAAAATGGCCAAACCATTACAAGACCTCCCAAAACGTGTAAATACGTCGAACACCGAAAGTCGATTTTTTTTTTTTTTTATTGAATCCGATACTTTCTTTTATTGAATATAAAAAGAAGTATAAAATTATGCAGTTGCAATAAAATTTAAGTAAATGAAGCAGAAAATCAGAGTAAAAATTCGATAAAAAATATTCGAAAAACTTTAAATTTGAAAATCGAAAATATAAAAGAAAAACTTGATCAGGTGCACATGTGCTTATTTCACGCCACACCTCTTCCATGTTTTGTAGTTATGCGATCAATATTCTGAGCTCCAGAGCGTAGACAGTCAAAAAAACCACAAGCAGACCTTTTTCTTTATTTGTATTTATACATACATTTTAAAGCAATATGCTTTATAAAATAAAAGTTGTTATAAATGCATTAATGAAGTGTTAAATTAATAATGTGATTCTTTTATCCATTCTCATTAGGAAAATGAAAGAGAGCAATATATTTATTTCTGTAAAGTTAAAAAATAATAAAAATGTTTATAAACAATAAATAAGTAAAAATATTTTTGCAAATCATATTTTAAAAGCGATAACTTCTTTGTAAACCAAAGAAAAAAGTTTTGTTTTTATTTTCTTGAAAACATAATAAAAATAAAAATAAAATCAATATTATATGATAGATACATTACTAAAAAATGAAATGCTTAGAATCCTGCTTGTTTCATTTATGAAATATCGCATGTTTTCAAATTAACATCTGTTCACTTCATAATTTATTTTAGATATGCTGAACTGAAAGAATTCTTTAATAGAATTTCTGTAAATTTAAAACACAGAAAAAGTTTAATTAAAAAAAGTATTCCCACAAACCTCCCAAACTATATTCCTCTGCGGATTTTTACTGATTTGTGGAAGAATCTAGAAGAATATATGTTTGGGATATTGGGATTCACGGTGGTCGATGTCGATTTTTGAGCATGTTAGAATACTCAATAATAAGTACATAATATTTTAAAATTTGAGTCTATTTGCTTCGGAGCTAGTTTGAGTAGGTAGCATACACAAATTTGATGAAATTTTGGTCCTTTTTGAGAATTTTTGCTCTTATATTTGTTTTAATGTATGCAGCAAAATTTATTCCATACGTTTATGTTACATATGTTGCATTAAATGTACGGGGAAGGCATGACATACGTTAATTTTTTTAAAGGAATATTTATGCCAAAAAGGAATTGATACTTTGTGATATTTCCGCTTGTACACTATTTCTCTTATACTTTATGTTCACGGTTTGTGAGTGATTGCATGATGTCTTAAAAAAATATAATTAGGTTTTATCTTTACGAAAAACGTCAATAGGGCTAGATTATACTTTCAAATTACTGTATTTATTTTCATATACTTGTTGGAAAGTAAAAAAAATAATAGAGCAGTTTGAGGATTGATATCTTTGGAAATCAAAGTTTTGCAGTTTTTTTTTTTTTTTTTTTTTTTTTTTTTTTTTTTAAATATACGAAAACATTTAAGGTACCAATGAAAATAAAACCAAATTTGTTCAGTGAATTTTTTCTATAAATAATTTAAATGAGTTCGGTACCCAATTTGATCCGACACCTTGTTTAAATGTCTCTCTTTTTCTCTCTCTCTATACATATATTTATGCATATACTTAATTAAAAAAAAAAAAAAAAAAAAAAAAAAAAAAAACATATATTTCGCTATTGAAATCGTGATACGCATGATTTTTGTTCAAAATGCGTCCGTTTTCCGATTTTGGATACAATCCAAGTTACAACTTAAGAATATTTTAAACGGTTATTTAGAATGTCTCCTTTTTTATATTAGAAACTGTATATTTGTTTCTTGAACGATAATTTGACTTTTATGTTTTTACTGAGCTACTGAAAGCTCCCATAGGCTCAAAATTACTTAATCATGGTGTATATTTCGAGTAAAACAGTCATATAAACAAATTTTATGTACGTTCATTGCACTGGAGTTTTTGCTTCTGTGCCTTCTGTTGTTGAACCGTTTTATGTTTCACTATATAGTTTCTACCTAATGTATGTTTAAGAAGAGAAATGCATATTTTAGAATTTTTTATTCTATTTTTCTATTTTAGTTATTTATTGTAAAAATGTACATATGTATATATCTTAATTTTTTTTGCATTTATATTCCATTTTTATGCAAGTTGTTACAATGTTAATAATTAGAGTATGAATAGAAATATATATTATACAATATGATTCTTTTAAAAATTTTACGGAACACTTTCGTAACAAGATTTTTCACACCTTTATTATTTCTAAAATGCTGTTTTCATATATTTATTAAAAGCAATATTTTATTTTTATTATTTATTATATTAAAAATATATTTAATATGTGTGTTTGTGCGTGGTAACAAAGCAGTAGAATGTAGGAAAACAGATAATAAAATATCGCCAAAATCCTCAATAACAAAAAAAAAAAAAAAAAAAAAAAAAAATGAATTATTAAATAATTAATTTAAATAACCGGTGATCTTTTGAAAAGAGATACGAAAAAATTAATCTTTAATAGTTTTAATAATGGTATGAAAAAAACTGTTAAACTTATCAAAACAGGATCCCTAGAGTAAAATTGTATATATGGTAGCTGAAAATATGAAATAATTAAATATAGCTTTAACATTGTTTCAATTTTTTTTGTATTTTCCTTTGCAATTAAAATATTTTATTCAATATAAGCCACCTAAACATTATTATTATTATTTTTATTATTATTACTAAATAAAAATACTAAATTTTTCTGGTATTTTTAAAATTCAGTAGTATTGCAGAAAACATAAAGTTATTAGAAACAAAATGGTAATTATATAACATTACCTTCATCATACGGGTCAAATTTTATTTATAGATATTTTTTAGAGATTAGATAATTTAAAATTCTTATATCATGGGTTAAGCGAAATGATTATTTATAACTGATCATTTTCTTACCTTTATAGTTTAGCGTAACTAAATTTGATTAGAATATTTATTAATTAAATTATTAAAAGTGGGTAATTATGAATATGATTTTAAGTTAGATTACTGTGTATAATTTATTTTAATTTATATTGAATTTTAAAGGATTGATAGTGGAAAAAATATGATGAGTGTGCTAACAAAGGCAGTAATATAAAAAATATTTTAATAGTAAACAATTTAAAAAATTTTATTTAAACTGCAATTTCAAAATTTGCGGTATCATCTTTTTCTCCAGCTACGAATGACGCCATTCAAAAATGTGTATTCCTGATAAGTTTCTCAGGATATGTCAAGTTATCATAGTACAAAATTTATTAAACTAATTAAATGAAAAGTGTAATATAAATTTTTATACAAATAATTTCCATTAATAAGCAAGTATTAATCACTTATATCAATAATATGTTTTTTGAATATATAGAAAATTTCCATTAGAGATAAAAATAAAAGTTTTTGGAAAAAAATATTATTGATTGAACTCAAATTTGCAAAACAAAATTAAATAGCTTCTATATGTCAAACTAGCAAGAACATAATACCAATTGTAGCTGTTTGGGGGGGGGGGGCACAACACGGTTCTGTTCGTACACGGCAATCTCGGTGCTAGCAAACGTATCGCCTAACAGCGCTAAATCGCAAAATATGATTGATTTTGATAATTTTTTGTGGCCGCTATAATTAATTTCAGCCGATAATATTTTCACTTTCTTGTGTTTTATGAAGAGTAGAATCACATACATTTTTTTTTAATATTTTCTGAAGATGACACCTTTTGAATGTTTCCTTGTAAGATGAAAATATGGATGTACTAACCGTTAATTAAAATTTTTATACACTCATGCTTTGAAAATTGCAGCACCAAGAAGGAATATGAATATAAGAATGATATTTATTGGGAATATACATTATAGCAGAACATTTGATTAAATTTTCAAGAAGTTTTGAGTAATGAATCCTGAGAAAACAGTACATAAAGCAGCGGCTTATAAGAGCAATAATTACAGTTATCTGCCAAGGCATTGAATCGAACAGCAATTGGATGAAATATTCGGGTACAGCACTTCATCACTGCAAATAAAAGGGTCTTAGAGTAAGACATAAAAACAACTAAAACGGCATTTAAGACACGTAAATGTCTTAAAATGTACCTTAAGACGTTGTAGATATTTTAATTTAAGACAGAAATATGTCTGAAGTATCAATTCATACACAAAAATGTCTGAAACACGTAAATACGCGAATTTTCAGACAGCAAAACGCGTTTGAATTTTCAGACACTTGCATTACTTATAATTTTTTTCATATGGAATCTAATTTAAGAAAATATGCTTATCTTACTTCTTTCCACATTAAATAAATATATTATTATTTCATATGATAAGCAGTTATACTACTTAAATTATGGTGGCTTTATGAAATTATATTTTTCTAGAATAATTTTTAACTTGTGATTGTAAAATTAATATGAATTATTCATAATAGTAGTAGTTAACTAGGAAAAAAATTGTGCATGTGGGGTCATCGCTTCCCCCCCTGGGGGGGGGGAAGTACCCCCCGGGGTGGGGGGGGGGGTGTAAATTTTCAAGATGGGTATCTTTCGAAAGATCTCGTCAATACCTTTAAAACTAATGGTTGTACTATAAATCTCTGATAATTTAAAACAAAGTTATCGATTTTTTTTTTACTTAAAAAAAAAAAAAAAATCGAAAAAAAAATCGTTTTTTTTTTTTTTTTTTTTGTTACTGATTGAATATGTATATGGAAAATATAGAAGAAATTCTTGTGGTGGCCACAACATACTAGTTTACTTGAGTTTTTGTTATATTTACGCGGTTTGAGGTCTCTGAATCCGAAAATCATGTTTGTCTTTGTGTGTGCCTGTGCGTCTGTGTGTGTGTCTGTATGTTATTAGTATATCTCAAAAACAAATAACAGCAGAAAGTCCAATCTCTGTATTCGATATATGTATCATATAGGGATGCTACGCAAAATTTTTCGCTGAGACCATGAAAATGGTTCGTGTACAGTACCATCCAATATAATTTAATTATATTCTTAATAGCATATTTTTTTTAGATTGTTATATAGAACTGATTCACCATTCGTTTACAGAACTACCCGAAAATTTCGATATATTGCGGGCTGTACATTAAAATAGCTGTAATTGTAATTCATTTTGTTTTACATATTTTTCCATATAAGATTAAATTTTTTAACACTATATATTTTAAAGTGCATATTATTTATTGGCAATTTTCAGGGCTATCCAAAATTGAGCCAATATTCCCTTTCTATTGAATGTGATTGGTCGTGAAGTGCTTTGCTACATTTTAAAATGTCAAGAAACAGTGCTCAGAAAGGAAAATTAATTTTTCATAGCCATACTGCAAACAAATTATGTTTTTTAATTGAATTTTCAACTTTGGTTTTTCGTATTATATCACGTTTTGAGGTTCACGGTTTGAATTTTAGCGGTTGATCTGTATATAAATTTTATCTTACAATTAAACGGTGGGTTACGGAGAACGGTATCCCCCCCCTCATATACACACACAGTATTATATTTTAAATATAACTGTTTCTATACTTCATTTAGATTATTTTAAAAAGTGGATTGAACTTTATTATCTTACGCTATTGATCTTAACTGTCAATATGCAATCGATCATAATAGTATTGATATGCAGGATAAGAGAAAGCCGTGTGAGTTACACAACGGATTTTTTAAATAGTGTTAGACAATGCATTTCTTTTTTATTATGACCCAAAAAATTTAGTATTTTTTTTTTTAAATTAACACAAATAGGCGAATGAATTTAATATTTTGAACAACTGAAAATAAAATAATTATTTTATTTTATAGAAATTTATTAGCATTAATCATATGATGTCATTTTGAACTTAACGTTTAATAAATTGTAATTTACATCTTTAATACCTATTATTCTATTTTTCCAGATCTTCTGTATTATTCACAAGAACCTCAGTTATAATTATCGGATATCATTTAATAGATAACCTCTAAATCTTTCTAATTTTACAGCAAATCGGTACTCCAACTCTAATTGAAGCAATATCACTTATTTGAATTAACTCAGTGCCACATATTGTGATCGTATTTAACATTTGATTGTTACATATGGCGAAATACAAGTTAGGATTTATTTTTTTTTTTTACATGAGTCTAGGATCCAATAAAAAATTAAATCACATGATAGTAGTCTTTATTTTTTAACGATTTCCTGTAGAAAATTTTACAAAATAACTATTTTTTTTTCCTTGAGTTAATAGGATGAGTATATTAATTATTTCTTTTAATAAAATAAACTTTTTACAGCACTATAGAAATTTCAGATCGAAAACAAAATCTATTTTTACTTTAAAAAACTGAACAAAAATCTAGTTTTTATTCGTAAAAATATTCGTTTTACGCCTCGTAATGCTTCTTGAAAAAGACTTAAATAAATATTTACAAGAAAGTTAAAATCTATAGAAAAATCTATTAAAAGCTTTATAAAAATTGTCAATTATGAACAAAGGTAAACATTTCCATAAAAAAGAAATAGTTTAGTTTCAACGTTAGTTATCACATAAATTTAATTATTATTAAAAATGGTATTCTATAACCAATGTTAATAAAAGTAATTTAAATTCGTATTATAAAAAATAAGCAAAATTAATTGTTACCTTATTTATTTGAATTGTAGCTATATATTAAGTTTTTTTATTTTCTTTAGTCAGTTTCCCAAATTCATGCGTAATAATTAAATAGAGTCAGAAGTCATGTGTGACATCCATGTTTCTCTTACAATTGCAATGACTCTTATAATGTTTCATATCCATATATTTCTCTACACGAAGGAAATAAAACTAGTATTGTTTTGCATAAGATTGGCTCACACATACATTTCTGACCAAGTTTTTCTGATCAACTTCATGAAATATATAATTATTCAGATAAACAGTATTAAAAAAAATGCCATATGTGAGGGATTTTACATGAAATTTTCCAAACATACACATATTTATCTATGTTTGTTTAAAACATTTTTCATATAAGATTTTCTAACAATATATGTGGTAACGCCTCTGATAAAATTCAAATAAGTAATTGGTTATTTAGCAAAAATAAATAAATAAATAAAATGCATATAACTTTAGTAACAGTTAGCCAAATTGTACAAGAATGCTAACAGTGAAATATTTTCTAAAGCTTTTCAAGACATGTGAAGAACTATCCAAAACTTGTTATTCCATGAAAATTTGAAAAAAAAACATATAATTTAATTTATATAACTTTTAAGCATTCTGAAGAAAAGGTAAAATAAAAAATATCCTTTTAAAGCAATCATTTTAATACTAAGTTTACTTTTTCTCTGATACAATTTTATTAACAATATAAAGTATATTTTAATACAATTTCTCGGTCAACAAATAAGGTTTTAATTAAATGATTTTTAATAT
This sequence comes from Salticus scenicus, assembly GCA_963930645.1. Classification (NCBI taxonomy): domain Eukaryota; kingdom Metazoa; phylum Arthropoda; class Arachnida; order Araneae; family Salticidae; genus Salticus; species Salticus scenicus. The sequence continues at coordinate 58,499,954 of OZ005661.1, read as the reverse complement.
CGAATAGATTAATTTTAATCGTTTATATCACACTATTATAAATAATCCCTTTAGGCAGAAAATCTTGCGTAGGCAGTAATGAAAATGTCACTAGCACATTTGATTATGTTTAGATTAGCTGACCCGCATAAAGAGTCATTAAAGCCTTTTGTTTACATAAGTAAATTTAATGGCTTTATAATATGCATGTCATCTTATTAAATTAACTTAAAAATTCATTTAATTAAAATTATACGAACAGAAAAAATATCAATAAAAATTTTGTTAAGTAATCTTAATTTTCATTGTTTTAAATTTTAAAATATTGCCTAATGTAAATTATGCTAACCTAAGGGTGAATACTTTCACATTTCCCTGTATAGTGTAATTGTGCCGATAAGATGGATTTTCATGTTTTGAGAGGTCCAGAACACTATTCAATCATTTTTAGAAATTTTCTGTCAGACAGTGTAGATATAGTTGCGAAATATTTTAATTCTAGAACAAATGCGCATAATTTTATATACACTTATTTATCGTTGAATTTTAACAGTGACTGATGCCTATCCTCTTTTGAGACAAATCTCTCTACCGGTACCGTTGATATCCTGCAGTATCCTACATTTTATGGAAAGCTATATCTCAGCTAATGATGTGTATAACAGTTCAAAAATTTATATGTAAAACAACGCTGATTCAAATTATGGGCAAATCAGCCGACAGGTGTCAGTGCTGTGCTTCAATTTTCTCTGTCAATGGGAAATTTATGTTTTAAATTCTATTTTGTATCATTTCAAAGATCATAATATTTGCGAGAGCCACCTTGAAACAATATGCTCGTGCATATCAAACAGCAGGTAGTGCTACTAAGCTGTAATTTTCTCCGGGAATATTAAGGCTATGTCTGAGTTCCATTAGAATATAAGTGCATCTAACATTATATGTAATGAATGTTAGATGCTATAATATGAACTATAATGTAATAATAAGAACTATAACTATAATGTTAGATGTTATAATATATTCGTTATAGAAACGAATTTTGACATAGTCTGCGATTTTTCATTCGGCAACATTTAGTGTCTACTAGTTGCATTTGTAACAAATTGCACGAAGTGCCCTGTGAGAAGCTAGGTTTAAATATCTGTTTCTGTTAACCAATATGTAAATCTGTTATATTAAATTATATAGAACAAAATACTAAATGTATTTACTCACAATGTAAGTGATTTTCAAAAACATAAAAATTTTAATAGTGTACAATTAAAAATAAAACTAAGTGTTACATGAATGATAATGTAAGTGTTTTTTTTTTTTTTTTTTTTAATAGATAAAGGTATTTCAATAGAAAATTAGAAAAAAAAGAAAGAATAAAAAATCGTTTTACGTAATCTTCAGTTGTTAAAAGTTAGCTTTTCTTGACGCAGGAAAACATTAAGTGTTGGGTTCAATCCCACGTTGAACTCATCGACCTAGCCGTATTAAACTTTTTGTCGTTTTCTCCGAAAATCGCGTGAATACAGGCTAGGATATCTTAAAAAGACCACCATAGAGGGAATCACTTTTAGGCCCAGGTTTCTAGAGTAGACAGCTGGCCTGTATCCGAACACCAAAATCTTAAAAGTTAGCTAGAAGTTTTATGAAAGAATATGCGATAGAGAATTCCCATTAAATGATTGTTGAACATTCAAAATAATATTTTTAAAAATCACATTTGTAAAGAATTTTTATGATGTTTTACCTTTTGAGAAGGTTTAAAAAAAGTTTATTGTTTTAATATTATTATTTTAAATGTCGCTGGTAGCTAGTTTTTTTTTTTTTTTTTTTTTTTTTTTTTTTTATGTTACATGCAAATTTAGAAATTTTAAACCACAAACATTTAATTTTTGAAGCAAAGATAATACGAGTTATATATTTACACTGAGTCTTCTACCACTTGTTTTCAGCGGTAATATTTGTGGTAATATAAGCCGATATCTTTAAAGAGAAATTTATTCTTTTTAAATAGTAGTAGAACACAAATGAAAAGGGCCGGTCTTTGAAAACTTTGTCAAGTAACGTTACATAAGTAATATATATATATATATGTGTGTGTGCGTGTGTGTGTGTGTGTGTGTGTGTGTGTGTGTGTGTGTGTGTGTGTGTGTGTGTGTATTTATTCGCATTCAAGGTAAAAATATTTCAAGATTTCCTTGTTATTTTTTTAAATAGATTTTATTACCATGAAATTATTTGTATTATTGTTCGTAGATTATTTATTTATTTTAGGATCTATATTAAGTATATATTTGTGGATATCTATATTTTTTCACATATCTTTTACGGCTGATAGGCACAATGAGTGTCAATAATACAATTTTGCCTTTATTAAGGCAAATTTATCTTTATTTGAGTTTTGAAGTTTTATTTATTAATTATTACTATTATTATTTTTTACTTTCTCTTACCCATACAGTCGAGAAAGTATTGTTTTAGGGTCAAATTTTCGAACATGAGTTTTTGTTATATTTACATTTTCTGAGGTCCCCTCAATACGAAAATCCTGTTTTTAGCGAATGGTCTGTGTGTCTGTTATCAGCATATCTCAAGAACAAATAGTAGCAAAAATTCCAAATTCGGTATTCTAAATGTGTATCATATAGGGATGCTACTTCTTCGAGATGAAGCGAATGGTTCGTGTACAGTTACACTCAAAAGTATTCAAATACATTACGTATGTGGGGGAAGTTGCAGTTAAGTAGAGTTTAACATCTATAGACTGCACTAAACCAAATTGAACGTATATATATATATATATATATATATTCTAATAGAGATAGTCAACCGGGAAAGAAATTTGGTGTATGTAGGACCCGCGACTTCCCCCCCCCCGGGGGGGAAAGTCCCCCTCGAGGGAAGTAAATTTTCATGATGGGTATATTTCAAAAGAGCTCGTTAATACCTTTAAAACGAATGGTCGAACTATGGATCTGCGATAATCTATAATTTAAAATAAAGTTATCGATTTTTTTTTTCATTTTTAACCAATAAAAAAAAAAGAATATATATATATATATATATATATATATATATATATATAATATTGGGAATAAATTCAACATTTTTTTGGATATTTGGTGTTATACTACTTCTCTAATACGGAAATCGTCTGCCTTATCATAAAAGATAATTTTTTTAAATAATAATTTAAATAAATTATTTTTTAAAAAGAGAAATATTTTTTAATAACCGAATTAAATTCTATATAAATGTAGGTGCATTAATGAAACGGGGGGTTGAGGGGGGCGGTAGCCCCCCTCACACAGAACTAATTATCATATAAAACTTTTCCGAAGCCTAATTTGAGTTGTTTAACATAGGTTTACATAACAGTATTCATTATCTTATCTCTTCATATCCAACCGAAATTTATAGTATTAAATTTCAGGGTAAGAGAAAGTCGTGTGAGTAACACACAAGATTATTCTTTTAAATAAGATTTTGTTAAACAGTTTAACTTTTTCTAAATATTAAACGTTAAGGTAAATATAAGGAAAATCTCCAATATATATACATATATATATATATATATATATATACATTTAAATCCTTGAAAAAGAGAAACATTTATTTATTTTATATTTCAATAAAAAGCGTATTTCATTTAGTTTACAAGAAAATGATCTTTTTCACAAACAAAAAGGCTTAAAAAGCGTCTCCATATAAATATATTTATTTTTTTCATTAATATTTTCAGAAAAACTCTATATGAATTAGGCCTCTATGTTCCATTAAAAAAAAAAAATCTTAAGATATTTGAGAGAAAACTCCGTACTGATACACCGATATCATGTGAGCACTGACAAGAAGTCCAATAGGACCAACTAATTTTAGTAGTCCAAAAATGTAAAATAATAGACAAGCATATGTAAGTGCGCAGTTTTCATTCGTATTTTTATTGCGTTATTTATTTATTTATTTATTTATTTATTTATTTTGAAAAAAGCACTTCTAATTTAAGATATTCTAAACACAGACTCTGTAGGTATTTTGTATTTACTGCAATGGGATCAAGGTTTAAATTACAATAAGATTAGTTATTTCGAGTATTTACAAAATATTAATAAATAAATAAATAATCAAATAAATAATACGTTGTTATTATTTTGAGACTTAACACCTTGAATAAAGTTAGTATATCTATAATATCCATAGTAACGCAGCAATATTTTTTAAAAACTATCAGTGTCGTCCGAAATTAACATTTTTACCAATCTTGTCGAATCTAGACAGACATTGTCCAACTATGCACCTATAATCTTGACCTTTCCTTAAAATTTGACATCTGGTTTAACATTTTTATTTTATTTTTATTCATTTTTAAATTTAATTTCATCGTTAATTTTTTTTTTCAATTTATTGTAATTATAAATAGAGGATAGAACACGTATTTAGCAATATTATGCATAATGTAAACAGGTACACAGGTACACATTGTAACTTGGCCGTCCGACGTACTCCTGGCTTGCTAAATATGGATGTAATATATATATATATATATATATATATATATATATATATATATATATATATATATATATATATATATATATATATATATATATATATATATATTAACAAAAGTATGGTTATTACATTTTTTCGAGTTTCTTAAAAGTTAACCTTATCATTATTGAGAGGAAAGTAAAAATTAAAATTATTCATAAACTTTGAAAATCGATTCGTTTTAAATGCGATTCACATTTTTAATTTTACAAAAAAAAAAAAAAAAAAAAAAAAAAAAAAAAGTATTCAAATTGCAAAAAAAAATAACAACTCACTATTGAAACAAAATCATATTTTACACTTAGAAAAATTTCTGTGGCTGACATCTAGAAACTAAATTGTGTCTCTAGTAAATATAATTCCATGTCATCCTTATAAATTCTAGCTTTATTTGCTAGCGAGTTCTAAAAACCCCTATTAGAATTCTAGATCGATTTCCTATATTATCGTGATCAAACTTATCTAAAAATCTCGGCAAATAAATGCGAACTCAAGAAGCGAGTTTTAGTAACTATAATCTTGGTTTGTGACCCAGTTCTAGGAAATCAACCAAGAATTTCTTTTAATACAAAGGATTCGTAATCTCCATAATATTCATAATATTACTTCACCATCCAGAAAAGTATAGACTAGAAATTCCCGATCATTTCGTGTATCCAGGTTATTTGTTAACTTTATACGCATAGCCCGTAAATCTATATTTCTAGTTTAGGATTTCGGAAAACGATTTTACTTATTCGTTCATGATGGTGGCAATATATTGTTTTCTCACTATTTAATTCAATGATTTTTAAAAAAAAGGTCGCGGTAGCCCAGTCGGTAGAACGCCGGCCTCGTAATTGGAAGATTGCGGGTTCGGTACTCGAGCCGGCCAAAGACCGTCGTGTACACTAATGGTGGCTGGTGCACGTAAAATCTGTCGGGTCCGCAATGTCCTACATGTCCACATCAAAAATTATACCTCTGATGAGAGCCATCCTTTCCGAGGAGGATCAAATTTGTGATGGCTTGTCTCCGGACCACCTCTAGGGGTGAGTCCCAGACCATCGCCAATTGCCCATCTGCGCATCACTAGTGCGACGTAAAAACCCAACCAACCAATCCATCATTTAAAAATTTAATAGAGCAAAAATATGATAATATTTTTTGTGCTTGTGCATGTTATTTAAATTGGTGTTCTTGATATTTTTTTCACGCAGAATTTAAAAAATGAAAATTACAATAATAATTTGGTCATAAAAATATAGCTTACATTCTTTCTTTCTATGACTATGTAAATAAAAAAAAAAAAAAAAAAAAAAAAAAAAAAGTTAAATACTACTTATTTTTTACTTGGAAACATGCCTAATAGCAGCTACATAAATTTTCCCTTTGTTAGAATTTGCGATAAACAATCTGTAATGAAATTTACTTCTATTTATTTTAATCTTACTATTGAAAAAATACAAAATACACTTCTTAATAAATAATGTATTTTACATTCGAAATTTATTTTCATTTATTTATGTAGAAACAGGGGGGAGAAAATACAGCAAAAAATATGTCTTGATTAAATTAATCATCGCGCCATTTAGCATTCTAAAATATTTACGAATTAAATTTACTCATTACAAAACGCAAACACTTAAGTAATTACAGTTTTACACACGTGTTACACACGCACAAAAATGCACATACTTACACACACATATATATATGCATATATTGGGATGACGAATTAATAATGCGAAGTATAATTTAAGTTAATAAATTAATTTTAAATTTACAAGACAACTAATATAAATATTACTTTTACCATCTTCTTTTTTTTTTTTTTTTTTTTTTTTTTTGCGAAATCAATGTAAAAGTCATATATATATATATACAGAAAAAAAGTTGATTAATTTAACTTAAGTAAGAGAAAGAAAACAGGAAAAAAAAAATCGCAGTTATAAGAACAGCAACAAAACCGAAGCTTAACAGGAAAACCAGCAATATTTTCATGTTATATCGAATGTAAAATGAGCCATTTGAATTGTTTATTAATTTATATTCATTAATTTATTAATCATTAATTATTTTTTTTTATTTCACTTTTCATATTAAGAGGCACAGTAATTATTTTAATTAAAACGCACCTTAATATCCTATCATTTTTAAGTTACGGGAAAAAAAAAGTATATTGTACTATTCAGACTTTTTTTTTTTTTTTTTTTTTTTGGAATCACAATGCAATAAAAATATTTACATACATTTTATTTTTATATTAAACCATATTTTATGAGAATATATAATTTAAAAATATATGTTCATGTGGTTTCTTTTTTGTCTGATTTATAATAAAATATATTTTGCCATACAGATTTAGTTATAGAATAGAGGGTTTTTTTTTTTTTTTTTTTTTTTTTCTTATCGAGATTGAAATTATAATTAATACAGATAATTTTACATCGAAGATACGCATCTTTTATTACATTTTTAAAGAAAGTTTATTCACACGATGTATTTATTTTCTTCTTTCTTTTTCTTTCTTTCTTTTTTTTTTTTTTTTTTTTTTTTCAGTATATAAACTTTTTCGTAAATTATTTCGCAAAATAATAACGATTACCGAATTTAAGTTACTACTATGGCTAATGCTTAATTTATTTTTCATTTCATATATTTATTTCTTAATTTAAATTTTGGGGGGATTTTTTTTTTTTCTTTGGAAAAAAAAAAAAAAAAAAAAAAAAAATATATATATATATATATATATATATATATATAATAAAAACAAGTTTATTTAGTCATTTTTCAAGTTAATAATAATAATTTTAAATATAAATAAAATTTTTGCAATTTGTGTATTATATATTTTGCAAAATATTGCTTATTTAATGGCATTTATAAACGCTTCCATATCTATAAATGATTTCATTTTTATTTTGCAAAATATTACTTATTTAATATCATTTATATACGCTTACATATCTATATCTATAAATATTTAAATTTTATATTTTGCTACAATCACGCTAGAAAAAAAAAAAGTTAAATGTATGAAACCGGAATTACATTATATTTTATATTGTATTATACACTTTAAATAAACAAAATCCACTTACCATTGTATCGTAGTATTGCACAACAAGTCTATAATCTTTCAAAATAAGTGGGCTACTATTGATGTGTTTTGCTGCAAGCTTAACGGCTGGTCGAACACCTCTGCCAATAGCGCCCTCGGATATATTATGAGACAGCGGGAAGAAGGCTCCAATATGAACATTGGCCTGCGAACCAAGTCCTGAAGTTCCTTGAGCACCCAGAAATGAAACCAGAATACCAAGTGTCAGTTGTATTCGACTTCTGTCCTTTTTTAACATGGCACGAAAATATGTCCTTACACAGCAGCTAAGTTTGTATATCTCTTCGAAAAAGGAACTGATAAGTGAACAGTTAAATTATAAATATAATTATAAAAGTCCTGTTATTTTTGTGGCTTTATAAATTTATTTTAAATATATTCATTTTGAATAATTGTTTTACAGTTTCAATTCTGCGGAATAGGAAAAAATAATTTTAAATTTAAAACTGTCTCTATTTTTCAACTAAATTGTTTTTCACGTTCATACTTCAAATTTCACGTATATAATTTCAATTTTTTTTTTCCAATTTTCAAGTTGATATTAAAATTTGTTTTTATAATCTTGAACTAAAATAATTGAGTTATTGAAACCAATTTTAGGTTATTTTTTTGTTATATATTTCATGCGGAATTTTCTGTTAATTATCTTCTTAAATAGAATAATATAAAATTTTTGAAATAATCGCCAAATTAGTAAAACAGATTAAAAAGGTGTATATTTTTTTCTTACAATTGAAATTATTTACATTTATAATTATTATAATATTCCTTTTAGTAAATACATGTTGTATAATTTCTTTCTGGCATTTTTCCAGGCAGTTCGAATTGACATATAATACTGCCGCGCTGTCTGGTTTCTCGTTGAAAATGTCTGCAACCATATATGCATTTTTTCACAGGAATCATTTCGCAGATTAGTTCATACAAGTTTGCAGAACATATTTTATAAAAAACAGACTTAATTTTTCTGTAATTATTTCATGAACATAAAATGAATTATTGTTTATTTATATATAAGTATAAACCTTTACAATTTATTATTAGTTTTTAATACGTTATACTTTGATTTAGTTTAAACAACCATACAGGATGAATTGTGGGATATGTCTTAAATAAAGTTATCTAAACATAAATTACATAAAATTTTTAAAAAAAGATGATAGCTACATCATTTTTTTTTGTAAATAATCTTTATAAACGTTATTATAAAAACCCAAGTTTTTCGAAATGTGTGTAAAAATTTTTTGGATTAAATAAGTTACGTTTTCCAATTAAATTAAAGATAAACTGCAAGTAATTTTTTTAAATATTCATATAACAATAGTGATTTTCCTACAAATATCCTTATTTTAAGTTTTGAATTTGAAATTCAACGAAAAAGCATTAAATACGTTGAAGAAAATGAACAATTTTTGATAAATATAAATTTTTGAGAAATTTTTTGAAATTGGATTGAAAAGTCTGTTCAAATAATTTAAAATTTGTCTCGGGAATAAAAATTGTAATCATTTCAGAAAAAAGTATCTTTTCAGATATTCTTGCAAATACTAATAAAACTTCACCTTTAACGCAGGTCTCCAAATTTTTAACTTTAGTAGTTCTGCATCTTTACTTTTAGATCAGTAAAAGTTTCTCTTTTCCGTTGTACTCCTTCGGAACTTGTATCAGAATTTGCTGAACTTTAAATCTTCACATTCTTAAACGTAAATCAATTTATTTAATTTCTCAAGTTGAATTGTAAATTTCTGAGATTTCTTCAACTTGAATAAAGCTAATTTATAACTCTCATCCAAAGTTTCTTGATTTATTCTGCACGAAATGAAAAAAAGGCTATCATTTCCATAAAAATATCTGCGTGACCTCACATATCCAAAGTTCCTTTTCTACTGCAAGAGAGATTTCTCATGGAATCCCTTTCCCGTAGCACCGACAGGGGGCGCTTTCAGACTTGCCCGGGCCTCGTGTGTGCGGTAATAATGTCGATTATTACTTCTCAGTTTCTGCACGTAATTGAGCAAATATAATTTTATATATTTTTTGCCCTGCTTAAAGTGTTATACATTAAATATTTTCCTACATATTGCATTAATTGCATGTCCTGATATTTTGTTTTAAGTTTAACCACTTTTAACTGATGCAATAAATTAGAAACTAAATCTGCTACTTGATATTCAAAGACATTTATTTCGGTTTCTTAAAAATTAATATATAAATATATATATATATATATATATATATATATAAACAATAATTATGATAAAAAATATATTTCTTTATTTATTTTTTACATTATAAAAAGGAAATAAAACGTTAAAATTTCAAATTTCAAATTTGAAAAAAAAAAAGAAAAAAAAAAAAAAATTATTTCTTTATTTCAAGTGTATGCGAATGGTAGCTATTTTATTTCCCTTAAAAAAGAAAAAAAAAAGAATCATTGGATTTTTAAAACATACTTTTTCATTAAAAATGGTAAATTGTAAAGAGATAATAGATTTTTTTTTCCATTGTTTTCTAAAATATTCTGAATATTGAATACCTTATGGGATTTTTTTTTCTGTTTCTTTTCATAAACTGAAAGTTATTTATTAAACTGAAAAATAAAAATAATTTTGATATACATAAACATATATTTAATTTTTGACTTGTATAACTATAAAGAAAATATACATTTACTAAGTATATGTAACGTGTGTGAAAAAGCTAGATATGTAATATTTTAAAAATGTATTATGAATCCATGACCCTTCTCCATTTTAATGACACAACTAGAAAGATATATTTGCCAAAATCTTTTTTCTACATCGTCCTATAAAACTTCACACTTTACAAATTATTCATTAAAAATATCATTTGTTAAAAGAAATTCTATAATGAATGTAGACGATTTTCAATTCCAAATAGTAAAATAGTAAACGCGTGAAGAAAGTCAATCTTCTCCCTTATGGATAACTCAAAAAAAAAAAAAAAAAAAAAAAAACATATATATATATATATATATATATATATATATTAAAAGTGTTATACCGAATTCATAAAATTGCTTTAAATGATCACATATCTGCGTTTTAACGATACGTTTTAAAAATGTTGACAAGTTTTTTGAAAAGTTCACATATTGAAATTTACTACTCCCGAGTGATACTCCCCACAAGGTAGGTTAAGTATATATATATATATGTATTTTACGTTGACTATTATTATGTGTGTGCGTACACACACACACATATATGTATGTACAGGGTGTCCTGAATTCATGAGCCAAACTTTAAAGTTAGGTAAAATACATATAAAGAAGCATGTTTCGTATAGCAATATGGGGTCGTAAATTAAAATATTCTGAGGGCCCTGAACTCAGCCTTACTCCTCTCCAGTTTCCTTTTCTTGTCTATTTTCATGTATTTTTTGACTGATGTTAGTAGTTTTTTTTTCTTTTTTTTTTTCTAGACTTCAGATTGTGTGATTTTTTTTCTCTTTTCATGCAATTTTATATGAATTTTTGACCCCCACCCCCTTTTTATTCCACATTTGAAAGTGTGCTATTTTTTCCGTCTACATTTTTCATTTAGACCCTATACTGCTGTCTTTCTTACTAATCGTTTTTTGTGTATTTTTACCTGTTCTAAAAATTTGGTCCGTGAATTTAGGAACACCTCGTACACACACACACACACACACACACACACACACACACACACACATATATATATATATATATATATATATATATATATATATATAATTTAATTTTGAAAACTTTAAAATAGTTCTAATTATGTTAATTTATACGAAATTCCGCCCTGTTACGTCATTCCAAGAATTAATTAAAAATGTCAGGATGGCGACAATTGAGAGCGATTGATCCAAAAGCGAATGGAGCGCCGATTTAACTCAAGGTCCAACTAAGTATCGAGTTTGGTAAATTTCCTTTCTTTGGTTTGTGAGATACAGCGTTAACAATGTTTTGAATGCTCACTCTCATGGACACGCAGACAGGCATTTTCTGAAAATTGTAAAATTCTACTTAACATAATTTAAAATACAAAAATTCCTTCAAAATACGTCGATCAAAAGATTTCACGGATCCAATATTTCATTTGTATATACAGTCGAACCTCGTTAACGTGAATATCAAGGGTGATAAAAAATTTGTTCATGTTATCAGTAGTTCCTGTTATCAATAACTAATCTTCATATAACTAAACTAATCATCATTTTGATGGGGATAATGGAAACAGTTAATGTTAAATGTAATTCACGATAACCATGTTCACGTTAACGAGGTTTGACTGTATATAAATATATATATATGTATATATATATATAGAGAGAGAGAGAGAGAGAGTGAGAGAGAGAGTGAGAGAGAGAGAGAGAGAGAGAGAGAGAGAGTGAGAGAGAGAGTGAGAGAGAGAGAGAGAGAGAGAGAGAGAGAGAGAGAGAGAGAGAGAAATAAAGAAACAATTCTTTTACATTTTAATGATTTCATTTGGACGAGCAGAAAGAAAGAATAGTGAAAATTGTTTATGCTTGCGTACAAGTGTAATAATAATAATAATTAAAAAAGAAAAAAGAAAAAAGAAAAAAGAAATAAAGGATGCATATTCAATGTTACATCATAAAAGTGTTCGTTCATAAGATGTGGTTCTTCCACAGAGAAAAGAAGTACATTATTTTATAGGAAAATTAAATCTTTGTAATGTATAAGTTAGATGGTTTTCTTGTTTTGAATAATAATAATAATAATAATAGTATATTGTGGCCATTACAAGATTTTGTTTATTATCTTATATGAATTACCCTAGTACAAATTATAATTTATAAAAAATATTTTCCATGATGAATGTGACATTTATATCTGAGAGAATAAATTCCAAAATAATGTCAATTTTGTACCAACATTTGGAGGAATGCGATTTTTAATTATTTTTTTTTTTCGTTAAAAATGAAAAAAAAGGGCAATAGCTTTGTTTTACATTTTTACAGATGTATGGTTCAACCACTTCTTTTAAAGATACTGAAAATGTCTTTCGGCAGATACTCATATTGGAAAATTTCTTAATTTGAAAGGAAGAGAGGAAGGGAGGGGGTTGGTAAAGCTCCTACATACATATATTTTTTTAGTAGTTAACTACCACTACTATAAATAATTGATATTAATTTGACAGCAATTCGTTAAAAAAAAAAAAAAAAAAAAAAAAAAAACCTCACATTATGTACGTTATAAGTTTTGTCCTGGTCTGCATAATAAAATCTTCATATTAAAAATAATGAAAAGAAATGAAATGACAGCGCCATTCAAGACAGGCGAATAGGCACACAGACATTTTCTAAAAATTGTCAAATCGTGCTCAGGTCATCCCGAAACGTGTAAATCCATCAAGAACCGAAGGTTGGATATTTTCACGAATTCAATACTTTCTTCTTATATAGAAGTAAGTAAAAAAAATCAGTTTACACTGTTATGTGTTTTCCTTTTGCTCTGTTTTACAAATAGGCACAGAGCTATAAGCAATTTCATGCTTGATGCATAATCTAAAATCCCATTAAAGTATATCTTATTATCAAATATACTATAGTATGAAGCAATAAATCAAAATTTTGATAAAGGAAATTGATGATGTTAAATAAATACTTTTTAATGATTTGTAATGATGAATACATTTTAAATATTCCTTCATTTAAAAATTAAGCGTAATTTATTAAAAAATACTTAATAAAATATGTCATAATTTTGACGAGAGATTTATCTAAAAGACTCGCACTTTAGAATGTAGAAAAAGGGGGGGGGGGGAGGTAAAACCTCCATAGCAATAGCATGAGAAGAAAAGTAAAAAAAAAACTCATAATGTCAAGAGTGTTAAAAAATAAAAAAAATAAAATAAAAAAAAGGCTCACACCGGAAGCAATAAAAGGACAAAATTGACTAGAAAAAGACATCGAGGAGCGGACGGGTAGGGCTGAGATGTTAGACCTATCGTCCAAGATTAATACGTCTCGCCTATTAAATTTACCTTTTACCTGAAGTTGAGGGGGGTAATTTTAAATTAAGATACACTGCTGTATTTATATAGGCAATGGCATATCTTGTTTCCAAAAATGAAACTGTAATTTAAAAAAAAAAAAAAAAAAAAAAAATGTTTATCAGATTAAAATCTGCTGGTATTAAAAATACAATACAATTTTAATCAATCTTTTCTAATAGTGTTTCTGCATTTTGTAAAATATAGCTACCATTATTTTATGAGTTTAAAAATAAAATATTTCAGTTCTTTATAATATTGGGAAATTTACTTTTAAAGTAAACAAGAAAACATAAATTGCTTAGTAGAGTAAATAAAAATCTTAAAAACGACTTTTTCACTCTAATTACTGAACAACAAAAAAGTACATTTAATTAATTTTCCAGAAGTGATTAAATCATAGTCAGATGATTGCCTTACAAATATTTGCATGGTTTCATTCAACACATTATACATTGACATACATGAAAATAAAAATTTTTGTTTTTTTACATCTTTTGTACTCTTATTGGATAAATTGATTAAAAATATGCTGACATACATATTTTCTAAACTTCTACATTTTTATGTATTGGAGTGGACGTGAAAGAATTTGGAGATTTGTGATTATTTTCTCTCGGAAATGAACCGTTGTAGAAGAATTTTTAATAATTGTGGCGTGAAATTTCCATGATTAATTTAATAATAGTTTCTTTCTTTCTTTTTTGTTTTATTTACGCTTATTGGTATATGAATGAAAGAAATATGGATATATAATACTTCTTTTATCAGAAAATTGAGATTTGTTTGAAGTAAACAGAGATTACAGTTTTTTTTTTTTTTTTTAATATAAATATATGGTCGTTTATTTTTAATTCGAAGCTTGTATTTTATTAAATGTTTAGTATTCAATGCTTATGATGTCACCGTATTTCCATACATGCCTATGTACTAACATACGTTTTTTATATTTTATTCATTTGTAACTATTAAGCCTATAGTGGATAAAATGTGAAAATTATAAAAAAAAATTTATATTTTATCTGTACTGAACTATAAATTGCTACAACACTTTTTTTATTCCATCAGTCTATGTTAAGTTACAAGCATTTATATTTATAAGCATTTATTGGATCTGTAGTAAAATGAAAATTTTAAACATTATTTTCTCGAAACAAATTTTTAGGAAATAGCGTGAACGCTAAAATGGTGCAGGCGTCGTATGTATTATTGAATATTTATGAAACTTCATTTAATGGTATTGTATGTATTTTACCGCAAAACTTGGGGAACGATATTCCCCCTTTTTTTTTTTTTTAATTTTTTTTTTTTTTTTTTTTTTTGTTTGTTTATTTATTTCGAATAATTTTGATTGTGAAAATATATTGCCAATTAACTTTTGTTAAAGTCATTTAAATCTACCTACAAGAAAGAGTTTTGAATGTTTAAATTAAATTTTAATTCGTTAATAGCATTTTTAAAGTTAGCAATTAATTAATAATTCTGATTAATATTTGAATTGATTATTATTTGAAAATTAATTTTGATAGGGTATTATTTCTCTACAAATAACATTACTAGAAACTGTAACTTTTTTTCTGTAATGCAATTATATATATATATATATATATATATATATATATATATATATATAAATGATAGATATCTTAATAAAATTTAACCTTAATATTTTAGCATTTAATAGATACATGTCAATACCAACACAACAAAAATAAAACTGATAATAACACATTTCTAAAACTATCACAAAACGGTTGCGATACATGTTATGATCCAATAAGAGACAGAAACAATTTAAATTACTTACGCCCACTTGAACAAAAAAAAAAAAAAATAAAATAAAATAAATAAAGAAGAAGAAGAAGAAGAAGGGTCATTAAACATAATGGCGGAGAAGTAATTAAAGGACTTTAGAAAAAAAAATTGAAGAAAAAAAAAAAGGATTAATAATTGAAATAAAAAATGCTTAATAGCAGAAGTATTAACTCATCAGGGGGCAACACTTTATATGTTTCCTAAAGCTGCTGATATATATATATATTATATATATATATATATATATATATATATATATTATTATTATTATTATTATTATTATTATCTTTATTATTATTATTTATTTATTTTTGTTTTTTTTAAGTTTTCTGTCGCCTTGAACCTTTTACACATTGCTTGCTATCAGGCTACGCCCGATTCGCTGGTCACTATATTTAAAAGAATTGGATCAGTATTTATTTTTGACACCAGATTATAAATAAAAACAAAATTATTTACATTGAAATTGCTCTAAACTTCGCTTCGGGTATCCGGTGTCTACGGCAGCTCTTTTCTGCCCGCACTGGATCGGGTTCAGGATCCCCCACTGCCTGCAGAAATCTCTTTCCTAGACATTTCAATATGGGTACTTATTGACAACAAGTGGGTCTGCTATTATTTACGAACTACGATTTTACAGGTAACTGTATCTCAGCATCTCGTAAATATTTTAGTTTTTATACCATGCATTTTATTGCTCATGCTATTTATACTATATAACAATTTGATTCCAATCAATATAATGAAATAAAATAAAAATTAGAATTTATTTTAAAAGGAATAAAATACATAAAAAACAAATAAGTTTCAATCAGTTTAAACCTTTTTAGTACATACTACCATTTTTTCCTGACAAATACTAAAAAAAAAAAAAAAAAAAAAACTTTTAAAGAAATTTAATTAACAAATGAAAAATAAATGTTGTTATATTACAAAAATTATACATAAACATAACTGTTATAAATACGTTTTTAAATTTTAAATTTAATTTACTTAATTTTTTCTACTGGATTACCATTTTATTTTGAATAAATGTAATAAATTAAAAACAGAAAAATGATTTCGCCTTCAAATGAATGTTTTACACAAAAAATAAATTCCGTAATATAGCCGTTGTTAAGGTATGCAGACAATTACAATCGAAGAATAAATTCATGAAAAATGAGACATAAAAGCCAAAGTTTAAAGTCGAAAATCATTAATTTAAAAAATTCAAATTCGAAATAGGAAAAATCTCGATGAGATGCACGCCTGCAGGGTTCCAGGTACCTATATGCCAAATTTGGAAGCTCTGCGATCGGTAGTGTGAGCACCAGAGCGCAGACAGACACACACACAGACACACAGACACTTCTCTTTATTTATATACATTTTATCTAGCATAAAACATTAATCTTGCCAAATATTATAATTGTAGTTGCTAAAGAGTAAAATTATATTTTAATCATCTCTATCTGCAGAACTTCAAAATATAATTATACAAAAAGGATATATATACAATCAAATTTAAAAAGAATTGTCACATTTACTTGCGAGAATCGATTGTACACACTTCTCTTTAATATCATTAAATGGCCCTAATGTCTACATCGAGCCGTTTCTTTCTTTTTTTTTTTCTTTTTTTTCTTTTTCTTTTTTTGAAGAAAAGATTTTATAACGTTTTGTCGCTACTTATGAGAGGTATGTCATGGTCTTCATCTGCGTTCAAATTAATTTATATATCAAATCAAAATAGAACATTAATCATTAGGAAGAATTTAATAATTATAAAAATAATACTAATAATAATAAAAACTGGATGTATGCTCGCTTCGCGATCATTAAAACTATTGATGGAATTCTGTCTATGATAGAATTTAATTTAGTACGACATGACTACTTATATTTGTATTTTAATAACCTTTCAAAAAAAAAAAATAAATAAATCTGAAAACATTAGCCTAAATAATCAGATAAGATGCACTCGTGACCCGTTAGCTCTGTGGTCGAAGTACACAACTAAGAATCCGAAGGTTGTGAGTTCGATCCTCACCGATGAGAAGTGAAATAAAATTTAAGTAAAGTCATTTTTTAAAGTTAGAAGCTTTTTATTGTGAAGCCCTAAAATTCATAAAATAAGATTTATTCTGGCAAAGACATGCTACAAAGAAATGAAAGTTTCAACACTAAGACAATTTTAGAGAGAAATACAGTTACTTTCCTTTTGGAAGAGATGAAAAGTTTTTTATGTTCAAAATATTTTAAAAAGCTTTCGAAACTAAATTTATTAGTTATTAGTTTTTGTATAATCATTCGTTAGGCCATAAATTCCAAAAGTCTCGAAAGCTTTTTAAAATATTTTGAACATTAAAAAAATTTTCATCTCTTGCAAAAGGAAAGTACCTATATTTTCCTCTAAAATTTTCTTAGTATTAAAACTTTCACTTCTTTGTAGCAACCAGAATAAATTTTATTTTGTGCTTCTTAGGGCATCAGAATAAAAAGCTTCTAACTTTAAAAAATGACTTTTTACTTAAATTTTATTTTGCGCATGTTAGTTACAAAAAAAGATAAAGCTTCTTAAGAAAAGTAATTAAAATTTCTTAGGATATTTTGTAAACAATGAAAGATTTTCGTTTATCAATAGACGTTTTTTTTTTCTTTCGATTACTTATCTGCCAAAAAAAGTACTATATTGTCTTTCGAGGTCCGAATCCGGGACCATCGCGTTATCAGCATGACGCTCTAACCAAAAGTTTAAGAACTGTCAAGCAAAATCATTGAATATTCTAGAAAAATCTAACAAATACTTATACAAAAGGAATATTGTTCTCGAATGCTTTTTAAAACCTTCGGAGTATTTAAAATTTTTCATGTTTTGCAAAAGTGAAATATCTATATTTTTCTTTAAAAATTTCTTGTTGAAATATTTATGATTTTATAGCATGCCTCTGCAAGAATAAATTTTTATTTTAGGCTTTTTAGGACTCTACAATAATAAAAACTTCCAGTGTTATTTTTATTTATTTATATTTTTATTTATTTATTTTTTATATTTATAAATTTATTGAAATTTTTATTTTGTGCATTAAGTAACCCCCCCCCCAAAAAAAAAGCTTCTTTAAAAAAGTATCAAAATTCCTTAGGACACTGTGCAGACAATGAAATATTTTCTTTTATCAATTGGCATCGTATTTATTAATTATCTGCAAAAAGTAACACATCGTCTTGCGAGGATCGAACCCACAAGCATCGCGTTACCTCCATGATGCTCTAACTAAATGTGCTAATGAGCGACGAATAAGGTTGTTTAAATTTACATTAAAGTTGAGGCGCCTTCTTTTTCAGAATGACGCAAAGACACGATGATAAATAACCAATTTCAATAAAAAGCTTCTAAAAGAATATATATATATTTAACTTTTTATTTTATGCTTTTTAGTATCTAAAAAAAAGCATCTTCAAAAAACTCTTAAAAAATTCTTAGAATACTCTGTAGACAATGAAAAATTTTCTTTTAACAACTGACACATTTTTTTTAATTATCTGCAAATTTAACACATCGATCCTTCGGGGATGGAACTCACCACCATCGTATTAACAACTCGACGCTCTAACCAACTGAGCCAACGAGCGACTATAAGGACTGCTGACATTTACTTTAAAGTTGAGGTGTCTTATTTATCAGCGTGACATGAAGACGCGATAACGAAACCTAATTTCAATAAAAAGCTTCTAAAAATACATATATTTATTTTTATTTAATTTTTTATTTTGTGCTTTTTAGTAACTAGATAAAAAAACTATTTTTAAAAATCTTCAAAAATTATTATGATACTGTGTACACAACGGAATATTTCCTTTTATTAACTGACACCTTTTCTATTAATTACTTGAAAAATTAACATGACGATCTGACCAACTGAGCCATTAAGTGATAGCGATACAATGAATTGCTTACTTTTTTTTTTTTTTTTTTTTTTTTTTTTTAGTGGAAGTGTCTTGTTTTTTAGCGTGCCAGATAACGGGATGACAAATTTAACTTCATATAATAATAATAATAGTAATATATATATATATATATATATATATATATATATATATATATATAACTTCTAAATATATTTATTTATGTATTCTGTACTTGAAACTTTTTGTTTTGAGCTTTTTTAATATTTAAAATAAATATTTTGTGTTTTCTAATAAAAAAAAAAAAAAAAAAAAAAAAAAAAAAGATACTTCTTAAATAACTCTTTGAAAATTCTTAAGATATTGCGTATTCAACGAAAAATTTTCTTTTATCAATTGACAACTTTTCTACTAATTTTCCTAAAAAATTAACCCACCGGACCTTTCGGAGTCCGAACTCTCGACCACCGCTTTATTAACGTCACGCTCTAACGAACTGAGCCACGGAGCCATGAACGGAATGGCTTATATTTACTTTAATTGTTTACTAGCATGACACGATGACAAAATCAATTTCCTATAAAAAGCGCCTAAACAAGAAATAATAAAATATCTGAAAACGCTAGTCTAAATAATCAGGAACAATTGAGTCATGACACGTTGGCTCTGTGGTCAGAGTACGCAACTACTAACGCGAAAGTTGTGAGTACAATCCTTAGCGATGGAAAGTGAAATAAATAAATAAATAAATAAATAAATAGAATAATAAAATAATTTTTTTACGGATTCCGCAAAATATTTTAAGATAGAGTAAGAAATTAAATAGTAGAACAGTATATTGGAAGGCATTTTTGAAGTGAGCACTATAAATCGGTAAAATTCCAGATTGAAAGGAATAGTCCTATCGTAATGAAAAATATTTTTATTTATTTGTTTATTTTACAGTTCTGATCTTTTTTTGACCCCAATGTAATGGTGACATTATCACAATAAAAACAACTATGATGGCAGTATTAGTATTTATTATTGCTGATAACGAAAAATATGTGTATTTATAATATATTCCTTACAATAATTATTACTTAGAATTCTATCTCATATTGCTGAAGTTGGCATATCTGTCCATTTTTTTTTTAATATTATTATTATTATTATTATTACTATTGTTATCTCCGAAATTTGCGTAAATTCGAGCTGGGACACTTTAAAATGGCCTACACGCAGATAATTTTACCAATGTCCAGGTAATCGCTTTAACTCATTGCCTTAAACTCTTTGTTAAGCAGATCTATTTTCAAAGCGAATTGATGGAAAGTGATACTAGGGCGATCTTGTCGGTATAACCATTCGGCTTGTTTTTAAATTTTCTTCCAAACTTGCGCTAATGTGGGCTAGTATTCTTCGGAAAGACCCCCTCCCCCCTATAGTGGTCACTCAACCTAGGCTCAAGTATCTAGCGCAGACAATTAGCATCAAACCTTACATGCAGCACATTTTTTGTTTAATTAATCATGTGGTAAATAAAATGTAGGATATTTATATACATATGTAAAAACAGATTACTATTTTGCTGACAAAGTTTCATAGGTACAATTTAAAAATTCATGTTTAAGTATATTTACATGTAGATTCATTTCTGTAAGAAATAAATATTATTATATTCTTTAACATGTAAAATGTTTTGAAAACTTACTAGACATGCGCATTTAGCATTGCAATATTTTCTGAATCATTTTTAAAGAAATAGTTAAAATGTCGAATGTTACATTCCAAAAAAAAAAAAAAGACTTTACAAAAAGAAAGAAAATAAATAAAATAAAAACAGAAACATTTAATTTAAAAATTTCTTTAAACAACTCGAATAGACTGATTTTTTTACCCTAAACAATATACAGGAGAAAAAAAAATATTATATTTTTATTTCAAAGCCTAATATTTAATACCCTTCCAATTTAACATAATTTTGATTAAATAACTTTAATAAAAAGGTGTATTTAATTTATAGATTTTAGTTTAAAATTCCTTGGAAGAATTACTTCTGTGCCATTTCTATATAACGAAATCCATGAATAAAATAATTTAACAAAAATCATTTAAATAAACTTCAACAAAGATACAAACACAGTAAACATCGATATGGAAGGAATAAATCATGATTCATGCACTTTTCACATTTTAAATAAATGTGATTTTGTTGCGGAAAATCAACGTAGTCATACGTAACAACGCACAGTGTTCGGAATTTCAAAAAAGCTGGCCAAAAGTCGAAAAATTTAGGCGCGTTTTTAGACGTAAGTACCGCGGAAATACCTTCAGAGGGAGCCACTGAATGAAACTGTGAGGTGGAAAATTTATTCTATCTACATATTTCTAAGTGTAGGCTGGCGGAAAACGTGACAATTTTTTCTTTTAATGCATTTTAACAGTTAAACAAATAGTGTTTCTCGGAAAATTTCGCAACAACAACATTCAACAAAATATGGCCGACAATTGTGGAGGTTAGTAGATAATATTTATGCTGTATTTTTTTTCATCAAGTGATCTCCTGAGCGGCTTTTTGAAGTTAACCTCAATTATAACATAACCAAAAGTTTCAAAGTATGGAAACTTTTTTATCTCGCAAGATCCCGCATTGATTCAAAGTGGAGAGTGTTAAGGGATGTCCATTTTATTCAGCCGTTAAAGAATTGGGTGCCCCCGCCTGCCCCTGTATGTGTAAAAGCGTTTTAACTTTTTAATTTAATTTTTTAATTTTTTGGACTTTGGTCTGCCATATTGGATCCGCCATCTTGTTTTTGACTGCAAGATCACTTTTTTTATAAAAACTGATATCAAATTTGAATTTAGCACCCTAAAAAACCCTTAAATGTGAAAATTATCCTTCATCTATCAATTTTTTGATTTTTGATCCGCCATATTGGATCCGTCATCTTGTTTTTGAGTGTAATATCACTTTTTTTATGAAAACTAACGTCAAATTTGAATTCAGTGCCCTCAAAAACCCCTTAATGTAAGAATTATCCATCTTATTTTAATTTTTTAATTTTTTGTCTGCCATATTGGATCCGCCATCTTGTTTTTGAGTTTGCCTTTGAAGTTTTCAAGAAACCAATGTCAGATTCGGATTCAGCGACCTCGAAAACATATATATACATCACAATTTCACTTGTTTTCTTTAATTTCGACTTTTGGCCAGCTTTTTTGAAATTCCGAACACTGTGCAACGTGTATACATTAAAATATCTTTTTCTTTGATTATCTATATATTTATGCATACTGTATACTTTAACGAATTATCCAACTTAATCCTTAAATAATTCACAGAAAATTTATTTTAAGCATACAGTTCTAATTTTTTGCTTATGAAAGATTTTCTTCTTATTTTCCTTTTGCATTTTCACAGTCTTTGGTTGCAAAGGATTTTAAGTTCAGATTTGCATAATTGCATTTGGATCTAAAAATTTTGAACGTAGAAAAATTATATGCAGATTTGAAATGGAAAAACTCCTCCCTAAGAAAAATGTTTTTTAAACATTTGGTTTTAGTTTCTTCTTACACATAGACTTACAGTTTAAAAAATTCATATTTTATTCTAATCATTTTCCGAGAATGTTTCTTCTTACATGCATAGAAGAAAAAATAAATAACATAAACGTTTTTAATAAGAAATCTGTGAAGTTATTAAAAAAAATAACAAAGGAATTTAATTAAAATTTTGACAATGTTTAGGAAAAAATTTCGAGAAATACTGTATTAAATTTTTTCTAAGTATAAGTAAAATATCAGATATTTTGAATTAAATATATAATAAAGGGGTTGATGTAGATTGTCTGAGAATATAAGAACATGAATACAATATTTACAAATTCTATATTAAAGGAAACCTATTCTATGTAGATATTAAACTTTTATCCACATTATTACTATTGCGCTTATGATGGTAAGCTCAGTGTAACTTTTATAAATACGTATTAAGTAAAAATATACTCAAATTGCAAATTTTCATTTGTATGTTAAAAAAAAAACAAAAAAAGAAACAAAACAAAACAAACAAAAAAACATTATTACACTTTTCATTTGAATGTGAAGGAAATTACAATGAACAAAAAAATGTAAAATTTTAGTTAATATTTACTTAACTTTTCACGTGTTTTTCTCTCGCAAAAATTTTATTCTATTTTGGGAAATTACCAAATTCTAAGTATGTATTGTCAGTAACAAAAGTACCCGAACACTAGCAAAAGTTCCTATGTAAAAAAAGTACACTTGATATGGTTTTGTTAAAAAAATCCTTAGCGAATCTTGTTCTTAGTATAAAAACATGATTCCATAGGGATTTAAAAAAAAAAAAAAAAAAAAAAAAAAAAAAAGTATGAAGTGTACTTTTGTTACATAGGAATTTTTGTTAGTATTCGGACAGTTTTGTTACCGACTGTACCAGAAACTCAAAATATATGGTTTTTCTTTTCTTACTGAATATAAAGTAATGAAGCTATATTTTACCAATAAATACTGTTTCAAATTTAAGCATTTTTTCTTCAATACAAGGTCTGCTCAAAAAGTATTCGACCTTGAATTTTCCCGTGCATTGTAGAGATTTTAAAGCGGCACCACTGTGCACAGTGGGAGGAGACAGCTTAATTTGCATGCTTGAATTTTTTCCCCGCGTTCCAGTTTACCAGTGGTTTGCAGCAGGCAGTTAAGTGAGGTGCTCTTATACGTGTTCGTCGGATTTTTATTTCTCCAATGATGACTGAACGACTTGAGTAGAGGTACTGCATAAAATTTTGTCAAAAACTTGGTGATTCTCAAAGCGACACAATTCGTAAGATTCATCCAGTGATTAAAGACGAGGATATTGGGGTCACAAAAATAAAAGAGTAGCTTAACAGATTCAAAAGAGGCCGCACGTCGGTAGAGAGTAACCAGCGCTCTGGGAGTCCTCGAAATGCAGCTGTTGTTGAAAAGTTGGAAAAGCTGATAATGAAAGAACTTCGCTTGACCGCACGAGAAATTTCTGAACAAGTTGGTATCAGTACACGTTCTGCACATGCAATTTTGTGTGATGATTTGAACATGCGCAGAGTGGCTGCGACATTTTCCCAAGGTGGAACAAAGAGAACTATGTCGTGCAGTTGCACAGGATCTACTGGACACTATCAACGGTGAATCTGGCTGCTCCCGAAAATGAAAATGCCATTGAAAGGATCCCGTTTTCAGAGCGGAGATGAAATAAAGCAGAATGCGACAGCGGAGATAAACACCATTGCGAAAGCCTTCCACAAGTGTTTTCGGCAGTGGAAGGAACGCTGGACTAAGTGTGTGGAGGTGCAAGGGGTTACTTTAAAGGGGATTAGGATCCCAATCCCACAAAACAACTAAGAGATTTTTTTTCTGGCTAAAGATCGGGAACTTTTTGAACTGACCTCTTATTTTCTACATGTTAAACACATTCGATGTGCTTATTAAATCAAAGACAAATGTGGATTTTCTATAATGGTCAAACTACACGCCAACATTAATTCCGTTTAAAAGTACTTATGAATTACGTCCGAACAAAAAAAACAAACAAGAAAAGAAAATAGCATTTTAAGCATTATTGGAAGAAAAAACAAAATTTTAAATTTGATACAGCTAAAAAAAAAAAAAAAAAAAAAAAAAATGTAAACCTATATCTGTACTTGGACTCGATTTCTTTGAAGACTTTTACATTTATAATAATCTTTAAAATATTTTTAATTGCGATTTGGCTGTACATCCTATGACTGATTGTTGTACATTTCACATTCAGTCCAAACTTTTTTATTATTTTTCTGTCACAACTACTTTTTCTCAATTTCTTGTTGGCTAATACCCGCTCAATTATATTGGTTTATAAACAGTTGTAGAATCCGATTCCGTTCTTATATATAGGAGTATTTTGCAAGACTGTGAGGCCTCAGTCACTCGAATTCACACTCAGAGTTTATATGTAAGTTCTCCATAGAGAGTTTGGTTTGTTGAAGGTGAGAAGTTCATTCGAGTTTCGTGTAATTGGCGTTAGCTTGAGAAGAAATGTGGAAAAGTATTTTGAGCAAGTTTATGGAAGATGGTAAATTTTAAAGTTCACTTATGTATGTCGGTACAGTAGAGCCGCAGTTATCCGAGCCCTGATTATCCGAGTTCCTGGTTAACTGAAGCAGTCTCAAAAAGGCCATGTACCAAAGGAGGGCTTGCTTTTGAAAAAATGACGTACATAACTTCGACAATTTTTTTTATACATCAGCGTGTTTTTCAATTCATATTTGTGCGTTGTATTGCATTTTCAACTGATTACATTTAAATATATAATAGATGTATTATTTTTCTTCATTGACTACGTTTTTATCCACTTTAAACTTTGCCGTATGTTTCCACTCCGATTTACGTTAGAGTCCGTGCTATCCGAGTTTTCGAGTATCCGAAGCGCCCTCGGTCCGCATTCCCTAGGATAAGCGAGGCTCTACTGTATTTTCAGTTAAGATAATTTAAGGTGAACGAAGTATTTCTTCAGTTAAACTATTTAAGTAAACATGATTGAATGATCGTGTGTGTTTTTGAGGGGAGGGGGAATATTAAAAAATTCTGCAAGTATGTTCAAGAGACTGGTGAGTTAATTTAAACACATTTCACTCATTATATTTGAAGAGGTTAAATTTTAAATGTACATAAAACATAGGTAGATATATAGTTTTTTAAGTAGGTCATCATCTTCTTTATGCATAAGATCTTTGGTAAAAAAATTATTTTGTACAATTGGCACTTTTTCACTCAGACACTGACAGCAGCTGATATAATGCAGTTGCTGTAATAAACTTTCCCTTTAAAATTTTCTTTCTTTTTCTATTTCATGCGTTCATGACAGTACTCTTAATGCTATCGTCTGTCTGGAATTTAATTATTCCTTTTGGTGTTCTACACGTTATAAGACAATGCGTTATTGAATCCGTTTTCCATGGATAATATGCTTCCAATTTATGGTACAATTATATATATAAATATTGTTTTTTAACCCATAAATAAAACAGAATAAAGCTTTTATTAATAAAATACACATGTTCAATTATTTTGCATTTGATTTCGCCATTTCTGAAAGAATTCAAATATGTCCTGAACTTATATTTGAAGTTTTCGCTAAAGAAATGTTTTAAGCTCTCTGGACTTTTTTTTTTTTTTTCCATTTAAAAATGATTTATTTAGAATTTCTTGAAATATCATTTGAATAACATTAATTTAAACACTTTTGTCTTATTAAAAGTAGGCTAAAAATGCATGGTAAATTTTGTGTTTGCATGTTAATATGCACATGCACTATTTAAAACGCAACACATTTACACTGAAAACCTCCGTCCTTTACAAATTATATATATACATATATTTCAATATGGAAAGTTGATAGCATTTACCAAAAATAAAAGCCACATTATAAAAAAAAAAATATGCCTGAAACTTACTTTCTTACTATTATGTCTTTTGTAGTCATTTTAACTAAAGACAAAATAATTGAAATATTTTATTTAAAGCTATAATATACGACACTTGTAATGAACACCTACACTGTGAAATGCAAAATCCCTCATGGAAAACAGAGCGCTTAGGAGACAATTTAGTGTTACATTATTGATTAAGTATTGATAAATGCATCCATTTTCATCTAAGGGATTTAGATGATCCTAATTAAATCCTAATGTCTAACGAGAATCAATTTATGTTGAATAAATATGTTTATCTGATAAATATATGCACAATCATTGATATAACGTAGATTACCATTTAATATGCTCAAAAAACATTAAAAAAGCATTTATAGGATTTTTCTAAGAAAATGCATGCATGAAATATTACTTAATTTTCTTTTATTAATAAAGGTGTGTGCAATTTTCTTAATACAATATATATATATATATATATATATATATATATATCTTTATATATATATTTCTTTTGTGCGTGTGTATGTCACTGAACTCCTCCTAAACGGCTGGACCGAGTTTAATGAAATTTTTTGTGTGTCTTCAGGTGGATTCGAGAATGGTTTAGATTTGCAATTCAGTTCAATCGGATAATTGGATCAAAAGATATTAAATAAAAACTCCATTTTAACTTTAAAATGATTAAAAAGAAAAATATATTTGATGCCAAAATAAACAAAATTCACGTTTATTTATTTTTTTCCGGAAATAAAATATTTTTAATTTCGCGTGATAAACAATAAAAATTAGAAAAAAAAATTAATATACTATGAAAATATTTACGTGTAAATAAATATTTTCGTAGAGATACTTGGTATTAGCTTAAAATTTTTATTTAATTTAGTAGTACTTTTCTTTTCTTAAAACAAAATTTTTCGTTTTAATTGATACTTTTTATGTAACTTATAAAGGTTCTTTTATGTTTTCACCTTAATTGAAAATAGTAATAATTTCGAATTTATTAGAATTTTTATTTTTATTTTCTATATATCATAAAACAGTTTTTCTTTTTTTTTTTTTTTTTGTATGGAACAGCTTTAGTTTGGGAAAATTTGAAATTTGGCAACGAAGTAGTACGGACGTTTCTCACCAAGATCGGCAGCTACGAAATTGAGATAGCCATGTTAATTAATCACAAAAATGGCCAAAAATGTTTAAAGTCGACAGGGGGGGGAGGTCTATACTAAAGCTGTGCCTTTGTATTTATCTTTATATATATTCCTTTTGTGCGTGTGTATGTCACTGAACTCAGAAACGGCTGGACCGAGATTAATGAAATTTTTTGTGTGTCTTTAGGTGCATTCGAGAATGGTTTAGATTTACAATTCAGTCCAATTTTAATTGTTTATTTAATTAATTTATCACTTATAAATTGTTGTTGATTTTGGAATGTTTCACATTAGATCCGGCAGACTGCGCTACGATCGCAGTATCGAATATTCAGTAATACGCAAGCGAAGTGATGACGTCACTGGCCGTCCGTGGATGCAAGAAAAATAATTCCTATGTTAATCGCCCATTGGATTTTTTGTAAAAAATTACTAAATATCGAGGAAAATTATTTCCCGATTTTAATCCCCATATTTGGGTATAGATATGTATTAGTTATCATGTGCATGCGTTAGATTGAGTTGTTTTTGCTGTAAAATTGATAAAATTTGAATTTATAATCACAAAACTCTGTCATCCAGGGCCCGACTTAGACTACCTGAAGCCCCGGGGCAAGCCTATTCTGGGGGGCCCCCATGCAGTGGCATAAGAGCTCTTTAGGTTGCACAATTTTTGCATATGCCTGTAGGGGGCCCCTTCCAGAAGGGGGTACCAGGGTTGCCCCGTATGCTCTGCCGTTAGTCAGGGCCTGCTGTCATCCTTGGCGGAAAAAAAATATCGCCATATCATCTGGCGAACATATTTAATTTCTTTCAAAAATAATGGTTATTTCAAAAACTTATATTAAGAGAGTAATGAATAATATGAAACGATTTCGTACAATACATATTACGAAAATATACATCTGGCATGTATATTTTCGTATTACGTTTTTGATCGCCAAATAGAAAAAACGCCAAGGAAGACAAAGTTTTGAAATTTAAAATTAAAATTTTGTCAATTTGAGAGCAAAATAACTCAATAACACATGCATACAATAACTAATACATATCTATACCCAAATACGGGGATTAAAATCGAGAAATAATTTTCCTCGATTTTTAATAATTTTTTATAAAAAATCCAATGGGAGATTAACATAGGAAATATTTTCTTGCATCCACTGACGGTCAGTGACGTCACACTTCGCTTGCGTATATTCTATTGTAATTCCAGTTTGTCTCAACAGTTGGTGCTGCGATCAAATTCAGGAAAATATTTTGTAACTTCGTGTTATTATTGTTATACAAAAAATTGTGTCCTAATTGAAATATTACATCAAGATGTAATTAGTGTTTGAAGAGTTTTGAAGTGTGCATAAAAAACTATACATTTTGCAAATTCAGTGCGGAATTGGAGTGAGTATTTTATATAATTTTCTATCAAATTTACACGCGCGTTGATTAACAGCCACCCTAACCTATAAATTTATTTGTGTAGCTAATTTATTATATTATATTTTTTTATTTTTTGTATGGAACACTTTTAGTATCGGATCCCTTTGGCAAAATTGGAAATTTGGCACCGATGTAGCTCGGACGCTTCTCGCCAAGATCTTTAGTTCCACAATTGAGATAGCCATTTCAATTCATCGCAAAAATGGCTTAAAATACTTAAAGTCACCAATGGGGTCCCATACTTTTGTGCGTGTGTATGTCACTGATATTTTATTTATTTATTTTTTGTAAGGAACACCTTTAGTATCGGATCCTTTTGGCAAAATTTGAAATTTGGCACCGAAGTAGCTCGGACGATTCTCGCCAAGATCTTTAGTTCCACAATTGAGATAGCCATTTCAATTCATCGCATAAATGGCTTAAACTATTTAAAGTCACCAATGGGGCCCCATACTTTTGTGCGTGTGTATGTCACTGATATTTTATTTTATTTATTTTTTGTATGGAACACCTTTAGTATCGGATCCTTTTGGCAAAATTTGAAATTTGGCACCGAAGTAGTTCGGACGCTTCTCGCCAAGATCTTTAGTTCCACAATTGAGATAGCCATTTCAATCATCGCAAAAATGGCTTAAATATTTAAAGTCACCAATGGGGTCCCATACTTTTGTGCGTGTGTATGTCACTGATATTTTATTTTATTTTATTTTTTTTTTTTTGTATGGAACACCTTTAGTATCGGATCTTTTTGGCAAAATTTGAAATTTGGCACCGAAGTAGCTCGGACGCTTCTCGCCAAGATCTTTAGTACCACAATTGAGATAGCCATTTCAATTCATCGCAAAAATGGCTTAAAACATTTAACGTCACCAATGGGGTCCCATACTTTTGTGGGTGTGTATGTCATTGATATTTTATTTATTTATTTTTTGTATGGAACACCTTTAGTATCGGATCCTTTTTGCAAAATTTGAAATTTGGAACCGAAGTAGCGCGGACGCTTCTCGCCAAGATCTTTAGTTCCACAATTGAGATAGCCATTTCAATTCATCGCAAAAATGGCTTAAAATATTTAAAGTCACCAAAGGGGCCCCAATTTGTGGCTTAGATCTAGAAAATCCGTGCTTTTCTCACGGTCAGTTATATGTTGCGTGTTCCAGGGTTGGAAAACCTTCGAATTTGTTTGTGTATACTCCTCAAGGATTGACCGAAAATATTGTACATCCAATGGCATTACGATAAATTAAGTTTTTGTAGATTAAAAAAATATACCTGTTATAAAATAAATTGAGTTTCAACTTTTTCACCTTTAATTAAAACGAGTTTAAGTTTTTATTTAATACGAACTCTACATTTCACTTAGCTCATACTATACATATACTCACATGCATCGATTGATTGAATTGTGATAAATGTACATGTAATGATGTTAGATATTGTAATAACTTATTGATAAAAAATTTCATCAAATCGGTCAGATTGTTACTGCTTATTCAAAAAAGACGGAATTTTTATGTGAAATTCGTTGCTATCAGAGATTCTCTCATAAATTGAAATATTTGCCGTATGAAATAAAATTTTGTGCTGTTCGACATTCAGCGGAGGTTTTAAATAACAAGTAGCAAGTAGAAAGTAGCGAGTAGCAAGAAGCAAGTAGCGAAAATTTCGGTAATTATGTCTTTTACGTTATAATCGGAATTCATAGTCACTATTCACAGCGCTCCATACCTGTTTCACCTATATATCACATCCTTACACACTTACAATAAGTTAGTTATTTTTTTCTAGCAAAATATTCTCTAGAAATAATTTATATGACAAAACAAAGTTTGTCGGATCATCTAGTATATATATATATATATATGTGTGTGTGTGTGTGTGTGTGTGTGTGTGTGTGTGTATTTAATATAAAATTACAAATTTTTATTAAAATTAATATTTGGAGTTTGGCCAATAGTGAAACATTTCTTATAAATTCTTTATTAGAGTTAAAGCAATATAAAATATTTATCTCTCTATTTATATACACATATATAAATATATATATATATATATTGTGCATTCATTTATGTATAATGTCAATTTCAAATTTCAAATGTCCTACTCTGTTCGTAAATTTTCATCTATATCAAATTTGTTTTTTATACATTTGCTATATTTATGTAGACACTGAGAAAAGATATGCCGCATTCATCTAGAACAATAAGTAATCATTGCCTAAATCCCTAAACTAGAAAATAGATTCTCGAGCTATGTGCATATGGTAAACAAGGAAACTAAATAAATGAAATGATCCACAATTTCTAGTCTATACTACAAATTACTGTATAGATAGGACAGTGAAGCTAAAACGCGAACCGGAAATATAGTGGCACCACTAGTGTCACCAGAAGGAAACTGCATGTGTCTACATGATTAGCACCTTTGATCGAACATTGTTTTTCACTTTCGCGATGAGTTAGTAGCAGGTTAGTATGTGAAGTTTTCTTTTTCTTCATTTTTTATTATTTTTTAATTCACAAAATCTTAATAAAAACATTCACAGCTATTCTTCTAAGAAATAAAATTAATTTTTATTATGTTTTAAAATATATTTTGCCAAACATATTTTTATTCCAGTACAGATTAAAATAACAAACTAACTGCAACTCTTAAATAGCAGTGTGAAATCTGAATTATTTAACATTGCTTGGTTTAAATAATGCAAAATGCTTATAAATGAATGAAAAATATTATAAATTTATGTATATTTTCGAAATTTATTTGCTTAATATTTAGTACTTGCTTCTTAAAATAAATTGCTTTCGACAACCAAGTTCGTAAACAATAACAAAGTTGTCAAACGTAAACATCAATGCAATGGTTAGTTGGTTGGATGTTGGTTTTAACGTTGCACTAATATTACGATATGAACATAGATACAATAAAAATAAGACGAGCAATTGCGTAAGCTGGAGAGCTGGACAAACTTACAGCCGTTGATAATAAGGTCGTTGCAGTCAAATTTTGGTTACCGAGGAATATACTGGAGTGCCCTATTTGTATAATAATCTGCAGTCTATACTTCCCTAGATGGTGAAACAATATTATGAATTATATAACTATTATGAATCGTTTCTACTGCAAGAAATTCTCGTTTAGTTTCCTAGAAATGCGTCATAAACCTAAATGGGCTCTTCCCACCTGACGTCAGAGGTCACATGATAGAGGAAAAACAAATAGCAGACAAAGTATTGTTTATCTATAGCGATTGCTGAAATAACATATTTTATATTCTTATTTTTGATCAATCGTATTTAATCTGCGTTATTTATTATAAATCATCATTTTAAATCAATTTTATATCATTATTCGTCATCTTTTGTTTGCTGTATACATTTACAATCATCATTTAGTTTATATTTGTTATTGATGTTCATGAAGAACATGTTTAATGCTCTGATTTTTGGTACTTTAATCAGTGACTGTGCAATATCGCACGGCGTAAATCCATTTAGATCAGTAACTAAGTTAATTAACTTGTTGTAACACCTTTATGCAATTAAATTAAATGGAAACATTTTAAAATTTCAGATTATAATCCATAAACATTCTACAAGAAGCTATTATTTATTGCTAGATCAGTTAATGTTACAGTTAAATTAGGACATATAAAAATCGATCCTTACAGTTAAAAATAAATAAACACAGAAAGCATTTTTTAAAAATTATTAAATTTACAAATACAACTATTCTACTGTTTACAAATGCACAATATTACTTTTATTTTATTTCATATTAAATATTAAAATATTTGTTCTTAAGAACAATATTTAATTTAATTCGATTCTCAGAATTCGATTATTCGTTTTCCTCTATCACGTGATTGAGCAGACGACGGTGGGAAGGGTCCATTATAGTTACTAAAACTCGCCTCTTGTGTGTCGGATTTATTTGCAGAGATTTTAAAATAATTTTAAGCACGATGATGTATGAAAATGACTCAGAATTCTAAATGGGTTTTGCAGAACTAGTCAGCAATGAAAACTAGAATTCACAACTACGATATAGAACTATTTTTACTAGAGAAACAATTTATTTTCTAGATGTCAGTCATTTTTTTTTCTTCCAGTGAACTTTCAAAAAATACTTTTTAAACTTTCTTTACATAGTAATTATTTAGTCATTTGTACTTGCTATAAACGTTATTTTTTGTTCAACAGTTTTCAAACGGGAATTGTTATAAGGAGATAAAAATACTCTAGGGAGTTCGGCATGACATAAATCGAACTTTATGATTACAATATGTAAATGATTTAGATTAAAATTATAAGCAATAAATCAATATAATTTTTCGTTAATGCTATTATTTAGAAGACGCTTTTTTGAGTAATATTGTAGTATGTGATTTCAGTTTTCTTCCTGCATTAATTTGAAGATTATGAATAAAAGATCAGCAGGATAATTTATATTTTCACATTCTGCATTTCACATATTTGGCAATAGATTCAGCAGAAGTTTGAAGAAGGATTATTGCTGTAAAATTCAATTAATAAAAACTGTTATGTATAATTATTAATAATCGTTTATTAATGTAGTTTTATTTTTATTTTATTTATTTATTTTTTTCTACATCTTTATATAAATGAAATTTATAGCAATAAATCTCTTATAATGAACAGATTTCTCTTAACTTAATGATTTAAATGAATATAAACGATAAATGTAGCTAAAAGTAATACAAATATTTATACCATTTTGTATAAAAGCTTCCCTGAATTCAATAAAAACAATTTTTAAGACTATTATTTTACATTTAAAAAAATATCCCATAATTTCTTTTTGAATAAATGAAAAATTAATAGATTTCACAACAGAACTCGACAGAAATTCAGATATGTATTTTTCTGTTTATTATAACATTTTTATATTAAAGAATAGTTTTACTAGCTTATATTTTTAACAAATTGACTACAGATATCATTTAGTAGATAATGCTAGTAAATTTATAAGACCGACTTTATTTCATTTTCATCCAAGGAAAAGGGTCCCTTGAAATATGTGTTTTACTGTATTCTATTAATTATGCAAATTCCGTTTCGAATTTGTCATAAATGATGTCAACAGGGGAAAATATTTGCCCTAAGATTAATTCTGTGTTGTTAAGCCCGCCCTTTTTCTCACACCAGTAAATTTGTAGAGTAATATTCTCTAAATGCAATTACGATTAAATAAAACGAAAAATACTCTAAAAAAATACTTGTTATAAAAAAGAAGGCGGGGCTAACGATACTACGGAATATCAATTAGGATGGTGGCAAATATAAATGTAGTCTTTATTTTTTTTTTTTCTAACTTTCTCCTTTCTTATGAATTTAAAAATACATTTAATCTACGATTAACAGGAATGTGAATGAATAAATTAAATTTCCCAGCATATAGTAAAATCATTAATACTTAATAAAGTCCTTAGTAAAGTTAAAAATTACTAAATATAGTCACAGCCATTTTAATTTTATTCATTGAAATGTCCTGTAAGTTTCAGATTCTTAAAATTGTTCTAAAACAAACGTTGTGCAAGAAGTAGTTACTTTAAAAAGCAAAGCAAAATTCCCCTCGACTGCTCTCTTTCAAATAAATCAATATATATTTATATT
Source organism: Salticus scenicus (assembly GCA_963930645.1). Taxonomy (NCBI): domain Eukaryota; kingdom Metazoa; phylum Arthropoda; class Arachnida; order Araneae; family Salticidae; genus Salticus; species Salticus scenicus. The sequence goes on along the minus strand of OZ005661.1, from coordinate 58,464,935 downwards.
TATACATATTTATATATATATATATATGTATATTTAAACTGAATTATGTTTACTTCTAGTTTCAGTACATTATCTTATTATTTCATATGTTGAATGTGCCCTAGCGTCACACTAAAGTATTTTTAACATAAATTAACATTTAATTAATTAGTTGATATATTAAATGTTCAATGTGTAATCTTCCTATGTCATATTCTGATTGAGTTATTAATTTGTTTTTATAAAATTAATTGAATAATTTAAGTCGGAAAAAACGTGGTATATCCTGTACGATTTTCCTAAAACAATTTTCAATAAAACTGCAAAAGGTTATATGTGCTAATTCCAATATAATATTTCCCCTGGGGATAAACTTTATATGCGAGCGTTAAATAAATAAATAAATAAATAAGAGACATATTATCATATTAATCTTTTTTATGAATTAAGTTGTTTTTATTGCTATTATTATTATAATTATTATGAAAAGGAATGCATAATAATGAAATTTAAATGCTTAGTATGCATCTTGAAAAAACCTTTTATGTGAAGCATTTTCTTTTTCTGATGTAAACAAGTATTCCTAAAGAATGCGCAAAGATTTGTACAGAAAATACACGTGGTAATGCATTGAGTTTATTAGTTCCCCATCATACTATAGGTATGGGGAACTTAGGTGATCGTGAAAATTTTCGACCTCGGTTTTTTTAGTTTTCTACACGTTTTCAGGTGTAAAGGAATCCGAAAATGACAAAATTTCTATGGTGTCTGTCTGTAGGGTGTCTGTTAGTGTGTTAGTGTTTTAGTCTGTTAGTGTGTTAGTCCGTTAGTTTGTTAGTCTGTGTACACGATATTTTAAGAACAAATTGTCGCAGAGAGGTCAGATCAGTTTTAAAATATTACTTTCGACACTGGCATGAACCCTATTCATTTGCAACATTCGAATTTAAAAACTTCGTAAGTTATTAGAAATTTACGATTTTCTTAACATGGGAGAATAGGAGAAAAATTCACTTAAACGTGCATTCAATGGAAACATTTTACTGTAAAAATGTCAGACCAGTTTTAAAATATTAGTTTTGATGCCGGAATGAACATCAGTAACTATAAATATGCTACTTTGAAAATTTCGCAAGTTATTGGAAATTTACGAATTTCTTGACATGGCCGTATAGAGCAAAATTTCACATAAACGTCAATTTTTAGAGATATTTTCATCGTAAAGATGTCAGACTACTTTTGAAATATTATTTAGGACACTGGCATGAATATTAATGACTATGAATTTTCCAATACAAAGATTTCGTAAGTTATTTGAAATTTAAGAATTTCTTAACATGGCAAAATAGAGCAAAATTTCACATAAACGTCAATCTTGAGGGATATTTTCATCGCAAAGATGTCAAACCACTTTCGAAATATTATTTAGGATACGGGCATGAATATCATAGACTATGATTTTTCCAATTTCAAAAATTCGTAAGTTATTTGGAATTTACGATTTACTTAACATGTCAGAATAAGGCAAAATTGAGCATAAACTTCCATTTTGAGGATCCTAAATACATTAGACTACTTCAAAATTACGTTTATGATATTTGTTTGAACATGATTGAATACAAATATTCTACTAGGAAAATTTCGTAAATTATTCGTAATTTACGATTTTATCAACATAGCGAAATTGTAAATTTTTCATATAAATATGAATTTTGAGGATTATTGCATTGGAAATAGTAGCATGAAAACTAAACAACGGAATTGACCCCGTTAAAATAAATTAATAGATTAGAATAAGATAAATATATCGAAGTGAACGGTGGAAAGCCTATTAGGCATGGATTTCATTGTGTCACTGTATCAAGCTTTGGTCAAATTCATTTTTTTTAACATGATTAAAATATGTCTCGCACTAGGAATTTCTGAGAACATAAATATGATGGGGAACTGAGCAGAGTCCACCTATGCCAACTAGTTTTTATTTTGTTTCAGAATGGGAGATATTTTAGAATAAAATAGTATTTTTAATTATTTAAATACTTTAACTTTGATAAGAGGATGAAATTATTTTATAAAACTATTATTTGTGAGTATTTGATATTTTCTAGTGAAGCCACGTTTTTATTGTGCAAGGACGCGGAAAATCGATATAACTGCAGATATAGGAGTGTTATCTTCAGTCCTCGCTGGATAAAAGACCTGCACACACAGTATTCAGAGAATTTTAATGGATACGCAGGCATTTGTAAATGTTCCAGTTTCGTTTTTTTTTTTTTTTTTTTTTTTTTTTACTGATTGAAATTTATCAACAATCTATTAAGCTGAGAAAAGCATTTTGCAATGTTTATTGCCAAAATGTACCGAACCGCTCCAACCTCGGAACTGTTTGTTATCTCTGGACTCATTCCTGTACTCAAAGTTAAGAACAAAGCAAGTTATGGTGAAGTCAATTGTCTTACATGATTAGACATTCGTACGCGATTAAGCATTCGCACACACAGAGTGTACCAAAAAGCTTATTATTTGGCGCAAACGTCCAGACCAGGCACTAGAACTTCGGCTATAATTAAATGTTAGGAACTGTTTGATTTATGGGAATGATTTGAAGCTAAAATGAAAAGCTATACGCTCAGACTTCGTAGCATACAACAATATATATATATATGACTTGGTCAGCGCTCCTAAGGAAGTGCAGTAGTGTTTTCTAGGCAAAAATACCGTCCATACTAAATAATAGAAAAGGGGGAAATCAAACAGAACGTTTATATAGTATCTTCTTTAACTTCATGTCAGCAACATACAAACTTTCTAAACAGTTTAACACCAGTAGACTAATAGGTAAAATCTACACAGATATTGCTAAATCAAACACAAATTGTAACATTTTTTATAAAATCAACTGGGTGAAAGCCCAAGTAGGAACTCATGGTAATGAAGAAATTGATGAACTAGCCAAACTAGTATCATACAACCATAACAGCTTAAATCAGAATTACTTAGAAAATCCAATATAATATCTTAAACCTCAGCTAAACAAATTAATAACAAATAAGTAGAAGTTCGCTTGCGATTACTGGGAAACCAGCTGATTGACATATTAGTACTATTCTAAAGTCAACACAAAACTTTGTTTAGCTTTACTCTCCAATCACGGAACATTATTGGAATACCAACATCAATTTAAGAAAAGTAAAATCCTGGAATGTTCCTGTGGGAATATAAAACCACATATTATAACACAGACTAACTCTACGACATATCTCTGTCTCGCCAATATTACATCAAAAAGCAAGAAACAGTCTACAAAAAACTAGCGCACCCCACTCAAGTAAAAAACAAAACAAAACATAACAAATAATCAGATGTCTTACAAACAACATTGATTACATCCCATATTAATAAAAATTTGTTGTCCTAAACCTTCAAAAAATAATGTCTACCGAGATAACTCTCAAAGAAATTTCCACAGGGAAAACAACTATTACCATCTCTACCAACATGTTTGATTCAAACCTGTGTGTGAGATGTGTATGTCTTAAAAAATAAAAATAAACACACCAAAGTGGACTAATAATTGAGACATCAGATAAACACGAAAGATTTAAAATGATGTGAAGTAGAATTGTACAAGTAAAGGAGAGAGAGGTCTACCCATGGCCATACCATCATTTTGGTATCAGGCAAACTGCCTTCATTTTTAATGGTACTTATTATTCCCAAAATGATGGTATGGCCATGGGTAGTCCTCTCTCTCGTTTAATTTGCGACATTTATATGCACTATTTTGAAGAAAAACTCTTAGGTGTATATAAATTTCGTCACTGGTTTAGATATGTGGATGACACTTTTGTTCTTGTCTCCCCTGATGTCGATTTGTCCAAATTACTTTCTTTGGTCAATTCGATTGATCCATGCATTCAATTCACTCTTGAGGTTGAACAGGATTGCTCTTTGCCTTTCCTTGACGTTCTTGTGAATAAAGAAAAGGATTGTTTCTCAACTACTGTTTTTAGAAAACCATTCTCAGTCTCTTTGCTACTGCATGCTCTCTCTAACCACGCCCCTCAACAAAAAATGTCTGCTTTTTACACTTATGTTTAACGTGCCTTACACATTTGTTCTGATCCGTCTAATCTTTTGAAAGAAATTAATTTTTTTTCAATCTGTTGCTTTCTCTCGTGGCTATAACCCATCTATCATCGATAAAGCTCTATATAAATTTAAGAATCCTAAACGTTCTGCTCCCAAATTAAACGATCACAGTCTAATCCCAGTTGTTTTACCTTTTATTCTTCACTCTCTTTTAAAATCTCTAAAATTCTTTCACCGTTTGGTTTCAAAGTTATTTACAAACCCGTCAATAAAATTAAATTATCTTCTCTTAAGGATTCCATTCTCACCGAAAACCGTTCTGGAATTTATTTTATTCCGTGTTCTTAATGCAACTTAGGTTATATTGGTCAAACTAGGAGGCGTTTGAAATACAGAATAAATGAGCACCGTTGGAATGTTCGTAATGAAGAGATTACCAAATCTTCTATTGCTTCCCACTGCTGGTCTCAAGGTCATCGTTTTGATTTTTCCAAAACTAACATAATTTCATCTCCTGTCTGTTCCTCCCATTTGGATATTCATAATGCATTTTACATATTTGAAAATTCGAAAAATCTTGTTAATGATATTTCTTCCACTCTATTCTTCTCTGATGCTTGGAAATTACTCACGTAACTTAGATCTTCGTTTAAATTTTGATATCCATAGATTGTTATATGTTTAATCTCACTCATTTATTTATTTTCTTGTTTTCTTGTACAGTTCTACTCACACCAGTAGCTTTATTTACTTTCTACTTTATAAAGTTTTTCTTTTCATTTTAAACGATTTTGTGCGTTGCCACTTTGACTGCAGCACTCGTGCTTACTTTATTCGCCTGATGAAGGGCCGTGTGTTTATTCGACCCGAAACAATTGTTGCGAGTTTATTGCATTTTATGGTGTTTATTCAAAGTTTGTAAGTAAAAATAACTTTGCTTTGCCTCGCTTTGCAAACAAAATGGTCGAGTTTCGGCCACTGGGCGATACTAGTACTAATGATTAAAATAAACGAAATAAATTTAAGCAATTTCAAAATGGCCACCTTTGGCTTTAATGCAGGTTCTTAAATTTTTTGGGAATTTATCTCATGAACAGCAAGCCGCAACATATTTACATCTAATTTGTCCCACGCAGCCTTTAGTGATTGTTTGAGCGGTATCAAACTTCTGTGTGGTTTTGAGCAAGCTTCCCGCTTCAAAACTGACCAGATACAATAATCCATAGGATTTAAATCTGGTGAATACGGAGGCCAGTCTGTGGATGCAATAAATTAAGGAAAATTTTCTGCACAAAATTTCTGATTGTTTCGTGCTTTATGTATTGGTGCAGAATCCTGCTGAAATGTCCAGGACTGTCCTTGGAAGAGTGCAGGATCCCATTGATGTCGGAGCTGTTCGAGAATTTATTTTTGATTTGTCTCAGCATTCACTTTTACATTTTTCGGCATGAAAACGAGCGGAGTATTCCCTTGTGAAGAGATTTCTCCCCAAACCATCACAGACTTAGTACTAGCTTGCTTTGGAATAATCCTTCCTCTCTCATTTGCAGTTGTGACATCTGGTGTAAGTATTCTGTCATTTAGTTTGTTCACAACTTGCTCGATCGTGAAAAGAGATTCATAACTGAAAAGGAATGTTTCGAGCAACTCGAGTCAGCAGCTTGCGACAACTTTTAAGTCTAGTTGCTTTCGTTTTCTGAGTTAGATAATGAGCTTTTTACAGTTAATAAGGGCAAAGTCTTACTTCATTTTTAACAATGTGACGGATCCTTTCAGTACTAACGTTGAGTTGGAGGCCATCTTCCTCATTCATCTTCAAGTATTCCTGGATATCATTTTTTTTCAGACTATATTACGAATTCGTGGTATGTTTACGGTTCTAGGTCTTCCACAACGAGGTCGATCACTAGTGGTGCCTACCTCACAGAACCGTCATATTGTTCGTGATACATTATAACGAGTTGTCTTAAGCTGTTTAACGATGTATGTCTGCCTCCAGCCTGCCTTATGCAATGCTATTATCACTTCTCTTGTATTTTCTTTAGACATAATTAAAGACCTACGTGAAAAATAGGTATTATTAGTAAGGATATCTATTTATCGATGAATTGCACATATTTATTTAACAATCCACAAATTGGATAAGGGAAAATGTACTTTTTTATATTATTGCAGAACTTTTCCCCACCCTGTAGGATGTTTTTTATACTTGTTCCAAAAGAATGACCTTAATACAAAAATCCATTAAAATGTGTATCTAGAAATATATTTACAACCTGGATGAAAAAAGAAAATCCTACCTAAATTAAATTAAATTTTATTTCTCTAATTTAAATTTAAAAAAACCTTTAGTATATTTTTCGTATATATAAATAAATAATTAAATAAACTATTTCAAAGAATTTAACCTTCATTTCTTTAAAAATATTTTTTTAGCATACTGACAAATACCATCGTTATTATATTAATCACTTTCGCTAATGAAAATATAATTTAACAATAAAAATAATCTGGTGTGTCACTCGCAAGCCTTTCTCTTACCCTGAAATTTAATACTATAAATACAGGTTGGAGATTAAAAGGTAAGATAACGAGTACTGTTATTTAAACCTATGATAAGACAATTCAAATTAGGCTTCAGAAGAGTTTTGTGAGATAATTTGTTCTGTGTGAGGGGGGCTACCGCCCCTCTCAGCCCCCGTTTCATTACAGCTCCGATATTTATATACAATTTCAATCTGTTATTAAAATTAAAATTTCACTTAAAATTATACAGACAACTTTCACATGCAACATTTCTTGAAACTTATCAGTCTTGATCAAATTTTTCAGCGACAAACTTATATTAACATGAAAATAAGACTCTTGGATCTCCTGAAACTATTCATTTTTAAGTTACTCTAAGAGACACAGACAAAGACCAAACGTTAAAAAACTTGACTTTTGTAATCAGGAAGCCTCAAAACGTGTAAGTACACACACACACAAAAAAGAGATTAATATTTAGCTTTAAAACACACATTATTTACCACATGTCTATGGGGAATTCGTTGCAATTCCTGAGCAACTTTCCTCGAAATGGTAAAATATTATAGTAAAGCACTTCCAGTAACAATGAAAAAGAAGATTATCGCTTAAACATTTGAAGCCCTGTATATCATTTGAAGATTATGTACAGACCACATGTGCACCTAAATATAATCCTACAGTAATAATACACGACACAACCTGAAGTACACTTCCATTAATTTTCAGTTATTTTCGAATTATAATCTAGTTATTTTTTGAGCAACCCTGTAAATGAACAGAGAATGATTTCCCTACCATATTCTACGTGAGACATGTTTTTACCATATAAAAAATAAATATACATTTCATTTGATTTAGTGCAGTTTATAGATGTTTATACTGACCAGCAATTTCCCCCATATACGTAATGTATTTCAATTATCTTTGGCATCACTGTACACGAACGTCTTGCTTCATCTCAACGAAAAGCTTAGTGTAGCATCCCCATATCATGCACATTTATAATACCAAGTTTGGACTTTCTGCTACTATTTGTTCTTGAGATTTTCTGATAACAGACCGACACAGAAACACACACACAGAGAGACAGAGATACACACACAGGCACACACACAGTCACACAGACCAACCGCTGAAAACATGATTTTCCGATTCAGGGGACCTCAAAACGTGTAAATAAAACAGAAACTCGCGTTCGAAAATTTGACCCTAAAACAGTACTTTCTCTACTTTATGGGTAAGAGAAAGTAAAAAAAAAAAAAAAAAAAAAAAAAAAAAAAAGCCAATTATTTACAAAAAACAAAAATAATAAAAATAAAAAATAAAAATAATAAAAATAATAATAATAATAAAAAGTGTATAATATCCCGATTAAGTATTTTGATCGTGAAAGCGTCTTATTTTATTATGTTTAAAAAAAAAAAAAAAAAAAAAAAAAAAAAAAATCTTTTGAAAATAAACAAATTAAATTTCAGAGAAAATTTTCCATACGACAAAGCAGTGGTTTTTAAGACGAAAAATATATATGTATATATATATATATATATATAAGTGAAAATTATACTGTAAACTATCTTTTATATCTTCGAAAGAGAGATTAAAATAATAATAAAGAAAAGTATATTTTTAAATATACTTTTTATCGAATAAAAATGTCCAAGAATAGCATCGTAAATAGATTCGAATGTTAAAAAAAAAAAAAAAAAAAAAATCAATACAATCCTTTTCGATCCTTTTATCTTATCTTCAACTCTTTTCATTTCTTGCATTTCCAGTGTTTTCTTATTTATAAGATATTTATGTTGTCTTTTATAATATCTCTAAATAAATCTACAGAAGTTGTATATTAAGGTGAATATTTTATTTACTAGTTGCAAGAAACCGTTTCGAGAAGAAATATTTCTAATACTTCATAATTTTACATCACAGAATTTCAAACTGAACTAAAATATAAAAACATTTATTTCAAAATATATATTTGAAAGTTAATGTTTTATCATTTCAAAACAAATCACCTAGTGTTAAATTATCATTATATTAAGTTTATGAGATAATACACATCAGTTGTAATAGTTGTTAAGATATAAAAATTTATATATATATATATATATATATATATATATATATATATATATCCGTTTGAAAGTTTTAGATTCAGTTTTAACTATGGAATTTGTTGAAAGCTTTACAATAAATTTTATTTATTTATTTACTTTTTTTTTTTTTTTTGTAGTATATTTTTGCAGTCTCTGGGTATTCATCTTTAATTGCTAAATTCTAATTGCTTTATATTAAATATTTATCTTGAAAAAAAAATATAAAGTCAATTCTTAAGGGCATATTAAGTATGAAAATAAGTTTATGTAGTAACATCATACTGTGTAAATGATAACTCGTAAAAAGTGATTCACATTGCATAATTTATTTCCGACAGCCCTAATAGTTTGTCATGAAGTTATAATGTAAAAATTTAAAAATACATTTAAAGTCTTTTTAAGTATTTTTTATGTAATGTCTTTTTTTTTTTTTTCAAAATATTGCCAAAAATAAGTTGAGAAGGGTTTTATTTATTTATTTTTTTAAATATTGTGTAGTATAAAGTTAAAATTTTTAATACTTATTGTAAAATATATATATATATATATATATATTCAAGTATCTCATTCTTTCATTCTTTTAAATCAGAATATGTCTCCTTGGATGTAAGGATTTCATCAGAATATACACACTGTTCTTATTTCTATCAGTTAAAATAATAATGTCAAGAAATAAACGTATGTTTAAAATTTTGAGGCATTTTATTATACCTTCCCTAATACAGATTATGTTTCATTGACAAACAGTATTCCTCGGGTAAGTATAATCAAGGGAGACAATTCCAAAAGGTTAAGAAATAGAAGAAATCTGAAGTTATGCTAGAAATATACATGTAGAAATTAATTTACTTACTCAAAAATGTAGAGATTACTTCAAAAGTATAGCTACGGCAAACATTGAATTAGGACTAGAACATTCTGTCGGAGACAGAAATGTATGTAATTTTTCAATATATTAATGCAATCATCTTTTCATATTTCATTTGGCTTCTTAAGGCTAAATATAATAAAAATATTCAAGAAAGCAGGCATAGTGACTATTAGCTCGAAATTTGACTGTCAGTTAAGTTATAAGCTGAGGATAATAATATGAGGATAATATAAGCTGAGTTATCCCGTGGATACACTTACACCACTAAAGGAAGATTAGAGATCCTGATGTAAGATTGCAAGAACTATGTGCACGTATTTAATATATAAATATATATATATATATATATATATTCAAAATAGGTTTAGAAACAATTTTATTTGATATGTATACCTGTGTGATTAATGATATCGCCCCCTTTCACTGCGTTCCTCATAAATAAGGAGACCCTACCACCCACTATTATCCCGCGATTCAGTATTCATTCGTAAAAATTTAAGAATTTCATTAAATTTAAAATGTTATTCCAAATTACACTGATCTGCATGAAAATTGCCATTTTTGCAAATTCGTACGTAAAATGACCTCCTGAATCTGAATATGACGCCCATTTTTCCCTATCACCTACCGTATTGTAGGGACAGCCTCGTATTTTTATCACTTTTCGGCAATTTTATGGCTATAAATTTGATTTTTAGGGGGGGGGGGGAAAGGATTCTTTTAATTGTTAAATATCTTCTGAGAAGCTAAAGAGTTAGAAAATTCTAAAACAGGAACATTAGCGTCAAGGGGAAAATTTAGGAGGTGATTTGTCACAGAAATTATTTATTATATATTTTTTTATTTTTTTATTAATGTTATTTATTAAACATTATATATATATAGAGAGATTGTTTTTAAGTGATAAATTAATTCTTTTTAATTCTCCAAATCAAATTCATGGACATAGAATTACCGAACAGTTGTAAAAATTGGGGGAGGGTGTGGTGTCCCGAGATAACGGTGTCCCGAGATCACTCCCATTTTACTCAGTCACGAGCAAAATGGGAGTGATATTAGGATTCAGGACGTCATTTTACATAAGAATCAGCAAGAATGGCATCAGGACTTGATTTTTTTTTTGCCTGCAGCGCAGTGTTAGTAAGACAAATTTCTGTCAAGGCACTTTTGGAAACTTGACATTTTCCCCTGAAAATTTAAAATGGAAACTCTTTTAAAACAGGAATAAACTAATACGCCAAATAAACAGAAACGCCAAATAAAAATTATTGAGGTGCATACAGCTGTTTCGGTAGCCTAAAGCGCCTAAAGCGTACCGTCTTCAGTGCAAAAAGATTTTTTTTGCACTGAAGACGGTACGCTTTAGGCTACCGAAACAGCTGTATGCACCTCAATAATTTTTCTTTGGCGTTTCTGACGTAGTAGTTTATTCCTGTTTTAATATTCCAACGCCAAGTCTCCTGCTATTATTTGGAAACTCTTTTAATTAATTAATTTTTAAGTAAAGCTGATAACAGAAATAAATACAGATCAATAGCTGAAAACTCGATTTTCCTATTCACGGGATATAAAAACATTTAATTATAGTAAAAAAAAATCAGAATTGATATTTGAAATCAGCACTACGAAACCAAACTTTCTTTACTATAGTGTAAGAAAAGTAATTGCTTTTCTCATGAGTTCTCCTGGACCTGGTAATAGTATACCACTTTCTTCAATAATATTCTACAGAGGAAAATGTATTCACCCAATTCTGAGAAGCTATGTATATTGCCTGTAAATTATAATGTGCTGTACGGTGTACTTAAAATTATCATGATATATTTCATTATATTTCATTATATTAACTAAACATTGCATATTTAAATATTCTTAGATTTCCGTATACTTGAACTATTTATTTTTTTAAATAGAATTTCCAAGTAGCATACAGATTAAAAATACCGAGTCCAGACATCTTGTTCATAATTTTAGCAAGGAAGCCAACATTTTAATTAATTCCAGAGTATTTTTAGCCCCACCTTTATTTCGCAAAACTTCATTTATCGGAAACTTTTCTCCAAAATATGACTACGATAAAACAAGAAAAAATTACTCTTAAAGTAAAAGTGGTACGAAGTAACGGCAGCGCTAAAAATGCTCCGGAATAAATTAAAATATTGGTAATCCTGTATTAGTTCTTTATTTTTTCTGCAATAGGACGCACATGTACATTGATAAACACAGACATAAACGCAAGCACACATGCCAACCGCTAAAAGTCTCATTTTGTTATTCAAATAATATTTAAAACATGTAAATATAGCAAAAACTTAACTTCAAAAATTTAATTTAAAAAGCGATGTTTTAGATGAAAATAGACACATAAATTAAGTAAATATGTTGGTACTATTACATATATATGCATATATATATATATATATATATATATATATCATGATAACAATGCAACACTTAATAACAAAATAAAAATCTTATATTTGAACACTACATAGAAAAAAAAAAAAAAAAATCCGCAACTGATTCGGATAGCTGTATGCTTCTTCATCAGGCGATTGAATATCATACGGATGGAGCATCCAAGCTTACAAGCTTGGAGATATTGAAAAGTTCACTAAAATTGTTTTGAATTATCAGAAAGCGGCTAAATAATGTGAGTGCATACAGTTATTTACAATGTCGAGCTATAATTTATACATAGAGTCTAACTTTCTAAATATTTATTATTAAATTTAGAAATTTTTGTTCGTAAATTATTACATCCTGTGACATGAAACTATGTATAATGCTGAATAAAAAGCTAGTAAAAGTTAACTATTATGGGTTTTACACGCATTTTCATTTTGATTCAATCATAATTAAATGGTAATAGATTCATTGATTGGTAATAAATATTGATAAAAAACCCTATCGTCTTTTTTTTTTTCCTTTTTTTTTTTTTTTTTTCTTGAGAAGAACTTAAATTTTCTTCATTATATCTCTCTCACACACGCACATATATATATATTAAATTTGCAAGGTATTTTTTTTAATGTTTTCCCACAAGTTGATCAATACATTTGGCTATTAATTTATGCAAATGAATTCATTTAAAAGCTGGCGCATGCGTAGTTAAAACATTATTAAATAAAAATGCTCATATTTCGTAAAGTATTTTATATTTTTTGCATTCAGATTGCAGTATGCTATGTCTAATGTAGTATTCCAAATTTTCTAAAATTACATTTGCACAATGTGTTAAATTTTAAAATGGGGAATATTTTAAATTTTTTTGCAGTTTTTTTTAAAACGTTATATCTTCATGAATACATGTGGTAACCTCATACAAATTTATGCAAATAATTCGAAAGACATCTCATAACCATATGCTACAGCTAAAACACATTTTAATTATTACTTTTTATAGTGTGACCCAAAATATTTTAATTAATGTTTTTTTTTTTTTTTTTTTTTTTTTTTTTTTCTTTTAACTAATCCTCTTTTCCTCTTCAGAACAGAACTTTTGCTGAAATGTTTGAGGTGTAACGTATTCTTTACTCTACCGAAGTTTCAAGATCATATCTAAAGAACTTTTCTAGACATTTAAGAAAATGTCTAAATTAGAAAGTGTCCAAATACCTGTTGGTAGTGTACAACGATTTTGCATTTAATTAGAAATGTAAATATATTTTAATTTCAAATAAAATCTTATATTTAAAAAAAACAATAATAAAGATACTTAGAATGAAAAAATTGTAAAATATAAAACTTTTCTCCTTTGGTTCAATTTATTCTTTTTCCCTTGCGATCCTACTTTCAGTATGTCTTTTATTTTGAAACAAATGTGTGCAATAAAATCAGAGACTCTTGTTTATGCAAGAAATTCTTCAGTAATTGCATTCTTTCCCTTTGTTTATTTTTTCTCATTTTGCATTTTTATTTAATGAGATTTTTGCTCTTTTTATCCATCACGAGAGAATGCTTTAAAACTTGCTGAAAAATATATAAAGAGACTTTTTTTCTTTTTATTTATTTTATTTTATTTTTTTATTTCATAAATATAAATATATTTTAAATATATTTTTAAAATGATATTAAATACATTATGAATTTTATTCCGGTATTCCGAAACTTTGAATGTTCTTTTTGATTCACGCACACACTCACAAACATAAAAATACATATATATATATATATATATATATATATATATAGACAATCCTACGAGGACATGAGAGGGGAACGTTCCAGTTTCTTACAAATTCTCATGTTACGGAAGTAGTGAAAGCAAGCACTCAAAGGAATCCGCTGGAGTAGACTTAATGCAGTCTGAACACTAACAGCAGAAAATGTTCCGGAAACATAACACTCACATAACATAGAAACATTTGAAATATTTCGTTTTTAAATGTTCAGTTTGCTTTCAGATTAGTATAAAAAACGTAGAAAGATCGTAAAAAGAAAACGGATACGTAACAGAAACGTTTTAACCACTTAACAGTTACAACATCGAAAGTGGCAAATGTTTCAGAAAACTATCAGACAGTATACTTAAATATGTTTCGTTTTCAAAAGATACTAAGCTTTTTGCAAAATAACTGAATCATTCTATACTGTGTGTCAAAAGTAACATAGACCATCCTTTGCAACCTATTAAAGCTAGATCTAACAGTAGTCAGCCTAGTTCGAAACCACCAGACAATAGAAACATAGGTGATGATAGGACATACAATCATGGAGTAGATCCAATGGTTAGCCTTAGGTGAAAACACCCAAGTTCTTCCACCGGAACTTTTACATACCCAAAAGACCTTAACCCTTTCATGGTCACGAACGCGGTCGGAGATTTCTACTTCTAAATGGTCACGATCGTTTATACACGGTCAGCATTTGTTACTTCTAAATGGTTATGAACGTAATAGAACGGTCGAGAAATTGAACTTGAAAATGGTCACGGACGCGTATTCCCGTTTGTGCTTTTCCCCTTCGCTCCACACTGGGAGTTAAAGAAGGTTTATGAGCCACTCCTTCTTTCATCGACACAATAGTCGTCCATTCATCATATTATTTGGATTCGAGCGGAATGTCAAGGATTTGGTTAAAAAATGCTTTTGAGAATTTCTTTAGATGGTTAAGAAAAGCATTGTATTTCAGAACAGATACTGGGTTCGAGCGTTAGCAACTTCACAGAACTTCATTAATTTTATATTCTTGTGTAGAATATTCTAATTCATAATAGTAATAGTAATTATTTTAAATCCGTTGCAAATTTTTTGTTTACTTAATTTTTTGTTTCAAAGAATATTTTTTTTTTCTATTTCTTTCTTTTTTTACACTAACAACACTTTTCTCCTTCCCCCCCCGCTTAATTACTATACTAAATAACTAAATACTACTCGCAAGTGGAGCTTAGAATGTTATAATAGACAGAACCGACAATTCCCTTATAAAAACGATTTGTAAAGGAAATACAGAATAGAAAATAGGTAAAAATCAATCTTGCAGACACCCTCAAGCTCTAATATTTTTCAGAGCCGTATATTTTTTTAAAGACAATTTTATAAACCATTTATTTTTAAATAAATATTAAAAAATAATTTTTGTTCATAATAATTGAATTACCATGTAACATAAAATACTGTAGATATGAAAACATCAAACGACGTTTTTTTTTTTTTTTTTTTTTTTTTTTTCTTTTTTTTCCGTTTATCTTTTGTGATAAATTTGTTGGAGTTGCATTTTCGTTTTCATATTAAACGTTTTAATTTTTGTTTTAACATTTTTTAAGTGTGAATATGATTTCAATTTGTGCAGATGTCTGTCGGACTGTCCATCTGTTTGTCAATTTGTCTGCTTGCCCCCAGCAACCTTAAATATTTTTTATATATTTTTTAAAATTATATATATTATTAAAGTACACTATTGAATATTTCTTATTTCAAATGGCAGTAATAGTTCGGTTACAACTGATTTACGTACATAGGCACCCCCCCCCCCCCCAAAAAAAAAAAAAAAAAAAAAAAAAAAAAAGGCCAATGCATTGCGTTTTAGGAAAGATATAAATATGAATCACATTTAAATAATTTTCTACTGCAAATTCTTTCAGTCTTCCAGTCTGCCCGCTGTATGATGACGTAGGAAAAGAACAACAAGTACGTACGGTTGGAAAATGTTGTTATTCAATGCGTAGTGCGTAATTTTTCGCTTTTTTTTTTTTTTTTTTATCAAGTATGAACTAATGGAACATAAATATATTATAATTTTAGAAACATTATCTGAAATTTTAAAGTTGATTTTTTTTTTTTTTTTACTAAATGGCGTAATTAGACATTAATAGATATAAAATATCATTGTTCATAGTAAAATTTTATATTATCGGCTTTCTTATTCACCGAATTACTGCAGAAAGATTTTTATTATTATTATTATTACCATCTTTATTATTATTTTCTTGCGTGTGTGCAACTCATTTTTTTTAATATTTTTATTCAGATAGAAAGAATCAAATGGCGTATTTCTTTTTACTATATAAATATAATTCGTGTACCGTAAAAAATAAAAGTTATATGATGATCCTTTTTTTTTTTTTGTGTGTGTGTGTGTGTATGTATGACTTATTAATCATTAATTTATATTGAAAGAACATTCCATTTTATAGCCATTCTGTACTTAAATAAATACGAATACGCCAAAAATTGTCGAATGCGTACAGAAAAACGATTTTGCTATATAAATATTTGGTCAATATTATTAAAAATTCCTTGCAATTCATGTATTGGTAAGTTTTTTTTTTTTTTTTTTTTTTTTAAATTCGTATTTTACATAAAATTGTAGAAAAAGCTTTAATTTTCTGTGTACACTGTAAATACAAGTGTCTGAAATTCAGACAAAAATGCGTCTGAAATGGGGTGTTTAATTTTAAGATGCTAAAAAGTGTCTTATTTATTTCAGACAGTAGAAATGTCTAAAAAAGCACATTTCATACACTTTTAATGTATGAAATTGATCATCATTTCAGATGCTTGAAATGTCTGAAATGCGCCATTTTTGACCCTTTATTGTTTTTCTGATATGCAACCATTATTGACCACCGTGGCCATGAGTAGTTTAATAATAAAAAATCAATATTTATTTATGTTTTGATATAAGCTTTTCTATCACTAGTTTTTATGAGAATTTTAAATAATCTATGGCATCCCCCCCCCCCCTTAGAATTGAAAACAAAATTATTTAATTTATTTTTGAAATATTTTCCTCTTTTTACAAAAACGCACCACAGAGCTGGTGTTTAGAAGTAATTGGTGTAAAATTTTGAATAAACATTATAAAATATAAGAACTCGCAACAATTCTTTCGGGTTGAAAGAAAACACAACCCTTTACCAGGTGAATAAAGTAGGCACGAGTGCTGCAAAACTTTACGTTGCTGGTTTGTTTGCAGCACTCGTGCCTATTTTGTCTGACGAAGAGTTGTATTTTCTTCCGACCCAAAACAATTGTTGTGAGTTCTTATATTTTATGGTATTTGCATAAAATTTTGTACTAATCAATTTCCTCTTTTCTTTTTTTATGTGTTTAAATATGTATCAATATTCTAATATGAAAGGATGATTACATTTTATTCATTTTATGTAATTATAAATTGTTTACATCAAAAATACTTATAGAAGTATCACAGTATATGTTAACACATAATAAAGAAGATAGCCTAATTTATCTGCTATTTTTTAGGCTTTTTATAATATTGGAATTTTATTTCATAACCTGGATATAATTATTCAAGATTATTTGCATACTATAAATTCAAGTGATTTTAGAAGGAATACACATTAAATATAATTACCTAGCTACAACAGATTTAATAAAACATTTTTTTCTAAAGCCGCTATCAAACGAAGAACCATACGATAGTCTTTAGCACAAAATACCTCATAAAAAGGTTTCTCATGCGGGAAATAATCCAAATATGCCGTTTGATACAAACTGCCGAACGTATGTTCGTCAATCACATATTTTCGACTGTTTAAATCACATACGGTAGTCTTTAGAACAAAATCCTCCAATCAGAGAATCGTGATTACTGAACACCCTCTATTATTTTCCCTTTTAAACATCCTTGGGGCGGGGGGGAGAATAATAGCCAAATGTTAGGTCCGTTATTACTTACAAACTTTGAATAAACACCATAAAATGCAATAAACTCGCAACAATTGTTTCGGGTCGAAAAAACACACGACCCTTCATCAGGCGAACAAAGTAAGCACGAGTGCTGCAGTCAAAGCGGCAACGCACAAAATCGTTTAAGATGAAAAGAAAAAGTTTATAAAGTAGAAAGTAAATATAGCTACTGGTGTGAGTAGAATTGAACAAAAAACAAGAAAATAAATAAATGAATGAGATTAAACATATAACAATCTAAGGATAACAAAAATTAAACTAAAATCTAAGTTACGTGAGTAATTTCCAAGCATCAGAGAAGAAAGGAGTGGAAGAAATATCATTAACAAGATTTTTCGAATTTTTAAATATATAAAATGCTTCATGAGTATCCAAATGGGAGGAACAGACAGGAGATGAAATTATGTTAGTTTTGGAAAAATCAAAACGATGACCTTGAGACCAGCAGTGGGAAGCAATAGATGATTTGGTAATCTCTTCATTACGAACATTCCGACGGTGCTCATTTATTCTGTATTTCAAACGCCTCCTAGTTTGACCAATATAACCTAAGTTGCAGGACGAACACGGAATTACATAAATTCCAGAACGGTTTTCGGTGGGAATGGGATCCTTAAGAGAAGACAATTTAATTTTATTGACGGGTTTGTAAATAACTTTGAAACCAAACGGTGAAAGAATTTTAGAGATTTTAAATGAGAGTGAAGAATAAAAAGGTAAAACAACTGGGGTGAGACTGTGATCGTTTAATTTGGGAGCTGAACGTTTAGGATTCTTAAATTTATATAGAGCTTTATCGATGATAGATGGGTTATAGCCACGAGAGAGAGCAAGAGATTTTAAATGATTAACCGAGTTAGTCGGTTCTCAACTACTGTTTTTAGAAAACCATTCTCAGTCTCTTTGCCGCCGCATGCTCTCTCTAACCACGCCCCTCAACAAAAAATGTCTGCTTTTTACACTTATGTTTACCGTGCCTTACACATTTGTTCTGATCCGTCTAATCTTTCGAAAGAAATTAATCATTTAAAATCTCTTGCTCTCTCTCGTGGCTATAACCCATCTATCATCGATAAAGCTCTATATAAATTTAAGAATCCTAAACGTTCAGCTCCCAAATTAAACGATCACAGTCTCACCCCAGTTGTTTTACCTTTTTATTCTTCACTCTCATTTAAAATCTCTAAAATTCTTTCACCGTTTGGTTTCAAAGTTATTTACAAACCCGTCAATAAAATTAAATTGTCTTCTCTTAAGGATCCCATTCCCACCGAAAACCGTTCTGGAATTTATGTAATTCCGTGTTCGTCCTGCAACTTAGGTTATATTGGTCAAACTAGGAGGCGTTTGAAATACAGAATAAATGAGCACCGTCGGAATGTTCGTAATGAAGAGATTACCAAATCATCTATTGCTTCCCACTGCTGGTCTCAAGGTCATCGTTTTGATTTTTCCAAAACTAACATAATTTCATCTCCTGTCTGTTCCTCCCATTTGGATACTCATGAAGCATTTTATATATTTAAAAATTCGAAAAATCTTGTTAATGATATTTCTTCCACTCCTTTCTTCTCTGATGCTTGGAAATTACTCACGTAACTTAGATTTTAGTTTAATTTTTGTTATCCTTAGATTGTTATATGTTTAATCTCATTCATTTATTTATTTTCTTGTTTTTTGTTCAATTCTACTCACACCAGTAGCTATATTTACTTTCTACTTTATAAACTTTTTCTTTTCATCTTAAACGATTTTGTGCGTTGCCGCTTTGACTGCAGCACTCGTGCTTACTTTGTTCGCCTGATGAAGGGTCGTGTGTTTTTTCGACCCGAAACAATTGTTGCGAGTTTATTGCATTTTATGGTGTTTATTCAAAGTTTGTAAGTAATAATTTTTACAACGCCAGTTTTGTGATGCTTCTTTAATAAGTTAGGTCCGTTGTTTACATTTCTGGATTTCGTTCTTCCGTTTGTACTTAAGAACAACCCTACTGAAGTCGTTCGGTCGCTTTTCAGTGGCAATAGCTTTTATTTTAGAGTATATCGTATTCCGTCTGATAGCACCTTAACGGCCCTCTTCACTTACCGTCACCGGAAGCCCGAGCTAATGTTATTCTATGATGAAAATTTCTTTACAAATAACTTATTAACTAATACATTTTTTAAATTCTGTTTTCACATTCAGAAAATTCCCAACTATTAAATTGACTGACCTTATTTTAAAAATGATTTTTTTTTTTTTTTTTTAATTTTTAAAATTTTATTTTGAAATTGCAAAATGAAAAAATTTCACATCTTGAAGATTTGTTATTTTGCAGCTTCAAAATAAAATATAAAAAATTATTTTTTTTAAAAAAGGTGCATCAATTTAACAGCTGGGAATTTTCAGAGTGTGAAAACATAATTTAAAAATATGTATTAGTTAGTAAGTTATTTGTAAAGAAAAATTTCCCATAGAATAACATTAGCTTCGGCTTCCGGCAGCGGCGAGTGAAGAGGGCCCTTAAGTGATTCTTTAGTTCTAAAGTAAAAGAACTTCTTTAGTTATCAGGAGTTTTTTAGAATTGCTTAGACCATACAAATACATAATCTATGTGAAAATATTTTAATTTTTGATAGAAATTAATATTTACCAGGACTTTTTCTTTTCTTTTCTTTTTTTTTTTTTTTTTTTAATAAAAAACCATACATTGGTAATTTTATCTGACAAGAACATAGAAAAATATTTTATGCATAAAACATTCATAGTAGTTTTTCCACTTTTAGCAAATACCTTATATATATTTTTATTTACACTTAGCCATAAATAAATAAATAAATAAATATATATATATATATATATATATATATATATATATATATAATATAAAGTCATTTCAATACAATAACACTTTTTTTTTCTATTTTACAAAACTAACTTTACAACAAAATTTAAATGAAAAGGATGTGCAATGTTAGTTTTCTATGTACTACTTATGGCGATTCTGTTATTGCCGCTAAAGAAACAGAAATTTTAAGAACTTGAGTATCTCCCTTATTCACATTTAGCTTTGATTACTATCTATTCACTAACTATAATAGAGTGAATATAACGGTGTGAAAAGAGACAATAGATAATTTTTTTTTAGAATTATTCTTGATGATTTTTAAGGATCATAAGATTATAATAGTGCATTAAGTATACATTCATTAACAAAAAAGTAGGACCCCCCCCCTTCCCCCCCCCCCCAAAAAAAAAAAAAAAAAAAAAAAAAAAAAAAACTTCCATTTTTGTAATGGTGCACTTTAAGTTCAGCTGCTGTAGAAAATTGATGGCAAATTTTATATGTTTTCTTCTTATGATGTGGGCTCAGATTTTCAATGACATATAGGTTAGTAGATCTAGCTGGGCAATCAAGAACTACAATTTTATTTTTATAGTGAACTATGCTTTTACCGTATTATACATGTAGATAGCAATGTTGTCTTGTTCAAATCAAAAATAAAATTGTAGGAAGCTATATATATAAAATTGGAGCCTACAATAACAAAATCTTTCTAAAAGATCAGGATACATATTTGTATTTACTTTGCTTGGATAGACAAGTATATATAAGTTTTCCTACTAATACCAATTTGCTGCCCATATCATAACAGAGCCACAAGCCCTTTGCCATCATGAAAGAATACATTCCTCTTTACACAAATTGTGATAATAATCCCAGATTTCTGATTCATCAGCGTTATAAATTTCTTATCAAAGAAAATAATATCTAATCAATGAAAAAATATATAAATTTCAGGTAATTTTTCTTTCAAAAAACCTTTTGATGTATGTACAATAATCTCCCCAACTAATTGCTTTCAGAAAACTAAATTTGATTAACCTTGGGCAACTGAAATAATACCAATGTATAATCATTTACCAAATATCATATCAATAAAATATTTAATTTTTTGCAGTATTTCTCACTTATTTAAAAGCATTAAATTATCCTTGATATATGTGTGCATTCACAAATAAAAATAGTGGCATGGTTCGGATTTGGGTACACTTATTCATTCTGTTTTTTAACAGCATCTTTTGTAATTTGCAGCATCAACTTAATATGAAGTTACAAACATTTCTACCAAAAGAAAGTTGCATGAATGAGCATTTTTGAAGGAAATCACTAGACACAACTAACCATAAACAACCTCAAACTATATTTTGTATTTTTTTTTTTTTTTTTTTTCTAAATTAATTTTTTAAATGCAAAGTAACAATGAATTATTTTCCAAGATTACTGGCTTCATTTTTTTTTCTTTTGTGTACATATATATTTATACTTGACTAGCATTGAACTCGCTTTAATCACTTCAATTTTTCTTACAGAAGAGTACAGACAAATTTAAATATACAGGATGTCCCTGAATGCACGGGTTAAACTTTAAGCTTAAGTAAAATACATACAAAAAAGCATTTTTTGTACAGCATTATGGGGTCAGAAATGGAAATTATTAGCGGGCCGAAAGTGGGCTTTCTGCCTCTCCCCGATTTTTTATTTTTTTCTCATCTTAAAGTGAAGTGTGTTCGCCAACACTTTTCAATTCTGACATCCTATTGCTGTACAAAAAGTGCTTTTTTATATGTGTTACCTACCCTCACAGTACGACCCATGAATCCAGGAACACCCTGTATACATGTTTCTTTGATGCACTCTCATGAAAATCTCATATAAAGTTTTTTAGATAATCATGCCATAATTCCATAGAATTATACAGGTGTTTTTACATAACTAATACATAGAAATTTAGTTTAAATATAAAACTTAGTCAATAAAATACTCAAATAAATTTTATAATTTTATTCATCCATGACAAAGAAAAAACCCAGACAAACTCCCCAAAAACAGACCTAGTGGGAGCACTGTGGACATGCCATTTGAAACATTTGAAATTGTTTAAACTCTTTCATAAATTTCATAGAAGCAGATGTAAATTTCTGGTTAATTGCTGTTTTTTCAGCATGACTGTTTGCAAAAACATGAGAAAACTTGAATATCCTTTGGGATATTCATAATCAAATGTGAAGTACACCGCAAGAAGTGTATCAAAAATTGAAAAAAATATCAATTTTTGTTAATTTACAAATTATGCTGCCTTGTCCTAAAATCATTGATGCTGCAATTTTTCCATCTTCACCTGTATAAACTACGATGTTTGGTGCTTGCATGTGTGCACATGAAGTGATTACTGGATCACAAACCTAAAAAAGAAAAGACATATAATTATGTATATATATATATATATATATATATATATATAGGAGGTTTTTTTTTTTTTTTTCAGCTTAAGAATTTACAAAAAGGAGAAAATTAGTGCTTGTTATATCGGTGTCACAAAACGAAAAATCCAGGAACGCGAAAGGGAACATAAATCAGATTTAAAATATAACCGTCAATCCACCGCGCTCGCATCCGTCCACCTTAATAACCCCATTAATATTAACACTATCTCTACTAAAAAAAAATCGCCCCTTACAATAATCACAATTACGCCCTCAAACGTGAAGCTCTAGAAATCCTTATTAACCCAGAGACAGTCAATGAACGTGAACACGCAAGCATCCCGAAAGGCTGGAACCAATTAATCAACAGATCCAAAAATACGAAGCAAAGTGAAGCGACGAATCTGAAATTCCCGGCAGACAACAAAGCAACTGAAGAGTGTCACATCTCACCTGAAGACGGGTGCGCTAGCACCCGAAATACGTATTGTGAAAACGAATAAGGATATTATTCAAGGTAAAATAATTTAATTTATGAGAAAATTAGTTTTAAGTCTTATACTAAGTGATAATTATTCAGAAAAATTTGTTCTACAAGATCGTGAGATGATTTAGTCATCTATTTTACTATCTACAACTGTTTGATTAAATAATTTTCTTTTTTTAAAAAAAGGGAAAAATATTTAAAAAATAAAGAAATCCTCCCACTTTGTGTATGTTTCTCTAATCTTCTTCTCTTGCCTCCAAAGTAGTAGCATGTGTTTCTTGCACATGAAGAAAAAAGGAAACTAGTTTTGAAAGTTCTTTCAAAACTTGTAGTGTTTACATTAATTTTATAATGTGTGAAGAAGCTTTTAAGTATAATGACTAGAAAAGCACAATTTTTAGGGTCTATGTTTAATTTTTTGAGTTGTGTGAATTTCATTAGTATATAGCTTCCAAATTTGCATCACTACGCTGCTGATACGCTGCATATGAATTATATTGTTACACAATAGAAAAATCCTCCTTCACAAACACGGATGATTCTCCAAAGTCCAAAATCCATAATATGTTGAAATGTCATCCTCTTTCATAGAAAAGCAGATATGATCTTTTTTTTTTTTACTTTTTGTGTTTTTTTTTTTTTTTTTTTTTTTTCTGTGATCGATACTCCGTACACAAATAAATTAAATAGTAATTTATTATATAGAGAAAAATTGAGTGATTACCTTTAACAAAGTAATGCAGCTTTCTACCGTTTTAGAAGTGGCAATTTTCTTTTCTACCCATTTTAACAAACATAGGACATCCAAGTCATCAGTTGAGTTTTCTTTTTTCATAGATTGTAAATTCATGATCGTCCCATTAAATGACTCTTGCCTCTCTTCTGCAGTTGTATCAGTCAGATGCGAATAATCAAATATAATCTAAATTAAAACAACAAAGTAAATATTCTAGAAAATAAAATAAATTAATGAATGACAACCAACATAATTTTACAAAATAATTTGCAACACTCCTTGATTTTTCTACCACATACAAGTGAAGAATCAAATACACATAATCAATCTTCAATGGATTAAAAATTTAAGTAATAATAGCGTATAAGTGTAAACCATTTGCAAATTACAAAGCAAAATTAGCAATGCCCATAAAAAAAAAAAAAAAAAAGCTATTAAATGTTATAACTTAACAGGGGATAACACCTAATCTTGCCAACAGCTAAGGTTAAGACCTATGTTATCCTACAGGAACAAAATTTTTCCACACAATTACTCGTTAACTGTAACATAATTAAAAAAATTCTGTTTTCACATTCAGAAAATTCATAACGGTTAAATTACACATTTTCAGATTTTTTTTGTTTTTTAATTTATAGAGAGTTCAAAATTGCTAATTTTTAAGAAGTGCATTTTTCTCATTTTTTATTTGCAAAATAAAATACTAAAATTAAAAAAAAAATCAATTTTTCAAAAGAAGTACTAATTTAACAATTGTGAGCCTTCTCAACCTGAAAACAGAATTTTAAAAAAACAGGTACATTCAATAATCAATAATTATAGAAACAAATTTTCCCAAAAAATAACAAGGGCCATGACTGTTGGGGAGATCAGGTATTTCATATATTGTTGGCGAGATTAGGTAATCACAATTTTTTCATTTCGTAATGAGACTAAAAAATGCCACTTTCATACTTCACATCATTTTCACTTTAAATACAACTTTTTTCACTGTTTTACATTATCAACATATTTATTTTGACTATTTAATTTTACTTTAATGATGTTAAAAAATTAAAAAAAAAATTAATTATTATTTTGAATTACATAAAAGTATTCAATTTACAGAATTCACCCCAGTAACTCTACAGAAAAATGTAACAATTCACAAGGTATTGATTATATTGTACAAAAATGCAAGCTAAATATATACAAACAGTAGACTATGCTAAATTCAATAAATATAAATATGTATTCTTGAAATACACAAATTCCAAGAGATGTAAACAATAAAACACACTGAAGTTACTAGGTTAAAAAAAAAGGGGGGGGGGCACTGATGTATATATGTGAGGTTTAACTTGGTTACAATGCCAACTTGCTTATATTGCCAAAATAACTTGTCCTACACTAGGGGTGCACAATAGGGTGGTTCGAAAAAATCGATTTTTTTATTTCGGAATCGCGTTACCTCTCAAAAGTTGTAGTTTGGTATCCTCAGTTAGTAAAAAATAACAAAAAAATTCTAAGTTGACATCTTCAGTTCGCGCATGAGGCTGAAAGTTTGAAAAAATGTGTTAAAATTTGAAATTTTCAAAAAATAATAAAATTAGTTTTTTGTAATTTTTTATAATGCAACAGCCATAAATTGTTAGTATATAGCGTAGTTTCAACATAAAAAAAAAAAATATATATAACTTTTAGATGACATATTCTGTTCGCGCATGAGGCTTAAACTTTGAAAAAAAATGTCAAAAACTGAACACGAACAGTAACTGTCCGGCAAGCACAAAGTTGGCGCCGCGCCGTCGCATTCTTATTCCATTGCCGACTTGTCTAGGCACACTGAGGAAAAATTCTGTAACTGACATCTAGAATCTAAATTATAGCTCTATAAAAAATAGTTCCATGTCATCCTTATAAATTCTAGTCCCCTTGAAAAGCGAGTTCTAGAAGCCCGTATTAGAATTCTAGAGCATTTGCCTATATTCTCGAGGGCAAAGTTATTTAAAAATCTCTGCAAATAAATGAGACTACAAGAGGCGGGTTTCAGCAACTATAATCTTGGTGTATGACCTAATTCTAGGAAATCAAGTGCGAATTTCTTGCAATGCAAAAAATTCGGAATATTCAGAATATTGTTTCACCATCTAGAAATGTGTAAATAAGAAATTCTTGACCATTTCGTCTATTCAGTTTTACCTTATGCGCATAGTTTCTCGGGATAAATTGGCAAGAAGTTGACTGACTGTGAAAAGCGCTCTGTTGCTAATTTTGAAACGACTAATACTGAGAAGATAAATGTGACCAAAACTGACTTAAACAAGGACCAACAGTATTTACTTAATATTTATCGAGCAGTCAAGACAGGAGTGTGTGCGCCAGATCTCGCTGTGAAAGATCCTGGACCTCTTAATAACTCTCGGTGGTTAATTTGGGCAAATAGGATCTTAAGACTATATATTTCTGAGGTAAAACTTTCTGGCGAAATTAAACTTCTGGTCAGCTATATTACGAAGATATACGCTCCAGTATGGTTTGGAATTAAACCCCTCCGTAAAGTTTGGAGCAGTTCACGTGTATAAATTAGTATAGAAGACTTGACAGCTGCCCGAGAGGGTACGTAAAATAATTGATCCTGTCATTCAGAGGAATGCGTATTTTTGTCATCCCAAAAATCTTTTAATTTCAATGGTACTAGATGAGAGAGTGCACGTAAGACAGCTAGCTTTTCGAAGATTGCTAAAAGCAAGAAAACAAGAGACAAAAGGGAAATCGGTGCGAACTTTTCAACCACCGACCATCAATTTTGCAGCTTCAAATTACATTGAACTTATTGATTGTTCCAAGTGCAAACTTACACCTCCTCAAATAATGAGCAATGTGTCAATGCAAAGCCTAGAAGAACTTATTAATACTAATGTTCTCCGAGAGTTCGAGCTAATTAAATTTCTTTGCCACACGAAAAGTGTCGAAAGAATTGTAAAGCTCTTAACAGAATCTTGTACAAAAGTGGAGAAGAGAACAGGGATTGTTTCATAAGGACAATTTTGCTCTGAAGGTCAACTATGCCATTATTTGACTATAATTCTCAATTTAAAACAATGCTCAACACATCTGAGGAATCTTAAAGACACAAAAAATAGGTAAAATCTATATATCATTCTGTAATTAGCTAGGACATGCAATGTTATTATATACATATAAATGTGTGTATGTAACTATACTTGTACGTATAATACTGTAATAAAAGGTTATATTCAACACATTTAGAATTTTTAAAATACTTTTGAAACGTAAATATGCCATGTATGTATTATTGTACGTTAAACACGTAAATTTCAAATTTTAGAAGATTTTAGCCCAATTTAAGGCTTATGCGCGAACTAAAGATATAATGTAAAAGCTATAAAATATTTTTTTAGGTTCAAACTACGCTATATACTGACAATTTATGGCTGTTGCATTATAAAAAATTACAAAAAAACTAATTTTATTATTTTTTGAAATTTTCAAATTTTAACATATTTTTTCAAACTTTCAGCCTCATGAGCGAACTGAAGATGTCAACTTAGAATTTTTTTGTTATTTTTCCCCAACTGAGGATACCAAACTACAACTTTTGAGAGGTAACGCGATTCCGAAATTAAAAAAAATCGATTTTTTCGACCCACCCTAGTGCACAACCTTTTTGGCTGGTGGGCCACTCGCGCTGTTGAGTGGGACATGAAGGGCCACAGACGAGGTATTATAAAAGAATGAAACTGTGCAGATGTATTTGCTGTATAATATATACATATATATACGTGTGTGTGTTTCTTAAAATATATATAAATAGAGATGCAATTACAAAACAATCAAAAAATAAATAAAATCATTGGGTGCAGCTACTTCGTCATGCACGAATCTGAAAATGCATGAAAATCAGTGCTGCAGCGGTCTATATCCCGATATCAAAACCAAAAAATCACTGGATACCTTTAATTCGTAGCTTATGAATAAGAAAATGCATAAAAATTTATACTGCTGCAGTCAGCATCCCGATATTGAAATGGAAAAAAAAAAAAAAAAAAAAAAATCACTGAATTTCTTTAATTTGTAGCGTATGAATCAGAAAAATGCACAAAAAATCTGTCCTGCAGCAATCAATATCCAGATATTAAAAAAAAAAAAAAAAAAAAAAAAAAAAAAATCACTGTACACCCCTAATTAGTGGCACATAAATCAAAAAATGCATTAAAATCTGTATTGCATCAATTACTACCATGTACTAATAATTCTATTTATTTTTAAAAAATAACAATAAAATACACTTGAAAAATCACTTTTTAAATCTCAAAAAAAAAAAAAAAAAAATATCATTCAGCTGGGTCGCATTACGATAAACATACACAAAGTTCCGATACAAAAAGGTTACTATTAAAAAGTGTTGATACACTGAATCGCACCACAGCATCAGAAATCGCCAATGGATGCCCTATAGTAAAGCTTAGCCTTTTATTGTTATTTGGAAACTTATTTAACATCGGAACTCAAAACAAAATTAGCATTGCTTGCATTACATATATGTTAGAGGCAGGGTTAGAAATAAGCGGTCGTCAGTCGCATTTTGAGGCCAGTTTTTTCATTTTGACGGCTAGAATTCCAATCATAGGTACCATATTTGACGCCTGGATTTTTTCCTCATCATACCTAATAATTTTCCAAATCCCATCAGACTATAAACAAGTCTGTTTCAGTCAATTGAACCTAATAAAAAATGATTTAAGAAATCATATCTCTATGAAAGTAGTTGACGATTTGTTAATGATTAAATTAAACAGCCCTAAATTGGCAGATTTCTGCCCAGAAAATGCTATTAAATTGTGGTGGAATGATGTATCTTCTGGGTGTAGAATGAATTTGCGATTTTAAATATGTTTAATATTATCAAGGTAATTACATTCATTAAATAAATATGCTTTATATAATCTTGCATGTATTATTTACAAGTTGATGCTTTATTATTAATATTATTATTATTATTTTAATATACAAATTTAATTATAGATGGCACCTAGATTTTCCATTATGACGCCCAAAAAATTTAATCCAGGCATCATTTTGACGCTTAGTTTCAAAATTCTTATTTCTAACACTGGACAGAGGTCGATGCAGGTTTTAATTTTTGGGACCCATTTTTATACCCTTCACAGAATTTTTCCCTTTAAAAATAGACCTTTGATAAATCTTTTTCATTTTGAAAACTAATCTTCCATGGAAAGAACAAGCCGCCCGAACAATAAGACGTGCTTTATTTCCCCAAAAAGTTGATAATCAATTTATAATTTGTAAAAGGTTTTTATGCATATATGTGTCAGCTCAGCTCTATAAAAATGAACAGTTATTGTCTAAAATGAAACCTTATTGCCATGGTTTTATTAACTTCGATTCTTGTTGGTTTGTCCAGTAAGTCGATTTTTAACTAACTTCCTGACTAGCTAGACATTTGAAACTTTCAGAATTGCTCAAAACACGGTGACAATGCATTTTTTAAATACTTTTAGTCAACTGGTTCGGGTTCCCGCTGCCCTCGGCAGCATTTATATGATTCATTAGAGATTTTATTTAACTTCCCGACTAGCTAGACATTTGAAACTTTCAGAGTAGCTCAGAACACAATACCAATGCATTTTTTTAATACTTTTACCTAATTGTCTCGGGTCCCCGCTGCCTTCGGCAGCATTTATCATATGATTCAAAAATCATGTAACTTCCCAACTAGCTAGACATTGAAATTTTCAGAATAGTTCCGAACACGGTGACAATGCCTTTTTTTAATACTTTTAGCCAACTGTTTTGGTTCCTCACTGTCTTGGCAGCGTTTATTATATATTCATCAGAGAATTTATTTAACTAATTTCTCGATTAGCTAGACATTTGAAAATTTCAGAATAGCTCAAAACACGGTGACAATGCATTTTTTTAAATACTTTTAGCCAACTGTTTTGCATCCCCGCTGCTTTCGGTAGCGCTTATATGATACAACAGAAAATTTAAAAACATGGTATATAAAAAGTTCTTTTTATCTTGTAATTATTTGTAATTTTATTTTGAAAATTTAATTTTCACAATTTCAAAAAAAAAAAAAAAAATAAAGAAAGAAAGAAAGAAATAAAGAACCCCAGCCGATAAAAGTTTGAAAGAACTTTAGGTACAACTATAGTATTTCCACACAGCTGAATTTGGCGATTTTTCTTTGGAACCGATTTGAACGATAACTATGTCGTTCTGAACTGTTTGCGATATAATATGGCAGACTGCATGCTATTTATTTTGGATTTATGATTTTATGATTTATAATTTAGCTTATGATTTTATCATTTATGCTATATGATTTTTAGATTTATGATTTAGCCATAATCGCCAAATTCAGCTGTGGGGAAATACTATAGTTCTTCCAAACTTTATTTTCACATTGAATTTAGATTCACAAAAATTTGCAGAATTTTTTACTATTTTACAAAATTAGAATACTGTTTGAAAAGTCTGGACAGACCCCTGATATATACAGTACCCGCCGCTTTATAAAATCACTGGTTAATAAAATAAGCCACTTAATCTGATCAAATTACTGGGTCCCGAATGAAATCAATAGAAACCGCCGCTTAATAAAATCAGCATCGCCGGTTAATAAACTCAAAAGAAAATTTCTTTAACAGTAAAAATGATCATGTATGTAAGCTAAACAACGAATTATATTTTCACACCGGACCTTTGAAATGGAAAAAAGAAACAAAACATATCAAGCCATCACATTATTGCTCTTTGTCAAAAATATTACGCCAAAAAAAAAAAAAAAAAAAAAAACACGCCCCACCGTGTGTTGTAGTTATCAATTCAAGGAATGAAATCGCCAAATGATTGGCCAATGAGTATTTTTTTCTGTTTTTAGATATTCAAATAGTGTTTCTAGTTCTTATTTTGAAGCAACTTACCTGCAAGATATGCAAGCAGAAATCTTTTAATCTGAAGGTAAAGCGTAAAATTTTGATAAAGTATGATCGTTTTCTTCAAATGTATAGTCAAAGGAAGGCTGTCGCCTTCCTTTCGAAGCTTAAAATTTCTCAATTTTTTTTTCATGTAAACATAAGAATAAAGATGATATTAGTGCTTAAATTGTAGCAAACGAAAAGTGAACCGTAAGCGAAAATGAATATGAAAAGCAAAAGTCATCAACGCAGCACTTCTAGATAGGTACAAGAATGCCATTTGAAAGAAAATTTTCATTTTTTACGTAATTTTGTCCTTAAAAGCTGAAAATTTTACGTGGATGATAAGTAACGAAAACTTCAATTCTACGGATGGCTAGTAGATATATGAAAGGGCGAAGAATTTCTTTCCATATTTAGATAATGAATACTCTTTTATTGAGTTAGGAAACGTTCGCCGGATATAAAAATCAGCCGCTTAATAAAATCATTTTGATGAAAACAAACGTGATTTTATAAAGCGGCGGCTACTGTATATTATTTATTTTTTTGCATTCAGGTTAGGTAACACCTTCCATTCTATCAGTCTTCCGATATAAATGTTTATTATCAAGTTATTAGTGTTTCAATGAACTAAGCATACATAATTATTAAAAATAATTCTGGAAACATGTAAAAATTTTATAGAAAGATTACAGAAAGGCTATAGAAATTTTATAGAAAGGCTATTTTTATTAATTTTTAATTTTGTGGGGAGCAGCAAAAGAAACTCATTTCATTGCCTGCATCGAACTCTGTAATATCAATATATTATAATTGTTAGTCATACATAATATTTGTTGTTAAATTATTAGAATTTTAGACAAATTACTATTTTTATATAAATCATGATTTACAAATACAAAATTTGCAATTTTGATCACTTATTCTCATCTTTCTTTTCTTTTAATCTGTTCCGCTAAAAAGATATTGCAAATGCAATTAGGAAAGCTTTTCTTAAGGTTATTATATATTATTGGCTCAAGTAAAGAAAGAAAAATTTTATTAGGTATTTGGACTTTTCTAAGCGAGTAAAGCCAGAAAAGCCCAACCCGGTTTTTTGGGTTTGTGGACGGGTCCAAAGTCCTGAAAAGAATACTTTGTTTTAAACAGTAAAATATTATGCTCCGGCTTAATAAAACTATATTACAATCAGAAATCCAACATTTGAAATCTTAATTTTCTTTTATGCATAAGAATTTTTTTTTCTACATAAGATAATATTTTTTTTTTAAATGCACATGTAGTTGTTCACTAAACTCATTGGCTTTAATTAAAGATGGAGAGATTATGATATAAAATGTTAAACTACAAAGGATAATAACGATAAAAATAGTACTCACTTTAAATTTCTTCTTTTTTTGTTTGGAATTCTGTAGATTTTCATTTTCAGCACTGTCGTCTTTAGATGTGGATTTTACTAGTACAACTTTATACATTCTTTTAAAAATAATGGCAAATCCATTTACGTACGCGTACGTTACCCAAAGAATATTCTTTACGTTACCAACACGATACGAACCAGAACCAAAACATAAACTGAACTCCGGCGCCCGCGCTTTGCGAGGCTTGTGTGACGTAATATATACATATATATATATCAGCCTTGATATATATCTATATAATATCCATATACATATATTAATAATTTCTTTAATTTTTTCATATAGATTTTAAAAAATCATTCGATTAGATACCCGAAGGAAATTTTGCCGATTCACAGGAAAAAAAAAAAAAAAAAAAATGACGTCATGATCGGCCAGAAGAAAATCTTTTGTTGACATCTCTGCCTTGCCTCTTGCCCGATGTTAATGTTAATGTTTTCCTTTTGTGTTTTGTAAATACTTAAGTTGTGTCGAGAAAATAAATCTGATTTATATGTATATTATCAAATGTTCGGTTATGAATATTATCAAATGTATTATCAAATGTTCGGTTTGGCCGAATCTAAAACTATTCGGCGAGGCCGAATATCAAATTATTCAACTAGTTGAACAGATAGAAATTCAATTTTTTTAAAAATTTAATCATTTGAAAAAAAATTGTTCTTTTGAATTATTTTTAAATTAAGATTTTTCAGAGAAAATAAGAAATAGATTATATTTAAATGAAATCAATTGTTTATCTAGTTTCAAGTAATATTAAAGAAAATTGTCAGTTAATTAATCATAACAATAAAAAATATCTAACAAAAGTTGTTCCAAAGTTGAGTTAAGAAAGAGTGTACATAATTCACATGATGTTACCACATCTAGGAAATTTCAAAAGATCAAACAAAGGTCACATCTGAATCTGGCAAGAAAAATGACACAAGTCATAAAAGAGCAATTTTGAGTTTGTCATTGAAAAATGCATATGAAGTGCCCTCAACATGCACAAAAAAGAAGTAAAGCTTAATGCATATTATCTTAAATTTCATGTGTAGAGGTTTAGAGTTTTTTTTTTTTTTTTTATAACCTATTTTTTAGTAGCCTATGGATTTTAAACGATTTTTTTTTTTTTTTTTTTTTTAACTGGTATTTGCTAGAAAACAAACTATATACATGAAACCAAAAAAAAAAAAAAAAAAATGCTCTTTTACATTTTGAAGTGTAGGGAAACATAAAGTAATTTTTAAAACGCGAAAAAAAAATCAATTATGCACAAATTGTTTACGATTGTTTAGCTACGAATTCGCTTTCTTAGCTACGAGTTACATGCTTCGTTTATCTTAATATTTTTTTGATTTATTACATGTGAGAATTTTAAATAAAAATTAACTTTTATTTTTAAATTTTTAACAGAATAAGACCCGTGCCTAAGCATTTTAAATAAGTTAACTACTTATATTATATAAAATAATGTCAAATTTATTTGTTTAAAAACATTTTTAAACAGGATATGCATGCTGCTTAAAGTAGATTCCATATGGAAAATTTGTTAAGTAATACAAATGTCTGAATTTCTAAGTGTCTGAAATTTGTAATGTCTGAAAATGTTATATGTCTTTATTTCAGACATATCAACCTTATTCAGACACTTATCTGAGCTCATTTATAAAAAAGACACTTACGTGTCTTAATTTAAGACAGCACATGCGTCTGAAATTTTGCATGCGTAAGTGTTTCAGACATTTTTGTGTCTGAATTGACATTTCAGACACATTTCTGTCTGAATTTAAGACGCTTCTATTTACAGTACACTTCATTTGCGTATTGAAGCTGAGGTTTTCACCTGCATAAAGCGTTTCGTGTGTCTGAGCTTGTGGAAGGATAATTCTAGGTGTCTGACAAGGGTTCCCTCATTTCAAATGTGGTGGATTTTCTTCTTTCATTATGCCTAGTAATTACATGGCTATGAGTTATGCTTTCCATAAAACTTTTAAGATATTTTTCCTTTCCCGGGAAGATTGGCTTATGTCTCCTAGTTGGCATAAAGGCAACTAGTTGGTTTGGTAAACTAATGGCTCTAGGTTTGGTTCTTATTCTGGGTCAGGTGTTTACTGCTCCGAGGATGAAACTCGGCTTTCTTTCCCCCTTGGAAAGTTTGCCACACTATTCCAAGCTGAGATCTTTGCTATTATATTTGGCTGTAAGATATACTTAGATAGGGGTTTTAGTAATTTAAATATTAGTATCTGTTCAGACAATTCTTAAATTTTCATGAGTATTCCCAAGAAATTCTGTAGAATGGTAGAATATCTGTAGAAATTCTGTAGAATTACAAATCATTTTTTAATTAAACAAATTAATCATTGACTAGTTTATATATTTTACCTGTGGCAGGAGGCTGCACGAAAGCAGCACCATTTACGCAAAAAGAGCAGTGATTATAGACAACGACAGATTAGGTCAGCAAATAAGAAACTATTTAAACTGAAAAGGAGCTGTTCTTGTTTTTAGCTAAACGTGTTATCTACTAACAAAATGCTATTTTTTATTAAGTAGTTTGGTTTTCTTTCAGATTCTTGAATTCTGTTTATCTTTAAACATTTTTTTTTTCTTTTAATTCTTTTTTAATCTCTTCTATTTTTTAATTTCTTTTCTTTTCTTTTCTTTTTTATTGTTAAATTGAAACAGCCACGCCTAATACAAATATATTTGTTTATAAGAACCTTATAACAATCCCATTTTATTCCATGGAATTTTATTGGTAAGAATTTAATTGCAGTTATAATTGAGCGAAATATCTCTGTTATTCTTGCGAGAGTACTATAAATTCTTTTCTTTTATTTAAAAGTTATTAAAAAACTCCATACAATTAATGTAGTACATTTAAATAATGCAATACGAATCTACTTTTAATATGTTTAAATATTTTCAATAGGTGCATTGTTTTAATTTAATTTTATTTGTATAATCTATTTGCTTTATTAAATATTTGAAATTTATTTACTATTATAAAAATTCCAAAATATATTTTTACTTTATTTTATTTTATTGGCTACTTAATTATTATAGCTCAACAGCATCAGCTGTGGAGAGTATACGCACGATCAATAAAATATGTTAATTTCTCCAACCTAATTATTTAACTAAATTATTTCTCTAACCTAATTATTATTATTTCTTTTTTTTTTTTCAAATTACTATTTCTTGTAATTTTCCTAATAATGCATTTTTTTTTTTTTTTTGAGGTCAGCTGATTATACATTATACAAACCATCTTTCTTTAATGAAATTTCTCGTCACCATTTAATAAAAAAGTGATATTAATGGAATATTAATGTGTACGTTCTTTTCCCAATATAAAATATCAAATTACTTTTAACTAAAAATAATTTTGCTTAAATAAGTTTAGAATTTATATATACACATTTAATTTAAATTGCTGTTTGCTTTCTTTTAATTCGCTATTTTCTAATTAACGAACTGGTTTTAAAACAAATACACTATCAGCAAATCAAGCATGAATTTTTCTCAACGTAAATTCTCCAATTAAAATTTTCGTTCAGGCAAAATGTTCATGTTAAATTTATCTGATGCATCAACGATAATGAGCCTTGTAAGTGAAATTCAAGAGCAATTAGTTAAAAGTGTTCTTAGCGTTAATTATCATGCGAACTGATTTGAAGAATACATAATTAGTTTTTCGGTAATTACGTTATTGCTAATGATACACGTAAAAAAAAAAAAAGCTGAAAAGTTCAAAACTTCATATCTCACAAGCCCCAGTATTTTAAAGAATAGAATATCTCGTACCTTAAGGGAAATATAAATGCTAAAATCTTTCCACGCCTTAGATAAATAAATAAATTTTAATGCAATTAATGTGCATTTAAATGGTACATTTAATAGTACATTTAAATATTGCAATGCGATACTAGTGTAATACATTTAAATAATTTCAATAGGTGCATTGTTTTCATTTCATATTATTTATATAATCTAGCTGCTTTATAAAATATTTGAAGTTTATTTATTATTATAAAAATTCACAAAAATATTTTTATTTTATTTTATTTTATTGGCTACTCAATTATTATAGCTCAATAGCATCAGCCGTGGAGTATACGCACGAACTAATAAAATATGTTAATTTCTCTA
This sequence comes from Salticus scenicus, assembly GCA_963930645.1. Classification (NCBI taxonomy): domain Eukaryota; kingdom Metazoa; phylum Arthropoda; class Arachnida; order Araneae; family Salticidae; genus Salticus; species Salticus scenicus. Next base: position 58,428,228 of record OZ005661.1, on the reverse strand, counting down.
ACCTATTTATTTATTTATTTTTATTTTATTTTATTTTATTTTTTAGATTTGTATTTTTTGTAATTTTTCTAATAATGCCTTTTTTTTTTTTTTTTTTTTTTAAGGTCAGTTGATTATAAAAAACGTTTTTCTTTAATGAAATTTCTTGTCACCATTTAATAAAAATGTGATGTTAATGCGATATTAATGTGTACGTTCTTTTCCCAATATAAAATATCGAATTTCTTTTAACTAAAAATAATTTTGTTTAAATAAGTTTAGAATTTTTACTTACACATTTAATTTAAATTGCTGTTTGCTTTATTTTAATTCGTTATTTTATAATTAACAAACTAATTTTAAAACAAATACACTACCAGCAAATCAAGCATGAATTTTTCTCAGCGTAAATTCTCCAATTAAAATTTTCGTTCTTCTATAAGCAAAATGTTCATGTTAAATTTATCTGATGCATCAACGATAATGAGCCTTGTAAGTGAAATTCAAGAGCAATTAGTTAAAAGTATTCTCAGCGTTAATTATCATGCGAACTGATGTGGAGAATACATAATTAGTTTTTCGGTAATTACGTTATTGCTAATGATACACGTAAAAAAAAGCTGAAAAGTTCAAAACTTCATATCTCACAAGCCTCAGTATTTTAAAGAATAGAATAATCTCGTACCTTAAGGGAAATATAAATGCTAAATAAGGGAAATATAAATGCTAATTTACTTTTCAGTTTGTTATAACATAAGTTTGTAGACAAATAATTTTGTTGTTGGTATGAGCTCCCAGATTAGAAATATCTGTGATTTCACTTTTTTTTTTCTCTTGGCATCTATATTGGGGTATGTGTAAGTTTGTGATTGTATTTACCTCATGTTTGAGATAAAAGATCGTTATATCATTATTATATTGTCATATCACTTTTTGGGCATTATACGAAATTCCGTTTCAGATATATTCGTTAAAATTAAAAAAAAATTGTCATTATATCACTAATCATAGAGATTCAAACAGAATCTAATTATATAGTGTACTTTACATTAATTATTTCTATAACGGATAAAATTTCGGTTACTTATTAGATATATTGTTGCAGTGAAAGTTCATGTAGCATAATTGCAATCTATTAGTTGGTGATTTCGGTGACCAATTTTATCAAACATTCGTAGTTTAATATTTCAAAAATCTAGAAGCTCTATATCAATTTAAAAGTGAATCAGTGACCAAAAAATTAAACAAAAATGTCGTTATAACACCAATCATGGAGATTTAAACTGAACCTAGTAGAAACTACGTTACACTATTTCTATAAAGGACAAAACTTCTGTTATTTATTAGATATATTGTTGCAGTGAATGTTGATGTAACACAATAGTAGTCTAGTAGTTGGAGATTTCGCTGACCAAATTTATAAATAATTCGTAGTTTAATAATTACAAAATCTAGAATCTCTATATCAGTTTCAAATTGAATCAGCGATTTTTTTTCATATGTTTATTTTTTTAACCCTTTGTTCTCTGGCTACTAACCTTTGCCAGGTATAGCAAAAGGAAGCCATCTGCAACCAAATGAATTACATTGAACTCTGAGCTGTGCACTTTGTATTTAGAGACTGAACATTGTACAACATTATTAGAGTTTCTTCAAGCAATATTTCTTCCATCAAGTACATATATCTTTTAAGACATCAGGGGAACGGTTAATTAATTTATTGAATAACTTTGTGACTATTTTACTAATAAAGTGTTTTCTATCCCCTATATTATTTTCTCAAACTCTTCTGGAAAAATTCGATTATTAAATGTATATGTATTATATATATATTTCATGATACATTGATATATGAGAAAAATCTTTCTCAAAGATGTTACTTGTTCCAAACAAAGCAATATATATATATGTATCTTTAGTTTGTTGAAAAAATAAAATAAATTTGTAAAAATATTATCACGCAAAGTCATATAGTTATTTTTATATATTTATTTATTTTCAAAGACAAATTTTTGGAATATGTTTTATTGCAATGCAATTCATAGTAGAGTATATTTGAAAGAAAAATTTATTTGCATAGAGTAATTTAATTCTTAATAATGCTTAAAAATTTCGTACTTTGTTGAAGAAAGTGAAATGCGAATAAATATTTTTAAGTAGTAAGAATATTTTTTTAAATCTATATATTAATTTGAAACATGTTTTTGTCTGTCTCCACTGTGTTGAGAGAACTACTTGGTGTAAAAATTTGGATGAGGTGTCTAAAAAAAGGACTTGGTCTGTAGATGTGCTATGAAAAGAGAAAAATAAAAACGGGGAGAAACGGGTTAAAAACACGTTTACGAGTTTAACTAAGCTCCAAATTACTTCACGGGGAAGAAATTGTACATATGGGGACTAGAGTCGAATGCTAAAAAATCACTTTCTGCGAAATCGGAATTTTCGATTTTAAAGGGGGGAAAGTAGATTTGGAGGGGGGGAAAGGGGGAAATTACTTTGAGAGGGATATAAGTTCTAGACCCACACATGTAGCACCTCATTTTAAAGGTCTTGAAATTTCATGTCGATTGTGGATGTTTGTGTACAATATAGTGCTATCCCTGGTTGTGGAAAATGGTAGTAGGTGATTTTGCTGTTGACCCTATCATGTTACATCTTATTTTAAAGGTCTTGGTATTTCCTGACCGTTGGTGATGTTCGTATAGAACACGCTGTGTCCCCTGGCGGTGGAAAGTGCAACTAAAGGATTTTGCAGTTGACACGACCATGTGACACCTTATTTGAAAGGTCTTGGAAATCGAAGGCGATTGGTGATAGAGGTCTTGAAATTTCATGTTGATTGGGGATGTTCGTATGCAATATACTGCACCCCTGGTGGTTAAAAATGGTACTAGGTGATTTTGCAGTCGACCCTATCATGTTACACCTTATTTTAAACGTCTTGGTATTTCCTTACCGTTGGTGTTGTTCGTATAGAACACGCTGTACTCCCTGGCGGTGGAAAGTGCAACTAAAGGATTTTGCAGTTGACACGACCATGTGACACCTTATTTGAAAGGTCTTGGAAATCCAAGGCGATTGGTGATGTTCGTATACAACATACTGCACTCCCTGGTGGAGGAAAGTAGATTTTGCAACGCGTGCGTAGCATGCATGCTTGCTATACAATGCAGCAGCCACAGGCAGAGGTAACGCGAGTCAGAGGTTCGCTCTGTTTAAGGTTAATTTTTGAGAATTTTTTCATGTTATTAGCGCCTGTATATACGCTGCCGCAGGCACCGTGTCACAAACCCGAGTTCCGTTCTGTTTGTGTTTTTTTTTTTTTTTTTTAATGCTTTCATTTAAAAATAGAAATTCAAACAAAATCGAGTTAAAGATATAAAGCCATACAAATTTAAGGTTCATTTAAGCTTATTATCATGGGCCCGGGCATTGCCGTGCGGGTTCGTTTGGTTCCAGGTTAATTTTTTGGAATTTTTTTATGTTATTAGCGGCCCGCGTATGCGCTGCCGCAGGCACGGGGGTCACAAGGCAGATTTTCGTTCGGTTCCAGGTATTTTTTTTTGTTACAGCTGATTATATTTTCCATGATTCTTTCATTTAAAAACAGAAATTCAAACTAAATCGAGTTAAAGGTATAAAATCATACACATTTAAGGTTCATTTGAGGTATCATGGGCCCGGGCAACACCGAGGGGGTTCGTTCAGTTCCAGGTTAATTTTTGGGAATATTGTATGTTACTAGCGACCGGCGTATGCGCTGCCGTAGGCACCAGGGTCACAAGGCAGAGTTTCATTCGGTTCGAGGTAATTTTTTTGTTACAGCTGATTATTTTTTCACGATGCTTTTATTTTAAAATAGAAATTCAAACAAAATCGAGTTAAAGATGTAAAACCATACAAATTTAAGGTTCGTTTCAGGTTATTACCGTGGGCTCGGAAAACGCCGAACGGGTCAGCTGACATGTAGTCTTAGTATTAAAAGAAATAGAAAATGAAAGATAGGAACTATTTATTTGGATTCAGTTTGACGTCACATTGACTGTACTTTGTAGAAAGGGATGTCATATATAGTATTTCTATTTATAAGCATTTTTCTGACTTTCTTTTTTTTTAAGTGAAATGTCGTAAATTATATTAGATGTTTTAACTTCAAATACATTTAAATAATGATGCGACGTTTTTTAAAACATTACGGTCAATAAAATGATTGTGGAATTCGACGGGTTCCAGCTAGTTTTTATTTAATTCTAAATACAGGCATATGGATATATTCCATTCATAAAAAAATTCAGCTTCCGAATTTCAATGAACCTAAATATTTTGAGATGTCTGAAGCAAAGTATGTCCAAATTATGTAAAATTCATTTTTATCTATGTGTTTATGTGTCTTAGTTATATTAGAGAACTTTAGTTGCTATTTATCACGAAACAATGTGCAGAATTTTGCCACCTTTTTTTTTTTTTTTTTTATTTGATTGGACCTTTACAGAAATTTATACATACTGAAATATATCTCGTTCTGCATCTGTCGCTGATTAACTGTAATTTACTCCATTTATGGCAAAGCTATATCCAAACTTCTGCAATATGCAGATGTAGCAACGTACATTATTAGATTGGCATCATCAAACACGATTTGATTTGTATTCATACTGGCAATAACTGGTGAACATAAGCTGCTTTTTTTCCCTTCTACTGGAAGCTATATTGTCCTATTTTGACGTATTTTTGTCATTTTTTAACTGACTGTATTGCTATTGGTACTAACTAAACGAAATTTGAAGCCACGGTCTATAATTTGTGAAACTGAGTTATTTTAGTTTGTGTGCATGATATTTGTAAATATCTCAGTTATATAAAATTAAATTAAAAAGTTTTGTTCTAACATTTTAAACACATGCTAGTTTTAATGTTATTTACATTCAAAAATAAATGAGAAATAAAACTTTATCTAAAAATATTGGTCTTTTATTTGTTGTATGATAAAAAATAGCTTAAATTATTGAATATAACCGATTTTACTGAGCCTGATTTTTGCGTATTTTTTATACTTTTAATCGGTTTTCAGAAAAAAGTTTGTAAAAATTTGTGTTTATTTTTTTATGTAATCTTAGATATTTTTATTTTATTGTCTTTTTACAGAGAGTTACGGGAAAGTAATGTAATGAAAGCTATAGCAGTAAATCATAATAATAATAATAACAACAATAAGTTTTTAAATAATCAAGTGTTATTTCATTGGATACGTTTTATATTAAGTAGTGTGAACATTGTAAAATTCAGACCCTACTGATCTTTAAGTTTTAGAAAATTGGTTTTCTACATCAACTGAAATTTTAAAATGGATTTTTAAAAAGTACATTTTTATGTTTGCTATTTCTGCACGTTTCAAAAATTTCCTTTTTTGGCATTTCCTTTTATGGCATTTTGTGTGTGTTATTACACATCAAATGTAATTTCAAATGAATGACGTAATAAAGAAAGGAATAGTTATAGACAATTGAACGAAAAATTTGTAACTTATCTCAATTCCTATGAGTTTCAAACAATGTCTGATTGTTTACATAACAAATGGTTCATTAAATTAATTGTCAATGAATAAAGGTAATATTTCGCATTGAATTTTTTTTTTTTAATAAATTAAGAAATTCCTAATACTGACAATAATAATTATATATTATTTCGAAATAATTAATACTAATTCAATTAATTTATTTTAAATGCGATAAAAAATAGAAAAATTTTAAATTGAACCATATTTTTTGCTATGATGTATAATTTACCTAAGCCATTTACTATTTATTTTATTTTATCAACTATTTAAATTTAAGTATGTACAGTTTTTCTTTTACTATTTTCAAAACTAACTTATTTTAGCAATTTTTGAACATTATTTTATTTGTAATGTTGTCTATTAGTCAAACGTTGTTAGGTTTAGATCTGTGTATATGTATATATTTTTTTTATTCCGTTTATTTATTTTAACATTACAAAATAATATCTCCTGAAAAAAAAAAAAAAAAAAAAAAAAAACGAAAATCAATAAATGTAAAATATATATTAGAAACATTATGAAAGGAAAATTATTATTTATTGATATTATAGCAAAACATGAAAAGTAATAATATTGTTAAGTAACGAAAAATGAAATTCAGATAAACTAATCTATTTACATTATATATACATCAAGAGAGAGAGAGAGAGAGAGAGAGAGAGAGAGAGAGAGAGAGACTTTCTTATACCAAGGAAATACATTATTTACGATAAGAGGGAAATAATGATAAAAGACTTATATTTATATATCACGTACTAGCAATTTACCATTAACACATAAACCTCAATTCAAGTAAGTGTTAACTTAAGGAGTTCCTAAGTTAATAAAGAAACTTTAAGGATACACTTTTAAGAGTATTATTATTTTTTATTTTATTATTTTATAAAAAATCTCTGAAATATAATTGTTCCTTAGAATTATAACCCTTCCTAAAAGTTATAATGGCATCAGTAAAAATTTATAAATATCATATCTTTAACACTTTGGCAGTCTTATTTATTTTCACACCTCCTTGTCAGAAAGGTTATATTTTTTGCAAGCGTAAAGCGTGAATTTAAGCTTTATTTATTTATCTATTTATTTATCTATTTATTTATTTATATTTTCTTTTTTGTTGATGAAAATTAAGTCTGGCATTCACACCGGAATAAAGTTCTTATTTAAATAAATTATATATCAATACACTGCTTACGGCCATTTACGCGATTCCTAGACAAAGCTCCGCTCATTTTAAATTAGAACAACTTCTATACCATTGTATATATTATAATAAAATAAGATATAAATAAATGCGTAAATTAGTACTATAATCTATAATAATAAAACACAAAGCATATTCTGTAAGACCAAAATCCTACGATCTGGGCATGCGCGAGAAAATTTTGAACCAATTGGGAAAGGGAATATTCCTTTTTTTTTTTTTTTTTTTTTTTTTATGCAGAATATCGATAATAGCTCAAGCAGCGAAATTAATATTGATATGTTTATGGCAAACGTCCAATTAATTCTCATTAACGCCTAATTAAAGTTAATATTACTCCGTGGGTCAATCATAAAAATAATTCACACGATTAATTCATATTTTCTAAGGAAGTATACCTATTAAAAACAAAGCAATTCGCGAATACGTATCGGCATCGGTTATCTTCGTAAGCATTTTCGCTCGCCGAAAATTTATGTACACTGAATGCGGCGCCATCTGTTGCCATGCCAATATATTATACCATATTCTTAAAATTATTTTTTTTTTCCATTTCTTAAAAAAAAAAAAAAAAAAAAAAAATCTTTTGAAATTAACAAATTATCAAAGTTTGTTGTTCTTTTAAAGTTATCTTTCATCAGTTGAAAACTTTGTTTAGAAAAGATGGAGATAAATATTTAAAATCAATGAGGGTTTTATTTTATTTTATTTATTTATTTAATTATTATTTATCTAATTATTATAATTTCTGATATTTCATTTCGATACTATAGAGTAAAAATAATTTGAAAAGAATAACATTAAAATGTTGATATTTTATACGAGTAAAAAATTAATTAATTTAATTATTTTTAACAGTATATTTTTGTTGAAATATATTATAAAGTGTTATAATACTATTCCAGTAAAAACAAATTTTAACTTTATTCCGATTTGCAGTTTATTTTTAGAATACAATAAGTTAATATTTTGGATTAAAATCAAGTGGTTTTACAAATATGGGAAATTGGGCAGGGGATTTTAAACCGGTTAAGAGCAATGTGAAATATTAAAGCAAGGGTGTTTTAAACTTTAGGGCGTGAAGGGATTTTAGTTGCACATCATCCGTCAAATTTTGACAGGAATAAACTAGTATAAATAAATATACATATATAATATTTCTAAGAGATGAGAAATAAGTTTATTTTTAGAATTATTTCCTTGAGTGAATTTCTATGGTAAGGAGACGACTATAAAAAGAGTCTAGATACATAAAAATCCGTGTGCTACATACAGTTTGTTAAATGACTTAAGTAGCTGTAGCACACAGAAAAAGCGTTAAAGTTCTCTCTTCGGAAAATATTATAACAATAAACTTATTCCAGATAGAGTCCTAATTCTTTTATTTTCCACGTCAAAGAAAGAAAAAACATTAAGAGTTTCCAGTTTTTATCTTTTAATTGAGCTACCAGACTCACATATTATGATTTGTGCAATAATACACAATAAAATCTCAGATATAATCTTCCAATACCCGGGGGAAATTTCACATAGAAGCGCTTCCTGTCCTCAAATATGATACAAAATGTCATCAGTATTATTCCATAAGTAGGGACCTTTCATATACCAAATTTTGTAGAATTATATAAAATAGAAGCTTAGATATTGTTTTTCATGAAATGGAGGATGACAGCATAAAATCGCCCTTTCCAGAGAGATTTGCACGAATAGTTCATAGCAGCTAATTTATGTCAAGGTGAGACAAAATATCAACTTATATGTATTTATGCACATTAGCTCTTTAGAATGAGCTTTTAATCACAGCTTTTAACCACATGTAAACAAATAGGCAGATATTTTCTAAAAACGATCAAATCGTATTTTATATCCCTCAAAACGAGTAAATGAATGAGAAACCACAAGTCGTGATTTTGTAAATCCAATACCTTATTCTATGTAATATAAATATTATATATATATATATATATAATCCTATGTATAAACCTCATTCTATTTAATATATAAATTTTAAATGATAACTTTCTCTTAACCTTATGGATAAGTAAAAGTTATCATTTAAAAGTTATCATTTACTTACATATCTTATCTTTTTTTTATAAGTAGTAATCTTAGAATATACGATAATATAAAAGTTAAGTATATATATATATATATATATATATTTTAAACTTTTCTTTAGCAATTAATGAAATTGCTTAAACATAGATATATAGTTTTAAAAGATATTTAATAAAGATTACAAATTTCATTTGAAGATTTTTTTAATAAGCTATACCTTATCACAATTTATTATATATAATCCAGCTGCTGGGAATTCTGATACTGTTTAGCAGCTATTTCACCTGCAATTCTTCACACCTCACTGTATAATAAAATCCGACTTCTCTTCTTGAAATAAAAGTCATTCTATATTTTATTACAGAATAAGTAAATAATAAGAAAGCGCCACAGAACTGGTGTTTTAGTGTAATAATTACAAAACTTTGAATAGACATCATTGCATTTTACGGTGTTTATTGAAAGTTTTGTAATTATTCCGGAATGCGTATGTTAACTAAATGTTATAAATTATTTTGAAAAATCGAGATTTTCAGATTGATTCAGAATGTAGAATGCTAGATTTTATGAAGAATATAAATGTTTCTCAAATAAGACTTAAAAAGTTCTATTAATAAATGTATGATTATAAAAATCTGTGTTTTATTAAAAAAAAAAAAAAAGTAGAGTTTAATAAAAAATACATATTCATTTACAGAAATTATGTGCTCCGATAAAGCTTTAAAATTTTGAAAGTAATTTTAAGAATTATTTTTAAGTTTCAAATTTAAATAAATTTTAACGTGAAACGTACAGTCGGTAACAAAAGTGTCCGAACAATAGCAAAAATTGCAATGTAAAAATAGTACACTTGATACGGTTTTGTTAAATAAATCCTTGTCGAATCTTGTTCTTAGACTGACTAAGAACATGATTCGATAAGGATTTATTAAACATATGAAGTGTAAATGTTTTACATAGGAATTTTTGCTAGTGTTCGGACACTTTTGTCACCGACTGTACAAATATCTAATTTTTATTTTATTTTGTAAATTATTTTTTAAAACAAATTAAATCATGGTGTTTAATATATACACTTTATATGCTCTTAATTTCCTTTTCTAAAACATAAAAATAAAAATTATAGTATAATTATCTTCAATATTGTTATTATATATATATGTGTGATGCAATATGTTGACTTTAAATTGGATTATTTTAACGGTATTCTTTGGATGTGCAAAACGCAAAAAAGAAAAAAAAAACATTTCTAAATGTTCATAACATAAAACGAACTATAATTAAATAACAAATATATCCAAACTCTCTAACAGACGCAAACTCACTTATATATATATATATATATATATATATATATATATATATATAGTTGTAAAAAGTAATTTTTAAATAAACGCAACTTACGTATCAGCAGATTTTAATATAATTTGTGATATACCGGGTGATTCAAAACTCTCAGAAAAAAAATAAAAATTTATTATTCAAAAAGTATTGACCGTAGCAGTATGCAGTTTTGGCTGAAATGCGCAGAAATGGGATTTCATTAAGTAACAAAAGATTTATTAGCAAATTAGTGTAAATTTACTTTATCAAGTAGCGCTTTAATTGTAAAATTACCCTTTTACAGTTTTGCACTGCATTCAAAAACGTAATTAGTACTATAAATGCTATATGTGATAGCCTTTATTTATTAGAATGATTTTCAGATGATGGATATTGGAAAATTTAAAAAAAAAAAAGCTTCAGTGTTCATAATATGACGTCATTTGATCGGGCGTATTTGTTAAGGCTCCTACGTATACGAGCTGGCGCATCAGGCATATTGTTGCCTTAGGGTTGCCACATGTACCCAGCGCGTTTCATTGATAAATACACGACAGTCATTACTTTTACCGTCTTGTGTAACTTTAGAGTATTCATTTTATTATATTTCATAATTTTAGCTAAATAAAGTACGATATGTTTAACGATAAACTGCTATAATCATTCAAGAAAAGAACATAAAATGTTCAGATTTCCATAAGATGATTTGATAAGAATAAAACTACATTTCTTATATTTTCCTTTGTATTTTTGACATGTGATAATGTAAAAATACAGAAAAATATGACATTTTAATCATATTATTTATATTATATTGATAAATCGATTTAAGGAGACCATTTCTTACAGTGTATTTGTGGTGTATTTCGTCATTGTATTCCGGATTTAATCTATTGGACTGTTGGTAAGTGACGTCACGTCCAATCAATGATCTGTTCATTCCTTTTTACGTTTATCTCTGCTAGAACAGATCGCAGTCTTAAAAATGTAGTCGTTCATGTTACTTGTATTTTTCATCTGTAATTGTCATAGTCATCTATTAAATTTTATGTGTTTAAAATGAAACGCCTTGTCATATCCTTGTTATGGCTTATAAATCTTCTCCTGCCTACAAAATACTATATTGGCGACGAAATGAAAAAGAAAAAAGCTAAAAGAAGTTTTGCTCTTCAACATTTTAATAATATCTACTTCAAGATGATTAAAAATGCAATCTGCAGTTCTTCTTAAAGAAAATTGATATTTCGAAAGTAACGAAAAGCGATCGGAGACGGGCAGTTGGTGAATTTTTGTCTACTGTCAGGCCGTAAATGCATAGGCGCCAGAGATAATTAGTTGTCTACGATTTTTTATTTTTTCGGGAAAGAGAGAAAAAAAGGTATTTACACATTTATTTTATTTTTTTTCTTTGTGTTCTTTTATTAGATTGCATGTTTTTATTGTTAGAACTAGTATATTTTCATTAAAAATGTTTCAAAATTTTAAAGAATTCAGTGATTCGGTTGAATCGTTTGGGATTTATGTAAGGAGACTGGAACAGAACTTTATTTTGTTTGATATTAAGGATGAAAAAAAAGTTAGTGCCTTAATAACTTTTATCGGACCGAAATTATATAATTTACTTACAAATTTACTGTTCCCAGATCTCCCTGAATCAAAAACTTACACTGAATTAGTAGATGTCTTAACAAAACATCTATGTAAAATTCCAAACAAAATAAGTGAACGCATTAAATTTAGAAAATGTTGTCAAGGAGATAACGAATCTGTGCAGGATTTTAGTGTTCGTTTAAAGAAATTTACAACACATTGTGCGTTTACAGGCGATTCGCTGTCAGAAAATTTGTTAGAACAATTTTTACGCGGATTAAAAAATGAAACAATCCAAAGCAAATTAATGTCTCAGGTTGAAGATTTAACATTTGAAAAAGCAGTAGAACAAGCCGTAACTATGCAAAGTACTGAAAACGACATGATAGAATTACAAAATAAAAATTTGAATTTGAATAAAGTTTCTGTTAGTGTTAGGAAACCAAAACAAAATTATTCTCAAAATAACTTAAGTAAACAAAACGTGAACAAAACTGCGAGTGCAAATAAAAGTAAAACTTATTGTTATCGTTGTGGAAATAGCTCTCATTTAGCAAATGTTTGTAAATTTATTAATGCAGTTTGCAATTTTTGTAAAAAACGTGGTCATTTGAGTAAAGTGTGTCGGAACGCACAAAACAATGTTACTCAAAAGAAAAATGTAAATGTTCTTGATACTGTAGACATTTTGTCGTTACAATCTGAAGGCACTAAACCTACAAAAATTTGGGTTTTGATAGAAAATAGTGCTAAAGCAGAAATGGAACTTGATACGGGATCGGCGATTTCCGCCGTACCGATAAATCGTTTTCGGAGATTATTTCCAGAACATGAAATGTTTCCTGCTGATGTACAATTAAAGACAGCCACGGGAGAAATTTTCCAGCCCGAGGGATTTGTTAGAGTAAATGTAACTTACGAAAACAAAACTAGGAATGTTAAGTTATATTTAGTTAAAAAAGACAATTTTCCTTTATTGCTAGGTAGGGATTGGATAACTACATTTAATATATTCCCAAACAATTTACAAACTGTTCCGGTAAACAAAGTACAAATCTCGGATAAGTTAAATAATTTACTAAATGAATTTACGGATTTATTCACAAATAACGTAGGTGAAATTAAAAATGTTAAAGCTGAATTACATTTAGAGAAAGACTCATCACCAATATTTTGTAAATCGCGAACAGTTACGTATGCATTAAGGAATGCGGTAAATGAAGAATTGGAAAGATTAGAAAATGAAGGGATAATAAAAGCTGTTAGTACTAGTAAATGGGCAACACCTATTGTTCCGGTGGTAAAACCTAATGGGAAAATTCGTTTATGCGGCGATTTTAAAGTCACGGTAAATAAATTTTTAAAGGTTGACAAATACCCGCTACCAAAAATTGAGGATATATTAGCAACTTTAGGGGGTGGATTATATTTTACAAAAATTGATTTAAACCAAGCATACTTGCATTCACCGGTAGAGGAAAATTCACAAGAATTACTTACTATTAACACTCCTAAAGGCTTATTTAAATTTACGCGATTACCATACGGAATTGCCAGTTCGCCAGCAATATGGCAGAGAACTATAGAACAAATTTTAAAAGGTATAGAGGGTATTTCAGTTTTTATTGACGATATATGTATCTCAGGGGAAACTGATGAAATACATTTAGAGCGATTAAAACAAGTGCTAGAAAGGTTACGTGAATATAATCTTAAAATAAATAAAGAAAAATCTTTTTTCATGAATGATGAAATTACATACTGCGGTTACAAAATTGATAAAAATGGCATACACAAAACGCAAAAAAAAAATTTCTGCTATTTTAAATGCTCCAATACCTCAAAACGTAACTCAAGTAAAAGCGTTCCTAGGCTTAGTATCTTACTATTCTAGATTTGTTCCTAAATTATCTACGATTGCTTATCCTCTAAATGAATTATTACGTAAAAATGTAAATTTTCAGTGGACTAAAAAATGTGAAAATTCATTTAATGATATTAAACAGGAAATTACTTCCGAAAGGATTCTCACCCACTTTAATCCTAAATTACCCCTAATTTTAGCCACTGATGCTTCTCCTTATGGAATTTCGGCAGTACTTTCGCATACAATGCCAGATAACTCCGAAAAACCCATAGCTTTTGCTTCTAGAACTTTATGTTCTGCAGAAAAGCGGTATAGTCAGGTAGATAAAGAAGCGTTATCAATAATTTTTGGTGTAAAGAAATTTTTTCAATTTTTATATGGTAGGAGATTTACTCTGTATACTGATAGTAAAAACCTAGTTTCCATATTTTCACCCGTAAAAAGTATTCCGGTACTTTCGGCAGCTAGAATGCAAAGATACGCATTATACTTACAGACATTTAATTATGATATTAAATATAAAAAATCTGCAGAGCACGGAAATGCCGATGCTCTATCACGTCTTCCATTACGTAGTGAAGACTTACTGCTGCCGTCGTCCGATTCGCTACAACCAGAAAAAGTGTAACCAACTTTGTCACCAAATTTATTTGGCAACCTTGATGAATCCGATTGTTTATTTATTCATCAAATCACATCGTTACCGTTAAATACAAAGATATTATGTGCAAGTTCTAAGCGAGATCCAACATTGAAAGAAATGTACCGACATTTAATATCAGGCACACAGATGCCAAATTACTTACTTTTTGGACATAAACAACAAGATTTTTCTATACTAAATAATTGCATACTACAAGGGAATCGTGTTGTAATTCCTACTGTTCATAGACAAAAAGTGTTGGACGATTTGCATTTCGGCCATTTTGGCATAGTAAAAATGAAAGCACTGGCACGTAGTTTTGTATGGTGGCCAGGTATTGATAAAGACATTGAGAATTTAGCAAATAACTGTTCTGTTTGTATTAAATTAAAACATAATCCTCCTAAAATGGAAAATCATCACTGGGAATGGCCTACAACACCTTGGAACAGATTACATGTAGACTTTTTTGGTCCAATGATGGGGAAAATGTTTTTAATCGTAGTAGATGCCCACAGTAAATGGACAGAAGTGTGCATTGTTCCTAATACTACGGCTGAGAACACTATAAACTGTCTTTCTTCGCTTTTTGCCAGATATGGCTATCCTGTGTCCCTTGTGTCTGATAATGGGCCACAATTCATTTCAGAAAAATTCGAACATTTTCTACAAAGTAAAGGCATAAAACATAGTTTAACTGCACCATATCATCCCTCTACAAATGGTCAAGCCGAAAGATATGTCCAAATTATTAAAAAAGGATTGAAATCCTTAAGTTCAGAACCCGGAAATCTCCAATTTAAGTTAAACGAATTTTTATTCCAATACCGAATAATGCCTCATATTACAACAGGGGAGAGTCCCGCATCATTATTTCTGAAAAGAAATATCAGATCAAAATTAGATTTACTTGTACCAAATGTTAAAAATTATGTTGAAAACAAACAACATAAAAATGTTTTTAACAAGAAAAAGATAAGAGAATTCGAAATAAATGAAAAAGTTGCAGTACGCAATTACACATCAGGAGATAAATGGAAAATAGGTAAAGTAATTGCCAGACTAGGTAAACTACATTATAAAATTCAAGTAGGTTCATGTGCATGGAAAAGACACGTTGATCAACTAAAAAGTGTAGGTTCCAGAGTACAACTGGAGGAAACTACAAATCCTGGTGAAATTGAAAAGAACACTTTAGATGGAAATATTCCCATGGTTTCCGATAGCAAGAGTCCACACCTGCAAAGCAATGGAGAATCTAAGTCTGGTAGGAGGCCTGCCGTTATACCAGATCCAGTGCCAACCGATCCTGCCAGTACACCAGATCCAGTGCCAACCGATCCTCCCACTACACCAGATCCAGGGCCAACCGACAGTAGATCTGTGTCTACAAAGCCTGGAGAAATTGACAGTGATAAAAATATCAACAGTACTCTAAAAAAAATAAACTAAAATCTGAACATTCAAAACTTAAAAACACTAATTTGTCTTTTTCTGAACAGGTTGTAAGAAGATCATCTAGAGTAAGAAAACCTCCCATCAGGTATGGTATACAGAATTAAGGGGAGGAGAAATTTGGTGTATTTCGTCATTGTATTCCGGATTTAATCTATTGGACTGTTGGTAAGTGACGTCACGTCCAATCAATGATCTGTTCATTCCTTTTTACGTTTATCTCTGCTAGAACAGATCGCAGTCTTAAAAATGTAGTCGTTCATGTTACTTGTATTTTTCATCTGTAATTGTCATCTATTAAATTTTATGTGTTTAAAATGAAACGCCTCGTCATATCCTAGTTATGGCTTATAAATCTTCTCCTGCCTACAAAATACTATAGTATTGATTTTTGGCGACATTTTGTATTAGAAACAGAAATAGCCCTTAAACAAGCCTTTTTTTCCAATACCTCAACAGGATATCTTGATAATCTAATGTGAAAAAAAAAATGTGTTGTTAGGAATATTATTGTTGCTTATTCCTTTCGTTGCCCGATCGTAGCTTCAGATGAAAATTTTTTTTAATTCACAAGAAAGCAATAAGGACGCCAAGCGGGAATGCTGCTCTCTTCTGAGGCAAAAAATGGCGACGAAGCGTCGGCCTATATATTTATTTAAGGGGCTCTAGTGTTTGTTTAAAATGTGCATGAAAATTTCGAATGCAGGGCGATGTGCTGGTGAAAAATCTAACATTTTTTTTTTTCTTATGTATGCATAAAAATACCCATGCTTTTCTGTACATTTCAGTGAAAACTATATAGAGCTACTTTCAGTACTTTTTGAAAAAATATATATATTTTATTTTTTCTGTGACTTTTGGATCACGTGATATTTATGTCATATATTTATGATTTGTTAGTAAAGAATTATTATTTAATCTTTGAGGGGAAAAATTCTTTGTTTTGAAGATCTCTTTTATAGTTTCGATAAAATTACTTCAAAAAAGGTTACTTAAAAATGAACAGGTTGCATGTTTTTCCCTTATACTTACATTTATTTTAGTTGCATGTGCAAGTAAAAACATTTTAATGAAAATATTTTATCTGATTATACGATCAAAACAAGAGCTAATTTATTCCGTGTTTTTGAAAACTATATAGAGCTACTTTCAGTATTTTTTGAAAAAATATATATTTTTTAATTTTTCTGTGACTTTTGGATCACGTGATATTTATCTCATATATTTATGATTTGTATACATTTATGATTTGTTAGTAAAGAATTATTATTTAATCATTGGGGGGGGGGAAATTCTCTGTTTTGAAGATCTCTTTTATAGTTTTGATAAAATAACTTCAAAAAAGGTCACTTAAAAATGAACAGGTTGCATGTCTTTCCCTTATACTTATATTTATTTTAGTTGCATGTGCAAGGAAAAACATTTTAATGAAAATATTTTATCTGATTATACGATCAAAACAAGAGCTAATTTATTCCGTGTTTTTGAAAACTATATAGAGCTACTTTCAGTATTTTTTGAAAAAATATATATTTTTTAATTTTTCTGTGACTTTTGGATCACGTGATATTTATCTCATATATTTATGATTTGTATACATTTATGATTTGTTAGTAAAGAATTATTATTTAATCATCGGGGGGGAAAAATTCTCTGTTTTGAAGATCTCTTTTATAGTTTTGATAAAATAACTTCAAAAAAGGTCACTTAAAAATGAACAGGTTGCATGTCTTTCCCTTATACTTATATTTCTTTTAGTTGCATGTGCAAGGAAAAACATTTTAATGAAAATATTTTATCTGATTATACGATCAAAACAAGAGCTAATTTATTCCGTGTTTTTGAAGAACATTTCTCCCCCGAGATCAATATTTGGCTCATTCACGATTCCATTCGCTTTTTAGTTTAAATGCACGTGTGTTATGTCAGACATTTTTATCCGGGAATATTTTCGTGACTTTAAAAACACGTTCAAAATATAAAATAAATATTTTTTATTTTTTATGAAATAACATCATCAAAAAATCAATATACCTCGATGCTGGTAAATATAAATAAAAAATTAAACAAATTAGTAATTAGAGAAGTTATAAAAACAAAACATATAAATATTTATACAAAAGAGGATTTTATTTTGATGTTAAACATTTAAGCAAACATTTAGGTTTTTTTTTAAATGATATTTTTTACGATAAGATGTATATAGATTAAGAAATTTCCGGAATAAATTATAAATTAATAATAAAATAATACAAGCTTATTATTTGAATATGTATTTATAACATCTTTATTAAATGTAAAAATTAAAAAATATAAATTATAATAAAGTATTATTATTTATTTAATTTTATATACTTATTTATTTATATTTGAAATATATATACGAGGGTCATTTTTAAAGTAAGAACCGATTGCGCATCGTGTCCGTACATCCTGTCAAGTGACATCAATTCAAGGTCGACCACTCTTAGCCAGTCTCTGACTACGCCGCCATTACGTTTCACGTCTCTGTCGGTGTTGGTTGTATGGTTAAACTGCTTCGTTAATCGCCATGTCAATCAGTAATCCCGCCGACTGTGAAGTTCGCTCAGTTATTCGGTTTTTAAATGCAAAAAAAGTTTGTCCTGCTGAAATTCACAGGCAGCTTGTTGAAGTTTATGGTGAAGGTGTAATGAATGATGGAAATGGGCGTAAATGGTGTAGGCTTTTTAATGAAGGAAGGGCAAATATTCACGATGAAGAACGATCTGGACAGCCTACTGTCATGAATGAAGACTTGACACAAAAAGTTGATGAGGAAATTCGCCGAAACAGGCGCTTCACTATTGATAAGCTTCGTCAGAAATTTCCACAAGTTTCAAGATCAGTAGTTTATCACATTGTTGCTGATAAACCTCACTACAAAAAAAGGTGTGCGAGATGGGTGCCGAAAATGTTGACAGAAGAACACAAAACAAAGCGAATGGCACATTCTTTGTCCTTTTTGGAGCGCTATCACAAGGATAGTGACGAGTTTTTGAGTCCATTGTGACCGGTGATGAAACGTGGATTGTGTACTACACTACAGAGAGTAAACGTCAATCCAATGAGTGGTATCATTCAAACTCTCCGACACGAACACGAAAATTCAAACGAGTAACTTCAACACGAAAAATTATGGCCACGGTTTTTGGGACCGGAAAGGCATTATTCTGTGTACGTTTTGTCAAGAGGAATGACAATAAATGCTGAGATGTACTGTGAAACGTTATTAAAGCTTAGGCGTGCTACTCAAAATCGCTGGCGAGGACTGCTCTCTAGCGGCGATGTTTTGCTTTGCGACAAGGCTCGTCGTCACGTTGCGGCCAAAACAAAGACGTAACTGGAAAATTTTCATTTGGAAGTACTGGATCATCCAGCATACAGCCCTGACTTAGCACCATCCGACTTTCATCTGTTTCCAAAACTTAAGGAATTTCTTGGTGGAAAGCGCTTGGAAAATGATGACAAGTTGAAAGAAACTGTTACTAACTGGTTTAACGGTCAGGCGGCAGAGTTCTTTGATGATGGGATCCAAAAGCTGGTGCCACGACTTGACGAATGTTTAAATGTTAATGGTGACTATTTTGAAAAGTGAACAAAATGTTCATATTTTAGTTTGTAATACAATTTACGTTCATAAATAAGATTTCTCTTACTTCATTGTAAAACGGTTCTTACTTAAAAAATGACCCTCGTATATATATATATATATATATTGGAAAAGGCAAAATTAGTTTAAGCATATTTTTTTTCCTAATATTCAATTTAAAAAAGATGTATTTTATTTTATTTTTCTTTAAATAAGCTATTGACTATTTATAAACAGCAGTAGACTCGGTTGTTTAAAAGAAATTACTAAAAGAAAAAAGATCTTAGATGAAGAAAAAAAAAAAAAAACTTTTGATTATTTACTTTATATAATTAAGGATTATTTACCTCAAGCTTCAGATTGATCAAACTGTATTATCTAAAATAAATAAATAAATAAATAATGACATAGAACTGCACTAAAATTAAGAGAGTGTGTTGGACAAAAGCAGTTTCTATTAATTTCATAAATAAATATCATTCCTATCGGTCAATCGTAATAAACGATCTTTGTGCATAAAAATATGTAAAATTTAGCACATGTCTTTCATTTTAGCTGTTTCCATACAGTACACTTGGTGCCATGTACATCATAGATACATTGAATCGTCAACTTCATGTTCATCATTTTCAAATGTGTATAGTAATTCATTTTAAAATCTTCTGCATGTATAAACAATTCTACTGTAAAAAATATGTTCCTGAGACAGCGGTACTATTAATATGCCACACACATGCACGATTACATGGTAATCTCTATGTTATGTGTCATTTAATTTTACAAACAAATGAAATTTAAATGTGTATACAGCAAAAGTATGGAATTTGTGGAATGGGCGAAATGCATTTGATGCCATAGATGTTACATATTGAAGAGTTTTCTACATTAAAGGGATAGGGCTGTACTGTATAAGACGATCTTTCAAAATGAAATTCTAACAACTCTTAGAAACATTTGTTATTACCAAGCAATGAGAGATTTAACAAGAAGAAATCGGGCGACTATTGCATTTCAGTGGTGGTGGTAATATATCAACTTTAGATCCTGTAGTCATTCGGATGATTGTGAATCCGATATCTCGTGATATTTTCAGTGTGAAAATGTAACGATATTTTCAGACTACTATCGACAATACCGACTAAGCAATCGGCATGATACCCTAAAAAAATCACTCTGACGTTAAACCGTATAAAGGCTGAAAATAGTTTGGTACCACCAGTTACAAAAATGCGAAAAATAAACTTAAAATATTTAAAGATATCTCAAAATATTCCAGTTAATAGTTACTGAATAATAATTTGTAAGATTTTTCCTTATATACGTATATATATGTTCAAATGAAGTATCAAAATAAAATGCAATACTAATGCTGTTTAAGGAACGTTATTTTTAACATTTTCCAACGAGGTTGAAAAGTGTTAATGACTTCAGTTTGTCTGTCTGTCTGTCCGTCTGATAGCCTGTACGTAATCTAACCCCCGTAAATATTTATGCAAGTTCTTGAAACTGATATATGTTATTCATGTTTACTATCAGATGTTCCCTATTGAAAAGAGAGTTGATATCTCTACTGGTTTGCGTACAAGGACACTTGAAAGTATTTTAAAGCATTGTGTTCTATGAGAGGTATTTTATTAAAAAAAAATAATTAAATACTACCTTTATTGTACACAAATCTTCATGAAATTGAAATATGTTATTCAAGTTCACTATTAGAAGTTTTCGTATATAAAATAGAATAAATACCACCTCTGATTTGTGTACAGGGACAGTCGAAAGTATCCCAAAGCATTGCGTTCTACAGTCGGCAGCAAAAGTATCCGAACACTAGCAATAATAACTGTCTAAAAAATTTACACTTAATACTGTCTTGTCGAGTCAGGTTCTTAGCCGGTCTAAGAACGTAATTCTACAAGGATTTAATAATAATAATAATAATAATAATAATAATAATAATAATAATAATAATAAAAGTTATATATATATATCGGAATTATTCGCTAGTGCTCGGATACTTTTGCTGTAGACTGTATGAGATGTATTTCTATAAACCAAAGTCTAATAACTTTACTTTGAACAAAGCTTAATGAAATTGAAATATGTTATTCATATGCTCAAAAGAATGCTTTCTTTTTAAAATAGTATAATCAGCATAAGATTTACAGGGCCAAACAAAAATATTCAGTTACATTAATGTCTCTTAATAAAAATTTACTGGAATTGCATTTTATTTTACATTAAGCGTTTTCAGCACTTTCAAACAATTTTTAAGTGTGAATATGATTTCAGTTTGTGTATCTCTCTATCTGTTCGTCTGTCCATCGGTCCATATGTTCGCGCTCTAACCCCCGTAAATATTTATGGAATATCTTGAAACTAATATATGTTATTCTGGTTCACTATCGGATATTCCCTATTGAAAATGGAGTGAATACCTCTACTGGATTGTGTACAGGGACATTTGGAAGTACTTCAAAACATTGCGTTCTATGAGAGATATTTCCAAGAACCAAATCTTAATAATTTTACTTTGCACAAAGACTTATAAAATCGAAATATGTTATTCATATGCACAAAAAAAATGCTTTCCATAGAATACTGTATGAATACCATTTTATTTACAGGGTCACATGAAAATATCCAGTTACATTAAGAGCTGTTTATAAAAAAAATGCTGGAATTACATTTTCGTTTATATTAAGCGTTTTTAACACTTTCTAACACACTTTAAGTGTGATTATGATTTTAATTTGTTTATATGTTTTTCTGATTATCTATTTTTCTATCTGTCTGTCTCCGGCCTCCAGCGTCCGTAAATATATATTAATGAAGTTCATGATAAAGGGTTCCTATTTAAAATGGCATTCACTGTAAACGTAAATGTCTTAAATTCAGTTTAAAAAGTCTCTTAAATGGATGGTCATTTATTTCTAGTGAAAAAGAAATGTCTTACTTTTTAAGACACCTTTTTGCATCAGAAATTAAGATATTGCAAGCGTCTTAAAACGCCTCCATGTTTTAGGCTTAAAAACACCGCCATGTTAGGCTTAAAAATACTACCGTTTTTAAGGCTTTTTAATAAATAAATAAATAAATAAATATGGCGAGCGATAATTTTTTTCTGTTAAAAATATATTTTAGAATTGTTTAGAGCATTAATGAAATATTTATAAAAAAAAAAAAAAAAGAAGAAAAAAAAAAAAGAAAAAGTCTCATTTTCCGGCGTTGGGATTCGAACTCACACAGTTTAAGGAAACCGAAACCTCGAGCCAATCATCGTCGGGTGATGCATTTACCAATCACGCTAACGTCGAATACAGCAATACGTGTTTTTATTATATAATATACTGCAGTATCCTTGAAACAAATCGCAGTGTTATGTTTTACTTCTAATTTTCTGCCGTAAAACTATTGATAGTGTGGTATCTTAAGCTTAATTATTATCTTAAATTTCATATTTAGAAGAACAGATTTTTTTTAATAATGCATAACAAGTATGTGAATGTTGCATCCCTCGATGATAACGATTTCTTTCCTTAAAGTGATATTTAAATAAAAACGAACTGTAATCATGAATACAAGAAAATTTGTAGTTTTACATTTAGATGTAGGAGGTGAATCTGTGAAAGAAAAAAGTTTTTAAATGAATAATAATAAGAAGAAAGAAAGTAAAAAATATGCGCAAATTATTCATGATTGTTCACTTATAAATTCGCTTTCTTCTGTACAAACTACTAGCTACATCTGTCTTCACACTTTTTCTTTTAATATAAGAAAGCTTTAAAGACAAAGATTTTTTTTTCGGAACAAATTAAGCTTTGTGTCTAAATATGTTGTTTATGAATTGTGTTAAAGATAATAGCATGCAAATATCATTCACATCCCTAGAGTATTATTCCATAAAAATATAATTTTATAAAGCTAGCATAATTTAAGTAGTTTAACTGCTTATTATATAAAATAATAATATATTTATTTAATGTGGAAAGAAGTTGGATAAGCATATTTTCTTAAAGTAGATTCCATATGAAAAATTTTCTAAGTAATGCAAGTGTCTGAATTTCTAAAGTGTCTGAAAATTCAAACGCGTTTTGCTGTCTGAAAACTCGCGTATTTGCGTGTTTCCGACATTTTTGTGTCTGAATTGATATTTCTGTCTTAAATTAAAATATCTATAACGTCTAAGGTACATTTTAAGACATTTACGTGTCTTAAATGCCGTTTAGGTTGTTTTTATGTCTTACTTTAAGACCCTTGTATATGCAGTGTTGATAGGTCCTTTACAACTAGTGTGCGTACTGGGACAATAACAATAACAACAAACATATTTCCAATGCATTTCGTCTTAGGACGGATATTTTTAAAAATCGCATTTAAATAACTTTCTTTATTAAAAATCATAATGAAATT
Source organism: Salticus scenicus (assembly GCA_963930645.1). Classification (NCBI taxonomy): domain Eukaryota; kingdom Metazoa; phylum Arthropoda; class Arachnida; order Araneae; family Salticidae; genus Salticus; species Salticus scenicus. The sequence continues at coordinate 58,404,535 of OZ005661.1, read as the reverse complement.
AACATGTATTGTTACTATTTTAAAATAACGTTTTGCATAGAATGTGGTACGTTTACCCTTCAGCTTTAGAGGGCAACACTAAAATATTCAGATACATTAAGTTCTGCAATTATAATTTAACGGCTGGATTTTCTTTTGCGTTAAGCCTTTTTAACACTTTCGAACAATGTCTAAGTGTGGTTTTAAATTCAGTTAGTCAATCTATATTCTTTTCCAGTCATTCTGTCAGTCTGCGGTGTGATAACGTACGTAAAGAATATTAAAATGTATACGATACAACAAGTACGTACAGTTGAAAATAATTTTTAATATACCAATATTATTTTAAAAACTGTTTTAATATAAATAGTAATTCATTATAAAAGTAAAACAAAAAATTGTTCAAAATTAAAATATCTTTCGAGTAATTTCAAATAATTTTGACTAAAATATTATATGTTTTTCAATAGTATGTACATTATTAGAGGAAGTAAACATAAAAATTACTCATTTGACTTTTAAAAATTTTATACTTTTGAAAACAAACACCTGTTATCACCTATCTATCTACCTCTAAATTTGCATATATAAATGTGTGTGTGTGTGTGTGCTTTTTTTCTTTTCCTTTTTCATTTATTGGCCTTTTTCATCATGAACGCATTACAGAATGATAATTTTTCAGTCGCCGTGCATTGTGAAAACTTTAGGTCGTGAGCTGTGTTGATTATTTTGATTTTCATGTTACATCTGCAATATTTTACTATTAGCTTTTTTTAAAATGCAAGAAAAAGTAAATGATCCGAAGAATCATCATCCTAATGAACTTACTGATTATCCTAAAAGTTTATTAAAATTAATATTATCCCAAGAAAAAGGAAAATGAATATCCGAGGTAAAGTACAAAAATCAGGTATTACTTGCATTTACCTGCATGCAAATTTGTAAAGTTTGCGAAGTATCTAATAACAAATATATTCCTTGGTCCTTAATTAAATAATTTAAAACTTTATCCTTACTATTATTTTATTATTTATAATTTATATTTCCGTAGTGATATTATATCCCCAAAGTTTAGACGTCTTATTTTGAAACGTTTACTGACCTTCACAAATACTTATAGAATCTCACCATTAAAATTAATTATTTGTAAACTTTATCATCCGGGAAAAGTACAGTTAAAAAAAATTTTAATTTCTTAAATTTTGCTTTGTACATATTAATTGCCAGTCTTATTTAGAATTAAAACTTTTTAGACAGGTTAATTTTCTTGACATAGTTTTAAAAATTGTTCATCAAGTGGCAAATTTTACATATGCACTTGCATACTAACAACTAGATATTCAACTTAATGCTGAAGCCCGCTGACTATAAAAAGTTATCATCATCGAAAGAGTTTGCCTTCTGTACTTTTTCTGTATTCACGTAATAAGAGAAACATTCGCCATTCCACCTAAATGTTGCAATTTGAAAATCCTCGGAATTTGTGAGACATTTACTTGATAAGCATCTACATTTCATCTGGATGCTTTCTGTTTGAACTTGCATTTAAATAGATGTAGTATTTTCGTAAACTATAGGCTTCACCTGCTCTACTTGAAGATATTCCTTTGTTGTTTCTAAATATGTTAGCTGCAACTACAAAAATACTGCATAGCAATAAAACATTTTTCTTAAAATGAAGAGACAACATAAGTGTACAGAAATCAATTTCAACCTATTTATTTGTCTACGAATATTTGTACTTGAATATAAATAACACTTACACAAATAATAAATAATACTTACACAATTAATAAACAATACTTATTTACATAAATAATGCTTCTTTGTTAGCATCGTTCAAAATCTTTATTAGGATACAATTCTAGTTGATCCTTCATCCTCATGTTCTAAGTTTTCCTGAAAATATGATATATAATGAAAGTATTATAACAGAACTAATAAAAGTGGAAAACTGTAATCTCAATACCATATAAGCTGTGCCATTTAAAACTATAAATTTATAATATTTTCTTATTTAGAATGCGTATCAGGATGTGTAACATTAGCAATGTATAGTAACGTTTCAATTGCTCGACGGTAGTGGGTGTAGTTTTGAGTACGTTTTTCTTAATGTTTACACTTAATTATCCGGTTTTAATTATATATTAGTGGGATTTGCATATTTTACTGTTAGTTCACTTATTTTAATTATGTGATTGATTGCTAAATTTTCATTTGGTAATTTTTTAGTATTGATTTTCAAATAATAATTAATAACATCTCATATATATTTTTTTTCTTTTTAATTTCATATTCTTGGTTTTATTGTTTGACTACTTTGTTTGTGTTCCCATCGTTTGGATCTGTTCTATGTTGTATAAATTCAACATTTTTTAATATTTCACCTATTTTGATTTTCCAAGCTCTAGCTGCCTGTTTGTGGCCGTAAATAGCCTTCCTTAATTTGCAAGGAGTATGCTCGAGTCGTATTAATCCTGGACGATAGGACCCATGCCCCAGCCCGCCCGGTTCCCGCTGTTCAATGTATTTTTCTAGTCAACTTTGTCCCCTTATTACTTCCGGTGTGAATTTTTTTTTTTTTTTTTAAACACATTTGAGATTGTGAGTTTTTTTGCTTTTCTTTCCATGCTATTCCTATGGGGTTTTTAGCCTTTTTCCCCCTCTTGTTCTACATTCTAAAGTGGCGGTGGTTCCCGCGCACCCACCCCCACCACCGCCAAGAGTTATACTAGGCGAGTCGTATTGATCCTGGACGATAGGACCCATGCCCCAGCCCGCCCGGTTCCCGCTGTTCAATGTATTTTTCTAGTCAACTTTGTCCCCTTATTACTTCCGGTGTGAATTTTTTTTTTTTTTTTTTTTAAACACACTTGACATTGTGAGTTTTTTTGCTTTTCTTACCATGCTATTTCTATGGGGTTTTTAGCCTTTTTCCCCCTCTTTTTCCACATCCTAAAGTGGCGGTGGAAAAAAAAAAAAAAAAAAAAATTCACACCGGAAGTAATAAGGGGACAAAGTTGACTAGAAAAATACATTGAACAGCGGAAACCGGGCGGGCTGGGGCATGGGTCCTATCGTCCAGGATTAATACGACTCGCCTAGTAAATGCATTTGGATGATTTTCTTTTAATTAATGCTGACTAAAGACACTATAAATGAGTTTTGAAATAAAGTCCGCTATTCCAGATAAGCAAACAGACGTGATGAAGAATGAACTGTATCATCTCAACTAAAACATTTTTATTTGAGAAGCTTTTCAATCTTCATGGAAATAAAACATAATATTTAGCTGATATCAAAATTCTTAAAATATTTTATGGCACTACAGAGGGTATTATTTAGGTACATCATGTGAGCGAGAGAGCTTTTTATATCGTGTAACTAAGCCAGTGGTTAGGAGCTAAGTATTTCACTTAATGACAGTCACAGGCAGATTGTCGAAATACGCCAAGAATTTAAAAAATATCGCTAATCAATAGCCAAACACAATTCATTTGTCTTCCGAATATTTTAATATATATATTTTTTTTTTATTTAGTCAGTTCGTTATAGAAATATATGCCAATCAGTTATGCCAAACCACTCGCCATAAAAATCGTCTGTTTCCACAAAGACATGAAGTCTGTTTCCTGTCATCAAAATAATATAAATTACCCTTTAATGATGTTACAATGGAAATTTATTGTTCAACATAGCTATAAGAAATAGACTTACTCAGTTTAAAAGAATGAAATGTAATTTATTGATACACAACGATTAATAAATGAAAAAAATATTTTTTATATTTTATTTTACTAAACGAGTTAGTATTCGAAGAATTAGAAATCTGAAAGAGCGTTATTTAATAAAAGACATTTATATTACTCGGAATAAATTATTAATTTTAAATAATACAATTTTTTTGTTCTCATCAGATTTATTTAATAGATTAACAGATAAAATATTATTAGAATTAAGATTTTTTATAGAGAGACAAATGTGATTAAATATAAAAGATAATTTAAGATTCCGTTCGCTATTTTAATAGAAATTTTATTTATCGAAAATATAGTATTTAATTAATAAATTTATTTGAGAATGCAATTAAAACTAATATATGTGAAGATACTCCTTCACAGATGCTGTCATAGTTGTATATGTAACTATGGAGGAAATGAATTCATTAAAATCACTACCAAGCTTTGTGAGAATTCTTTCGAGACTAGGTGTGATTTATATTTGTCTAGTTCTCCTTTTGAATTATTTTTGGCCTTAAAAGAGGAATTAAAACCTACGGTTTTCTCTTACTTACAGCTCAACCATTGACCACGTTTATTTAATTATTTTTAATTACACTGATCCCATTTCTACCACAGCTGCATTAATCCAATTTTTATTCATCAGAATAGTTTATCATCTCATATTCTTTTTTCCAGGATTAAAATTTAATAACTTTTTTTTTTTTAATTTTAGGCTAAAATAGGGAACCTATCAAATAGATACTATATATTCGACCTTTCCAATCTTTCAGGTAGGCTAATTAGATCTTCATTTTATATATGCTCTATTTCTGGAATGATGTTTGTATCAATCTCTACAAAACTGATATTTTTATTTTCGGCTTTAAGATTTGTGGTAAACTCAAGTTATTTTTCGCAACAAAATTTTCTTTAATATTTGCATTTCACTTATGTATAGTATTTTCGAGTTTTTTTTATACTTCAAGATATCAACGTGAACTATAACTATAACAGGGAACGTTGGTATATATTGTAAAACAGCTTAGTAAAATTTATGTAAAAAGCATCCCCCCCCTCCTTTTTTTCCCTTCAAGAAATGGAGTTATTTAAAAATTTTAATATTTAAAAAATTGCAAATTAACAGAATGTTTTACGATATTGCTGTTAATTTAAAGTAAACTAGAGGTAAATGCCGTAAAATAATTACTATATAAATCACAGCCAAATATTAAAGTAGTAGTCAGTAACCTCCTGAGTATGAGGTTTTGATTTTTAAAATATAAATTAAAAATCACGATGCAGCAGTGACAGTAATTAGCATAAACCTAAACGAATCTGGAATTTTCTGCATTACATGCGCAAATATATGTATATATACATATATAATGTTTATGATTATAATAAAAATAATGAGAACGAAAAATAGACAGTCAAATAAATTACCACAAAAACACACAAATGCCAAATGTTACAAGTTAACGTTAATTAATTAAATTAATTGTTGTATTTGAACTGTGTAATTATTTATTAGAATGTTAATAATATTACTTTCTGTATTTTAATTTTTAGAACAATTAGATTACAATACCCTAAGAAAACGTATAAGAAGGATCTTGAAAGGTAATGCTGTATTAAATAAGGATCTGTAAAGTATAGTATTATAAGGGGAAAAATCAATTTTACAATAATGAAATTAACCATAAAAGTTGAGATTAGCAAAGGATTTTCGGACCATAGCACAATAAGAATATTGAATATTAAATAAAATGCTCAAAATGCAATAAGACTTCTTTAGGAATCATCCCTAAAAGCATTGAGCAGATAAATGCAGGTTTTCTGTTTTTAGTAAGCAATATTAAGCAAAATACCAAAAGATAGCTCAAACCTACATCAAAATATTAGCATGGAATGAACCAAAAGAAATAAAGTCGAATTGAATCCTGAAATTTTGTCATTGAGAATTGCACAGAATAATTTACTGAAATCAAACACGAGTAATGGAACGTAGTATTTTAAAACCTACCAGTTAAAAAGTTGAGTTGAAGGTAAACAGTTAAAATTAATTCAAAATTAATTAAATAACTAAATAAATTTTAAATCAAATATCTAACTATATAAATAAATCATAATTAATTGTTAATGGCTGAAATGATTAATATTTAGTGCAAGGAGATTAATTCATTATCATAAATTTTAATTTGGATATTATATTTTAAAATGTTAAACGCTCTAAATGCTTAAAGATGGCATACTGTTTATATATATATATATAAACTGCTGTTTGTAAAAATTGCAACACCATGAAAGAATACGAATATCAGAATAATATTTATGAGGCACATATATTATAGTAGGAAGAATAGTTGATTAAAATTTCAGGAAATTTGGAGTAATATGTACTGAGAAAATGGTACATAAAGCAACCACCTCTGTGAGCAATAGCAGCACTTATCTGCCTAGGCATTGAATCAAACAGCGATTGGATGACATGTACAGGTAGATCACTTGATGAAGTTTCAACACGATGCCACAATTCATCGATTGTAGTTACTGGTGTGTGGTGGAGAGCCACTCGCTTTCCAAAGATTAAACAGTCAATTTCATTGGTGCGAGATCAGGAGAACGCGCTGGCCAGAGCAACGATTAAACACAGTCTGTATAAAGGAAGGTAAGGACAATACCGGCAACTTGCGGTCGTGCATTATTCTGCTTAAATTTTGCGCTACGCAAACCATGAATATAAGGCAGAGGGGCGGGCTTTAACTCACCAGAAATTTGATGGTAGCTGTTCAGAGTGCCGGAAATGCGAACAAGAAGTAATTGAGACGTTTATCCAATGGGAACCCATATCATCACTGCAGCGGATGTACAGTATGACGATGTCGAATCCCAGCTGGCAATATGCATTATTCACGACGCCGTTGAATAAGGATAAGGCAATCTTGGTGCTGTAAACAGGATTGTGGTTTGTCTGAAAGGTGATTTCACGCCCATGCCTGCGTCCAGGTTCGTCGTTGATCACACATTAAAGTCGCCCATATCAGTGATGCAGTTTTGAGGTTAATCAAAATTTTGGTAGCCGCATACTGTGTCACCACCTGGAGTGATGGTATGCGGTACCATCGGATACGCGTCTCGATCACCTCTTGTTTTGATTTCCGCCACTCTGAATACCAGCCGTTACATTTCTGACGAGTTAAGGCCCGTCGTTCGGCCCTATATTCAAGGCCTCCGAAGCGCAAAAATTTAAGCAGGACTATGGACAACCGCATGTTGTCCGTATTGTCCAAACATTCCTTGATGCAGAATATGTTCGACTGTTGCTCTGGCCAGCGCGTTTTCTTGATCTCGCACCAATGAAAATTACAGTTTGATCGTTAAAAAGCGACTGGTCCCCCCCACCACTCACCAGTAACTACGATCGAGGAATTGTGGCATCGTGTTAAAACTTCATGAAGTGCTCTACCCGTACATGTCATCCAATCGCTGTTCGATTCAATGCCTAGCCAGATATGTGCTGTTATTTCTTACAGAGGTCGCTGCTTTATGTACTGTTTTCTCAGGATATATTACTCAAAACATCCTGCAAATTTAATCAACTGTTCTTACTCTTATAATGTATGTGCTCAATAAATTCTGATATTCGCATTCTTTCATGGTGTTGCAATTTTTACAAACAGCAGTGTATATGTATATATATATATATATATATATATATATATATATATATATATATACAGAGAGAGAGAGAGAGAGAGAGGGAGAGAGAGAGATAAATGTATATAGATATATCAGTCAGCAATGACTTACTGACAGATGCAGTTTTGCTTTTTTATTCAGTAATCACAAATTTTGTGAGAAGTTATGTTTGATATACAGGGAGGCCATAATTAAGCTGACTCTGCTTTCAATGTTCTGTTGTACAATCTAATTGCAAGAATGGCACCTAAGTTTGTAGGAAGATTAAACATGATGCGGGAAGAAAGGTTCCGTAAAATAATAATGCTAGGAGAATATGTGATGCTGTTTTTCTAAGTAAAGCTTTTCTCATGGACAAATTAGTGTGATGTCTTCTATTTCAAAATAATAAATGAAATCAAACAGTACTTAAAAAAAAGGTGCACATTCATTTATTTTAGATTATAAATTGCAACAAAAGCTTTACTTAGAAAACCTGCATCACATATTCTCCTAACAAAAAATTTTGGAACTTAATTTTATTATTATTTTTGTTATTATTATTATTATTATTTGTGGAATCTTTCTTCTCCCATCCTGTTTAATCTTCTTACAAATATTGGTGACATTCTTACAATTAGATTGTACTATAGAACACTGTAAACACTGTCATTTTAATTATTGCCAAACTGTGCATAAAAGGTGATTAATCAAGCATCTTTTATCTATATTAAGTATCACCTCTCAAATTTATAGGAGACTATTTTACAAAAATGTCGCAAAGTCTGGCAACACAGGATTAATGCTGTGTTACTGATGTCATGTTTCCTGAGATCGAGACATTAAACATCTGCTACTGTTACCATTTGCACTTGTTGTTATGCGTTATATATAACGTCTGTCGCAGTATCTTAAGTTCTAACTAACGACATCAAAATGTTACTGCAAATGTCTAATCTCTCGAATACAGGGTTATTCGACTAGTTTTCTGAAAATATTAAAGAAAAGAAAGATTTCTCAAAAAAAAAAAAAAAAAATAGAGAGATATATCAGAAATCAACAACCACGTATGTAGGGAAGCAATTTTTAAAACCCTGGTTGTTCAAACAATATTTTTGTATGGAGGGTGCCTACACATTTCCTGTTTAATTAAACTACGAGGTGCAGTGTATTAATTAAAAAAAAAAACAAATCTGCATAAAATGTAAACATATATTATTTATTTATTTATTTTAGGAAAAGAGTTAATGAAAATATACCTAATTAAGTGAAAGGTAATAATGAAGTTTCAAAATTAGCTTACTACTAAAAGAATAAATTCAATGTTATATGCATATGCATATATATATATATATATATATATATATATATATATATATATATATATATATATATATATATATATATGTGAATGTGTGTGTGTATTTATTAATTTATTAAATTTTGTAATAATAATAACTAAAAAGATTGTATTGTTAGAGTGTCAGCGTATTTTTTTATTTGCATTTAGATAAAATTTTCTGTTATGTTTTATAGGTCATGTTTTTAAGAATTATTCTTGTTTCAAATAAAAAAAGATTTTAAGAATATCAAACATTTGATGCAAGATTATTTTTTATAATTATATATATATATATATATATATATATATATATATATATATATATATATGTACATATGTATGTATATAAATTAAGAACAATATTGCGGGAAAATTTTTATCGAAAATTTATCTCAATTGTGATCGTAATATTTAAATTATAAGTGTAATTAAAGTTCTTAGATTTTAAAGCGATTTATAATATTTGTAAAGAACGAAAGAAAAAAAATTTATTTTTTATTTAATTAAATGAAATAATTAATTTTAATTTAGGAAACACATTTAGTACACATTTTAGTGTAACAAAAAAAAAAAAAAAAAAAAAAAAGAAAGAAATCAATTCCCCTCAAGCTTGGAATTTTTCATTTTTCACTTTATTTTTATTTTTTATTCTTAATCAATTGCATCTTTTTGCAAGCATTAAGGTTATTAATTGCAGCATCTTGAGAGTTATAAATAATTATTTTTTGAATTTTCAAAAGACAAGTGTTTAAGCACTTGTAAAAAAAGCTAGTTTTATAAAGGTTTTCTTTCCTTTCTTATTCATTCTTAAAGTATGTAGAATCGTAATTTCTTTATAATTTAACAATAATATAAATGGAAGTATCTTAAATATATAAATCTTTTACACAATATTTATCTTATTATTATTTTTTTTCAATTTCATTTTAATAAATCTTTAATATATATGAGCTTTAAAAGCTTTAATATATATATATATATATATATATATATATATATATATTCAATTATATGTAATAATTTTAATTCATTACGTGATTTTGTAAAAGAGGAAAAGGAAAGTACACTCAAATATCCTTAAAATTATGCAGAAATATTTAAATATTTTTTCATTCATGTACATTTTTTTTTTTTTTTTTTTCTGTAAAATGCAGAAGACAGTTTTAAATAATGAGATTTCTTTTTATTTGAGAATATTTTATTAAAAATATTTCAAACGGATTTTTTGAAGTGAAAACGTCTTTAGGCGCGTTGTGCACTTTTGGGTGAACAAAAATCTTTGAACTCCCGTCATCGTCTGCTGACGCTTTCCATTTGAAGTGAAAACTTTTGGGTGCAAAAATCATTGAATTCGCATCATCGTTAGCAAACGCTTTCCATCCTTGTATGATACAAATAGTGTATCATACAATTAACTTGCTAATGTGAAGTGTTAATAATTATATACTGTATATTGTTTTTAAATCTGGTGCGACTCTACACGACTTCTCTCATCTCCGGGTACTGTCTCTATTGCAGTTAGACCTCACAAAACCGTGAGAAAGGCCAAAGCAGCAATTTCTCTCACGTTTTTACAATCTGGTGCGGCTCTACGAGACTTCTCTCATCTCCGGACACTTTCTCTATTGCAGTTAGACCTCATAAAACCGTGAGAAAGGCCAAAGCCGCCATTTTTCTCACGTTTTTACAATCTGGTGCGGCTCTGCACGACTACACTCATCTCCGGACACTGTCTCTTAAAGATTGCAGCCGGAAACGTTGCAGTTAGACTTCACAGAACCATGAGAAAGACCAAAGCCGCCATTTTTCTCACGTTTTTAAAATCTGGTGCGGCTCTACACGACTTCTCTCATCTCCGGACACTGTCTCTTAAAGATTGCAGCCGGAAACGTTGCAGTTAGACTTCATAGAACCGTGATAAAGGCCAAAGACTCCATTTTTCTCACGTTTTTACAATCTGGTGCGGCTCTACACGACTTCTCTCATCTCCAGACACTGTCTCTATTGCAGTGCGATCTCACAAAACAGTGAGAAAGGCCAAATCCGCCATTTTTCTCATGTTTTTACAATCTAGTGCGTCTCTACACGACTTCTCTCATCTCCGGACACTGTCTCTTAAAGATTGCAGCCGGAAACGTTCCAGTTAGACCTCATAAAACCGTGATAAAGGCCAAATTCGCCATTTTTCTCACGTTTTGAAAATTTGGTGCGGCTTTACACGACTTCTCTCATCTCCGGCCACTGTCTCTATTCCAGTTAAACCTCACAAAACCGTGAGAAAGTCCAAAGCCGCCATTTTTATCACGTTTTTACAATCTGGTGCGGCTTCACACGACTTCTCTCATCTCCGGCCACTGTCTCTATTCCAGTTAAACCTCACAAAACCGAGAGAAAGTCCAAAGCCGCCATTTTTCTCACGTTTTTACAATCTGGCGCGGCTCTACACGACTTCCCTCATCTCCGAACACTGTCTCTATTGCAGTTAGCGCATTAAATAAAATTGTAATATAATTTTTGTAGTTGTAGTTTATATTAATGAATAAAAAAACACTTCTTTTAAAAGTATTTCCTACACAATAAAATATTTCCTGACGATTCAAGAAATACACACGTAATTGTTCACATTTTCACTTCTGTCGGCACTCCTGAAGTGCAACTGTTTTTTTTTTCTTTTTTTCTTTCTTCTTCTTCTTCTTCTTTTTTTTTATGCAACAGTATTATTATAAAAACTTCGTAACTTTACCTCTAAAACTAAGTGAATTATACTTACATGGGAGGGCTCCAGGATAGTTCTCTGGGATTGCATTCAATCATGTCCTATATTGTAAAGAACCATGAGTAATGATAAGATGTAACAGCTTTCATCTGTGAATTGATAGGGGGCGCCACAATAAAGATCCGAAATCAACAAAGAATTTAAAACGCATCCTATTCCAGAACCAGAATATCGCGAATTTGTAGAAATTCTGTTTTGTGTAATTATTCAGAAAGGGGGAAACGCAATTGAAGTTAGTTACTGAACAGAATATCTTTTGGTATAAAAGTGAATCAAGTAATGAAGATGATAATTTAAATAATTCGTTTAAATACGAATCAGATGAATATCCAAGTCCTGAATATGACGTTTTGCAAGGTTGTTCAAGTAGTCACGACATTTCAATGCCTCAAAAGCAAAGAATGTAATATTGCTATGTGAATATCAGTCTGAAACTTTGAAGCAATATATAAATTTTATAATATTTACAAAATAGCATTAAATGTTTTATCTAGAAGATCGAAAACAATTAAGTCACATGAGAAATTGAAACTGATATGTGATTTTGTAGAGCGTAAAGGAAACCGAGAAAATAAAATAAAAGAAGTTAAGGAGGTAGTATTTCAGAAAAAAAATTAAAACAGCAAGAATTCAAGACATTCAAGTACATGATTGGCGCTCAAGTCGGTGGTCTCTTCAAGCAGCAGGATACATTAATTTGTACAATTTTAAGGCATCTAGAAAGTTTGTGAAATTTTTTAAAACTATGCTTTGCATAACCTCGCGAAGAATTACAAAATTTGTAACTCAGAGAGAAATAGAAGACGAACAGAACATATAATTATCGAGAGAACGAAAATGTTCAACACTGCAAAAAATAAATCTGTAAATGTACAGAAAAAAAAAAACTGGATAATTATCGAGAGAGCGAAAGTGTTCAACACTGCAAAAAATAAACCTGTAAATGTACAGAAAAAAATCTGGCAGCTGGAGTGTCAGTATTTCTCAGTCAAATATTTAGTTTAAAAACGCAAAATTGTATCACTGACATATATTTTACGCAGAAATCTTGTAAACCAAACAGGTTTTTTGTTAAAAGTACAGTTTTGTTCTGTATATTTGACGGAGAAATACTGGCACCTTAGCTGCCAGATTTTTCCTGTACTTTTAACAGATATTTTTACAGGTAATTTGGGCATTAACAATCATATTGCTATCAATAACATAAAAGCTACTAACGTTTGGAATGCTGATCAAAGTGCTTTTTAATACGAAATAGTTGGTTTGTCAGAGAACGTTTTCTTTCAAGGGCAAAAAGTCAACTTTTGGGTTGGTACAATCAGTACCTGCAATGACACACTCATATACAAGTATTCCGTTAATATCGATGTAAGGTAAATTGGAAAAAAAATATTCGTTTATTGTACTGCAAGAAGAAGATGGCAAATTTGGTCCCCGAGTTTCTAAAATTGTAGAAGAAAATAGGCCTGAAAATGTTATTGTTAAATGTAGTAAAAATGGCAAATTTACTAAAGATATATTCAAATATTGGATTGAAAATATGTTCGCAGTTACCGTTCTCGATGATTCCATTTTGGTACTGAATTTCTGGCCAGAACATAAGGATACAATTTTCAGATGATATTTTAGCAGCTAAAAATTGACAATTGAAAATCATACCAGTTAAAAAGAACAAAATATGCACAACTGTTAGACTGATATTTCTTTAATCGCTATAAGGCATTTATAAAACTATTGAAGATTACATGGAAATTCGAACTGCATCCATTGAACGCGTAGACGTTATAGGTATCAATGAAGAGTCTAAAAGTAAGGTAAATGACAGATTATATGCATAAAACTGCATTCACTTGTGTACAATCAACTTGGTGCTGATATATTTCAGGCTATGATAAAAAATGCTTGGTAAAAGGCTGGATATAGCATTGAAAAAAAATTACATAATTTAACATTTTAATGGCAACAATATTTAATATTAGTTCAGAAGCACATTTCATTGTTAATTGTAGTAATTATGCATTTGTTAAGTGTGAACATTGCAATTTTTTTATTTGTATAGATCACATATTTCATCATTCCCATTTATAATAAAAAAAAAAAAAAAGTCCCAAATTGTATTTGTTTTAATCATATTGTAATGCAGTCATTGTTTTGTTCACTTTTTTAGTCTTGGTCTCCAAAAAATTCAGTCTTTGTCGCGTCAGACCAATATTTATGACCAAATGTCTTGGCATAATTTTACGTAATTAGTAAGATATAAATTAAATCATAAATTGATTTATCATTTGTTATTAACCATTAGCGATTAATTTATTTGAAAATAATAATAATAATTTAAAATGATAATATTTTCCTACTAAAGTGCTAATAATACGCGAAAGAGCGGATTTGAATAAAAAATCCTGATTGTTATTGTGGCGCCCCCTATTAATTCCAAGATGAAAGCCGTTACATCTTATAATTACTCATGGTTATTTACAAGATAGGACACGATAGATTGCAATCCCAGAGAACAATCCCCAAGACTTCCCTTGTTAGTTAAAAACTAAATGCTTTGAATGGGGGTGATATACGTAAATAGAAATATAAATTTGTAAACTATATAAAAAGATAAAATGCTCAATGATATTTACATTAAAATATGTTTTGTATGTTGAAAGTCGATTTGCAAACCTGTTATGTATGCCACAGTTCTGTTTTATTATTTAATTTATTTATTAATTTATTAATTTTTAAAATGTCAGACTTGACATTTTTTATTTGAATAACGTAAAATGTATGGAAATGTATGAATATAATAATGTATGAAAACTATATATAACACATGAAAATCGTAATTTATGAAATTATAAAATGTATGCAAATTCGTCATTTATTTTTATATAATTTATCGCTTACTTTTAAAATCAACCCTCTAAAAAATTAATTCACTGACGGTTTTTCTTCTTTCATACAAAACTTTTCTAATACTTTTCAAAATTAAGATTAGAAATCATTAAGTGATGTTACATTTAATTTTACACTGTCTAATTTAGAACATAGCTGTTTGTGCATTATTATTTTTTTAGTAAATGAAGAGCTCTTTGAATTAGCAATGGTTTATTCTTTGTGCAGCAAACTTAATATAGAATCTGATGAGAAATTAGGAGGTGATATCTGTATTTTCCAAAAAATCGTCAAAGAACAATTACAAACAAAACTATAATGTATATTTAATAATTATTACGTAATTATTAAATTTAATCAATGTTATATTTCAGTATTAGGAGGACTTACTATTAATTTTATTATTTGTAAATTCCAATTTACTCATTCGCAATGAAATATTTGAAAAGTGTAAATAATAGTGCGAGAAAAATAATTATGGCAAAATTAAACTTACATAGTAATTTAATCTAGATTTAATTACTTCAAAGTTTATCATCTGTCCTGTAAAATTTGTATTTATTTATTTATTTATATAATCATTTATTAAAATGTTTTAGAAATATTTTTAAATAAAAAGTTCAAAAACTTTTTTTTTTTTTCATAATAGGCTTAGTTCGAAACACATTAAGCTCTAAAAGTATATTCTGTACGTATTTTTTTAGACATGAAAAACAATCACGAGTACTTTATAAAGTACATTTTATAAAATATCTATCTATTTCTATGCATATGTATATATTTTTTTAATTATGTAAACCAGCTGCGAGAACGAATAAAAAAATAGATAATAATAATAATAATAAAACGAGCGTCGCATGAGACTTTGGATTTATTTTGACAAACTACTGCATATCTCAATTTATAAAGCTTTGATTAAGTACATCTACGATATTTTTTTGAGACATGTTATTGAAAACCTAGCTATCTCATCTCTGATCTAAAAGCTTGAGTGTGTATATGGTCCCTGTTTTTACTGAATAAACAGACTTGAGTGTGATACGAGTAAATGACGAAAGTCATACTTTTCAGAGTACCACAATTCAGTTGTTTGTTGGATGGAAAATAACATTCAAATAAACAGAATTTGGCTAGAAGGGATTAAAAAAGTGTAATTTTTTGAAAAAATAGTTGAAGATGTTTTTATTAATATGGTCATGTATCCTACCTTATTTTGAACACTTGTTTTCAATTTACGGTACTCACTTATCTTTAATGTGTAAGGAATTAAATCATGAAAGATTTTTATTGTCATTTTGTATGTGGTCTCTGTTTTCACAGAGTAAACAGCCCCTCAAATTCACATAACAGTATTAGCTTCAATGAATTCTTTAACAATAGCTTTTCTTGAATAATTAAGAACTACAACACTAAAACAGTTCGGACAGAAATACCTTTATTCTGACAAAAATAAATATTTACTTGAAAAATGATTTTGCATGTTTTTTTTAAATTATTATTTCTCATTTTTTTTAAAGCATCGAATTTAGCAAGAAATCGTCCGTGTTAAATATTTTTATAAGTATTAAGATAAATAAATAAATTAATTAAATCAAATTAAATTAAATTTCCGAATTTTTGGAAAATTAATTTTTAAATCAGATGATTTGATAATATTTTATTATGTCTTGTGCAAATCAAACACATACATGAAACATACATATTCCATTAGAATGGTGCCTTGTATTATGTTGCGTATATCAGAAATTAATACTAGTTTAGACTATGGTTTAACTCAAGTGAAAATGTAAAATCATTGCTCGAAGCAATACACGAAATCTGTGGTTATTGGATGCTTAACATTTAAATAAGTACAGCCGATATAGTGAATGCGTAGTTTTAATTGAAAAGAGAATATATATTGAAATACATAAACGTAAAAATTATGGACGTAAATATACAATTTTTGACGTAAACATACATTTTTCTGATACAATTTTCTCATTTATATTTCTTCTGATATGGTTTATTAACCAGAAAAATTTTAAATTACTTAATATTGCAGAATAATATTTATTGTAAAAAGACGACAGAAATTGACAGAATGCTTCAAATTAAAGATAGCAAAGATCTTGGTTATATTAAAAAATAAATTAAAAAAATAAAATAAAAGGAATGAATAGATAAAAGAAATGAGATACGAACACTAAGAGGAATTGAATAGAGCGTATCGGAATATGAAAATCATTAAAATCGTTGTGTGGGCCAGACTCTTTTATTTTAATATTAAACGAGATCTGATTGAAAATAATGAAAAAGACACTAATGCATTTATAGAAGTAATATATATATATATATATGTTACCGTTAAAGCGCGAAACCCGTTAATCTGAAAATCACCTAGCTAATCTGCAGATTAACTAAAATGACCCGTTAAAGTGCGGAATAAAGAGTTTTCCGCATTTTAACTAGGCAATCTGCAGATTAACGGCTTCTGTATCGTTAAAGTTCAAATGTTTGTTTCGAGCCTTAGTTTTTTTACATTCACTATGACGTCAAACAGTCATGTGATACAGATACACGAATCCCAGATTAGTATGTGACGCGATTGACCTTCAAACACAAACCGAAACTTTTATCCCTTCCTCTCCGCTGTGATAATGTGATAAACAGTAAGCGCAAAACGTGGATCATCGAAGCTATGACATTAGATTTCTTATTATGACCAACACAAATTTTAAAGTACAAGTAAGTTATAATTGTTTTGGGTTTATTTCTTCTCTTTTTTAATTCTGTCAATATAAGTTTGATAAGGGTCTGCATTTTATTAATGAAATATAATCTTAATTAAAAGCTCTCTCTCGTGAAACTTCATTTTAAATTATGAATCTTAAATTTACAGCAAAATAATTATTTTCTCCAGAAATAAAACTATTAAACCACAACTTTTTAAAACTACTTTATTTTAAAATTGATTTAAATTACTATTACTTACTGAAAAAAAGAACACATGTATTATTTTTTGACTCTGGAAAATATGGCATTCAATGTTATGGCATTATTCAATAAATACTTAAAATGAAATTTTTATGCATTTTTTAGCATTTCATTACAATTTTTCTCTTTTGTTTCTTTCAATTTCAAGTTTCCTTTATATATTTTATATATCATGATTATATTTTTATTTTTAATTTTGTTCGCTTTTTCAAATAATTTCTTTGTTGTTTGTCACATAAAATGTGTTAATAAAGTTTTTTTTTTTTTTATTTTATTCTATTTTTATTGTAAAATTAATATATTTCCTAAACTTGTACAGATGTATGTATGCTGCAAAATATAGTTTAATAAAGCATTGAAAAACTGTCATTTTAATTTTCATGCATTCTAAAAATTATTAAAGCAGTTTTAATTGTTTGAAGTACTTCTTAAAATGCTTCTGATTTGTCTAATTTAATATCTCTTTAGCTAATTAAAAATTGGTGCATATTTTTTTTTAAATATATAGTAATAGCAATATAAGTTGTTAATAAAATTTTTTTTTTTTTTTTTAATTGTTAAATATTTTTATTTGAAAAGAAATCGTTACTGTATTACAATTCTAACATTCATTTATAAAATAGACTTTATCGTAAGCTATTAAAGATATTATATTTCATATTAAAAATGCATAACATCTTCAAACTTATATTGACAGAATAAAAAAGATGAAATAAATAAAACAAATATAACTTTAAAACACATAAAAATTAAAACACATACAGATTAAAATAAGTAAAGAAAGAAAGAAAAGAAAAGAAAACTAATCTTTTTTTTTTCTTTTCCCGAATGATAAAAACAAATACAACACAGCGTGCAGTAAAATTATACCACCAGAGATCTTATTTTCACTTTAACGAGTGCCTAGTAGGTAATGTGCAGATTATCTAGGTAATTCGCAGATTACCTAGGTAATTTGAGAAATGAAACAATTTTCCTCACTTTAACGGATCACCCTAGTTAATGTGCAGATTGGCTAGCTAATCTGCAGATTAACTGATTTCTGCACTTTAGCGGTAACATATACACTGATGGAAAAAAAAATCCCAACACCAAGAAAAAATTATTGTACAGTAATGAAATTTCAGCAATACATTTGTCTAGGTAACATATTTAATTTATTAATGTTTCAAGATCACAGGTAGAGCCATTGGCGAGAAGAGTCATTTCAAATGTGAAATGTTGGTACATTAATTACCGGTGTAACCGCCAGAATTTTGAATGCAAGCATGCAAACGTGCATGCATTGTGTCGTACAGGTGTCGGATATCAGTTTGTGGGATGGAGTTCCATGTCTGTTGCACTTGGGCGGTCAATGCAGGGACGGTTAATGCTGGTTGTGGATGACGCTGGAGTTGTCGTCCAATGATGTCTCATACGTGCTCGATTGGAGAAAGATCTGGTGATCTAGCAGGCCAAGGCAACATGTCGACACTCTGTAGAGCATGTTGGGTTACAACAGCGGTATGAGGGCGTGCGTTATCCTGTTGGAAAACACCCCCTTGAATGCTGTTCATGAATGGCAGCACAACAGGTTGTATCACTAGACTGACGTACAAATTTGCAGTCAGGGTGCGTGGGATAACCACGAGAGTGCTCCTGCTGTCATACGAAATTGCTCCCCAAACCATACCTCCAGGAGTAGGCCCTGTGTATCTAGGCCGCAGACAGGTCGTTAGCAGGCGTTCACCTGGCCTCCTTCTAACCAACACACGGCTATCACTGCGACCAAGGCAGAACCGGCTTTCATCAGAACACACAACAGATCTCCACTCCGTCCTCCAATGAGCTCTAGCTTCACACCACTCACGTCGCAAACGGCAGTGGTTTGGAGTCAGTGGAATGCACGCTACAGGGCGTCTGGCTCGGAGCTGTCCTTGAAGTAACCGATTTGTAACAGTTCGTTGTTGCACTGTGGTGCCAACTGCAGCTCGAATTTCAGCTGCAGACGCAGTACGATTAGCCACAGCCATACGCCGAACACTGCGGTCTTCCCACTCAGTAGTTCCACGTGGCCGCCCGGAACCCTGTCTTCTTGAGGCAGTACCTTCCCTTGACCACTGCTGCCAACACTCATGCACAGTGGATACATTCCTGCCAAGTCTTTCTGCAATATCGCGGAAAGAAAACCCTCCTTCTCGTAGCCCTACTACACGACCTCGTTCAAACTCAGTGAGTTGTTGATAATGGCTTCTTCGTCTTCTTTGAGGCATCCTTGACTAACATTAACCCACTACGTCGAATCTCAACTGTAAATAACGATCACGAACCTTACAGCGCTTATTTAAAGCAAACCTCATTTGCATGTTCATAGTGTCGCTACTAGCGCCACACTTATGCGCGTAGCTCGAAATTTGAATCGACGTCATCTTTCAGATGTATAAACACGCCTACTAAATTTCGTTTATCTAGCACAGCTCCTTCCTGGTGTTGGGATTTTTTTTCCACCAGTATATATATATATATATATATATATATATATATATAGTAGCGGGCCCTTGCTTCCTGCAACCGCTGACTCCAAAACTGCCTAGTTTCCCTTTACTATAGACGGAGAACGCAGAATCTTAGCGGAAAAATGCAGCTGTGACGTGAGACAGACGCCATTTCCGGAACACACATTTTCATCGATGGAGCGGAGAGCTTTTGCCGGGAAAGAGTGGAGACGACGTTTGACGTTTAAGACGAGGAGACGCATAAATTTTCTTCGGTGGACGACGAAAGTTTTCTGGAAAAAGGATCTGTACTAGATTGTGTATTTTCGAGTGAAATCAGAAGTGAACTGTGTAATCCCTTTTTTTTTTATAAAAACTAAGAACTTCGATTATTTAGTTATGACTTTCCAAGTGGCCATTCAATAATAATTTAAACTACAATACTGTAAAAATTTGTACAAAGTACTTAAATTTTCTATTAAATTTTGAATGATTAATAATTAAGAGAATTACCAGTTTCTGTTTTATAAGCCCACACCAATTGGCCATCCCACAAAAGTCAGAAGTGGGATGGAACGCCAATTTTAATTTAACGTAAATTTTAATGGAACGTTGAAAAAAAATCTGTTTTGATCATTAATTGAACTGAACATAAACTTTTTATTGACTGAACTTTTAAAAAACAGTGTTGAAGTTTCTTCGCATGATTAATCATGCTATGAACAGTGGTTATAATACAAAATTTTACTCCTGATCTGGAATTCATGTTGGACGAATAAATATTTAAAGTGTGTAGTGATGTTTCATGATCGACAGAAATTCGAGCACCTATGAAATCTACTTAAATTAAAATAACAAGGCATCTGTTGTTTCTGTTCTGCAAAGGTACGTCAACTTTTATTTTTATTGCATGATGATGTCTTTGGGGGATATTCCTCAAATAGGTATTGCACTAGGACAAGAAAAATATAATAAAATTAAAATTCTGCATCGGTTTTTATTCGATGACAACGGTGATCGGAAGAACAGATGCAGAATCAAAAAGTTTACAGGATTCACTTTCGCCGTTGGCGATGAAAACTATATTCAGAAACAAAAAATTATAAGTGATAACTTTTCTTTGAATGAACTTATCACAATCAGTAATTTATTAAATGTCTCTTTTGAGGGAACGAAAGAAGAGTTACGTGACAGATTATTGTCAAAATTATGTGATATTGAATCATTAATAGATAAAAATTCTGAAAATGAATCGAGCAGTGAATCCGAAAGTGAATCGGAAAGTGGCGATAGTGACGTCACGAAAATTGATTCCTCGGTGCAATGCCATAATGATAATGATGATGATAATGTTATTAATGATTATGATAAAGCTAAAAAATGTAACATTAATTGTAGAAATAGTACGAATTCCGGAACACATGGTGCAGTTATATCGTTTAATGATTTCGAGAACAATATCTCCAAATTTAGCGGTGAGCCGCGTGAAAATATAATTGAGTGGTTCACTGAATTTGAAGAAATAGCAGATATGTTTAATCTTAATGAACTACAAAAAATTATTTTTTGGAAACGCTCTGTTACTCATTAAATCTGAGAAAGCGCTATTGACGTAGAAGAAATTAAAAAAAGCGCTTATCGATGAATTTAAAATTGAAATTAATTCCGCCTCATTGCATGATATATTAAGTAAAAGGAAAATAAGAGGCGATGAGTCCGTTACAGAATATTTCTTTAAAATGCGTGAATTATGTAAAAACGGGCACGTTGATGATGCCGCAATAATGCACTATGTGATCCAAGGAATTAATGACAGATCTGAAGATAAAATTATGTTGTATGGGGCTAGAAACTTGCATGATTTCAAAGAAAAAATTATATTTTATGAAGTATTTAAGAGAGATAGTGATAAAAATAAATTTAGATTTGATAAAGTAGATAATGCAAAACTGAAACCTGTACGATATAACGTACATGAAAAATTTAGTCCTAAGAGTGAAGTAAACAAACTTTGTTACAATTGTGGTGATAAAACCATTTCTCTAGAGACTGCCCCCATAGAGAAAAGGGTTTTAAATCTTTTTTCCTGTAAACAATTTGGGCATAAGAGCTCGGAATGTCTGGGTTCAAAACCCGAAGTTGAAGCATTGTGTATTGGCGTAAATAAAAACATGAATAAAACTATACAAATAAACAATGTAAATTTTACAGGTATAATTGATACGGGATGTGAAGCATTACTGTTGCGCAAAAATGCGTTTAACAAATTGAATGTTGATAGATTAAATCCTATGAGTACTACTTTGAAGGGGATCGGGAAAAGTTCCATAAAGCCGTTAGGCTCATTTGATGCTGATTTAAAAGTTGACGAATTTGAAAGTAAAACTAATATTTATGTTGTAAACAATGATGTAATACCATATGACATGATAATTGGCATGAATGTGTTAATGCTGGGTGAAACGACGATAAATAAAAAAAGTATCTTTATAAAAAATAAATCTAGCTCACTTGAAGTAAATTTAGTAACAATTCTTCCAGTAAATGCATATAAAAAAGAGATTAAGACGAATGTTTTTATTGATGCTCCCATTAAATGTAAAAATAAAATTTTTGAGAAATCCCCGGAAATAAATGAAACATTAATTAGTGTTGGAAAATGTAAAAATAAATCCCCTCAATCTGTTATATTGTCTAAAAAATCATTAGAATCTTCCGAAAAAGGCTTAAGTGAAAATGACGACAACGACGAGAATGACGAAAGTGATGACGATTAGAAGATGCTTTTGAAGGACGATAATAGTGAAGATGATGACAGTGAGGAAGAGGAGGAGCCTCGACGAAAGAAAGAAAGTCAGACGAATATTTTCCAAATAGATGATGACAGTGAGGAAGAGGAGGAGCCTCGACGAAAGGGACGAAGTCAGACGAATATTTCCGAAATGAAGTCACTAAATCAAGAAAACACTTACTCGAAGAAAGACGAAAAACTAATCCTACTTGAAAAAAATTCGCAGTTAGCCGAAGAGCTGAAAGAGTTGAAGGAAAAAATTGAAAAAAATTCCAAACTCCTTAAAAGAAAGAAATTGAGAAAAAAGCCTTTGGCGATGGATTCCGTTGATTGTAAAAGACTGAATATCCCAAAAGAAGAGACTGCCGGTATAAATTTGAGAAAATTGTTCATTCCATCACTTCCATTGAAGACTACAGTTAGTGAAATAGCTTCATTATTTCCCAAAGCTGTGCAAATACAAGTAGAAGTTTTCCCTGCATATAAGAGTGCTACTATAGACTTTATGACCGAACAAGATGCTGCAGAGGCCTTAAAAGACACTAAAACTGAAAATGATCAATTAGAGGTTCTCGAGTTCGAGTCCGAAAATAACTTTGAGTCCCAGAGTAAAGAAATGCGTACACATGTACAAGAACAATTTGCCAAAGTTAAAGAGAAAAATAAAGCAAAATATAAATTGCGTAGACAAACACCAAAATCTGTTGAAATGGGCGATCAAGTTGCCATTAAACCAAAACTACAGTACTTTTGTAACTGTAAGACTGTAAATGAAAATATTGGTGATGTGATTAGAGATGGATGCCATGAAGGCCCCCATTGCACATACACTTATGCCAAATTCCTCAAACGTGGGATTACTTAACTTAAAAAAAAAAGAAGAATATCAAATTTCAAAATGTGCTGTAAATAAGTTTGTTATTATTTTGTGTTGCTTTTGTGTTTGTTTTTTTTCTTTTTGTATTTTTCAGTGTGGCCGCCTGGAGGATCAGTCGGCGCAGGATGGCCGAGAATATAGTAGCGGGCCCTTGTTTCCTGCAACCGCTGACTCCAAAACTGCCGAGTTTCCTTTTACTATTGTCTGAGAACGCAGAATCTTAGCGGAAGAATGTAGCTGTGACGTGAGACAGACGCCATTTCCGGAACACACATTTCCATCGATGGAGCGGAGAGCTTTTGCCTGGAAAGAGTGGAGACGACGTTTGACGTTTATGACGAGGAGACGCATAAATTTTCTTCGGTGGACGACGAAAGTCTTCTGGAAAAAGGATCTGTACTAGATTGTGTATTTTCGAGTGATCTCAGAAGTGAACTGTGTAGGTGAAGCAGGGGTAATAAGAGACAAAAGGGGTAATAAGAGACAAAAAATATTAATAAAAATCTATACTATTAATCTAAATAACTTGAAATAAATGTCTCGTATTAATTTCATTAAATGGACTCCTCGTGATTTTTTAGGTGATTTTTGAACTTAATTTTTTTGTTAATTTTGTTTTTTAAATTTTCATTAAATCCTTGTCTCTAATAACCCCACGTGGGGTAATAAGAGACCAGGCTTGTAACTGTCTATATATACCAATGTAAAATCATGTGGGATAATAAAAGACATCTGGAAACAATTCTGAATCAGCCAATAGTTTTTAATTTTTATTATTTACATCCATCCAAAAAATATGTTTTCTTGAAAATTAACTGTCATAAATGTGTTTGTGAAATTCATTTATTTTAATATTAGGTCCTAAATAATATAATATTGTATTTAATGATAGTTCTACATAATCAACATAACCTAGGGATTAACCAAAAACATGAATATAATTTTTAAAATGGGCAGAAAATATTTTAGCCATTTTCTAAAGTGTAGGCAAAAAAGACGTATCCTCTAAGTGTATACAAGCGAACAAAATGTTAAAGATTTTTCTAGTAATTATAAGTGAACTTATTTATTATGTAATGAAGTATTAGTGACTAAATACTAACTTATACACATTCTAAACATACATTTACGTAATCATAACAACTAAATATAGTCTAGCCAAATCCGTAAAACTGCTTTTTGATTTAAAGTGAAAAAAAAATGTTCTCTTGGTAAACTTAGACTGGGCCTAACACTTGGTAAACTCTTCGTAAAATAGTCATGCACAATTAACGGGAACTACAATGGGGGTGGGTGGGGGCACAGTAATTAACAGTGGGGGTAATAAGAGACTCATGTCTCTTATAACCCCTACAAAAAATAAAAATGGGGTAATAAGAAACATGCCTAGAACATGTAAATAAAGAATGCTTTCAAGGTTTAAAAAAAATGTACATCAAAGTCATAGTCTTGGTCAAAAGGTTACACATTAATAAATCCCAAACATCTTACCTACAAAAAAAATAAAGAAAAATTTAGAAAACGTCACGAACTTTCAGGGTAAGTTCAAAGTGAAGGGTTTTTTTCGTCGTATAAAAAGAATTCAAAATGTGTTATAAACTTCTCAATAAGTGAATTGTAGTAAAGAATACACATGATACTTAATATTACATATTTTGAAAGTTGTCTAAGTATATTTTTTGGTGGGTTTTTTGACTGCGTCTCTTATAACCCCTGTCTCTTATTACCCCGGCTTCCCTTAATCCCTTTTTTTTTTTTTTTTTTTTTTGATAAAAACTAAGAACTTCGATTATTTAGATATGACTTTCCAAGTGGCCATTCAATAATAATTTAAACTACAATACTGTAAATATTTGTACAAAGTACTTTAATTTTCTATTAAATTTTAAATGATTAATAATTAAGTGAGTTATCAGTTTATGTTTTAAAAGCCCACACCAATCGGCCATCCCACAATATATATATATAATTTAAGAAAATGTACAAGAACTTTCCATTGAACTAAACACATCAGACAGTAGAGGTATATGCATGTTTAGCCGTTACACTGAAAAAAAAAATGAACAAGACATTTTCCTTAAAATAAAAACGTATGGTAGTAGAGGTATAAGTATGTTTAGTCGTTCAACTGAAGTACAAAAAAAAAATCTGGTGTAAATCAGCCACACGACTTTCATTACCTACTATTATACGCATTAGATGAAATTTTGGGAGACAAGTAATTAGAAGACATAAAATTGACTTAACAAAGTAAGCAACTAAAATTTTGCAGTAACAGAAAGTAGATGCATGTGTAATTACATATGAAACAGCGTTCACATAGAGAAGAACAAAAAAGAAGAAGAAGAAGAAAAAAAAATGGGAATAGCCATTTTTTTGAAACGCCAATCTTCGAGATCTAAAACTGGCCTACGTAATGAGGATGACTGTTAATTACCCTGTAATAGCCACATAATACAGGAGAAAGGGTATCTAAAGTGGGTTTGTATAACAATTTTTAAGAAAATCGTTAGAGCTCTTTTTGAGATATCGATTTTTACAAAACCTTGACATACTCAGCTATTGATCGAAAAAGAACAATTACACACGAAAGAATATTTAAAAGGGGGTTAATATGTCAAATTATATATATATATATATATATATATATATATATATATATATATATATATATATATATATATATATATATATAAAGAAGAAAAAAAAAAAAAGAAAAAAGAAAAAATCGTGCAGCAGTTTTTAAAGGATCGCTCTAGCGAAACCAGAAATTGAGCTAAATATACAGGACACCTATCAATTTTCCTGAACTAGCCAACTAATTCACACAAAAGGTCATCTAATAGAGTGTTTATATAACTACTTTGAAGACAATCGTGAGAGCAGTTTTTGAGAAAACAATTTATGGTCCCACTTCCGGTTTCCCAATTTGAACCAAAAGTTCGAACAACCATCTGTGCATCAGACTTGTCACAATTCTGAAGTTTCGTGGTTCTATAATTATCAGTTTCGGAGATATGATAGCCAGAAGATTCCGCACCCACACTCACATATTCATGCACTGACCAATTGCCATTTTTTTTTTTTTTTGTCTCATGAGACCTTAAAAAATTTAAATCTGGTGAAAACTCGATATCGAATATTAGAACCGAATTTCATTACCTACGGTAATCGGGTAACAGAAAAAAAAAAAAAAGAAAAGAAAAAATTGGAAAAATGAACAAAAAATATTCTTTAAACTAAATACGTCAGTCAGTAATCGTATGTCTACGTTTAGCCGTAGAAATAGTTGTGATAACCCTACAGTTCTATCTTGTAATAATATTGATGGCATAATAATACTGTATTGCTTAAATACGAATAAAAAATATCTCTATATAAAAAAAGCCTATATCTGCATGTGAGTATGTGTTTTGGTCGCTTTGTAGACAAACGACTGACCACAGAGCTATAGAATTTTGCATGGAATTCCGTTTTGGCATCCTCTGATGCATCTAAAGGCCTAATTTACTAAAAGAGTTTATATTTTGTATTCACTAATAATAAACGGAAGTATTTAAGTGCATTTTACGACAGTAGACTGATATTGATAGCATAAGTATGTTTTCAATTCGTTCATGTATTTTATATCTTTAGTAAAGTAACCTGTAGAAACTGTTCCTCAACAAAATGTTTCGCATGAAGCAAATTGATAGAAGTCAATAAATCTTATTATTCATTTACAATTTTGGGGATAATGACAATAGTTAAATAAGAATCCAAAACCATATTTATCTTTGTTTGAAATTTAATAATTTAAGAGTATTCAACTTTCTGATCATGAATTAAAATCTAAGACAGACGAAAATTTTTGCTTACAACAAAAAGAAAAATGGAGATATTTTAACAATGTAGGCATCACTATCTGTGTGTAAAGAAAAAAAAATCCTGACTAATTTTAAAATCTATCATTCTTACAACTTTCATCCTCCCTTTAAATATTACAGAATGCCATATTATATCTATAAATTAGATTTAAAATGAAATAAGTTTACAAAATAATCTGTAATATAAATACTATGTATAAAAGTTGGAACAATCATCTGTACATGAGACTTGTCTCAATTCTAAAGTTTCGTGGTTCTATAATTATCAGTTTCGGAGATATGATAGCCAGAAGATTCCGCACCTACACACACTGGCATATTCATGCACTGACCAATTGCCAAAAACTATTTTTTTATTTTTTATTTTTATTTTTTTGTCTCAGGAGACCGTAAAAAATGTAAATCTGGTGAAAACTCGATATCGAATTTTAAAACCGAATTTCATTACCTACGGTAATCGGGTAATAGAAGCAAAAATATTTTGGAAAAATGAACAAAAAATATTCTTTAAACTAAATACGTCAGTCAGTAGTCGTATGTCTACGTTTAGCCGTAGAAATAGTTGTGATAACCCTACAGTTCAATCTTGTAATAATATTGATGGTATAAGAATACTGTATTGCTTAAATACGAATAAAAAATATTTATATATAAAAAAAAGATTATATTTGCATGTGAGTATGTGTTTTGGTCGCTTTGTAGGCAAACGACTGACCACAGGGATTAAAAATAGTTGAAAATAATTTTAGAAACTTTTTTTTTATACATACATACATATATATATATATATATATTATAATTCTGTGGGAGGATATATAATTTTGTGTTAAACTAACGGCAGAATACTGTGCTTATATTGATAAAATTTATAAGTCTGATATTAAATTTATAATGTTATTCCTAAATTTTCAAACCAAATTTCCCACATACCTTTACTTAAAATTTACCTAATTGGTCAAACTCTAAATAGATGCTTCATGCGTTTACCAAATACATAATTTCATTTTCCCTCAATTTTTATTTTTGTATACCAAAGTAATATAGCGATAAAAAGTTAAATACTTGATTTTCTTATACACGCTTCTTTAAAACGCGTAATTCTAGCAAAAAATCGGTGTTGAAATTTGGAATTTTTACCGTGTAATTTTGTGTGTCTCTTCAACGAATGACTTTTTTTTTTTTTTTTTAACCCTATATCTCATACAAAACTTACTTTCACGCATATAAAACTTACATGGTTATCTCCTCTAGTTCAGTGCGATCTAAAGGCTTTAAATTGTATCTAAAAAAAAAAAAAAAAAACGCCCATTGATGTAATAAAGGAATTTCCAATAGGGATGATACAATTTTTAAAAGTTTAAATGGCAACAATGCTTTTTTTTTTTTTTTTTTTTTAGGACTGAGGGCCTATCAGTCTCAATCTGGGATTTTTGCGTTGTCGTTTTCAATAGTTGTACGTTTGTCGAAATCATTTTTCGATAGTTGGAAATTTATCGAAATCTAAAATTTATCGAAAATATAATTGAATAATTTGAAAGTGATGTTATAATTAAAAAGAAAAAAAAAAAGAAACTAATAGTCCTCCGTCCTAAACTAAATTCTGCTTTTGCCAGAATTTCAATTTCATCAAAATCTTTTTTTTTTTTTTTTAATTATTATTATTGAAAGAAAAAGAAAAGAAAATTAATAATAATCAGTATCGTTACAAGTGATATCGAAAAAGTTTTTTTTTTAATAATTTTGAATTAGGAAATAAAAAGTGCGCGTGAAATAATATGAAATAAAAATAAGTAAAAAAAAATGAATTTAATGATTTAATGTTTTTGTTTTTCGGGGGCTGCTCATGCATATAAAAAATATATATTAAAACGAGACGAAGAAGGAAGCGAAATAAGTATTGAGTTATATTACGATAAATACGATGTATAATATGATACGATATATTAGACCTATCGTCCAGGGTTAGTAGGCATTTTCGTTGAAAGAAATAGTTTGTTCGTTCGGTGCAACTTGCACATTAGTCCCGTGAGGTACAACTTTCACATTAGTCCCTTGAGGTACAACTTTCACTTTAGTCCTGTCAGGTACAACTTGCACATTAGTCCCCTTTAATTTCCTTTTATTTATTTATTTATTTATTTATTTATTTTTTTTTTTTGTATGAAATTTGGTATTTATGAATTTCAGGGAAATAATACAAGACCGTCATTTATTTTTAATTTAATTTCTTGAGTCATTTGTGTTTAGTATGCTATGCCATTTAATCATGAAAATATACACGCTTGGACAAAGTTTCGAAATTGTTAAATTGTTTTATCAAAATCAGTGTTCATATGTGAATACTGAGCGAAATTTGAGAAGAATTCATGGACGACATGATTCAGTTAATCGACTCGAAGGATTGTGATTATTTTTTCTTTGTGGATATGTTAAGTCGAAAGTTTATGTTGATAATCCAATAAGAATTGAGCAATTAAAAACCAACATTGAACATGTTATTCGTGAAATAACACAAATTTATGTGAAAGAGTAATGAAAATATGGGTTGACAGAATGCAGTAAGTACAGAGAGGTCGTGGTGCTCACATGAACGGTTTCATTTTCATACTTAATGGCAAAATGTAAGCTTTCAAATAAAAAAAGTGTCTCACTGAATAATTTATTTATTTATTTTATTTTTATTTATTTATTTATTTAATTAATTTATTTTCTTTGTATAACCCTTATTGTAAAAACCCTTTACATTTCAATTCTCTTTACGAAACATTTGATTAAAACGTTTTCAATAGCATACATATACGATAATGAAAGACCCTAGGCTTTCTCTTAATATTTATTTTTTTATTATTATGATAATAGTCTAAACACAGGAAGGGCATATACACACGTAGATAAGCATACATAAAAACAGCAAAAAAATTAGTTTTCGATTCAGGACTTCAAAACCTGTAAATATATAAAAAACATAATTTTAAAACAATGACACAAACAAAATTTTCTCTTTTATTATAAGAGTAAGATTTTTTTTTTTTTTTTTTTTTTTTTTTTTATGTAATTTTTTTAGCATCCGTTTCTAAATATTTAGTTCAATTATAAATTAAACTCGGAAAAATATTTTGTATCTATGCATATGGAAATATAAATGTTTTCCTAAATAGCTGCAGAAAATATAAGAAAATTATAAATAAAAAGAGTCATTGCAGGTTTTTCTGATAAGAAGCTAAAGAGAAAGAATTTCTGCTAAAAAGAAAGAAGAAGAAGAGTTTAGTTGAAGCATAGAGCGATTATATTAAGATCAATACATGAATAATGCATAAACAAGAATTTCCATTATCACGCGATGTTTCTTTTCTTTGTTGCATTTTTGGATACGTGTATAGAAAATATGTGTTTGACCTTTTTTAAAATAAGAAAGAAAAACATTGTCTGTTTTTATACACAATATTTAAAAAAAAATGTGGCATAAAAATACAATATATATATATATATATATAGTTATTTATTTATTTATTTATTTATTATTTTTTTTTTTCTTGAAATATAAAGTAATTTCAATTCTATAAGACTAATCAATAAATTAACGTACATGTGTGAATAAATATTTATATTTGTAAAATTGTGAATACCTATTTACAATTTTATAAATATTTATTCACAGATGTATGTGAATAAATATCTTTATTTACATATTTTCTGATTAATATATCTTTATTCAAATATTCACATAAAATTGTGAATATTTATTCACATATTTATTTATTTTTACTGCATGTAGTTCTGTACTCTCACTTAAATTCGTCCTTCTTTTCTTCTTATACGTAGATAAAGTGTATTTAATTATTATGATTAAGACAAATTTAAATTTTAAACATTATGTTAGAAATGATTGATTTTCGCTTTTAATGTGACAGACTACTTTTAAAAATAAGAACACTTATAAAAAAATACTCGATCAACTTTCAATATTTTAAAAAATAGAATAAATGCATGTACAAACATTCTTTTTTTTTTTTTTTTTTTTAACTAAAATGACTTTACGCTACAGATTACAAATATTATTTTGGTTTACTTTAAAACAGAAAATTACTTTTATAGCAGATATTGTTTTTAAAAAAATAAGAGTGCTTATTTACTGCACAGAGGTTATTTCAAAAAGTATTTGAGATATGAACATAAAATATTTTTGACATAATAAATAAAATGAACTAGAAAAAAGAAGTTCTGTTCATATATATATATAAATACGAGGGCTATTTTTTTTCAACCTCCGATAGGCTATAAAAGAAAAACGGGTAAATATAAAAAAAATGATTTTATTGCCAAAAGTAATGTAGATTAAAGGTTACTTCTCTACATAATCATCTTGACGATTGAGGCATTTGTCATATCTGTGAACAAGCTTTGAAATATCCTCTTCATAAAATGTTGCCGCCAGTGACTTGAAGTGAGTTATGACGGTTTCTTTGAACTCCTCGTCAGTTTCGAAGCGTTGCCCTCCAAGACACTTCTTTTGTTCCGTGAAAAGATGATAATCACTGAGCGCTAGGTCGGGGGAACCTACTCTTTTCTTTAACCACTTGGTCAACTCGATGAACAAGATCGTCTGTAGCGACAGACTTGCGCCCTTGACCTCCTTCATCGTGCACATCAGTTCGGCCATCATTAAATTTTGACACCATTCACGAACAACACCCTCACTCATAAAGCTGTCTCCATACACTCGACTCATTCTTCGATAAATTTCCGCTGCACTATTATCTTCTGCCTGCAAAAAACGAATAACACTTCGCAATTCACACTTGGCGGTAGAATCAATAAAGACAGCCATGTTTACTTGACTGCAGCTGAAAACGAATTAGCGTGTTGCACTCGGCAGTGACAGAGCGTGTAGAAGAGGAGATGCGCAGTCACATGCTGCGCACGCCAGTCACCTGCCGCATGTCTGGCCTTCATACTTTGCGATTGGAGGTTGAAAAAAACAGCCCTCGTATATATATATATATAACTGCATAAATGTAAAAATTTTAATGATAATTTCATATTTGAAATTTAATTATTAATATTATTAAAATAATTGAAACATTTTAGTTAAAATTTTTAATTTGAAAGTATTGTTTCATTCAGTGTAAAATTAATAAGGATAAAGAATATTGTAATTGAGATATTCTGCGAACAATGGGAAAGCATCCTTGAAATAAAAATTATAATATCCACAATATATATATGATTATTATTATTATTATTATTTTCTTTTTGCTATTTTAAAGCAAACCAAAATAATATTTTTAATCAATAGAGTAATGCCAGATTAGTCAACAATAAATTTTGAAATTTTGTTGCAAATTTTCTTCTTTTCTTATTTTTAAAAGTACAGTCGGTAACAAAAGTGCACACACAAAAGAACACTAGCAAAAATTCCTATGTAAAAAAAGTACACTTCATACGGTTTTGTTAAATAAATCCTTATCGAATCATGTTCTTACACTGACTAAGAACAGGATTCGACAAGGATTTATTTAACAAAACCGTATGAAGTGTACTTTTTTTACATAGGAATTTTTGCTAGTGTTCGGACACTTTTGTTACCGACTGTATATGTACATTCTCAAACTGTTTTAGAAACGTGTTTTATAAGTTCAGATAGTATAAATTTAAGGGTACTGTTGACGCTATGTCTTTTTTTTTTTTTTTTTTTTTTTTTCACTTAGATTTATAAAAATGTTACGTATAATGTATAATTGTAATATAATAATATATATATATATATATATATATCAAGTACATTTAATATTCTTTCAAACTATCAAAATTTAAAAAATAAAAATTGAAGAATGTAATTTATTTTTGAAAACATTTAAAATGCAACTTGCTAACTAATTTGAATAGTAGAAAATTGCATTAAAGATTTCAATGTGCAATTATATATATATATATTAAATTTATTTATCAAAGAATGATTAATGCATTTCTCAAATATATTTAAAATATACTGTTAAAATATAATTACGAAAAAAATAATATTAACTGGCTCTAAGAAAAAAAAAATATTTTTTTCTTAAATTAAATATTTTATTACATTAAATTTAAGTACTTTCAAGAATATTTATTAAATTAAATATAGTTTGATTTCAATACATATTCATACAGAATTTATTAACTCTAATTTTGTAATTCACAAAAAATATTTAAATGGATTAGTAGACAATAAATAACATTTTGTAAATTATTGACTTAAATTTAAAATATTTTTGCATATATACATATATATATATATATATATATATATATATTTCGAAAACTATTTATATTGAGGGGGGAAAAAAAGAAGAAAAGAAAAATTCAAATACAAATACAAAATCTTATTCTTAAAAGAAAAGAAAAATAAAAGTATTAATGACTTTTACTAACTTTTAGGTTGATTTCTTTAGAAATCGACCTATTGCGATCACTTCGTTTATAAATATATTTATATATAATGAAAAATTCTCATTACGATAACTCCCGAAATAATGCGTCATATCGAATCAAATTTAGACAGTGAACTTCTCTTATGAATATTTTGGATGAGTTCGTTAACCAAGTTGCTCCACCCTTTTGTTTTCAAGTGATGGCTACTTTAAAATTAGAAATCCACGTTGCAAAAAGCGTATTTAAGGCCAGATCCTAATAAGGGTCTCAACCAGGTTTATTAATGATTTTTATCCGCCATTTTTATCAAACTGGTGGATATCTTAAATTAAGAGGGGCCACTTGAAATCAGCTACCACTGAAAAATTTAACAACACGATAACTTCCGAAATAATACTCCAAATCGAACCAAATTTTGACAGTGAGTTTATCTTATAAATAACTTGGATGTATTTGTTAATGGAGCTGCTCCGTTATTTTGTTTTCAAGTGTAAACCACTTGAAAACCTCAAATTCACGTTGGAAAAAGCGTATTCCAAGGACGCCAGGGGCGAAATTTCCGAAATCCATGAAAAAAATCACATAAAAGTAACTAGTACCATTTACAAATTCGTAACAATATTTTTACATCTATGCATAAAACACACGAATTTTATGGATCTATTAGACAAATATACCCATTATGTATATATATTATATTTATAAAAGCACATACATAACCTGCTGAAAGAAGTGATATCTAATTAAAAAAAAAAATATATATATATATATATACTATTGTTAAAGTCACCCCGTCCAGAAAAAAATCTTACCTTTCGTACTCAGCCAAAAAGAGGATTGATATCAAAATTATCCGCCGCTATTGATTCTCGGGGTCTCAATGCCTTGCTTAATGAATATCTGCCAATAACTCTGCGTGCATCTTTCTAATAAATTCTAATCTCTTTCAACATTCCTTGTTAGCTGTGTTAGTATTTTGTCTGCATTATAAAATTATAATTTAAAGTATTTTTACGGCAGGGTGCGTTCTCTATGTATAAGGTTTAATTAATAAAAATTTTGTTAGTAAAGATTAAAATATTATTTACGCAACCAGCCGTAAAAATACTTTTAATTATAATTTTATAATGCAGCCAAAAATCTAACACAGCTAATAAGGTATGCTGAAAGGTATTAGAATTTATTAGAAAGATGCATGTAGAGTTATTGGCAGATATTCAGTTCCCGGGAACCAATATCGGGAGAGAATTTTGATATAAATCCCCTTTTTTGGCTGCGTAAGGAAGGTAAGAGTTTTTGCTGGGTGGGGTGAATTTTACAATAGTAATGTTTTTTATGAGATTTGGATTATTTTATTAACTATAACAATCGAAAATCATTTGAAAAAAAAATAGTTTTCAGGGAAATTTTAAAATATTTTCAAAAACTAAAAAATCCGATATTTTTCATATTTAAATATTTTTCGAAAATTGTTTAAAAAATTAATTGCTTTATGCAGATTAATAAGCATGCAGAGACGTTTTTCAAAAACTATTTATTTTGGAAATTACATTAACTTATTTTTTTTTTTTTTTTTTTTTTTTTTTTTTTTTTTTTTTTAATTCTTTGAAAATTACTTAAATGCTGTTGCAATCCACTTTTTTATTTTCTCCTTCATTTTACATCATTTATGTTTAACAAGCTTTCCCAACATATTTCTGAAAGCGAGTTCGACCCTACCTTTTCAGTGTGTTCATCTCACTGGAGGGGGACATGGCGGATGAGATGAAGAATTACTATGGCTGAAAGTGCGCATGCTTGAGTAGAATTTTGCAATACAGCGATGTGCCATGCTTAAAATTAATTGAAGCTTGAATGAATTACTTTCAATCTAATTGAGACATACATGCATTTAAAAATTGTATATTTTGTAGAACACGAAATAAAATTTTGTGTTTAATTATACCTATATGCAAATATAATATTTATTATAAATTTTAGTTTTAGTTTTTTTTTTTTTTTTTTTTTTTTTTTTTTTTTAGAGTCAGGATTTTCGTGATTGATTTTCATTTTTTAAATATATACACACACATATATATACGTACAAAGAGATAGAATGATGAAGTCATCTTTTTATTAGCGATTGTTTTCTCTAGTTTCTAAATTTTAAAATTTTAGTTTCAAAAATTGCGTACATTAACATTTTCCATTGAATTGCTATTATATGGACTTTTTTCGTATTTACAGTAGAATTTACAACATTGAAAGATCGTTAAAACAATGAAAAAATATTATTTCGTTTAATTAATTGTGGCGATAAGTGAGCAGTGTTTCAACATTAAAAAAAAAAAAAATATATATATATATATATATATAATAATAATAATTTATAACTTATCAAGGAATTTACATTCCTAAAATGTTTTGAATGCATTTTGAAATTAGAATAATTTTAAATAATGGAAAAAATAAATAGAAACATATTTCTCAGGAAGCATCTTGATTTCTCTTTTTTTATTTACATCATTTTCGAGAAATTTTACTGTATTTAAAATTTCATTGTATATGTATGTAGGATTTATTTATCTTAAGAAAACCTACTTAGCACTTCGCTGACATAGTAGTTTTATTCACATAGACTTTAACAATATATGCGTTATATTTTACATTGCTATCTTCTTACATATAAAAAATCTTAGAACTGCTAATACATTTATTTTTACTTTCTTCTATATGTAATATAGAGAAAGTATTGGATTCGCGAAAATTTTCGACCTCCGTTTTTTGACGGATCTACACGTTTTGGGATGTCCTGAACACGAATTGATAGTTTTTAGAAAATGTCTGTCTGTCTGTCTGTGTGTCTGTATCATTTTTTTGTGGACGCTGTATTTCACGAACCATTGAATGAAATTTAACTAAACTTGGTATTTAGTTGCACCCTGACATGAACTGGTGCCCATTAGATTTGGGGATCAATAGCTCAACAGGTGGCGCTGTGATCGCATTTTATGAAAATTTTTAACATGGCAGCATAGGACAAAATTCTGTATAAATGGGCATAATGAGAGTTATTTTAAACTTGTGATTGTAAAATTAATATGAATTATTGATAATAGTAGTAGTTAACTAGGAAAAAAAAATTGTGCATGGGGGGGCATCGGTAACTTTGAAGATGGGTATCATTCGAAAGATCTCGTCAATACCTTTAAAACGAATGGTTGAACCATAAATCTGTGATAATTTAAAACAAAGTTATCGATTTTTTTTACTTTTAACCAAAAAAAACTTACAAAAAAAAATCGTTTTTTTTTTTTTTTTTTTTTTTTTTTTTTTACGAAATTTTACCAAACTTGGTATTTAGTTGGTCCCCGACATAAACTGGTGCTGATTATGTTTGGGGATCAATAGCTCAACAGGAGGCGCTGTGATAGCATTTTATCTAAATTTTTAACATGGCAGAATAGGACAAAAATTCATATAAATGTGCGTAATAAGAGTTATTTTAAACTTGTGATTGTAAAATTAATATGAATTATTGATAATAGTAGTAGTTAACTAGGAAAAAAAAATTGTGCATGGGGGGCATCGGTTCCCCCCCTGGGGCGGAAGTACCCCCCGTGGGGTGTAAATTTTGAAGATGGGTATCATTCGAAAGATCTTGTCAATACCTTTAAAACGAATGGTTGAACTATGAATCTGTGATAATTTAAAACAAAGTTACCGATTTTTTTTTACTTTTAACAAAAAAAAAAAAAAAAAAAAAAAAAAATTTGCATTTTTTTTTTTTTTTTTTTTTTTTTAAATATTGTTAGTGATTGAATATGTATTAATTTAAAAAAAAAAAAAAAAAAAAAAAAAAAAAAAAACCCTTAGAATTTTTTTTTTTTTTAATATTGTTACTGATTGAATATGTATAGGAAAATATAGAAGAAAGTCTTGTGGTGGCCACAACATACTAGTTTAAATTACTCGTGCGACTGTTAGTATCTCGAGGTCGTGATACTTCAGTTTAGGATAATCTATTGTCAATGGTTTCATTATAAAAATTTATCCTACATGTATTATATTGAAAATTTCATTGTATTGTAACTTTAAGTTAAAAATCAACATATTTACTGAAACATAACAAAAATATTTTCAGAAACTATTAAAATAAAATAAAAATCAATTTTAATTTTAAAATCTTCAAAATAATATTTAAATGTCCCTGCTAATATTTATTTTTTTATTTCCATTTTACATTAATGTAATTTAATGTTATATATTATTAACAGAATTGTGTAGGAAAGACCGGGGCACAGTGGACCACTTTTACACACTTAATTTATGTTTTTTTTTTTTTTTTTTTTCAGAAAAAACAGAAATGTTATGTACTTGAAAAAAAAAAATAATAATAATAATAATAACATTAATAATAATAATAAATAAAAAATAAAAAAATTGGAAACAATCTCCAAACCCTTCTTAACATGCCTTATTTTTTTATAACAATATTTCTAATACATTATGAATTAAAAAATAAATTGTGAGCACTTACAAAATGGGCCAGTATGCCCCATCACCGGGTACAATTGATCAGCCTGTTTTGTTTCTCTATATATTAAAACAAAGTTACTGTCACTGGCGTCAATTTTTTTTTTTTTTTTTTTTTTTTTTTTGTCTGCAACAGCATCTTCTAACGGAGGGTAGGGTCCTTCACGTCATGAGAGGTATCAATGTGTTCCGAGTACTCCAAGGTTGACATTTCAGCACCTTAGAAATTCTTATCATTTTAAATAAAGAAGTTATTAACTAAAAACGACAAGTTTATGAATAAAGGAAAAAAGTTATTAACTAAAAACGGCAAGTTTATAAAGGTACTCTATCTGCCATTTTGAGAAAGTTTCTCCCAGTGACGTTGTTCTTCTGTCATGAAGTCAATTTACACGAGAAAATTAAAAATTATCCATGGTTGTACGTAGGTAGGTAGGTTGGTTGTATTTAACGTCGCACCAATACTGAGCTATGGGTAGTTGGCGACGGTATGGGATGCATCCCTAGAGATGTTCCGGAGACATGCCATCACAATTTTGAACCTTCACGGAGGGGATCTCCCTCCGCTTTGGTGATCCCCAGAGATATAGTGGGGATGGGAACATGGAGGACTTTGCGACCACGACAGATTTTATGTGCACCAGCCACCATTCGTGTACCCGGCGGTCTTCGGCCGGCTCAAGTATCGAATAGACAATCTTCCAATTATGTGCTCAGAACTTGACCGACTAGGGTACCGCGGCCCGAAACCATGGATGTAAAAAACAAAGAAAATAAATATCAACTTTTATCTCTACTTTTAGAAAAATAATCTTCTTACACGGGTAAATTAAAATATGATCCATGGTTGTAGGTAGGTGGATAATTAGGTAGGTTGTGATTGACGTCGCACCAATACTGCACTATGGATAACTGGCGACGGTCTGGGACGCACCCCTACGGATGTTCCGGTGACATGCCACCACAGTTTTGGTCCTACACGAAGGGGATAGCTCCCCAGATTCGGTGGCCCTCAGTGGTATAATTTTGATTGAAACACGGAGGATATTGTGGCCACGACATATTTTACGTGCACCAGCCACCATTAGTGTACACGACGATCTTCTGTCGGCTCGAGAGCCGAACCCACAACCTTCCAATTACGAGCTCGGGGCTCTACTGACTGGGGTACTGTGGTCCGGATTTACTGTTGTAAAAAAGAAATAAAAAGAGTCATATACTAAAGCTGTGATGCAAAATGGTCTAGATATTATGATTTTCTTTCTATTAAAAAAACATATATAAATATTATATATTTCAATTTGACATTGAATATCAGGATTTCCATAATAATTTTCTGCTTTTGTCTTGGAATATGCACTATTAATATTACTTTTCAGTGAAAGAAAGCAGCGAATAGGCAGGCAGAGTTCTGCGTGTGTTAATAAGTAAAGTAAATCGGTAAGGAGGCGAAGCCTCCTTCGGGGGTTGAGCTTCGGGGGCAGAGCACCCTAGTTTATTAAATTAATACAAATTACTTTTTTTTCTCTCTCTAAAATTAGTTCTCCCCTATTATTTCGTAGGTTGTTCGATAAATTAATCTATATATATATATATATATATAGAGAGAGAGAGAGAGAGAGAGAGAGACAGAGAGAGAGAGAGAGATAGATAGATATATTGTATTTTTTTCCAGAAATTTGAATTTTATAAAAAAAGCGAGTGAATTTATTTTTTTACGAATAATTATTAGAAGCTTTTTACTGAAATTGGATTTTTCATCGCATCTTCATATCACGCTAAAAAACAAAGCGCCTCAACTTTAAAGTAAATGCAAGCATAATTTTACATCTGACGTTGGCTCACTTGGTTAAAGCGTCAAGTTGTTAACGCGATGGTGGAGGGTTCGGCTCACGAAGGCCGAAGTGTTACTTCCTTGCAGATAATTAATAGAAAAGTTGTAATTTGTTAAAAGAATATTTTTCATAGTCTGAACAATATCCTGAGATTTTTTTTTTTTTTAAGAACCCTTTTTTTTAGTAAATAAAAAGAACAAAACAAAAATTTATCTAAAAAAAAAAAAAAAAAAAAAAAAAATCTGGAAGCTGAAGCCTAAAAGACATAAACAAAATTTTATTTTTGCGGAGATATGCTATAAAAAGATATAAGATTTAAAAATAAGAAAAATTTTAAGACAAATATAGATATTTGAGTTTTGTAAGAGAGGAATTTTTTCAAAATATTTTGAAAAAATCTCAGAACAATATATTTTATTTTCCATTTCTTAGACTTTCTAGCATGTTCAATGACTTTTCTTGACTGTTCTTTGAATTTTGATTAGAGCACCATGGTGATAATGCGATGGTCGTGGGTTCGATCCTCAAAGGACGATGTCTTTTTTTTTTTTTTTTTTTTTTTTTTTTTTTGCAAATACCTAATTCAAAGAAAATATTTCAATTGTTAAAAGAAAACCATTAGTTGTCTACACAGAATCGTAAGAATTTTTATTAGTTTTTTAAGAAGCTTCTTTAATAACTAAAAACCACAAAATAAAAAAATAAGTAAAAATCATTTTTTAGCATTAGAAGACTTTATTGTGAAGCCCTAAAATGCATAAATTATAAGATTATTGTAGCAAATACATTCTATAATGGATTGAAAGTTTTAACACTAAGAAAATTTTAGAGAAAAATATCGATATTCTACTTTTGCAAGAGATGAACATTTTTAAATACTCAAAATATTTCAAAAAGCATTCGAGAGCTTTGAAATTTATGGTTTATCGAATAATTTTACAAATAATAACAACAAAGAATATTGGTCTCGAGTGATTTTTAAAATATTTTGAATATAAAAAATTTTCATCTGTTGCAAAAGTAAAAAATCTATATTTTTCTCTAAAATTTTCTTAGTGTTTTAAAACTCCCATTTCTTTAAAGAATGTCTTTGACACATTAAATTTTTATTTTATGATTTTTAGGGATTCACAATAAAAAACTTCTAATGTTTTTTTTTTTTTTTTAACTTAAATTCTTATTTTAAACTTTCAACTTAAATCAATATGATTTCTAAAAATAAAATCGTTATTTAAGAATTAATTACTGAAAAATGCTTGTTTATAATTATTTAATTTAAAAAGGAGTCTTCAATACTAATCATGCATACCATTCATGCATATTTATATATATATATATATACATATACACTGCTCGACATTGAAAATGGAACACAAAAAAGGAATAATAATAAAGGAATGAAATTTGTTGGACACAGACATTACAGTAGGAAGAACAATTGATTAAAATTTCAGGCAATTTGGAGTAATATATACTAAGAAAACAGTACATAAAGCAGAGACCTCTGTCAGCAATAACAGCACATATCTACCTAGGCACTGAATCGAACAGCGATTGGATGACATGTACGGGTAGAGCACTTCATAAAGCTTCAACACGATGCCACAATTCATCGATCGAAGTTACTGGTGAGTGGTGGGGGGCCAGTCGCTTTTCAAAGATTAAACAGTCATTTTCATTGGTGCGAGATCAGGAGAACGCCCTGGCTAGAGCAACAGTCGAACACATTCTGTATCAAAGAAGGTCCGGACAATACAAACAACTTGCGGTCGTGCATTATTTTGCTTAAATTTTGCGCTACGGAGGCCTCGAATACAGGGCTGAAGGGCGGGCTTTATTCAATAAACGTATTGCTCCAAACTACAAAATGGGTTGAAAATGTATTCGACTAATGCAAATTTCAAATTTAATAAAAAATATTTTGATAAATTTTGTAAGCCTCAATTTACCAATGAGTTATCAAAAGAAAAATCTATTGCAAGATAAAAAAAACCCCTTCATTTTCTAGTAAACATGTTTCATAACGAATTTACTACATTTCTATAAAGTACAGTCGGTAACAAAAGTGTCCGAACACTAGCAAAAATTCCTATGTAAAAAAAGTGCACTTCATACGGTTTTGTTAAATAGATCCTTGTCGAATCATGGTCTTAGTCAGTCTAAGAACATGATTCGATAAGGATTTATTTAACAAAACCGAATGAAGTGTACTTTTTTTACATAGGAATTTTTGCTAATGTTCGGATACTTTTGTTACTGACTGTACGAAGATTCAATTTTGAGTTAATCTTTTGAAGTAAGTCAATTATGAGTGAGGCACCTTTACGGGGTAAATACATTTAATACACTGGTTCTCATAATTATAAGGACACCCGTTTTTCTATATTAACTAAACACTGAACACTATTATTAAGCAAATATATATATTTTTTTATTTGAATTCATTAATAGATTATATTTAACAAGTTTTATCGTTTTTCTATCTTAAAAAACTTTAAATACTGTCAAAAAGATGATTTTTTAGGTTTTCACAATTACAAGGACAGCTCGAATCTTAGTAATTTTTTTTTCAGTTATTCTTTAAATTAATATTTTACATTTTATATTACATTTTATATTACATTTTTTTTAATATTCAGTTTCAATATCATTTCATACAGAATAGATGCCTTTAAAATGCCCGATTCATATCTGCCTTTAAAAAATCTGCTCTGTCTTTCGCTATCATCAGATCGTGCCAGTAAGTGTTAAAACCATTTGGTTAATCAAGAATAAAATGTTTTTCATCTGAAAATGCAACATTTTACCATTTCATATTGTCTTTATTCAACTTTAACACAGACATCCCCCCCCCCCCATTAAATGCTTATTCATTATTACAGGTTTTTTATCCATTTTATCATATTATTAATTATTTTAAACATCCATAAATGTGGACCCCAACCTTTCGTTAAAAATTACGAGCAAATTCAGCAGCAGTCATCATGAGTAGAACAGTAAGAGAAATTATGAGTCTTAGATCTCTTTAAAACAACTCTGGTTTTGCATCATATCTCTCTCCTATCGAACCAGCAGTTCAACGTTTGATCACATTTCCTTCAGCAATTTTAGAACTTCGAATTTCATTAGAAATTCGGCGCATTGAAATTATCCTTCCACTTAAAAAACACATGTATCTTATTTCACTACATGAACGTTCTTTTTTTCGAGGAATCATCAGTAATGACCGTCCAAGAAAAATTGAAGGCTTATATATGAATTAATTCCCAGTAGTTAACAAATTCACATGCCAACTGTAATTTATCCACTAGTAAGTTAAATAAAACGAAAAAATCGTAATTGTCCCTATAATTATGAACATCTAAAAACGTGGAGAAAAAAATATTTTACATTATTTTTTATAAATTTTCTTTCATATTAAAAAAAAAAGTATAGCAGTTTTGGTTTTTAGAATACTAGATACATTAAGTGCACTTAGTATAATCTTGTTCACGATTATTTTTACATTAGTTATTTCAAAACATAAAGTGTCCTTATAAATATGAGAAGGAGTGTAGATTATAGACGTTATCTCCTTCTCACATCTTATCCTTTCAATGTTTTAAAAGCATTCTTATACAAATATAAAGCAAATACTTTTAAAATAAATGGAACAATAATTTGTTCTTTATTATCAAACTGGATATATATGCAGGGTGTTTCATAAGACTGGATGCACTAAAATATCTCGATAGGAAAACAAATTAGCTGAACACCTTGATTTAAAAAGTTTCGTGGATTTAAATGATCTATCATTGCAGGTACCCTAAGTGGATCCACCTGAAAGAAGCTCGATTTTTCCAAATAGAAACAATACATTTACTGTTAATCGTGTTAAGCAAATTTTGTTTTAAATCTTTCTTGATTTTTCCAGAATGGGGACTTTGGGGCTCCGATTTTTATGTTGTACTTAAATATCCAGATATCCAAGATTATCTCAATAAAAAAGCAATACCGCTGCCCCCATTGATTTGAAAAGCTCCGTGCATTCAAATGATCTATCATACAAAGGATAATGAATGGGCCCCAGGAGCCCCATGTATCACAAAATCGATATTTTCAAAGGGAAATCTTACGTTTTCCTCACAGAATCGTGTTAAACGAAAAAAATCTGTATTAAATCTCTCTCTCTCTCTCTCTCTATATATATATATATATATATATAGAGAGAGAGAGAGAGAGATAGATAGATATTAAAGTTTTATGATCTGTCAGATGAGCCAACATAGGTAGGA
This sequence comes from Salticus scenicus, assembly GCA_963930645.1. Classification (NCBI taxonomy): domain Eukaryota; kingdom Metazoa; phylum Arthropoda; class Arachnida; order Araneae; family Salticidae; genus Salticus; species Salticus scenicus. Next base: position 58,360,136 of record OZ005661.1, on the reverse strand, counting down.
ACTGGGGGACCTCAGAGGGCCCACGTTAAACAATCTATATTTATTAAAATAGAAACTATACTTTTTCTTCACATAATCGTATTAAGCGGAAAATATCTGTTTTAAATCAAATGTTTTGTTTTTCCAGAGTACGATCTCGGGGACCCGAACCCTTATGTTGTACAAATAAATAAACAAATAAACAAAAATGAATAAATAAATAAAAATTGTAAATACGAAAATAACTTTGTAAAAAAGAAATTTCCCTTTACACAATGATTACAATGGTGTCAAGCTTTTAAATGATCTATTAGATGAAGTAACATTTATGGGCCCTCAGGTGTCCTAGGACACCTCGTGACACAAATTCATTTTTTTTTTTTTTTTTTCAAATAAAGAATATGCTTTTTCTCTACAGCATCGTATTAAGAGAAAGTTTTATTTCAAAAAAAGTTATGGTTTATCGTAAGGAAAATGTATGGTTTAAATTTGAAAAAATGGAGTCATGTGAAGCCCCTGGAGGTCTCTTCTACGATATCTCATCTGACAGATCATTTGGGTGCGTGACACTTTGTTAATGACTGATTTTAAGCGAAATTGCTTTTTTATTGAGATATATTGAGATTTCCGGATTTTTTAGTATTTATAAGAATCGGAGATCTGGCGTCCGAACACTTCAAAATCTATCTATCTATATATATATATATAAGCAATACATGATTTAAAACAAATTCGTTCTGCTATTATTATTTACTATGAAACAAATATAAAATCAGTCCGTCGTTATACACAGTTTCCCACAAAATAACACGTTTGATACACTATAGAAACAGCTATAAAATAATGAGTATTGCTTGTAAAATAAAAGGGAATTAAGGATGCTATAAATGCAGAATTGATCGTGAAATAAGAAATTTTTTTTGAATAATATAAAACTAGGAATCCCTGTAAAGTTGTAAATTACAAAGGTATAAAAGTTAAGCTGGCCATAAAGATATATCTTGATTTTGAATGTTTAAAAATAAATGTAAATTAGCAAACCTGACCCCCTATGAGTCAAGGTAATGCTATATATTTCTTACACATTATTTTGTTTTTTAAGTAATGTAAGGTATCAGTCAAAAATTTTACTATGCTATCAGTTTTTGAAACGGCTGTTTTGCATTTGCCCAGTAGGTGTTACGAGTTCGTCACTTCGTATCTATCTTTCATTATGTGACCCTACAAATACAGACCGTGAAGGTCAGCTAAAGCCTACGTTATTCAATGGGTAAAATTATTTATAGAATTACACATTCGGAAAGTACACGACCATTAAATTAGTACCCGTTTTCAAAAAAAAAAAAAAAAAAAAAAAAAAAAAATCTCTCTCTCTCGAATGATTCAACTCAACTTCTTAAATGCCATTTTCTCCTGTTAAGTTCTCTGTTTTTCTCGTGTTTTGAATTCAGTTTTTGTGGCTCGTGTTTTTATTTTATTTTATTTTTTCTGGTTGGTGTTTCAATACATCAGGATGGATTGTGTCTAAATTGCCTCTCTTTCACTTCGGGGTGATTTTTTCTTGCTGGTTTAGGTTTTGGCTTTATTACTTTTTAGGTTCATGGTGTTTTTGTTTTTCTGGAAAATAATTTGTCATCATTTCATTTTATTCATGTCGGGGTTCTTTTTTATTGTGGGTTCGTAATCAGTCTATAAATTTCATTGTTGTTTCAGGGTTTCATTGTTCTTTATTTGCTATGGGGTTTTGCTTTTTTTTTTCATTCATGTGTAACCTAATCTGGTCTTGGCAGGCTGGGGAAGTGTATTCGGCGTAAAACTTGTTTAACCCCACAGGCAAGTCACAAGTCTTGCCATTTGCCTCCTTCATTTCTTTCTTGCGTTTCTTGTTTTTTTTTTTTTTTTTCTCTGGATTTTGAATTAGTTTGAGTTTTCTGTTAGGGTTTGGTTGAGTTGGTTTGTTGTATCGTTTGTTTGGCGGGCTGTTAAAAATTAAATTTGGTTTCATTAAATATGTGTGTTTTCTCCCCTGATGATTTTTTTTCACCTTTCCGAGCTTCTCCTACATAGATAAATTGTTCAATCTTATTGGTCTTTGTGGTTTCGGTGATCTTGTATCTGTTGCTTGGCTTCTACTGCGCTTAATGGGTCATTATTGTTCATTACAGGGGAGGACTTTTTTCATCTTGAAATATTGTCATAGAGTCAACCTTCTTTTAATCAGAGTCTAATTACTCTGTCGTAGTTGGTGAGTTCAGAAAAAGTGATACGTGTCCTGTATAAATATTTCAATTTCAGGTCTCGCAAGTGAGTTTCCTTAAAAACAGCACTACGGATTTTTTTTCAATCTCGGCATAATAACTCTTTTTTAGATATCCTTTCATATGTAATTGTTGTTTTCCTGTCAACAATTGAGTCTGTCAAGCTTTGGGGAAAGCCTGTCTCTCAAAAGCAGTTCTTGAGATTTTCTTGAAAATTGTTACATTAATCAATTTTAGATATCCTTTTTCATGTATTACATGGTTATTACAGGAAAATCGACACTCATCCTGCTTAGGTAGTTCAGTTTTAGATCTCGGAAATTGGTGTTTCAAAAGATAAATCAAACATTTTTTCTGTTATTTTGTAATTTGCCATGTAAACTTTGTTTTATATGTCTTTACACGTGTATTAACTTTTTCGTACAGGAAAAATTTTAGGTTTCTACTTCGTTATGTCAGTTTTATATCTTTCTATCATATTATCTCAAAAAAGAAAAGAAAAGAAAAGAAAAGAAAAGTGATGTGACTATAATACCTGTAAAAAATAGTGGGTAATGGAAGCAGTGTGGTTGTTTAACACCGGATTTTTCATTCTTTCTTTCTTTTTTTTTTTAATCAGCAGATTTTAATTTACACCAGATACTGGTCAGTTAAACGGTAGCGATACTAGTTACGGAAACTAACTTCCCTTATTTATTATTACTAGTATCGCCCAGTGGTTGAAACTCGATCATTTTTTTTGCAAAGCGAGGCAAAGCAAAGTTATTGCCTTGTCCTAAACGGAATGCAATTGCAACACAGCTGCGGCAATTGTTTGCCGATATTCACTCTAACTGAATCAGCAGAGTTTTACTTAATATAACTATTTCTCTCTGTAGATGTTAGCCTTTCCTGTAATGAGAGTAAATCGCAACGCGTGTGTCATACAGCCCAGAAGCTAATATGTACCATGTCAAACCAAGGCCCAACCAAATATCAAATTCTGTTAAATTAATTCGATTGGTTCATAAAGTACAGCGTTTGAACTCAAAAAGATCGATATTAAAAAAAAAAAAAAAAAAAAAAAAAAAAAAGATATTTTTTCAAAAATGGTCGAATTGAGTTCGGGAAATTTCAAAACGTGGAACTTTATCGAAAACTGAAAATCTAAAACTTTTCTGAATCTTATATTTTCTACTTATATATGCAGAGGGAAGAATAATAAATCCACTTTTAAAACTAGTATGTTCTGGCCACCACAAGACTTTCTTCTATATTTTCTTATACAAATTCACGCAGTAACAATATTTAAAAAATATATATATATGATTTTTTTCCAAAGTTTTTTTTCGTTAAAAGTAAAAAAAATCGATAACTTTGTTTTAAATTATCACATATTTATAGTTCAACCATTCGTTTTAAAGGTATTGACGAGACCTTTCGAAAGATACCCATCTTGAAAATTTACTCCCCTCGAGGGGTGACTTCCCCCCCAGGGGGTTGGCGAGGCTCCTACGCATACAAACTTTTTTTCCCAGTTGACTATCTCTATTATAAATAATTCTTGTAAATTTCATAATGATTACTAAAATATAATTCTCTTTATGCACATTTATACAAAATTTTGTCCTATATCACCATGTTAAAAATTTAGAAAAAGCGGGATGGCAACGCAATCTGTAAGACAATTTTTACCAAAAGTTGATAGGCACTAATTTATGTCAAGGTGCAACTACACACCAATTTGTATGAAATTCTGTATAGTAGTTCCTGAGATACAGTTGCCACAAAATTTTGTCACACACACACACACACACACACACACACACAGACAGACAGACATTTTCTAAAAATGGTCAAATCGTGTTCTACAGCTCTCAAAACGTGTAAATCCATCAAAAACCCGAGATCGAAAATTTTTACGAATCCAATACTTTCTCTATATTACATATAGAAGAAAGTAAAAATAAAAATAAGTAGTCAATTTCACTTAATTAAAATGCAAGGAAATCTCAAAACGTGTAAATTCATCGAAAACCGGAAATCAAAAGTTTTTATGTATCTTCTACTTGCTTCTTCTACCCACAAAAGCTAGCAATAAAGACACTTTTAAAAAAAATAAGTAGCCAATTTCAGTTAATTGAAACGTAAAGAAAGCTCAAAACATGTAAATTCAGCAAAAAACGGAAATCGGAATTTTTTCCGTATCGTCTACTTATACACGCAGCAGTTAGTAACAAATCCATTTTCCTTTTATTTAGTATATTAGTTGAATATTTATTGTTTAAATATCACCCTTTGAAATGAAATGTTTATGTTTACATTCGAAACTGGAAGTTTGCCATTTGTTTTTTCTGGAGTTTTGTGATTTAAAATTAAAATTTTATCAATTTTACAGAAAAAATAACTCAATCAAACACATGTAGACAGTAACGTATATATAACTATACCCAAATATCGGAATTAAAATCGGCAGATAATTTCCGTTATTTTTTAATAATTTTTTACAAAAAATCCAATGGACGATTAACATAGAAAATCTTTTTCATGGCTCCATGGACAGACTGTGACGTCATCACTTCGCTTGCGTATAGTGTTGCTACATTATACAAATTACTGGGTCTATGGTTTTATTTGAGCTTTATGAAATTGCCATATTTAACAACTTTCTACTTTTAGGTAATTTTTAATGTAAAGATATACGTGTATAAAAGGGAAAAATGGGGGAAAATGCATAAAAAATAAATGTATTTTTAAATACCTTCTTGACATCGTAAGAAAATGATATTTGTATTCGCATCTTCCGACTAACCATACCTGTCGAATGATACCATTTTCAACCCTCTACTCCCATAATTAATATGTTAAAAAGGGACTACAAATTTTATGCTTGCCTATTAATATATAGATTTCATTTATTAGGACTGAGAACTATTAGTCTCAATCTATGAATTTTTACAATACCAGTTTTAGGATAGTTGGACATTTATGAAAATTGAAAACTTATCGAAAATACTATAATCGAATATATTGAAAGCGATGCTATAATTAAAAAAAAAAAAAAAAAACTAATAGTCCTCCGTACTAAACTAAACTCTGCTTTTCCCAGACTTTCATCAAAGTCTTTCTTTCTTTTTTTTTTTTTTTTTTTTTTTTTTTTTTGGAAGAAAAAGAAAAGAATAAAAATTAATAATAATCAGTTTCAAAATGGTCAGCATCGAATAAGTTTTTTTTTTTTTTTTTTTCTTGATAATTTTGAAATAGGAAGTAAAAAGTGCGCGTGGTAAATGAAATAAAAAAATAAAACAAGATAATTAAGTTTGAGTTTGAATTGGTAATTTTTTAATATTATTTTAAATAATAAATATAATAATAATATATATATATATATTACGTGTGCCGAAGAATGCTGTTGTTTTTTGAAATTTCAAGAAACTGGACACGGAAATTTTCCTGGGCAACATTTAAATAATCTTTAAGAGGGTATTTGGTAAAGCATAAGTATTTTAAAACTAAACTTTCTGGTGTCATTCTACCAATTCAAAACAACACGAATTTTGGGTACATCTTACAGTAATACTTTGTCTCATTTCAAAAATAAGATTATTTGTATTAAATTCAATATTTATTATCTATTATTATTTTTTTTTCTTAATATTGGTTATATACACGTGAAAATGGTTGTTGAATAGTAATATCTGTAAAATTAACTAATGTTATAGTGTAAAGTTTTATAGGTTTCGTCACTTTATTGTAATTGCATTTTCTGATATTTTCTGATATTATTCTCTTAAAAAATTTCAAATTTCCGTAGCAATTTTGAACTTATTCTATTTGTAATTTATCTCGTATGATAACTTTTAAAATATTATTGCCGAAACGTCAGTGGAGGTCAAAATTATTGCCGAAACGTCAGTGGAGGCCCTCTGTTGAGACTCAAAACGGTTTTGGGCTGTGTCTGTCTGACTGTCTGTCTGTTTGTCTGTCGCGCGATAGCGGCCGCAAAAATAGCGCTATTGACTTGAAATTTGGTACACATGTTTATGAGCCCCACGAAATCAGCTGTATAGTTTTTGGTATGTATTCCATTTGTAGTTCGTATACAGGGACACGCCAAAGTTTTTCTTATCATTACGGCCTAAGGGAGGAATTTGTATGTATCGCGATAGCGGCCACAAAAATCACGCTATTGACTTGCAGTTTGGTACACGTGTTCATGTGCCCCACGAAATCAGCTGTATAGTTTTGGGTGTGTATTCCATTTGTAATTCGTGTACAGGCATACGCCAAACTTTTTCTTATCATTACGGCCTATGGGAGGAATTTGTATGTACCGCGATAGCGGCTACAAAAATCACGCTATTGACTTGCAATTTGGTGCACATATTCATGAGCCCAACGGAATCAGCTGTATATATTTAGGTGTGTATTCCATTTGTAGTTCGTGTACAGGGACACCCCAAAGATTTTCTATCATTACGGCCTATGGGAAGAATCTGTATGTACCGCGATAGTTACTGCAAAATTCAAGCTATTGACTTCCAATTTTTGCCGAAACGTGAATGGAGGACCTCTGTTGTAACTCAAAAGGATTTTGGGTTCCGTCTGTTCGTCTGTCTGTCGCGCGATAGCAACCGCAAAATTCACGCTATTGACTTGAAATTTGGTACACATTTTCATGATCCCCACGACATTAGCTGTATAGTTTTGAGTGTGCATTCCATTTGTAGTTCGTGTACAGGGAGACGCCAAAGTTTTTTTATCATTACGGCCTATGGGAAGATATTGTATGTACCGCAATAGCGGCCCCCAAATAATGCTTGGTACACATATTGATGGGCCCAACAGAATTAGCTGTATAGTGTTAGGTGGGTATTCCATTTGTCGTTCGTGCACAGGGACACGCCAAAGTTTTTCTTATCTTTACGGCCTATGGAAGAATTTATATGTACCGCAATAGCGGCCGCAAAAATCCTTCAATTGACTTGCAAATTGGCGCACACGTTTCAGCTTTGCATATAGGCAGCTGTATAATTTTTATTGCTATATTTTTTTAAACTATGTACACGGACACGCCAAAATTCTTAACATTACCGCGTATGGGGTGATTATCGTTTAAACGCATTTTAATATCATTACTTTGCAATGAAGAAAATGAAACTAGCGTACGTGAGTAAGATACTTAAAGTTATGTTGTTTGAAGAAAATATGTGCTCTTAAGCTTTCTAATTAATGTACAGGATCTTACAAAAGTGTTCTGACAATGTCACGTAGTCATCCAAACGATGTTACATTTGGAACAATTATTAATTTTAAACGCAAAATAAGCTGAATAGTTTTTACTTGTGTATACAATGTTTATGGTCCGTTTACAAAGACACACGAAAGAATTTCGTAACATTAGATGCTATGGACAAATTTTTAAGTTAAGCGCGCACTTTAATGCGTTTATGCTGAATTGAATTTAATAAAGTTAACATACATTATAAAGATGCTTAAAATCATGTTTCCTCTTAAAAAAAGGTTATGTATAGACTAAATAATTTATGGGACCACACAAAATAATTCCGAGTATGTACTGTTATCATCCAAATGATGTCAAATTAGTTTGAAAAATTAATGAGTTATAATTAATTAGGTTTATTCTTATTATTGGCGTTTATAATGACTGCGGCTACTTTTCCGGAATACATAAAGGAATTTTGTACTATTACGGTCTATAGTTGGTATTTCTTAAAAGTGTATTTTAACATGGTTATATCCCCATCAAATATAATGAAATTTTATTAGAATTTTAAAAGCATGTTTTCCTGTTGGGGCAGATAATTGAAATTTTGGGCAGAGAATTGATAATTAGTTTAAAGGTCACGCAAAATATTTCCGATATGCTATGTAATTTTTTTTTTTTTTTTTTTTTTTTTTTTTTTGTATGAAATTTGATAGTTATGAGATTTGGTATTTATGAATTTCAGGGAAATAATACTAGACTGTCGTTTATTAAGAATACATATTGTTTCGTACTTGGGGTTTCGTAAGTTGTCCGAGAATCAAAAGCGAAACTTGCAAAAAGTCAGTGATTTATTCATAGAAAGTTCCAGAAAAATACAGGTCTATAAACCAAGTATCAGCTTCAATTCAATCAGTAAACATAGCTTAAACAACAGCCGTTAACAGCAAAATAACATTACAAAATGTTTATCAAAAACGCATAAAGCAAGTCTTATTCAAAGAGGCTCAAAGCAAAGCAAGCATTTGACAAAACTGACACAGATTGAGATTGACCACCTTGGCTAAAAAAATGCTCCTTTTATACTATTCTATCGAACACAGACTGTTCTGGAAAATTCCCGTATCTCATCAGCCAATGAGATTAGAGCTTCCATATTTGGTATAACCCTAATAAAGAATTTCTCGCCAAGGAGGGAAGCAGTCGCCAATTTGGCGCCAAATCCATTTTTTCCCTTATTGGAGCTTTTTAATGCGTTTTTAAAGGAAAATTAGGCTATTTTAACGCTAAAACGACTAGAAATGCACAAAATTAGCATTTTATTGACTTTCTAAGCCTCTTTGAAAGAATTTATACAAAAATAAATGCAATTATTTACAATTCCGTAACACTTTATTTGATATACAAATAAGTATAGAAAGAGAGATACAGCAGGGGGTTGAGGGGGCGGCAGCCCCCCTCAGGAATGTATATGATTATGGTAATAAGTCGATCGAATCAATATATACTATTATATAATAAGGAATAAACAAAAATGGCCGATTGAATAATATCTGATGCAAATAGGACGTTGAGGCTCCTGATCTGCAGATCCAGTAGTTGCCGAAACGTCAGTGGAGGCCCTCTGTTGAGACTCAAATCGGTTTTGGGCTGTGTCTGTGTGTCTTTCTGTCTGTCTGTCGCGCGATAGCGGCCGCAAAAATAGCGCTATTGACTTGAAATTTGGTACACATGTTCCTGAGCCCCACGAAATTAGCTGTATAGGTTTTGGTATATATTCCATTTGCAGTTCGTATACAGGGACACGCCAATTTTTTTTTTTTTTTATCATTACGGCCTATGGTAGAAATTTGTATATGTATCGCGATAGCGGCCACAAAAATCACGCTATTGACTTGCAATTTGGTACACACGTTCGTGTGCCCCACGAAATCAGCTGTACAGTTTTGGGTGTGTATTCCATTTGTAATTCGTGTACAGAGATACGCCAAAGTTTTTCTTATCATTACGGCCTATGGGAGGAATTTGTATGTACCGCGATAGCGGCCACAGAAATCACGCTATTGAGTTGCAATTTGGTACACATGTTCATGAGCCCAACGGAATCAGCTGTATAGTTTTAGGTGTGTATTCCATTTGTAGTTCGTGTACAGGGACACGCCAAAGATTTTCTATCATTACGGCCTATGGGAAGAATCTGTATGTACCGCGATAGTTACCGCAAAAATCAAGCTATTGATTTCCAATTTTTGCCGAAACGTGAATGAAGGCCCTCTGTTGAGACTCAAAAGGATCTTGGGCTCCGTCTGTCCGTCTGTCTGTCTGTCGCGCGATAGCGGCCGCAAAAATCACGCTAATGACTTGAAATTTTGTACACATGTTCATGATCCCGACGCAATTAGCTGTATAGTTTTGGGTGTGCATTCCATTTGTAGTTCGCGTACAGGGACACGCCAAAGTTTATTTATCATTACGGCCTATGGAAAGATAATGTATGTACCGCGATAGCGGCCCCCCAAATAACGCTATTGGCTTGCAATTTGGTACACATATTCATGAGCCCAACAGAATTAGCTGTATAGTGTTAGGTGTTCTTTCCATTTGTCATTCGTGTACAGGGACACGCCAAAGTTTTTCTTATCATTACGGCCTATGGGAAGAATTTGTGTGTACCGCAATAGCGGCCGCAAAAATCCTTCGATTGACTTGAAAATTGGCACACACGTTCCAGCTTTGTATATAAGCGGCTGCATAATTTTTATTGCTATATTTTCTATAAACTGTGTACAGGGACACGCCAAAATTCTTATCATTACGGCGTATGGGGTGAATTTCGTTTAAACTCATTTTAATATCATTACTTTGCAATGAAGAAAATGAAACTAGCGTACGTGAGTAAGATGCTTAAACTTATGTTGTTTGAAGAAAATATGTGCTCTTAAGCATTCTAATTAATGTACAAGATCTTATAAAAGTGTTCTGACAATGTCACGTAGTCATCCAAACGATGTTACATTTGGAACAATTATTAATTTTAAACGCAAAATAATTTGAATAGATTTTACTGGTGTATACAATGTTTATGGTTCGTTTACAAAGACACACGAAAGTATTTCGTAACATTTGAGCCTATGGACAAATTTTTTATTTAAGCGCGCACTTTAATGCGTTTATGCTGAATTGAATTTAATAAAGTTAACATACATTAAAAAGATGCTTAAAATCATGTTTACTCTTAAAAAAGGTTATATTTAGACTAAATAATCTATGGGACCACACAAAATAATTCCGAGTATGTACGGTAATCATCCAAATGATGTCAAATTAGTTTGAAAATTAATGAGCTATAATTAATTAGGTTTATTCTTATTATTGGCGTTTATAATGACTGTAGCTACTTTTCCTGAATACATAAAGGAATTTCGTACTATTACGGTCTATAGTCGGTATTTCTTAAAACTGTATTTTAACATGGTTACATCCCCATCAAATATAATGAAATTTTATTAGAATTTTAAAAGCATGTTTTCCTGTTGAAATTTGTGGGCAGAGAATTGATAATTAGTTTAAAGGTTACGCAAAATATTTCCGATATGCTATGCAATTTTTTTTTTTGTATGAAGTTTGATAGTTTTTAAATTTGGTATTTATGAATCTCAAGTAAAACAAGACCGTCGTTTATTAAGAATACATATTGTTTCGTACTTGGGGGCTCAGAAATTTCCAGAAAGTTCCAGAAAAATACAGGCCTATAAACTTAAGTATAATCTTCAATTCAACCAGTAAACATCGTTTAAACAACAGCCGTTAACAGCAAAATAACATTACAAAATGTTTATGAATAACACATAAAGCAAGTCTCATTCAAAGAGGCTTAAAGCAAAGCAAGCATTTGACGAAACTGACACAGATCTGAGATTGACCGCCTTGGCAAAAAAATGCACATTTTATACTATTCTATCGAATACAGACTGTTCTGGAAAATTCTTGTATCTCATCAGCCAATGAGATTAAAGCTTCCATATTTGGTATATCCCTAATAAGGATTTTCTCGCCAATGTCGCCAAAACAATCGCCAAGGAGGGAAACTGTCGCCAATTTTGGCGCCAAATCCATTTTTTCCTTATTGGAGCATTTTAATGCTTTTTTAAAGGGAAATTATTTTAACGCTAAAACGACTAGAAATGCACAAAATTAGCATTTTATGGACTTTCCAAGCTTCTTTAAAAAAATTATACAAAAATAACTGAAATTTTTTACAATTCCGTAACACGTTATATGATATACAAATAGGTATAGAAAGAGAGATACAGCAGGGGGTTGAAGGGGCCGCCGCCCCCCTCAGGTATGTATCTGATTATGGTAATATGTCGATCGAATCCATATATACTATTATATAATAAGGAATAAATAAAAATGACCTATTGAATAATGTCTGATGCAAATAGGACGTTGAGGTTCCTGATCTGCAGATCCACTAGTATACTGTCTCTTGAGACTCAAAACGGTTTTGGGCTCTGTCTGTGTGTCTGTCTGTTTGCCTGTCTGTCTGTCGCGCGATAGCGTCCGCAAAAATAGCGCTATTGAATTGAAATTTGGTACACATGTTCATGAGCCCCACGAAATCAGCTGAATAATTTTTGGTATGTATTCCATTTGTAGTTCGTATACAGGGACACGCCAAAGTTTTTCTTACCACTACGGTCTATGGGAGGAGATTTTATGTATCGAGATAGCGGCCACAAAAATCGTGCTAATGTCTTGCAATTTAGTACACATGTTCATGAGCCCCACGAAATCAGCTGTATAGTTTTTAGTATGTATTCCATTTGTAGTTTGTATACAGGGACACGCCAAAGTTTTTCTTATCATTACGGCCTATGGGAGGAATTTGTACGTATCGCGATAGCGGACACAAAAATCACGCTATTGACTTTCAATTTGGTACGAATGTTCAGGTGCCCCACGACATCAGGTGTATAGTTTTGGTTGTGTATTTCATTTGTAATTCATGTATAGGGGCACGCCAAAGTTTTTCTTATCATTACGGCCTATGGGAAGAATTTGTATGTACCGCGATAGCGGTCACAAAAATCACACTATTGACTTGCAATTTGGTATACATGTTCATGAGCCCAACGGAATCTGCTGTATAGTTTTAGGTCTGTATTCCATTTGTAGTTCGTGTACAGGGACGCGCCAAAGATTTTCTATAATTACGGCCTATGGGAAGAATCTGTATGTACCGTGATAGCCACCGAAAAAATCAAGCTACTCACTGCCAATTTTTGCCGAAACATCAGTGGAGGCCCTTTGTTGAGACTCAAAATGATTTTGGGTTCCGTCTGTCCGTCTGTCTGTCTGTCTCTCTGTCGTGCGATAGCGGCCGCAAAAATCACGCTATTGACTTGAAATTTTGTACACAAGTTCATGATCCCCACGAAATTAGCTGTATAGTTTTGGGTGTGCATACCATTTGTAGTTCATGTACATGGACACGCCAAAGTTTTTTTTATCATTAAGGCCTATGGGAAGAATTTGTATGTACCGCGATAGTGGCCCCCAAAATAACGCTATTGACATCCAATTTGGTACACATATTCATGAGTCCAACGGAATTAGCTGTATAGTGTTAGGTGTGTATTTAATTTGTCGTTCGTGTACAGGTACACGCCAAAATTTTTCTTATATTTACGGCCTATGGGAAGAATTTGTATGTACCGCACCAACGGCCGCAAAATTCCTTCGATTAACTTGCAAATTGGCGCACACTTTCCAGCTTTGCATATAAATAGCTGTATAATTTTTATTGCTATATTTTTTATAAACTGTATACAGGGACACGCCAAAATTCTTAACATTACGGCGTATGGGGTGAATTTCGTTTAAACGCATTTTAATATTATTACTTTGCAATGAAGAAAATGAAACTAGCGTACGTGAGTAAGATGCTTAAACTTAAGTTGTTTGAAGAAAATATGTGCTCTTAAGCTTTCTAATTAATGTACAGGACCTCACAAAAGTTTTCTGACAATGTCACGTAGTAATCCAAACGATGTTAAATTTGGAACAGTTATTGATTTTAAACGCAAAATAAACTGAATAGTTTTTACTGGTGTATACAATGTTTATGGTTTGTTTACAAAGACACACGAAAGAATTTCGTAAGATTAGAGCCTATGGACAAATTTTTAATTTAAGCCCGCACTTTATTGCGTTTATGCTGAATTGAACTTAATAAAGTTAACATACATTATAAAGATGCTTAAAATTATGTTTACTCTTTAAAAAGTTTATGTATTCACTAAATAATTTATGGGAGCACACAAAATAATTCCGAGTGTGTACTGTAATCATCCAAATGATGTTAAATTTGTTTGAAAAATTAATGAGTTATAATTAGTTAGGTTTATTAAAACCAATGTAACATTTAAAATGAGATAATAAATAAAATTTTACAACATTATTGACGTTTATAATGACTGTGGTTATTTTTCAGGGATATATAAAGGAATTTCGTACTATAACGGTCTATAGTCTGTATTTCTTAAAAGTGTATTTTAACATGGTTACATCCCCATCAAATATAATGAAATTTTATTAGAATTTTAAAAGCATGTTTTCCTGTTGAAAATTGTGGGCATAGAATTGATAATTAGTTTAAAGGTTACGAAAAATATTTTCGATGTGCTATGTAATTTTTTTTTTTTTTTTTTTTTTTTTTTGTGCGAAATTTGATAGTTATGAAATTTGGTATTTATGAATTTCTGTGAAATAATGCTTATTGGAGCTTTTTAATGCGTTTTTAAAGGACAATTAGGCTATTTTAACGCTAAAACAGCTTGAAATGCACAAAATTAGCATTTTATCGACTTACTAAGCGTCTTTGAAAGAATTTATGCAAAAATAAATGCAATTATTTACAATTCCGTACTACTTTATATGATATACAAATAGGTATAGAAAGAGAGATACAGCAGGGGGTTGTGGGGGCGGACACCCCCCTCAGGAATGTATCTGATTATGGTAATAAGTCGGTCGAATCAATATATATACTTTTATATAATAAGGAATTAAAAAAATGACCTATTGAATAACGTTTGATGCAAATAGGACGTTGAGGCTCCTGATTTGCAGATCCACTAGTTTAATGTATAAACCATTTGAATTCACTAAATGTAATATTTGCTATATTAATCTATAAAGATCACACGGCTTAATATTTTGTTTTTATTTACAACGTTCCAAAAAATGACAGAAAAAGACCTTTTATCTTTTTTTTTTTTTTTTGCGAATATTTTAAAGTCTTACTGTTGAAACAATTATAGAAAAATGTGCGTTAACATATATAAATCATTCTATAAAAACTGATTTTTTATAATGTTACAAAACTAAAATGCCAGGTAAAAGTATAAACTTTTTTTATAAAATCATAAATACTAGATATAATATTTACATTTAATGAAATATAATTATTATATACAAATCACATGGAAATTAAATCTAAAAGTAAAAATCATGTTACATTTAATTCTTGAAATATTTTATAAGTTTTTCATTATGCCATCTTAGAAAGTATATTATTACACATTAAGCAGAACATAAAAAAGAGGAATAAGAAAAATATTTAATATAAGGATCCTCGACAGAATCTTTCAACTCCATCACATTGAGAAAACTCTCACGAACAGGATATCAATCTTTTACCAAATCTTTTAAAAGATAATCGAAAAGTTCTTTCGAGTAAAATAACCTTTATGCCATTCTTTACGACAAAAAAAGAGTACGAAGAATTTTTGTGCTTCACTAGACTTCTTTGCCTCATTATAAAAGTTTTTTTGGCTTATAATTAAGTTTCTTGTCGATAGTTTCACATAACTTCATCAATATTAGAAACGAGATTTACGGGTCACTGAATTATATTATCAAGTCACGGAAAGATATAATTTTGCTAATTTTCTGAATAAATTCTCATAAAATAATATGAATATGCAGCAGGTGTTCTGAGAGAATTATCTTGCGATTAAGCTTGTCGACGTGATAAAAGATTTTTACGTTTGCTCGAATCAGAAATGAAAAGCATAAGGTGTCTTTTTGATATTCAAAGAAAATTATTCAAATGATTTTAGGTATATTTATTAATCAATAAACTGTTACGTACATTTACTAATAAAAACTTAGCAATAATGCATTATATTACTCTATAAGTATACTATTTTTTGTAAGAACTATTTAAATTATATCGTTGATAAATTTTAAGGGGGTCTGGGAAACGAAATTTTTGTTTTTATTATTTATTGATGAATTGCTGTATTATTTTTTTTGAAATTGGAGATTTTTTGACGATAAAGTTGAGCAAGAAAGAATCTTAAAATAATAATAATAATAATATTTTAAAAATTTAAATAAAATTAAAAAAAAATTAAATTAAAATTTTTTGATAAATTTAAAATTTGTTATATCTCATGAACTAATGGTTCAATTTACAAACTTTTTTCACTCTTACTAGCTGGAACCCGTCGAATGCGACGGTCACTTTATTGACCGTAATGTTTCAAAAACCGTCGCATCATTATTTAAATGTATTTCAAGTTAAAACTTCTAATATAATTTACGACATTTCACTTAAAAAAAAAGAAATTCGGAAAAATGCTTATAAATAGAAATACTATATACGACACCACTTTCTACAAAGTATTGTCATTGGTGACGTCAAACTGACTCCAAATAAATAGTTGCTATCTTTTATTTTCTATTTCGTTTAATACTATGACTACATGTTAGCTGACCCGCCCGGCGTTGTCCGGGCCTATGATAATAACTTTAAATAAAACTTAAATTTGCATGATTTTAAATCCTAAACTCGATTTTGTTTGAATTTCTATTTTTAAATAAAGCATCACGAAAAAATAATCAGATGTAACAAAAAAATTACCTTGAACCAAACGAAACTCTGCCGTGTGACCACGGTGCCTGCGGCAGCGCATACGCTGGCCGCTAATAACATAAAAAAATCCCCAAAAATTAATCTGGAAGCAAACGAACACGACCGGCGTTGCCCGGGCCCATGATAATAACCTTAAATGAACCTTAAATTTGTATGATTTTATATCTTTAACTCGATTATGTTTGAATTTCTATTTTTTAATAAAAGCATAGCATCGCAAAAAAAAAAAAAAAAAAAAAAAAAAAAAAAATCAGCTGTAACAAAAAAAATTACCTCGAACCGAATGAAACTCTGCCTTGTGACCCCGGTGCCTGCGGCAGCGCATACACGGATCGCTAACAACATGAAAAAATTCCCAAAAATTAACCTGGAACCAAACGAACCCGACCGGAGTTGCCCGGGCCCATGATAATAACCTTAAATGAACTTTAAATTTGTATGATTTAATATCTTTAACTCTATTTTGTTTGAATTTCTATTTTTAAATGAAAGCATCGCGAAACAAATAATAATCATATATAACAAAAAAAATTGCCTCAAACAGAACGGAACTCGGGCTCGTGACCCCGGTGCCTGTGGCAGCGTATATGCGGGTCGCTAATACCATGAAAAAAATCTTAAAAATTAATCTTGAACCGCACGAACCTCTGAATCGTGTTTCCGCCGCCTGTGGCTGCGGCACCGTATAGCAGGCATGCTACGCTCGCGCTGCAAAATTCACTTTCCTCCACCAGGGAGCGCAATATGTTGCATACGAACATCACCAATCATCTTGAATTTCCAAGACCTTTCAAATAAGGTGTTACATGGTGGTGTCAACTGCAAAATCCTTTAGTTGCACTTTCTCCCGCCAGGGGGCACAGTGTGTTCTGTACGAACATCACCAACGGTCAGGAAATACCAAGACCTTTAAAATAAGATATAACATGATAGGGTCTACTACAAAATCACCTAGTCCATTTTTCACCACCAGGGGGCACACTATATTGTATACAAACATCCATAATCAACATGAAATTTCAAGACCCCTATCACTGATCGCCTTGGATTTCCAAGACCTTTTAAATAAGGTGTCACATGGTGGTACCAACTGCAAAATCCTTTAGTTGCACTTTCCACCACCAGGGGGCGCAGTGTGTTCTGTACGAACATCACCAACGATCAGGAAATACCAAGACCTTTAAACTAAAATGTAACATGATAGGGTCTACAGCAAAATCACCTAGTTCCATTTTTCACCACCAGGGGTCGCACTGTATTGTATACGAACATCCCCAATCGACATGAAATTTCAAGACCTTTGAAATGAGGTGCTACGTGTGTGGGTCTAGAACGGATTTACCTCTCAAACTAATTTCCCCCCTTCCCCCCCCTCCAAATCTACTTTCCCCCTTTCCCCCCCCCCCTTTAAAATCGAAAATTCCAAATTCGCAGAAAGTGATTTTTTAGTATTCGACTCTAGTCCCCATATGTACACTTTCCACACCGTGAAGTAATTTGGAGCTTTAACCCGTTCCCCCCCGGGGGGGGAAACTGTTCGACTTTTTTTTAATTTTCTTTTTTCATTGCACAACTACAGACCAAGACCTTTTTTTAGACACCTCAACCAAATTTTTACACCAAGTAGTTCTCTTAATATAGTGGAGACAGACAAAAACATGTTTCAAATTAATATATAGATTTTTTTTTTTTCAAATAATTGATTTACACCAAACGTAAGAAAATCTTGAAAAATTCTTGAAAAAATTGAATGTAAAGTTGATTGTGCACGCGTAACTTTCCTCAAACTTAACGAATTTAAGCAGTTAATAGCTCAAAAGAAAGAGCTTGATCCACTGAGTGTTCTTAGACTTGTGTCAACAGCCTACGTTAATTAGAACTCTAGTTATAGAGGTTTGAGTGAAGGAAAATCTGGAAAAAATCTTGAAAAATTTGAATGTAAAGTTGATTCTGCACGCATAACTTTCCTCAAACTCAACAAATTTAAGCAGTTAATAGCTCAAAAGAAAGATCTTGATCCGCTGAGTGTTCTGAGAGTAAAACGATCAAGATCCATTCATTAGAAGAGGAGCTATGAGAATTCGAATTGTTCGAGTGAATGTGTCCCATAAGAAATGTACAGGGAAGAATCGCGTTTGAGTATAACTTGAGTAAGGTGGAAGTTGAGTAAATTTCAATGATTGATGACATATCTGTGCCTAAATACCTTTCATTTAAAAAAAAAAATGAAGGAAATCGGCCGGATAGAACGGCCAGACGGACTGACTTTAGTTTTCATAAATTTTTTTAATATATAAGATATACAGAAAAGATTTATCTTCGATTATCTTCGGGATTTTTAATTAGGAGCAAAACAATTTTTGGTAATCCAAAAGTTATGCATGAAATAAGTACTTTTTATGAAATTAAAATTAATGTTTAAAAAATTTATTATTATAATCACAAATCCCGAAGATAAATTGAAGATAAATCCTTTCTGTACATAAAGGTGAAGAAAGCTTGTAAATTGAACCATTAGTTTATGAGATATAACAAATTTTAAATTTATAAAAAAATTTTAACTTTTAAATTAAAAAATTTATTTAATTTTTCTTTAAGATTCTTTCTTGCTCAACTTCATCGTCAAAAAAGCTTCAATTTCACAAAAAAAAAATAATTACAGAAATTCATTGGTAAATAATAATAATAATAAAAAAAATGGTGTCCCGGACCCCCTTAAGTAAATAATAATAAAAATATTAATAATATAAAAACAGTTTCTATATTTTAAAAATTATATAGTAGAAGCTTCTAATTAAAAAAAAAAAAAAAAAAAAAAAAAAAAGAACTTTTATTTTTAATTCTAACTAATGCCCCATTTAATATATAATCATATATCTCTAAAATTTCTGATCAAACTTTAAAAGAATGCATATGCACAGAGCCTACAAAAGTTTAGATACAACCTCTTTCACGTTTTCTTCTTTTGTGCATAAGTTTGAAACAAATGAATAACTAGATATAAAATTTGGATGGCACATTAGTTATCGAATTATTAATTGATTTTTATGTAACTTTGACACAAGCAATAATTTTTAGACTGATATAACTTAAATTTTTCTCATAAATAAGCATTGAAAGAAAAAAAAAATTAAACACTTTTAGCAAAGAAAATTAAATGAGAGAGGCTGTCAAAGTTCGACAGATGTAGGAACATATGCACTGAAATATTAGATTAAAACCAAAAAATTTAAAAACGATTTTTTATGAGAAAAGTAAAGCCATCACAAATATTTCAATGACATCATTTCTCTACGTTCGTGCAGTTCATCGTTATAATTTATCACATTGAGTTCTGAATATTTTATATGCGTTGAAAATGGAGACATTGTAAGATGCCTGTATCATACGAGCCAAGGGCGTACAGAGTATTTGAACTCGTACTGAATATACATATATATTTACTTATACTACATATATGTATATATATATATATAGGGTGTTCCAAAAGACCCACACACCCCTCCTCACTCGAAAATGAGTCGAATTAAATTTTAAGAAAGGGCGAAGAATTCGAGAAGGACATCTTTTGGTGAAAAGAATTGAGCCCGGGGAAGCTAGGGGGAGATAGGGGATCGCTAGGGAGGGCAACTTTAAAATTTCAAATAGTACACTATGCCTTGTGATACATCTTTTGAAACGTCTCTTCAAGACAATGAATTTGGCATAAATAGTTTTGCCCTACGATAATTATTAAAATAAATATATGATTTTTTAGACTTTTGATGTATAGATTTTATAAGTATGTATCCTCTTTAATAATCACTGCAGGACAAAACTATTTATACCAAATCCATTGTCTTGAAAAGACGGCTCCAGCGATGTATCACAAGACATACCTTCTCATTAGAAATTTGAAAGTTGCACTCCCTAGCGTCACTCCTACTAACCCCTTGCCCGGGCCCAAACATTTTTGGGCAAAGTATGTCTTGTGATAAATCACTGGAAACGTCTCTTCAAGACAGCGAATTTGTATAAATAGTTTTGTCCTGAAGTGATTTATAAAGGGGATACATTAGTATAAATTCCACATTTCAAAAGTCTAAAAACTCAAGTATCGCCTTTAATAATCATTGTAGGGCAACACTATTTATATCAAATTCATTGTCTTGAAGAGACGTTTCCAGTGATGTATCACAAGACATATCTTCCCATTTGAAATTTTAAAGCTGCCCTCCCTAGCGCCCCCCCCCCCTATTCCCACCGGACCCAAGCATTTTTCACCAAAAGAGGTCCCTCTGGATTTTATTAAATACATATTTCGCTATTTTTTAAAATATCGACTCATTTTCGGGTTAAGACGGGGTGGGAGTTTCGGAACAACCTATATATATATATACATATATATATATGAATAAATTAACAAGTGAATAAAATGAAATAAAACACCAAAAAACACAGAGGTCTTCATCAGGGAGGCCCCTCCGTGTATGGGTGAAAGAGAAGTTTCTGAAAGAATAGTATAAGCAATCAGCTAATAACTATCCTTAAACTCCAACTTCTCACCAAACGGAAAATACCATTAACTGAATAGAAATCTGACATATATAACGTAATAAAGACTAAAAAAAAGGCATAAAAATACATAAAAATAAATTATATAAAAAATAGAATATTAGAATATCTACAAGAAAGCAAACAAAATATATGAAATAAAACTCTACGTCTTAATGATACGTTTTCAGGGATGTATCACAAGACATATCTTCCCATGTGAAATTTTAAAGTTGCCCTTCCCTAGCGCCCCCCCCCCCCCCACTATTCCCACCGGACCCTACATGACAAACAAACCCTCTTCGGCAGACGGTGCTTAGTAGACGGTGCTTAGACGGTTCGTCAGTACTTAAATATCGTCCTTGAATCAGAAAGTAGAATAAACCGAAAAAAGGAAAACATTGGAAAAAATCGGTTTAAAGTTGGGACGGGTAACAGTTAATTTGCAAGGTTTTTCTTAGATCTTCAAGAGCTTTTTTTAAATCATTATCATTATTGCATACAGTACGAGTTCTTTTAAGTTGTACGAGCATAATATTATTCAAAACATTTCTACTTATAATTGAAAAAATAATTAGTGAAACTGTTTAATTTTAAATTAAAATCTTCCTTTTACCATATAATCCAATAAGACCTTTTACTTTATTTATCTTTATATTTAGATCCAAGAAAGAAATTTGATCTATATCTGTACGGTTTAAAACTAAACTTTGCGATATATTTGGACTAAGAGAGCATTACTTCAGTAAGTACTTATGATTTTGAAATTTTTTTTTTTTTTGGCAGCATTCCGTAAAATTTTGTAATAGAAGTTTTTAAAAGCATTTATGAGGAATTTGGCAGTTTTTTAAATTGTGAAAAATCTTTTCTGGATTAATCTTCTTCGAATCTGTATTTTCGAAAATATTTTTTTTTTTTTTTTTTTTTTTTTTTTTAACGGGAAATATTATTTTTTACAGACGAAGGGAATCCCAATGGGAAAAAGTTATTCGAGTGCTTTCGCAAATTTATTTTTATACTTTTTCTTTCTTTTTCTTTTTTTTTTTTTTTAATAAATATTACTTTCAGGTATATTGATAATCTGATTGTTTTTAACTGCAAAAACTTCGAAAATATTTCTGGAGAAATATATCCCAAAGGTTTAGTTTTAAACCGTACAGATATAGATAAAATTTCTTTCCTAGATCTAAATATAAAGAGAAATAAAGATAAATTGCTTATTCATTATATGATAAAAGGAAAGATTTTAATTTTAAAGAAAACAGTCTCACTAATTGGTTTTCAAGCATAAGTAGAAAGGTTTTGAAGAGTATTATGTTCGCACAGTTTAAAAGAATTCCCACTATATACAATAATGATAATGATTTAAAAATAGCTCTTAAAGATGTAAGAAAACTCTTGCAAATCAACTGTTACCCGTCCCAACTTTTAACCGAGTATTTCCACTATTTTCCTCTTTCGGTTTGTTCTATTTCCCCGCTCAAGGGCGATATTTATGTACTGACGACTAGTCCCCATCGGCCGAAGACGTAGAGGGTTTATTTCATATATTTTATTTCCTTTCTTGAATACATTCTATTATTGCATTTTTTATATAATTAAATTATTTTTATGTATTTTAATGACTTTTTTATGTTTTTTTTTTACATTACATATCTCAGATTTCTGTTCGGTTAATGGTGGTTTTCTGTTTGGTAAGAGGCTGGGGGTTAAGGATAGTTATTAGCTAATTGCTACTATCCTTTCAGAAATTTCTCTTTCACCCCTACACGGAGGGGCCTCCCTGAGGAAAACCTCTGTGTTTTTTGCGGTTTTATTTCATTACATTCATTTATTATTTTATTCCTTATTTAAGTTTTGTGTTTCCTTTTGCAGCAATATGAGCAATGATTTGTAATTCCCCTGATGGTTTTTCTAATCTTTACACTTTTATTTTAATTGTATATCATATACATATCCGTTTCAAAAGCTTCTTATATATGTATAGGGGAAAATGGGGAGCCTTGGTGATAAGGGAGGCCTGGCCCTTCCCAGTAATTTAAATATTTTACCATTTTTTCACTAGATGGTACTCAAAACTACTAGTGATATCGGACATATAGTGTTATCTATTGAGGTGCTTTTCAACAGTATATGGAAAAAAAAAGAAACAAAAAAGTATTTCAACCCAAAAAGTAAGTTTCTTAAAAATAATTTGCAAGTTTTTTTTTTTTTTTTTAGACAAATCAATTAATTTAAGCAAATGAAATTTTATAAATACTGTTATATTAAGGTTGTATTTAAGTTATAATGTTTGTGCAATGAAGTAGATTTAAAATCACCGAGTACCATTCTTTACCAAATGGGTAAGTCGGGCGATATGGTCGACTCTCTGTGAGGAAGGTTTGGCCACTTCGCAAAGATACCCTTAGTAAGAAACTTTTGAAAATCTGTACAGAAATCTATACATCCCGCAGAAGTTATGAAAGTAACAACGAAACGGTTGCTGATGAATGTTTTAGTGTTATAGCACAACTATTTGTTATGGTATTGCACACGAAATTCTTGAAAGACATAGAAAATAATACAAGTTGAAAAGAAAAAAAAAAAAAAAAAAAAAAAAAAAAACAGCGGAAACATGCATATGCACCCTAATTACAAAACTAGGTAAATGTTTACTGGTGAGAAAGAAAAGCTTTTGATTCAATATCTAAAAATGTTATCAAACTACATTGTGGATTACCTCTAAAAAATACTTGGCAGTTGGTAATATAAGTTTGTAGTTGCAAACAAAAAACAAATCCCACACAAATGAATTTTATTTCTAAAATTTAGTTTCTGAGAATAATTCTGCAAGAGATTATTCAAGTGATGTAAATATCACTGGACCTTCATGTGCAGACACTCCACACATAAATTATCTAATACCCTGGAACAGCTTTCCCATTTCTTTAAAACACGTTCTAGGAAGACTCGAGGTGGAAGAAGACTTGCAAAGTCCAGAATTTTATTTTATTCTTCAGAAAAAGAGCAACTGAAATGAAACATGAAGAAAGGGAAGGCAGAAAGAAAGGAATTTAAAAACAGCAAACATCGGAAAATTCAGTAAGTAAAAAAAAAAAAAAAAAAAAAAAAAAGCGTTTCAGAGGAATTTGATATTAATATTTCTAGTTGCAGTGATGAAAACAAGGAAAGTTTTGAATAGGAGCGTAAATAATTTAATATTGGTGACTTTGTAGTAAAATTTGCAAGAAAGAGAGATTTATATTATTTTGTTGGCTGAGTGACATGTGAATTTGTAAGTGATGAGTATGTAGTCATGTTATTATGACAAATTGAATAATCATGTGATTTTATATATCCTGAAAAGGAAGACTTATCTGTTGTACAATTTACAGATATGACTCAATTGCTATGCCCTATGTCTTAAATAGCTATGAAAGTACAGTTTAATTGTGGTCTTTCCCAGTTTATGTCATTAAGATAAATTTGTATGTTCAATCTAAGTCTGTTACAGCTTACGCATTTAATTTGTCTGCAATTTAATAAAATGTATTTAACATAAATTAATGTATTTACTTCATTTGTATGGAATTATTTTTTTTATTATAATCTTTATTTTCTAATTTTTACTACAGTGAGAAAAATTCTGTAACTGACATCTAGAATTTGAATTGTGGCTCTAGAAAAAATAGTTCTATGTCATCCTTATAAATTCTAGTCCCCTTTGAAAGTGAGTTATAGAAAACCCTATTAGAATTCTAGAGAGTTTGTCTATATTATCGAGGTCAAACCTATTTGAAAATATCTCCAAATAAAGTCGAACAATAGAGGCGGGTTTCAGCAACTGTAATCTTGGTTTATGACATAATTCTAGATAATCAAGCGAGAATTTCTCGTCATACAAAAGATTCAGAATATTCAAAATATTTAAAATATTGTTTCACCATCTAGAAATGTGTAGACTAGAAATTCTCGATCGTTTCCGTCTATTCAGTTTATTGACGTGCCTTTTACGCATACCTTGGAAATCTATATTTCTAGTTAAAGGATTTAGAAAATGGCAACTTATTCACTCTAGATGAAGGCGGTATGTACATATATATATATATTTCTCAGTGTATAGCTAAAATACAATAAATGCATTACTCAAAAATTATTAACGTGACACATAATCTTCCAAAGATTTCAGAGAGTTCAATTATAATATTAAATATTTTACAGTTAAAGCATTCAAAATTAATAAAAATGTGTACTACTGTACATCTTAAAGTTGTACATTATAGTATGCCAAGCTTCCACATGACTATGCTTTAAAAAGAAAAAAAAAAAAAAAAAAAAAAAAAAGAAAGAGTAAGAAAAATGTAACATTTATATTATTACAGTTATATCCTTATTGCCAATAAAATTTCCTTTAGTATGTACAATCATAATTTTTTTTTTTTTTTTTTTTTTTTTTTTTTTTTTTTTTGCGTTAAAATAATTTTTATAAAAACATGATCAGGGTACCAAGTTTATTTTATTTTATTTTATTTTATTATTTTAGTTTGAGAAGACAATTGAAAATTTTTACGTTCCTAGAGAATAAGACTTCTTTTGACGATACCCAACTCACGCTTCGATAAGTTATGAATACCATCTTACTCAACTCTTCTCTATGTAAAAAAAAAAAAAAAAAAAAAAAAAAAAAAAAAAAAAAAAAAACTCTCTAATTTCCTCTTTTAAATATTATTTTATTGATTAGTATTGGATAACACAAACTGTATTTGAATCACATTTTTCTAAATTATTGGAAGTGCTTATTAAAATAACTCACAACCAACAGAAAAACTGGAGTTCGTTTCTTTTCGAGTTTTTGCTGACTACATTATTTTTGTTTGTCCTCATTAATACTGTCTATTAAAACAATTTTAACATTATTTGAACATACATTACATATATCTAAGCCTATAATGGGGATTCATTTGTTCCCATGGCAGAAAAAAATATATAGAATTATAATGAAAAAAAAAAAAAAAAAAAAAAAAAAAAAAGCAAGGAAACAAATAAAAATACACAAACCACTAAATTGACAACTTCATTGCAATTTGTAATTCTCTCAATTTTACTGTTTCAAAACAAGTAATAGTAGAGATGAACATGGGAATGTTTTCCTCAAAGACGCAACTCTATTTTAAAATTAATTATTTTATATACCTATGTCAGACCAAATATAATTTAGCTCAACTTAATTTTAAATTCCAAATTTTATCATCTATACTCTCTTCTGAACGGACGTTCAAAATTTCTATGTTTTGAGGGCAATTTTCTCAAAATGAAAAGCACGAAAAAAGCTTCTTCTAAATGCTTGGTATAATAAAATAATAACGCAACATATTTCCTATGGCTTTCAATTTGACTCACAAACATTTATTAACATGGAGTCTTATTTGAATTCAACGGTAACTCTTCTGAAAATGTTTTACTACTATTGAATTGTTTCCATGGATTCTCTCTGTGTGTTTGCGGAAACATTGAATGGATACAACCGCTATTTAAGTTTTAATAAGAAATGAATGATAATAACAGCGAACAATATCACCTATTCGAAACATATCTTTCTTCCATTAGTCCTATTATTTTCCTAAATTAACAATCTTAAGGGGACTTGGTACCTTTAAATTGGCAGAACTGACTATTTCATGTAAAATATTATATTTTTCCTTTAATATTTATAAATTGAACTATGTTTGGTTTATTCAATAAAAAATATATTTAGCCAACGATTCTTATGGGTTTTGATAGATTTTTTTTCAGATTTGATATCTTTAAATTGGCCTTTTCTCGGCTTGCACTTTTTTCATGAATTAATGATCTTTAAAATACTAAAACTTGTAGAGATATTTTAAAGATATTTACGAAAAGATTTAACAATTTTTTGGATGTTTAATGAAAGATACTTAAAATTATTAGGAAAAGTTATTGCAGTAACTTAAAATAAATAATATTAAAAATCGCGCTTTTTCGCAAACTTTTACATAGACGTGCACATTTTAATATATATATATATATATATTATTTTTTTCTCAAAAACTAATTGATAAATTTTTAAATCCATCCCTATACAGATTCTTTTAAACATCCAAAATACATTAAGTATTTTTTTAAAATATCTGTAGAAGTTTTAGCATTTTCAAAATCAGGAATTCATGAAAATATGCAAGATGAGAAATCGAAATTTAAAGACATCAAATCTGTAAAAAATATATCAAAACCATGAATTCTGTGTACTAAATATGTCTTTTGTTGAAAAAATATAATATAGTGCAGTTTAAAAATATTAAGCGAAAATATAAAATTTTATGTTAGAGGTGTCAAAGTCTATTAGTAACACATATGTATTACGTTCCCCGATTTCCTCGCCTTAAAATATTTACTCATAGTGTTAAAAATGGTTTCTCAAAAATGAGAAAAAATGTCTCAAAATAGCTCCGAAACAATATATACTTAAATTTGAATAAACATTAGGGTGGTTCGAAAAAATCGATTTTTTTATTTCGGAATCGCGTTACCTCTCAGAAGTTGTAGTTTGGTATCCTCAATTTCGGAAAAAAAAAAAAAAAAAAATCTAAGTTGACACTTTAAGAGCGGACAATACCTTATCTCGCCGGCAGCCTTGGCCCATGTTATTCTATGGGAAAATTTGATTACATAATTACTCATTACCTAATGAATATTTTTCAATTCTGTTTTCACATTTAGAAAATTCATAAGCGTTAAATTAGTACTTGTTTTCCAAAATTTGATTTTTTAAAATTTTAGTATTTCATTTTGCGACTAGAAATTGAGAAAAATGCATTTTGGGAAAAATCGCATTTTTGAACTCAAAATTAAAATGTAAAAATTAAAAAAAAGATAAATTAATTTTTCAAAAATGAGTACTCATGTAACGGTTATGAATTTTCTGACTGCGAAAACAGAATTAAAAAATATACATTAGGTAATGTGTAATTGTCGCAACAAATTTTCCCATAGAATAACATTAGCAACGGCTGTTCGCGAGATTAGGTATTGTCCCCTCTTAAGTTCGCGCATGAGGCTGAAAGTTTGAAAAAATATGCTAAAAATTAAAATTTTCAAAAAATAATAAAATTAGTTTTTTTGTAATTTTTTATAACGCAACAGCCATAAATTTTTAGTATATAGCGTAGTTTAACCCCCCCAAAAATTATAACTTTTACATGATATATTCTGTTCGCGCGAGGCTTAAAATGTGTGCGGCTTAAAATTTGAAGAAAAATGTCAAAAACTGAACACGAACAGTAACTGACCGGCAAGCGCTAATTTGGCGCCGCGCCGTCGCATTGTTATTCCATCCCCGACTTGTCTAGACAGTAGACACATTCTAGTAGACAGATTAAAGATTCTGCTCTCATTTTGTCTGTCAGTTAATAGCCGGTAAGCAAGCAGCATCTTTAATTTGTAGCTGTTGGTGAATCAAAAAGTGCAGCGTGTTTTACTTTGAGTGGATTATTTTGTAAAGTTATTGGAGATTTGTATGCTCAAGTTTTGTTATATTGTTCTCCGTTCTCCAAATAATAAATAATGGGACCCCCAAAAACTTGTAAACACTTAAGTGTTTGTCCGTTTTTCGGTGCACCAAAAGCGTTAAGTCAAAGTGTTTTACCCACATGTACTGATGTTTCATTCAAGCTTGTTTTGAATAAACAACAAAATCTGTAAAAAACGAATCTTTTTCAAAGATTTCATATTGCATTGCTGCTCAAATAGAAGAACTGTACTGTAAAGCTTGTATACCAACTGTCAGTCATGAACATATTGTTAAATTGATAAAGGATTACCATAATAAGTACTACTCCTTAAGAAAGTCATTTAGAGCCCGGAGGAAAGTATCTGGGACATTTGACACCTCCAAGGGCCACTGGAAGTGAAATAACTAATAGCATCTTTTGCTATTTAGAAAATAATAACTTTGATTATGTTAAGTTTGTTGCAACTGGATGTGACGGAACAGCGACTAACACAGGATGAAAAACCGGCGTTATTCGTAACCTTGAGCTTAAATTTGGTTGTCCTTTACAAAGGTTTATATGTTTGTTACATTTCAACGAACTTCCGTTCAGACATTTGTTTAAAAGTGTAGATGGTGATACTACAGGACCCACAAGTTTCTCAGGACAAATTGGCAAGAAGTTGACTGACTTTTAAAAACTCCCTGTTGCTAATTTTGAAACGGTTAATAGTGAGGAGATAAATGTGACCAAAACTGACTTAAGCAAGGACCAACAGTATTTACTTAATATTTATCGAGCAGTCAAGACAGGAGAGCGTGCGCCAAATCTCTCTGTGAAAGATCCTGGTCCACTTAGTAACCCTAGGTAGTAAACTTGTACAAATGGGATCTTAAGACTATGTATTTCTGAAGTAAAACCTTCTGACGAAATTAAACTGCTGGTCAGCTATATTATGAAGATATACGCTCCAGTATCGTTTGGAATTAAAATGCATCCCTCCGTAAAGTTTGGAGCAGTTCACGTGTTTAAATTAGTACAGAAGACAAGACAGCTGCCCGACAGGGTAGGTAAAATAACTCATCCTGTCATTCAGAGGAATGCGTATTTTTGTCATCCCAAAAATCTTTTAATTTCAATGGTACTAGATGAGAGAGTGCACGTAAGACAAATAGCTTTTTAAAAATTGCTAAAAGCAAGAAAACAAGAACCAAAAGGGAAATCAGTGCGGACTTTTCAACCACCGACTACCAATTTTGCAGCTTCAAATTACATTGAACTTATTGATTGGTCCAAGTGCTAACTTAAGCCTTCTACAATAATGGGCAATGTGTGAACGCACAGCCTAGAAGAATTTATTAATACTAATGTTCTCCCAGAGTTCGAGCTAATTAAATTCCCTTGCCACACGAAAAGTGTCGAAAGAATTGCAAAGCTCGTAACAGAATCTTGTACTAAAGTATGTGGAGAAGAGAACAGGGATGGTTTCATAAGGACACATTTGCTCTCAAGGTCAACTAGGCAATCATTTGACTATAAATCTCAATTTAAAACAATGCCCAATACGTCTGAGGAAGCTTAAAAACACAAAAAATAGGTAAAGTCTATAAATCATTCTGTAATTAGCTGACATGCAATGTTATTATATACATATAAATGTGTGTGTAACTATACCTGTACGTATAATGCTGTAATAAAAGGTTATATTCAACAAATTTAGAACTTTAAAAATATTTTTGAAACGTAAATATGTCATGTATGCATTATTGTATATTAAACACGTAAATTTCAAATTTTAGGCGATTTTAGCTCAATTTAAGGCGTATGCGCGAACTAAAGATATTATATAAAAGCTATAAAATATTTTTTTAGGTTCAAACTACGCTATATACTGACAATTTATGGCTGTTGCAATATAAAAAATTACAAAATCTAATTTTGTTATTTTTTGAAAATTTCAATTTTTAACATATTTTTTTAAACATTCAGCCTCGCACGCGAACTCAAGGTGTCAACTTAGAATTTTTTTATTTTCATTTTTCCCCAATTGAGGATACCAAACTACAACTTTTGAGAGGTAACGCGATTCCAAAATAAAAAATCGATTTTTTCGAACCACTCTAATAAACATGTACTCATTTTTGAGTATACTGGCAAGTCAAACATGGGGATAATGGGATTCTTTGTGGTCAATCACATTTTTGAGCATGTCAATATATTCAAATATGAGTACATGAGATTTTATAATTGAAGTATATATTGTTTCGGAGCTATTTTGAGACAGTTTTGCTTATTTTTGAGAAACCAATTTTAACAGGGCAGATGATTCAGGGTAGACCAGAGTTAAATGCGAAGTCGTCTGTCCGTTAAACGAAAAAAAAAATCTCACAATCAAGTTAAGCTTCCTAAATATAATACAGCATTCCATGTTGATTTATTAGCAACCATCATTTCTATTAAATGGCGCTTCAATCAACCATCCCCTCTCCCCTTTATCTTTAATAACTTTCTACATAGGCAATCTCGACTCTGTCTTTTCTCAGTTGTCCAATTTCAAAATATAAAATAATACATTTAACATATAACATTATCCTTAGTCAAAACCTTAAATTAATTCAATCGACTAGAGCAAGATCAATTGTTGAAGCCTACGGAAATGAATTAGCGGCTATATTATTATGCATCATTAATCAGAAGAAATATATTATGTAGTTTTTCTTTAACACGTTGAGCGCCATGTCAGCCATTCTAGATTCTAGACATTTTGTCATATATCTCTAAGTACTGAAGGAATCATCTTGAAACTTTAGGAGTGTGCAGAACATGTTATACTTCAAATACTTCAGTGAAAGTTTTACACAGAAAGTAAAAGCAGTACCAATAAAAATTAAAAGGTTGAGCGTCCTACCAGCCGTCGGTGGCAGACAGTGTCAAATATGATATAAAGCCGCGTCAACCATAGGTGGCGGATATAAAATAGGATATAAAACTAAAAATATTGCATTTATTGATTGATAATTAATTAAAAATTTGCTTAATTTTTATTTATTACAGGAGGAGTCATTATGGAATTTTAATGGATATTAAGAATTTGCGTGGCGTTCAACGTTTTAAAAGTAAAGCCATAAAACTTATTCAAAAATTTCATACCACTCAATAAAAAAAAGAAAAAAATAATACATTTTAAGCTATTATCACTGAGTTAAATAAATATTTCAAGGTTAAACAATGTAATGGGTAAGTACAGTTGGAAAAATTCTGTCATTGAACATTTGTATTAATACATGTTGGAAAATTAATACGAATCGCTTATTTATTTATATATTTATTTCGAAGGGTTGAAATTGTATTAATTCGTGCACATTTTATTTTTATTTGACCCTTTATCTACCGACGGAATTTTAAAGTTCTATTAATTTAAAAAGCGTTTCAAATCGAATTTATGGAAAATCATATTTATAAGATTATATTTCACTTTAATTTCACTACAATTCACTAGACGCTACATATTGCCGTTTTTGTTCCATAAAGGATTTTATAAAATTTCTAACTGTTCTTTTTTTGTTATTTTTCAGGTACTTTGCCTGCATTTTAATTATTTTCTATAATGCTTTACGAATCTCTTACCAATATAAAAAGTAAATATATTTTTACACTTTTTAAAGGTCTAAATAACTTTTTCAACCTCTATGTACGTGTGGTACTTACTCAGTAATTACTACGTTGAAATGACATGCATAAATATTATTGCATGTATCTTTAAAAAATACGCTTAAGTATCTAAAAAATTAAGTTTTAAATACAATTTTTATCTGTTTTATAATGTGGTAGATAAATTGTAATAACCGCAAAAATAATCTTTTTAATTATAAAGAACTGTGATGAAATCTATATTAATGTATGAAGATTTTTTTTTTTTACTTTTTAACTAAATTAATAACACAAGGCATTTTACTATGTGTAATAAAATAAATAAATAAATAAATAAATAACTATTTCTAAATAGTTTAAACCTAATTAAAAATTCAATGCATTTTCCTTATCATAAAAAAAAAAAAAAGAAAAAAACTTTTTCACGTACGTTTATTCTAATCTGTCTCTGTGACAGTTACCATTATTTTTCCACCTATACGAAAGAAAAGCAATTTATCACTGTAAAAACTTTTCGCTTTTTCACTATTCCCGTCGAAGTACTTTTCTAAATCACTTTTATATATAATTCAAGCGTGCAAGGAGGGTGAATATTGTACTCTATAATATTAAATCCTATATTATTACGAAGAAATATGTATAGGAAAATGTTTCACTATTTTGAAAACTGAATATTTAGAGCGTTTTCTAGAAAAGTTGCTTTTTAAAGTCCCATTTGCAAATTAAATAAAAAATAAATAAATAAATGGATGCTTTAATTTTAAATATTTAAGTAAATAAAACATTATATTCGAAAAAAAAAAAAGGAATAAAAGAATACTTTTTATTTTATTTTTCTTCCTTTTCGATTTGAAGACAGCCACACCATTTTGTGCATTTTTTATCTGATATGTATGGCGAGACTTATTCGAAGTGATACCTGAAGACATACAAATTTGAGATTTCTTCTCTTGTCAAATTCCTAAACAATGTAAAATAATAATAATAATAGTAATAAAAATAATAATAATAATAAATAAAATAAAATAAACATATAAATAATGTATTTGTAAATTTATTGGATTTGAATTTTTATTATGTACATTATAAAATTATTTATTATTACTATTTATTTATTTAATTTTCTGGAATTATATATAATTTAGTTTTTAGCTTCATTAGCTTTTCATTAGCTTTTCATTAGCTTCTGACAACTGACATTTTGTATGTGTAATTTGCAGCAATTTTCTCGAATAGTTGCTGAGATATAGCCATCTGGAAAATCACAGAAAATAGACTAGAATTAATCAATAAACAATTGCATACGATATACCGAGTTTGGTGCTTTTGTTTAACACTAGCGTCTAGCAGAGTTTACCCGATCTGCTAGTCACACACATACATACACACAGGTAGACATTTTTAAAAATAGTTAAATCGTATTCAGGGCATTTCAAAACGTCCTTATTCGTTGAAAAGTAAAAATCGAAAAAAATCACAAAACCTATACTTTTTTACTTTCCCTGACCCATAGGGTCGAGAAAATATTGTTTTTGGGTCAAATTTTCGAACGTGAGTTTTTGTTATAGTTACATGTTCTGAGGTCCCCTGAATACGAAAATCATGTTTTTAGCGAATGGTCTCTGTGTCTGTCTCTGTGTGTGTTATCAGCATATCTCAAGAACAAATAGTAGCAAAAATTTCAAACTCGGTATGCTAAATGCGTATCATATACGGATGCTACACTAAGCTTTTCGTTGAGATGAAGCAAATGGTTCGTGTACAGGGACACTGAAAAGTATTCAAATACATTACGTCTATGGAGGAAATTGCAGGTAAGTAGAGTTTAAAATATATAGATTGCACTAAACAAAATGGAACGAATATATATTTTTTGTAATAGAGATAGTCAACTGGGAAAATTTTTTTGTGTATGTAGGAGCCTTGCGTCTCCCCCTGGGGGGGGGGGGTAATAAATTTTCATGATGGGTATCTTTCAAAAGAGCTCGTCAATACCTTTAAAACGAATGGTTAAACCATCGATCTGCGACAATTTAAAATAAAGTTATCGATAGTTTTTTTCATTTTTAACGAAAAAAAAAAAAATGTAATATTGAGAATAGATTTAACTTTTTTTGGATATTTAGTGTTACTTCTCTAATATAGAAATCGTCAGCAATATCATGGAAGATAATTTTTTTTTAAATATTAATTTTAATAAATTATTTTTACGGAGTGAATTTGTATAGGAAAACACTCGTGTGGTGGCCACAACACACTAGTTATTTGTTGTTAGTGGATGGGCTTTACTGATAATATTTTACAATTTCCAGGAAAGCTGTTCTGGAATTGAAATAAATTCCCCCTAGAGATATGGTAAATAATGAATGTTTTAAGCTAAACATCCATCGCTTGTTTTTTGTATATTTACACATTTTGAGGCTTCCTGATTACGTAGTCAAGTTTTTTAACTTTTGATTTTTGTCTCTTAGCGTAACTTAAAAACGAATAATTTTAGGATATACAAATGTTGTATTTTGAAGTTAATATAAGTTTGTTACTGGAAAAGTTTGATCAACATTGATAAGTTTCAATGAATGTAGCTTGTGAAAATTGTCTGTATAATTTTAAGTAAACTTTTAATTTTAATAAACTTAGAGAAAAAAAAAAAAAAAAAAAAAAAAAAAAAAAAACGTAAATTTTTTAAATAAATATTGAGAGTAAAATAGACTTTTTTTGATATTTAGTGTTACACTACTTCTCTAATATGGAAATAGTCTGCATTATCATAAAAGATAATTTGTTTAAGTAACAATTTTAATAAATTATTTTTTAAAAACAGAGTTATTTTTTAATAACCGAATTAAATTCTATACAAATGTAGGTGCATTAATGAAACAGGGAGTTTAGTGGGGAGGTAACCCCCCTTCACATAGTACTAATTATCATATAAAATTCTTCCGAAGCCTAATTTGAATTGTTTAACACATGTTTACATAACAGTAATCGTTATTTTATCTCTTACTCTCCAGCCTGTTTTTATAGTATTAAATTTCAGGGTAAGACAAAGTCGTGTGAGTGACACATCAGGTTATTATATATGGAAGAATGTAAAAAAAATGCAAATAGTGTGTTGTGCATATCATCAGTTTCCG
Organism: Salticus scenicus; assembly: GCA_963930645.1. Taxonomy (NCBI): domain Eukaryota; kingdom Metazoa; phylum Arthropoda; class Arachnida; order Araneae; family Salticidae; genus Salticus; species Salticus scenicus. The sequence goes on along the minus strand of OZ005661.1, from coordinate 58,324,938 downwards.
TATTGTATTTAGCACTAACCCTATAACACTGTACATTGTTTTTGTTAAATACAAAAGAAAAAGAAAAAAAAAAAAACGCTTTTGGGATTATTATTATTATTTTTTTTAAATTAGTGCCTTTTTGGGAAAATATTAACTGAGTTCTGGGGAAATTTTGAAGCCCTTATCTGGCAACACTGATTTGATTGTTTTTATAAGGAAATTCATAATGTCGCTTGAAAGAGAATTATCTGAGAAAGAAGTTCGAAAAATTTCGTTTTATAAAGACTCTGGAAAATAGGAATGGAAAATAAGTAAGACCTTTAAACGTTCTAAAATTTCTATTTATAATGTTTTAATTAAAAGAGATTTTTATGGGAAATATAAATGGTCTGAGAGGAAGAGTAGATTATCGGCTCACGATAATTGACAAATTTTCAAATTTACAACGAAACAGAATTTGTCTACTTGTAAAATAACACAGCAGACAAGTAAATCTATTTCGCATATGACAGTCTGGCGCACTTAAAAATTAAATTCAAATGTTACTCTTTGGAAGTTAAAAGGGAAAACAAGACTGTTAAAGCATCATAAAGAAGAAAGGCTGAAGTGGGCAAAGCAGGTCATGAACTGGGATGCTACTTGGAAAAATATTATTGTTTTTCGACCAAACAAAATTCTATTTGGATGTCCCGGATGGTAATATTTAATACTGGCATGATTTACGAATGGACCCTCGGGATTTCTTCAGCAGGCAAATGAGTTGTGGCTCTGTGTTGGTGTGGGGAGCTTTTGCATATGATGGGAAATGGGATCTGCAGTGAGTTCCTGGAAAAATGGACTGTAGTGGTTATCAACAACTGCTTTAACCACTCTTTATACCTTTTGGTCCATTTTTAAGAGGATCAAACTGGAAATTTCTGCAAGACAACGCGTCATGACATATGTCTAAATCAACTAAAATCTGGTTAGAAAAAGAAATAATCGAGATTTTAAGCTGGCCAAACCGTATTCAGAACCGGAATCCTATAGAAAACTTGTGGGGTCATTTGGCTCGTCAAGTGTATGCAAATAACCGTCAATGTCATTCTGTATACGAATTGGAAGTAACTATCACGAATGAATGGGACAAAATTCAAAAATGTTTGCTCGAAAACCTAAATAATTCCATAAAATTCGAGTAGTTGAAGTTATTCAGAAAAAGAGTGGATCAACATTATATTAAATTTATAAAAAAAAAAAAAAAAAAAAATGTATCAACTAGTGGTCTTATAATTTTTTTACAGATATTTGAATGGAAAAACATTAAATTGTTGATAAAATAATTACTTAAATAATATGAGTATATTTTACATTCCATTTTTTCACATCAACTTAATTTATATGTATTTTTTAAAACATACTATTTAAAATAAAAATCACCAAATTTACAGTGGTTTTATAATTTTTTTACACACTGTAGTGAACACATAATGTTAAGCATATCGGGAAGGTACTGTTTATTAGTTATGAGAAAAATTAAGTTTAATGTAATATATTTTTTATTGTAAAACCTCTTTATTTTGTAGAAAGATTCGTACCAGATAGGTAAAAATGGACGTCATTTTTTGATTCAGCATCCTCGAAAACTTAAAGCTTACCAAAAAGAATTCAGACAGCTGAAAAAAAATAAATAAAGTTCTTTCTTGCAGACCTGTGTAGTAATTAAATAACAAGATGTATTCAATAGCACATAAAAAATGCACAACAAATAAATTGAAGTCATAAGGAACATTTAGAAATTAGGCATTATTTTGTATTATTTTCCCATGAAAGCGGTCTTTCAACCTGTAAAATAAATTTTACTTTCCTAACATACATAAATAGGGAATGTATTGTAACCATGTCAAAAATCCGAATTTGAGATTTTGAAGTTTCTATACGTTTTGAGGTCTCCTGAGTCCGTTTTCACTATTTTTACAATGATGTGTGTATATGTGGGAGTGAATACGCTAGCGTCTAAACGCTTTGCTCTATTGAGCTGAAATTTGCTACGAATATTATAAGTCACCGTAGCACAAGCCCTATTGATTTTGGTGAACTTAGATCTTATTATTATTATTATTATTATTTTTTTTTTTTTTACAGGGACAACGAGAAATATTCCTTATTATTATGGCCAATGGAGCGAAATTTCGAAAAGTGTGATAACACCTAAACTCCTTATTAAACTGATCAAAAAAATATACTCATGTTGTAGGTCACAGTTACACGAAATGTATTGATTTTGGCGAATTTAGCACTTAAAGCTTTTCCACAGGGACACAAAGAAAAATTCTTTGTCATTATGGCCTATGGGAGAAATTTTTTAAAAATACGATAGCGTCTAAAAGCCTTATTCAATTGAGCTTAAAATTTATATGAATATTATAAATCACTGTTGCACTAACTGTAAGCATTTTGGTGAATCTAGCAATTTTAGGTTTTCACAGAGTCATAACAAAATCTCTTTATTATTATGATCGATTGGCTTAAAGTTCAGTAGCGTTAAATATAACATCGTGTACTATATGGAGAAAAGCGCTAAAACACCCTATAATAATTTTCTGACTTTTGTTTATTTAACAATTCCCCTTACTTTACTTTATCTACAAAACCATTAATTACTCAATGTTCGGAAAGTCGAGTTTAGTCACTCCAGATTTTTATACTTTACAACATATTCTATGGAAAAAAAAAATGATAGATTACGTGACAATCATGACATTCCATGATTTAAGAAGCGACATAATGTAAAACAAAAATATTCATTTCAAAGTCGCTTGTACAATTAATTGATTGAAATTTAAAAATATATCAAATTGTTAATGCAGAATCTTTCTTATTTGACAATCCCTAAGAAAATTTAATTTTAGAATTTACATAGCAACATATTTTATTCAATAAAACGTTCCCAGATTTATTTTCTAAAGAATGAACGATATAAACATGAAATATTTAAATATTTTCTGGTTAAAGATATGAAAATATTTAATTATTTCGAAGACATTGCATTAATTCAGAATTCAGAACACTATTATGTAAATTATAAATTAATATTTAAGTTCTAAATAAAGTTATAGTTCTAAAAACATTTTTCAACATTATTAAATTGATGCTTTTTTTTTCTAATAATTTAAGAAATTTAATTTCATCATGTTCCAAAAGCTGAAACAAACCTTAACATTTATGAAGTTTCTGTGCGATTGAAGTGAAATTTGGGACACAGAATAAAAGCAAAGATGAAAACATATATATATAAACAAGTGATATGAAACAAAGTAAACCAACAGACACCAACCAAACTATGCATAAATATTAGTTGTAGTAAACACATTAAAGAGCAAAAGGGTCGGTCTGGGGCATAGGAATATTATAATTGAAGTTGCAGCTATATGAATATATAACTTTTGGGTGGTGGATACGTTACAAACCAAAATTATAATGAACTATGTTGTGGCAATCACAAAACGTTTTCTATAATTTCCTAAGCAAATTCACAAATTGCATATAGTTTATTAAAATTAGTATTTATCGTGTTTTCCCGTGCTGAATGCAGACAATTTTCATGCCAGAAAAGTACAACCTTAAATATCGAGATAAAATAGATTTTGTGGCTTATAAAAAATAAATAAATAAATAAATAATAATGCAATTTTTCATGTTTATTACTTTTTAAACATACACGTGTAAGAAAATTATTGTAAGCATGTCAAAAATCCAACTTTGAGATTTTTATGTGCGTATATGTGTTGAGGTCCCCTGAGTTTGTTTTATTTTTACGATGATGTATGTGTGTGTACGTATGTGAGTGAATACGATAACGTTTAAACGCTTAGTTCGAATGAGCCGAAAGTTGCTACATGTGTTATAAGTCACACGAACCCTACTGATTTTGGTAAATCTAGCACTCATAGTTTTTTACAGGGACACAAAGAAAAATTCTTTATCATTATAGTCTATGGAGCTACATTTTTAAAAGTGCGATAGCGTCTAAAAGCCTTATTAAATTGATTATCTTATAGGTCACAGTTGCAAGAACTGTATAGGTTTTAGTGAATCTAGCCTTTTTTTTTTTCCTACAGAGGCACAAAGAAATATTCTTTATCATTATGGCCTATGAGACCAAGTATTTTAAAGCGCGGTAGTCTGAACGCCTTATTTGGTTGATTTCAAAATTTATACACATGCTATATGTCATCATCGCTCGAATTATATAGATTTTGGCGAATCTAGTCTTTATAGATTTTTACAGGGACACGACGAAAAATTCTTTATCATTATTATCTATGGGCTCAAATTATTGGAAGTGCTATAGCGTAAATTTAAATAATGGGGAAAAATACTCAAGCCTCTAATATATTTTTCACTTTTTTTTCTTTAACGACATGTCTTAATTTAATTTATTTATAAAACCGTTAATTACTTAATATTCGGAAAATCGAGTATCGTCACTCCAGATTTTTTTTTTTTTTCTTTACAGCAGAAGACTTTTCAAACAAATTTAAATGCTCGAATTTTCTTAGTAAATATTATCTAACATATTTAGAAATTTTTGATTTAAAATATTAAACAATTGACTATACTCATGCCTTTACATGCACGGTTCAATTCAGGTAACTAATTGATTTATCCAAAACAATGTTAACAATTAGACATTTGTTGATTCAATCGCTATGCCAGGTCAAAAAAAAAAAAAAAAAAAAAAAAAAAAAAAAAAAAAAACTGGAATAATTATTTGGCAAACATATTCAAAGAAAAAAAAAAAAAAAAAAAAAGATTAAACGTCCAAAATAAAGTGTTTTGCTTAAATATTTACTGTGTTATGTTTTAACGTTTTAGTACTAATATTTCATTGTGCAGGCATCATTAAATTTGTGAAATTTAACACTCAATAACAGGTTTCAGCTAAATTTTCACTTTTTAATATAACAGTTGAAATTTAATTTTCACTTTTAATTTAAAAATCGATGTATTTTAATTATTTAAAAATTTCAATATTTTAATTTAATTAACGTATTTTAATGTAAGTAAAAACCTCTACTTTCCGAAACTAAATAGACAAAGAAAATATTGTAATAATTCAAAATAATTAACTTTGAAATTTTGGTGTATCTATGCGTCCCCTCAGTTCAGTTTTACGATTTTTTTTTTTAAATTTAATATCATTAAAATATTATTATTAAGCACGTATTTATGCCATGAGTTGCAACAAAACTTAGAAATTATATTTAAAAAATATATAATAACCATTCCAACATACCGGGTAATCCAAAAGTCAAGACAAACTTTAAAAATGAATAATTCGAAAAAGAATCAAGATACAAAGATACGGTTTTCACCAAACGGATGAAAAAGAAACCGGGTTTTGTGTGGCAACGAAAAAAAATTAGTTCTGTTGGCGACCAACAGATGGCGCTATAGTGTTTTATTTCACGAAAAGATGATTTACAAATGAAAAAAGCGTTGATAACTTACAAGTCAGCTTAATTACAGTTAATTAGTACTACTACAATAACTGCTCAATGTGCTGTCCATCATTCAGAAGTACAGCTGTGAGACGATTCATCACACCGTTCACAGGATTAATAGCATTTCTTGCGTTATGGCAGACACATTTTGGCGGATGTCATCTTTCAGTGCTGCTAGTGATTCCGGCTGGTCGCGGTACACTTTTGACTTCAAGAATCTCCACAGCCAAAAGTCACAGTGTGTCAGATCGGGAGATCTTGGAGGCCATGCGTGATTAAAGTAGCGACTGAGAATGCGATATTTCGATGCATGTAGGCTTCGACAACCATTACCTGCCGCAGTTGCTCCTTTACATATCGTTTGTTGCTTTGCATAATCCTACATCAGAAATCCGACAGCGCCATCTGTTGGTCGCCAACAGAACTATTTTTTTCGTTGCCACACAAAACCCGGCTTCTTTTCCATTCGTTTGGTGCAAACCGTATCTTTGTATCTTGATTCGTTTTCGAATTATTCATTTTTAAAGTTTGTCCTGACTTTTGGATCACCCGGTATATTACATCAGGAACTTTCATTGAAGATGCTGATACAGTATAATAATTCCAATCTATTCCTTAACTTTGTTAGTATCTTTGTTACTTATTATCTTACACATCCTAATTTATTTTAAGAAAACTAATTTTTAGAAAAAAAAATGTGAAGAAAAGATGTTTGGTAAAAATGCTCCGAAATAAATAAATAAATAAATAAAAATGACATAAACGTTTGATTTCTGAAAATAATTTTTATCCGTCTTTAATATGTATTAAAGTTTACTGTATTAAATAAGTGAGAGAATATTATACAGAAATGCATGAAGGAATTCAATGCTATTGAAAATTAGTGCTTGATTTGTCACCCTAAATCTGTCCCAATTGCATTATTTTTGCATTTGAATCTAACTTTAGGTTACACAATGATAAAATCATTTTTTGTAAATGATTGTCGGTGTAAGACATTACATTAATGTTTACAACTTTAAAATAATGTATTAACATCCACCAATCTCATTTCACCATTCCCTTTTATCAGGTTATTAAATTTATAAGGGAAAATTAGGAGCAGACATTTTCTCTGAAATTTTATTAATTAAAGCATTAATACATCAATACAAAAATAAATAGTTTTACAAACAATTCTCTGTTTTATACTTTATAAAAGTTACGATAAATTCTTCTCATGCTCTACAAAGTCTTATATTTTGGCAAGGTGTTTCTTTGTCCGTAAAGTAAAGTAAAATAAAATTTTCCAAAAGAAGATATATAAAGGAACATTTAATCTATAAAGGAATTTTAATGAACAATAAATATATTATCTAAACGTATATTTGTAAATTTAACAGGCATATAACATACAATAAAATATTCCAAAAGAAGACATAGAAAAATAATTTAATCTAGAAAGAAATTTTAATCAATGAAAAATGTATTAGGTAAAACTATTTTTGTAAATTTAACAGGCTAACATACAACAAAATATTCCAACAAAGATATCAAAAGGATAATTAAACATTATAAAGAAACTAGTATATAACCCGTTAAAAATGACGGAATGTGAAATCAGTTAAGGTGGTGAATCAATGAATGCTTTGACAGCTTCGCTGGACACTATATTAAAAGGGGACTAATGTGCAAGTTGCACCTGACGGGGCTAATATGCAAGTTGTACCTGATGGGACTAATGTGCAAGTTGCACCGTACGAACAAACTATTTCTTTTAACGAAAATACCTACTAACCCTTGACGATAGGTGTAATATAACGTATCATATTATATATCGTATTTATCATAATAGAACTCAGTACTTATTTTTCGCTTCCTTCTTCGACTCGTTTTAATAAGTATTTTTTATATGCATGGGCAAATTTGATATTTTTTTTTAATTTTTAGCGTGAAAACATTATTTCATCATATGCCCCCCCCTCAATATATATATATATATATAACAATAACTGGTAAATTTTTTTGGCAACAATCATAAATTTAAATGTCCGATTTTAAAGTTATTTTCATATTTTAATTAATTCTAAAATATCTAATCAAAACTTCGTTACAAATAAGGTGCCAAATGAAAGGTACTATATTTGTAACGAAGTAACCTTAGGTACCTTATTTGAAACCTTATTTATTTTAACTAATTTGATAAATATGACGTCACAATCAACTGTTTGTTTATATCAGATAAGTACATTATCATGATTGCAAGAAAATGATGTAATAACTATTAGCCCATAATTTTTATGATTGAATTTTATATTGCATTTTAATTTTATCCTCCATGGGTATTTTAGAATTTCAATGGTAGTTATAAACTTTCGTTGAAATCTTTTTACATATTGAGATTAAGGGAAAGTGTAAGCACAAAAAATGTTCAGTTTTGAAAAATCTTTCTAATGACGCAACATTTATGCAGATTAACTAAAAAAATAAAAAATAAAAATACATAGCATTTCTAAGGAGAAAAAAAAAAAAAAAAAAAAAAAGGCTACCAAAAGTCTCTGTTTTGAAGCGGTCTAACCGGAATTGTTCCTGACAGAAGGTGGTCATTATTATTATTATACTAGTATATAACCCCGTGAAAAATGACGGAATGCGAAATCAATTAAGGTAGTGAATCAACGAATGCTTTGCCTGCTTCGCTGGACACTACATTTAAAGGGGACTATGTGCAAGTTGCACCGAACGAACAAACTATTTCTTTTAACGAAAATACTTACTTTATTTATCTCTTCGACAACTTTAAACATTAAAATTATTATTATTATTTTATAGATGTCATTTTCTCATATGCATGAGCTAATTTAATATTTTATTATTTTTATTTATTTATTTTATTTTATTTATTTATTTTATTTTATTTATTTATTTTTTGTCCGTGAAAGCATATTACATTTTATTCTGGAAAAAAAATGAAGATTGATAAAAATAATTAAAGGCTTTAAATATATTTCTACAAATATTTTAAGAGTTTTAAGGCTTTAATATGTTTCTGAAATATTTTAAGAGTTTTTTTTTTAAATAAAACGGTCAAAGAGTCATTCATTTAGAATTAAAGAGCCGTCCACTTAGAATTTGTATTTTCTGAATGGTAACAGTTTTGGTTTGTTTTTATCTGGTATTGTGTTGTTTATAATAGCCAGTGATCCGTTAAAGTTAATTTAGACCTTTAAACATTACAATTGAATAGCTTTTCAAGGCACTAAAGGAAATAAATAAAAATAGGCGTGATACAAAACATATTATATGTATGTTTCCGTAAGTTGAACATAAATAAAATAAAATAAATAATAATATTAATAATAATAGCTGCCAAAAGTTTCTGTTTTGAAGCGGTCTAACCGGAATCGTTCATGACAGATGAGGGTCATTATTATTATTAATTTTAGTGAACGAAATATATATTATCTAAATCATTTTTTTTCTGTAAATTTAACAGATATATAACATAAAATATATCCAAGTAAGCGAAAGATCTGATCAATTCTATTTTTATCCTTTGTTAAACCTATTATGCAATAACTAATGATGTAATGGGGTTTAATCGGAATTATGTAGCTGGCGATTATTCAATCTCTGCATACAAATTTTGACATAAGTCAATGTCAATATTCCTAAAATGATTTATCTAGGTAGTGCATCAATGTTATAAGTAACTGTATTAATCAGATAAATAGACGCACTCCAAATGACATATTCGGATACATAACAAATTTCTGTGTTTGACGTATTAGAATCAATGATTTATCAAGTAAGTGTAACAGTTTAGAATTAATTTTAACTCAATTTACATTATACAGATAAGTGGGGATTAATATTTCAATTTTTAAACAGTAATAATAAACATCTCTAAAAAATTCATCGCAATAAATAATATGGTGTGACACTCACACGATATTCACTTACTTTGTATTTAAATGCTATAAAGAAAGCTTACAATTTAGGTTGTGAGACAACAAGTGCTGTACATGTATTGTAAAAAAAAAAAAAAAAAAAGAGAGAGAGAGAGAGAGAGAGAGAAGGTGAGAGTATCGTGCAATATGAAGCATGAAACACTTGAATTTTTGCTGGGAATTTACAGCGAGATTTATATTTAATGTTATGTAATGAAAATACGTATGCATTAACCATGTTTGCAATTATTATAAACATGGAACATTCGGACCAGTATGACCCGGTCATTCATTACTAAAATACAAGGGCCTATATTCTCTAAACTACATGAAAACAATTTTTAGAGATTTTTTTTAAACTAAATACAATTCATACATTAAAAATAAAAAAATAAAAATAATAAATATGTAATAATCTTATAGTTTTGAAAAAATAAAGAACACGCTTTTATAGAAATGTGAACTAAAAAGCACAAAATATCTATCTTAGTATTAAAATGCATGGTAAGAGAAAATCGCCTGAGTGACACACTGTAATATTTACATACATTTAAATCTTTAATTAAAATAATTTAGAATTAAACAAAAACCATTTTTTAAAAATCTCCCCTGACTGGGCTCGAACGCTAGACCTTTAGGTTCGTAACGCGGCTCTTTACCTCACAGCCACGGCGTTCACGTACGGAAAGTCATTTTTTTTTTTGCAATATAGGTTTTTTTGTTTGCTCCCAGAGCGGTTACAAACATACAAACAAACATATATGCAGGTGAAGCTAATAAAAGCGTGTTAAAAAGAAGCTAATTTACACAAAACAAAAACTGAACTATATATATATTATTTTAACTTTTTATTTACAATTTGAAAAATAATTTAACACACATAACATGTAGATAGGCTTTTTTTCATTTTATCCCTATTTTTTTGTTTCCTTATTGTTGCTTTACATAAAAATTTACATTGGACACGTTTGTTATTTAAATGTAAGCGATTGTTATTAAAATGGTGCGATTGACGAACATACACAGTGAGTTTATCCGGCAATCTTTACACAATATTACATGAGTCTGTACATAAATGCATTGTGAATATAACTGTCAAGCATACATAGTAATTATAAATAAAGTTGCAATTTCAAAACGCTCTCACTTAGAAACTCCCGTCAGAATGAATTAATATTTTATCAATACAATCATAAGACAGTGAAGCTTTGTTTGACGGAAAAAAAAAAGTTCCAAAATGTGTCATTAATAATTCTTAAGGTTTTTGTTTCATGTAACTATTCTTCTTCTCTTCTAACTATCAGAGATTTTTTGTATTTTCGCTAATAAATTTGTCGTAAACACTTGGAGCCTATTGTTTACTTTCGGCTAACAACATTCCTGTGTTTAGAGAACCCATTTAGAGAGAACCCATTTAGGCCTTTTCCGAACAAAACACTGACAACGTTATATATCAGAATATTTTATACCTAAAGTAAAGACACCATTGTTCGCCACCCCTAAGATTTGCACCAGTGTTCGTCAGCCTTACAAAAAACACGGTAAAATAGCCGTTAATTAACATCTATGAATTTCAATCCACCTGCGTTAGATTCCTTAGAACCTGAGAATCTAGCTCGATCGGATTCAGATTCAAAGATGTTAATTAACAGTTATTTTTATGTGTCTTTTGTGAGGACGACGAACACTGGTGCAAATATTAGGGGTGATGAACACTGGAGTCTTTACCTTACATTTTTACTTTCTCTTACCCATAAAGTAGAGAAAGTATTGTTTTTGGCTCAAATTTTCGAACGCGAGATTTTGTTATATTTACACGTTTTGAGGTCCCCTGAATACGAAAATCTTGTTTTTAGCAAATGGTCTGTGTGTCTGTGTGTCTCTGTGTGTGTGTGCCTGTGTGTGTGTGTCTCTGTGTGTGTCTGTGTGTCTGTTTGTTATCAGCATATCTCAAAAACAAATTATGGCAGAAAGTTCAAACTTGGTATTCTAAATGTGTATCATATAGGGATGCTACAGTAAGCTTTTCATTAAGATCAAGCAAATGGTTCGTGTACAGGGACAATCAAGAGAATTCTAATACATTACGTCTATGGGGGAAATTGCAGGAAAATAGAGTTTAACGTCTATAGACTGCACTAAACCAAATGAAACAAATATATATTTTTTGTAATAGAGACAGTTAACTGGGAATTTTTTTTTTGTGTATGCAGGAGCCTCGCCTCCCCCCCTGGGGGGGAAGTCCCCCCTCGAGGGAAGTAAATTTTCATGATGGGTATCTTTCAAAAGAGCTCAAAAATACCTTTAAAACGAATGGTTGAACCATCGATCTGTGATAATTTAAAATAAAGTTATCGATTTTTTTTACTTTTAACGAAAAAAAAAACTTAGAAAAAAAATCTTACTTTTTTTTTTTTTTTTTTTTTTTTTTTTTTTTTTTAATATTGAGAATAAAATGGACTTATTTTTGGATATTTCGTGTTAAACTACTTCTCTAATATGGAAATCGTCTGCCTTATCATAAAAGATAATTTCTTAAAATAATAATTTTAATAAATTATTTTTTAAAAAGAGAAATATTTTTTAATAACCGAATTAAATTCTATAAAATTGTAGGTGCATTAATAAAACGGGGGGTGTAGGGGGGCGGTAGCCCCCCTCACACAGAACTAATTATCATATAAAACTCTTCAGAAGCCTAATATGAATTGTTTAACATAGGTTTACGTAACAGTACTCGTTATCTTACCTATTAATCTCCAACCTGTATTTATAGTATTTAATTTCAGGGTAAGAGAAAGTCGTGTGAGTGACACACCAGATTATTTTCTTTCGCCAAACAAATTTCCATTGATTCACGATGTTGATTAAGTCAATTCACAGCTCTTTTAGTACATTGTATTGAAATAACATTTCAGTCTTTTTCCATGTCTATTTCTAATTGATTTATTGCTATGTATTGTACTCATAATAATTATATTTTTATTCTTTTTTGGAATACAATTCTCATCAGTTGAGCCATCTCAAAGCCAAAAATATGAATCTTTTAACTTGTCATTTTATAAAGACTTTCTAGTTTATTAATTCATACAAGATAATTTTTCACTTTAGAATTAGTATAACTATGGTGTAAAATGTAATATATATATATATATATCACATGTAACATGATATCCTACAATTTCGCACGTAACATAATTTACAGCTCTAGTAATCTATTATTGTATAGCTTTGATCTTAGATATTTTCCAGTATATCTCTGTGCCTGTAGATGTTAATGAAGACTTAAAATTACATAAAAAACATTTTAATTTCATATTTAGAAAATTTACTTAGCATATACTACTTTAGTGGGCTTGTGAGTTTCCATTGAATATATTATATTTGAATACGCAAAATTTTATTGGGATATAGAACAGCGTACAAAAAGCGAAAATCTCGACAAACATTTCCTTCGTTGAGATATTTTATGCCTTTACGTCATTTAACACTAGACCTGAGCCTGAATGAATTTACCAACTCGTCAGAACACACATTTACGAATTATATACATATATTTTTTTTATATAGCAACTTGCTGAACTAGTATTTGAGTATGCGAATTTTTAAGTGCAAAATAGAATCGAGCCATATTCAAGTGAATAGTACATTAGGAATAAGTTAAAACATTTTCCTTAACAATACAAATAAACGCAAATCCATGTAGTAGTAAATCCTATTTACCAAAACATTCATTTACCTTCACTAAAATACCTTTTTTTTTTTTTTTTTATCTTTTTATTCGATTTAAGTAAACTCAAGTAAAGCAACTCGGTTAAACATATTTCTTTTATTCGACTAGCCAGGATTGGAAAAGGGTCCAATAAAAAAGATTTAGGACTGTTAACTCTCAGCTACTGAACCACATCTTACGCTTCTATTTACCATTTCCTAATCGTTGTCTATAAATATTGTTATGTTTCAATATCATTAATATTTAGCTATCAGCCCAATTCCAACAAACTATAAAATAATAATAATAATAATAAAAATATTTTTTTAACCCGTTAACGCCCGAATTAATTTTACAAAATATTATTAGCTGATTATTTCACTTCTAAATTAATATAGACAAAACTGACAGTAAAAATATTACCTTAAACAATTTTTCTGATAGTTTTAAATTTAAAGCCTATCCTCATTTATTGACATTTAGTGTTGTAGCGAGAAAACTTCGAGATAGAAAAACTTTGAGATAACAGATTAATTTCTTATTTTATGTTGACAAATATCTCGAAAGTAAAGTAGTATAACATATATTATTATTCAACTTGATTTAAGTTAGTATACCTGCTCAAAAAGCAAATATATGTGCGACGAATGAAAAATCATAAAAGGACTATCCAAATTATGAGATAATAATTAATAGTAGGCACATAAAACTTTCAGGGATCATTTAGACTGACGCTATAAACTGTCACTAAAAAGCAGAAATCATTCCAAGAAACCACAAAAATTATTATCCTTTTATTAGCTGTCCTCAAATGACACTTAAAATTGTGAACGCAAAACTGTACGATTTCTTCAATAATTCTCAGAATGAAAAGTATTATTGTTTCATTAATCTAAAGGCATATATATTTTTTTTTAATATAATAATACAGATAGCAATTTAAAAAAAAAAAAAAAATGTTTTCATTATTTGTTGAATTTATGTTCATTAAAATTTAACATAAAATTACGGTTCCCCTTAGAGGATTTTTGCATTGCATTAATACATTTGCCCTTTCATTTACGGAAACAATAGACTAGATGGCCATAGAAGAGAGGTGGCCAGACCAAATATTTACTAAACTTGATCATAGATGGTAGCATAAACCTTGTTCATAGGAAATAGTTCAATGAGTTTATTCCTTGCGACGTGATACTGTGTTTTACAATTATAAAATTGAAGTGAAATTTTAATGTATATTTAATTTAGTGGTTGAATATTTTTGTTGAGTCAGGCATTTGAGCGTTTTAGAATACCTACATTGCATTTTGTTTAACTATACGGACTTTTAAGGAATATGTATTATCCAATCTTTGCTTTTAAGCGTAAAACAAGGAAGTAAAATGGCGAATCAACGCTTTAAATTGGATGGATATCTGTCCTTCAACTTCATAGAAGATGGCCACATGAAATCGAGGAGATATGGTCAAAACATCAAATACTCCGATGTACCATTGCAACTTTATGAAATTGCACCAGTTCCTACAGTAACCATGACAAAAGACAGTTAGAAAACGCACTTATGGTATCTATGGTACAATTAATGGCACAAAGGTAGCTATGGTTTGATACCAAAAGAAAATACTAAAAAAAAAGTCTGAAACATTCATCAAAAAAAAAAAAAAAAAAAAAAAAAAAAAGATAAAAAGGGCTTAAAATTATGAAAAAGTTAAAAATAATCGCAAGAAAAAACAAAACCACGACATTTCCAGTAGCGAAGAAGATGAAATACACCTGAAAATATCAGATTCAAGATATTCCGGTGAAATAAAATTTGATGAGGACCACTGTGTCGGTTGTGGAGAATACAATGCAACAGCCAAAAACGAATGGCTGGATAAGATGCATATGTTTCCTGAAGTGATTTCATGAATTGGGAACAAATTACCAAAACTTTTGCCTAAAATGTGGAGAAAAAGGTTGTATATATACTTAATAATTATCTGTAAAATCATAAAAAAAAAAAAAAAAATTACTATAATACTATAATGTTACATACAAATGGTGTCAATTTTGATATAAATATTTATGCGTTACATGAGATTAGTTGTGTAGTGCTTATTGGTGAATATAATATTTGTGCCTCGTATACACTGTCACACTTAGAAAAAAGTAGCATTACCGTCATTAGATGGAACTTTAATTAATTGCATTTCCCCATGTTTACATTCTATTTAACGTTATGAAATTAACATATGTTATTAAATTGATAAGCGCATATTTTCTATATAATATATTAGTCATTAAATCAAAAATTTTTTTACAGAGCTACACAAAAGAATTCTGATAAGTTATGGAATCAAATCGACATCAAAATTAGTACAAAAATTTATGAGTTACAAAGGATAACATGTATAGGTATTTGGTATGTATAGTTTTTGTGGTTTGCGTGCCAGGACACGAAAAAGAAATTTGTACTGTTAAGGTCTAAAGATATTTCTTTTATGGGAACTTTAACATGTTTCCCTTCATTAAACATAACAAAATTAAATTCGAATGTTTAAATGCATGGTTCAGTTAATAATGATAGACACAAGGTAAATGATTCAAATATGGCCAATGCAGATAATAAGGATAGCCCCCAAAATGTTATTAATTTCAGTGAAATCCGAAATATGGCGTTTGAATTTAGTCGCTCAAAGTCAGAAGAACATAATTTAGTACTGCGTTGCCCGTAAATCTTGATCAAGTGCGCGGGGGACAGTCATTGTTGATTTTTTTTAGTTGAAATGGAATTTTATAAATTTGTCTCTCTTAAGTTTATTACTTTTTCAATTGAAACAAAATATCTGTACTTAGTGTCATACATAATATTTTAGCTGGATTAGTGGTCTTTTCATCTGTATAAATGAATTTCAATAGCTAAGTTTTCAGATAAAATTACGAACGGTTTTTTAAAACGCGTTATTGTTGACAATATGCCCAATGGGCATATCACTTGCACGTATCAAAATTTAAACCACAAGAACGCTGTCTTCTCACCTTTAATGCGGTCCCATCTTGATTGCTCATTTCTGAAAGAGGCTGTAAAAAAATGACATTTTTCTGCCTTGTGCACCTTCTAATACAACCCATCAGCTGCAGCCTTTGGATAAATCTTGTTCTTGGGGCCTATTGAGCAATTTTTGGAACAAGTAGTTATTTTGTTTTTGGAACAAACTAACCATGAAAACATTACAAAAGCTCGATTTGGAAGAATATTTTCGCCAGTTTGGGACAAAACAATTACATTGGCGTTTCCAACGTTTAAGGTGGTTTCAAAGGGACAGGTATCTATCATGTCAATTATATCCTATCTATCCTGTCAATAAAAGTCCCGAGGAAACTTTTGCTTTAAGTTCTTTGTCTGAAAACCCACCTTTAACCAAAGAATAGTGCCAAAAGTGGAAAACAAATTTCTTCCCCAGAGACATCTTCTGAAAAACAGGTTCGTCATACTTCTTATCTCTCAAGTACTGCTGTCATAAAACTTGCAATGAACTGTCGAGCTCTAATTTTGAAAAAAAAAAAAAAAAAAAAAAACTTCTTTCCCAGGGCTTTTTAAAGTAGTACTGAATACACTCAAACATCACAAAAGCGATATAAAAATAAAAAATAAATAAATAAATAAATAACAGTCTACGAATGATAGTGGTAAAGGTCCCTGAGCAAAGGAAAGTGATAAAGAAATATGGTTTAGTGGTCTTTACAACAAGGAAAAATTTGTTGATATGAGATTATGTATTGCGTGTCATAATTATGTGCACGAGGAATGTGTAGTACTTACCAAGAAAGATAAGTAAGTTTTTACTTGCGATACATGTGAAGTCAAAATAAATTAAAGACATTTTTGACAGTAAAAAGTTTAAATTTCCTCAAAAATTTGCTGAATTGCTGAAAATTGTTAAAAATTGCGTAAAATTGTTTTCTAAATTTTCTTCTTCTTCTTTTTTTCATTAATTTTTGTTTCAAAATTATTATTATTATAATTATTTTTTTTTGTAATAATTGATGTATTTTCCTGAGTTAAATATGAATATCTTCATTATATTTCCCCTATGAAAATATTGCCTTCATCAACTACTCTTTTTACTTTCCGAACATACATATGTAAGAAAAGTATTGTAATTATGTCAAAAATCCGAATTCGAGATTTTGGTGTTTCTATACGTGTTGAGGTCCCCTGAGTTCGTTTTCACTGTTGTTACGATGATGTATGTATGTATGTATGTGTGTATGTATGTGTATGTGTGAACAAGGTAGCGTCTAAATGCTTTGTCCGAATGAGTTGCAAGTTACTACGCATGTTGCAAGTCACCATAGCACGAACCCTATTGATTTTGGTGAATCTGGCATTTATAGTTTTTTTTACACAAAGAAAAATTCTTTATCATTATGGCCTATGGCACAGAAACCTTAAAATTGCGATAGCATCTAAATGCCTTACTCAATTGAGCAACGAATTTCTACACATGCTATAGATCACAGTTACTCAATCTGTATAGATTTTGGAGAATCTGGCACTTATAGTTTTTTTACAGGGACACAAAGAAAAATTCTTTATCATAAGGGCCTTTGGAACCAGATTTTAAAAAGTGCGATAGCGTCCAAACGCCTTATTAAACTGAGAAAATAATTTATACTCATATTATAGGTAATAGTTTCATGAACTGCATAGATTTTTTTTTAATCTAGCACTTATAGTGTTTTTACAGGGACACAAAGAAAAATACTTTATCATTATGGCTCTACGGGACCAAATTTTAATAAGTGCGATAGCGCATTCAGTTGAACAAAAAATTTATGCACATGTTATAGGCAATCTTTTCACAATCTGTATAGGTTTTGGTGAATCTAGCACTTCATTTTTTTTTTTTTTTTTTTACAGGAACACAACAAATAATTTTGTATCATTATGGCCTATGGGGTGAAATTATTTAAAGTGTGATAGCATCTAAATTCCTTATCCGTTTGAGTGGAAAATTTATATACGAGTTATAGGTTACCATCACACAGAATATATAGATTTTGGTCACACTAGCAGTTAACGAGTTTTACAGGGACACAAATAAAAATTGTTCATCATTAAGACCTCAATCATAGGCTCAAATTATTTAAAGTGCGGCAGTTACTAAACGCCTTATTCAAAAGAACTGCAAATTTATATACAAGCTATACGTCACCATCAAACGAATTTTATGAACTTTCGAGAATCTAGCACTTATGGTTCTTTTTACAGGGACAAAATGCTAATTTCTTTAACATTGTGGCATATGGGCTCACACTTTAAAGTGCGATAGCGTCTAAATGCCTTATCCGATGAAGCTGAAAATTTATATAAATATTATAAGTCACTATTGCATTAACTACAAGCATTTTGGTGAATCTAGCATTTGTAGGTTTTTACAGGGACACAACGAAATATTCTTTACCATTATGATCTACAAATTTTGTAAAATAGCGTTAAATTAAACATCGCGTATTATATAAAGAAAAATACTCAAACACCCTATTATAATTTTCTCTTTTGTTTATTTAACAATTCCTCTTACTTTATCTGCAAAATCATTAATTACTCAATGTTCGGAAAGTCGAGTGGAGTCACTCCAGATTTATTTTAAATAATTCTTGCAGGTTTAAATCTTGATTACTGTAAATTAAAAAAAAATCGAGTACTAAAAATAGTCCTCTCTTTTAGAGAATTTTTATTCATTTATTTATTTATTTTAAAACTATTACCACTAACCGTCAAAAAATTTCTATCCTTAAGATAATATTAAATGCAGTTACGGTATAATTATTTTAGTTCGCAGGATTACACAAAATAATTTCTATATATTTTTAATCAGCTAATTAACTGCAAATATTACACACATTTTTATGAATTACATGGATTCAGCTGTTTCATCTTTTGTGTATATTACGCTTTTGGAACAAAATACACGCAAATGTATTTTGTTCAACAAGTATTTCCATTTCATTTTACTACGTTTTGGAAATTATATTTCATTCAAATGCAATTTGATACAGGTAATGAACATTCAGCGCAGTAAAATACATTATTATACATTATCAAAATGCATTAAAGCAAGGTTTCTGTACGAAATAATAGGCGTACAATTAGTAATTAATTTATAGGATTATGCATAATGACTCAGATACGTTGTGTAATCATCTGTTGGACTAGACTACACAACTACTTTTAGGTAAGAAACAGTTTATGGGTTGGAAGGAAACAAATGGATTTCACAAAGTAATTCCATAATACAAACTTTCCCTGCAGAAAACATTTGTTTTACGTGCATTTGATCATTAGTACAACATGTAAAATAAATGGATATAATATGCATGTAAAGTGCTTCAAAAATGGTTTCTGTAGAAAATGGTGTATTTAAATTTAATAAAAGACTTAATTTAAGTGTGTATAGAGCTACTCAAAATGATCCAGTCAAACAATCTGTGGAACATGAAATTACCGAATACTTATTTCAGATTTGCAATACTCATTTTTTTTAATGTATGTACACATATACATAGATTCATATAGACAAATAAATGCAACCAGGGTTTTAGTGGGATGGCAGCCTTCCTGAGAAACGTGCCTTTTTACATATTGAGATATTTATATATGTATATATTTGAATATATAATTAATTAAAAAATATCTGGAATAAAACTATAACCTGTTGTGTAATGAGAAATGCAAACAGATAGTTGGGGGTCTTGATCTGGTCATCGAGTAATTTTGTTTTATTTTATTTTATTCTTATTATCCTAATCCCGTATGTTATATTTAGATATGACTTGGAAAATATAGATTTTTTTTTTTTTTTTTTTAATTCATAATGCAAGTAACTTTGTAAAGCCCGTTCAGTTTGTCCCGCTTACGGAACCCATATACGGGTTACTGTATGTGCACAGATAATTTAATTGTCAAGTCATTATCAATATTTAGTCACTGAATAATCTTTTCAGTAATAATCCATGGATATTAATGTCCTAAAATCACACTGTAAAATTTTTCGCCGTAAGAAAACGGTTCTTTGAATGGTAGCTTTCTGTGTAGAAGTTTGACCGTATTTTGTTAGATAACGGTTATTCAACCACATTTCGATTTTTTGGTTACAAGCCCATAAAATAAATAAATATACACTGAATTATACACTAAAATATAATATAACATAAAATATAAGAATCTGCCTACATACTCAGTCCTTGCATCTTTTCATTTACGATACAAGGACTGTACTGAATTAGGTTTTCTTTTACAAGAATGTTGAATCCAATCCGCGATAAAATAAAGGTAAAATGTCTGCTTTGCAGTTGAGTAAGACTATAAGTAAAATTACGGTTAATTGACATCACTTAAGTTAAATGGATGTACGACAGTATTTTTAGGCATTGTGTAAATAAATCTTTGCAAATTAACAGTGTTTCTACAGTTTACTAAATAAATGGTAAAATGAAAGTAAAAATGAAGGTTAATAAATCATTATTTTACAGAAAATATTTACAGTGCATGTCCTAAAGCCATCTATAATCTTGGACAGGAACTTTAGTAATCACCCAATAATATATTTTTGTCTAATTTTATTAACTGTTTGTAAAGAATATGTGGTGTCCATTCCTCAATCTTAAATTAAATAACTTAAGTAGTAAATGATAAATGCACAAGAATCAAAGTTAAATACAAATAAAGTTTATTAGAGATCAAGTTCAACGCGGGTGTTGGGCTAACTCAGAAATAACTCTTAAATAACTTTAGGGGATAACTTCAGTAAATCATTAAATAAACGTAACTTATTCCCACCCATAGGGATAATGTCGACGATTGCTCTCTGCCGATCCACAATGCTCCGCCGCGACAGGATTCCCTCAATTCCCCTAACTTTACACTATCGATTAGCAACTTCCAAAACGACTATGGCATCCACCAAACTAAGAACTTAATTACAAAAGATCACTTAAGCAAACTCTTTCTTCATCGACTCTGCACCACTCTCTTACTCTCCTACTCTCCTACTTTTCCAACACACATCAATATTTATAGCTAAGCTTCATCCATTCCACTCACTTCATTTAATTCTCCTTATTCACTCGCGCTTCGCAACTTATGAAGTTAGCTGCAGCGCCATGCTGACGTGGACTCTACTACACACCGACCTTACATATTTCCTAAAGATTAAATGACACTGGACAATAACGATCAAAGATTGTACTGGGAAATATTTAATACTATTTTTTTCACGCCATAGATGACATGAATTAATCTAATTAGCAATGCTATGTAAAATTTACTGTTCAGTGTCAAACACACAGCATGCAATTTTTAATACGTTACCGCTCATTACGATGCCCTCTCTTAAAAGGGAATACTTATATCTGATTAGTATAGAGAACAATGAATCTCATCCGGAATTTTCAGTATTGAAAAATACTGTTCATTGCGTAGTTCGCATAATTTTTCCCTGTATGTTTACAAATTTTTAACTGGTATTAATTTGTATGCTATCATCTACTGTATAATAAACGAGCAAAACATGAATTAAAATAGTATATGTGAAACTTTTCAGAATGTTCAGTATTTTATAACATGATTTCAGTACATTTAGCAAGTGTTCGTACACCTTGTTCACAGAATGAACGACACGTATCGATGAATTCTATTTGAATGCAATATTGGACAAATATTATTCAATATTGCTAGTTTACAAGTAGCGAATTTTTTCTAAAATTAGAATTTTAAATTTTAGTTTTCTGCGTGTACAAATTATGACAATTTGTTTAATATATAAAATATATTTTAAAACATATTAGTTTATCAATTTAAAAATATAACTATAAACTAAATAGCGACTCTGTATACATTACTGTTTTTTTTTTTTTTTTTTTTTTTTTTTTTTGTCATATGACATAATAACCGTAGATATATTAATGCTATATAAACTACATAGCATCTTTCTATATATTATATTTTCTTTTAAATTTTCCTTACTAAAACAAAATAAATATTTTCATGTTACTTTAAATAGCTGCTGTGTGGTAATTATTTTTGTATGACATTAAATGCTTATACTATATATCAGTTGCGCTATGTCCGGTAGTTACTTTGAGTTAATATAATTTTTTTTCATTTTTGCTTTAATTTTAAGTATCCCTTATGTCGTGATTAACTTTTATTATTTAAGATTGTTTAAGTCAGTTGTTTTTACTTATTGTGACGTAAAATATATACTGCACTGCTTAATTTTTATTTATTTGAATACCTCAAATTATTATTTTCTCGTGACAAGTGCTAGCTAGCTTTGTAGGATAGAATAGAGATGAAACAATCTATATAATATTTATCTAACGTGGACCAGTTTCAATTATTTTTTGTCGAAGAGATACGATACGCGAGGATAAAATAAAATCTCAAGTGACTCCACTCGAATTTCCGAACATTGAATAATCGACAGTTTTGTAGATAATAGTAAAGTAAGGGGAGCTGTTAAATAAACAAAAGTGGTAAAATTATAATAGTGTTTGCATTTTTTCTCCATGTAGTATACGAAGATTAATTTAACGTTATTGTAGTTTGAGCCAACAGATCGTAATGATAGAGAATTTTTCGTTATGTCCGTGTAAAAACCTGTAAATTCTAGATTCACCAAAATGCTTATAGTTAGTGCAACAGTGACTTATAATATTTATAAAATTTTTCAGCTCGGAAAAGGCATTTAGACGCTATCGCACTTTAAAGTTTTAGCCCATATGCAACAATGATGAAGAAATCTGCATTGTGTCCCTGTAAAAAAATCATAATTGCTAGATTCTCTAAAGTTCCTTAAGTTCGTGTGATGTTGATCTATAACATGTATATAAAGTTTCAGTTCATTTGAATAAGGCGTTTAGTCGCTGTCGCACTTAAAATAATTTGAGCCTATAGGCCAAATGGTAAGCAGTTTTAATTGTATCTCTGTAGAATTAGAATTCTGTGAGTTCTAAAGTCACCAAAATCTATACAATTTGTGTGATGATGACCTAAAAAATGCATGTAAATTTTCAGCTCATTTTGATAAGGTATTTAGATGCTATCGCACTTTAAATAATTTCCCACTATAAGCCATAATGATACAGAATTATTTGTTGTGTCCCTGTAAAAAAAACTATGAGCACTAGATTCACCAAAATAAATAAAGTTCGTGCTACGGTGACTTACAACATAAATACCAACTTTCAACTCATTCGAGCAACGTGATTGGACGCAATCGTGTTCACTCACACGCACAAATACACACACACATACACACTCATATACACACGTACATACATCATCATAAAGATATTGAAAACAAACTCGGGGAACCTCAAAATGTATAGTGACATCCAAATCTCTGATTCGGATTTTTGACATGATTACAATACTTTCCTGACATATGTATGTTCTGAAAGTAAAAATAATTTTTATACATGGACAATATTTAAGCACGCGCACTTTAACTCAATGGACTAATAAGAAAAAATGACGACATTTGTCTGATAAGATTATTTTACGAAAAAAAAAAAAAATGTGTACTTTTAACAGTTGTTTATTCAGAATCTTTACAAACGTCATTTTAAACCTAGCAATATTTTAAAGATATATACAGAATATGAATTTTTGACTAAATTGACTAAAATAAATTGACTAAAAACACAGTCATAAAAATATAATCAAAATAGGAATTATTTTATTTTATTTTATTTTATTTATTATATATATATGTATATATATATATATATATATATATATATATATATACCAAATTTAATAAAAGGTCATCGCCAATATGAGGACAAAATTTTAAAAGGAGTCTTGGGAGTCCTATATTAAAATTCTACTGTCTGTGGAAGTATGAAAATTGGGTCGTGAACCATGAATTTTAATTGGAAACCTTTCTTTGTATGATTTTTATTTCACTATTGTACAATATTAATTTGGTTTTATTAATAATTTGGCTTTATTAATAATTTTAATTAGGTGGTGAAATTGGTTACATTTATGAGTTTCAAATTTTAAAGGTAAATAAGAAAAGAAATAAAATGCGAATATTTCGCACGGGTTTGCTAGCAATTATTTTTTTTTAATCTAAAAATTAACAATTAAACTGTGAAAAATTAAAATGTATTCTTTCTGTTAATAAAATTATGTAAAATATAATAAAAATCAGTTTTTAAAATATAATTCCTTTATGAGAAATAATAATGAAACTTCATTATATTTTATTTGATACCCATAATATGACTTAAAAATATTTATAAAATCTAAAAAAAAAAAAAAAAAAAAAAGCTATAATTTTCTTAAATAAAATTTCGATCGTTTTTGTGCATTTAAGGATGTTATATTTTTCAAATTACATACTATGCATATTTTCGTTAAAAATATAATATTAATACTACTACTATTTATTTATTATTCAGATGGTTGTACTTAAACCATCACCTGGATCGTTATACTATCTTTCAATATTATTTGAAGTTCCTTATTTAGGTCATATATATCTAATATTACGTTGCCCTTAGCAACGCAAATCAGTATACCTTTCAAGTAAGTATTCTATATTCATTATTATTGCTGCAAAAGGCATGCACTATTTGACGTGAAAATTAGTCTGACGTAAAGTGATATCCTAAAGTTCAAAATGAAACATAACAGAGACACGAATATAATTCCATGCATTAAAAAAAAAAAAAAAAAAAATGTTACACAGAAAGTACATTTTGGTGCAAATGTACCTCCACCAGCTTAAAAAAAAAAAAAAAATCAAAAACGCTATAGTTATGCTGTTATTTGGTAAAGTTTAAAAATTATCTGTTAACATTCTTATAGTTAAAGGTAATATTTCTCTGGTTTTGCATACATGGTAGTAAACTAAATATTTTACAAAATATTTTGAGAGAAACTATTTTTAAATTCCGGTATAAGTGAAAAAAAATAATAACAAGGTAAAAACAATGTGAAATATAACAAAATTGTAAAAAATATATGAAACATGTAAATTACGGTTCTCAAATACGGAATCATTTATTCTCAAGTAAGAAACACCAGTACTGTTATTATCATTACTAATACTTCTTCAATATTTTTATATATAAAACAATAAAGTGAAGATTAAATATTAAAATTATTTTTATCATCTTAGATAATTATAATATCAAATTTCTATAGTAATTCAAATTTCTTATCCCACATACGATAATTTTAGAAATGCCTTTTTATTCGGAATGATAATTTTCATAAGCAAACAATTTGAAGTTCTCAAATTTTTCAGATTAATAACTTCAAATTGTGTATGTATGTATGAATGTATATATGCATATAGTAATAGCCATTATACTATTATCTCTTTCTATGCCCCCCCTCTCTCTATATATATATATTTTTTTTTTTTTTCTATCTATATATCTATCTATCTGTATAGATATACAGATAGATAGATGAAGGATGGTGCTGAAATATACTATTTTCTTGGAACGAAACTTGCGTTCTTAGATGAATCGAGATGGTTTGACGTGGCTGTAGAAACTACCCGGATAAATTTGTGTTTGGAATTGGATTGAGTTTCTCTATAATGGCTGTAGATTTTACTTAGTTATTTAGCTAAAGATTCAATAAATTTCATGGTGCAGTTTGTGAAAATTTGATCAATTCTTGCTTGTTCAATTTTATTTAATTTATTTTGATAATCAGCATTATTTTTCTTTTTTTGGTTAAACTGTCTGCTCACAGGAAACGTTTTGATCACATCAATGCGTGCTGTATCCCCACACAAATGTCTCAAGCCATACGGTGCAATTTTGGCAGTTTAATTCTTTTTTTTTTCAATACTAGGTGGCTCTGCCCCCTGCTCGCTCCGATCACCAACCCCCGAGGGAGGCTTCGCCTCCCCCAACTCTCTTTACTTATTAACACATGCAGAGCTCTGCCCGCATATTCGCTGTTTTCTTTCACTGAAAAGGAATATTAATAGTGCGTATTACAAGACAAAAACAAAAAATTATTATGGAATTCCTTATATACAATGTCAAATTGAAATATATAATAATTATATATATTTTTAATAGAGAGAAATTCATAATATCTAGACCATTTTGCATTACAGCTTTAGTATATGACCCTTTTTATTTATTTTTTACAACCTTAGATCCGGACCACGGTACCCCTTCGTAATTGTAAGATTGCGGGTTCAATTCTCGAGTCGGCCAAAGACTGTCATGTACATTAATGGTGGCTGGTGCACGTAAAATATGTCGTATCCGCAATATCCTCCATGTTCCCATCAAAATTATACCTCTGGGGGCCACTGAAGCGGGGGACAATCCCCTTCGTGTAGGACCAAAATTGTGGTGTCATGTTTCCGTAACATCCGTAGGGATGCATCCCAGGCCGTCGCCAATTATCCATAGCGCGTAATGGTGCGACGTCAAACACAACCTACCTAATTATCTACCTACTTACAACCATGGATCATAGTATAATTTTCCCGAGTAAGAAAGGGCCGCGGTAGCCCAGTCGGTAGAGCGCCGGCCTCGTAAATAGAAGATTGCGGTTTCGGTACTCGAGCCGGCAAAGATCGTCGTGTACAATAATGGTGGCTGGTGCACGTAAAATATGTCGTGGCCACAATGTCTTCCATGTTCCCATAAAAATTATACCTCTGGGGGTCACCGAAGCGGGAGAGATCAAAATTGTGATGGCATGTATAACGGAGAAAATTAGAGCCAGGCTCTGTTTTCAAAAAAAAAAAAAAAAAAAAAAGAGCCAGATCGGACATAGGAAGAAAGTAATGTAGAGGAACTCACGTCTCAATAAACAGCACATAATCCATCTTTACTGAGATTTTATTTATGTATCGTTCAAATAATTATATCCTTTAGCACAATACAATTTTGTTCTTCATCACTCTGTATATGCAAAGATGACAACAAAGTTCCACTGCAGTTGTTTAGACAGAGAGGGAGAGGAGGAGACCAATAAAATCACGTCTTTTGCAAGTGAAGTCTATATGAGCTCTGCCAGTCTAGAGTCAAAAAGTGCTAACCGAAAAGTTGGCATTGTTAAAATTCAGCCAAAAGAATGCCAAGCTATTTCTTTGTCTTTAGAATATTTTAATACAAAAATTTTTAATATAAATTGTCGTTACTAAATTCAGACCAATTTGGCAATAAAAAAATGCGCCAGGTGTCAATCAAAGCAACGGACTAAAACGGTTCGAAGCTGTGCGCCAGACAGTCGGGACAAATCTATTAAAAATCTATTTTTTGAACAATAATGATCTGCTCGAAAAGTAATAATAGCTTTTAATGTAAACACGAGCATTAAAATTATTAACTGAGATTCCTATTTTTTTGTTTTATTACTACATACATATGCTAGAAATAAGCCGGTAACGAATTTTGAAATACATTCTTAAAATAAATAATTATAGCAAAAATGATTTAATTCTTTCGTGAAAGAGGTATAAACAAAATTATATTTCAAAAACCCCGGTATAAAAATTGCTTTATTTTATTCAGAGAACAATGTGGTTGTAAATATTGAAAGACAAAGAAACGCTATTTAATGAAACATTTTTGTTTTGAAAAGAAAACGGGAAATTCTATTTAATTAATTAATTAAATTACATAAATTTAAAAAGATTTTTTTTTACTAACTATATTAATCTCTCTTTTTTGTTATTTTTAAAATTTGAATAAATAAATTAACTTTTAAAGAACATATGTGTGAACACTCACACAGCATGTCTCCGGACTAACTCTAGGGGTGTGTTCCAGACCGTCGCCAATTGCCCATCTGCGCAGCACTAGTGCGACATAAACCCAACTATCCATCCATCCCGTGTAAGAAAATTAATTTTCTAAAAGTAGAGAAAAAAAGTTGCTATTTATTTTCTTTCTTTTTTACATCCATGGTTTCGGGCCGCGGTACCCCAGTTTGTAAAGCGCCGAGCACGCAATTGGAACATTGCCGATTTGATACTTAAACCGGCGAAAGACCGTCGTGTACACTAATGGTTCCTCGTGCACATAAAATCTGTCATGACCGTAAAGTTTTCCATGTTCCCACCCACACTATACCTCTAGGGATCCCCAAAGCGGGGGGGGGGGATCTCTTCCGGGAAGAATCAAAATTGTTATGGCATGTGACCGAAACATCTCTAGGGGTCCGTCCCAGACCGTTGCCAATTACCCATAGCGCAGTACTGGTGCGACGTTAAATCGAACCTACCTACCTACCTACGTACAACCATGGACCATATTTTAATTTTCCCGTCTAAAATGACTTCATGACAGAAGAACAACGTCGCTGGGAGGAACTTTCTTCAAAATGACAAGCAGAGTACCTTCTTAAACTTGTCGTTTTTAGTTAATAACTTCTTTAATTAAAATTATAGAAATTTCTAACCAGCGTAAATGTCTTTATTGGAGTATTCGGAACTCATTGATACCTCTCATGACGTGAAGGACCCTGCCCTCCGATAGAAGATGCTTTCGCAGACAAAAAAAATTGACGCCATTGAGAGTAACTTTTTTTTAATATATAGAGATTTATGTTTCAACGTTTCAATGTTTTTCAAGTTTCACTTCAGCTCAGTTCTACAAATTTTTAATTTCATGCAAGTTTAATATAGTTACTTTTGTTTGATATTTTTAATATATTGTATGATTAAAAATATATTTTCATATATTATATGTATCTTATTGCATTAACAGTTGTTTTGTACTAAAGGTAGTATAAGATTAAGGTTTATTTAACTTTTTAAACATAACAGAAGTTTATAATACAGTTTTGTCATATGTAATAGCTGAGTTTTCTGTTACTGCTTATTATATAGTTATATTGGCAAATTTATTATGTTTAGTGTGCTTTCCTTTGTGTGTGTTTAAAATGTTTTATATCTAGTAATTTTAGTTTTGTGGTTTATTAAAAAATAGTCCTATGCTGCTGGTCTTACCCATTTATATTTTGATACCTGCAATCATAGTGATCCTGTATTAACTAGAAATGTGATCATACTAGAAATAGATTGTCATTATTGAAATTAAGGATGAATGGATTTTGCTTTTTGACTGTTTTTGGCTATTTAATTTCGGATAAGGATTGGTTTAGATGTATGATATATATATATATATATACATTTATTTATTTTATATACTTAATATTTTATGATATGTGTATGGTTAGTATGAGATATAGATAGAGGTTTTGAGTTTAATGATAGCATTGATGAGATTGAAAGTCAGTGTAGGAGAGATAAAAATTATGAAATTTATAAAATAAAATAAAAATCATAAACCTGAAAGTAGACAGTGCTGTTTTGTAATTATTGTAATGGGTAAAAAAACCTTCACTAACTGTTACAAAAAGGTCAGAAATATTGACCCTGCATAAAATTGGGTTTTCTGAACGTCAAATAAGTTCAAAGGTGAATGTGAACAAGACTGCTGTGCATCAAGTTATTAGTAAATTTAAAATTTCGGGAAAATCTGTGAAACTTAAGAGAAGCGGTCGCCTTATAAAAACGAGTGCACATGATGGTTATGTGATAAGGGTGATCGTACGAGATCCGAGAATCTCCAGCAATACGATTAGTCAGGCTCGGCCTATCTAGGCTCTGGTTAATCTTTGTAAAAGGCACCAACGTCAGATTGAGTGCTACTTCAAGAAGTTTGGCCGAAGATTTTGGTTTATCATACCATAAACTTGCAAAGAAATCTTGACTTATTCCAAGTATGAAAAAGAAACGGCTGTTAAAAGTCTGCAAATTTCTTGAAATTTTAAATTTACTTATAGCTTGATGCACAGCTCATATTTACCCTCGAACTTATTTGACTATCAGAAAATCCAATTTTATGCAAGGTCAATATTTCTGACCGTTTTGTAACAGTAAGTGAAAGTTTTTTTTACCCATTACAATAATTACACAAGAGCACTGTCTACGACAAAATCATGTAAACAACTGGCTATAAATATGCCGGACACTTTTATTTATAGCAGTAGAATGTGTCTGATGCAATCAGCACATGAGATGACGCAATAATATGCGCAAAGGTTTTTTACTCATTACAAAAATTACACAACAACACTGTCTACGAAAAAAATCAATAAACAACCGGCGATAAACGTACCTGGCACCTTTTTTTTTATAGCAGTAGAATACATCTGATGCAATCACCACATGCGATGACGCAAAATTCTACGCAAATGATGCAGTGGGTTAAAATACTAAAAATCGGCTACTGGTCTTAAACTTTTGTAAATGACTTGTTAATAATTATATTAACGAGTGAGTTACGTGATATGAAATACATTGGTGAGACAAGTAAATCTTTGAATATTAGAATGAATAATCACAAATACGATACAAAACATTATAAAGTTAATGATGTCAAATATAGAGGTAGAATTGAAATAAAGCACTATAACTTTCATGATTTTAAAAATGTTAAAATAGGTGGAATCATAAAGAAAGGCTGTGGTATGAACGTTCTTTCATGGGGTTTGATAGTAGTAAATCTAAATGCTTAGGAATAAGTGTTGTAATACTATTAGTTAAAGAAAGGGGCTCTTATAAGATACTGTAGAGAAGTGTGACAAACTATGTCAATAAAGATTAAAGTAAATTATAAAAACAAGAAGCTTTTTATTGTGATTGGAATGGGGTAACCTGTATTCAGGACATAATAATTAATAAGAAACAGGTTTATAATACTGTTTTAAATATTCATTGTAATATATTTAACGTACTCGTGCTTCATTATATTAGAAAAACGTTACAAGTATGTATTGGGTTGTTCAGAAATAATTTCATTTTTTTCAACAGATTACTTAATTGTATTTTTTTCACACCATCGTCACAATTAAGCTGCATTACCATTATATATTGTGACAGCTTTTAAAGCAAGGCTTGCTCGTGAAAAGGTTCGTTTTATTCTGCTCAATAAGTTTTGCTTGGTTCCCTATCAAATAAAGAAAATCGGAAGCGGCATCTTCGGCATATTTTGTTTTTGCTTCCTAAAAAGCGAAAATACTGTTCAAACAAGGAAAAAAGTATGCATTGCGTATGCGGAAAATTTATTTAAAGAACTACAGTGTCAAAACTGGTTTACCAAATTTTGAACTGGCAATTTTGACGATGAAGATGCATTACGTTCTGGAAAACCAGTTTATGCTAATGAAAGCAAAATAAAGTATTGATTTATGAAAACTGCCAAATAACAACTCATGAGATCGCTAAGAAAACGATCAAAGTGGAGAATATATTATTCAATAAAATATTTATACAGTATAAGAAAATAGTCTTTCATTTTCAAAGGAAATAAA
Source organism: Salticus scenicus (assembly GCA_963930645.1). NCBI lineage: Eukaryota > Metazoa > Arthropoda > Arachnida > Araneae > Salticidae > Salticus > Salticus scenicus. The sequence continues at coordinate 58,293,465 of OZ005661.1, read as the reverse complement.
CGAAATTATTTTCCGAGCAACCCAATAAATTGATTTTCGAAAATAATAATATAAATAATTGATTTCTGTTAAAATGTAAATTTTTGCTAGAAAATCCATTATACTACAAATTCATATTGACAGCAAAAGATTTATTCTTTAAGTGAAGTTTAAAGTAACAATGAATTGGATAATTCATCTAAATGTGATTTCATATTATATATTTGCTTACATTAAAGATAATATACACTTTACGATGTGTCATTTATAATGAATAACAATACCTATTATTGACTGAGATTTATAGGATGTAATTTTATATATCGGTAGTCTGGACATCCAATAAATAATATTACTTATATTTTGGAACCATTTGTAACGTTCCCGAATTAGTGTCACACATGACTTACAGTATATCTTTTGTTGCTTTATGTTATGCTTGACATCGTGTAGAAATCCATCAATATGTCCATATGTTATATATATAAGTATTGGGAATCCATTAGTTTAATAGGAAGAGGAAACGTGTCATATATTATTTGCTAAATTTAGATGGATATAAATATTTTTGTATTATTTAATGTAAAAAAATATATATACCAATCAACCGTTGAATTTTAGTTTTAATGCGTGCTGATGTAGGATATGGTACACTTCAAAAGTCTAAATTAAGAGGAATTGCTAAATTTACCGTGAAATTTTGCATTAATGCCTTTATTATAACTTTTACTATATCTGTGTGTAACTTAACTTTTAAACTTATTAAACCTGTGATATTTTTTTTTTTTTTTTTTTTTTTTTTTTTTTTTGTTGTTGTTGATATAAATAGGCAATGATATTGTAGGTGTATTTGAATATATATTTTTAAATTTCATTTTATTGGATACCAGATTTAAAATTACATTTTAAATTAGTCTATTTGAAACCTTTTTAAGATATATATATTATCCCTAAACTTTGAAATTTCTTTTTTCTAGAACTGTAGTTTCTAATTTATTTTTCTCCTGTGAATCCTTTAAAAAATCAGGAAAAAATTGCTAATTACTTGTTTAGTCATTAATAATAAATAGAAAAACAATAAATGTGTTACATAATTAATATTGGGAACAAAGATTATTTTATTTTAAAATTTATTACAATAGATATTTTTTTGTATTTTAATGTTATTGTTTTTTTTTTTTTTTTTTTTTTTTTTTTTATGAACACCGAACCCAAGAGCGATTTCCTTACCTGGTTACAGATCCGTTTACTGAAAAGAAAGCCTAAAGCTTTCCATATTATGCTTGTTCACACGATGTTAAAAAATGTCGGAAAGTAAACTCGACGTCAGCGCTTTCCGTCGTACAGTGGCTGCGGTGCGCAAATAAAATCTTGAGAAAACTATTGTACAATTTTTTAAAATGTGATCTCCTGTGTTTTTTAATGAAAACAATATTTATTTCTGGCCCTAAATGAACGTTATAGATGTGAATATTTACTTTAAATTATTAGCGTATATTTGACGTTAAATATGTTAGATTTTCACTAATAATTTCATGTAAATAATCACATCTACGGTGATCACTTAGAGCTAGAATTGATTAGTGTAAAATATAATTTTAAAATCGATCTTGTAATGTGACAGACCTCCTACATTCCACTGAAGAATACTCAGTCTACTTGAAACCCGACGTGGATGAATACGCTTAGAATGATGATGCATGCCGTAGGTAGCAGATCTCTCAGCCGTCAAAAGACGTTACCTGGGTGTATCACTGGGAGGTAGGTAGATCTACTGTCCCCACCATGACTGTCAGGTCTTTATCGTTTTGGGATTTTTATGAGCCCAAATTGCCCACTCTGTGGGAAAGATGAAATTATGGACAGGAGCCATTTGTCGGGATGCTTGACTCTGCAAGGGGACTCCGAGGTGAAGAGATATTGGAGTGCTAGACACCTACTGTTGAAATATTGACTTTTTTCTCTTACTAGATTTCTTTTTATGTTATTCATAATTCTTGTTATTCTGGAAGATTTTGTCAGTTTCTCATGCCATTGAAAATAAAAGAAAAAAAAATATTCTAAGGTATTGTAAATACGAAAAATTTCATGTATTAATTATTTAAGAAGAAAATATTAATGCACGCAATTTTCGAAATTAAAATTTTGGTTAAAAAAAAAAAAAAAGAAAGAAATTAAAATTTGGGAAAACGAATTGCTTATAAAAGATGTCTTTATAATTATTTCTTTTATTACAAACAGCGTTATATCATGTTTCTTGAAATCAATCACACACTGACGAAATTATTCGCAAAAAATTTATCATCTAAACAAAGTATGTTTGCAATCGCTTTAAAACCAAATCCATTATTAAAATAGAATTTAGGAATGATAAAGTTACGTTTAGGAATGAACAAATATACACGAACTTTGTCTAATCTCATAAAAAATCGAAGTAATCGAATTCAAAATCCCATGTATAATTTCTTGATCCGTAATGAATAAAAAATTGAAGAAATTAAGATTTCAATTATTATATAAATTGTAAGAATTACGCAAAAAGTGCTTTTTAAAAATTAATTGCAAAATATATTACTTATCTTAAAATAAGGGAAAATATGCAAAATATGAAAATTTTAAAACTACATGATTTTTTCCGTTCAGATGAGAATTCCTTCAAATACAATTGTATTTTAATTTTAAATATGAGCATCGCGCAAGTAAACAAATTATTTTCGAGCATACGCAGTTTTAACCTGAATAGTTCAGGTACCGCTAGCGACAGACTGTTTTGTCATCGATCAGTGACGTAACTATCACGTAACCATGATGTTACTAAGCTACACATAGTTTACTATGTGTAAACTATGTGGCGAATACGCTCACTAGTATTCGCTCTGAGAAAGCCTTTCTAAAAAAGAAAAAAGAAAAAAAGAAATTCCGTTTCTGTATTAGTTTAGTATTCTTTTGTTATATCATTTTGTGTGTGTGTGTATCCGTAAATAAATAGACTGAAAATCCAACATCAATGAGGATAATTAATATAAGGAATTTCTACAGATGTTTTTGAACGAGAAAGTCTCTTTATTCGGACATGAAGGGACCTCCGTGGCCGAGTAGATGGGTCACCACACTGCTAATCGCCTTCGAGCGTAGCAGAATGGTTTCGATTCCCGCGCTGGCCCTGGGTGTTTTCTCCAATTCTTCATATTATAATTCTGTCACGTGCTATCGCAAATGAATCTTTTGTAAATATGATAAGGTGAGGACTGATTCTCAAAGCATATTTTGAATAAAAAATTTACTATGACTTCAACAAGAAGCACAAAGTACCCAACGATGCAGCTTTTACAAACCCTGATGGAGAAACATCAATACCTTTACCAGGTTTTGAACCCGGGCCCTACCGTGTGGGATTTAGGAACTCTAAAACGTTAATCACCACACGGTATGGTCGACACGTTTAAATAGTACTTTTGTTAAATTTAATTAATTCAAACATTATTTTAATATTTGTTTTTTATTGTTGTTACAGATTTTTTTTTCCTTGAAATATTGTAAACGAGTCAGTAATAACAAAAAAAAAAAAAAAAAAATCCGTAAATTGCTAAGAAGGGAATTAAGGAAAATAAATCTGCTAATAAGGAAAATAAATCTACAGTCTTATTATATATATTGAATAATTTCATGCTACAGTGGATATAGAGGTCATTTTAAATATTTAACTAACACTGTTATTTATTTATTTTATTTTTTCATAAAAATGTATCAAATGTATCAAATCATATAACACATTATATATACGTATATATATATATATATATATATATATATATATATATATATATATATATATATATATATATATATATATATATATATATATATATATATATATATAATTCATTAATTAAAAAAGAAAATTTGAATTTAGAAAATGAATAAGAAAAAGATAATTCTATAATTCTAAAATTTTGCACATAAGGTGTCTGTCATACTAATTAATAGTTTTTCTTCTTATTATTATTATATTATTTATTTAAAATTTATAAATTTTTTAATTTGCATATCACACAAAAGTACTGTTTATATGTATTAAAATATATGAGCTTCATATGTGTCTCAGTTACAAAATAACTTTTATAGATCAATCACTGAAAATAACTTTCTTTGTCATGTTTGTCAGGCTAAAATTACTACGTATTAAATTTAAATTATCTTTTTTAGGTTAAATGTTTTGTATTATTATTACATTGTAAGATATACACATAACTGGCACTCAAGAATTAATTAAGATAAATAAAAATATTTTAAATAATTACTGCATTAGTAATTATTTAAAAAAATTATAAATTACTATTTATAAATTACTATTATTTATAAATTACTATTTAAAATATGGCAATAAATCTGTCTGATGTTTTATGTGTCACACAAGAGATTAAATTTAAAATCTGCTATGAAAGACAAATGTATTCCGTATACGTCTTTAGCCTTTTAATATTAAAATTTTATTTTATTTTTACATCCAACTCACTAAAATATTGATATAAACTTATTTTTCTTTTAGGTTTTGTAAATTTCCTTTAACTTGAATCTAGTACAATAGAAATACGTAAACTTAAATGTAATAAAAATTGTTTTTCTTTAATTAATAAAACTTACGCTTTAAAACATAAACAACATTTATCTAATTTTAACCCACCTGTGTTGGTTTTCACTAACGCTTACGCGTTATTTACAAAAGTATATCCTTCTTACGTCACGTATCTTATTCTAAGAAAATCATTTATAAGAAAAAAAAAAAAAAAAAAATAACTCTAATCGAATACCTTAAAATAACAAGGATGAATTTCACATGCTACATATTTGAATAAAACATAACACACATCACATTTAACTCTTGGAAATGCAGTGAAGTAATCGATTTTTCTTAGATACTTTTTTCCTCAAAACCCTCTTCTGCTCTCGTAAATCCCCAAAGGTGCTCTTACTTGAATTCTGTTATTTGAAAATACATTTTCAAAGAGCTATAATGGTAATGATATTCACTTGTTGCGCATTGTTCATGACGTCAGAAAATCGTCTCCATGGCAGCAGAACTTTCCACATTATCATTTTCATGTAAAAGAAATCTACCAATCTTTTATTATTTTCTTTACTTTTAGAAAATTTACATAATGTTTTACACAATTAAATTTTCGGATTTTTTATCAAAGATCATTAAATTCTTAAAATGTGTTTAAATTGAGAAGTCAATGGGAATTTTTTTCTTTTTTGTAAAAATCTTATTCAAAAATTAAAATATAGAATTTGCTTTAAAGTTTTACGTTCTTTCTATTCATTTTTTGTGCACATTTAAATTTTATTGTGGTTTATAAATCTAGAATCATACTTAAATGTAAAGGTTTATTCGTTTATACACTACAAAATTAGTTACTTTTTGATGGATTTGAAAAAAATCGAATCACATTTTTCATAGATAAATCCCTTCGATCGTTCTATAAAATCTCTATAAATAAAAGCAAATACAAGAATAGTAACTATATTAGTAACTATAATTTTGATTTATAACCCAATTTTAGAAAATGAAGCGAAATGTTTCTGAATACAAAAGATTTGTAACATTCTTGATATTCATAATATCGTTTCACCACTTAAGAAACATAGATTTAAAATTCTCAAATATTTCGTCTACCCACATTATTTGTTAACCTTATACTAATAGCTCGAAAATCTGTGTTTCTAGTTAGACGATTTAGAAACTGACTAATTAATCGTTCTACACTGAGAAAAAAATCTGTAACTGACATCTAGAATCTAAATTGTGGCTCTAGAAAAAAATAGTTCCATGTCATCCTTATAAATTCTAGTTCCCTTTGAAAGTGAATTCTAGAAACCCCTATTAAAATTATAGAGCGTTTGTCTGTATTATCTAGGTCAAAGTTATTTAAAAATCTCTGCAAATGAATATGAATAAAAGAGGCGGATCTCAGCAACTATAATCTTGGTTTATGACCCAATTCTAGAAAATCAAGCGAGAATTTCTCGCAATACGAAAGATTCAGAATATTGTTAAACTATCGAGAATTGTGCAGACTAGAAATTCTCGATCATTTCGTCCATTCAGTTTATTGGCCTGCCTTATGCGCATAGCTCTGAGATCTATATTTCTAGTTTAGGGATTTAGAAAAGATCACTTATTTATTCTAGATGAAGGCGGTATATATATATATATATATATTTTTTTTTTCATTGTAGATGAAATCTGTATATACTTTTTCTCCGTGTATACATTTTGTTTTCGTGGATAGTGAAACCAAGAATTTTCTCAGATTCTGTTTATCACGTACGTTATACTATTTTCAAAGTAATGGCGGTTTACAATAAAAATTATTAATTTTATTACATTGAATGAACATACTCTTTCTCACAATTAATTTAAATAATTTTTACGCGATATATTTAACATTCTGTTTTTACGCACTGCGACATTTTCATTCATTTCTTTTCTTTTCTTTTTTTTTTTTTTTTTTTTCTATGCACCCTTCGAACAGCCTTTTTATTAATCCTTTTCCATCCGTCCATGCACTAATCACCCCATTTTCCATTTTGCAATATTTTTCAGATTGTTTCTTATACATATTGAATGAAAGAAATAGTTACTGAATATGTTTTTTATAGTGAACTATAACTTACTAGTTTTCAGGCTTTCACGCAAAATTGAACTAAAAATAAAAGTTCTGAAAAAAAAAAAAAAAAAAAAAAATGTGATGTGATGTTTTGTGATGAAAAATTGTACGATTGTTTTCAGATTTAGTGACTAAAAATATATAGGAAATAGTAAAAAAGAAATATGTGCAGGTATCTGGTTGTTAAGCTCTGTTATAAATGGTTAATTAGATCACAAAAAAGAAACGACATGAAAAATATTCTTAAATGTATATTATAGTTTTTGTTCTAATGTTCTGTTTAATATTTTTTGCTGTTTTATTATTCAGCTTCTAATACATTTTTAGAATTATTTTGAGATTTTCTAGAATTTTTTTTCTTTTCTTTTCTTTTTTCCCTTCTTTCTTTTTCTTTTTTTTTTTTTTTAATTATTATTTCTAAGGAGAATTAAGGAAAAAAAAAAACATTTTATTTCATTCATCAACGTGCAAACCATTGATCCAGATTCCATATAGTTATATTCTATCGCTGCATGGTTCTTGTATTTTTTGTTTGGAAAAGGACTCAGGATGTCTTAGAACAATGTTTCAAAACTTCTAGGAAAGGTAACGTGTACCCCAACGATTCGGATTCGTATAGGAATGCAAGATCGAAAGTGCGTTCCTGTCTCTTCAAAGTACACAGATACATTAGAAATATAAAAACATGAGACGTAAGTGAATATTCGTTTTAATAATAAATGTACATAAATAAGACGTACCTGTTAATGATGTTCGAAGTTTCGACAAAAGACTTAAATAATGGCCTTACGTTTACACCGCACAGTAATTCGAATATTCCGGAGAAGTCTACGTTTATTTCGAATTTTCGAAGCAAGTATTCTGATTCGTGCAGCCAGCTCTTCGGTGTTGCAAACCAGTGTAAGGCATAATAGGTGTTCTAACAGTCCAATTCACTGGACTACCACATCCAATTCACTGCTGGCGAAATATGATAATGTTACGGATGAAATTTCAATTAAAAAAGGAAAACATAAAGGAAATCACTTACTTTAGGTCTTATATAAAATTGTAACGGTATATTATTATTTAGGTCTTATATTGTATATAAAATTGTAATAATACAGTGGGCAAAAAACGGTATATTATAATTACTAACGGTATATTATTATTAACGGTATGTTATTATTATTATTATTAACGCTATATTATTATTTAGGTCTTATATTGTACATAAAATTGTAATAATACTGTGTACAAAAACGGTATAATATTATTATTAACGGTATATTATTATTAACGGTATGTTATTATTATTATTAGTATTAACGCTATATTATTATTTAGGTCTTATATTGTACATAAAATTGTAATAATACAGTGTGCAAAAAACGGTATATTATTATTATTAACGGTATATTATTATTATTATTAACTTTACCCTCAAGAATATAGGCAAAGTCTCTAGAATTCTAATAGGGATTTCTAGAACTCGCTTTTAAAGGGGACTATAAGTTATAAGGATGAAATGAAACTATTTTTTCTAGAGCTACAATTTAGATTCTAGATGTCAATTACAGAATTTTTTCTCAGTGTACAAATACGATTTTTGTATGCAGGACATCTCATAACGCGTAATAAAAGCAAAACAAATTGCATCCAAACAATAATATCTCTAACATATGTGTATAATAAAATAATTATCATTTCAATGGAAATTTATTGGACTGAGGAAAATTTAGTAATGTACTTCCATTAAACACATTCAATAGTAAAACAATCTGGAGTGACTCCACTCGACTTTCCGAACATTGAGTAACTAACAGTTTTGTAGATAAAATAAAGAAAGAGGAATTGCTAAACAAACAAAAGAGAGAAAACCATAATAGAGTGTTTTTTTCTCCATATATCACACGAGGTTTTATTTAACGCTACTGAACTTTGAGCCCTTAGATCATAATGATAAAGAATTTTTCGTTTTGTCCCTGTAAAAATCTATAGATGCTAGATTCACCAAAATGCTTATAGTTAGTGCAACAGTGATTTATAATATTCATACAAATTTTCAGCTCAATTGAATAAGGCGTTTAGATGCTATCGCACTTTTAAAAATTTGGTCTCATAGGCCATAATGATAAAGAATTTTTCTTTGTGTCCCTGTAAAAAAACTGTAGTGCTAGATTCACCAAAATCTATACAGTTGGTGCAAATGCGACCTATAACATGTGTACAATTTTTTTGCTCAGATTAATAAGGCGTTTAGACGCTATCACACTTTTAAAAATTTGGCCCCATTGGCCTTAATGATAGAGAATTTTTCTTTGTGTCCCTGTAAAAAAACTATAAGTGCTAGATTCTCCAAAATCTATACAGATTGAGTATCTGTGACCTATAATATGGGTATAAAATTTTTGCAGGCGTTTAGATGCTATCGCACTTTTAAGATTTTGGTCCCATAGGTCATAATGATAAAGAATTTTTCTTTGTGTCCCTGTAAAAAAACTATAAGTGCTAGATTCACCAAAATCTATAGGGTTCGTACTATGGTGACTTACAATATACGTACCAACTTTCAGGTTAATCGAACAAAGCCTTTAGACGCTAGCGTGTTCACAAACATACACACATACACACATACACACATACACACATACACACACACATACATACATCATCGTAAAAATAGTGAAAACGGACTCAGGGGACCTCAAAACGTATAGAAACATCAAAATCTCGAATTCGGATTTTTGACATGATTACAATACTTTCCTCACTATAGTGTTCGGAAAGTAAAAATATTTTCCCTTAAATCTTGGTAACACTGTGCGTAATCTGTAAAGTATGAGCACACCACATTCTGTTGTTTCAGGTAACATCTCCATATAATATAAATTTAAATTATTGTGTTTAACTTCTATGTGATATTTCTTTCTGAGTTATCGTGGTAACAGACAAAGACAAGCGGACAGGCTGACCGACACACACTTAGACCAACAGCTTAGGCCTTTGAAGCAGATTTCTCATCAAGCATAGTTTTTACACTTTTTTGATACTTTTAAGTTATTTTAGATCTAAATAAGTGGAAAATGTTGTATTTAAAATTTTAATTAATTGTGGTTCTAAAATATAGAGTGGGGCACCGGTGTCCCTTTCTGCGCTAAAGGTAAATTCATCATGGGACACGGGAGTCCCATGAATAAATATTTTTACAAATTGCACTTATTTACAGGTACTTAGATATAGGAGTAGCAATAATTCATTAGTGATCTTATTTAAATAATCAAATTTAATTAGAAATAAATTTTTGAAATTGGTTGATAATTTTTTTTTTCAAACTACTTTTATTTAACATTTTTATTTTAGTAAATTATTTACTCTGATATTCTAATAGATTTTTTATAGTAACTATTAGACTCTCTTTTATAATAAAAAACTATCATATAATAATAATATTTGTAATAAAAGCTTCAAAAAATAAATAAGCAAAAGGGACACCGGTGTCCCATCTGCGTCAAAGAGTTAGAATTTTATTTACTTATTTATTTATTTTTTATTCAGTGACTGAATAACGTGTAAGTGTATGAAAGCATCAAATTATAAACTTGGAACCCCACAAAATAGCCTTTATATTATACATAGGTAAGTGAACTAAAACAAAAATAATAAGTTTCATTTATTTCTTGTACATTCTAATAGCTATACAGCTATAACAATTTGAGATATAAAGTTTAATTTAGCGTGATATAAAAACACTTATAACTTGAAATGCACTTCATGCATTTCCCTTATATAGCTTCTAGATATCGCATGCCTTTTATGAAATCCTGTAAAAGAATAGTCGATGATTTCCACACCATATTATGCTTTAATGCATATACAAATATGCTTTAATGCATATACAAATTTGTTTTAATTTGATTTTCTTTACTACATTCTAAAAATGCAAATTGTATCTAAAGAAAATAAGCTCATAGATGCAATGTATTTGAATTCACTTGAATATCGAACCTCAGTACAGGAACTAAATATCACAGACCGACAAAAATGAAGTTGACAAAATTTTATTTGATGATTTCAGCTGACGTTTATGTTTTTTGATACGCTGAAACCTGAAATGCAGCCCATTTTTCTCTATCATGAATAGATTTTTGCCAATACAGGTTGTTTATCAACACGATTTCTTGCATATACCATCATAACAATCGGTTGGTTGGTTGGTTGATTGATATGGTTTTGAGTCGCACTAGTGCTTCACAATTACAACAATAGGCATCCTATATTAATTAATCATGGAAACATACTATAAAACTTACTATCTAATTATATTGGTGGAAGTGTAATGGAAGAAATTGTATAGGCAGGCACCCTGTATTGAAAAAATCTACATGTGATACAGAAAACTGGCTTCATTTTCGGTTTCAGCACACCAAAAAACATAAAGATAATCCAAAATTATAAAATCAAAATTTTACATATTGACCAGTGTTATTTGATTTTAACCAAAAAATTTCAAAAAAAAAAAAAAAAAAAAAATCTATATAATACAGAATTAAACTATCGTGTTCGACTTTATCCTAATATTTGTCTTGAATTTTGATGGTAACATAGATAAAGAAAGGCAGATAGGCTCTTCGACAGATACACAGACTAAACGTTAATTTGAATATCTGATATTCTTATTCAGGGAGCGAATAACATGTAAATGTATGAAAGTAACAATTTTGAAAGTTGAACACCCCGAAATTCTCTTTATATTATACATGGTTAAGAGAAACAAGAACAAAAAATGCTAAATTGCATTTTTTTACTGGTGAAAATTCCAATGGCTATGGATATGTAACATTTTGAGGCATAAAATATTAATTTGTTACTTCAGTTCAATTGTATTGTTAATATAATTGAGGTATAAATTATTTAAATAACTAAACTTTGTGTTTTTTACCGGTTATGCAAATAGCTAATGAAGGGGATTTTTTTTTTCCTTTCTCATAGACGCATAATTACATATAATTTCATGTTAATAAAGAAAATACTTTATTATCATTTCTAAGTATTATATGCAGTATTATCATGAATAAATTATGAATATATTTATTTTAAGAAAAATATATGTATATATATTTCTAAGTATTAGTTAAGAAAATATTTGTATTAAGTAGTACTATTATGTATTATCTTGATAAATAACGTAATTATATCTTCAAATATATATCAGTCTTTTAAATTATTTCGATAAATCTAATAATTATTTTTTAGAATACTGATATTATTACTGATGCTTTATAAACAGCTATTGTTCATCGTAATATCTCGAAAATTTTACAAATAGTGCACTGGTAATTGTTTAAAAAAAAAAAAATCTGATGTAGACACTACATGAAATCATTATACACCCACTGAAATATACATATAGTTATATACATATTATCATATAACAAGGTACATATTGTTATGAAAACATGGACATTTTTGTATGAGGTAACTGATTTATAAATAAACAGGCAGGTACCAGTCCCTGAACATACCTGAAAAACAAAAACAAAATAAAAAATCTGCTACTCTAACCGTAAAATTCAGAATAATAGGTTTATATATACCGCCAAGACAGATTCAGTAGTTTTTTTTTTTTTTTTTTTTTTTTTTTTTTCAGGAATATTACTCCACGATCTATAACATAATCTCTCATTGGCAAATGCACAGCTTCGAGTTTAGTGAAAATCATTCCGGTACAGATAGCCTACTTTTGTTTTCTTTGTCGATAATAAATGGGAAGAAACAATACATTTTACCAAAAAAATTAACTCCAATGAAATTGGGAAATTGTTTACTAATTCTGGCTATCTTAAAACAGTATTTGTCGCCAAATTTGATTGCTAAATTCGCGAGTTCGCAAGTTTCGAACCAACACAGATTTTTGTATTGGCATCGATTTTGACGATTTGGCATCAGTTTTGGTGAACTTGCGGTCCATTTTGGAGAATTTGTAGTTGCCAAAGTTTAGTAGCTCTAACTTCAATAAGAAGAGAGTTCTTTAATTTTCCGGAAAGCTTTATTGGTTTACAGCGCAAAAGTAAGTTCTTAGAATGTTCTATAATAACTAACGAGACTATAAAAAATGAAGAGTGATTATTGATGTTTGTAGGGTAGAACTTATCATTTTTTTTTACATGCTATTTTCTATACGGTATTATAATAAATAATATCGTACCAATAAACTACTATCTGTGGAAAGAGATGGTAGTTTTTTCATTTCCACGATGGCGGTCGTTAACTTAACGTACAAATAGGCATTTAAATGTGGCGAAAAGTCATAATTAAGGATTCCCAAAGTTTGAAAACTCTAACTTTAACAGGAGTTGAATTCTGGAGTTTTCCATAATGATTCATTAGTTTCTAGCGCAGAACTATCTTTTAAAATCTATAAACCACTGTGACAGTACTTTCAATGAATTCTAATTCTATTCAGACTTTGAAATGATTGGTTGTTCTTGAATTCCTGCTCTGTGGTGTATTTAACAATGTTTATTTGATTTCTATACTAAAAATGACTGTTTCATTAGATTGATTTTGAATGTTAATTGATTATTGATTTTTATGACAGAAAAAAAATGTGTTTTTTTTCAGTTGTTTCTTGAATATTCATTAAATAAAGCGCATTCGTTGACTAGAACCTGCTTATGTCTTTAAGAATGACTTTCTACATGCAAAAATATCAGCAATTTTTATGACAATATCATTACGGGTTCTATCTCCGTGCTGAATGTTCATTAAATAATCTGCATTCGTAGTCTAGAACCTGCTTATGTCTTAAGAATTACATTCTACGCGCAAAAATTTTGGCAACATTTCATGAAAATATCATTATGTGATTTATTTACGGGCTGAATAATTATTAAAGTAAATTATCGATTAGAACATGCTTATGTCTTTAAGAATTACTTTCTACATGCAAAAATGTCGGTAACAATATCACTACGGGTACTATCTAGGAGATGAATATTCATTAAATAAAGTACATTCTTCAACTAGAACCTGCTTATGTACTTTCTACACGCAAAAACGTTGAAAACTTTCATAATAATATTATTACGGGCTCTATTATGAGTTTCTTTTGAAAATGGTAGGACATGTATAATGGCCAAAATCTTTGTATATTTGTGCAAATCTTTGTTAGGAATATAATCTTCATAAATGTCTCCAAAACGGAAAGTCGCAGGAAGACAAAAAAAAGACAAAAAAAAGGCATGCAAAACTAAATGCCATAACGAATCTTTATTCCAACTTATGCGTTCTACGACCAACCGATATTGAGTCATTCGAGATACATGCACATATACATACACACATACATACAGACGTCACGAAAAATCGTGTAAAGTCGTAGATATATCTAAAACGAAAGCTCGTATTAAGATAAAATTTCAGGTGTATAACTAGATATCACGACAGTCACAAATATAAATTTGGAACATTCTACAATCATTCGTTTTTGAGTTATGCGAGATACAAAATCCATTTCGTAAATTACAATACTTCCTTACACTTTTGCATAAGATAGAACGAAAAGATATAAGGATATTTGTTTAAATGAAATTAAAATTCCAAATAAAGTAGTATGTTGAGGCCACTACAAGACTTTTTTTAATATATTTTCTTATATTAATTCACTAAGTAAAAATATTTTATTAAAGCTAATATTTAAGAAAACTATCTGACATGATGAATGCAAATGATTTTCATCTTGGAGAAAAATAACGCTAAATATACAAAGAAAGACAGATTTATTGTCTATAAATAGCATCTTAAAATGTGCGTTTTTACAATGATTATCTCACATATAAGGTTCGTACATTTATATGCCACATAAGTTAAGATAAAACCTTACCATTATCAAGGAAAGTTGCAGTATAGCAGCGCCACCTATTGGCCAATAAGCATCCAAATTGAATCACCATAGTGTTTCATAATGGTCTCATATATCAAGTTTTGTTTGATGATACGCAACAGAACCTGTGATATAGCCTTCAATTAAACTGCGGTAATCGCTGTGTAGCAACACCACCTATTAAGTGGTTGACGCAAAAAAGTGGATAGGCAAAAATTTATGTTAAGGTGCATCTACACATAAATTTATATAAAATTCTGTGCAGTAGTTCCTGAGATATATCATTCCCGATATCGAGGCAAATTGCAGTACAGCAGCGCCACCTATTGGCCGATAAGCATCCAAATTGAATTATCATAATATCTCATGATGGCTTATTCCCATATCAAGTTTTGTTTGATGATATGCAACAGAACCTGAGAAATAGCCATCCCTTAAATTGCTTAAATCTCTGTGTAGCAGAGCCACATGTTGAACGGTCGACAAGAAAAGTTGATAGACACTAATTTGTGTCAATATGTATCTATATATTATTTTATATGCATTTTTGTGCTGTAGCTCATGAGATATAGCCTTCCATTAAATTGTGCAAATCGATGTATAGCAGCGCCACCTTTTAGCCGATAAGCATTTAAATTTAATCAGCATATTATATTATAAAGGCCTAATCATATATCACGTTTTGTTTGATTATACGCAATAGAACTTGAGATGTAGCCACTCCTTAAATTACGGAAATTGCTATGTAGCAGCGCCACCTTTTGAGCAGTTGTCACCAAAATTTGACAGGCACTAATTTAGGTCAAGGTTTATCGACACATAAATTTATATATAATTCTGAGTAGTAGTTCCGGAGATACAGTCACCACAAACATTTTGTCACACACACACACACACACACACACACACAGAGAAAACAGACAGACGGACAGACAAACATCTTCTAAAAATGGTCGGATCGTGTTCTATACCTCTCAAAACGTGTAAATCCGTCGAAAATCGGAAGTCGAAAATTTTTACGAATCCAATACTTTCTTCTATCTAATATAGATAAAAGTAAAATTTTAGAATGTTGTGCCATGTTGTGAATGTTGTTTTATCAGTAATTTTTAACTATACAGGTTTAATTTTCCATTTTTTTAATTATTATTATTATAATTATTTTACGTGTAGAGAAATGTTTCCTTTTATGCTAGAAAAAATATATGGAAGAAAAAATTTTAAAAATTTTCTTTTATTGCAACAGACTGAAATTACCTCGCGAAGAAAAATGTCGCGAAATTTAATAGAGTTAAATACGTTAATCCGTTTTAATTAATAACGTTATTCTTAGTTAAAAATTTTAAAATACGTCTTTGAGGTGCACGCGGAGATGTTAGAGACTATCTGTGTGCCACATTTCATGTCTGTAAGTGCAGTATATTTTTCTGTAGACAGCTGACAGGCAGACGTCACTTTGCTTTCATTACTAAGATTTTAAGTAAAGACATTTCATCTTAGTACGACATAAAAAATTTCGATTTTGAATAAGTGAATAAATTATTATATATGTTAGAATGTATAGTTTAAATTTTTTTTATAAAAGAATGTTATATAAAAATGTGACGAAAAATAATGATAAAATGTTACAGAAGTTTTATTTTGAGAAAATCTCAAATATATTTTAAAAATGCAAATTTGTCTTTAGATATTGACGATCTTAATATTAGAATAGATAATAGGTATTTTAACTCGAATGTTACATTATTTAATAGACGAAGTATACCTCGTAAATTTTTAGGTTAACGTGTAATATTTTTTTTTTCCATAAATTTTAGTATAAATATTTTCGGAATTAGTTACACTATGGCACCAGCTATGTAATCAATCTTGAAATGCATTTAGAGAGATGAAAAACATATTTCGGTCAGCTGTTTTTTGCTGACGTGTCAGGTACATATGTTACCACAGATTTTTTGCTCAAAATAGCAAAGTCAGCGTTCCTTTAAAGGTAACTTTGCAGAAACATAAAATTCCAAATATTATATTAAGAAAAAAGCTATCATTGAACGCTGACGTAACATCAATCATTTCATTTTTAGCTTAAAATTTGGATTTGGTATACGTATTTGTTTTCATTTTGTGTAAAAATAATAAATAAATAAACAATTTCTATAAGTAGGTATCAAGTATTTACATGTGAAAAAATATTTTTTCTTCGCCATATTTTACTTTAATGATAAAATAAACTTTCCTTTTTTTGAAAAAGAGTGAAATATTTTGAAAAATAAAGGTTCCTGTTTACATTTTTCTTTCTCCTTCAAGATTTGGCTGGTTTTGAGCTTTTTCTGGGCAGAAGTGTGGTTGTGTGAGGTATATATTTCAGAGAAATTTTGTTCCCAATACAAAAATGAATTTTTTAAAAAATGAAGGAAAATATAATTTGAGTGATCTTCTTGTTACAAATAATGTTTCAAATGTTGGAGCTTTCGCATATGATTACAGTTTTACTTTTAACTGTATATATTCTTTTGTAGCAGAAATGCATGTATATTCATGGCTAAATATATGTTTCTTTAGCAACGTCAAAGGATAATCTTTTTTTTTTAATATATATATATATATATATATATATAACACTTAGAGTGTTAATGCAATATATATATTGAATTTACAATTCATCGTTATTTTTTGAAAACTTGATACACCGCAGTAGCACACCAAAATTGATATGGAATTTATAGTTCGTAAGACGTGGTCAGTAGCGTTAAAGAGTCATTAACGTAACGGATGCGAAAAGATAAAGGAATTCTCTTAACTTTTTATCTAGCGCGAAAAGAAACAGACGAAAATGTATTTGTAACATAATTTTTTTGTTACTTAAGCGTATTTTTTCAAGATATATGCAATAAAAACAATGTATACCACCTCATCATAATAAATAATGAGAGTATAGTGAGGAGATACTTTAGAATACCATTGATACGTAAAGGTCGAAAAACCACAAAAAAGGTATAAAAGCATGTATTTTTTAATGTCATTCTCTAAGAATGATAGTATATTCTTGAGGATATAAAGGAATAAATAATAACCCACTTGCAGGTCGGTTGGGTGGTTGGTTGAGTTTTACGTCGCACTAGTGCTGCGCAATGGGCAGTTGGCAACGTTCTGGGACTCACCCCTAGAGGTGGTGCGGAGACATGCCATCACAATTTTGATCCTCCACGGAAGGGATGGCTTTCGTGCTTCGATGACCCCCAGAGGTATCACGTGAAGATCACGAAAAATAGCAAACAAAAACAGTGAAAGAACTCTTTTAAGTCACTTCCTGAACAAAAACAGCTACATTCAGCGTCTAGTGCCTCTGATCACCTTTGGAAAGAACAGAATTATAATGTTGTTTTCACTGCACAATTTTTTTTTTTTTTTTTAAATACACTAAAATATTATTTGTTTCAACTTAAAATTAAAAATTTAACTGTGCACACGGTTACTATCCTTGTGACTATTATTTAAGACCTTCAATCTATAAAAACAAGATAAAAATTTATAATAATATAATTATGCGTTATAAGTGTAATGTTAAAAAAGGAACAGCTACATCCGTCAGAGGCGATCAGAGGGTTAAATTGACCATAAATTCGATTTTAAACCTTTTTAAACTAATGGTACTACGAGGGTGTTTCAAAAAGTAAGGTAACAAACCCAATCGAAGTACACGTTTATTCAGGAAATATATATATACTACAAGTTTAGCCCGTGCAAAGCACGGTGGTAGTTTCGTTATAAAAATTTCTTTCAAATTTTTAAAAATCTCATTGAACACTTTCACGACCGCATGCATTTGTCTTCTTGACAGTAAGGTCCACCTATGGGCGTTATTCTCCCAAGTTACAATATTTCATTACAAAATTTTCTAAGTTTACATTTATATTACAAATGGATATACATTATAATTATAATCTTCCCAATCAAATTATTTATATCCATGTTGTTGCGAGTTTGTAAATAATTGTATTTATTCCTGAAGTAATTCTTTCAAAGAGGCTTAGTAAGTCGTTAGAATGTTAATTTTCGGCATTTCTAGTTGTTTTAGCGTTAAAATAATACATATTATATAAAATAAGAATAAGAAAGCGTAATATTCCCTTAAAAACGCATTAGTAATCTCCAATAAGGCAGGTAGTGGATTTGCCAATAAATTTGGTGACTTTTTCCCTACTTGGCGATTTTTTTGGTGACCATGGCGAGAAAATCCTTATTAGTGATATACCAAATATGGACGCTGAAATATGATTGGCTGAGGAGATACAGAAATTTCTGGAACATTCCACAAGGGCTGCTTTTTTCGCCAAGGCAGTCAGTTCAGTTCAGTCTGAAATCAGAGTCAGGCAGTTTCGCTAATGCTTGCATTGCATTTGAAGGAGTTCTAAGCCTCTTTGAATGAGTCTTGCTTTATGTGCTATTGCTATACAGTTAGTACTGTGGATTTACAGTTGACAGTTTTTAATTAAGCTGTGTTTACAGGTTGAATTGAAGCTGATACTTGGTTTATAGACCTGTATTTTTCCGAAACTTTCTGTGAATAAATTACTGAATTTTTGCAAGCATCGCCTTTCATTCTCGGACAACTTACGAACCCCCGAGTACGCAACAAAATTACATTTGACTGTACAAATTTGAATACTGGGTATATTCTTCAGAAATAAGTAACATAAAAACCCTGAAAGAAACGCCCACTGGTAGATATACAGGGTGGCAGAGGTTACAGATATAAAAAATGACGTAAATCTACGTCAGCGGTCGGAAATGTGTTAAGATATATATGAAATATCAATTAAAGAAATATATATATAAATATGTATAAAATAAAGATTAAGCATTTAACTATTAATTAAATAACTTCAAATGAAATGGGTTGTGAAAAAGTACTTAAGATGTTTAGCCGGAGCAAATCATTAAGGTAATTTTACAATTATAAATATTGTAAAAAGAAACAATTATTGTGTATATATGAGTAAATCATTTCAAATAATTATAAAACTTCTCTGAAAAAGACATTTCTTGTAAAAAAGTTTCTGCTGTTTCCAATCTGTCCTTGTGCGTCTGTTGGCTGAATATGAAATTTGTTATTTTATTTTCGTGATCGGGATAAGGCAACATAGAGTTGTCCGAGAGAGAAAACTGTTTCATCAAGATAAACTCCTACATGCTGAAATGTCTGACCTTGAGATTTGTTTATTGTAATTGCATAGGCAGGAATGACTGGAAATTGGCGACGTTTTAAGATGAATGGAAGAGTGACATCACTTGGACACAAATCAACTCGTGGCAAGAAAATTGTTTCACCATGATGACACTGAGATAAAATTTTCTCAGAAATGAAATTTTCATGCAATTCCAGTATTGATAAGCAAGTCCCGTTGTAAAGACCCTGATTTGGATTAAGATTTCTTAGCAACATGATTATTATACCTTTTTTAAAAATTAGCTGATGAGGTGGCATGCCAGAAGGAGTTTGCTCATGTAAAAACTCTGCTGGATAATTTAATATATCATTATTGTCTTCAGAAACAATAGAATGTACACTACAATACACATGTGGGTCTCCTTCAATTCTTGATATTATTTTCATGTTAATTTCCAGAGTTTTACTATTTGTTGGAGCTAAAATAACTCTGTTTCCCAATTCTTCAACCTGCATGGTGGCTAATTGACTGTAAATTGCTTCGATGATGTTATTTTCAATCATGAGTTCAGGGATTTCTATGGAATCGGTGGGTAATCCGGGGATGCTAGGAAGAGTTCCTTCGCCTACATTTAAGAGCCAAATATTGTGCTGTTCTTGTCCGGCACTTCTCATGTTTGAGGTGAGTGGAAGGTGGGTGAAACATCTCCATAAAGGTGTAGATTTGATACAGGCTTCTATGATATTTGCTGTAGATCCTCTTGGCACAATTGGAAGTGTCTGTTTTAAGTCTCCTCCAATAACGATAACTTTACCTCCGAAAGGCTTATCGCTGCTCATGATTTCTTTCAGAAGGAATCGATACATCGAAGACCATCCTTTGTCAGCATCGTTATTTCATCTATAATGATGAGCTGAGCTTTGCGCAGGTTTTCAGCTTCTAAAGTATTTGTCCTCATTGAGGAAACTGTTGTGTCAAGAATATGAATAGGTAACTTGAAACCGCTGTGAACTGTTCGCCCACCTTCGAGAAGTGTTGCTGCAACGCCAGCAGTTGCAAATGGAAGTGCTATTTGTTCTTTTCCCCAAATATAATGCAACAGGGTTGAGTACAAATAAGTTTTTCGTGAACCCCCAGGACCATCAATGAAAAAATAACTGTCCATTTTATTTATGTCTTCGATAGCTTTGATGATTTTTCTGAAGGCTTCTAATTGTTGTGGATTAAGCGATGCAATCTGAATTTCTGCCAGTTCTCTTTGTTCGACTGGGTTGTAGAGCTGCATTTCAATAGGATTTCCTATTGGCATAGGAAGTTCAAATGATTCGCATGTCATCCCGTGTTGCTTGAGAGTTGCATTGATATCATGTAGAGCCAGATTAAAAGAACTTCTTTCATTTTTGTTATGCTGGAAATCCATAGCCATATCAGAACAATAAATATTCCACAGTTCAAGTGCGTTAGTAGGATTGCATGAAATCTGTATGAAGGCAAAAGTCTGTCTCAGTTGTTTTGGCATCTGGTAAACAGCAGCTTCCCTCAAACAATGATTCCATTCTTCATCAGAATCAAGTAAATGTCTGTGAAATGCTGCTTCTTTGAAGGTATCATAAACAATACCATCAACAGCTTTTAAAAATTCAAAACTTGTAGCACCGGGTACGTGAAGAAGCAACATCCATAGATAGAATCGTTCTTCTTCTTTAGCACTAACAACATACATTCTTGGCACTATCTTATTTCCACCTCTATGTCTTTTTTGCCATTTGTTCTTTTTATATACGTAACTGTAGGGAATATCTGAATACAATATTGTTTCAGTATCCGGGTTGGTTTGATTTAATTCGAACCATGCCTCAAGTTTAGTTTTCCCTGTTCTTGCAGCCTGTAAGGCTTCTTCTTCTTCACCTTCTGTAAAGATTATGCGCTGCTGATTCGGCAGGTGTACTGGCAATCTCATAATTGCATGTGACCTGCCATGCATTTTAAACTGGAGCAATCGCCACATGGCTTCTGGTGCACTGACATAGCTCGCATGAATGTAATTTGCAATTTCATTGTTTTGAATCTCCCCGGCACTGACAACTATATTCGCACAGTCAAAACCTTTATAGATGTATTTGTAAATATATTTCACTGCTCTCATAGATGTACAAATATCGACAGAAACAGATAGGCATTGTAAGCAACAACGAATCTGTTGTCCAGTGTGGTGCCACGTACAACAACTGTAGAATTCATGCATCTCTTATACTTAGGATAGCCATCAGCACTCAATAAAGTTTCTGTTTGAAAATCTTTTGGGAAACCTTTTCTACACTTTCCAGCTTCCACGCAAGGAGCTCGAGGATTGTTTGAACCGCAAGGGCCATGAATCATACAGTGCATGACGATTTCATGAAGGCGTCGATTTAAACCAGGATCAGGAATCTCAGCACTAATTAAACGATCAATATGTTCTACCGATGAAAATTTATCTTCAGCACGTAAGACAGTTAAAATATGGACATGTGGAAGACCTCTCTTCTGAAATTCTATTGGGTAAACATGAGCCGTTGAAATTCCTAAAGCACCATGCACTATCGAATCTTCAAGAATGGATTTTAGCTTTAATTTATAAACTCGTGAAACCAAATCAGGACGGTCACTTGGCTCTTCACCTTTTCTCAAATTTTCTGTAATTTCCCGCCACTTATGATTGGCTGTGAAAGTTATGAAAAGATCTGGCGGACCAAATTTTGCAAATATTGACATAGCATTAGCACACCTCTCACGCATGTTTCTTGGTAATCCTTAAAATGATGAGGGAAGAATGACTGGAATCCCAGCTGCTTGTGCATTATTGACTCTAATTTCAATGTGATCTGCTAGTCCTTGGCAGAACTCTGTTCGCAGCTTCTGCTGGTGTGTTTTAATGTAGTTCAAATTATTGGCTTCAACTTGCAAGTAAGAATCCACTCTGAACTGCTGTGTCAGTCGTCCCGCACTAATAACTGGATTGAAGTGTTCTCTTATGGTCAACAAAGCTGCTTTGTACTGCAGCATAGTAACATTATTTCTCGTTCCATTTGTCTGTGCACCCTCATAAGCCTCGCAAGTCCAGTTAGGTTGCCAACCTGGTTCGCCATACGCGAATAAAATGGGATAAACGATTGGGTCCAAGTTAGGGCTGAGAATGTTGATACTGACAAACTGCTGTCCTGGATTTTGTGGGTTTACTGGATAAATTCTAATGTCTCTGTCAAAAGGAGGCTCACCATCATCATTAACAAATAACATTGCAATTTCATTTGTTGTAGGTGCATTATACCTTCTCTGATCAGTATGACGATCTCGTCGAAATACGAGATTCACTATGGGAATATCTTGTCCTGCTTCATTCGCTTCATCGATCGCTTGAGCTTCAACGTCCCTTAGCATACGGTAAGTGTAACAAAATCGATTTGTCATTCTGAATAGTGTGTCCAACTGGTCCAGAAGACGGGGAATGCATTGTTGATTAGCAGGATTAAGAACTTTGGATTCTGGTCCCTGAGTGCTATCTATGACATACAGTTGGACATACTGTCGAGATTGTTCACTGGGTGGTTGTAGATGGCTGGTCCTGTGACACATTTGACCATGAACTTTAAACACATAAGGTCCTCTTCCACTGAAATTTAATACCCATTGATGCAAAATATAAAGCACTATTATAAGAACGAATGTTATCTCTAAAATTCTTGTTATCAGGGTTCTCATGATTCATCAACAAATCTTGAAGAACTGGTGGTAAATTCGCATTTGTGCTGCAAACTCAGATTCTCGTTTCCTCCGTCGCCTTTGAATATCAGCATTATTTTGTCGAATTTTTGCCAATGACTCTGGACTTTGTCTTTGTAACCATCCTCTTTTCCTCTCATTTTCCAAACGACGCCGTTTTTCAATGAGTGTTTCAGACAGATTCATTCGGAAAAAAAATTAAAATCTCACATTAAAAAAAAATTCAGTTTTGAAAGATCTTTCGAATGATGAAGGTTTATGTAGATTAATTTAGAAGAAGTACACAGCACTTCTTTAAAAAGAAAATCGCTGCCAAAAGTTGAAAAATGATCATTTCATTTTATTTATTTCTCACTTCAATTAATTTATTTGCTAGTAAGACCGTGCGAAAATTTCACGCTCTATTTATCTCTTCGACAACTTTAAAATTTAAAATTATTATTATTATTATTTTATAGACGTCATTTTCTCATATGCATGAGCTAATTTAATATTTTATTATTTTCATTTATTTTTTGTCCGTGAAAGCATTTTACATTTTATACTGGGAAAAAAAATGAAGCTTGATAAAAATAATTAAAGGCTTTAAATATGTTTCTACAAATATTTTAAGAGTTTTAAGGCTTTAATATGTTTCTGAAATATTTTAAGAGTTTTTTTTTTTTTTTTTTTTTTTTTTTTTTTAATAAAACGGTCAAAGAGTCATTCATTCGGAATTAAAGAGTCGTCCAGTTGGAATTTGTATTTTCTGAATGGCAACAGTTTGGGTTTGTTTTTATCTGGTTTTGTTTATAATAGCCAGTGATTCTTTATAGTTAATTTAGACCTTTAAACATTACAATTGAATAGTCTTTCAAGGTAATGAAGGAAATAAATAAATATAGGAGTGATAAAAATCATATTATATGTATGTTTCCGTAAGTTGAACAAACAGAAAAAAAAATCATAATAATAATAATAATGGCTGCCAAAAGTTTCTGTTTTGAAGCGGTCTAACCGGAATCGTTCATGACAGATGAGGGTCATTATTATTATTAATATTTATATACAATGTAGGAAGGAACAAGTACATATTACTTGTCTACATAATCATCATATTTATCGAGGCATTCCTTCCATCGGTACACCAAACCATCAAAACCGGCATAGAAGAAATCAGCGTCAAGGTTGTACAGCCACGTGAAGATGTCTTGCGGAACACCAGTATCGGTTTCAAAATGCTGACCTCCCAAGTGTGTCTTTGAAGGCCCGAAAGAATGGAAATCAGTTGGTTGCGAGGTTAGTACTGTAAAGAAGGCGGTCCAATACCTCCCACCGAAAACGCTGCAACAAATCGCGCATAGTTGTGGCCGTATACGCTTGGGTACTGCTGTACAACAACACGATGTCTGTTGTGAGCAGTCCCGTCTTCGGATAGCCCAATTATTTATGCACGATACTGTGCGCACTGCAAATGGAGATACTGAATTGTTGTGTAATTTTATTCAGAGTAATGCGACGATCACCTTGATTCAAAGCTTCGGTACGGCAAACATTGTCATCTCCAGTGAACCTTCCTAGTCACCCTGGTATTTTATCTTCTCGCACATCTGTTCTGCCATTCTCAAATTCCATGTACCAAAACCACACCTGTTTAAGTGACATAACACTTGTACCATACACTTATACCAAATGCCAATGAATTTCAGCTGGAGAATTTTCCTTTAAATTCAAAAACCTTATCACACTTCTTATTCCAATTGCGTACCATGTTTCCGTCAACGACGCCAGTTTCTAATTGAGATGTAGTAATGTTATTGGACAACTAGTTCCATTTACTGGCATTTTTTTAATTCCCGTGATTGTCTTAATTATCTTGAGAGGGAATTTTATTCATAGGAATAACTTGCACACCCATCAGAGCTTTTGTTACCTTACTTTTTGAAACCCCGTGTATAAAATACCGTTAGCAGAGATTGGTTACAGAACGTGCTTTCAAAATAATGCATTTTAAAAGTCAGCGAGGATAGGTGAAAGAGTGGATCCCATAACTAAACCCTCTCATTGACAGTAAAATATTTTGCAGAAATTCTGTTATTAAAAATTATTTAACATAATATTAGAATTGACATATATTGTATTTTAATATTTAACGACTAATGACAGCTAATCTGCTCAATAAATTCCGTTTTTATTCTTTTATTTTTTCCTTCTTTCTCTACTCATTTATTTTCTCATATAGGTTATTTCGATGTTCTATAAAAACTAATAGTTCTTATGTATTAAAAAAAAAAAAAAAAAAAAAAAAATGCTTCATATTACTGTACTGAATTAAAACGTTAAAAATAGCTCAGAAATAAAAATATTTTAAAGAATAATAAACCACTAGCCATTCCCACGCAACTCGTCTGCATGATAATACTTAAATACTTAATATGATATTCAGAAAATTCTCAAAAGCAAAATTTATGAAATTTTCAGTTTTTACATTTTTTTTATAATTAAAAGGGATTTAAAGCAGCTGATATTTACATTGCAATTACAATTTTAGATTTTTTTTTCTTTGCTAAGTTAAAAATTCTAAGAATTATACTAAATTATTGTTTCATTAAAAATCAAATATTTCATAAAATTTCACGTTTTGACAATACTTAAATGCTTTATATGATATTCAGAAAATTCTCAAAAGCAAAATTATTGGAAATTTGCAGTTTTTACATTTTTTTTTCTAATTAAAAGGGATTTAAAGTGCTGATATTACATTGCAATTACAATTTTAGATTTTTTTTTCTCTGCTAAGTTAAGAATTCTAAGAATTATACTAAATTATTGTTTCATTCAAAATCAAATTTTTCATAAAATTTCACGTTATGACATTTCCATTCATAACACAGAAATACCATTCTTAATAAACACATCTACAAAATAAATAATAATAAATAACTCAAGTTATATTTATAATGAATGAAAAATCTAAGAATGATACATAATTTTGTGTTTCAAAATTTTGTATCTTTGCATGATGATTCCGATTTAGTTCAATAAATTGCGATACCACCGCTCCACCGAATAGATGACCACCAAAGAAAGCCTTAAAACTGGCTTTAAATTCTTCCAAATATACGTCTAAGTACGAGA